>OX454527.1:83453222-85856099 GCA_949715645.1 Portevinia maculata
AGATTAAATTATCTATAAAGTTGCATAAATAGATTTTTGTTTTAGATACAAAAAAAAAATCAACAACATTCTGCACTATTTCTTCGATATCTGCCAAACCAGTTGACCTACAGCGATAAAATAAATATGACTGAATTCTAGATTAAATTATCTATAAAGTTGCATAAGTAGATTTTTGTTTTAGATACAAAAAAAAATCAACAACATTCTGCACTATTTCTTCGATATCTGCCAAACCAGTTGACCTACAGCGATAAAATAAATATGACTGAATTCTAGATTAAATTATCTATAAAGTGGCATTAATAATAGCGGGTGGCAACAGGTGCAGTAGTAGTGTATTCGCTTACTGAATGGAAGGTCGTGCGTTCGAATCCCGGCCAAGTCCATTACTTTATATCGAATACATGAAATCGTAATCTCCCTAAGCATCTTAGACACCACCCGTGGAGAAAAACCCTACAACTGCACCCAAACACTTCTTTCCTATCTCTCTATTCTTTCTAATAGTAAGTAGCACCGAAAAGCATGCAATGAAATGCGATAGTGCTGCTTGCTGTTAAACACAAATGCTTACGCTGTGTTACGCACTATAAGGGTACTGTAACAACAGAAAAAAACCCTTTAGCGTAAGCAAATTATAAAAAAAAAAAAAAAAAAAAAAAAAGATTTTAATTTTAGATACAAAAAAAAAACCAACATTATCCTGCACTATTTCTTCGATATCTGCCAAACCAGTTGACCTACAGCGATAAAATAAATATGACTGAATTCTAGATTAAATTATCTATAAAGTTGCATAAATAGATTTTTGTTTTAGATACAAAAAAAAATCAACAACATTCTGCACTCTTTCTTCGATATCTGCCAAACCAGTTGACCTACAGCGATAAAATAAATATGACTGAATTCTAGATTAAATTATCTATAAAGTTGCATAAATAGATTTTTGTTTTAGATACAAAAAAAAATCAACAACATTCTGCACTATTTCTTCGATATCTGCCAAACCAGTTGACCTACAGCGATAAAATAAATATGACTGAATTCTAGATTAAATTATCTATAAAGTTGCATAAGTAGATTTTTGTTTTAGATACAAAAAAAAATCAACAACATTCTGCACTATTTCTTCGATATCTGCCAAACCAGTTGACCTACAGCGATAAAATAAATATGACTGAATTCTAGATTAAATTATCTATAAAGTTGCATAAATAGATTTTTGTTTTAGATACAAAAAAAAATCAACAACATTCTGCACTATTTCTTCGATATCTGCCAAACCAGTTGACCTACAGCGATAAAATAAATATGACTGAATTCTAGCTTAAAATATCTATAAAGTTGCATAAATAGATTTTTGTTTTAGATACAAAAAAAAATCAACAACATTCTGCACTATTTCTTCGATATCTGCCAAACCAGTTGACCTACAGCGATAAAATAAATATGACTGAATTCTAGATTAAATTATCTATAAAGTTGCATAAATAGATTTTTGTTTTAGATACAAAAAAAAAATCAACAACATTCTGCACTATTTCTTCGATATCTGCCAAACCAGTTGACCTACAGCGATAAAATAAATATGACTGAATTCTAGATTAAATTATCTATAAAGTTGCATAAATAGATTTTTGTTTTAGATACAAAAAAAAATCAACAACATTCTGCACTATTTCTTCGATATCTGCCAAACCAGTTGACCTACAGCGATAAAATAAATATGACTGAATTCTAGATTAAATTATCTATAAAGTTGCATAAATAGATTTTTGTTTTAGATACAAAAAAAAATCAACAACATTCTGCACTATTTCTTCGATATCTGCCAAACCAGTTGACCTACAGCGATAAAATAAATATGACTGAATTCTAGATTAAATTATCTATAAAGTGGCATTAATAGATTTTAATTTTAGATACAAAAAAAAAACCAACATTATCCTGCACTATTTCTTCGATATCTGCCAAACCAGTTGACCTACAGCGATAAAATAAATATGACTGAATTCTAGATTAAATTATCTATAAAGTTGCATAAATAGATTTTTGTTTTAGATACAAAAAAAAATCAACAACATTCTGCACTATTTCTTCGATATCTGCCAAACCAGTTGACCTACAGCGATAAAATAAATATGACTGAATTCTAGATTAAATTATCTATAAAGTGGCATTAATAGATTTTAATTTTAGATACAAAAAAAAACCAACATTATCCTGCACTATTTCTTCGATATCTGCCAAACCAGTTGACCTACAGCGATAAAATAAATATGACTGAATTCTAGATTAAATTATCTATAAAGTGGCATTAATAGATTTTAATTTTAGATACAAAAAAAACCAACATTACCCTGCACTATTTCTTCGATATCTGCCAAACCAGTTGACCTACAGCGATAAAATAAATATGACTGAATTCTAGATTAAATTATCTATAAAGTTGCATAAATAGATTTTTGTTTTAGATACAAAAAAAAATCAACAACATTCTGCACTATTTCTTCGATATCTGCCAAACCAGTTGACCTACAGCGATAAAGTAAATATGACTGAATTCTAGATTAAATTATCTATAAAGTGGCATTAATAGATTTTAATTTTAGATACAAAAAAAAACCAACATTATCCTGCACTATTTCTTCGATATCTGCCAAACCAGTTGACCTACAGCGATAAAATAAATATGACTGAATTCTAGATTAAATTATCTATAAAGTTGCATAAATAGATTTTTGTTTTAGATACAAAAAAAAATCAAAAGCATTCTGCACTATTTCTTCGATATCTGCCAAACCAGTTGACCTACAGCGATAAAATAAATATGACTGAATTCTAGATTAAATTATCTATAAAGTGGCATTAATAGATTTTAATTTTAGATACAAAAAAAAACCAACATTATCCTGCACTATTTCTTCGATATCTGCCAAACCAGTTGACCTACAGCGATAAAAAAAATATGACTGAATTCTAGATTAAATTATCTATAAAGTTGCATAAATAGATTTTTGTTTTAGATACAAAAAAAAACCAACAACATTCTGCACTATTTCTTCGATATCTGCCAAACCAGTTGAACTACAGCGATAAAATAAATATGACTGAATTCTAGATTAAATTATCTATAAAGTTGCATAAATAGATTTTTGTTTTAGATACAAAAAAAAATCAACAACATTCTGCACTATTTCTTCGATATCTGCCAAACCAGTTGACCTACAGCGATAAAATAAATATGACTGAATTCTAGATTAAATTATCTATGAAGTTGCATAAATAGATTTTTGTTTTAGATACAAAAAAAAACCAACAACATTCTGCACTATTTCTTCGATATCTGCCAAACCAGTTGACCTACAGCGATAAAATAAATATGACTGAATTCTAGATTAAATTATCTATAAAGTTGCATTAATAGATTTTGTTTTAGATACAAAAAAAAAACCAACAACATTCTGCACTATTTCTTCGATATCTGCCAAACCAGTTGACCTACAGCGATCAAATAAATATGACTGAATTCTAGATTAAATTATCTATAAAGTGGCATTAATAATAGCGGGTGGCAACAGGTGCAGTAGTAGTGTATTCGCTTACTGAATGGAAGGTCTTGCGTTCGAATCCCGGCCAAGTCCATTACTTTATATCGAATACATGAAATCGTAATCTCCCTAAGCATCTTAGACACCACCCGTGGAGAAAAACCCTACAACTGCACCCAAACACTTCTTTCCTATCTCTCTATTCTTTCTAATAGTAAGTAGCACCGAAAAGCATGCAATGAAATGCGATAGTGCTGCTTGCTGTTAAACACAAATGCTTACGCTGTGTTACGCACTATAAGGGTACTGTAACAACAGAAAAAATCCCTTTAGCGTAAGCAAATTATAAAAAAAAAAAAAAAAAAAAAAAGATTTTAATTTTAGATGCAAAAAAAAAACCAACATTATCCTGCACTATTTCTTCGATATCTGCCAAACCAGTTGACCTACAGCGATAAAATAAATATGACTGAATTCTAGATTAAATTATCTATAAAGTTGCATAAATAGATTTTTGTTTTAGATACAAAAAAAAATCAACAACATTCTGCACTATTTCTTCGATATCTGCCAAACCAGTTGACCTACAGCGATAAAATAAATATGACTGAATTCTAGATTAAATTATCTATAAAGTTGCATAAATAGATTTTTGTTTTAGATACAAAAAAAAATCAACAACATTCTGCACTATTTCTTCGATATCTGCCAAACCAGTTGACCTACAGCGATAAAATAAATATGACTGAATTCTAGATTGAATTATCTATAAAGTTGCATAAATAGATTTTTGTTTTAGATACAAAAAAAAATCAACAACATTCTGCACTATTTCTTCGAACATTCTGCACTATTTCTTCGATATCTGCCAAACCAGTTGACCTACAGCGATAAAATAAATATGACTGAATTCTAGATTAAATTATCTATAAAGTTGCATTAATAGATTTTGTTTTAGATACAAAAAAAAAACCAACAACATTCTGCACTATTTCTTCGATATCTGCCAAACCAGTTGACCTACAGCGATCAAATAAATATGACTGAATTCTAGATTAAATTATCTATAAAGTGGCATTAATAATAGCGGGTGGCAACAGGTGCAGTAGTAGTGTATTCGCTTACTGAATGGAAGGTCGTGCGTTCGAATCCCGGCCAAGTCCATTACTTTATATCGAATACATGAAATCGTAATCTCCCTAAGCATCTTAGACACCACCCGTGGAGAAAAACCCTACAACTGCACCCAAACACTTCTTTCCTATCTCTCTATTCTTTCTAATAGTAAGTAGCACCGAAAAGCATGCAATGAAATGCGATAGTGCTGCTTGCTGTTAAACACAAATGCTTACGCTGTGTTACGCACTATAAGGGTACTGTAACAACAGAAAAAATCCCTTTAGCGTAAGCAAATTATAAAAAAAAAAAAAAAAAAAAAAAAGATTTTAATTTTAGATACAAAAAAAAAACCAACATTATCCTGCACTATTTCTTCGATATCTGCCAAACCAGTTGACCTACAGCGATAAAATAAATATGACTGAATTCTAGATTAAATTATCTATAAAGTTGCATAAATAGATTTTTGTTTTAGATACAAAAAAAAAATCAACAACATTCTGCACTATTTCTTCGATATCTGCCAAACCAGTTGACCTACAGCGGTAAAATAAATATGACTGAATTCTAGATTAAATTATCTATAAAGTTGCATAAATAGATTTTTGTTTTAGATACAAAAAAAAATCAACAACATTCTGCACTATTTCTTCGATATCTGCCAAACCAGTTGACCTACAGCGATAAAATAAATATGACTGAATTCTAGATTAAATTATCTATAAAGTTGCATAAGTAGATTTTTGTTTTAGATACAAAAAAAAATCAACAACATTCTGCACTATTTCTTCGACATCTGCCAAACCAGTTGACCTACAGCGATAAAATAAATATGACTGAATTCTAGATTAAATTATCTATAAAGTTGCATAAATAGATTTTTGTTTTAGATACAAAAAAAAATCAACAACATTCTGCACTATTTCTTCGATATCTGCCAAACCAGTTGACCTACAGCGATAAAATAAATATGACTGAATTCTAGCTTAAAATATCTATAAAGTTGCATAAATAGATTTTTGTTTTAGATACAAAAAAAAATCAACAACATTCTGCACTATTTCTTCGATATCTGCCAAACCAGTTGACCTACAGCGATAAAATAAATATGACTGAATTCTAGATTAAATTATCTATAAAGTTGCATAAATAGATTTTTGTTTTAGATACAAAAAAAAATCAACAACATTCTGCACTATTTCTTCGATATCTGCCAAACCAGTTGACCTACAGCGATAAAATAAATATGACTGAATTCTAGATTAAATTATCTATAAAGTTGCATAAATAGATTTTTGTTTTAGATACAAAAAAAAATCAACAACATTCTGCACTATTTCTTCGATATCTGCCAAGCCAGTTGACCTACAGCGATAAAATAAATATGACTGAATTCTAGATTAAATTATCTATAAAGTTGCATAAATAGATTTTTGTTTTAGATACAAAAAAAAATCAACAACATTCTGCACTATTTCTTCGATATCTGCCAAACCAGTTGACCTACAGCGATAAAATAAATATGACTGAATTCTAGATTAAATTATCTATAAAGTGGCATTAATAGATTTTAATTTTAGATACAAAAAAAAACCAACATTATCCTGCACTATTTCTTCGATATCTGCCAAACCAGTTGACCTACAGCGATAAAATAAATATGACTGAATTCTAGATTAAATTATCTATAAAGTTGCATAAATAGATTTTTGTTTTAGATACAAAAAAAAATCAACAACATTCTGCACTATTTCTTCGATATCTGCCAAACCAGTTGACCTACAGCGATAAAATAAATATGACTGAATTCTAGATTAAATTATCTATAAAGTGGCATTAATAGATTTTAATTTTAGATACAAAAAAAAACCAACATTATCCTGCACTATTTCTTCGATATCTGCCAAACCAGTTGACCTACAGCGATAAAATAAATATGACTGAATTCTAGATTAAATTATCTATAAAGTGGCATTAATAGATTTTAATTTTAGATACAAAAAAAACCAACATTACCCTGCACTATTTCTTCGATATCTGCCAAACCAGTTGACCTACAGCGATAAAATAAATATGACTGAATTCTAGATTAAATTATCTATAAAGTTGCATAAATAGATTTTTGTTTTAGATACAAAAAAAAATCAACAACATTCTGCACTATTTCTTCGATATCTGCCAAACCAGTTGACCTACAGCGATAAAGTAAATATGACTGAATTCTAGATTAAATTATCTATAAAGTTGCATAAATAGATTTTTGTTTTAGATACAAAAAAAAATCAACAACATTCTGCACTATTTCTTCGATATCTGCCAAACCAGTTGACCTACAGCGATAAAATAAATATGACTGAATTCTAGATTAAATTATCTATAAAGTGGCATTAATAGATTTTAATTTTAGATACAAAAAAAAACCAACATTATCCTGCACTATTTCTTCGATATCTGCCAAACCAGTTGACCTACAGCGATAAAATAAATATGACTGAATTCTAGATTAAATTATCTATAAAGTTGCATAAATAGATTTTTGTTTTAGATACAAAAAAAAATCAACAGCATTCTGCACTATTTCTTCGATATCTGCCAAACCAGTTGACCTACAGCGATAAAATAAATATGACTGAATTCTAGATTAAATTATCTATAAAGTGGCATTAATAGATTTTAATTTTAGATACAAAAAAAAACCAACATTATCCTGCACTATTTCTTCGATATCTGCCAAACCAGTTGACCTACAGCGATAAAATAAAAATGACTGAATTCTAGATTAAATTATCTATAAAGTTGCATAAATAGATTTTTGTTTTAGATACAAAAAAAAACCAACAACATTCTGCACTATTTCTTCGATATCTGCCAAACCAGTTGAACTACAGCGATAAAATAAATATGACTGAATTCTAGATTAAATTATCTATAAAGTTGCATAAATAGATTTTTGTTTCAGATACAAAAAAAAATCAACAACATTCTGCACTATTTCTTCGATATCTGCCAAACCAGTTGACCTACAGCGATAAAATAAATATGACTGAATTCTAGATTAAATTATCTATAAAGTTGCATAAATAGATTTTTGTTTTAGATACAAAAAAAAAACCAACAACATTCTGCACTATTTCTTCGATATCTGCCAAACCAGTTGACCTACAGCGATAAAATAAATATGACTGAATTCTAGATTAAATTATCTATAAAGTTGCATTAATAGATTTTGTTTTAGATACAAAAAAAAAACCAACAACATTCTGCACTATTTCTTCGATATCTGCCAAACCAGTTGACCTACAGCGATCAAATAAATATGACTGAATTCTAGATTAAATTATCTATAAAGTGGCATTAATAATAGCGGGTGGCAACAGGTGCAGTAGTAGTGTATTCGCTTACTGAATGGAAGGTCGTGCGTTCGAATCCCGGCCAAGTCCATTACTTTATATCGAATACATGAAATCGTAATCTCCCTAAGCATCTTAGACACCACCCGTGGAGAAAAACCCTACAACTGCACCCAAACACTTCTTTCCTATCTCTCTATTCTTTCTAATAGTAAGTAGCACCGAAAAGCATGCAATGAAATGCGATAGTGCTGCTTGCTGTTAAACACAAATGCTTACGCTGTGTTACGCACTATAAGGGTACTGTAACAACAGAAAAAATCCCTTTAGCGTAAGCAAATTATAAAAAAAAAAAAAAAAAAAAAAGATTTTAATTTTAGATACAAAAAAAAAACCAACATTATCCTGCACTATTTCTTCGATATCTGCCAAACCAGTTGACCTACAGCGATAAAATAAATATGACTGAATTCTAGATTAAATTATCTATAAAGTTGCATAAATAGATTTTTGTTTTAGATACAAAAAAAAAATCAACAACATTCTGCACTATTTCTACGATATCTGCCAAACCAGTTGACCTACAGCGATAAAATAAATATGACTGAATTCTAGATTAAATTATCTATAAAGTTGCATAAGTAGATTTTTGTTTTAGATACAAAAAAAAATCAACAACATTCTGCACTATTTCTTCGATATCTGCCAAACCAGTTGACCTACAGCGATAAAATAAATATGACTGAATTCTAGATTAAATTATCTATAAAGTTGCATAAATAGATTTTTGTTTTAGATACAAAAAAAAATCAACAACATTCTGCACTATTTCTTCGATATCTGCCAAACCAGTTGACCTACAGCAATAAAATAAATATGACTGAATTCTAGCTTAAAATATCTATAAAGTTGCATAAATAGATTTTTGTTTTAGATACAAAAAAAAACCAACATTATCCTGCACTATTTCTTCGATATCTGCCAAACCAGTTGACCTACAGCGATAAAATAAATATGACTGAATTCTAGCTTAAATTATCTATAAAGTTGCATAAATAGATTTTTGTTTTAGATACAAAAAAAAACCAACAACATTCTGCACTATTTCTTCGATATCTGCCAAACCAGTTGAACTACAGCGATAAAATAAATATGACTGAATTCTAAATTAAATTATCTATAAAGTTGCATAAATAGATTTTTGTTTTAGATACAAAAAAAAATCAACAACATTCTGCACTATTTCTTCGATATCTGCCAAACCAGTTGACCTACAGCGATAAAATAAATATGACTGAATTCTAGATTAAATTATCTATAAAGTTGCATAAATAGATTTTTGTTTTAGATACAAAAAAAAATCAACAACATTCTGCACTATTTCTTCGATATCTGCCAAACCAGTTGACCTACAGCGATAAAATAAATATGACTGAATTCTAGATTAAATTATCTATAAAGTTGCATTAATAGATTTTGTTTTAGATACAAAAAAAAAACCAACAACATTCTGCACTATTTCTTCGATATCTGCCAAACCAGTTGACCTACAGCGATCAAATAAATATGACTGAATTCTAGATTAAATTATCTATAAAGTGGCATTAATAATAGCGGGTGGCAACAGGTGTAGTAGTAGTGTATTCGCTTACTGAATGGAAGGTCGTGCGTTCGAATCCCGGCCAAGTCCATTACTTTATATCGAATACATGAAATCGTAATCTCCCTAAGCATCTTAGACACCACCCGTGGAGAAAAACCCTACAACTGCACCCAAACACTTCTTTCCTATCTCTCTATTCTTTCTAATAGTAAGTAGCACCGAAAAGCATGCAATGAAATGCGATAGTGCTGCTTGCTGTTAAACACAAATGCTTACGCTGTGTTACGCACTATAAGGGTACTGTAACAACAGAAAAAATCCCTTTAGCGTAAGCAAATTATAAAAAAAAAAAAAAAAAAAAAGATTTTAATTTTAGATACAAAAAAAAACCAACATTATCCTGCACTATTTCTTCGATATCTGCCAAACCAGTTGACCTACAGCGATAAAATAAATATGACTGAATTCTAGATTAAATTATCTATAAAGTTGCATAAATAGATTTTTGTTTTAGATACAAAAAAAAAATCAACAACATTCTGCACTATTTCTTCGATATCTGCCAAACCAGTTGACCTACAGCGATAAAATAAATATGACTGAATTCTAGATTAAATTATCTATAAAGTTGCATAAATAGATTTTTGTTTTAGATACAAAAAAAAATCAACAACATTCTGCACTATTTCTTCGATATCTGCCAAACCAGTTGACCTACAGCGATAAAATAAATATAACTGAATTCTAGATTAATTTATCTATAAAGTTGCATAAGTAGATTTTTGTTTTAGATACAAAAAAAAATCAACAACATTCTGCACTATTTCTTCGATATCTGCCAAACCAGTTGACCTACAGCGATAAAATAAATATGACTGAATTCTAGATTAAATTATCTATAAAGTTGCATAAATAGATTTTTGTTTTAGATACAAAAAAAAAATCAACAACATTCTGCACTATTTCTTCGATATCTGCCAAACCAGTTGACCTACAGCGATAAAATAAATATGACTGAATTCTAGCTTAAAATATCTATAAAGTTGCATAAATAGATTTTTGTTTTAGATACAAAAAAAAATCAACAACATTCTGCACTATTTCTTCGATATCTGCCAAAACAGTTGACCTACAGCGATAAAATAAATATGACTGAATTCTAGATTAAATTATCTATAAAGTTGCATAAATAGATTTTTGTTTTAGATACAAAAAAAAATCAACAACATTCTGCACTATTTCTTCGATATCTGCCAAACCAGTTGACCTACAGCGATAAAATAAATATGACTGAATTTTAGATTAAATTATCTATAAAGTTGCATAAATAGATTTTTGTTTTAGATACAAAAAAAAATCAACAACATTCTGCACTATTTCTTCGATATCTGCCAAACCAGTTGACCTACAGCGATAAAATAAATATGACTGAATTCTAGATTAAATTATCTATAAAGTTGCATAAATAGATTTTTGTTTTAGATACAAAAAAAAATCAACAACATTCTGCACTATTTCTTCGATATCTGCCAAACCAGTTGACCTACAGCGATAAAATAAATATGACTGAATTCTAGATTAAATTATCTATAAAGTGGCATTAATAGATTTTAATTTTAGATACAAAAAAAAACCAACATTATCCTGCACTATTTCTTCGATATCTGCCAAACCAGTTGACCTACAGCGATAAAATAAATATGACTGAATTCTAGATTAAATTATCTATAAAGTTGCATAAATAGATTTTTGTTTTAGATACAAAAAAAAATCAACAACATTCTGCACTATTTCTTCGATATCTGCCAAACCAGTTGACCTACAGCGATAAAATAAATATGACTGAATTCTAGATTAAATTATCTATAAAGTGGCATTAATAGATTTTAATTTTAGATACAAAAAAAAACCAACATTATCCTGCACTATTTCTTCGATATCTGCCAAACCAGTTGACCTACAGCGATAAAATAAATATGACTGAATTCTAGATTAAATTATCTATAAAGTGGCATTAATAGATTTTAATTTTAGATACAAAAAAAAACCAACATTACCCTGCACTATTTCTTCGATATCTGCCAAACCAGTTGACCTACAGCGATAAAATAAATATGACTGAATTCTAGATTAAATTATCTATAAAGTTGCATAAATAGATTTTTGTTTTAGATACAAAAAAAAATCAACAACATTCTGCACTATTTCTTCGATATCTGCCAAACCAGTTGACCTACAGCGATAAAATAAATATGACTGAATTCTAGATTAAATTATCTATAAAGTTGCATAAATAGATTTTTGTTTTAGATACAAAAAAAAATCAACAACATTCTGCACTATTTCTTCGATATCTGCCAAACCAGTTGACCTACAGCGATAAAATAAATATGACTGAATTCTAGATTAAATTATCTATAAAGTGGCATTAATAGATTTTAATTTTAGATACAAAAAAAAACCAATATTATCCTGCACTATTTCTTCGATATCTGCCAAACCAGTTGACCTACAGCGATAAAATAAATATGACTGAATTCTAGATTAAATTATCTATAAAGTTGCATAAATAGATTTTTGTTTTAGATACAAAAAAAATCAACAACATTCTGCACTATTTCTTCGATATCTGCCAAACCAGTTGACCTACAGCGATAAAATAAATATGACTGAATTCTAGATTAAATTATCTATAAAGTTGCATAAATAGATTTTTGTTTTAGATACAAAAAAAATCAACAACATTCTGCACTATTTCTTCGATATCTGCCAAACCAGTTGACCTACAGCGATAAAATAAATATGACTGAATTCTAGATTAAATTATCTATAAAGTTGCATAAATAGATTTTTGTTTTAGATACAAAAAAAAAATCAACAACATTCTGCACTATTTCTTCGATATCTGCCAAACCAGTTGACCTACAGCGATAAAATAAATATGACTGAATTCTAGATTAAATTATCTATAAAGTTGCATAAATAGATTTTTGTTTTAGATACAAAAAAAAATCAACAACATTCTGCACTATTTCTTCGATATCTGGCAAACCAGTTGACCTACAGCGATAAAATAAATATGACTGAATTCTAGATTAAATTATCTATAAAGTTGCATAAATAGATTTTTGTTTTAGATACAAAAAAAAAACCAACAACATTCTGCACTATTTCTTCGATATCTGCCAAACCAGTTGACCTACAGCGATAAAATAAATATGACTGAATTCTAGATTAAATTATCTATAAAGTTGCATTAATAGATTTTGTTTTAGATACAAAAAAAAAACCAACAACATTCTGCACTATTTCTTCGATATCTGCCAAACCAGTTGACCTACAGCGATCAAATAAATATGACTGAATTCTAGATTAAATTATCTATAAAGTGGCATTAATAATAGCGGGTGGCAACAGGTGCAGTAGTAGTGTATTCGCTTACTGAATGGAAGGTCGTGCGTTCGAATCCCGGCCAAGTCCATTACTTATATCGAATACATGAAATCGTAATCTCCCTAAGCATCTTAGACTCCACCCGTGGAGAAAAACCCTACAACTGCACCCAAACACTTCTTTCCTATCTCTCTATTCTTTCTAATAGTAAGTAGCACCGAAAAGCATGCAATGAAATGCGATAGTGCTGCTTGCTGTTAAACACAAATGCTTACGCTGTGTTACGCACTATAAGGGTACTGTAACAACAGAAAAAATCCCTTTAGCGTAAGCAAATTATAAAAAAAAAAAAAAAAAAAAAAAAGATTTTAATTTTAGATACAAAAAAAACCAACATCATCCTGCACTATTTCTTCGATATCTGCCAAACCAGTTGACCTACAGCGATAAAATAAATATGACTGAATTCTAGATTAAATTATCTATAAAGTTGCATAAATAGATTTTTGTTTTAGATACAAAAAAAAACCAACAACATTCTGCACTATTTCTTCGATATCTGCCAAACCAGTTGACCTACAGCGATAAAATAAATATGACTGAATTCTAGATTAAATTATCTATAAAGTTGCATTAATAGATTTTGTTTTAGATACAAAAAAAAAACCAACAACATTCTGCACTATTTCTTCGATATCTGCCAAACCAGTTGACCTACAGCGATCAAATAAATATGACTGAATTCTAGATTAAATTATCTATAAAGTGGCATTAATAATAGCGGGTGGCAACAGGTGCAGTAGTAGTGTATTCGCTTACTGAATGGAAGGTCGTGCGTTCGAATCCCGGCCAAGTCCATTACTTTATATCGAATACATGAAATCGTAATCTCCCTAAGCATCTTAGACTCCACCCGTGGAGAAAAACCCTACAACTGCACCCAAACACTTCTTTCCTATCTCTCTATTCTTTCTAATAGTAAGTAGCACCGAAAAGCATGCAATGAAATGCGATAGTGCTGCTTGCTGTTAAACACAAATGCTTACGCTGTGTTACGCACTATAAGGGTACTGTAACAACAGAAAAAATCCCTTTAGCGTAAGCAAATTATAAAAAAAAAAAAAAAAAAAGATTTTAATTTTAGATACAAAAAAAAACCAACATTATCCTGCACTATTTCTTCGATATCTGCCAAACCAGTTGACCTACAGCGATAAAATAAATATGACTGAATTCTAGATTAAATTATCTATAAAGTTGCATAAATAGATTTTTGTTTTAGATACAAAAAAAAATCAACAACATTCTGCACTATTTCTTCGATATCTGCCAAACCAGTTGACCTACAGCGATAAAATAAATATGACTGAATTCTAGATTAAATTATCTATAAAGTTGCATAAGTAGATTTTTGTTTTAGATACAAAAAAAATCAACAACATTCTGCACTATTTCTTCGATATCTGCCAAACCAGTTGACCTACAGCGATAAAATAAATATGACTGAATTCTAGATTAAATTATCTATAAAGTTGCATAAATAGATTTTTGTTTTAGATACAAAAAAAAATCAACAACATTCTGCACTATTTCTTCGATATCTGCCAAACCAGTTGACCTACAGCGATAAAATAAATATGACTGAATTCTAGCTTAAATTATCTATAAAGTTGCATAAATAGATTTTTGTTTTAGATACAAAAAAAAATCAACAACATTCTGCACTATTTCTTCGATATCTG
Source organism: Portevinia maculata (assembly GCA_949715645.1). Classification (NCBI taxonomy): domain Eukaryota; kingdom Metazoa; phylum Arthropoda; class Insecta; order Diptera; family Syrphidae; genus Portevinia; species Portevinia maculata. The sequence goes on from OX454527.1 coordinate 83,467,984, forward strand.
CCAAACCAGTTGACCTACAGCGATAAAATAAATATGACTGAATTCTAGATTAAATTATCTATAAAGTTGCATAAATAGATTTTTGTTTTAGATACAAAAAAAATCAACAACATTCTGCACTATTTCTTCGATATCTGCCAAACCAGTTGACCTACAGCGATAAAATAAATATGACTGAATTCTAGATTAAATTATCTATAAAGTTGCATAAATAGATTTTTGTTTTAGATACAAAAAAAAATCAACAACATTCTGCACTATTTCTTCGATATCTGCCAAACCAGTTGACCTACAGCGATAAAATAAATATGACTGAATTCTAGATTAAATTATCTATAAAGTTGCATAAATAGATTTTTGTTTTAGATACAAAAAAAAATCAACAACATTCTGCACTATTTCTTCGATATCTGCCAAACCAGTTGACCTACAGCGATAAAATAAATAGACTGAATTCTAGATTAAATTATCTATAAAGTTGCATAAATAGATTTTTGTTTTAGATACAAAAAAAAATCAACAACATTCTGCACTATTTCTTCGATATCTGCCAAACCAGTTGACCTACAGCGATAAAATAAATATGACTGAATTCTAGATTAAATTATCTATAAAGTTGCATAAATAGATTTTTGTTTTAGATACAAAAAAAAATCAACAACATTCTGCACTATTTCTTCGATATCTGCCAAACCAGTTGACCTACAGCGATAAAATAAATATGACTGAATTCTAGATTAAATTATCTATAAAGTTGCATAAATAGATTTTTGTTTTAGATACAAAAAAAAATCAACAACATTCTGCACTATTTCTTCGATATCTGCCAAACCAGTTGACCTACAGCGATAAAATAAATATGACTGAATTCTAGATTAAATTATCTATAAAGTTGCATAAATAGATTTTTGTTTTAGATACAAAAAAAAATCAACAACATTCTGCACTATTTCTTCGATATCTGCCAAACCAGTTGACCTACAGCGATAAAATAAATATGACTGAATTCTAGATTAAATTATCTATAAAGTTGCATAAATAGATTTTTGTTTTAGATACAAAAAAAAATCAACAACATTCTGCACTATTTCTTCGATATCTGCCAAACCAGTTGACCTACAGCGATAAAATAAATATGACTGAATTCTAGATTAAATTATCTATAAAGTTGCATAAATAGATTTTTGTTTTAGATACAAAAAAAAATCAACAACATTCTGCACTATTTCTTCGATATCTGCCAAACCAGTTGACCTACAGCGATAAAATAAATATGACTGAATTCTAGATTAAATTATCTATAAAGTTGCATAAATAGATTTTTGTTTTAGATACAAAAAAAAATCAACAACATTCTGCACTATTTCTTCGATATCTGCCAAACCAGTTGACCTTACAGCGATAAAATAAATATGACTGAATTCTAGATTAAATTATCTATAAAGTTGCATAAATAGATTTTTGTTTAGATACAAAAAAAAATCAACAACATTCTGCACTATTTCTTCGATATCTGCCAAACCAGTTGACCTACAGCGATAAAATAAATATGACTGAATTCTAGATTAAATTATCTATAAAGTTGCATAAATAGATTTTTGTTTTAGATACAAAAAAAAATCAACAACATTCTGCACTATTTCTTCGATATCTGCCAAACCAGTTGACCTACAGCGATAAAATAAATATGACTGAATTCTAGATTAAATTATCTATAAAGTTGCATAAATAGATTTTTGTTTTAGATACAAAAAAAAATCAACAACATTCTGCACTATTTCTTCGATATCTGCCAAACCAGTTGACCTACAGCGATAAAATAAATATGACTGAATTCTAGATTAAATTATCTATAAAGTTGCATAAATAGATTTTTGTTTTAGATACAAAAAAAATCAACAACATTCTGCACTATTTCTTCGATATCTGCCAAACCAGTTGACCTACAGCGATAAAATAAATATGACTGAATTCTAGATTAAATTATCTATAAAGTTGCATAAATAGATTTTTGTTTTAGATACAAAAAAAAATCAACAACATTCTGCACTATTTCTTCGATATCTGCCAAACCAGTTGACCTACAGCGATAAAATAAATATGACTGAATTCTAGATTAAATTATCTATAAAGTTGCATAAATAGATTTTTGTTTTAGATACAAAAAAAAATCAACAACATTCTGCACTATTTCTTCGATATCTGCCAAACCAGTTGACCTACAGCGATAAAATAAATATGACTGAATTCTAGATTAAATTATCTATAAAGTTGCATAAATAGATTTTTGTTTTAGATACAAAAAAAAATCAACAACATTCTGCACTATTTCTTCGATATCTGCCAAACCAGTTGACCTACAGCGATAAAATAAATATGACTGAATTCTAGATTAAATTATCTATAAAGTTGCATAAATAGATTTTTGTTTTAGATACAAAAAAAAATCAACAACATTCTGCACTATTTCTTCGATATCTGCAAACCAGTTGACCTACAGCGATAAAATAAATATGACTGAATTCTAGATTAAATTATCTATAAAGTTGCATAAATAGATTTTTGTTTTAGATACAAAAAAAAATCAACAACATTCTGCACTATTTCTTCGATATCTGCCAAACCAGTTGACCTACAGCGATAAAATAAATATGACTGAATTCTAGATTAAATTATCTATAAAGTTGCATAAATAGATTTTTGTTTTAGATACAAAAAAAAATCAACAACATTCTGCACTATTTCTTCGATATCTGCCAAACCAGTTGACCTACAGCGATAAAATAAATATGACTGAATTCTAGATTAAATTATCTATAAAGTTGCATAAATAGATTTTTGTTTTAGATACAAAAAAAATCAACAACATTCTGCACTATTTCTTCGATATCTGCCAACCAGTTGACCTACAGCGATAAAATAAATATGACTGAATTCTAGATTAAATTATCTATAAAGTTGCATAAATAGATTTTTGTTTTAGATACAAAAAAAAATCAACAACATTCTGCACTATTTCTTCGATATCTGCCAAACCAGTTGACCTACAGCGATAAAATAAATATGACTGAATTCTAGATTAAATTATCTATAAAGTTGCATAAATAGATTTTGTTTTAGATACAAAAAAAAATCAACAACATTCTGCACTATTTCTTCGATATCTGCCAAACCAGTTGACCTACAGCGATAAAATAAATATGACTGAATTCTAGATTAAATTATCTATAAAGTTGCATAAATAGATTTTTGTTTTAGATACAAAAAAAAATCAACAACATTCTGCACTATTTCTTCGATATCTGCCAAACCAGTTGACCTACAGCGATAAAATAAATATGACTGAATTCTAGATTAAATTATCTATAAAGTTGCATAAATAGATTTTTGTTTTAGATACAAAAAAAATCAACAACATTCTGCACTATTTCTTCGATATCTGCAAACCAGTTGACCTACAGCGATAAAATAAATATGACTGAATTCTAGATTAAATTATCTATAAAGTTGCATAAATAGATTTTTGTTTAGATACAAAAAAAATCAACAACATTCTGCACTATTTCTTCGATATCTGCCAAACCAGTTGACCTACAGCGATAAAATAAATATGACTGAATCTAGATTAATTATCTATAAAGTTGCATAAATAGATTTTTGTTTTAGATACAAAAAAAAATCAACAACATTCTGCACTATTTCTTCGATATCTGCCAAACCAGTTGACCTACAGCGATAAAATAAATATGACTGAATTCTAGATTAAATTATCTATAAAGTTGCATAAATAGATTTTTGTTTTAGATACAAAAAAAAATCAACAACATTCTGCACTATTTCTTCGATATCTGCCAAACCAGTTGACCTACAGCGATAAAATAAATATGACTGAATTCTAGATTAAATTATCTATAAAGTTGCATAAATAGATTTTGTTTTAGATACAAAAAAAAATCAACAACATTCTGCACTATTTCTTCGATATCTGCCAAACCAGTTGACCTACAGCGATAAAATAAATATGACTGAATTCTAGATTAAATTATCTATAAAGTTGCATAAATAGATTTTTGTTTTAGATACAAAAAAAAATCAACAACATTCTGCACTATTTCTTCGATATCTGCCAAACCAGTTGACCTACAGCGATAAAATAAATATGACTGAATTCTAGATTAAATTATCTATAAAGTTGCATAAATAGATTTTTGTTTTAGATACAAAAAAAAATCAACAACATTCTGCACTATTTCTTCGATATCTGCCAAACCAGTTGACCTACAGCGATAAAATAAATATGACTGAATTCTAGATTAAATTATCTATAAAGTTGCATAAATAGATTTTTGTTTTAGATACAAAAAAAAATCAACAACATTCTGCACTATTTCTTCGATATCTGCCAAACCAGTTGACCTACAGCGATAAAATAAATATGACTGAATTCTAGATTAAATTATCTATAAAGTTGCATAAATAGATTTTTGTTTTAGATACAAAAAAAAATCAACAACATTCTGCACTATTTCTTCGATATCTGCCAAACCAGTTGACCTACAGCGATAAAATAAATATGACTGAATTCTAGATTAAATTATCTATAAAGTTGCATAAATAGATTTTTGTTTTAGATACAAAAAAAAATCAACAACATTCTGCACTATTTCTTCGATATCTGCCAAACCAGTTGACCTACAGCGATAAAATAAATATGACTGAATTCTAGATTAAATTATCTATAAAGTTGCATAAATAGATTTTTGTTTTAGATACAAAAAAAAATCAACAACATTCTGCACTATTTCTTCGATATCTGCCAAACCAGTTGACCTACAGCGATAAAATAAATATGACTGAATTCTAGATTAAATTATCTATAAAGTTGCATAAATAGATTTTTGTTTTAGATACAAAAAAAAAATCAACAACATTCTGCACTATTTCTTCGATATCTGCCAAACAGTTGACCTACAGCGATAAAATAAATATGACTGAATTCTAGATTAAATTATCTATAAAGTTGCATAAATAGATTTTTGTTTTAGATACAAAAAAAAATCAACAACATTCTGCACTATTTCTTCGATATCTGCCAAACCAGTTGACCTACAGCGATAAAATAAATATGACTGAATTCTAGATTAAATTATCTATAAAGTTGCATAAATAGATTTTTGTTTTAGATACAAAAAAAAATCAACAACATTCTGCACTATTTCTTCGATATCTGCCAAACCAGTTGACCTACAGCGATAAAATAAATATGACTGAATTCTAGATTAAATTATCTATAAAGTTGCATAAATAGATTTTTGTTTTAGATACAAAAAAAAATCAACAACATTCTGCACTATTTCTTCGATATCTGCCAAACCAGTTGACCTACAGCGATAAAATAAATATGACTGAATTCTAGATTAAATTATCTATAAAGTTGCATAAATAGATTTTTGTTTTAGATACAAAAAAAAATCAACAACATTCTGCACTATTTCTTCGATATCTGCCAAACCAGTTGACCTACAGCGATAAAATAAATATGACTGAATTCTAGATTAAATTATCTATAAAGTTGCATAAATAGATTTTTGTTTTAGATACAAAAAAAAATCAACAACATTCTGCACTATTTCTTCGATATCTGCCAAACCAGTTGACCTACAGCGATAAAATAAATATGACTGAATTCTAGATTAAATTATCTATAAAGTTGCATAAATAGATTTTTGTTTTAGATACAAAAAAAAATCAACAACATTCTGCACTATTTCTTCGATATCTGCCAAACCAGTTGACCTACAGCGATAAAATAAATATGACTGAATTCTAGATTAAATTATCTATAAAGTTGCATAAATAGATTTTTGTTTTAGATACAAAAAAAAATCAACAACATTCTGCACTATTTCTTCGATATCTGCCAAACCAGTTGACCTACAGCGATAAAATAAATATGACTGAATTCTAGATTAAATTATCTATAAAGTTGCATAAATAGATTTTTGTTTTAGATACAAAAAAAAATCAACAACATTCTGCACTATTTCTTCGATATCTGCCAAACCAGTTGACCTACAGCGATAAAATAAATATGACTGAATTCTAGATTAAATTATCTATAAAGTTGCATAAATAGATTTTTGTTTTAGATACAAAAAAAAATCAACAACATTCTGCACTATTTCTTTCGATATCTGCCAAACCAGTTGACCTACAGCGATAAAATAAATATGACTGAATTCTAGATTAAATTATCTATAAAGTTGCATAAATAGATTTTTGTTTTAGATACAAAAAAAAATCAACAACATTCTGCACTATTTCTTCGATATCTGCCAAACCAGTTGACCTACAGCGATAAAATAAATATGACTGAATTCTAGATTAAATTATCTATAAAGTTGCATAAATAGATTTTTGTTTTAGATACAAAAAAAAATCAACAACATTCTGCCACTATTTCTTCGATATCTGCCAAACCAGTTGACCTACAGCGATAAATAAATATGACTGAATTCTAGATTAAATTATCTATAAAGTTGCATAAATAGATTTTTGTTTTAGATACAAAAAAAAAAATCAACAACATTCTGCACTATTTCTTCGATATCTGCCAAACCAGTTGACCTACAGCGATAAAATAAATATGACTGAATTCTAGATTAAATTATCTATAAAGTTGCATAAATAGATTTTTGTTTAGATACAAAAAAAAATCAACAACATTCTGCACTATTTCTTCGATATCTGCCAAACCAGTTGACTACAGCGATAAAATAAATATGACTGAATTCTAGATTAAATTATCTATAAAGTTGCATAAATAGATTTTTGTTTTAGATACAAAAAAAAATCAACAACATTCTGCACTATTTCTTCGATATCTGCCAAACCAGTTGACCTACAGCGATAAAATAAATATGACTGAATTCTAGATTAAATTATCTATAAAGTTGCATAAATAGATTTTTGTTTTAGATACAAAAAAAAATCAACAACATTCTGCACTATTTCTTCGATATCTGCCAAACCAGTTGACCTACAGCGATAAAATAAATATGACTGAATTCTAGATTAAATTATCTATAAAGTTGCATAAATAGATTTTTGTTTTAGATACAAAAAAAAATCAACAACATTCTGCACTATTTCTTCGATATCTGCCAAACCAGTTGACCTACAGCGATAAAATAAATATGACTGAATTCTAGATTAAATTATCTATAAAGTTGCATAAATAGATTTTTGTTTTAGATACAAAAAAAAATCAACAACATTCTGCCACTATTTCTTCGATATCTGCCAAACCAGTTGACCTACAGCGATAAAATAAATATGACTGAATTCTAGATTAAATTATCTATAAAGTTGCATAAATAGATTTTTGTTTTAGATACAAAAAAAATCAACAACATTCTGCACTATTTCTTCGATATCTGCCAAACAGTTGACCTACAGCGATAAATAAATATGACTGAATTCTAGATTAAATTATCTATAAAGTTGCATAAATAGATTTTGTTTTAGATACAAAAAAAAATCAACAACATTCTGCACTATTTCTTCGATATCTGCCAAACCAGTTGACCTACAGCGATAAAATAAATATGACTGAATTCTAGATTAAATTATCTATAAAGTTGCATAATAGATTTTTGTTTTAGATACAAAAAAAAATCAAAACATTCTGCACTATTTCTTCGATATCTGCCAAACCAGTTGACCTACAGCGATAAAATAAATATGACTGAATTCTAGATTAAATTATCTATAAAGTTGCAATAAATAGATTTTTGTTTTAGATACAAAAAAAAATCAACAACATTCTGCACTATTTCTTCGATATCTGCCAAACCAGTTGACCTACAGCGATAAATAAATATGACTGAATTCTAGATTAAATTATCTATAAAGTTGCATAAATAGATTTTTGTTTTAGATACAAAAAAAAAATCAACAACATTCTGCACTATTTCTTCGATATCTGCCAAACCAGTTGACCTACAGCGATAAAATAAATATGACTGAATTCTAGATTAAATTATCTATAAAGTTGCATAAATAGATTTTTGTTTTAGATACAAAAAAAAATCAACAACATTCTGCACTATTTCTTCGATATCTGCCAAACAGTTGACCTACAGCGATAAAATAAATATGACTGAATTCTAGATTAAATTATCTATAAAGTTGCATAAATAGATTTTTGTTTTAGATACAAAAAAAAATCAACAACATTCTGCACTATTTCTTCGATATCTGCCAACCAGTTGACCTACAGCGATAAAATAAATATGACTGAATTCTAGATTAAATTATCTATAAAGTTGCATAAATAGATTTTGTTTTAGATACAAAAAAAAATCAACAACATTCTGCACTATTTCTTCGATATCTGCCAAACCAGTTGACCTACAGCGATAAAATAAATATGACTGAATTCTAGATTAAATTATCTATAAAGTTGCATAAATAGATTTTTGTTTTAGATACAAAAAAAAATCAACAACATTCTGCACTATTTCTTCGATATCTGCCAAACCAGTTGACCTACAGCGATAAAATAAATATGACTGAATTCTAGATTAAATTATCTATAAAGTTGCATAAATAGATTTTTGTTTTAGATACAAAAAAAAAATCAACAACATTCTGCACTATTTCTTCGATATCTGCCAAACCAGTTGACCTACAGCGATAAAATAAATATGACTGAATTCTAGATTAAATTATCTATAAAGTTGCATAAATAGATTTTTGTTTAGATACAAAAAAAAAATCAACAACATTCTGCACTATTTCTTCGATATCTGCCAAACCAGTTGACCTACAGCGATAAAATAAATATGACTGAATTCTAGATTAAATTATCTATAAAGTTGCATAAATAGATTTTTGTTTTAGATACAAAAAAAATCAACAACATTCTGCACTATTTCTTCGATATCTGCCAAACCAGTTGACCTACAGCGATAAAATAAATATGACTGAATTCTAGATTAAATTATCTATAAAGTTGCATAAATAGATTTTTGTTTTAGATACAAAAAAAAATCAACAACATTCTGCACTATTTCTTCGATATCTGCCAACCAGTTGACCTACAGCGATAAAATAAATATGACTGAATTCTAGATTAAATTATCTATAAAGTTGCATAAATAGATTTTTGTTTTAGATACAAAAAAAAATCAACAACATTCTGCACTATTTCTTCGATATCTGCCAAACCAGTTGACCTACAGCGATAAAATAAATATGACTGAATTCTAGATTAAATTATCTATAAAGTTGCATAAATAGATTTTTGTTTTAGATACAAAAAAAAATCAACAACATTCTGCACTATTTCTTCGATATCTGCCAAACCAGTTGACCTACAGCGATAAAATAAATATGACTGAATTCTAGATTAAATTATCTATAAAGTTGCATAAATAGATTTTTGTTTTAGATACAAAAAAAAATCAACAACATTCTGCACTATTTCTTCTATATCTGCCAAACCAGTTGACCTACAGCGATAAAATAAATATGACTGAATTCTAGATTAAATTATCTATAAAGTTGCATAAATAGATTTTTGTTTTAGATACAAAAAAAATCAACAACATTCTGCACTATTTCTTCGATATCTGCCAAACCAGTTGACCTACAGCGATAAAATAAATATGACTGAATTCTAGATTAAATTATCTATAAAGTTGCATAAATAGATTTTTGTTTTAGATACAAAAAAAAATCAACAACATTCTGCACTATTTCTTCGATATCTGCCAAACCAGTTGACCTACAGCGATAAAATAAATATGACTGAATTCTAGATTAAATTATCTATAAAGTTGCATAAATAGATTTTTGTTTTAGATACAAAAAAAAATCAACAACATTCTGCACTATTTCTTCGATATCTGCAAACCAGTTGACCTACAGCGATAAAATAAATATGACTGAATTCTAGATTAAATTATCTATAAAGTTGCATAAATAGATTTTTGTTTTAGATACAAAAAAAAATCAACAACATTCTGCACTATTCTTCGATATCTGCAAACCAGTTGACCTACAGCGATAAAATAAATATGACTGAATTCTAGATTAAATTATCTATAAAGTTGCATAAATAGATTTTTGTTTTAGATACAAAAAAAAATCAACAACATTCTGCACTATTTCTTCGATATCTGCCAAACCAGTTGACCTACAGCGATAAAATAAATATGACTGAATTCTAGATTAAATTATCTATAAAGTTGCATAAATAGATTTTTGTTTTAGATACAAAAAAAAATCAACAACATTCTGCACTATTTCTTCGATATCTGCCAAACCAGTTGACCTACAGCGATAAAATAAATATGACTGAATTCTAGATTAAATTATCTATAAAGTTGCATAAATAGATTTTTGTTTTAGATACAAAAAAAAATCAACAACATTCTGCACTATTTCTTCGATATCTGCCAAACCAGTTGACCTACAGCGATAAAATAAATATGACTGAATTCTAGATTAAATTATCTATAAAGTTGCATAAATAGATTTTTGTTTTAGATACAAAAAAAAATCAACAACATTCTGCACTATTCTTCGATATCTGCCAAACCAGTTGACCTACAGCGATAAAATAAATATGACTGAATTCTAGATTAAATTATCTATAAAGTTGCATAAATAGATTTTTGTTTTAGATACAAAAAAAAAATCAACAACATTCTGCACTATTTCTTCGATATCTGCCAAACCAGTTGACCTACAGCGATAAAATAAATATGACTGAATTCTAGATTAAATTATCTATAAAGTTGCATAAATAGATTTTTGTTTTAGATACAAAAAAAAATCAACAACATTCTGCACTATTTCTTCGATATCTGCCAAACCAGTTGACCTACAGCGATAAAATAAATATGACTGAATTCTAGATTAAATTATCTATAAAGTTGCATAAATAGATTTTTGTTTTAGATACAAAAAAAATCAACAACATTCTGCACTATTTCTTCGATATCTGCCAAACCAGTTGACCTACAGCGATAAATAAATATGACTGAATTCTAGATTAAATTATCTATAAAGTTGCATAAATAGATTTTTGTTTTAGATACAAAAAAAAATCAACAACATTCTGCACTATTTCTTCGATATCTGCCAAACCAGTTGACCTACAGCGATAAAATAAATATGACTGAATTCTAGATTAAATTATCTATAAAGTTGCATAAATAGATTTTTGTTTTAGATACAAAAAAAAAATCAACAACATTCTGCACTATTTCTTCGATATCTGCCAAACCAGTTGACCTACAGCGATAAAATAAATATGACTGAATTCTAGATTAAATTATCTATAAAGTTGCATAAATAGATTTTTGTTTTAGATACAAAAAAAATCAACAACATTCTGCACTATTTCTTCGATATCTGCCAAACCAGTTGACCTACAGCGATAAAATAAATATGACTGAATTCTAGATTAAATTATCTATAAAGTTGCATAAATAGATTTTTGTTTTAGATACAAAAAAAAATCAACAACATTCTGCACTATTTCTTCGATATCTGCCAAACCAGTTGCCCTACAGCGATAAAATAATATGACTGAATTCTAGATTAAATTATCTATAAAGTTGCATAAATAGATTTTTGTTTTAGATACAAAAAAAAAATCAACAACATTCTGCACTATTTCTTCGATATCTGCCAAACCAGTTGACCTACAGCGATAAAATAAATATGACTGAATTCTAGATTAATTATCTATAAAGTTGCATAAATAGATTTTTGTTTTAGATACAAAAAAAAATCAACAACATTCTGCACTATTTCTTCGATATCTGCCAAACCAGTTGACCTACAGCGATAAAATAAATATGACTGAATTCTAGATTAAATTATCTATAAAGTTGCATAAATAGATTTTTGTTTTAGATACAAAAAAAAATCAACAACATTCTGCACTATTTCTTCGATATCTGCCAAACCAGTTGACCTACAGCGATAAAATAAATATGACTGAATTCTAGATTAAATTATCTATAAAGTTGCATAAATAGATTTTTGTTTTAGATACAAAAAAAATCAACAACATTCTGCACTATTTCTTCGATATCTGCCAAACCAGTTGACCTACAGCGATAAAATAAATATGACTGAATTCTAGATTAAATTATCTATAAAGTTGCATAAATAGATTTTTGTTTTAGATACAAAAAAAAAATCAACAACATTCTGCACTATTTCTTCGATATCTGCCAAACCAGTTGCCTACAGCGATAAAATAAATATGACTGAATTCTAGATTAAATTATCTATAAAGTTGCATAAATAGATTTTTGTTTTAGATACAAAAAAAATCAACAACATTCTGCACTATTTCTTCGATATCTGCAAACCAGTTGACCTACAGCGATAAAATAAATATGACTGAATTCTAGATTAAATTATCTATAAAGTTGCATAAATAGATTTTTGTTTTAGATACAAAAAAAAATCAACAACATTCTGCACTATTTCTTCGATTATCTGCCAAACCAGTTGACCTACAGCGATAAAATAAATATGACTGACTTTCTAGATTAAATTATCTATAAAGTTGCATAAATAGATTTTTGTTTTAGATTACAAAAAAAATCAACAAACATTCTGCACTATTTCTTCGATATCTGCAAACCAGTTGACCCCATACAATCAGCGATAAAATAAATATGACTGAATTCTAGATTAAATATCTATAAAGTTGCATAATAGATTTATGTTTTTAGATACAAAAAAAAAATCACAACATTTCATGCACTATTTCTTCGATATCTGCCAAACCAGTTGACCTACAGCATAAAATAATTATGACTGAATTCCCTAGAATTAATTTATCTCATAAAGTTGCATAAATAGATTTTTGTTTTAGATCAAAAAAAAAATCAACAACATTCTGCACTATTTCTCGATATCTGCCCAAACCAGTTGACTACAGCCGATAAAATAAATATGACTGAATTCTAGATTAAATATCTATAAGTGGCATAAATAGATTTTTGTTTTAGATACAAAAAAAAATCAACACATTCTGCACTATTTCTTCGATATCATGCCAACCAGTGACCTACAGCGATAAGTAATAAATATGACTGAATTCTAGATTAATAATCTATAAGTTGCATAAATAGATTTTGTTTTAGATCAAAAAAAAATCAACAACATTCTGCACTATTTCTTCGATATCTGCCAAAACCAGTTGACTACAGCGATAAAATTAAAATAAATATGACTGAATTCTAGATTAAATTATCTATAAAGTTGCATAAATAGATTTTTGTTTTAGATACAAAAAAAATCAACAACATTCTGCACTATTTCTTCGATATCTGCCAAACCAGTTGACCTACAGCGATAAAATAAATATGACTGAATTCTAGATTAAATTATCTATAAAGTTGCATAAATAGATTTTTGTTTAGATACAAAAAAAAAATCAACAACATTCTGCACTATTTCTTCGATATCTGCCAAACCAGTTGACCTACAGCGATAAAATAAATATGACTGAATTCTAGATTAAATTATCTATAAAGTTGCATAAATAGATTTTTGTTTTAGATACAAAAAAAAAAATCAACAACATTCTGAACTATTTCTTCGATATCTGCCAAACCAGTTGACCTACAGCGATAAAATAAATATGACTGAATTCTAGATTAAATTATCTATAAAGTTGCATAAATAGATTTTTGTTTTAGATACAAAAAAAAATCAACAACATTCTGCACTATTTCTTCGATATCTGCCAAACCAGTTGACCTACAGCGATAAAATAAATATGACTGAATTCTAGATTAAATTATCTATAAAGTTGCATAAATAGATTTTTGTTTTAGATACAAAAAAAAATCAACAACATTCTGCACTATTTCTTCGATATCTGCCAAACCAGTTGACCTACAGCGATAAAATAAATATGACTGAATTCTAGATTAAATTACCTATAAAGTTGCATAAATAGATTTTTGTTTTAGATACAAAAAAAAATCAACAACATTCTGCACTATTTCTTCGATATCTGCCAAACCAGTTGACCTACAGCGATAAAATAAATATGACTGAATTCTAGATTAAATTATCTATAAAGTTGCATAAATAGATTTTTGTTTTAGATACAAAAAAAAAATCAACAACATTCTGCACTATTTCTTCGATATCTGCCAAACCAGTTGACCTACAGCGATAAAATAAATATGACTGAATTCTAGATTAAATTATCTATAAAGTTGCATAAATAGATTTTTGTTTTAGATACAAAAAAAATCAACAACATTCTGCACTATTTCTTCGATATCTGCCAAACCAGTTGACCTACAGCGATAAAATAAATATGACTGAATTCTAGATTAAATTATCTATAAAGTTGCATAAATAGATTTTTGTTTTAGATACAAAAAAAAATCAACAACATTCTGCACTATTTCTTCGATATCTGCCAAACCAGTTGACCTACAGCGATAAAATAAATATGACTGAATTCTAGATTAAATTATCTATAAAGTTGCATAAATAGATTTTTGTTTTAGATACAAAAAAAAATCAACAACATTCTGCACTATTTCTTCGATATCTGCCAAACCAGTTGACCTACAGCGATAAAATAAATATGACTGAATTCTAGATTAAATTATCTATAAAGTCGCATAAATAGATTTTGTTTTAGATACAAAAAAAAAAACAGCAACATTCTGCACTATTTCTTCGATATCTGCCAAACCAGTTGACCTACAGCGATAAAATAAATATGACTGAATTCTAGATTAAATTATCTATAAAGTTGCATAAATAGATTTTTGTTTTAGATACAAAAAAAATCAACAACATTCTGCACTATTTCTTCGATATCTGCCAAACCAGTTGACCTACAGCGATAAAATAAATATGACTGAATTCTAGATTAAATTATCTATAAAGTTGCATAAATAGATTTTTGTTTTAGATACAAAAAAAAATCAACAACATTCTGCACTATTTCTTCGATATCTGCCAAACCAGTTGACCTACAGCGATAAAATAAATATGACTGAATTCTAGATTAAATTATCTATAAAGTTGCATAAATAGATATCGAAGAAACCGCTCAGCATGTTGTTGGTTTTTTTTTGTATCTAAAACCAAAATCTATTAATGCTATTTTATAGATAATTTAATGTAGAATTCACTCATATTTACTTGATCGCTGTAGGTCAACTGGTTTTTCAGATATCGAAGAAACCGCTCAGCATGTTGTTGATTTTTTTTTGTATCTAAAACCAAAATCTATTAATGCTATTTTATAGATAATTTAATGTAGAATTCACTCATATTTATTTGATCGCTGTAGGTCAACTGGTTTGGCAGATATCGAAGAAACCGCTCAGCATGTTGTTGGTTTTTTTTTGTATCTAAAACCAAAATCTATTAATGCTAATTTGTAGATAATTTAATGTAGAATTCACTCATATTTATTTGATCGCTGTAGGTCAACTGGTTTGGCAGATATCGAAGAAACCGCTCAGCATGTTGTTGATTTTTTTTGTATCTAAAACCAAAATCTATTAATGCTATTTTATAGATAATTTAATGTAGAATTCACTCATATTTATTTGATCGCTGTAGGTCAACTGGTTTGTCAGATATCGAAGAAACCGCTCAGCATGTTGTTGATTTTTTTTTGTATCTAAAACCAAAATCTATTAATGCTATTTTATAGATAATTTAATGTAGAATTCACTCATATTTATTTGATCGCTGTAGGTCAACTGGTTTGGCAGATATCGAAGAAACCGCTCAGCATGTTGTTGGTTTTTTTTTGTATCTAAAACCAAAATCTATTAATGCTATTTTATAGATAATTTAATGTAGAATTCACTCATATTTATTTGATCGCTGTAGGTCAACTTGTTTGGCAGATATCGAAGAAACCGCTCAGCATGTTGTTGGTTTTTTTTTGTATCTAAAACCAAAATCTATTAATGCTATTTTATAGATAATTTAATCTGGAATTCAGTCATATTTATTTGATCGCTGTAGGTCAACTGGTTTGGCAGATATCGAAGAAACCGCTCAGCATGTTGTTGGTTTTTTTTTGTATCTAAAACCAAAATCTATTAATGCTATTTTATAGATAATTTAATGTAGAATTCACTCATATTTATTTGATCGCTGTAGGTCAACTGGTTTGGCAGATATCGAAGAAACCGCTCAGCATGTTGTTGATTTTTTTTGTATCTAAAACCGAAATCTATTAATGCTATTTTATAGATAATTTAATCTGGAATTCAGTCATATTTATTTGATCGCTGTAGGTCAACTGGTTTGGCAGATATCGAAGAAACCGCTCAGCATGTTGTTGGTTTTTTTTTGTATCTAAAACCAAAATCTATTAATGCTATTTTATAGATAATTTAATGTAGAATTCACTCATATTTATTTGATCGCTGTAGGTCAACTGGTTTGGCAGATATCGAAGAAACCGCTCAGCATGTTGTTGATTTTTTTTTTGTATCTAAAACCAAAATCTATTAATGCTATTTTATAGATAATTTAATGTAGAATTCACTCATATTTATTTGATCGCTGTAGGTCAACTGGTTTGGCAGATATCGAAGAAACCGCTCAGCATGTTGTTGGTTTTTTTTTGTATCTAAAACCAAAATCTATTAATGCTTATTTGTAGATAATTTAATGTAGAATTCACTCATATTTATTTGATCGCTGTAGGTCAACTGGTTTGGCAGATATCGAAGAAACCGCTCAGCATGTTGTTGATTTTTTTTTGTATCTAAAACCAAAATCTATTAATGCTATTTTATAGATAATTTAATGTAGAATTCACTCATATTTATTTGATCGCTGTAGGTCAACTGGTTTGGCAGATATCGAAGAAACCGCTCAGCATGTTGTTGATTTTTTTTTGTATCTAAAACCAAAATCTATTAATGCTATTTTATAGATAATTTAATGTAGAATTCACTCATATTTATTTGATCGCTGTTGGTCAACTGGTTTGGCAGATATCGAAGAAACCGCTCAGCATGTTGTTCTTTTTTTTTTGTATCTAAAACCAAAATCTATTAATGTTTTTTTATAGATAATTTAATGTAGAATTCACTCATATTTATTTGATCGCTGTAGGTCAACTGGTTTGGCAGATATCGAAGAAACCGCTCAGCATGTTGTTGGTTTTTTTTTTGTATATAAAACCAAAATCTATTAATGCTATTTTATAGATAATTTAATCTAGAATTCAGTCATATTTATTTGATCGCTGTAGGTCAACTGGTTTGGCAGATATCGAAGAAACCGCTCAGCATGTTGTTGGTTTTTTTTTGTATCTAAAACCAAAATCTATTAATGCTATTTTATAGATAATTTAATGTAGAATTCACTCATATTTATTTGATCGCTGTAGGTCAACTGGTTTGGCAGATATCGAAGAAACCGCTCAGCATGTTGTTGGTTTTTTTTTGTATCTAAAACCAAAATCTATTAATGCTATTTTATAGATAATTTAATGTAGAATTCACTCATATTTATTTGATCGCTGTAGGTCAACTGGTTTGGCAGATATCGAAGAAACCGCTCAGCATGTTGTTGATTTTTTTTGTATCTAAAACCAAAATCTATTAATGCTATTTTATAGATAATTTAATCTGGAATTCAGTCATATTTATTTGATCGCTGTAGGTCAACTGGTTGTTTGGCAGATATCGAAGAAACCGCTCAGCATGTTGTTGGTTTTTTTTTTGTATCTAAAACCAAAATCTATTAATGCTATTTTATAGATAATTTAATGTAGAATTCACTCATATTTATTTGATCGCTGTAGGTCAACTGGTTTGGCAGATATCGAAGAAACCGCTCAGCATGTTGTTGGTTTTTTTTGTATCTAAAACCAAAATCTATTAATGCTATTTTATAGATAATTTAATGTAGAATTCACTCATATTTATTTGATCGCTGTAGGTCAACTGGTTTGGCAGATATCGAAGAAACTGCTCAGCATGTTGTTGGTTTTTTTTTGTATCTAAAACCAAAATCTATTAATGCTATTTTATAGATAATTTAATCTAGAATTCAGTCATATTTATTTGATCGCTGTAGGTCAACTGGTTTGGCAGATATCGAAGAAACCGCTCAGCATGTTGTTGGTTTTTTTTTGTATCTAAAACCAAAATCTATTAATGCTATTTTATAGATAATTTAATGTAGAATTCACTCATATTTATTTGATCGCTGTAGGTCAACTGGTTTGGCAGATATCGAAGAAACCGCTCAGCATGTTGTTGATTTTTTTTGTATCTAAAACCAAAATCTATTAATGCTATTTTATAGATAATTTAATGTAGAATTCACTCATATTTATTTGATCGCTGTAGGTCAACTGGTTTGGCAGATATCGAAGAAACCGCTCAGCGTGTTGTTGGTTTTTTTTTGTATCTTAAACCAAAATCTATTAATGCTATTTTATAGATAATTTAATGTAGAATTCACTCATATTTATTTGATCGCTGTAGGTCAACTGGTTTGGCAGATATCGAAGAAACCGCTCAGCATGTTGGTGATTTTTTTTTGTATCTAAAACCAAAATCTATTAATGCTATTTTATAGATAATTTAATGTAGAATTCACTCATATTTATTTGATCGCTGTAGGTCAACTGGTTTGGCAGATATCGAAGAAACCGCTCAGCATGTTGTTGGTTTTTTTTTGTATCTAAAACCAAAATCTATTAATGCTATTTTATAGATAATTTAATCTAGAATTCAGTCATATTTATTTGATCGCTGTAGGTCAACTGGTTTGGCAGATATCGAAGAACCCGCTCAGCATGTTGTTGGTTTTTTTTTGTATCTAAAACCAAAATCTATTAATGCTATTTTATAGATAATTTAATGTAGAATTCACTCATATTTATTTGATCGCTGTAGGTCAACTGGTTTGGCAGATATCGAAGAAACCGCTCAGCATGTTGTTGGTTTTTTTTGTATCTAAAACCAAAATCTATTAATGCTATTTTATAGATAATTTAATGTAGAATTCACTCATATTTATTTGATCGCTGTAGGTCAACTGGTTTGGCAGATATCGAAGAAACCGCTCAGCGTGTTGTTGGTTTTTTTTGTATCTAAAACCAAAATCTATTAATGCTATTTTATAGATAATTTAATGTAGAATTCACTCATATTTATTTGATCGCTGTAGGTCAACTGGTTTGGCAGATATCGAAGAAACCGCTCAGCATGTTGTTGATTTTTTTTTGTATCTAAAACCAAAATCTATTAATGCTATTTTATAGATAATTTAATGTAGAATTCACTCATATTTATTTGATCGCTATAGGTCAACTGGTTTGGCAGATATCGAAGAAACCGCTCAACATGTTGTTGGTTTTTTTTTGTATCTAAAACCAAAATCTATTAATGCTATTTTATAGATAATTTAATGTAGAATTCACTCATATTTATTTGATCGCTGTAGGTCAACTGGTTTGGCAGATATCGAAGAAACCGCTCAGCATGTTGTTGGTTTTTTTTGTATCTAAAACCAAAATCTATTAATGCTATTTTATAGACAATTTAATGTAGAATTCACTCATATTTATTTGATCGCTGTAGGTCAACTGGTTTGGCAGATATCGAAGAAACCGCTCAGCATGTTGTTGGTTTTTTTTTGTATCTAAAACCAAAATCTATTAATGCTATTTTATAGATAATTTAATCTAGAATTCAGTCATATTTATTTGATCGCTGTAGGTCAACTGGTTTGGAAGATATCGAAGAAACCGATCAGCATGTTGTTGGTTTTTTTTTTGTATCTGGAACCAAAATCTATTAATGCTATTTTATAGATAATTTAATGTAGAATTCACTCATATTTATTTGATCGCTGTAGGTCAACTGCTTTGGCAGATATCGAAGAAACCGTTCAGCATGTTGTTGGTTTTTTTGTATCTGGAACCAAAATCTATTAATGCTATTTTATAGATAATTTAATGTAGAATTCACTCATATTTATTTGATCGCTGTAGGTCAACTGGTTTGGCAGATATCGAAGAAACCGCTCAGCATGTTGTTGATTTTTTTTTGTATCTAAAACCAAAATCTATTAATGCTATTTTATAGATAATTTAATGTAGAATTCACTCATATTTATTTGATCGCTATAGGTCAACTGGTTTGGCAGATATCGAAGAAACCGCTCAACATGTTGTTGGTTTTTTTTTGTATCTAAAACCAAAATCTATTAATGCTATTTTATAGATAATTTAATGTAGAATTCACTCATATTTATTTGATCGCTGTAGGTCAACTGGTTTGGCAGATATCGAAGAAACCGTTCAGCATGTTGTTGGTTTTTTTTTGTATCTGGAACCAAAATCTATTAATGCTACTTTATAGATAATTTAATGTAGAATTGACTCATATTTATTTGATCGCTGTAGGTCAACTGGTTTGGCAGATATCGAAGAAACCGTTCAGCATGTGGTTGGTTTATTTTTGTTTCTGAAACCAAAATCTATTAATGCTATTTTATAGATAATTTTATGTAGAATTCACTCATATTTATTTGATCGCTGTAGGTCAACTGGTTTGGCAGATATCGACGAAACCGTTCAGCATGTTGTTGGTTTTTTTTTTGTATCTGAAACCAAAATCTATTAATGCTTTTTTATAGATAATTTAATGTAGAATTCACTCATATTTATTTGATCGCTGTAGGTCAACTGGTTTGGCAGATATCGAAGAAACCGTTCAGCATGTTGTTGGTTTTTTTTTGTATCTGGAACCAAAATCTATTAATGCTACTTTATAGATAATTTAATGTAGAATTCACTCATATTTATTTGATCGCTGTAGGTCAACTGGTTTGGCAGATATCGAAGAAACCGTTCAGCATGTTGTTGGTTTTTTTTTGTATCTGGAACCATAATCTATTAATGCTATTTTATAGATAATTTAATGTAGAATTCACTCATATTTATTTGATCGCTGTAGGTCAACTGGTTTGGCAGATATCGAAGAAACCGTTCAGCATGTTGTTGGTTTTTTTTTGTATCTGGAACCAAAATCTATTAATGCTATTTTATAGATAATTTAATGTAGAATTCACTCATATTTATTTGATCGCTGTAGGTCAACTGGTTTGGCAGATATCGAAGAAACCGTTCAGCATGTTGTTGGTTTTTTTTTTGTATCTGGAACCAAAATCTATTAATGCTACTTTATAGATAATTTAATGTAGAATTCACTCATATTTATTTGATCGCTCTAGGTCAACTGGTTTGGCAGATATCGAAGAAACCGTTCAGCATGTGGTTGGTTTATTTTTGTATCTGAAACCAAAATCTATTAATGCTATTTTATAGATAATTTTATGTAGAATTCACTCATATTTATTTGATCGCTGTAGGTCAACTGGTTTGGCAGATATCGAAGAAACCGTTCAGCATGTTGTTGGTTTTTTTTTGTATCTGGAACCAAAATCTATTAATGCTATTATATAGATAATTTAATGTAGAATTCACTCATATTTATTTGATCGCTGTAGGTCAACTGGTTTGGCAGATATCGAAGAAACCGTTCAGCATGTTGTTGGTTTTTTTTGTATCTGGAACCAAAATCTATTAATACTATTTTATAGATAATTTAATGTAGAATTCACTCATATTTATTTGATCGCTGTAGGTCAACTGGTTTGGCAGATATCGAAGAAACCGTTCAGCATGTTGTTGGTTTTTTTTTGTATCTAAAACCAAAATCTATTAATGCTATTTTATAGATAATTTAATGTAGAATTCACTCATATTTATTTGATCGCTGTAGGTCAACTGGTTTGGCGGATATCGAAGAAACCGTTCAGCATGTTGTTGGTTTTTTTTTTGTATCTGGAACCAAAATCTATTAATGCTATTTTATAGATAATTTAATGTAGAATTCACTCATATTTATTTGATCGCTGTAGGTCAACTGGTTTGGCAGATATCGAAGAAACCGTTCAGCATGTGGTTGGTTTATTTTTGTATCTGAAACCAAAATCTATTAATGCTATTTTATAGATAATTTTATGTAGAATTCACTCATATTTATTTGATCGCTGTAGGTCAACTGGTTTGGCAGATATCGAAGAAACCGCTCAGCATGTTGTTGGTTTTTTTTTGTATCTAAAACCAAAATCTATTAATGCTATTTTATAGATAATTTAATGTAGAATTCACTCATATTTATTTGATCGCTGTAGGTCAACTGGTTTGGCAGATATCGAAGAAAGCGTTCAGCATGTTATTGGTTTTTTTTTTGTATCTGGAACCAAAATCTATTAATGCTATTTTATAGATAATTTAATGTAGAATTCACTCATATTTATTTGATCGCTGTAGGTCAACTGGTTTGGCAGATATCGAAGAAACCGTTCAGCATGTTGTTGGTTTTTTTTTGTATCTGGAACCAAAATCTATTAATGCTATTTTATAGATAATTTAATGTAGAATTCACTCATATTTATTTGATCGCTGTAGCTCAACTGGTTTGGCAGATATCGAAGAAACCGCTCAGCATGTTGTTGGTTTTTTTTGTATCTAAAACCAAAATCTATTAATGCTATTTTATAGATAATTTAATGTAGAATTCACTCATATTTATTTGATCGCTGTAGGTCAACTGGTTTGGCAGATATCGAAGAAACCGCTCAGCGTGTTGTTGTTTTTTTTTTGTATCTAAAACCAAAATCTATTAATGCTATTTTATAGATAATTTAATGTAGAATTCACTCATATTTATTTGATCGCTGTAGGTCAACTGGTTTGGCAGATATCGAAGAAACCGCTCAGCATGTTGTTGATTTTTTTTTTTGTATCTGGAACCAAAATCTATTAATGCTATTTTATAGATAATTTAATGTAGAATTCACTCATATTTATTTGATCGCTGTAGGTCAACTGGTTTGGCAGATATCGAAGAAACCGTTCAGCATGTTGTTGGTTTATTTTTGTATCTGAAACCAAAATCTATTAATGCTATTTTATAGATAATTTTATGTAGAATTCACTCATATTTATTTGATCGCTGTAGGTCAACTGGTTTGGCAGATATCGAAGAAACCGCTCAGCATGTTGTTGGTTTTTTTTGTATCTAAAACCAAAATCTATTAATGCTATTTTATAGATAATTTAATGTAGAATTCACTCATATTTATTTGATCGCTGTAGGTCAACTGGTTTGGCAGATATCGAAGAAACCGTTCAGCATGTTGTTGGTTTTTTTTTGTATCTGGAACCAAAATCTATTAATGCTATTTTATAGATAATTTAATGTAGAATTCAATCATATTTATTTGATCGCTGTAGGTCAATTGGTTTGGCAGATATCGAAGAAACCGTTCAGCATGTTGTTGGTTTTTTTTTGTATCTGGAACCAAAATCTATTAATGCTATTTTATAGATAATTTAATGTAGAATTCACTCATATTTATTTGATCGCTGTAGCTCAACTGGTTTGGCAGATATCGAAGAAACCGCTCAGCATGTTGTTGGTTTTTTTTGTATCTAAAACCAAAATCTATTAATGCTATTTTATAGATAATTTAATGTAGAATTCACTCATATTTATTTGATCGCTGTAGGTCAACTGGTTTGGCAGATATCGAAGAAACCGCTCAGCATGTTGTTGGTTTTTTTTTGTATCTGGAACCAAAATCTATTAATGCTACTTTATAGATAATTTAATGTAGAATTCACTCATATTTATTTGATCGCTGTAGGTCAACTGGTTTGGCAGATATCGAAGAAACCGTTCAGCATGTGGTTGGTTTATTTTTGTATCTGAAACCAAAATCTATTAATGCTATTTTATAGATAATTTTATGTAGAATTCACTCATATTTATTTGATCGCTGTAGGTCAACTGGTTTGGCAGATATCGAAGAAACCGTTCAGCACGTTGTTGTTTTTTTTTTTGTATCTGGAACCAAAATCTATTAATGCTATTTTATAGATAATTTAATGTAGAATTCACTCATATTTATTTGATCGCTGTAGGTCAACTGGTTTGGCAGATATCGAAGAAACCGTTCAGCATGTTGTTGGTTTTTTTTTGTATCTGGAACCAAAATCTATTAATGCTACTTTATAGATAATTTAATGTAGAATTCACTCATATTTATTTGATCGCTGTAGGTCAACTGGTTTGGCAGATATCGAAGAAACCGTTCAGCATGTGGTTGGTTTATTTTTGTATCTGAAACCAAAATCTATTAATGCTATTTTATAGATAATTTTATGTAGAATTCACTCATATTTATTTGATCGCTGTAGGTCAACTGGTTTTTCAGATATCGAAGAAACCGTTCAGCATGTTGTTGGTTTTTTTTTTGTATCTGGAACCAAAATCTATTAATGCTATTTTATAGATAATTTAATGTAGAATTCACTCATATTTATTTGATCGCTGTAGGTCAACTGGTTTGGCAGATATCGAAGAAACCGTTCAGCATGTTGTTGGTTTTTTTTTGTATCTGGAACCAAAATCTATTAATGATATTTTATAGATAATTTAATGTAGAATTCACTCATATTTATTTGATCGCTGTAGGTCAACTGGTTTGGCAGATATCGAAGAAAGCGTTCAGCATGTTGTTGGTTTTTTTTTGTATCTGGAACCAAAATCTATTAATGCTTTTTTATAGATAATTTAATGTAGAATTCACTCATATTTATTTGATCGCTGTAGGTCGACTGGTTTGGCAGATATCGAAGAAACCGTTCAGCATGTTGTTGGTTTTTTTTGTATCTGGAACCAAAATCTATAAATGCTATTTTATAAATAATTTAATGTAGAATTCACTCATATTTATTTGATCGCTGTAGGTCAACTGGTTTGGCAGATATCGAAGAAACCGTTCAGCATGTTGT
The DNA here is from genome assembly GCA_949715645.1 of Portevinia maculata. Taxonomy (NCBI): domain Eukaryota; kingdom Metazoa; phylum Arthropoda; class Insecta; order Diptera; family Syrphidae; genus Portevinia; species Portevinia maculata. Next base: position 83,492,912 of record OX454527.1, read on the forward strand.
TGGTTTTTTTTTGTATCTGGAACCAAAATCTATTAATGCTATTTTATAGATAATTTAATGTAGAATTCACTCATATTTATTTGATCGCTGTAGGTCAACTGGTTTGGCAGATATCGAAGAAACCGTTCAGCATGTTGTTGGTTTTTTTTTGTATCTGGAACCAAAATCTATTAATGCTACTTTATAGATAATTTAATGTAGAATTCACTCATATTTATTTGATCGCTGTAGGTCAACTGGTTTGGCAGATATCGAAGAAACCGCTCAGCATGTTGTTGGTTTTTTTTGTATCTAAAACCAAAATCTATTAATGCTATTTTATAGATAATTTAATGTAGAATTCACTCATATTTATTTGATCGCTGTAGGTCAACTGGTTTGGCAGATATCGAAGAAACCGCTCAGCGTGTTGTTGTTTTTTTTTTGTATCTAAAACCAAAATCTATTAATGCTATTTTATAGATAATTTAATGTAGAATTCACTCATATTTATTTGATCGCTGTAGGTCAACTGGTTTGGCAGATATCGAAGAAACCGCTCAGCATGTTGTTGATTTTTTTTTTTGTATCTGGAACCAAAATCTATTAATGCTATTTTATAGATAATTTAATGTAGAATTCACTCATATTTATTTGATCGCTGTAGGTCAACTGGTTTGGCAGATATCGAAGAAACCGTTCAGCATGTTGTTGGTTTATTTTTGTATCTGAAACCAAAATCTATTAATGCTATTTTATAGATAATTTTATGTAGAATTCACTCATATTTATTTGATCGCTGTAGGTCAACTGGTTTGGCAGATATCGAAGAAACCGCTCAGCATGTTGTTGGTTTTTTTTGTATCTAAAACCAAAATCTATTAATGCTATTTTATAGATAATTTAATGTAGAATTCACTCATATTTATTTGATCGCTGTAGGTCAACTGGTTTGGCAGATATCGAAGAAACCGTTCAGCATGTTGTTGGTTTTTTTTTGTATCTGGAACCAAAATCTATTAATGCTATTTTATAGATAATTTAATGTAGAATTCACTCATATTTATTTGATCGCTGTAGGTCAATTGGTTTGGCAGATATCGAAGAAACCGTTCAGCATGTTGTTGTTTTTTTTTTGTATCTGGAACCAAAATCTATTAATGCTATTTTATAGATAATTTAATGAAGAATTCACTCATATTTATTTGATCGCTGTAGCTCAACTGGTTTGGCAGATATCGAAGAAACCGCTCAGCATGTTGTTGGTTTTTTTTGTATCTAAAACCAAAATCTATTAATGCTATTTTATAGATAATTTAATGTAGAATTCACTCATATTTATTTGATCGCTGTAGGTCAACTGGTTTGGCAGATATCGAAGAAACCGCTCAGCATGTTGTTGGTTTTTTTTTGTATCTGGAACCAAAATCTATTAATGCTATTTTATAGATAATTTAATGTAGAATTCACTCATATTTATTTGATCGCTGTAGGTCAACTGGTTTGGCAGATATCGAAGAAACCGTTCAGCATGTTGTTGGTTTTTTTTTGTATCTGGAACCAAAATCTATTAATGCTACTTTATAGATAATTTAATGTAGAATTCACTCATATTTATTTGATCGCTGTAGGTCAACTGGTTTGGCAGATATCGAAGAAACCGTTCAGCATGTGGTTGGTTTATTTTTGTATCTGAAACCAAAATCTATTAATGCTATTTTATAGATAATTTTATGTAGAATTCACTCATATTTATTTGATCGCTGTAGGTCAACTGGTTTTTCAGATATCGAAGAAACCGTTCAGCATGTTGTTGGTTTTTTTTTGTATCTGGAACCAAAATCTATTAATGCTATTTTATAGATAATTTAATGTAGAATTCACTCATATTTATTTGATCGCTGTAGGTCAACTGGTTTGGCAGATATCGAAGAAACCGTTCAGCATGTTGTTGGTTTTTTTTTGTATCTGGAACCAAAATCTATTAATGCTATTTTATAGATAATTTAATGTAGAATTCACTCATATTTATTTGATCGCTGTAGGTCAACTGGTTTGGCAGATATCGAAGAAAGCGTTCAGCATGTTGTTGTTTTTTTTTTGTATCTGGAACCAAAATCTATTAATGCTATTTTATAGATAATTTAATGTAGAATTCACTCATATTTATTTGATCGCTGTAGGTCGACTGGTTTGGCAGATATCGAAGAAACCGTTCAGCATGTTGTTGGTTTTTTTTTGTATCTGGAACCAAAATCTATTAATGCTATTTTATAAATAATTTAATGTAGAATTCACTCATATTTATTTGATCGCTGTAGGTCAACTGGTTTGGCAGATATCGAAGAAACCGTTCAGCATGTTGTTGGTTTTTTTTTGTATCTGGAACCAAAATCTATTAATGCTATTTTATAGATAATTTAATGTAGAATTCACTCATATTTATTTGATCGCTGTAGGTCAACTGGTTTGGCAGATATCGAAGAAACCGTTCAGCATGTTGTTGGTTTTTTTTGTATCTGGAACCAAAATCTATTAATGCTACTTTATAGATAATTTAATGTAGAATTCACTCATATTTATTTGATCGCTCTAGGTCAACTGGTTTGGCAGATATCGAAGAAACCGTTCAGCATGTGGTTGGTTTATTTTTGTATCTGAAACCAAAATCTATTAATGCTATTTTATAGATAATTTTATGTAGAATTCACTCATATTTATTTGATCGCTGTAGGTCAACTGGTTTGGCAGATATCGAAGAAACCGTTCAGCATGTTGTTGGTTTTTTTTGTATCTGGAACCAAAATCTATTAATGCTATTTTATAGATAATTTAATGTAGAATTCACTCATATTTATTTGATCGCTGTAGGTCAACTGGTTTGGCAGATATCGAAGAAACCGTTCAGCATGTTGTTGGTTTTTTTTTGTATCTGGAACCAAAATCTATTAATGCTATTTTATAGATAATTTAATGTAGAATTCACTCATATTTATTTGATCGCTGTAGGTCAACTGGTTTGGCAGCTATCGAAGAAACCGTTCAGCATGTTGTTGGTTTTTTTTTTTTGTATCTGGAACCAAAATCTATTAATGCTATTGTATAGATAATTTAATGTAGAATTCACTCATATTTATTTGATCGCTGTAGGTCAACTGGTTTGGCAGATATCGAAGAAACCGTTCAGCATGTTGTTGGTTTTTTTTTGTATCTAAAACAAAAATCTATTAATGCTATTTTATAGATAATTTTATGTAGAATTCACTCATATTTATTTGATCGCTGTAGGTCAACTGGTTTGGCAGATATCGAAGAAACCGTTCAGCATGTTGTTGTTTTTTTTTGTATCTGGAACCAAAATCTATTAATGCTATTTTATAGATAATTTAATGTAGAATTCACTCATATTTATTTGATCGCTCTAGGTCAACTGGTTTGGCAGATATCGAAGAAACCGTTCAGCATGTGGTTGGTTTATTTTTGTATCTGAAACCAAAATCTATTAATGCTATTTTATAGATAATTTTATGTAGAATTCACTCATATTTATTTGATCGCTGTAGGTCAACTGGTTTGGCAGATATCGAAGAAACCGTTCAGCATGTTGTTGGTTTTTTTTGTATCTGGAACCAAAATCTATTAATGCTATTTTATAGATAATTTAATGTAGAATTCACTCATATTTATTTGATCGCTGTAGGTCAACTGGTTTGGCAGATATCGAAGAAACCGTTCAGCATGTTGTTGGTTTTTTTTTGTATCTGGAACCAAAATCTATTAATGCTATTTTATAGATAATTTAATGTAGAATTCACTCATATTTATTTGATCGCTGTAGGTCAACTGGTTTGGCAGATATCGAAGAAAGCGTTCAGCATGTTGTTGGTTTTTTTTTGTATCTGGAACCAAAATCTATTAATGCTATTTTATAGATAATTTAATGTAGAATTCACTCATATTTATTTGATCGCTGTAGGTCAACTGGTTTGGCAGATATCGAAGAAACCGTTCAGCATGTTGTTGGTTTTTTTTTGTATCTGGAACCAAAATCTATTAATGCTACTTTATAGATAATTTAATGTAGAATTCACTCATATTTATTTGATCGCTGTAGGTCAACTGGTTTGGCAGATATCGAAGAAACCGCTCAGCATGTTGTTGGTTTTTTTTGTATCTAAAACCAAAATCTATTAATGCTATTTTATAGATAATTTAATGTAGAATTCACTCATATTTATTTGATCGCTGTAGGTCAACTGGTTTGGCAGATATCGAAGAAACCGCTCAGCGTGTTGTTGTTTTTTTTTTGTATCTAAAACCAAAATCTATTAATGCTATTTTATAGATAATTTAATGTAGAATTCACTCATATTTATTTGATCGCTGTAGGTCAACTGGTTTGGCAGATATCGAAGAAACCGCTCAGCATGTTGTTGATTTTTTTTTTTGTATCTGGAACCAAAATCTATTAATGCTATTTTATAGATAATTTAATGTAGAATTCACTCATATTTATTTGATCGCTGTAGGTCAACTGGTTTGGCAGATATCGAAGAAACCGTTCAGCATGTTGTTGGTTTATTTTTGTATCTGAAACCAAAATCTATTAATGCTATTTTATAGATAATTTTATGTAGAATTCACTCATATTTATTTGATCGCTGTAGGTCAACTGGTTTGGCAGATATCGAAGAAACCGCTCAGCATGTTGTTGGTTTTTTTTGTATCTAAAACCAAAATCTATTAATGCTATTTTATAGATAATTTAATGTAGAATTCACTCATATTTATTTGATCGCTGTAGGTCAACTGGTTTGGCAGATATCGAAGAAACCGTTCAGCATGTTGTTGGTTTTTTTTGTATCTGGAACCAAAATCTATTAATGCTATTTTATAGATAATTTAATGTAGAATTCACTCATATTTATTTGATCGCTGTAGGTCAATTGGTTTGGCAGATATCGAAGAAACCGTTCAGCATGTTGTTGTTTTTTTTTGTATCTGGAACCAAAATCTATTAATGCTATTTTATAGATAATTTAATGTAGAATTCACTCATATTTATTTGATCGCTGTAGCTCAACTGGTTTGGCAGATATCGAAGAAACCGCTCAGCATGTTGTTGGTTTTTTTTGTATCTAAAACCAAAATCTATTAATGCTATTTTATAGATAATTTAATGTAGAATTCACTCATATTTATTTGATCGCTGTAGGTCAACTGGTTTGGCAGATATCGAAGAAACCGCTCAGCATGTTGTTGGTTTTTTTTTGTATCTGGAACCAAAATCTATTAATGCTATTTTATAGATAATTTAATGTAGAATTCACTCATATTTATTTGATCGCTGTAGGTCAACTGGTTTGGCAGCTATCGAAGAAACCGTTCAGCATGTTGTTGGTTTTTTTTTTTTGTATCTGGAACCAAAATCTATTAATGCTATTTTATAGATAATTTAATGTAGAATTCACTCATATTTATTTGATCGCTGTAGGTCAACTGGTTTGGCAGATATCGAAGAAACCGTTCAGCACGTTGTTGGTTTTTTTTTGTATCTGGAACCAAAATCTATTAATGCTATTTTATAGATAATTTAATGTAGAATTCACTCATATTTATTTGATCGCTGTAGGTCAACTGGTTTGGCAGATATCGAAGAAACCGTTCAGCATGTTGTTGGTTTTTTTTTGTATCTGGAACCAAAATCTATTAATGCTACTTTATAGATAATTTAATGTAGAATTCACTCATATTTATTTGATCGCTGTAGGTCAACTGGTTTGGCAGATATCGAAGAAACCGTTCAGCATGTGGTTGGTTTATTTTTGTATCTGAAACCAAAATCTATTAATGCTATTTTATAGATAATTTTATGTAGAATTCACTCATATTTATTTGATCGCTGTAGGTCAACTGGTTTTTCAGATATCGAAGAAACCGTTCAGCATGTTGTTGGTTTTTTTTTGTATCTGGAACCAAAATCTATTAATGCTATTTTATAGATAATTTAATGTAGAATTCACTCATATTTATTTGATCGCTGTAGGTCAACTGGTTTGGCAGATATCGAAGAAACCGTTCAGCATGTTGTTGGTTTTTTTTTGTATCTGGAACCAAAATCTATTAATGCTATTTTATAGATAATTTAATGTAGAATTCACTCATATTTATTTGATCGCTGTAGGTCAACTGGTTTGGCAGATATCGAAGAAAGCGTTCAGCATGTTGTTGGTTTTTTTTTGTATCTGGAACCAAAATCTATTAATGCTATTTTATAGATAATTTAATGTAGAATTCACTCATATTTATTTGATCGCTGTAGGTCGACTGGTTTGGCAGATATCGAAGAAACCGTTCAGCATGTTGTTGGTTTTTTTTGTATCTGGAACCAAAATCTATAAATGCTATTTTATAAATAATTTAATGTAGAATTCACTCATATTTATTTGATCGCTGTAGGTCAACTGGTTTGGCAGATATCGAAGAAACCGTTCAGCATGTTGTTGGTTTTTTTTTGTATCTGGAACCAAAATCTATTAATGCTATTTTATAGATAATTTAATGTAGAATTCACTCATATTTATTTGATCGCTGTAGGTCAACTGGTTTGGCAGATATCGAAGAAACCGTTCAGCATGTTGTTGGTTTTTTTTGTATCTGGAACCAAAATCTATTAATGCTACTTTATAGATAATTTAATGTAGAATTCACTCATATTTATTTGATCGCTCTAGGTCAACTGGTTTGGCAGATATCGAAGAAACCGTTCAGCATGTGGTTGGTTTATTTTTGTATCTGAAACCAAAATCTATTAATGCTATTTTATAGATAATTTTATGTAGAATTCACTCATATTTATTTGATCGCTGTAGGTCAACTGGTTTGGCAGATATCGAAGAAACCGTTCAGCATGTTGTTGGTTTTTTTTGTATCTGGAACCAAAATCTATTAATGCTATTTTATAGATAATTTAATGTAGAATTCACTCATATTTATTTGATCGCTGTAGGTCAACTGGTTTGGCAGATATCGAAGAAACCGTTCAGCATGTTGTTGGTTTTTTTTTGTATCTGGAACCAAAATCTATTAATGCTATTTTATAGATAATTTAATGTAGAATTCACTCATATTTATTTGATCGCTGTAGGTCAACTGGTTTGGCAGCTATCGAAGAAACCGTTCAGCATGTTGTTGGTTTTTTTTTTGTATCTGGAACCAAAATCTATTAATGCTATTGTATAGATAATTTAATGTAGAATTCACTCATATTTATTTGATCGCTGTAGGTCAACTGGTTTGGCAGATATCGAAGAAACCGTTCAGCATGTTGTTGGTTTTTTTTTGTATCTAAAACAAAAATCTATTAATGCTATTTTATAGATAATTTAATGTAGAATTCACTCATATTTATTTGATCGCTGTAGGTCAACTGGTTTGGCAGATATCGAAGAAACCGTTCAGCATGTTGTTGGTTTTTTTTGTATCTGGAACCAAAATCTATTAATGCTATTTTATAGATAATTTAATGTAGAATTCACTCATATTTATTTGATCGCTGTAGGTCAACTGGTTTGGCAGATATCGAAGAAACCGTTCAGCATGTTGCTGGTTTTTTTTGTATCTAAAACAAAAATCTATTAATGCTATTTTATAGATAATTTAATGTAGAATTCACTCATATTTATTTGATCGCTGTAGGTCAACTGGTTTGGCAGATATCGAAGAAACCGTTCAGCATGTTGCTGGTTTTTTTTTGTATCTAAAACAAAAATCTATTAATGCTATTTTATAGATAATTTAATGTAGAATTCACTCATATTTATTTGATCGCTGTAGGTCAACTGGTTTGGCAGATATCGAAGAAACCGTTCAGCATGTGGTTGGTTTTTTTTTTGTATCTGGAACCAAAATCTATTAATGCTATTTTATGGATAATTTAATGTAGAATTCACTCATATTTATTTGATCGCTGTAGGTCAACTGGTTTGGCAGATATCGAAGAAACCGTTCAGCATGTGGTTGGTTTTTTTTTTGTATCTGGAACCAAAATCTATTAATGCTATTTTATAGATAATTTAATGTAGAATTCACTCATATTTATTTGATCGCTGTAGGTCAACTGGTTTGGCAGATAACGAAGAAACCGTTCAGCATGTGTTTTTTTTTTTATGTCTATAACCAAAGTCTATTAATGCTATTTTATAGATAATTTAATGTAGAATTCACTCATATTTATTTGATCGCTGTAGGTCAACTGGTTTGGCAGATATCGAAGAAACCGTTCAGCATGTTGTTTGTTTTTTTTTGTATCTGGAACCAAAATCTATTAATGCTATTTTATAGATAATTTAATGTAGAATTCACTCATATTTATTTGATCGCTGTAGGTCAACTGGTTCGGCAGATATCGAAGAAACCGTTCAGCATGTTGTTGGTTTTTTTTTGTATCTGGAACCAAAATCTATTAATGCTATTTTATAGATAATTTAATGTAGAATTCACTCATATTTATTTGATCGCTGTAGGTCAACTGGTTCGGCAGATATCGAAGAAACCGTTCAGCATGTTGCTGGTTTTTTTTTGTATCTGGAACCAAAATCTATTAATGCTATTTTATAGATAATTTAATGTAGAATTCACTCATATTTATTTGATCGCTGTAGGTCAACTGGTTTGGCAAATATCGAAGAAACGGTTCAGCATGTTGCTGGTTTTTTTTTGTATCTAAAACAAAAATCTATTAATGCTATTTTATAGATAATTTAATGTAGAATTCACTCATATTTATTTGATCGCTGTAGGTCAACTGGTTTGGCAGATATCGAAGAAACCGTTCAGCATGTGGTTGGTTTTTTTTTATGTCTATAACCAAAATCTATTAATGCTATTTTATAGATAATTTAATGTAGAATTCACTCATATTTATTTGATCGCTGTAGGTCAACTGGTTTGGCAGCTATCGAAGAAACCGTTCAGCATGTGGTTGGTTTTTTTTGTATCTGAAACCAAAATCTATTAATGCTATTTTATAGATAATTTAATGTAGAATTCACTCATATTTATTTGATCGCTGTAGGTCAACTGGTTTGGCAGATATCGAAGAAACCGTTCAGCATGTGGTTGGTTTTTTTTTGTATCTGGAACCAAAATCTATTAATGCTATTTTATAGATAATTTAATGTAGAAATCACTCATATTTATTTGATCGCTGTAGGTCAACTGGTTTGGCAGATATCGAAGAAACCGTTCAGCATGTTGTTGGTTTTTTTTTGTATCTGGAACCAAAATCTATTAATGCTATTTTATAGATAATTTAATGTAGAATTCACTCATATTTATTTGATCGCTGTAGGTCAACTCGTTTGGCAGATATCGAAGAAACCGTTCAGCACGTTGTTGGTTTTTTTTTGTATCTGGAAGCAAAATCTATTAATGCTATTTTATAGATAATTTAATGTAGAGTTCACTCATATTTATTTGATCGCTGTAGGTCAACTGGTTTGGCAGATATCGAAGAAACCGTTCAGCATGTTGTTGGTTTTTTTTTTGTGTCTGGAACCAAAATCTATTAATGCTATTTTATAGATAATTTAATGTAGAATTCACTCATATTTATTTGATCGCTGTAGGTCAAATGGTTTGGCAGATATCGAAGAAACCGTTCAGCATGTTGTTGGTTTTTTTTTGTATCTGGCACCAAAATCTTTTAATGCTCTTTTATAGATAATTTAATGTAGAATTCACTCATATTTATTTGATCGCTGTAGGTCAACTGGTTTGGCAGATATCGAAGAAACCGTTCAGCATGTTGTTGGTTTTTTTTTGTATCTGGAACCAAAATCTATTAATGCTATTTTATAGATAATTTAATGTAGAATTCACTCATATTTGTTTGATCGCTGTAGGTCAACTGGTTTGGCAGATTTCGAAGAAACCGTTCAGCATGTGGTTGTTTTTTTTTTTTGTATATGGAACCAAAATCTATTAATGCTATTTTATAGATAATTTAATGTAGAATTCACTCGTATTTATTTGATCGCTCTAGGTCAACTGGTTTGGCAGATATCGAAGAAACCGTTCAGCATGTTGTTGGTTTTTTTTTTGTATCTGGAACCAAAATCTATTAATGCTATTTTATAGATAATTTAATGTAGAATTCACTCATATTTATTTGATCGCTGTAGGTCAACTGGTTTGGCAGATATCGAAGAAACCGTTCAGCATGTTGTTGGTTTTTTTTGTATCTGGAACCAAAATCTATTAATGCTATTTTATAGATAATTTAATGTAGAATTCACTCATATTTATTTGATCGCTGTAGGTCAACTCGTTTGGCAGATATCGAAGAAACTGTTCAGAATGTTGTTGGTTTTTTTTGTATCTGGAACCAAAATCTATTAATGCTATTTTATAGATAATTTAATGTAGAATTCACTCATATTTATTTGATCGCTGTAGGTCAACTGGTTTGGCAGCTATCGAAGAAACCGTTCAGCATGTTGTTGGCTTTTTTTGTATCTAAAACAAAAATCTATTAATGCTATTTTATAGATAATTTAATGTAGAATTCACTCATATTTATTTGATCGCTGTAGGTCAACTGGTTTGGCAGATATCGAAGAAACCGTTCAGCATGTGGTTGGTTTTTTTTTTGTATCTGGAACCAAAATCTATTAATGCTATTTTATAGATAATTTAATGTAGAATTCACTCATATTTATTTGATCGCTGTAGGTCAACTGGTTTGGCAGATATCGAAGAAACCGTTCAGCATGTTGTTGGTTTTTTTTTGTATCTGGAACCAAAATCTATTAATGCTATTTTATAGATAATTTAATGTAGAATTCACTCATATTTGTTTGATCGCTGTAGGTCAACTGGTTTGGCAGCTATCGAAGAAACCGTTCAGCATGTTGTTGGCTTTTTTTGTATCTAAAACAAAAATCTATTAATGCTATTTTATAGATAATTTAATGTAGAATTCACTCATATTTATTTGATCGCTGTAGGTCAACTGGTTTGGCAGATATCGAAGAAACCGTTCAGCATGTGGTTGGTTTTTTTTTTGTATCTGGAACCAAAATCTATTAATGCTATTTAATAGATAATTTAATGTAGAATTCACTCATATTTATTTGACCGCTGTAGGTCAACTGGTTTGGCAGATATCGAAGAAACCGTTCAGCATGTTGTTGGTTTTTTTTTGTATCTGGAACCAAAATCTATTAATGCTATTTTATAGATAATTTAATGTAGAGTTCACTCATATTTATTTGATCGCTGTAGGTCAACTGGTTTGGCAGATATCGAAGAAACCGTTCAGCATGTTGTTGGTTTTTTTTTGTATCTAAAACAAAAATCTATTAATGCTATTTTATAGATAATTTAATGTAGAATTCACTCATATTTATTTGATCGCTGTAGGTCAACTGGTTTGGCAGATATCGGAGAAACCGTTCAGCATGTGGTTGGTTTTTTTTTTGTATCTGGAACCAACATCTATTAATGCTATTTTATAGATAATTTAATGTAGAATTCACTCATATTTATTTGATCGCTGTAGGTCAACTGGTTTGGCAGATATCGAAGAAACCGTTCAGCATGTTGCTGGTTTTTTTTTGTATCTAAAACAAAAATCTATTAATGCTATTTTATAGATAATTTAATGTAGAATTCACTCATATTTATTTGATCGCTGTAGGTCAACTGGTTTGGCAGATATCGAAGAAACCGTTCAGCATGTGGTTGGTTTTTTTTATGTCTGGAACCAACATCTATTAATGCTATTTTATAGATAATTTAATGTAGAATTCACTCATATTTATTTGATCGCTGTAGGTCAACTGGTTTGGCAGATATCGAAGAAACCGTTCAGCATGTTGTTGGTTTTTTTTTTGTATCTGGAACCAAAATCTATTAATGCTATTTTATAGATAATTTAATGTAGAATTCACTCATATTTATTTGATCGCTGTAGGTCAACTGGTTTGGCAGATATCGAAGAAACCGTTCAGCATGTTGTTGGTTTTTTTTGTATCTAAAACAAAAATCTATTAATGCTATTTTATAGATAATTTAATGTAGAATTCACTCATATTTATTTGATCGCTGTAGGTCAACTGGTTTGGCAGATATCGAAGAAACCGTTCAGCATGTGGTTGGTTTTTTTTTGTATCTGGAACCAAAATCTATTAATGCTATTTTATAGATAATTTAATGTAGAGTTCACTCATATTTATTTGATCGCTGTAGGTCAACTGGTTTGGCAGATATCGAAGAAACCGTTCAGCATGTTGTTGGTTTTTTTTTGTATCTAAAACAAAAATCTATTAATGCTATTTTATAGATAATTTAATGTAGAATTCACTCATATTTATTTGATCGCTGTAGGTCAACTGGTTTGGCAGATATCGGAGAAACCGTTCAGCATGTGGTTGGTTTTTTTTTTGTATCTGGAACCAAAATCTATTAATGCTATTTTATAGATAATTTAATGTAGAATTCACTCATATTTATTTGATCGCTGTAGGTCAACTGGTTTGGCAGATATCGAAGAAACCGTTCAGCATGTTGCTGGTTTTTTTTTTTGTATCTAAAACAAAAATCTATTAATGCTATTTTATAGATAATTTAATGTAGAATTCACTCATATTTATTTGATCGCTGTAGGTCAACTGGTTTGGCAGATATCGAAGAAACCGTTCAGCATGTGGTTGGTTTTTTTTATGTCTGGAACCAACATCTATTAATGCTATTTTATAGATAATTTAATGTAGAATTCACTCATATTTATTTGATCGCTGTAGGTCAACTGGTTTGGCAGATATCGAAGAAACCGTTCAGCATGTTGTTGGTTTTTTTTTTTGTATCTGGAACCAAAATCTATTAATGCTATTTTATAGATAATTTAATGTAGAATTCACTCATATTTATTTGATCGCTGTAGGTCAACTGGTTTGGCAGATATCGAAGAAACCGTTCAGCATGTTGTTGGTTTTTTTTGTCTCTAAAACAAAAATCTATTAATGCTATTTTATAGATAATTTAATGTAGAATTCACTCATATTTATTTGATCGCTGTAGGTCAACTGGTTTGGCAGATATCGAAGAAACCGTTCAGCATGTGGTTGGTTTTTTTTTGTATCTCGAACCAAAATCTATTAATGCTATTTTATAGATAATTTAATGTAGAATTCACTCATATTTATTTGATCGCTGTAGGTCAACTGGTTTGGCAGATATCGAAGAAACCGTTCAGCATGTTGTTGGTTTTTTTTGTATCTGGAACCAAAATCTATTAATGCTATTTTATAGATAATTTAATGTAGAATTCACTCATATTTATTTGATCGCTGTAGGTCAACTGGTTTGGCAGATATCGAAAAAACCGTTCAGCATGTTGTTGGTTTTTTTTTTGTATCTGGAACCAAAATCTATTAATGCTATTTTATAGATAATTTAATGTAGAATTCACTCATATTTATTTGATCGCTGTAGGTCAACTGGTTTGGCAGATATCGAAGAAACAGTTCAGCATGTTGTTGATTTTTTTTTTGTATCTGGAACCAAAATCTATTAATGCTATTTTATAGATAATTTAATGTAGAATGCACTCATATTTATTTGATCGCTGTAGGTCAACTGGTTTGGCAGATATCGAAGAAACCGTTCAGCATGTTGTTGGTTTTTTTTTGTATCTGGAACCAAAATCTATTAATGCTATTTTATAGATAATTTAATGTAGAATTCACTCATATTTATTTGATCGCTGTAGGTCAACTGGTTTGGCAGATATCGAAGAAACCGTTCAGCATGTTGTTGGTTTTTTTTTTTTGTATCTAAAACAAAAATCTATTCATGCTATTTTATAGATAATTTAATGTAGAATTCACTCATATTTATTTGATCGCTGTAGGTCAACTGGTTTGGCAGATATCGGAAAAACCGTTCAGCATGTGATTGGTTTTTTTTTGTATCTGGAACCAAAATCTATTAATGCTATTTTATAGATAATTTAATGTAGAATTCACTCATATTTATTTGTAGGTCAACTGGTTTGGCAGATATCGAAGAAACCGTTCAGCATGTTGCTTGTTTTTTTTCGTATCTAAAACAAAAATCTATTAATGCTATTTTATAGATAATTTAATGTAGAATTCACTCATATTTATTTGATCGCTGTAGGTCAACTGGTTTGGCAGATATCGAAGAAACCGTTCAGCATGTTGTTGGTTTTTTTTTTTGTATCTGGAACCAAAATCTATTAATGCTATTTTATAGATAATTTAATGTAGAATTCACTCATATTTATTTGATCGCTGTAGGTCAACTGGTTTGGCAGATATCGAAGAAACCGTTCAGCATGTTGTTGGTTTTTTTTGTCTCTAAAACAAAAATCTATTAATGCTATTTTAGAGATAATTTAATGTAGAATTCACTCATATTTATTTGATCGCTGTAGGTCAACTGGTTTGGCAGATATCGAAGAAACCGTTCAGCATGTGGTTGGTTTTTTTTTGTATCTCGAACCAAAATCTATTAATGCTATTTTATAGATAATTTAATGTAGAATTCACTCATATTTATTTGATCGCTGTAGGTCAACTGGTTTGGCAGATATCGAAGAAACCGTTCAGCATGTTGTTGGTTTTTTTTTGTATCTGGAACCAAAATCTATTAATGCTATTTTATAGATAATTTAATGTAGAATTCACTCATATTTATTTGATCGCTGTAGGTCAACTGGTTTGGCAGATATCGAAGAAACCGTTCAGCATGTTGTTGGTTTTTTTTTTTGTATCTGGAACCAAAATCTATTAATGCTATTTTATAGATAATTTAATGTAGAATTCACTCATATTTATTTGATCGCTGTAGGTCAACTGGTTTGGCAGATATCGAAGAAACAGTTCAGCATGTTGTTGATTTTTTTTTTTGTATCTGGAACCAAAATCTATTAATGCTATTTTATAGATAATTTAATGTAGAATTCACTCATATTTATTTGATCGCTGTAGGTCAACTGGTTTGGCAGATATCGAAGAAACCGTTCAGCATGTTGTTGGTTTTTTTTTGTATCTGGAACCAAAATCTATTAATGCTATTTTATAGATAATTTAATGTAGAATTCACTCATATTTATTTGATCGCTGTAGGTCAACTGGTTTGGCAGATATCGAAGAAACCGTTCAGCATGTTGTTGGTTTTTTTTTTGTATCTAAAACAAAAATCTATTCATGCTATTTTATAGATAATTTAATGTAGAATTCACTCATATTTATTTGATCGCTGTAGGTCAACTGGTTTGGCAGATATCGGAAAAACCGTTCAGCATGTGGTTGGTTTTTTTTTTGTATCTGGAACCAAAATCTATTAATGCTATTTTATAGATAATTTAATGTAGAATTCACTCATATTTATTTGTAGGTCAACTGGTTTGGCAGATATCGAAGAAACCGTTCAGCATGTTGCTTGTTTTTTTTCGTATCTAAAACAAAAATCTATTAATGCTATTTTATAGATAATTTAATGTAGAATTCACTCATATTTATTTGATCGCTGTAGGTCAACTGGTTTGGCAGATATCGGAAAAACCGTTCAGCATGTGATTGGTTTTTTTTTGTATCTGGAACCAAAATCTATTAATGCTATTTTATAGATAATTTAATGTAGAATTCACTCATATTTATTTCATCGCTGTAGGTCAACTGGTTTGGCAGATATCAAAGAAACAGTTCAGCATGTTGTTGTATTTTTTTTTGTATCTGGAACCAAAATCTATTAATGCTATTTTATAGATAATTTAATGTAGAATTCACTCATATTTATTTGATCGCTGTAGGTCAACTGGTTTGGCAGATATCGAAGAAACCGTTCAGCATGTTGTTGGTTTTTTTTTGTATCTGGAACCAAAATCTATTAATGCTATTTTAGAGATAATTTAATGTAGAATTCACTCATATTTATTTGATCGCTGTAGGTCAACTGGTTTTTCAGCTATCGAAGAAACCGTTCAGCATGTTGTTAATTTTTTTTTTTTGTATCTGGAACCAAAATCTATTAATGCTATTTTATAGATAATTTAATGTAGAATTCACTCATATTTATTTGATCGCTGTAGGTCAACTGGTTTGGCAGATATCGAACAAACTGTTCAGCATGTTGTTGGCTTTTTTTGTATCTGGAACCAAAATCTATTAATGCTATTTTATAGATAATTTAATGTAGAATTCACTCATATTTATTTGATCGCTGTAGGTCAACTGGTTTGGCAGCTATCGAAGAAACCGTTCAGCATGTTGTTGATTTTTTTTTGTATCTGGAACCAAAATCTATTAATGCTATTTTATAGATAATTTAATGTAGAATTCACTCATATTTATTTGACCGCTGTAGGTCAACTGGTTTGGCAGATATCGAAGAAACCGTTCAGCATGTTGTTGGTTTTTTTTTGTATCTGGAACCAAAATCTATTAATGCTATTTTATAGATAATTTAATGTAGAGTTCACTCATATTTATTTCATCGCTGTAGGTCAACTGGTTTGGCAGATATCGAAGAAACCGTTCAGCATGTTGTTGGTTTTTTTTTGTATCTAAAACAAAAATCTATTAATGCTATTTTATAGATAATTTAATGTAGAATTCACTCATATTTATACGATCGCTGTAGGTCAACTGGTTTGGCAGATATCGGAGAAACCGTTCAGCATGTGGTTGGTTTTTTTTTTGTATCTGGAACCAAAATCTATTAATGCTATTTTATAGATAATTTAATGTAGAATTCACTCATATTTATTTGATCGCTGTAGGTCAACTGGTTTGGCAGATATCGAAGAAACCGTTCAGCATGTTGCTGGTTTTTTTTTGTATCTAAAACAAAAATCTATTAATGCTATTTTATAGATAATTTAATGTAGAATTCACTCATATTTATTTGATGGCTGTAGGTCAACTGGTTTGGCAGATATCGAAGAAACCGTTCAGCATGTGGTTGGTTTTTTTTTATGTCTGGAACCAAAATCTATTAATGCTGTTTTATAGATAATTTAATGTAGAATTCACTCATATTTATTTGATCGCTGTAGGTCAACTGGTTTGGCAGCTATCGAAGAAACCGTTCAGCATGTGGTTGGTTTTTTTTTGTATCTGAAACCAAAATCTATTAATGCTATTTTATAGATAATTTAATGTAGAATTCACTCATATTTATTTGATCGCTGTAGGTCAACTGGTTTGGCAGATATCGAAGAAACCGTTCAGCATGTTGTTGGTTTTTTTTTTGTATCTGGAACCAAAATCTATTAATGCTATTTTATAGATAATTTAATGTAGAATTCACTCATATTTATTTGATCGCTGTAGGTCAACTGGTTTGGCAGATATCGAAGAAACCGTTCAGCATGTTGTTGGTTTTTTTTTTGTATCTGGAACCAAAATCTATTAATGCTATTTTATAGATAATTTAAAGTAGAATTCACTCATATTTATTTGATCGCTGTACGTCAACTGGTTTGGCAGATATCGAAGAAACCGTTCAGCATGTTGTTGGTTTTTTTTTGTATCTGGAACCAAAATCTATTAATGCTATTTTATAGATAATTTAATGTAGAATTCACTCATATTTATTTGATCGCTGTAGGTCAACTGGTTTGGCAGATATCGAAGAAACCGTTCAGCATGTGGTTGGTTTTTTTTTGTATCTAAAACCAAAATCTATTAATGCTATTTTATAGATAATTTAATGTAGAATTCACTCATATTTATTTGATCGCTGTAGGTCAACTGGTTTGGCAGATATCGAAGAAACCGTTCAGCATGTTGTTGGTTTTTTTTTGTATCTGGAACCAAAATCTATTAATGCTATTTTATAGATAATTTAATGTAGAATTCACTCATATTTATTTGATCGCTGTAGGTCAACTGGTTTGGCAGATATCGAAGAAACCGTTCAGCATGTTGTTGGTTTTTTTTTTGTATCTAAAACAAAAATCTATTAATGCTATTTTATAGATAATTTAATGTAGAATTCACTCATATTTATTTGATCGCTGTAGGTCAACTGGTTTAGCAGATATCGAAGAAACCGTTCAGCATGTTGTTGGTTTTTTTTTGTATCTAAAACAAAAATCTATTAATGCTATTTTATAGATAATTTAATGTAGAATTCACTCATATTTATTTGATCGCTGTAGGTCAACTGGTTTGGCAGATATCGAAGAAACCGTTCAGCATGTTGTTGGTTTTTTTTTTTTTGTATCTAAAACAAAAATCTATTAATGCTATTTTATAGATAATTTAATGTAGAATTCACTCATATTTATTTGATCGCTGTAGGTCAACTGGTTTGGCAGATATCGAAGAAACCGTTCAGCATGTTGTTGGTTTTTTTTTGTATATGGAACCAAAATCTATTAATGCTATTTTATAGATAATTTAATGTAGAATTCACTCATATTTATTTGATCACTGTAGGTCAACTGGTTTGGCAGATATCGAAGAAACCGTTCAGCATGTTGTTGGTTTTTTTTTTGTATCTGGAACCAAAATCTATTAATGCTATTTTATAGATAATTTAAAGTAGAATTCACTCATATTTATTTGATCGCTGTAGGTCAACTGGTTTGGCAGATATCAAAGAAACCGTTCAGCATGTTGTTGGTTTTTTTTTGTATCTGGAACCAAAATCTATTAATGCTATTTTATAGATAATTTAATGTAGAATTCACTCATATTTATTTGATCGCTGTAGGTCAACTGGTTTGGCAGATATCGAAGAAACCGTTCAGCATGTGGTTGGTTTTTTTTTGTATCTAAAACCAAAATCTATTAATGCTATTTTATAGATAATTTAATGTAGAATTCACTCATATTTATTTGATCGCTGTAGGTCAACTGGTTTGGCAGATATCGAAGAAACCGTTCAGCATGTTGTTGGTTTTTTTTTGTATCTGGAACCAAAATCTATTAATGCTATTTTATAGATAATTTAATGTAGAATTCACTCATATTTATTTGATCGCTGTAGGTCAACTGGTTTGGCAGATATCGAAGAAACCGTTCAGCATGTTGTTGGTTTTTTTTTTTGTATCTAAAACAAAAATCTATTAATGCTATTTTATAGATAATTTAATGTAGAATTCACTCATATTTATTTGATCGCTGTAGGTCAACTGGTTTGGCAGATATCGAAGAAACCGTTCAGCATGTTGTTGGTTTTTTTTTTGTATCTAAAACAAAAATCTATTAATGCTATTTTATAGATAATTTAATGTAGAATTCACTCATATTTATTTGATCGCTGTAGGTCAACTGGTTTGGCAGATATCGAAGAAACCGTTCAGCATGTTGTTGGTTTTTTTTTTTGTATCTAAAACAAAAATCTATTAATGCTATTTTATAGATAATTTAATGTAGAATTGACTCATATTTATTTGATCGCTGTAGGTCAACTGGTTTGGCAGATATCGAAGAAACCGTTCAGCATGTTGTTGGTTTTTTTTTGTATATGGAACCAAAATCTATTAATGCTATTTTATAGATAATTTAATGTAGAATTCACTCATATTTATTTGATCGCTGTAGGTCAACTGGTTTGGCAGATATCGAAGAAACAGTTCAGCATGTTGTTGGTTTTTTTTTGTATCTGGAACCAAAATCTATTAATGCTATTTTATAGATAATTTAATGTAGAATTCACTCATATTTATTTGATCGCTGTAGGTCAACTGGTTTGGCAGATATCGAAGAAACCGTTCAGCATGTTGTTGGTTTTTTTTTGTATCTGGAACCAAAATCTATTAATGCTATTTTATAGATAATTTAATGTAGAATTCACTCATATTTATTTGATCGCTGTAGGTCAACTGGTTTGACAGATATCGAAGAAACCGTTCAGCATGTTGTTGGGTTTTTTTTTGTATCTGGAACCAAAATCTATTAATGCTATTTTATAGATAATTTATTGTAGAATTCACTCATATTTATTTGATCGCTGTAGGTCAACTGGTTTGGCAGATATCGAAGAAACCGTTCAGCATGTTGTTGGTTTTTTTTTATCTAAAACAAAAATCTATTAATGCTTTTTTATAGATAATTTAATGTAGAATTCACTCATATTTATTTGATCGCTGTAGGTCAACTGGTTTGGCAGATATCGGAAAAACCGTTCAGCATGTGGTTGGTTTTTTTTTTGTATCTGGAACCAAAATCTATTAATGCTATTTTATAGATAATTTAATGTAGAATTCACTTATATTTATTTGATCGCTGTAGGTCAACTGGTTTGGCAGATATCGAAGAAACCGTTCAGCATGTTGTTGGGTTTTTTTTTGTATCTGGAACCAAAATCTATTAATGCTATTTTATAGATAATTTATTGTAGAATTCACTCATATTTATTTGATCGCTGTAGGTCAACTGGTTTGGCAGATATCGAAGAAACCGTTCAGCATGTTGTTGGTTTTTTTTTGTATCTGGAACCAAAATCTATTAATGCTATTTTATAGATAATTTAATGTAGAATTCACTCATATTTATTTGATCGCTGTAGGTCAACTGGTTTGGCAGATATCGGAAAAACCGTTCAGCATGTGGTTGGTTTTTTTTTGTATCTGGAACCAAAATCTATTAATGCTATTTTATAGATAATTTAATGTAGAATTCACTCATATTTATTTGATCGCTGTAGGTCAACTGGTTGGGCAGCTATCGAAGAAACCGTTCAGCATGTGGTTGGTTTTTTTTGTATCTGAAATCAAAATCTATTAATGCTATTTTATAGATAATTTAATGTAGAATTCACTCATATTTATTTGTAGGTCAACTGGTTTGGCAGATATCGAAGAAACCGTTCAGCATGTTGCTTGTTTTTTTTTGTATCTAAAACAAAAATCTATTAATGCTATTTTATAGATAATTTAATGTAGAATTCACTCATATTTATTTGATCGCTGTAGATCAACTGGTTTGGCAGATATCGAAGAAACCGTTCAGCATGTGGTAGGTTTTTTTTTGTATCTGGAACCAAAATCTATTAATGCTATTTTATAGATAATTTAGTTTTGAATTCACTCATATTTATTTGATCGCTGTAGGTCAACTGGTTTGGCAGATATCGAAGAAACGGTTCAGCATGTTGTTGGTTTTTTTTTGTATCTAAAACAAAATTCTATTAATGCTATTTTATAGATAATTTAATATAGAATTCACCCATATTTATTTGATGGCTGTAGGTCAACTGGTTTGGCAGATATCGAAGAAACCGTTCAGCATGTTGTTGGTTTTTTTTTTGTATCTGGAACCAAAATCTATTAATGCTATTTTATAGATAATTTAATGTAGAATTCACTCATATTTATTTGATCGCTGTAGGTCAACTGGTTTGGCAGATATCGAAGAAACAGTTCAGCATGTTGTTGGTTTTTTTTTGTATCTGGAACCAAAATCTATTAATGCTATTTTATAGATAATTTAATGTAGAATTCACTCATATTTATTTGATCGCTGTAGGTCAACTGGTTTGGCAGATATCGAAGAAACAGTTCAGCATGTTGTTGGTTTTTTTTTTGTATCTGGAACCAAAATCTATTAATGCTATTTTATAGATAATTTAATGTAGAATTCACTCATATTTATTTGATCGCTGTTGGTCAACTGGTTTGGCAGATATCGAAGAAACCGTTCAGCATGTGGTTGGTTTTTTTTGTATCTGGAACCAAAATCTATTAATGCTATTTTATAGATAATTTAATGTAGAATTCACTCATATTTATTTGATCGCTGTAGGTCAACTGGTTTGGCAGATATCGAAGAAACGGTTCAGCATGTTGTTGGTTTTTTTTTGTATCTAAAACAAAATTCTATTAATGCTATTTTATAGATAATTTAATATAGAATTCACCCATATTTATTTGATGGCTGTAGGTCAACTGGTTTGGCAGATATCGAAGAAACCGTTCAGCATGTTGTTGGTTTTATTTTGTATCTGGAACCAAAATCTATTAATGCTATTTTATAGATAATTTAATGTAGAATTCACTCATATTTATTTGATCGCTGTAGGTCAACTGGTTTGGCAGATATCGAAGAAACAGTTCAGCATGTTGTTGGTTTTTTTTTTGTATCTGGAACCAAAATATATTAATGCTATTTTATAGATAATTTAATGTAGAATTCACTCATATTTATTTGATCGCTGTAGGTCAACTGGTTTGGCAGATATCGAAGAAACCGTTCAGCATGTTGTTGGTTTTATTTTGTATCTGGAACCAAAATCTATTAATGCTATTTTATAGATAATTTATTGTAGAATTCACTCATATTTATTTGATCGCTGTAGGTCAACTGGTTTGGCAGATATCGAAGAAACCGTTCAGCATGTTGTTGGTTTTTTTTTTGTATCTAAAACAAAAATCTATTAATGCTATTTTATAGATAATTTAATGTAGAATTCACTCATATTTATTTGATCGCTGTAGGTCAACTGGTTTGGCAGATATCGAAGAAATCGTTCAGAATGTGGTTGGTTTTTTTTTTTGTATCTGGAACCAAAATCTATTAATGCTATTTTATAGATAATTTAATGTAGAATTCCCTCATATTTATTTGACCGCTGTAGGTCAACTGGTTTGGCAGATATCGAAGAAACCGTTCAGCATGTTGTTGGTTTTTTTTTGTATCTGGAACCAAAATCTATTAATGCTATTTTATAGATAATTTAATGTAGAGTTCACTCATTTATTTGATCGCTGTAGGTCAACTGGTTTGGCAGATATCGAAAAAACCGTTCAGCATGTTGTTGGTTTTTTTTTGTATCTAAAACAAAAATCTATTAATGCTATTTTATAGATAATTTAATGTAGAATTCACTCATATTTATTTGATCGCTGTAGGTCAACTGGTTTGGCAGATATCGGAGAAACCGTTCAGCATGTGGTTGGTTTTTTTTTGTATCTGGAACCAAAATCTATTAATGCTATTTTATAGATAATTTAATGTAGAATTCACTCATATTTATTTGATCGCTGTAGGTCAACTGGTTTGGCAGATATCGAAGAAACCGTTCAGCATGTTGTTGGTTTTTTTTTCTATCTGGAACCAAAATCTATTAATGCTATTTTATAGATAATTTATTGTAGAATTCATTCATATTTATTTGATCGCTGTAGGTCAACTGGTTTGGCAGATATCGAAGAAACCGTTCAGCATGTTGTTGGTTTTTTTTTTTTGTATCTAAAACAAAAATCTATTAATGCTATTTTATAGATAATTTAATGTAGAATTCCCTCATATTTATTTGACCGCTGTAGGTCAACTGGTTTGGCAGATATCGAAGAAACCGTTCAGCATGTTGTTGGTTTTTTTTTGTATCTGGAACCAAAATCTATTAATGCTATTTTATAGATAATTTAATGTAGAGTTCACTCATATTTATTTGATCGCTGTAGGTCAACTGGTTTGGCAGATATCGAAGAAACCGTTCAGCATGTTGTTGGTTTTTTTTTGTATCTAAAACAAAAATCTATTAATGCTATTTTATAGATAATTTAATGTAGAATTCACTCATATTTATTTGATCGCTGTAGGTCAACTGGTTTGGCAGATATCGGAGAAACCGTTCAGCATGTGGTTCGTTTTTTTTTGTATCTGGAACCAAAATCTATTAATGCTATTTTATAGATAATTTAATGTAGAATTCACTCATATTTATTTGATCGCTGTAGGTCAACTGGTTTGGCAGATATCGAAGAAACCGTTCAGCATGTTGCTGGTTTTTTTTTGTATCTAAACCAAAAATCTATTAATGCTATTTTATAGATAATTTAATGTAGAATTCACTCATATTTATTTGATCGCTGTAGGTCAACTGGTTTGGCAGATATCGAAGAAACCGTTCAGCATGTGGTTGGTTTTTTTTTATGTCTGGAACCAAAATCTATTAATGCTATTTTATAGATAATTTAATGTAGAATTCACTCATATTTATTTGATCGCTGTAGGTCAACTGGTTTGGCAGCTATCGAAGAAACCGTTCAGCATGTGGTTGGTTTTTTTTTTGTATCTGAAACCAAAATCTATTAATGCTATTTTATAGATAATTTAATGTAGAATTCACTCATATTTATTTGAACGCTGTAGGTCAACTGGTTTGGCAGATATCGAAGAAACCGTTCAGCATGTTGTTGGTTTTTTTTTTGTACCTGGAACCAAAATCTATTAATGCTATTTTATAGATAATTTAATGTAGAATTCACTCATATTTATTTGATCGCTGTAGGTCAACTGGTTTGGCAGATATCGAAGAAACTGTTCAGCATGTTGTTGGTTTTTTTTTGTATCTGGAACCAAAATCTATTAATGCTATTTTATAGATAATTTAATGTAGAATTCACTCATATTTATTTGATCGCTGTAGGTCAACTGGTTTGGCAGATATCGAAGAAACCGTTCAGCATGTTGTTGGTTTTTTTTTTTGTATCTGGAACCAAAATCTATTAATGCTATTTTATAGATAATTTAATGTAGAATTCACTCATATTTATTTGATCGCTGTAGGTCAACTGGTTTGGCAGCTATCGAAGAAACCGTTCAGCATGTGGTTTTTTTTTTGTATCTGAAACCAAAATCTATTAATGCTATTTTATAGATAATTTAATGTAGAATTCACTCATATTTATTTGATCGCTGTAGGTCAACTGGTTTGGCAGATATCGAAGAAACCGTTCAGCATGTTGTTGGTTTTTTTGTTGTATCTAAAACAAAAATCTATTAATGCTATTTTATAGATAATTTAATGTAGAATTCACTCATATTTATTCGATCGCTGTAGGTCAACTGGTTTGGCAGATATCGAAGAAACCGTTCAGCATGTGGTAGGTTTTTTTTTGTATCTGGAACCAAAATCTATTAATGCTATTTTATAGATAATTTAATGTAGAATTCACTCATATTTATTTGTAGGTCAACTGGTTTGGCAGATATCGAAGAAACCGTTCAGCATGTTGCTGGTTTTTTTTTGTATCTAAAAAAAAATCTATTACAGCTATTTTATAGATAATTTAATGTAGAATTCACTCATATTTATTTGATCGCTGTAGGTCAACTGGTTTGGCAGATATCGAAGAAACCGTTCAGCATGTGGTTGTTTTTTTTTTTGTATCTGGAACCAAAATCTATTAATGCTATTTTATAGATAATTTAATGTAGAATTCACTCATATTTATTTGATCGCTGTAGGTCAACTGGTTTGGCAGATATCGAAGAAACGGTTCAGCATGTTGTTGGTTTTTTTTGTATCTAAAACAAAATTCTATTAATGCTATTTTATAGATAATTTAATATAGAATTCACCCATATTTATTTGATGGCTGTAGGTCAACTGGTTTGGCAGATATCGAAGAAACCGTTCAGCATGTTGTTGGTTTTTTTTTGTATCTGGAACCAAAATCTATTAATGCTATTTTATAGATAATTTAATGTAGAATTCACTCATATTTATTTGATCGCTGTAGGTCAACTGGTTTGGCAGATATCGGAGAAACCGTTCAGCATGTGGTTGGTTTTTTTTTGTATCTGGAACCAAAATCTATTAATGCTATTTTATAGATAATTTAATGTAGAATTCACTCATATTTATTTGATCGCTGTAGGTCAACTGGTTTGGCAGATATCGAAGAAACCGTTCAGCATGTTGTTGGTTTTTTTTTCTATCTGGAACCAAAATCTATTAATGCTATTTTATAGATAATTTATTGTAGAATTCATTCATATTTATTTGATCGCTGTAGGTCAACTGGTTTGGCAGATATCGAAGAAACCGTTCAGCATGTTGTTGGTTTTTTTTTTGTATCTAAAACAAAAATCTATTAATGCTATTTTATAGATAATTTAATGTAGAATTCCCTCATATTTATTTGACCGCTGTAGGTCAACTGGTTTGGCAGATATCGAAGAAACCGTTCAGCATGTTGTTGGTTTTTTTTTGTATCTGGAACCAAAATCTATTAATGCTATTTTATAGATAATTTAATGTAGAGTTCACTCATATTTATTTGATCGCTGTAGGTCAACTGGTTTGGCAGATATCGAAGAAACCGTTCAGTATGTTGTTGGTTTTTTTTTGTATCTAAAACAAAAATCTATTAATGCTATTTTATAGATAATTTAATGTAGAATTCACTCATATTTATTTGATCGCTGTAGGTCAACTGGTTTGGCAGATATCGGAGAAACCGTTCAGCATGTGGTTCGTTTTTTTTTGTATCTGGAACCAAAATCTATTAATGCTATTTTATAGATAATTTAATGTAGAATTCACTCATATTTATTTGATCGCTGTAGGTCAACTGGTTTGGCAGATATCGAAGAAACCGTTCAGCATGTGGTTGGTTTTTTTTTATGTCTGGAACCAAAATCTATTAATGCTATTTTATAGATAATTTATTGTAGAATTCATTCATATTTATTTGATCGCTGTAGGTCAACTGGTTTGGCAGATATCGAAGAAACCGTTCAGCATGTTGTTGGTTTTTTTTTTGTATCTAAAACAAAAATCTATTAATGCTATTTTATAGATAATTTAATGTAGAATTCCCTCATATTTATTTGACCGCTGTAGGTCAACTGGTTTGGCAGATATCGAAGAAACCGTTCAGCATGTTGTTGGTTTTTTTTTGTATCTGGAACCAAAATCTATTAATGCTATTTTATAGATAATTTAATGTAGAGTTCACTCATATTTATTTGATCGCTGTAGGTCAAGTGGTTTGGCAGATATCGAAGAAACCGTTCAGCATGTTGCTGGTTTTTTTTTGTATCTAAACCAAAAATCTATTAATGCTATTTTATAGATAATTTAATGTAGAATTCACTCATATTTATTTGATCGCTGTAGGTCAACTGGTTTGGCAGATATCGAAGAAACCGTTCAGCATGTGGTTGGTTTTTTTTTATGTCTGGAACCAAAATCTATTAATGCTATTTTATAGATAATTTAATGTAGAATTCACTCATATTTATTTGATCGCTGTAGGTCAACTGGTTTGGCAGCTATCGAAGAAACCGTTCAGCATGTTGTTGGTTTTTTTTTGTATCTGAAACCAAAATCTATTAATGCTATTTTATAGATAATTTAATGTAGAATTCACTCATATTTATTTGATCGCTGTAGGTCAACTGGTTTGGCAGATATCGAAGAAACCGTTCAGCATGTTGTTGGTTTTTTTTTTGTACCTGGAACCAAAATCTATTAATGCTATTTTATAGAAAATTTAATGTAGAATTCACTCATATTTATTTGATCGCTGTAGGTCAACTGGTTTGGCAGATATCGAAGAAACTGTTCAGCATGTTGTTGGTTTTTTTTTGTATCTGGAACCAAAATCTATTAATGCTATTTTATAGATAATTTAATGTAGAATTCACTCATATTTATTTGATCGCTGTAGGTCAACTGGTTTGGCAGATATCGAAGAAACCGTTCAGCATGTGGTTGGTTTTTTTTTGTATCTGGAACCAAAATCTATTAATGCTATTTTATAGATAATTTAATGTAGAATTCACTCATATTTATTTGATCGCTGTAGGTCAACTGGTTTGGCAGATATCGAAGAAACCGTTCAGCATGTTGTTGTTTTTTTTTTTTGTATCTGGAACCAAAATCTATTAATGCTATTTTATAGATAATTTAATGTAGAATTCACTCATATTTATTTGATCGCTGTAGGTCAACTGGTTTGGCAGCTATCGAAGAAACCGTTCAGCATGTGGTTTTTTTTTGTATCTGAAACCAAAATCTATTAATGCTATTTTATAGATAATTTAATGTAGAATTCACTCATATTTATTTGATCGCTGTAGGTCAACTGGTTTGGCAGATATCGAAGAAACCGTTCAGCATGTTGTTGGTTTTTTTGTTGTATCTAAAACAAAAATCTATTAATGCTATTTTATAGATAATTTAATGTAGAATTCACTCATATTTATTCGATCGCTGTAGGTCAACTGGTTTGGCAGATATCGAAGAAACCGTTCAGCATGTGGTAGGTTTTTTTTGTATCTGGAACCAAAATCTATTAATGCTATTTTATAGATAATTTAATGTAGAATTTACTCATATTTATTTGTAGGTCAACTGGTTTGGCAGATATCGAAGAAACCGTTCAGCATGTTGCTGGTTTTTTTTGTATCTAAAACAAAAATCTATTACAGCTATTTTATAGATAATTTAATGTAGAATTCACTCATATTTATTTGATCGCTGTAGGTCAACTGGTTTGGCAGATATCGAAGAAACCGTTCAGCATGTTGTTGGTTTTTTTTGTATCTGGAACCAAAATCTATTAATGCTATTTTATAGATAATTTAATGTAGAATTCACTCATATTTATTTGATCGCTGTAGGTCAACTGGTTTGGCAGATATCGAAGAAACCGTTCAGCATGTTGTTGGTTTTTTTTGTATCTAAAACAAAATTCTATTAATGCTATTTTATAAATAATTTAATGTAGAATTCACCCATATTTATTTGATCGCTGTAGGTCAACTGGTTTGGCAGATATCGAAGAAACCGTTCAGCATGTGGTTGGTTTTTTTTTGTATCTAAAACAAAAATCTATTAATGCTATTTTATAGATAATTTAATGTAGAATTCACTCATATTTATTTGATCGCTGTAGGTCAACTGGTTTGGCAGATATCGAAGAAACGGTTCAGCATGTTGTTGGTTTTTTTTTGTATCTAAAACAAAATTCTATTAATGCTATTTTATAGATAATTTAATATAGAATTCACCCATATTTATTTGATGGCTGTAGGTCAACTGGTTTGGCAGATATCGAAGAAACCGTTCAGCATGTTGTTGGTTTTTTTTTGTATCTGGAACCAAAATCTATTAATGCTATTTTATAGATAATTTAATGTAGAATTCACTCATATTTATTTGATCGCTGTAGGTCAACTGGTTTGGCAGCTATCGAAGAAACCGTTCAGCATGTGGTTGGTTTTTTTTTGTATCTGAAACCAAAATCTATTAATGCTATTTTATAGATAATTTAATGTAGAATTCACTCATATTTATTTGATCGCTGTAGGTCAACTGGTTTGGCAGATATCGAAGAAACCGTTCAGCATGTGGTTGTTTTTTTTTTTGTATCTGGAACCAAAATCTATTAATGCTATTTTATAGATAATTTAATGTAGAATTCACTCATATTTATTTGATCGCTGTAGGTCAACTGGTTTGGCAGCTATCGAAGAAACCGTTCAGCATGTGGTTGGTTTTTTTTTGTATCTGAAACCAAAATCTATTAATGCTATTTTATAGATAATTTAATATAGAATTCACCCATATTTATTTGATGGCTGTAGGTCAACTGGTTTGGCAGATATCGAAGAAACCGTTCAGCATGTGGTTGTTTTTTTTTTGTATCTGGAACCAAAATCTATTAATGCTATTTTATAGATAATTTAATGTAGAATTCACTCATATTTATTTGATCGCTGTAGGTCAACTGGTTTGGCAGCTATCGAAGAAACCGTTCAGCATGTGGTTGGTTTTTTTTTTGTATCTGAAACCAAAATCTATTAATGCTATTTTATAGATAATTTAATGTAGAATTCACTCATATTTATTTGATCGCTGTAGGTCAACTGGTTTGGCAGATATCGAAGAAACCGTTCAGCATGTGGTTGTTTTTTTTTTGTATCTGGAACCAAAATCTATTAATGCTATTTTATAGATAATTTAATGTAGATTTCACTCATATTTATTTGATCGCTGTAGGTCAACTGGTTTGGCAGCTATCGAAGAAACCGTTCAGCATGTGGTTGGTTTTTTTTTGTATCTGAAACCAAAATCTATTAATGCTATTTTATAGATAATTTAATATAGAATTCACCCATATTTATTTGATGGCTGTAGGTCAACTGGTTTGGCAGATATCGAAGAAACCGTTCAGCATGTGGTTGTTTTTTTTTTGTATCTGGAACCAAAATCTATTAATGCTATTTTATAGATAATTTAATGTAGAATTCACTCATATTTATTTGATCGCTGTAGGTCAACTGGTTTGGCAGATATCGAAGAAACCGTTCAGCATGTGGTTGGTTTTTTTTTTTTGTATCTGGAACCAAAATCTATTAATGCTATTTTATAGATAATTTAATGTAGAATTCCCTCATATTTATTTGACCGCTGTAGGTCAACTGGTTTGGCAGATATCGAAGAAACCGTTCAGCATGTTGTTGTTTTTTTTTGTATCTGGAACCAAAATCTATTAATGCTATTTTATAGATAATTTAATGTAGAATTCACTCATATTTATTTGATCTCTGTAGGTCAACTGGTTTGGCAGATATCGAAGAAACCGTTCAGCATGTGGTTGGTTTTTTTTTGTATCTGGAACCAAAATCTATTAATGCTATTTTATAGATAATTTAATGTAGAATTCACTCATATTTATTTGATCGCTGTAGGTCAACTGGTTTGGCAGATATCGAAGAAACCGTTCAGCATGTTGTTGGTTTTTTTTTGTATCTGGAACCAAAATCTATTAATGCTATTTTATAGATAATTTTTTGTAGAATTCACTCATATTTATTTGATCGCTGTAGGTCAACTGGTTTGGCAGATATCGAAGAAACCGTTCAGCATGTTGTTGGTTTTTTTTTGTATCTAAAACAAAAATCTATTAATGCTATTTTATAGATAATTTAATGTAGAATTCACTCATATTTATTTGATCGCTGTAGGTCATTTGGTTTGGCAGATATCGGAAAAACCGTTCAGCATGTGGTTGGTTTTTTTTGTATCTGGAACCAAAATCTATTAATGCTATTTTATAGATAATTTAATGTAGAATTCACTCATATTTATTTGATCGCTGTAGGTCAACTGGTTGGGTAGCTATCGAAGAAACCGTTCAGCATGTGGTTGGTTTTTTTTGTATCTGAAATCAAAATCTATTAGTGCTATTTTATAGATAATTTAATGTAGAATTCACTCATATTTATTTGTAGGTCAACTGGTTTGGCAGATATCGAAGAAACCGTTCAGCATGTTGTTGGTTTTTTTTGTATCTAAAACAAAATTCTATTAATGCTATTTTATAGATAATTTAATGTAGAATTCACCCATATTTATTTGATCGCTGTAGGTCAACTGGTTTGGCAGATATCGAAGAAACCGTGCAGCATGTTGTTGGTTTTTTTTTTGTATCTAAAACAAAAATCTATTAATGCTATTTTATAGATAATTTAATGTAGAATTCACTCATATTTATTTGATCGCTGTAGGTCAACTCGTTTGGCAGATATCGAAGAAACCGTTCAGCATGTGGTTGGTTTTTTTTTTGTATCTGGAACCAAAATCTATTAATGCTATTTTATAGATAATTTAATGTAGAATTCCCTCATATTTATTTGACCGCTGTAGGTCAACTGGTTTGGCAGATATCGAAGAAACCGTTCAGCATGTTGTTGGTTTTTTTTTTGTATCTGGAACCAAAATCTATTAATGCTATTTTATAGATAATTTAATGTAGAGTTCACTCATATTTATTTGATCGCTGTAGGTCAACTGGTTTGGCAGATATCGAAGAAACCGTTCAGCATGTTGTTGGTTTTTTTTTGTATCTAAAACAAAAATCTATTATTGCTATTTTATAGATAATTTAATGTAGAATTCACTCATATTTTTTTGATCGCTGTAGGTCAACTGGTTTGGCAGATATCGAAGAAACCGTGCAGCATGTTGTTGGTTTTTTTTTTGTATCTAAAACAAAAATCTATTAATGCTATTTTATAGATAATTTAATGTAGAATTCACTCATATTTATTTGATCGCTGTAGGTCAACTGGTTTGGCAGATATCGAAGAAACCGTTCAGCATGTGGTTGGTTTTTTTTTTGTATCTGGAACCAAAATCTATTAATGCTATTTTATAGATAATTTAATGTAGAATTCCCTCATATTTATTTGACCGCTGTAGGTCAACTGGTTTGGCAGATATCGAAGAAACCGTTCAGCATGTTGTTGGTTTTTTTTTGTATCTGGAACCAAAATCTATTAATGCTATTTTATAGATAATTTAATGTAGAGTTCACTCATATTTATTTGATCGCTGTAGGTCAACTGGTTTGGCAGATATCGAAGAAACCGTTCAGCATGTTGTTGGTTTTTTTTTGTATCTAAAACAAAAATCTATTATTGCTATTTTATAGATAATTTAATGTAGAATTCACTCATATTTTTTTGATCGCTGTAGGTCAACTGGTTTGGCAGATATCGAAGAAACCGTTCAGCATGTGGTTGGTTTTTTTTTCTGTATCTGGAACCAAAATCTATTAATGCTATTTTATAGATAATTTAATGTAGAATTCCCTCATATTTATTTGACCGCTGTAGGTCAACTGGTTTGGCAGATATCGAAGAAACCGTTCAGCATGTTGTTGGTTTTTTTTTGTATCTGGAACCAAAATCTATTAATGCTATTTTATAGATAATTTAATGTAGAGTTCACTCATATTTATTTGATCGCTGTAGGTCAACTGGTTTGGCAGATATCGAAGAAACCGTTCAGCATGTTGTTGGTTTTTTTTTGTATCTAAAACAAAAATCTATTAATGCTATTTTATAGATAATTTAATGTAGAATTCACTCATATTTATTTGATCGCTGTAGGTCAACTGGTTTGGCAGATATCGGAGAAACCGTTCAGCATGTGGTTGGTTTTTTTTTTTGTATCTGGAACCAAAATCTATTAATGCTATTTTATAGATAATTTAATGTAGAATTCACTCATATTTATTTGATCTCTGTAGGTCAACTGGTTTGGCAGATATCGAAGAAACCGTTCAGCATGTTGTTGGTTTTTTTTTGTATCTGGAACCAAAATCTATTAATGCTATTTTATAGATAATTTAATGTAGAATTCACTCATATTTATTTGATCGCTGTAGGTCAACTGGTTTGGCAGATATCGGAGAAACCGTTCAGCATGTTGTTGGTTTTTTTTTGTATCTGGAACCAAAATCTATTAATGCTATTTTATAGATAATTTAATGTAGAATTCACTCATATTTATTTGATCTCTGTAGGTCAACTGGTTTGGCAGATATCGAAGAAACCGTTCAGCATGTGGTTGGTTTTTTTTTGTATCTGGAACCAAAATCTATTAATGCTATTTTATAGATAATTTAATGTAGAATTCACTCATATTTATTTGATCGCTGTAGGTCAACTGGTTTGGCAGATATCGAAGAAACCGTTCAGCATGTTGTTGGTTTTTTTTTGTATCTGGAACCAAAATCTATTAATGCTATTTTATAGATAATTTTTTGTAGAATTCACTCATATTTATTTGATCGCTGTAGGTCAACTGGTTTGGCAGATATCGAAGAAACCGTTCAGCATGTTGTTGGTTTTTTTTTGTATCTAAAACAAAAATCTATTAATGCTATTTTATAGATAATTTAATGTAGAATTCACTCATATTTATTTGATCGCTGTAGGTCATTTGGTTTGGCAGATATCGGAAAAACCGTTCAGCATGTGGTTGGTTTTTTTTGTATCTGGAACCAAAATCTATTAATGCTATTTTATAGATAATTTAATGTAGAATTCACTCATATTTATTTGATCTCTGTAGGTCAACTGGTTTGGCAGATATCGAAGAAACCGTTCAGCATGTGGTTGGTTTTTTTTTGTATCTGGAACCAAAATCTATTAATGCTATTTTATAGATAATTTAATGTAGAATTCACTCATATTTATTTGATCGCTGTAGGTCAACTGGTTTGGCAGATATCGAAGAAACCGTTCAGCATGTTGTTGGTTTTTTTTTGTATCTGGAACCAAAATCTATTAATGCTATTTTATAGATAATTTTTTGTAGAATTCACTCATATTTATTTGATCGCTGTAGGTCAACTGGTTTGGCAGATATCGAAGAAACCGTTCAGCATGTTGTTGGTTTTTTTTTGTATCTAAAACAAAAATCTATTAATGCTATTTTATAGATAATTTAATGTAGAATTCACTCATATTTATTTGATCGCTGTAGGTCATTTGGTTTGGCAGATATCGGAAAAACCGTTCAGCATGTGGTTGGTTTTTTTTGTATCTGGAACCAAAATCTATTAATGCTATTTTATAGATAATTTAATGTAGAATTCACTCATATTTATTTGATCGCTGTAGGTCAACTGGTTGGGTAGCTATCGAAGAAACCGTTCAGCATGTGGTTGGTTTTTTTTGTATCTGAAATCAAAATCTATTAGTGCTATTTTATAGATAATTTAATGTAGAATTCACTCATATTTATTTGTAGGTCAACTGGTTTGCCAGATATCGAAGAAACCGTTCAGCATGTTGTTGGTTTTTTTTGTATCTAAAACAAAATTCTATTAATGCTATTTTATAGATAATTTAATGTAGAATTCACCCATATTTATTTGATCGCTGTAGGTCAACTGGTTTGGCAGATATCGAAGAAACCGTGCAGCATGTTGTTGGTTTTTTTTTTGTATCTAAAACAAAAATCTATTAATGCTATTTTATAGATAATTTAATGTAGAATTCACTCATATTTATTTGATCGCTGTAGGTCAACTGGTTTGGCAGATATCGAAGAAACCGTTCAGCATGTGGTTGGTTTTTTTTTTGTATCTGGAACCAAAATCTATTAATGCTATTTTATAGATAATTTAATGTAGAATTCCCTCATATTTATTTGACCGCTGTAGGTCAACTGGTTTGGCAGATATCGAAGAAACCGTTCAGCATGTTGTTGGTTTTTTTTTTGTATCTGGAACCAAAATCTATTAATGCTATTTTATAGATAATTTAATGTAGAGTTCACTCATATTTATTTGATCGCTGTAGGTCAACTGGTTTGGCAGATATCGAAGAAACCGTTCAGCATGTTGTTGGTTTTTTTTTGTATCTAAAACAAAAATCTATTATTGCTATTTTATAGATAATTTAATGTAGAATTCACTCATATTTTTTTGATCGCTGTAGGTCAACTGGTTTGGCAGATATCGAAGAAACCGTTCAGCATGTGGTTGGTTTTTTTTTTTTGTATCTGGAACCAAAATCTATTAATGCTATTTTATAGATAATTTAATGTAGAATTCCCTCATATTTATTTGACCGCTGTAGGTCAACTGGTTTGGCAGATATCGAAGAAACCGTTCAGCATGTTGTTGGTTTTTTTTTGTATCTGGAACCAAAATCTATTAATGCTATTTTATAGATAATTTAATGTAGAGTTCACTCATATTTATTTGATCGCTGTAGGTCAACTGGTTTGGCAGATATCGAAGAAACCGTTCAGCATGTTGTTGGTTTTTTTTTGTATCTAAAACAAAAATCTATTAATGCTATTTTATAGATAATTTAATGTAGAATTCACTCATATTTATTTGATCGCTGTAGGTCAACTGGTTTGGCAGATATCGGAGAAACCGTTCAGCATGTGGTTGGTTTTTTTTTTTTGTATCTGGAACCAAAATCTATTAATGCTATTTTATAGATAATTTAATGTAGAATTCACTCATATTTATTTGATCTCTGTAGGTCAACTGGTTTGGCAGATATCGAAGAAACCGTTCAGCATGTTGTTGGTTTTTTTTTGTATCTGGAACCAAAATCTATTAATGCTATTTTATAGATAATTTAATGTAGAATTCACTCATATTTATTTGATCGCTGTAGGTCAACTGGTTTGGCAGATATCGGAGAAACCGTTCAGCATGTTGTTGGTTTTTTTTTGTATCTGGAACCAAAATCTATTAATGCTATTTTATAGATAATTTAATGTAGAATTCACTCATATTTATTTGATCTCTGTAGGTCAACTGGTTTGGCAGATATCGAAGAAACCGTTCAGCATGTTGTTGGTTTTTTTTTGTATCTGGAACCAAAATCTATTAATGCTATTTTATAGATACTTTAATGTAGAATTCACTTATATTTATTTGATCGCTGTAGGTCAACTGGTTTGGCAGATATCGAAGAAACCGTTCAGCATGTTGTTGGTTTTTTTTTGTATCTGGAACCAAAATCTATTAATGCTTTTTTATAGATAATTTTTTGTAGAATTCACTCATATTTATTTGATCGCTGTAGGTCAACTGGTTTGGCAGATATCGAAGAAACCGTTCAGCATGTTGTTGGTTTTTTTTTGTATCTAAAACAAAAATCTATTAATGCTATTTTATAGATAATTTAATGTAGAATTCACTCATATTTATTTGATCGCTGTAGGTCATTTGGTTTGGCAGATATCGGAAAAACCGTTCAGCATGTGGTTGGTTTTTTTTGTATCTGGAACCAAAATCTATTAATGCTATTTTATAGATAATTTAATGTAGAATTCACTCATATTTATTTGATCGCTGTAGGTCAACTGGTTGGGTAGCTATCGAAGAAACCGTTCAGCATGTGGTTGTTTTTTTTTGTATCTGAAATCAAAATCTATTAGTGCTATTTTATAGATAATTTAATGTAGAATTCACTCATATTTATTTGTAGGTCAACTGGTTTGGCAGATATCGAAGAAACCGTTCAGCATGTTGCTTGTTTTTTTTTGTATCTAAAACAAAAATCTATTAATGCTTTTTTATAGATAATTTAATGTAGAATTCACTCATATTTTTTTGATCGCTGTAGGTCAACTGGTTTGGCAGATATCGAAGAAACCGTGCAGCATGTTGTTGGTTTTTTTTGTATCTAAAACAAAAATCTATTAATGCTATTTTATAGATAATTTAATGTAGAATTCACTCATATTTATTTGATCGCTGTAGGTCAACTGGTTTGGCAGATATCGAAGAAACCGTTCAGCATGTGGTTGGTTTTTTTTTTGTATCTGGAACCAAAATCTATTAATGCTATTTTATAGATAATTTAATGTAGAATTCCCTCATATTTATTTGACCGCTGTAGGTCAACTGGTTTGGCAGATATCGAAGAAACCGTTCAGCATGTTGTTGGTTTTTTTTTGTATCTGGAACCAAAATCTATTAATGCTATTTTATAGATAATTTAATGTAGAGTTCACTCATATTTATTTGATCGCTGTAGGTCAACTGGTTTGGCAGATATCGAAGAAACCGTTCAGCATGTTGTTGGTTTTTTTTTGTATCTAAAACAAAAATCTATTAATGCTATTTTATAGATAATTTAATGTAGAATTCACTCATATTTATTTGATCGCTGTAGGTCAACTGGTTTAGCAGATATCGGAGAAACCGTTCAGCATGTGGTTGGTTTTTTTTTTTGTATCTGGAACCAAAATCTATTAATGCTATTTTATAGATAATTTAATGTAGAATTCACTCATATTTATTTGATCGCTGTAGGTCAACTGGTTTGGCAGATATCGAAGAAACCGTTCGGCATGTGGTTGGTTTTTTTTTATGTCTGGAACCAAAATCTATTAATGCTATTTTATTGATAATTTAATGTAGAATTCCCTCATATTTATTTGACCGCTGTAGGTCAACTGGTTTGGCAGATATCGAAGAAACCGTTCAGCATGTTGTTGGTTTTTTTTTGTATCTGGAACCAAAATCTATTAATGCTATTTTATAGATAATTTAATGTAGAGTTCACTCATATTTATTTGATCGCTGTAGGTCAACTGGTTTGGCAGATATCGAAGAAACCGTTCAGCATGTTGTTGGTTTTTTTTTGTATCTAAAACAAAAATCTATTAATGCTATTTTATAGATAATTTAATGTAGAATTCACTCTTATTTATTTGATCGCTGTAGGTCAACTGGTTTGGCAGATATCGGAGAAACCGTTCAGCATGTTGTTGGTTTTTTTTTGTATCTGGAACCAAAATCTATTAATGCTATTTTATAGATAATTTAATGTAGAATTCACTCATATTTATTTGATCGCTGTAGGTCAACTGGTTTGGCAGATATCGGAGAAACCGTTCAGCATGTTGTTGGTTTTTTTTTGTATCTGGAACCAAAATCTATTAATGCTATTTTATAGATAATTTAATGTAGAATTCACTCATATTTATTTGATCTCTGTAGGTCAACTGGTTTGGCAGATATCGAAGAAACCGTTCAGCATGTTGTTGGTTTTT
The DNA here is from genome assembly GCA_949715645.1 of Portevinia maculata. Taxonomy (NCBI): domain Eukaryota; kingdom Metazoa; phylum Arthropoda; class Insecta; order Diptera; family Syrphidae; genus Portevinia; species Portevinia maculata. The sequence goes on from OX454527.1 coordinate 83,530,997, forward strand.
TTTTGTATCTGGAACCAAAATCTATTAATGCTATTTTATAGATAATTTAATGTAGAATTCACTCATATTTATTTGATCGCTGTAGGTCAACTGGTTTGGCAGATATCGAAGAAACCGTTCAGCATGTTGTTGGTTTTTTTTTGTATCTGGAACCAAAATCTATTAATGCTATTTTATAGATAATTTTTTGTAGAATTCACTCATATTTATTTGATGGCTGTAGGTCAACTGGTTTGGCAGATATCGGAGAAACCGTTCAGCATGTTGTTGGTTTTTTTTTGTATCTGGAACCAAAATCTATTAATGCTATTTTATAGATAATTTAATGTAGAATTCACTCATATTTATTTGATCTCTGTAGGTCAACTGGTTTGGCAGATATCGAAGAAACCGTTCAGCATGTTGTTGGTTTTTTTTTGTATCTGGAACCAAAATCTATTAATGCTATTTTATAGATAATTTAATGTAGAATTCACTCATATTTATTTGATCGCTGTAGGTCAACTGGTTTGGCAGATATCGAAGAAACCGTTCAGCATGTTGTTGGTTTTTTTTTGTATCTGGAACCAAAATCTATTAATGCTATTTTATAGATATTTTTTTGTAGAATTCACTCATATTTATTTGATCGCTGTAGGTCAACTGGTTTGGCAGATATCGAAGAAACCGTTCAGCATGTTGTTGGTTTTTTTTTGTATCTAAAACAAAAATCTATTAATGCTATTTTATAGATAATTTAATGTAGAATTCACTCATATTTATTTGATCGCTGTAGGTCAACTGGTTTGGCAGATATCGGAGAAACCGTTCAGCATGTGGTTGGTTTTTTTTTTTGTATCTGGAACCAAAATCTATTAATGCTATTTTATAGATAATTTAATGTAGAATTCACTCATATTTATTTGATCTCTGTAGGTCAACTGGTTTGGCAGATATCGAAGAAACCGTTCAGCATGTTGTTGGTTTTTTTTTGTATCTGGAACCAAAATCTATTAATGCTATTTTATAGATAATTTAATGTAGAATTCACTCATATTTATTTGATCGCTGTAGGTCAACTGGTTTGGCAGATATCGGAGAAACCGTTCAGCATGTTGTTGGTTTTTTTTTGTATCTGGAACCAAAATCTATTAATGCTATTTTATAGATAATTTAATGTAGAATTCACTCATATTTATTTGATCTCTGTAGGTCAACTGGTTTGGCAGATATCGAAGAAACCGTTCAGCATGTTGTTGGTTTTTTTTTGTATCTGGAACCAAAATCTATTAATGCTATTTTATAGATAATTTAATGTAGAATTCACTCATATTTATTTGATCGCTGTAGGTCAACTGGTTTGGCAGATATCGAAGAAACCGTTCAGCATGTTGTTGGTTTTTTTTTGTATCTAAAACAAAAATCTATTAATGCTATTTTATAGATAATTTAATGTAGAATTCACTCATATTTATTTGATCGCTGTAGGTCATTTGGTTTGGCAGATATCGGAAAAACCGTTCAGCATGTGGTTGGTTTTTTTTGTATCTGGAACCAAAATCTATTAATGCTATTTTATAGATAATTTAATGTAGAATTCACTCATATTTATTTGATCGCTGTAGGTCAACTGGTTGGGTAGCTATCGAAGAAACCGTTCAGCATGTGGTTGGTTTTTTTGTATCTGAAATCAAAATCTATTAGTGCTATTTTATAGATAATTTAATGTAGAATTCACTCATATTTATTTGTAGGTCAACTGGTTTGGCAGATATCGAAGAAACCGTTCAGCATGTTGCTTGTTTTTTTTTGTATCTAAAACAAAAATCTATTAATGCTTTTTTATAGATAATTTAATGTAGAATTCACTCATATTTTTTTGATCGCTGTAGGTCAACTGGTTTGGCAGATATCGAAGAAACCGTGCAGCATGTTGTTGGTTTTTTTTTTGTATCTAAAACAAAAATCTATTAATGCTATTTTATAGATAATTTAATGTAGAATTCACTCATATTTATTTGATCGCTGTAGGTCAACTGGTTTGGCAGATATCGAAGAAACCGTTCAGCATGTGGTTGGTTTTTTTTTTGTATCTGGAACCAAAATCTATTAATGCTATTTTATAGATAATTTAATGTAGAATTCCCTCATATTTATTTGACCGCTGTAGGTCAACTGGTTTGGCAGATATCGAAGAAACCGTTCAGCATGTTGTTGGTTTTTTTTTGTATCTGGAACCAAAATCTATTAATGCTATTTTATAGATAATTTAATGTAGAGTTCACTCATATTTATTTGATCGCTGTAGGTCAACTGGTTTGGCAGATATCGAAGAAACCGTTCAGCATGTTGTTGGTTTTTTTTTGTATCTAAAACAAAAATCTATTAATGCTATTTTATAGATAATTTAATGTAGAATTCACTCATATTTATTTGATCGCTGTAGGTCAACTGGTTTGGCAGATATCGGAGAAACCGTTCAGCATGTGGTCGGTTTTTTTTTTGTATCTGGAACCAAAATCTATTAATCCTATTTTATAGATAATTTAATGTAGAATTCACTCATATTTATTTGATCGCTGTAGGTCAACTGGTTTGGCAGATATCGAAGAAACCGTTCAGCATGTGGTTGGTTTTTTTTTTATGTCTGGAACCAAAATCTATTAATGCTATTTTATAGATAATTTAATGTAGAATTCACTCATATTTATTTGATCTCTGTAGGTCAACTGGTTTGGCAGATATCGAAGAAACCGTTCAGCATGTTGTTGGTTTTTTTTTGTATCTGGAACCAAAATCTATTAATGCTATTTTATAGATAATTTAATGTAGAATTCACTCATATTTATTTGATCGCTGTAGGTCAACTGGTTTGGCAGATATCGAAGAAACCGTTCAGCATGTTGTTGGTTTTTTTTTGTATCTAAAACAAAAATCTATTAATGCTATTTTATAGATAATTTAATGTAGAATTCACTCATATTTATTTGATCGCTGTAGGTCATTTGGTTTGGCAGATATCGGAAAAACCGTTCAGCATGTTGTTGGTTTTTTTTTGTATCTGGAACCAAAATCTATTAATGCTATTTTATAGATAATTTAATGTAGAATTCACTCATATTTATTTGATCGCTGTAGGTCAACTGGTTTGGCAGATATCGAAGAAACCGTTCAGCATGTTGTTGGTTTTTTTTTGTATCTGGAACCAAAATCTATTAATGCTATTTTATAGATAATTTAATGTAGAATTCACTCATATTTATTTGATCGCTTTAGGTCAACTGGTTTGGCAGATATCGAAGAAACCGTTCAGCATGTTGTTGGTTTTTTTTTGTATCTAAAACAAAAATCTATTAATGCTATTTTATAGATAATTTAATGTAGAATTCACTCATATTTATTTGATCGCTGTAGGTCAACTGGTTTGGCAGATATCGAAGAAACCGTTCAGCATGTTGTTGGTTTTTTTTTGTATCTGGAACCAAAATCTATTAATGCTATTTTATAGATAATTTAATGTAGAATTCACTCATATTTATTTGATCTCTGTAGGTCAACTGGTTTGGCAGATATCGAAGAAACCGTTCAGCATGTTGTTGGTTTTTTTTTGTATCTGGAACCAAAATCTATTAATGCTATTTTATAGATAATTTAATGTAGAATTCACTCATATTTATTTGATCGCTGTAGGTCAACTGGTTTGGCAGATATCGAAGAAACCGTTCAGCATGTTGTTGGTTTTTTTTTGTATCTAAAACAAAAATCTATTAATGCTATTTTATAGATAATTTAATGTAGAATTCACTCATATTTATTTGATCGCTGTAGGTCATTTGGTTTGGCAGATATCGGAAAAACCGTTCAGCATGTGGTTGGTTTTTTTTGTATCTGGAACCAAAATCTATTAATGCTATTTTATAGATAATTTAATGTAGAATTCACTCATATTTATTTGATCGCTGTAGGTCAACTGGTTGGGTAGCTATCGAAGAAACCGTTCAGCATGTGGTTGGTTTTTTTGTATCTGAAATCAAAATCTATTAGTGCTATTTTATAGATAATTTAATGTAGAATTCACTCATATTTATTTGTAGGTCAACTGGTTTGGCAGATATCGAAGAAACCGTTCAGCATGTTGCTTGTTTTTTTTTGTATCTAAAACAAAAATCTATTAATGCTTTTTTATAGATAATTTAATGTAGAATTCACTCATATTTTTTTGATCGCTGTAGGTCAACTGGTTTGGCAGATATCGAAGAAACCGTGCAGCATGTTGTTGGTTTTTTTTCTGTATCTAAAACAAAAATCTATTAATGCTATTTTATAGATAATTTAATGTAGAATTCACTCATATTTATTTGATCGCTGTAGGTCAACTGGTTTGGCAGATATCGAAGAAACCGTTCAGCATGTGGTTGGTTTTTTTTTTGTATCTGGAACCAAAATCTATTAATGCTATTTTATAGATAATTTAATGTAGAATTCCCTCATATTTATTTGACCGCTGTAGGTCAACTGGTTTGGCAGATATCGAAGAAACCGTTCAGCATGTTGTTGGTTTTTTTTTGTATCTGGAACCAAAATCTATTAATGCTATTTTATAGATAATTTAATGTAGAGTTCACTCATATTTATTTGATCGCTGTAGGTCAACTGGTTTGGCAGATATCGAAGAAACCGTTCAGCATGTTGTTGGTTTTTTTTTGTATCTAAAACAAAAATCTATTAATGCTATTTTATAGATAATTTAATGTAGAATTCACTCATATTTATTTGATCGCTGTAGGTCAACTGGTTTGGCAGATATCGGAGAAACCGTTCAGCATGTGGTCGGTTTTTTTTTTGTATCTGGAACCAAAATCTATTAATGCTATTTTATTGATAATTTAATGTAGAATTCACTCATATTTATTTGATCGCTGTAGGTCAACTGGTTTGCAGCTATCGAAGAAACCGTTCAGCATGTGGTTGGTTTTTTTTTGTATCTGAAACCAAAATCTATTAATGCTATTTTATAGATAATTTAATGTAGAATTCACTCATATTTATTTGATCGCTGTAGGTCAACTGGTTTGGCAGATATCGAAGAAACCGTTCAGCATGTTGTTGGTTTTTTTTTGTATCTGGAACCAAAATCTATTAATGCTATTTTATAGATAATTTAATGTAGAATTTACTCATATTTATTTGTAGGTCAACTGGTTTGGCAGATATCGAAGAAACCGTTCAGCATGTTGCTGGTTTTTTTTTGTATCTAAAACAAAAATCTATTAATGCTATTTTATAGATAATTTAATGTAGAATTCACTCATATTTATTTGATCGCTGTAGGTCAACTGGTTTGGCAGATATCGAAGAAACCGTTCAGCATGTGGTTGGTTTTTTTTTGTATCTGTAACCAAAATCTATTAATGCTATTTTATAGATAATTTAATGTAGAATTCACTCATATTTATTTGATCGCTGTAGGTCAACTGGTTTGGCAGATATCGAAGAAACCGTTCAGCATGTTGTTGGTTTTTTTTGTATCTAAAACAAAATTCTATTAATGCTATTTTATAGATAATTTAATGTAGAATTCACCCATATTTATTTGATCGCTGTAGGTCAACTGGTTTGGCAGATATCGAAGAAGCCGTTCAGCATGTTATTGGTTTTTTTTTGTATCTGGAACCAAAATCTATTAATGCTATTTTATAGATAATTTAATGTAGAATTCACTCATATTTATTTGATCGCTGTAGGTCAACTGGTTTGGCAGATATCGAAGAAACCGTTCAGCATGTTGTTGGTTTTTTTGTATCTGGAACCAAAATCTATTAATGCTATTTTATAGATAATTTAATGTAGAATTCACTCATATTTATTTGATCGCTGTAGGTCAACTGGTTTGGCAGATATCGAAGAAACTGTTCAGCATGTTGTTGGTTTTTTTTTGTATCTGGAACCAAAATCTATTAATGCTATTTTATAGATAATTTAATGTAGAATTCACTCATATTTATTTGATCGCTGTAGGTCAACTGGTTTGGCAGCTATCGAAGAAACCGTTCAGCATGTTGTTGATTTTTTTTTTGTATCTGGAACCAAAATCTATTAATGCTATTTTATAGATAATTTAATGTAGAATTCACTCATATTTATTTGACCGCTGTAGGTCAACTGGTTTGGCAGATATCGAAGAAACCGTTCAGCATGTTGTTGGTTTTTTTTTGTATCTGGAACCAAAATCTATTAATGCTATTTTATAGATAATTTAATGTAGAGTTCACTCATATTTATTTGATCGCTGTAGGTCAACAGGTTTGGCAGATATCGAAGAAACCGTTCAGCATGTTGTTGGTTTTTTTTTGTATCTAAAACAAAAATCTATTAATGCTATTTTATAGATAATTTAATGTAGAATTCACTCATATTTATTTGATCGCTGTAGGTCAACTGGTTTGGCAGATATCGGAGAAACCGTTCAGCATGTGGTTGGTTTTTTTTTTTGTATCTGGAACCAAAATCTATTAATGCTATTTTATAGATAATTTAATGTAGAATTCACTCATATTTATTTGATCGCTGTACGTCAACTGGTTTGGCAGATATCGAAGAAACCGTTCAGCATGTTGTTGGTTTTTTTTTGTATCTGGAACCAAAATCTATTAATGCTTTTTTATAGATAATTTAATGTAGAATTCACTCATATTTATTTGATCGCTGTAGGTCAACTGGTTTGGCAGATATCGAAGAAACCGTTCAGCATGTGGTTGGTTTTTTTTTTGTATCTGGAACCAAAATCTATTAATGCTATTTTATAGATAATTTAATGTAGAATTCACTCATTTTTATTTGATCGCTGTACGTCAACTGGTTTGGCAGATATCGAAGAAACCGTTCAGCATGTTGCTGGTTTTTTTTTGTATCTAAAACAAAAATCTATTAATGCTATTTTATAGATAATTTAATGTAGAATTCACTCATATTTATTTGATCGCTGTAGGTCAACTGGTTTGGCAGATATCGAAGAAACCGTTCAGCATGTGGTTGGTTTTTTTTTTGTATCTGGAACCAAAATCTATTAATGCTTTTTTATAGATAATTTAATGTAGAATTCACTTATATTTATTTGATCGCTGTAGGTCAACTGGTTTGGCAGATATCGAAGAAACCGTTCAGCATGTTGTTGGTTTTTTTTTTGTATCTGGAACCAAAATCTATTAATGCTATTTTATAGATAATTTAAAGTAGAATTCACTCATATTTATTTGATCGCTGTACGTCAACTGGTTTGGCAGATATCGAAGAAACCGTTCAGCATGTTGTTGGTTTTTTTTTGTATCTGGAACCAAAATCTATTAATGCTATTTTATAGATAATTTAATGTAGAATTCACTCATATTTATTTGATCGCTGTAGGTCAACTGGTTTGGCAGATATCGAAGAAACCGTTCAGCATGTGGTTGGTTTTTTTTGTATCTGGAACCAAAATCTATTAATGCTATTTTATAGATAATTTAATGTAGAATTCACTCATATTTATTTGATCGCTGTAGGTCAACTGGTTTGGCAGATATCGAAGAAACCGTTCAGCATGTTGTTGTTTTTTTTTTGTATCTGGAACCAAAATCTATTAATGCTATTTTATAGATAATTTAATGTAGAATTCACTCATATTTATTTGATCTCTGTGGGTCAACTGGTTTGGCAGCTATCGAAGAAACCGTTCAGCATGTGGTTTTTTTTTGTATCTGAAACCAAAATCTATTAATGCTATTTTATAGATAATTTAATGTAGAATTCACTCATATTTATTTGATCGCTGTAGGTCAACTGGTTTGGCAGATATCGAAGAAACCGTTCAGCATGTTGTTGGTTTTTTTTTTGTATCTAAAACAAAAAATTTATTACTGCTATTTTATAGATAATTTAATGTAGAATTCACTCATATTAATTTGATCGCTGTAGGTCAACTGGTTTGGCAGATATCGAAGAAACCGTTCAGCATGTTGTTGGTTTTTTTTTGTATATGGAACCAAAATCTATTAATGCTATTTTATAGATAATTTAATGTAGAATTCACTCATATTTATTTGATCGCTGTAGGTCAACTGGTTTGGCAGATATCGAAGAAACAGTTCAGCATGTTGTTGGTTTTTTTTTTGTATCTGGAACCAAAATCTATTAATGCTATTTTATAGATAATTTAATGTAGAATTCACTCATATTTATTTGATCGCTGTAGGTCAACTGGTTTGGCAGATATCGAAGAAACCGTTCAGCATGTTGTTGGTTTTTTTTTGTATCTGGAACCAAAATCTATTAATGCTATTTTATAGATAATTTAATGTAGAATTCACTCATATTTATTTGATCGCTGTAGGTCAACTGGTTTGGCAGATATCGGAAAAACCGTTCAGCATGTGGTTGGTTTTTTTTTGTATCTGGAACCAAAATCTATTAATGCTATTTTATAGATAATTTAATGTAGAATTCACTCATATTTATTTGATCGCTGTAGGTCAACTGGTTGGGCAGCTACCGAAGAAACCGTTCAGCATGTGGTTGGTTTTTTTTGTATCTGAAATCAAAATCTATTAATGTTATTTTATAGATAATTTAATATAGAATTCACTCATATTTATTTGTAGGTCAACTGGTTTGGCAGATATCGAAGACACCGTTCAGCATGTTGCTTGTTTTTTTTTTGTATCTAAAACAAAAATCTATTAATGCTATTTTATAGATAATTTAATGTAGAATTCACTCATATTTATTTGATCGCTGTAGGTCAACTGGTTTGGCAGATATCGAAGAAACCGTTCAGCATGTGGTAGGTTTTTTTTTGTATCTGGAAACAAAATCTATTAATGCTATTTTATAGATAATTTAATGTAGAATTCACTCATATTTATTTGTAGGTCAACTGGTTTGGCAGATATCGAAGAAACCGTTCAGCATGTTGCTGGTTTTTTTTTGTATCTAAAACAAAAATCTATTAATGCTATTTTATAGATAATTTAATGTAGAATTCACTCATATTTATTTGATCGCTGTAGGTCAACTGGTTTGCAGATATCGAAGAAACCGTTCAGCATGTGGTTGGTTTTTTTTGTATCTGGAACCAAAATCTATTAATGCTATTTTATAGATAATTAAATGTAGAATTCACTCATATTTATTTGATCGCTGTAGGTCAACAGGTTTGGCAGATATCGAAGAAACCGTTCAGCATGTTGTTGGTTTTTTTTTGTATCTAAAACAAAAATCTATTAATGCTATTTTATAGATAGTTTAATGTAGAATTCACTCATATTTATTTGATCGCTGTAGGTCAACTGGTTTGGCAGATATCGGAGAAACCGTTCAGCATGTGGTTGGTTTTTTTTTTTGTATCTGGAACCAAAATCTATTAATGCTATTTTATAGATAATTTAATGTAGAATTCACTCATATTTATTTGATCGCTGTACGTCAACTGGTTTGGCAGATATCGAAGAAACCGTTCAGCATGTTGTTGGTTTTTTTTTGTATCTGGAACCAAAATCTATTAATGCTATTTTATAGATAATTTAATGTAGAATTCACTCATATTTATTTGATCGCTGTAGGTCAACTGGTTTGGCAGATATCGAAGAAACCGTTCAGCATGTGGTTGGTTTTTTTTTTGTATCTGGAACCAAAATCTATTAATGCTATTTTATAGATAATTTAATGTAGAATTCACTCATTTTTATTTGATCGCTGTATGTCAACTGGTTTGGCAGATATCGAAGAAACCGTTCAGCATGTTGCTGGTTTTTTTTTGTATCTAAAACAAAAATCTATTAATGCTATTTTATAGATAATTTAATGTAGAATTCACTCATATTTATTTGATCGCTGTAGGTCAACTGGTTTGGCAGATATCGAAGAAACCGTTCAGCATGTGGTTGGTTTTTTTTTTGTATCTGGAACCAAAATCTATTAATGCTATTTTATAGATAATTTAATGTAGAATTCACTTATATTTATTTGATCGCTGTAGGTCAACTGGTTTGGCAGATATCGAAGAAACCGTTCAGCATGTTGTTGGTTTTTTTTTTGTATCTGGAACCAAAATCTATTAATGCTATTTTATAGATAATTTAAAGTAGAATTCACTCATATTTATTTGATCGCTGTACGTCAACTGGTTTGGCAGATATCGAAGAAACCGTTCAGCATGTTGTTGGTTTTTTTTTGTATCTGGAACCAAAATCTATTAATGCTATTTTATAGATAATTTAATGTAGAATTCAGTCATATTTATTTGATCGCTGTAGGTCAACTGGTTTGGCAGATATCGAAGAAACCGTTCAGCATGTGGTTGGTTTTTTTTGTATCTGGAACCAAAATCTATTAATGCTATTTTATAGATAATTTAATGTAGAATTCACTCATATTTATTTGATCGCTGTAGGTCAACTGGTTTGGCAGATATCGAAGAAACCGTTCAGCATGTTGTTGTTTTTTTTTTTGTATCTGGAACCAAAATCTATTAATGCTATTTTATAGATAATTTAATGTAGAATTCACTCATATTTATTTGATCTCTGTGGGTCAACTGGTTTGGCAGCTATCGAAGAAACCGTTCAGCATGTGGTTTTTTTTTGTATCTGAAACCAAAATCTATTAATGCTATTTTATAGATAATTTAATGTAGAATTCACTCATATTTATTTGATCGCTGTAGGTCAACTGGTTTGGCAGATATCGAAGAAACCGTTCAGCATGTTGTTGGTTTTTTTTTTGTATCTAAAACAAAAAAATTATTAATGCTATTTTATAGATAATTTAATGTAGAATTCACTCATATTAATTTGATCGCTGTAGGTCAACTGGTTTGGCAGATATCGAAGAAACCGTTCAGCATGTTGTTGGTTTTTTTTTGTATATGGAACCAAAATCTATTAATGCTATTTTATAGATAATTTAATGTAGAATTCACTCATATTTATTTGATCGCTGTAGGTCAACTGGTTTGGCAGATATCGAAGAAACAGTTCAGCATGTTGTTGGTTTTTTTTTGTATCTGGAACCAAAATCTATTAATGCTATTTTATAGATAATTTAATGTAGAATTCAATCATATTTATTTGATCGCTGTAGGTCAACTGGTTTGGCAGATATCGAAGAAACCGTTCAGCATGTTGTTGGTTTTTTTTTGTATCTGGAACCAAAATCTATTAATGCTATTTTATAGATAATTTAATGTAGAATTCACTCATATTTATTTGATCGCTGTAGGTCAACTGGTTCGGCAGATATCGGAAAAACCGTTCAGCATGTGGTTGGTTTTTTTTTTGTATCTGGAACCAAAATCTATTAATGCTATTTTATAGATAATTTAATGTAGAATTCACTCATATTTATTTGATCGCTGTAGGTCAACTGGTTGGGCAGCTACCGAAGAAACCGTTCAGCATGTGGTTGGTTTTTTTTGTATCTGAAATCAAAATCTATTAATGTTATTTTATAGATAATTTAATATAGAATTCACTCATATTTATTTGTAGGTCAACTGGTTTGGCAGATATCGAAGAAACCGTTCAGCATGTTGCTTGTTTTTTTTTTTGTATCTAAAACAAAAATCTATTAATGCTATTTTATAGATAATTTAATGTAGAATTCACTCATATTTATTTGATCGCTGTAGGTCAACTGGTTTGGCAGATATCGAAGAAACCGTTCAGCATGTGGTAGGTTTTTTTTTGTATCTGGAAACAAAATCTATTAATGCTATTTTATAGATAATTTAATGTAGAATTCACTCATATTTATTTGTAGGTCAACTGGTTTGGCAGATATCGAAGAAACCGTTCAGCATGTTGCTGGTTTTTTTTTGTATCTAAAACAAAAATCTATTAATGCTATTTTATAGATAATTTAATGTAGAATTCACTCATATTTATTTGATCGCTGTAGGTCAACTGGTTTGCAGATATCGAAGAAACCGTTCAGCATGTGGTTGGTTTTTTTTGTATCTGGAACCAAAATCTATTAATGCTATTTTATAGATAATTTAATGTAGAATTCACACATATTTATTTGATCGCTGTAGGTCAACTGGTTTGGCAGATATCGAAGAAACGGTTCAGCATGTTGTTGGTTTTTTTTGTATCTAAAACAAAATTCTATTAATGCTATTTTATAGATAATTTAATGTAGAATTCACCCATATTTATTTGATCGCTGTAGGTCAACTGGTTTGGCAGATATCGAAGAAACCGTTCAGCATGTTGTTGGTTTTTTTTTGTATCTGGAACCAAAATCTATTAATGATATTTTATAGATAATTTAATGTAGAATTCACTCATATTTATTTGATCGCTGTAGGTCAACTGGTTTGGCAGATATCGAAGAAACAGTTCAGCATGTTGTTGGTTTTTTTTTTGTATCTGGAACCAAAATCTATTAATGCTATTTTATAGATAATTTAATGTAGAATTCACTCATATTTATTTGATCGCTGTAGGTCAACTGGTTTGGCAGATATCGAAGAAACCGTTCAGCATGTTGTTGGTTTTTTTTTGTATCTGGAACCAAAATCAATTAATGCTATTTTATAGATAATTTATTGTAGAATTCACTTATATTTATTTGATCGCTGTAGGTCAACTGGTTTGGCAGATATCGAAGAAACCGTTCAGCATGTTGTTGGTTTTTTTTTTTGTATCTAAAACAAAAATCTATTAATGCTATTTTATAGATAATTTAATGTAGAATTCACTCATATTTATTTGATCGCTGTAGGTCAACTGGGTTGGCAGATATCGAAGAAACCGTTCAGCACGTGGTTGGTTTTTTTTTTGTATCTGGAACCAAAATCTATTAATGCTATTTTATAGATAATTTAATGTAGAATTCCCTCATATTTATTTGACCGCTGTAGGTCAACTGGTTTGGCAGATATCGAAGAAACCGTTCAGCATGTTGTTGGTTTTTTTTTGTATCTGGAACCAAAATCTATTAATGCTATTTTATAGATAATTTAATGTAGAGTTCACTCATATTTATTTGATCGCTGTAGGTCAACTGGTTTGGCAGATATCAAAGAAACCGTTCAGCATGTTGTTGGTTTTTTTGTATCTAAAAGAAAAATCTATTAATGCTATTTTATAGATAATTTAATGTAGAATTCACTCATATTTATTTGATCGCTGTAGGTCAACTGGTTTGGCAGATATCGGAGAAACCGTTCAGCATGTGGTTGGTTTTTTTTTTCTATCTGGAACCAAAATCTATTATTGCTATTTTATAGATAATTTAATGTAGAATTCACTCATATTTATTTGATCGCTGTAGGTCAACTGGTTTGGCAGATATCGAAGAAACCGTTCAGCATGTTGCTGGTTTTTTTTTTGTATCTAAAACAAAAATCTATTAATGCTATTTTATAGATAATTTAATGTAGAATTCACTCATATTTATTTGATCGCTGTAGGTCAGTTGGTTTGGCAGATATCGAAGAAACCGTTCAGCATGTTGCTGGTTTTTTTTGTATCTAAAACAAAAATCTATTAATGCTATTTTATAGATAATTTAATGTAGAATTCACTCATATTTATTTGATCGCTGTAGGTCAACTGGTTTGGCAGCTATCGAAGAAACCGTTCAGCATGTGGTTGGTTTTTTTTTGTATCTGGAACCAAAATCTATTAATGCTATTTTATAGATAATTTAATGTAGAATTCACTCATATTTATTTGATCGCTGTAGGTCAACTGGTTGGGCAGCTACCGAAGAAACCGTTCAGCATGTGGTTGGTTTTTTTTGTATCTGAAATCAAAATCTATTAATGTTATTTTATAGATAATTTAATATAGAATTCACTCATATTTATTTGTAGGTCAACTGGTTTGGCAGATATCGAAGAAACCGTTCAGCATGTTGCTTGTTTTTTTTTGTATCTAAAACAAAAATCTATTAATGCTATTTTATAGATAATTTAATGTAGAATTCACTCATATTTATTTGATCGCTGTAGGTCAACTGGTTTGGCAGATATCGAAGAAACCGTTCAGCATGTGGTAGGTTTTTTTTGTATCTGGAAACAAAATCTATTAATGCTATTTTATAGATAATTTAATGTAGAATTCACTCATATTTATTTGTAGGTCAACTGGTTTGGCAGATATCGAAGAAACCGTTCAGCATGTTGCTGGTTTTTTTTTTGTATCTAAAACAAAAATCTATTAATGCTATTTTATAGATAATTTAATGTAGAATTCACTCATATTTATTTGATCGCTGTAGGTCAACTGGTTTGTCAGATATCGAAGAAACCGTTCAGCATGTGGTTGGTTTTTTTTGTATCTGGAACCAAAATCTATTAATGCTATTTTATAGATAATTTAATGTAGAATTCACACATATTTATTTGATCGCTGTAGGTCAACTGGTTTGGCAGATATCGAAGAAACGGTTCAGCATGTTGTTGGTTTTTTTTTGTATCTAAAACAAAATTCTATTAATGCTATTTTATAGATAATTTCATGTAGAATTCACCCATATTTATTTGATCGCTGTAGGTCAACTGGTTTGGCAGATATCGAAGAAACCGTTCAGCATGTTGTTGGTTTTTTTTTGTATCTGGAACCAAAATCTATTAATGATATTTTATAGATAATTTAATGTAGAATTCACTCATATTTATTTGATCGCTGTAGGTCAACTGGTTTGGCAGATATCGAAGAAACAGTTCAGCATGTTGTTGGTTTTTTTTTTGTATCTGGAACCAAAATCTATTAATGCTATTTTATAGATAATTTAATGTAGAATTCACTCATATTTATTTGATCGCTGTAGGTCAACTGGTTTGGCAGATACCGAAGAAACCGTTCAGCATGTTGTTGGTTTTTTTTTGTATCTGGAACCAAAATCAATTAATGCTATTTTATAGATAATTTATTGTAGAATTCACTTATATTTATTTGATCGCTGTAGGTCAACTGGTTTGGCAGATATCGAAGAAACCGTTCAGCATGTTGTTGGTTTTTTTTTTGTATCTAAAACAAAAATCTATTAATGCTATTTTATAGATAATTTAATGTAGAATTCACTCATATTTATTTGATCGCTGTAGGTCAACTGGGTTGGCAAATATCGAAGAAACCGTTCAGCATGTGGTTGGTTTTTTTTTTGTATCTGGAACCAAAATCTATTAATGCTATTTTATAGATAATTTAATGTAGAATTCACTCATATTTATTTGATCGCTGTAGGTCAACTGGTTTGGCAGATATCGAAGAAACCGTTCAGCATGTTGCTGGTTTTTTTTTTGTATATAAAACAAAAATCTATTAATGCTATTTTATAGATAATTTAATGTAGAATTCACTCATATTTATTTGATCGCTGTAGGTCAGTTGGTTTGGCAGATATCGAAGAAACCGTTCAGCATGTTGCTGGTTTTTTTTGTATCTAAAACAAAAATCTATTAATGCTATTTTATAGATAATTTAATGTAGAATTCACTCATATTTATTTGATCGCTGTAGGTCAACTGGTTTGGCAGATATCGGAGAAACCGTTCAGCATGTGGTTGGTTTTTTTTTTGTATCTGGAACCAAAATCTATTAATGCTATTTTATAGATAATTTAATGTAGAATTCACTCATATTTATTTGATCGCTGTAGGTCAACTGGTTTGGCAGATATCGAAGAAACCGTTCAGCATGTTGCTGGTTTTTTTTTTGTATATAAAACAAAAATCTATTAATGCTATTTTATAGATAATTTAATGTAGAATTCACTCATATTTATTTGATCGCTGTAGGTCAACTGGTTTGTCAGATATCGAAGAAACCGTTCAGCATGTGGTTGGTTTTTTTGTATCTGGAACCAAAATCTATTAATGCTATTTTATAGATAATTTAATGTAGAATTCACACAT
This sequence comes from Portevinia maculata, assembly GCA_949715645.1. Lineage (NCBI taxonomy): Eukaryota > Metazoa > Arthropoda > Insecta > Diptera > Syrphidae > Portevinia > Portevinia maculata. The sequence continues at coordinate 83,546,877 of OX454527.1, forward strand.
ATTTATTTGATCGCTGTAGGTCAACTGGTTTGGCAGATATCGAAGAAACGGTTCAGCATGTTGTTGGTTTTTTTTTGTATCTAAAACAAAATTCTATTAATGCTATTTTATAGATAATTTCATGTAGAATTCACCCATATTTATTTGATCGCTGTAGGTCAACTGGTTTGGCAGATATCGAAGAAACCGTTCAGCATGTTGTTGGTTTTTTTTTGTATCTGGAACCAAAATCTATTAATGATATTTTATAGATAATTTAATGTAGAATTCACTCATATTTATTTGATCGCTGTAGGTCAACTGGTTTGGCAGATATCGAAGAAACAGTTCAGCATGTTGTTGGTTTTTTTTTTGTATCTGGAACCAAAATCTATTAATGCTATTTTATAGATAATTTAATGTAGAATTCACTCATATTTATTTGATCGCTGTAGGTCAACTGGTTTGGCAGATATCGAAGAAACCGTTCAGCATGTTGTTGGTTTTTTTTTGTATCTGGAACCAAAATCAATTAATGCTATTTTATAGATAATTTATTGTAGAATTCACTTATATTTATTTGATCGCTGTAGGTCAACTGGTTTGGCAGATATCGAAGAAACCGTTCAGCATGTTGTTGGTTTTTTTTTTGTATCTAAAACAAAAATCTATTAATGCTATTTTATAGATAATTTAATGTAGAATTCACTCATATTTATTTGATCGCTGTAGGTCAACTGGTTTGGCAGATATCGGAGAAACCGTTCAGCATGTGGTTGGTTTTTTTTTTGTATCTGGAACCAAAATCTATTAATGCTATTTTATAGATAATTTAATGTAGAATTCACTCATATTTATTTGATCGCTGTAGGTCAACTGGTTTGGCAGATATCGAAGAAACCGTTCAGCATGTTGCTGGTTTTTTTTTTGTATATAAAACAAAAATCTATTAATGCTATTTTATAGATAATTTAATGTAGAATTCACTCATATTTATTTGATCGCTGTAGGTCAGTTGGTTTGGCAGATATCGAAGAAACCGTTCAGCATGTTGCTGGTTTTTTTTGTATCTAAAACAAAAATCTATTAATGCTATTTTATAGATAATTTAATGTAGAATTCACTCATATTTATTTGATCGCTGTAGGTCAACTGGTTTGGCAGCTATCGAAGAAACCGTTCAGCATGTGGTTGGTTTTTTTTTTGTATCTGAAGCCAAAATCTATTAATGCTATTTTATAGATAATTTAATGTAGAATTCACTCATATTTATTTGATCGCTGTAGGTCAACTGGTTTGGCAGATATCGAAGAAACCGTTCAGCATGTTGTTGGTTTTTTTTTGTATCTGGAACCAAAATCTGTTAACGCTATTTTATAGATAATTTAATGTAGAATTCACTCATATTTATTTGATCGCTGTAGGTCAACTGGTTTGGCAGATATCGAAGAAACCGTTCAGCATGTTGTTGGTTTTTTTTTTGTATCTGGAACCAAAATCTATTAATGCTATTTTATAGATAATTTAATGTAGAATTCACTCATATTTATTTGATCGGTGTAGGTCAACTGGTTGGGCAGCTATCGAAGAAACCGTTCAGCATGTGGTTGGTTTTTTTTGTATCTGAAACCAAAATCTATTAATGCTATTTTATAGATAATTTAATGTAGAATTCACTCATATTTATTTGATCGCTGTAGGTCAACTGGTTTGGTAGATATCGAAGAAACCGTTCAGCATGTTGTTGGTTTTTTTTTGTATCTGGAACCAAAATCTATTAATGCTATTTTATAGATAATTTAATGTAGAATTCACTCATATTTATTTGATCGCTGTAGGTCAACTGGTTTGGCAGCTATCGAAGAAACCGTTCAGCATGTGGTTTTTTTTTGTATCTGAAACCAAAATCTATTAATGCTATTGTATAGATAATTTAATGTAGAATTCACTCATATTTATTTGATCGCTGTAGGTCAACTGGTTTGGCAGATATCGAAGAAACCGTTCAGCATGTTGTTGGTTTTTTTGTTGTATCTAAAACAAAAATCTATTAATGCTATTTTATAGATAATTTAATGTAGAATTCACTCATATTTATTTGATCGCTGTAGACTGGTTTGGCAGATATCGAAGAAACCGTTCAGCATGTTGTTGGTTTTTTTTGTATCTGGAACCAAATTCTATTAATACTATTTTATAGATAATTTAATGTAGAATTCACTCATATTTATTTGATCGCTGTAGGTCAACTGGTTTGGCAGATATCGAAGAAACAGTTCAGCATGTTGTTGGTTTTTTTTGTATCTGGAACCAAAATCTATTAATGCTATTTTATAGATAATTTAATGTAGAATTTACTCATATTTATTTGATCGCTGTAGGTCAACTGGTTTGGCAGATATCGAAGAAACCGTTCAGCATGTTGTTGGTTTTTTTTTGTATCTGGAACCAAAATCTATTAATGCTATTTTATAGATAATTTAATGTAGAATTCACTCATATTTATTTGATCGCTGTAGGTCAACTGGTTTGGCAGATATCGAAGAAACCGTTCAGCATGTTGTTGGTTTTTTTTTTGTATCTGGAACCAAAATCTATTAATGCTATTTTATAGATAATTTATTGTAGAATTCGCTCATATTTATTTGATCGCTGTAGGTCAACTGGTTTGGCAGATATCGAAGAAACCGTTCAGCATGTTGTTGGTTTTTTTTTGTATCTAAAACAAAAATCTGTTAACGCTATTTTATAGATAATTTAATGTAGAATTCACTCATATTTATTTGATCGCTGTAGACTGGTTTGGCAGATATCGAAGAAACCGTTCAGCATGTTGTTGGTTTTTTTTGTATCTGGAACCAAAATCTATTAATACTATTTTATAGATAATTTAATGTAGAATTCACTCATATTTATTTGATCGCTGTAGGTCAACTGGTTTGGCAGATATCGAAGAAACAGTTCAGCATGTTGTTGGTTTTTTTTGTATCTGGAACCAAAATCTATTAATGCTATTTTATAGATAATTTAATGTAGAATTTACTCATATTTATTTGATCGCTGTAGGTCAACTGGTTTGGCAGATATCGAAGAAACCGTTCAGCATGTTGTTGGTTTTTTTTTGTATCTAGAACCAAAATCTATTAATGCTATTTTATAGATAATTTAATGTAGAATTCACTCATATTTATTTGATCGCTGTAGGTCAACTGGTTTGGCAGATATCGAAGAAACCGTTCAGCATGTTGTTGGTTTTTTTTTTGTATCTGGAACCAAAATCTATTAATGCTATTTTATAGATAATTTATTGTAGAATTCGCTCATATTTATTTGATCGCTGTAGGTCAACTGGTTTGGCAGATATCGAAGAAACCGTTCAGCATGTTGTTGGTTTTTTTTTGTATCTAAAACAAAAATCTGTTAACGCTATTTTATAGATAATTTAATGTAGAATTCACTCATATTTATTTGATCGCTGTAGGTCAACTGGTTTGGCAGATATCGGAAAAACCGTTCAGCATGTGGTTGGTTTTTTTTTTGTATCTGGAACCAAAATCTATTAATGCTATTTTATAGATAATTTAATGTAGAATTCACTCATATTTATTTGATCGGTGTAGGTCAACTGGTTGGGCAGCTATCGAAGAAACCGTTCAGCATGTGGTTGGTTTTTTTTGTATCTGAAACCAAAATCTATTAATACTATTTTATAGATAATTTAATGTAGAATTCACTCATATTTATTTGTAGGTCAACTGGTTTGGCAGATATCGAAGAAACCGTTCAGCATGTTGCTTGTTTTTTTTGTATCTAAAACAAAAATCTATTAATGCAATTTTATAGATAATTTAATGTAGAATTCACTCATATTTATTTGATCGCTGTAGGTCAACTGGTTTGGCAGATATCGAAGAAACCGTTCAGCATGTGCTAGGTTTTTTTTGTATCTGGAACCAAAATCTATTAATGCTATTTTATAGATAATTTAATGTAGAATTCACTCATATTTATTTCTAGGTCAACTGGTTTGGCAGATATCGAAGAAACCGTTCAGCATGTTGCTGGTTTTTTTGTTTGTATCTAAAACAAAAATCTATTAATGCTATTTTATAGATAATTTAATGTAGAATTCACTCATATTTATTTGATCGCTGTAGGTCAACTGGTTTGGCAGATATCGAAGAAAACGTTCAGCATGTGGTTGGTTTTTTTTTTGTATCTGGAACCAAAATCTATTAATGCTATTTTATAGATAATTTAATGTAGAATTCACTCATATTTATTTGATCGCTGTAGGTCAACTGGTTTGGCAGATATCGAAGAAACGGTTCAGCATGATGTTGGTTTTTTTTGTATCTAAAACAAAATTCTATTAATGCTATTTTATAGATAATTTAATGTAGAATTCACCCATATTTATTTGATCGCTGTAGGTCAACTGGTTTGGCAGATATGGAAGAAACCGTTCAGCATGTTGTTGGTTTTTTTTTTTATCTGGAACCAAAATCTATTAATGCTATTTTATAGATAATTTAATGTAGAATTCACTCATATTTATTTGATCGCTGTAGGTCAACTGCTTTGGCAGATATCGAAGAAACCGTTCAGCATGTTGTTGGTTTTTTTTTGTATCTGGAACCAAAATCTATTAATGCTATTTTATAGATAATTTAATGTAGAATTCTCTCATATTTATTTGATAGCTGTAGGTCAACTGGTTTGGCAGATATCGAAGAAACCGTTCAGCATGTTGTTGGTTTTTTTTTGTATCTGGAACCAAAATCTATTAATGCTATTTTATAGATAATTTAATGTAGAATTCACTCATATTTATTTGATCGCTGTAGGTCAACTGGTTTGGCAGATATCGAAGAAACCGTTCAGCATGTTGTTGGTTTTTTTTTGTATCTGGAACCAAAATCTATTAATGATATTTTATAGATAATTTAATGTAGAATTCACTCATATTTATTTGATCGCTGTAGGTCAACTGGTTTGGTAGATATCGAAGAAACCGTTCAGCATGTTGTTGGTTTTTTTTTGTATCTGGAACCAAAATCTATTAATGCTATTTTATAGATAATTTAATGTAGAATTCACTCATATTTATTTGATCGCGGTAGGTCAACTGGTTTGGCAGCTATCGAAGAAACCGTTCAGCATGTGGTTTTTTTTTGTATCTGAAACCAAAATCTATTAATGCTATTTTATAGATAATTTAATGTAGAATTCACTCATATTTATTTGATCGCTGTAGGTCAACTGGTTTGGCAGATATCGAAGAAACCGTTCAGCATGTTGTTGGTTTTTTTTGTATCTGGAACCAAAATCTATTAATACTATTTTATAGATAATTTAATGTAGAATTCACTCATATTTATTTGATCGCTGTAGGTCAACTGGTTTGGCAGATATCGAAGAAACAGTTCAGCATGTTGTTGGTTTTTTTTGTATCTGGAACCAAAATCTATTAATGCTATTTTATAGATAATTTAATGTAGAATTCACTCATATTTATTTGATCGCTGTAGGTCAACTGGTTTGGCAGATATCGAAGAAACCGTTCAGCATGTTGTTGGTTTTTTTTTGTATCTGGAACCAAAATCTATTAATGCTATTTTATAGATAATTTAATGTAGAATTCACTCATATTTATTTGATCGCTGTAGGTCAACTGGTTTGGCAGATATCGAAGAAACCGTTCAGCATGTTGTTGGTTTTTTTTTTGTATCTGGAACCAAAATCTATTAATGCTATTTTATAGATAATTTATTGTAGAATTCGCTCATATTTATTTGATCGCTGTAGGTCAACTGGTTTGGCAGATATCGAAGAAACCGTTCAGCATGTTGTTGGTTTTTTTTTGTATCTAAAACAAAAATCTGTTAACGCTATTTTATAGATAATTTAATGTAGAATTCACTCATATTTATTTGATCGCTGTAGGTCAACTGGTTTGGCAGATATCGGAAAAACCGTTCAGCATGTGGTTGGTTTTTTTTTTGTATCTGGAACCAAAATCTATTAAGGCTATTTTATAGATAATTTAATGTAGAATTCACTCATATTTATTTGATCGGTGTAGGTCAACTGGTTGGGCAGCTATCGAAGAAACCGTTCAGCATGTGGTTGGTTTTTTTTGTATCTGAAACCAAAATCTATTAATGCTATTTTATAGATAATTTAATGTAGAATTCACTCATATTTATTTGATCGCTGTAGGTCAACTGGTTTGGTAGATATCGAAGAAACCGTTCAGCATGTTGTTGGTTTTTTTTTGTATCTGGAACCAAAATCTATTAATGCTATTTTATAGATAATTTAATGTAGAATTCACTCATATTTATTTGATCGCTGTAGGTCAACTGGTTTGGCAGCTATCGAAGAAACCGTTCAGCATGTGGTTTTTTTTTGTATCTGAAACCAAAATCTATTAATGCTATTTTATAGATAATTTAATGTAGAATTCACTCATATTTATTTGATCGCTGTAGGTCAACTGGTTTGGCAGATATCGAAGAAACCGTTCAGCATGTTGTTGGTTTTTTTGTTGTATCTAAAACAAAAATCTATTAATGCTATTTTATAGATAATTTAATGTAGAATTCACTCATATTTATTTGATCGCTGTAGACTGGTTTGGCAGATATCGAAGAAACCGTTCAGCATGTTGTTGGTTTTTTTTGTATCTGGAACCAAAATCTATTAATACTATTTTATAGATAATTTAATGTAGAATTCACTCATATTTATTTGATCGCTGTAGGTCAACTGGTTTGGCAGATATCGAAGAAACAGTTCAGCATGTTGTTGGTTTTTTTTGTATCTGGAACCAAAATCTATTAATGCTATTTTATAGATAATTTAATGTAGAATTTACTCATATTTATTTGATCGCTGTAGGTCAACTGGTTTGGCAGATATCGAAGAAACCGTTCAGCATGTTGTTGGTTTTTTTTTGTATCTGGAACCAAAATCTATTAATGCTATTTTATAGATAATTTAATGTAGAATTCACTCATATTTATTTGATCGCTGTAGGTCAACTGGTTTGGCAGATATCGAAGAAACCGTTCAGCATGTTGTTGGTTTTTTTTTTGTATCTGGAACCAAAATCTATTAATGCTATTTTATAGATAATTTATTGTAGAATTCGCTCATATTTATTTGATCGCTGTAGGTCAACTGGTTTGGCAGATATCGAAGAAACCGTTCAGCATGTTGTTGGTTTTTTTTTGTATCTAAAACAAAAATCTGTTAACGCTATTTTATAGATAATTTAATGTAGAATTCACTCATATTTATTTGATCGCTGTAGACTGGTTTGGCAGATATCGAAGAAACCGTTCAGCATGTTGTTGGTTTTTTTTGTATCTGGAACCAAAATCTATTAATACTATTTTATAGATAATTTAATGTAGAATTCACTCATATTTATTTGATCGCTGTAGGTCAACTGGTTTGGCAGATATCGAAGAAACAGTTCAGCATGTTGTTGGTTTTTTTTGTATCTGGAACCAAAATCTATTAATGCTATTTTATAGATAATTTAATGTAGAATTTACTCATATTTATTTGATCGCTGTAGGTCAACTGGTTTGGCAGATATCGAAGAAACCGTTCAGCATGTTGTTGGTTTTTTTTTGTATCTGGAACCAAAATCTATTAATGCTATTTTATAGATAATTTAATGTAGAATTCACTCATATTTATTTGATCGCTGTAGGTCAACTGGTTTGGCAGATATCGAAGAAACCGTTCAGCATGTTGTTGGTTTTTTTTTTGTATCTGGAACCAAAATCTATTAATGCTATTTTATAGATAATTTATTGTAGAATTCGCTCATATTTATTTGATCGCTGTAGGTCAACTGGTTTGGCAGATATCGAAGAAACCGTTCAGCATGTTGTTGGTTTTTTTTTGTATCTAAAACAAAAATCTGTTAACGCTATTTTATAGATAATTTAATGTAGAATTCACTCATATTTATTTGATCGCTGTAGGTCAACTGGTTTGGCAGATATCGGAAAAACCGTTCAGCATGTGGTTGGTTTTTTTTTTGTATCTGGAACCAAAATCTATTAATGCTATTTTATAGATAATTTAATGTAGAATTCACTCATATTTATTTGATCGGTGTAGGTCAACTGGTTGGGCAGCTATCGAAGAAACCGTTCAGCATGTGGTTGGTTTTTTTTGTATCTGAAACCAAAATCTATTAATACTATTTTATAGATAATTTAATGTAGAATTCACTCATATTTATTTGTAGGTCAACTGGTTTGGCAGATATCGAAGAAACCGTTCAGCATGTTGCTTGTTTTTTTTGTATCTAAAACAAAAATCTATTAATGCAATTTTATAGATAATTTAATGTAGAATTCACTCATATTTATTTGATCGCTGTAGGTCAACTGGTTTGGCAGATATCGAAGAAACCGTTCAGCATGTGCTAGGTTTTTTTTGTATCTGGAACCAAAATCTATTAATGCTATTTTATAGATAATTTAATGTAGAATTCACTCATATTTATTTCTAGGTCAACTGGTTTGGCAGATATCGAAGAAACCGTTCAGCATGTTGCTGGTTTTTTTGTTTGTATCTAAAACAAAAATCTATTAATGCTATTTTATAGATAATTTAATGTAGAATTCACTCATATTTATTTGATCGCTGTAGGTCAACTGGTTTGGCAGATATCGAAGAAAACGTTCAGCATGTGGTTGGTTTTTTTTTTGTATCTGGAACCAAAATCTATTAATGCTATTTTATAGATAATTTAATGTAGAATTCACTCATATTTATTTGATCGCTGTAGGTCAACTGGTTTGGCAGATATCGAAGAAACGGTTCAGCATGATGTTGGTTTTTTTTGTATCTAAAACAAAATTCTATTAATGCTATTTTATAGATAATTTAATGTAGAATTCACCCATATTTATTTGATCGCTGTAGGTCAACTGGTTTGGCAGATATGGAAGAAACCGTTCAGCATGTTGTTGGTTTTTTTTTTTATCTGGAACCAAAATCTATTAATGCTATTTTATAGATAATTTAATGTAGAATTCACTCATATTTATTTGATCGCTGTAGGTCAACTGCTTTGGCAGATATCGAAGAAACCGTTCAGCATGTTGTTGGTTTTTTTTTGTATCTGGAACCAAAATCTATTAATGCTATTTTATAGATAATTTAATGTAGAATTCTCTCATATTTATTTGATAGCTGTAGGTCAACTTGTTTGGCAGATATCGAAGAAACCGTTCAGCATGTTGTTGGTTTTTTTTTGTATCTGGAACCAAAATCTATTAATGCTATTTTATAGATAATTTAATGTAGAATTCACTCATATTTATTTGATCGCTGTAGGTCAACTGGTTTGGCAGATATCGAAGAAACCGTTCAGCATGTTGTTGGTTTTTTTTTGTATCTGGAACCAAAATCTATTAATGATATTTTATAGATAATTTAATGTAGAATTCACTCATATTTATTTGATCGCTGTAGGTCAACTGGTTTGGCAGATATCGAAGAAACCGTTCAGCATGTTGTTGGTTTTTTTTTGTATCTGGAACCAAAATCTATTATTGCTATTTTATAGATAATTTAATGTAGAATTCACTCATATTTATTTGATCGCTGTAGGTCAACTGGTTTGGCAGATATCGAAGAAACCGTTCAGCATGTTGTTGGTTTTTTTTTGTATCTGGAACCAAAATCTATTAATGCTATTTTATAGATAATTTAATGTAGAATTCACTCATATTTATTTGATCCCTGTAGGTCAACTGGTTTGGCAGATATCGAAGAAACCGTTCAGCATGTTGTTGGTTTTTTTTGTATCTGGAACCAAAATCTATTAATGATATTTTATAGATAATTTAATGTAGAATTCACTCATATTTATTTGATCGCTGTAGGTCAACTGGTTTGGCAGATATCGAAGAAACGGTTCAGCATGTTGTTGGTTTTTTTTGTATCTAAAACAAAATTCTATTAATGCTATTTTATAGATAATTTAATGTAGAATTCACCCATATTTATTTGATCGCTGTAGGTCAACTGGTTTGGCAGATATCGAAGAAACCGTTCAGCATGTTGTTGGTTTTTTTTTGTATCTGGAACCAAAATCTATTAATGCTATTTTATAGATAATTTAATGTAGAATTCACTCATATTTATTTGATCGCTGTAGGTCAACTGCTTTGGCAGATATCGAAGAAACCGTTCAGCATGTTGTTGGTTTTTTTTTGTATCTGGAACCAAAATCTATTAATGCTATTTTATAGATAATTTAATGTAGAATTCACTCATATTTATTTGATCGCTGTAGGTCAACTGGTTTGGCAGATATCGAAGAAACCGTTCAGCATGTTGTTGGTTTTTTTTTGTATCTGGAACCAAAATCTATTAATGCTATTTTATAGATAATTAAATGTAGAATTCACTCATATTTATTTGATCGCTGTAGGTCAACTGGTTTGGCAGATATCGAAGAAACCGTTCAGCATGTGCTAGGTTTTTTTTGTATCTGGAACCAAAATCTATTAATGCTATTTTATAGATAATTTAATGTAGAATTCACTCATATTTATTTGATCGCTGTAGGTCAACTGGTTTGGCAGATATCGAAGAAACCGTTCAGCATGTTGTTGGTTTTTTTTTGTATCTGGAACCAAAATCTATTTTTGCTATTTTATAGATAATTTAATGTAGAATTCACTCATATTTATTTGATCGCTGTAGGTCAACTGGTTTGGCAGATATCGAAGAAACCGTTCAGCATGTTGTTGGTTTTTTTTTGTATCTGGAACCAAAATCTATTAATGCTATTTTATAGATAATTTAATGTAGAATTCACTCATATTTATTTGATCCCTGTAGGTCAACTGGTTTGGCAGATATCGAAGAAACCGTTCAGCATGTTGTTGGTTTTTTTTTGTATCTGGAACCAAAATCTATTAATGATATTTTATAGATAATTTAATGTAGAATTCACTCATATTTATTTGATCGCTGTAGGTCAACTGGTTTGGCAGATATCGAAGAAACGGTTCAGCATGTTGTTGGTTTTTTTTGTATCTAAAACAAAATTCTATTAATGCTATTTTATAGATAATTTAATGTAGAATTCACCCATATTTATTTGATCGCTGTAGGTCAACTGGTTTGGCAGATATCGAAGAAACCGTTCAGCATGTTGTTGGTTTTTTTTTGTATCTGGAACCAAAATCTATTAATGCTATTTTATAGATAATTTAATGTAGAATTCACTCATATTTATTTGATCGCTGTAGGTCAACTGGTTTGGCAGATATCGAAGAAACCGTTCAGCATGTGCTAGGTTTTTTTTTGTATCTGGAACCAAAATCTATTAATGCTATTTTATAGATAATTTAATGTAGAATTCACTCATATTTATTTGTAGGTCAACTGGTTTGGCAGATATCGAAGAAACCGTTCAGCATGTTGCTGGTTTTTTTTTGTATCTAAAACAAAAATCTATTAATGCTATTTTATAGATAATTTAATGTAGAATTCACTCATATTTATTTGATCGCTGTAGGTCAACTGGTTTGGCAGATATCGAAGAAAACGTTCAGCATGTGGTTGGTTTTTTTTTTGTATCTGGAACCAAAATCTATTAATGCTATTTTATAGATAATTTAATGTAGAATTCACTCATATTTATTTGATCGCTGTAGGTCAACTGGTTTGGCAGATATCGAAGAAAGGGTTCAGCATGTTGTTGGTTTTTTTTTGTATCTGGAACCAAAATCTATTAATGCTATTTTATAGATAATTTAATGTAGAGTTCACTCATATTTATTTGATCGCTGTAGGTCAACTGGTTTGGCAGATATCGAAGAAACCGTTCAGCATGTTGTTGGTTTTTTTTTGTATCTGGAACCAAAATCTATTAATGCTATTTTATAGATAATTTAATGTAGAATTCACTCATATTTATTTGATCGCTGTAGGTCAACTGGTTTGGCAGATATCGAAGAAACCGTTCAGCATGTTGTTGGTTTTTTTTTGTATCTGGAACCAAAATCTATTAATGATATTTTATAGATAATTTAATGTAGAATTCACTCATATTTATTTGATCGCTGTAGGTCAACTGGTTTGGCAGATATCGAAGAAACCGTTCAGCATGTTGTTGGTTTTTTTTTGTATCTGGAACCAAAATCTATTATTGCTATTTTATAGATAATTTAATGTAGAATTCACTCATATTTATTTGATCGCTGTAGGTCAACTGGTTTGGCAGATATCGAAGAAACCGTTCAGCATGTTGTTGGTTTTTTTTTGTATCTGGAACCAAAATCTATTATTGCTATTTTATAGATAATTTAATGTAGAATTCACTCATATTTATTTGATCGCTGTAGGTCAACTGGTTTGGCAGATATCGAAGAAACCGTTCAGCATGTTGTTGGTTTTTTTTTGTATCTGGAACCAAAATCTATTAATGCTATTTGATAGATAATTTAATGTAGAATTCACTCATATTTATTTGATCGCTGTAGGTCAACTGGTTTGGCAGATATCGAAGAAACCGTTCAGCATGTTGTTGGTTTTTTTTTGTATCTGGAACCAAAATCTATTAATGATATTTTATAGATAATTTAATGTAGAATTCACTCATATTTATTTGATCGCTGTAGGTCAACTGGTTTGGCAGATATCGAAGAAACCGTTCAGCATGTGGTTGGTTTTTTTTTGTATCTGGAACCAAAGTCTATTAATGCTATTTTATAGATAATTTAATGTAGAATTCACTCATATTTATTTGATCGCTGTAGGTCAACTGGTTTGGCAGATATCGAAGAAACCGTTCAGCATGTTGTTGGTTTTTTTTTGTATCTGGAACCAAAATCTATTAATGCTATTTTATAGATAATTTAATGTAGAATTCACTCATATTTATTTGATCCCTGTAGGTCAACTGGTTTGGCAGATATCGAAGAAACCGTTCAGCATGTTGTTGGTTTTTTTTTGTATCTGGAACCAAAATCTATTAATGATATTTTATAGATAATTTAATGTAGAATTCACTCATATTTATTTGATCGCTGTAGGTCAACTGGTTTGGCAGATATCGAAGAAACGGTTCAGCATGTTGTTGGTTTTTTTTGTATCTAAAACAAAATTCTATTAATGCTATTTTATAGATAATTTAATGTAGAATTCACCCATATTTATTTGATCGCTGTAGGTCAACTGGTTTGGCAGATATCGAAGAAACCGTTCAGCATGTTGTTGGTTTTTTTTTGTATCTGGAACCAAAATCTATTAATGCTATTTTATAGATAATTTAATGTAGAATTCACTCATATTTATTTGATCGCTGTAGGTCAACTGGTTTGGCAGATATCGAAGAAACCGTTCAGCATGTGCTAGGTTTTTTTTGTATCTGGAACCAAAATCTATTAATGCTATTTTATAGATAATTTAATGTAGAATTCACTCATATTTATTTGTAGTTCAACTGGTTTGGCAGATATCGAAGAAACCGTTCAGCATGTTGCTGGTTTTTTTTTGTATCTAAAACAAAAATCTATAAATGCTATTTTATAGATAATTTAATGTAGAATTCACTCATATTTATTTGATCGCTGTAGGTCAACTGGTTTGGCAGATATCGAAGAAAACGTTCAGCATGTGGTTGGTTTTTTTTTTTGTATCTGGAACCAAAATCTATTAATGCTATTTTATAGATAATTTAATGTAGAATTCACTCATATTTATTTGATCGCTGTAGGTCAACTGGTTTGGCAGATATCGAAGAAACGGTTCAGCATGTTGTTGGTTTTTTTTTGTATCTGGAACCAAAATCTATTAATGCTATTTTATAGATAATTTAATGTAGAGTTCACTCATATTTATTTGATCGCTGTAGGTCAACTGGTTTGGCAGATATCGAAGAAACCGTTCAGCATGTTGTTGGTTTTTTTTTGTATCTGGAACCAAAATCTATTAATGCTATTTTATAGATAATTTACTGTAGAATTCACTCATATTTATTTGATCGCTGTAGGTCAACTGGTTTGGCAGATATCGAAGAAACCGTTCAGCATGTTGTTGGTTTTTTTTTGTATCTGGAACCAAAATCTATTAATGCTATTTTATAGATAATTTAATGTAGAATTCACTCATATTTATTTGATCGCTGTAGGTCAACTGGTTTGGCAGATATCGAAGAAACCATTCAGCATGTTGTTGGTTTTTTTTTGTATCTGGAACCAAAATCTATTATTGCTATTTTATAGATAATTTAATGTAGAATTCACTCATATTTATTTGATCGCTGTAGGTCAACTGGTTTGGCAGATATCGAAGAAACCATTCAGCATGTTGTTGGTTTTTTTTGTATCTGGAACCAAAATCTATTATTGCTATTTTATAGATAATTTAATGTAGAATTCACTCATATTTATTTGATCGCTGTAGGTCAACTGGTTTGGCAGATATCGAAGAAACCGTTCAGCATGTTGTTGGTTTTTTTTTGTATCTGGAACCAAAATCTATTAATGCTATTTGATAGATAATTTAATGTAGAATTCACTCATATTTATTTGATCGCTGTAGGTCAACTGGTTTAGCAGATATCGAAGAAACCGTTCAGCATGTTGTTGGTTTTTTTTTGTATCTGGAACCAAAATCTATTAATGATATTTTATAGATAATTTAATGTAGAATTCACTCATATTTATTTGATCGCTGTAGGTCAACTGGTTTGGCAGATATCGAAGAAACCGTTCAGCATGTGGTTGGTTTTTTTTTGTATCTGGAACCAAAGTCTATTAATGCTATTTTATAGATAATTTAATGTAGAATTCACTCATATTTATTTGATCGCTGTAGGTCAACTGGTTTGGCAGATATCGAAGAAACCGTTCAGCATGTTGCTGGTTTTTTTTGTATCTAAAACAAAAATCTATTAATGCTATTTTATAGATAATTTAATGTAGAATTCACTCATATTTATTTGATCGCTGTAGGTCAACTGGTTTGGCAGATATCGAAGAAACCGTTTAGCATGTTGTTGGTTTTTTTTGTATCTGGAACCAAAATCTATTAATGCTATTTTATAGATAATTTAATGTAGAATTCAGTCATATTTATTTGATCGCTGTAGGTCAACTGGTTTGGCAGATATCGAAGAAACCGTTGAGCATGTTGCTGGTTTTTTTTTTGTATCTAAAACAAAAATCTATTAATGCTATTTTATAGATAATTTAATGTAGAATTCACTCATATTTATTTGATTGCTGTAGGTCAACTGGTTTGGCAGATATCGAAGAAACCGTTCAGCATGTGGTTGGTTTTATTTTTGTATCTGGAACCAAAATCTATTAATGCTTTTTTATAGATAATTTAATGTAGAATTCACTCATATTTATTTGATCGCTGTAGGTCAACTGGTTTGGCAGATATCGAAGAAACCGTTCAGCATGTTGTTGGTTTTTTTTTGTATCTGGAACCAAAATCTTTTAATGCTATTTTATAGATAATTTAATGTAGAATTCACTCATATTTATTTGATCGCTGTAGGTCAACTGGTTTGGCAGATATCGAAGAAACCGTTCAGCATGTTGTTGGTTTTTTTTTTGTATCTGGAACCAAAATCTATTATTGCTATTTTATAGATAATTTAATGTAGAATTCACTCATATTTATTTGATCGCTGTAGGTCAACTGGTTTGGCAGATATCGAAGAAACCGTTCAGCATGTTGTTGGTTTTTTTTGTATCTGGAGCCAAAATCTATTAATGCTATTTTATAGATAATTTAATGTAGAATTCACTCATATTTATTTGATCGCTGTAGGTCAACTGGTTTGGCAGATATCGAAGAAACGGTTCAGCATGTTGTTGGTTTTTTTTTGTATCTGGAACCAAAATCTATTAATGCTATTTTATAGATAATTTAATGTAGAGTTCACTCATATTTATTTGATCGCTGTAGGTCAACTGGTTTGGCAGATATCGAAGAAACCGTTCAGCATGTTGTTGGTTTTTTTTTGTATCTGGAACCAAAATCTATTAATGCTATTTTATAGATAATTTACTGTAGAATTCACTCATATTTATTTGATCGCTGTAGGTCAACTGGTTTGGCAGATATCGAAGAAACCGTTCAGCATGTTGTTGGTTTTTTTTTGTATCTGGAACCAAAATCTATTAATGCTATTTTATAGATAATTTAATGTAGAATTCACTCATATTTATTTGATCGCTGTAGGTCAACTGGTTTGGCAGATATCGAAGAAACCATTCAGCATGTTGTTGGTTTTTTTTTGTATCTGGAACCAAAATCTATTATTGCTATTTTATAGATAATTTAATGTAGAATTCACTCATATTTATTTGATCGCTGTAGGTCAACTGGTTTGGCAGATATCGAAGAAACCGTTCAGCATGTTGTTGGTTTTTTTTGTATCTGGAACCAAAATCTATTATTGCTATTTTATAGATAATTTAATGTAGAATTCACTCATATTTATTTGATCGCTGTAGGTCAACTGGTTTGGCAGATATCGAAGAAACCGTTCAGCATGTTGTTGGTTTTTTTTTGTATCTGGAACCAAAATCTATTAATGCTATTTGATAGATAATTTAATGTAGAATTCACTCATATTTATTTGATCGCTGTAGGTCAACTGGTTTGGCAGATATCGAAGAAACCGTTCAGCATGTTGTTGGTTTTTTTTTGTATCTGGAACCAAAATCTATTAATGATATTTTATAGATAATTTAATGTAGAATTCACTCATATTTATTTGATCGCTGTAGGTCAACTGGTTTGGCAGATATCGAAGAAACCGTGCAGCATGTGGTTGGTTTTTTTTTGTATCTGGAACCAAAGTCTATTAATGCTATTTTATAGATAATTTAATGTAGAATTCACTCATATTTATTTGATCGCTGTAGGTCAACTGGTTTGGCAGATATCGAAGAAACCGTTCAGCATGTTGCTGGTTTTTTTTGTATCTAAAACAAAAATCTATTAATGCTATTTTATAGATAATTTAATGTAGAATTCACTCATATTTATTTGATCGCTGTAGGTCAACTGGTTTGGCAGATATCGAAGAAACCGTTCAGCATGTTGTTGGTTTTTTTTGTATCTGGAACCAAAATCTATTAATGCTATTTTATAGATAATTTAATGTAGAATTCACTCATATTTATTTGATCGCTGTAGGTCAACTGGTTTGGCAGATATCGAAGAAACCGTTGAGCATGTTGCTGGTTTTTTTTTGTATCTAAAACAAAAATCTATTAATGCTATTTTATAGATAATTTAATGTAGAATTCACTCATATTTATTTGATTGCTGTAGGTCAACTGGTTTGGCAGATATCGAAGAAACCGTTCAGCATGTGGTTGGTTTTATTTTTGTATCTGGAACCAAAATCTATTATTGCTATTTTATAGATAATTTAATGTAGAATTCACTCATATTTATTTGATCGCTGTAGGTCAACTGGTTTGGCAGATATCGAAGAAACCGTTCAGCATGTTGTTGGTTTTTTTTGTATCTGGAACCAAAATCTTTTAATGCTATTTTATAGATAATTTAATGTAGAATTCACTCATATTTATTTGATCGCTGTAGGTCAACTGGTTTGGCAGATATCGAAGAAACCGTTCAGCATGTTGTTGGTTTTTTTTTTGTATCTGGAACCAAAATCTATTATTGCTATTTTATAGATAATTTAATGTAGAATTCACTCATATTTATTTGATCGCTGTAGGTCAACTGGTTTGGCAGATATCGAAGAAACCGTTCAGCATGTTGTTGGTTTTTTTTGTATCTGGAGCCAAAATCTATTAATGCTATTTTATAGATAATTTAATGTAGAATTCACTCATATTTATTTGATCGCTGTAGGTCAACTGGTTTGGCAGATATCGAAGAAACCGTTCAGCATGTTGTTGGTTTTTTTTTGTATCTGGAACCAAAATCTATTAATGCTATTTGATAGATAATTTAATGTAGAATTCACTCATATTTATTTGATCGCTGTAGGTCAACTGGTTTGGCAGATATCGAAGAAACCGTTCAGCATGTTGTTGGTTTTTTTTTGTATCTGGAACCAAAATCTATTAATGATATTTTATAGCTAATTTAATGTAGAATTCACTCATATTTATTTGATCGCTGTAGGTCAACTGGTTTGGCAGATATCGAAGAAACCGTTCAGCATGTGGTTGGTTTTTTTTTGTATCTGGAACCAAAGTCTATTAATGCTATTTTATAGATAATTTAATGTAGAATTCACTCATATTTATTTGATCGCTGTAGGTCAACTGGTTTGGCAGATATCGAAGAAACCGTTCAACATGTTGCTGGTTTTTTTTGTATCTAAAACAAAAATCTATTAATGCTATTTTATAGATAATTTAATGTAGAATTCACTCATATTTATTTGATCGCTGTAGGTCAACTGGTTTGGCAGATATCGAAGAAACCGTTCGCATGTTGTTGGTTTTTTTTGTATCTGGAACCAAAATCTATTAATGCTATTTTATAGATAATTTAATGTAGAATTCACTTATGTTTATTTGATCGCTGTAGGTCAACTGGTTTGGCAGATATCGAAGAAACCGTTCAGCATGTTGTTGGTTTTTTTTTGTATCTGGAACCAAAATCTATTAATGCTATTTTATAGATAATTTAATGTAGAATTCACTCATATTTATTTGATCGCTGTAGGTCATTTGGTTCGGCAGATATCGAAGAAACCGTTCAGCATGTTGTTGGTTTTTTTTTGTATCTGGAACCAAAATCTATTAATGCTATTTTATAGATAATTTAATGTAGAATTCACTCATATTTATTTGATCGCTGTAGGTCAACTGGTTTGGCAGATATCGAAGAAACCGTTGAGCATGTTGCTGGTTTTTTTTGTATCTAAAACAAAAATCTATTAATGCTATTTTATAGATAATTTAATGTAGAATTCACTCATATTTATTTGTAGGTCAATTGGTTTGGCAGATATCGAAGAAACCGTTCAGCATGTGGTTGGTTTTATTTTTGTATCTGGAACCAAAATCTATTAATGCTATTTTATAGATAATTTAATGTAGAATTCACTCATATTTATTTGATCGCTGTAGGTCAACTGGTTTGGCAGATATCGAAGAAACCGTTCAGCATGTTGTTGGTTTTTTTTTGTATCTGGAACCAAAATCTATTAATGCTATTTTATAGATAATTTAATGTAGAGTTCACTTATGTTTATTTGATCGCTGTAGGTCAACTGGTTTGGCAGATATCGAAGAAACCGTTCAGCATGTTGTTGGTTTTTTTTTGTATCTGGAACCAAAATCTATTAATGCTATTTTATAGATAATTTAATGTAGAATTCACTTATGTTTATTTGATCGCTGTAGGTCAACTGGTTTGGCAGATATCGAAGAAACCGTTCAGCATGTTGTTGGTTTTTTTTTGTATCTGGAACCAAAATCTATTAATGCTATTTTATAGATAATTTAATGTAGAATTCACTCATATTTATTTGATCGCTGTAGGTCATTTGGTTCGGCAGATATCGAAGAAACCGTTCAGCATGTTGTTGGTTTTTTTTTGTATCTGGAACCAAAATCTGTTAATGCTATTTTATAGATAATTTAATGTAGAATTCACTCATATTTATTTGATCGCTGTAGGTCAACTGGTTTGGCAGATATCGAAGAAACCGTTCAGCATGTTGTTGGTTTTTTTTTGTATCTGGAACCAAAATCTATTAATGCTATTTTATAGATAATTTAATGTAGAATTCACTCATATTTATTTGATCGCTGTAGGTCAATTGGTTTGGCAGATATCGAAGAAACCGTTCAGCATGTTGCTGGTTTTTTTTTGTATCTAAACCAAAAATCTACTAATGCTATTTTATAGATAATTTAATGTAGAATTCACTCATATTTATTTGATCGCTGTACGTCAACTGGTTTGGCAGATATCGAAGAAACCGTTCAGCATGTGGTAGGTTTTTTTTTGTATCTGGAACCAAAATCTATTAATGCTATTTTATAGATAATTTAATGTAGAATTCACTCATATTTGTTTGTAGGTCAATTGGTTTGGCAGATATCGAAGAAACCGTTCAGCATGTTGCTGGTTTTTTTTTGTATCTAAACCAAAAATCTATTAATGCTATTTTATAGATAATTTAATGTAGAATTCACTCATATTTATTTGATCGCTGTAGGTCAACTGGTTTGGCAGATATCGAAGAAACCGTTCAGCATGTTGTTGGTTTTTTTTTGTATCTGGAACCAAAATCTATTATTGCTATTTTATAGATAATTTAATGTAGAATTCACTCATATTTATTTGATCGCTGTAGGTCAACTGGTTTGGCAGATATCGAAGAAACCGTTCAGCATGTTGTTGGTTTTTTTTTGTATCTGGAGCCAAAATCTGTTAATGCTATTTTATAGATAATTTAATGTAGAATTCACTCATATTTATTTGATCGCTGTAGGTCAACTGGTTTGGCAGATATCGAAGAAACCGTTCAGCATGTTGTTGGTTTTTTTTTGTATCTGGAACCAAAATCTATTAATGCTATTTTATAGATAATTTAATGTAGAATTCACTTATGTTTATTTGATCGCTGTAGGTCAACTGGTTTGGCAGATATCGAAGAAACCGTTCAGCATGTTGTTGGTTTTTTTTTGTATCTGGAACCAAAATCTATTAATGCTATTTTATAGATAATTTAATGTAGAATTCACTTATGTTTATTTGATCGCTGTAGGTCAACTGGTTTGGCAGATATCGAAGAAACCGTTCAGCATGTTGTTGGTTTTTTTTTGTATCTGGAACCAAAATCTATTAATGCTATTTTATAGATAATTTAATGTAGAATTCACTCATATTTATTTGATCGCTGTAGGTCATTTGGTTCGGCAGATATCGAAGAAACCGTTCAGCATGTTGTTGGTTTTTTTTTGTATCTGGAACCAAAATCTATTAATGCTATTTTATAGATAATTTAATGTAGAATTCACTCATATTTATTTGATCGCTGTAGGTCAACTGGTTTGGCAGATATCGAAGAAACCGTTCAGCATGTGGTTGGTTTTTTTTTGTATCTGGAACCAAAATCTATGAATGCTATTTTATAGATAATTTAATGTAGAATTCACTCATATTTATTTGATCGCTGTAGGTCAATTGGTTTGGCAGATATCGAAGAAACCGTTCAGCATGTTGCTGGTTTTTTTTTGCATCTAAAACAAAAATCTATTAATGCTATTTTATAGATAATTTAATGCAGAATTCACTCATATTTATTTGATCGCTGTACGTCAACTGGTTTGGCAGATATCGAAGAAACCGTTCAGCATGTGGTAGGTTTTTTTTTGTATCTGGAACCAAAATCTATTAATGCTATTTTATAGATAATTTAATGTAGAATTCACTCATATTTATTTGTAGGTCAATTGGTTTGGCAGATATCGAAGAAACCGTTCAGCATGTTGCTGGTTTTTTTTTGTATCTAAACCAAAAATCTACTAATGCTATTTTATAGATAATTTAATGTAGAATTCACTCATATTTATTTGATCGCTGTACGTCAACTGGTTTGGCAGATATCGAAGAAACCGTTCAGCATGTGGTAGGTTTTTTTTTGTATCTGGAACCAAAATCTATTAATGCTATTTTATAGATAATTTAATGTAGAATTCACTCATATTTGTTTGTAGGTCAATTGGTTTGGCAGATATCGAAGAAACCGTTCAGCATGTTGCTGGTTTTTTTTTGTATCTAAACCAAAAATCTATTAATGCTATTTTATAGATAATTTAATGTAGAATTCACTCATATTTATTTGATCGCTGTAGGTCAACTGGTTTGGCAGATATCGAAGAAACCGTTCAGCATGTTGTTGGTTTTTTTTTGTATCTGGAACCAAAATCTATTATTGCTATTTTATAGATAATTTAATGTAGAATTCACTCATATTTATTTGATCGCTGTAGGTCAACTGGTTTGGCAGATATCGAAGAAACCGTTCAGCATGTTGTTGGTTTTTTTTTGTATCTGGAGCCAAAATCTGTTAATGCTATTTTATAGATAATTTAATGTAGAATTCACTCATATTTATTTGATCGCTGTAGGTCAACTGGTTTGGCAGATATCGAAGAAACCGTTCAGCATGTTGTTGGTTTTTTTTTGTATCTGGAACCAAAATCTATTAATGCTATTTTATAGATAATTTAATGTAGAATTCACTTATGTTTATTTGATCGCTGTAGGTCAACTGGTTTGGCAGATATCGAAGAAACCGTTCAGCATGTTGTTGGTTTTTTTTTGTATCTGGAACCAAAATCTATTAATGCTATTTTATAGATAATTTAATGTAGAATTCACTCATATTTATTTGATCGCTGTAGGTCATTTGGTTCGGCAGATATCGAAGAAACCGTTCAGCATGTTGTTGGTTTTTTTTTGTATCTGGAACCAAAATCTATTAATGCTATTTTATAGATAATTTAATGTAGAATTCACTCATATTTATTTGATCGCTGTAGGTCAACTGGTTTGGCAGATATCGAAGAAACCGTTCAGCATGTGGTTGGTTTTTTTTTTGTATCTGGAACCAAAATCTATGAATGCTATTTTATAGATAATTTAATGTAGAATTCACTCATATTTATTTGATCGCTGTAGGTCAATTGGTTTGGCAGATATCGAAGAAACCGTTCAGCATGTTGCTGGTTTTTTTTGCATCTAAAACAAAAATCTATTAATGCTATTTTATAGATAATTTAATGCAGAATTCACTCATATTTATTTGATCGCTGTACGTCAACTGGTTTGGCAGATATCGAAGAAACCGTTCAGCATGTGGTAGGTTTTTTTTTGTATCTGGAACCAAAATCTATTAATGCTATTTTATAGATAATTTAATGTAGAATTCACTCATATTTATTTGTAGGTCAATTGGTTTGGCAGATATCGAAGAAACCGTTCAGCATGTTGCTGGTTTTTTTTTGTATCTAAACCAAAAATCTACTAATGCTATTTTATAGATAATTTAATGTAGAATTCACTCATATTTATTTGATCGCTGTACGTCAACTGGTTTGGCAGATATCGAAGAAACCGTTCAGCATGTGGTAGGTTTTTTTTTGTATCTGGAACCAAAATCTATTAATGCTATTTTATAGATAATTTAATGTAGAATTCACTCATATTTGTTTGTAGGTCAATTGGTTTGGCAGATATCGAAGAAACCGTTCAGCATGTTGTTGGTTTTTTTTTGTATCTAAACCAAAAATCTATTAATGCTATTTTATAGATAATTTAATGTAGAATTCACTCATATTTATTTGATCGCTGTAGGTCAACTGGTTTGGCAGATATCGAAGAAACCGTTCAGCATGTTGTTGGTTTTTTTTTGTATCTGGAACCAAAATCTATTATTGCTATTTTATAGATAATTTAATGTAGAATTCACTCATATTTATTTGATCGCTGTAGGTCAACTGGTTTGGCAGATATCGAAGAAACCGTTCAGCATGTTGTTGGTTTTTTTTTGTATCTGGAGCCAAAATCTGTTAATGCTATTTTATAGATAATTTAATGTAGAATTCACTCATATTTATTTGATCGCTGTAGGTCAACTGGTTTGGCAGATATCGAAGAAACCGTTCAGCATGTTGTTGGTTTTTTTTTGTATCTGGAACCAAAATCTATTAATGCTATTTTATAGATAATTTAATGTAGAATTCACTCATATTTATTTGATCGCTGTAGGTCAACTGGTTTGGCAGATATCGAAGAAACCGTTCAGCATGTTGTTGGTTTTTTTTTGTATCTGGAACCAAAATCTATTAATGCTATTTTATAGATAATTTAATGTAGAATTCACTTATGTTTATTTGATCGCTGTAGGTCAACTGGTTTGGCAGATATCGAAGAAACCGTTCAGCATGTTGTTGGTTTTTTTTTGTATCTGGAACCAAAATCTATTAATGCTATTTTATAGATAATTTAATGTAGAATTCACTCATATTTATTTGATCGCTGTAGGTCATTTGGTTCGGCAGATATCGAAGAAACCGTTCAGCATGTTGTTGGTTTTTTTTTGTATCTGGAACCAAAATCTATTAATGCTTTTTTATAGATAATTTAATGTAGAATTCACTCATATTTATTTGATCGCTGTAGGTCAACTGGTTTGGCAGATATCGAAGAAACCGTTCAGCATGTGGTTGGTTTTTTTTTGTATCTGGAACCAAAGTCTATTAATGCTATTTTATAGATAATTTAATGTAGAATTCACTCATATTTATTTGATCGCTGTAGGTCAACTGGTTTGGCAGATATCGAAGAAACCGTTCAGCATGTTGCTGGTTTTTTTTGTATCTAAAACAAAAATCTATTAATGCTATTTTATAGATAATTTAATGTAGAATTCACTCATATTTATTTGATCGCTGTAGGTCAACTGGTTTGGCAGATATCGAAGAAACCGTTCAGCATGTTGTTGGTTTTTTTTGTATCTGGAACCAAAATCTATTAATGCTATTTTATAGATAATTTAATGTAGAATTCACTCATATTTATTTGATCGCTGTAGGTCAACTGGTTTGGCAGATATCGAAGAAACCGTTGAGCATGTTGCTGGTTTTTTTTTGTATCTAAAACAAAAATCTATTAATGCTATTTTATAGATAATTTAATGTAGAATTCACTCATATTTATTTGTAGGTCAATTGGTTTGGCAGATATCGAAGAAACCGTTCAGCATGTGGTTGGTTTTATTTTTGTATCTGGAACCAAAATCTATTAATGCTATTTTATAGATAATTTAATGTAGAATTCACTCATATTTATTTGATCGCTGTAGGTCAACTGGTTTGGCAGATATCGAAGAAACCGTTCAGCATGTTGTTGGTTTTTTTTTGTATCTGGAACCAAAATCTATTAATGCTATTTTATAGATAATTTAATGTAGAATTCACTTATGTTTATTTGATCGCTGTAGGTCAACTGGTTTGGCAGATATCGAAGAAACCGTTCAGCATGTTGTTGGTTTTTTTTTGTATCTGGAACCAAAATCTATTAATGCTATTTTATAGATAATTTAATGTAGAATTCACTCATATTTATTTGATCGCTGTAGGTCATTTGGTTCGGCAGATATCGAAGAAACCGTTCAGCATGTTGTTGGTTTTTTTTTGTATCTGGAACCAAAATCTATTAATGCTTTTTTATAGATAATTTAATGTAGAATTCACTCATATTTATTTGATCGCTGTAGGTCAACTGGTTTGGCAGATATCGAAGAAACCGTTCAGCATGTGGTTGGTTTTTTTTTGTATCTGGAACCAAAATCTATGAATGCTATTTTATAGATAATTTAATGTAGAATTCACTCATATTTATTTGATCGCTGTAGGTCAATTGGTTTGGCAGATATCGAAGAAACCGTTCAGCATGTTGCTGGTTTTTTTTTTGTATCTAAAACAAAAATCTATTAATGCTATTTTATAGATAATTTAATGTAGAATTCACTCATATTTATTTGATCGCTGTACGTCAACTGGTTTGGCAGATATCGAAGAAACCGTTCAGCATGTGGTAGGTTTTTTTTTGTATCTGGAACCAAAATCTATTAATGCTATTTTATAGATAATTTAATGTAGAATTCACTCATATTTATTTGTAGGTCAATTGGTTTGGCAGATATCGAAGAAACCGTTCTGCATGTTGCTGGTTTTTTTTTTTGTATCTAAACCAAAAATCTATTAATGCTATTTTATAGATAATTTAATGTAGAATTCACTCATATTTATTTGATCGCTGTAGGTCAACTGGTTTGGCAGATATCGAAGAAACCGTTCAGCATGTTGTTGGTTTTTTTTTTGTATCTGGAACCAAAATCTATTAATGCTATTTTTTAGATAATTTAATGTAGAATTCACTCATATTTATTTGATCGCTGTAGGTCAACTGGTTTGGCAGATATCGAAGAAACCGTTCAGCATGTTGTTGGTTTTTTTTTGTATCTGGAACCAAAATCTATTAATGCTATTTTATAGATAATTTAATGTAGAATTCACTCATATTTATTTGATCGCTGTAGGTCAACTGGTTTGGCAGATATCGAAGAAACCGTTCAGCATGTTGTTGGTTTTTTTGTATCTGGAACCAAAATCTATTAATGATATTTTATAGATAATTTAATGTAGAATTCACTCATATTTATTTGATCGCTGTAGGTCAACTGGTTTGGCAGATATCGAAGAAACCGTTCAGCATGTGGTTGGTTTTTTTTTGTATCTGGAACCAAAGTCTATTAATGCTATTTTATAGATAATTTAATGTAGAATTCACTCATATTTATTTGATCGCTGTAGGTCAACTGGTTTGGCAGATATCGAAGAAACCGTTCAGCATGTTGCTGGTTTTTTTTGTATCTAAAACAAAAATCTATTAATGCTATTTTATAGATAATTTAATGTAGAATTCACTCATATTTATTTGATCGCTGTAGGTCAACTGGTTTGGCAGATATCGAAGAAACCGTTCAGCATGTTGTTGGTTTTTTTTGTATCTGGAACCAAAATCTATTAATGCTATTTTATAGATAATTTAATGTAGAATTCACTCATATTTATTTGATCGCTGTAGGTCAACTGGTTTGGCAGATATCGAAGAAACCGTTGAGCATGTTGCTGTTTTTTTTTTTGTATCTAAAACAAAAATCTATTAATGCTATTTTATAGATAATTTAATGTAGAATTCACTCATATTTATTTGTAGGTCAATTGGTTTGGCAGATATCGAAGAAACCGTTCAGCATGTGGTTGGTTTTATTTTTGTATCTGGAACCAAAATCTATTAATGCTATTTTATAGATAATTTAATGTAGAATTCACTCATATTTATTTGATCGCTGTAGGTCAACTGGTTTGGCAGATATCGAAGAAACCGTTCAGCATGTTGTTGGTTTTTTTTTGTATCTGGAACCAAAATCTATTAATGCTATTTTATAGATAATTTAATGTAGAATTCACTTATGTTTATTTGATCGCTGTAGGTCAACTGGTTTGGCAGATATCGAAGAAACCGTTCAGCATGTTGTTGGTTTTTTTTTGTATCTGGAACCAAAATCTATTAATGCTATTTTATAGATAATTTAATGTAGAATTCACTCATATTTATTTGATCGCTGTAGGTCATTTGGTTCGGCAGATATCGAAGAAACCGTTCAGCATGTTGTTGGTTTTTTTTTGTATCTGGAACCAAAATCTATTAATGCTTTTTTATAGATAATTTAATGTAGAATTCACTCATATTTATTTGATCGCTGTAGGTCAACTGGTTTGGCAGATATCGAAGAAACCGTTCAGCATGTGGTTGGTTTTTTTTTGTATCTGGAACCAAAATCTATGAATGCTATTTTATAGATAATTTAATGTAGAATTCACTCATATTTATTTGATCGCTGTAGGTCAACTGGTTTGGCAGATATCGAAGAAACCGTTCAGCATGTTGCTGGTTTTTTTTTTGTATCTAAAACAAAAATCTATTAATGCTATTTTATAGATAATTTAATGTAGAATTCACTCATATTTATTTGATCGCTGTACGTCAACTGGTTTGGCAGATATCGAAGAAACCGTTCAGCATGTGGTAGGTTTTTTTTTGTATCTGGAACCAAAATCTATTAATGCTATTTTATAGATAATTTAATGTAGAATTCACTCATATTTATTTGTAGGTCAATTGGTTTGGCAGATATCGAAGAAACCGTTCAGCATGTTGTTGGTTTTTTTTTGTATCTGGAACCAAAATCTATTAATGCTATTTTATAGATAATTTAATGTAGAATTCACTCATATTTATTTGATCGCTGTAGGTCAACTGGTTTGGCAGATATCGAAGAAACCGTTCAGCATGTTGTTGGTTTTTTTGTATCTGGAACCAAAATCTATTAATGATATTTTATAGATAATTTAATGTAGAATTCACTCATATTTATTTGATCGCTGTAGGTCAACTGGTTTGGCAGATATCGAAGAAACCGTTCAGCATGTGGTTGGTTTTTTTTTGTATCTGGAACCAAAGTCTATTGATGCTATTTTATAGATAATTTAATGTAGAATTCACTCATATTTATTTGATTGCTGTAGGTCAACTGGTTTGGCAGATATCGAAGAAACCGTTCAGCATGTGGTTGGTTTTTTTTTTGTATCTGGAACCAAAATCTATTAATGCTATTTTATAGATAATTTAATGTAGAATTCACTCATATTTATTTGATCGCTGTAGGTCAACTGGTTTGGCAGATATCGAAGAAACCGTTCAGCATGTTGTTGGTTTTTTTTTGTATCTGGAACCAAAATCTATTAATGCTATTTTATAGATAATTTAATGTAGAATTCACTCATATTTATTTGATCGCTGTAGGTCAACTTGTTTGGCAGATATCGAAGAAACCGTTCAGCATGTTGTTGGTTTTTTTTTGTATCTGGAACCAAAATCTATTAATGCTATTTTATATATAATTTAATGTAGAATTCACTCATATTTATTTGATCGCTGTAGGTCAACTGGTTTGGCAGATATCGAAGAAACCGTTCAGCATGTTGTTTGTTTTTTTTTGTATCTGGAACCAAAATCTATTAATGCTATTTTATAGATAATTTAATGTAGAATTCACTCATATTTATGTGATCGCTGTAGGTCAACTGGTTTGGCAGATATCGAAGAAACCGTTCAGCATGTTGTTGGTTTTTTTTGTATCTGGAACCAAAATCTATTAATGCTATTTTATAGATAATTTAATGTAGAATTCACTCATATTTATTTGATCGCTGTAGGTCAACTGGTTTGGCAGATATCGAAGAAACCGTTCAGCATGTTGTTGGTTTTTTTTTGTATCTGGAACCAAAATCTATTAATGCTATTTTATAGATAATTTAATGTAGAATTCACTTATGTTTATTTGATCGCTGTAGGTCAACTGGTTTGACAGATATCGAAGAAACCGTTCAGCATGTTGTTGGTTTTTTTTTGTATCTGGAACCAAAATCTATTAATGCTATTTTATAGATAATTTAATGTAGAATTCACTCATATTTATTTGATCGCTGTAGGTCATCTGGTTCAGCAGATATCGAAGAAACCGTTCAGCATGTTGTTGGTTTTTTTTTGTATCTGGAACCAAAATCTATTAATGCTATTTTATAGATAATTTAATGTAGAATTCACTCATATTTATTTGATCGCTGTAGGTCAACTGGTTTGGCAGATATCGAAGAAACCGTTCAGCATGTGGTTGGTTTTTTTTTGTATCTGGAACCAAAATCTATGAATGCTATTTTATAGATAATTTAATGTAGAATTCACTCATATTTATTTGATCAATGTAGGTTAACTGGTTTGGCAGATATCGAAGAAACCGTTCAGCATGTTGCTGGTTTTTTTTTGTATCTAAAACAAAAATCTATTAATGCTATTTTATAGATAATTTAATGTAGAATTCACTCATATTTATTTGATCGCTGTAGGTCAACTGGTTTGGCAGATATCGAAGAAACCGTTCAGCATGTGGTAGGTTTTTTTTTGTATCTGGAACCAAAATCTATTAATGCTATTTTATAGATAATTTAATGTAAAATTCACTCATATTTATTTGTAGGTCAACTGGTTTGGCAGATATCGAAGAAACCGTTCAGCATGTTGTTGGTTTTTTTTTGTATCTGGAACCAAAATCTATTAATGCTATTTTATAGATAATTTAATGTAGAATTCACTCATATTTATTTGATCGCTGTAGGTCAACTGGTTTGGCAGATATCGAAGAAACCGTTCAGCATGTTGTTGGTTTTTTTTTGTATCTGGAACCAAAATCTATTAATGCTATTTTATAGATAATTTAATGTAGAATTCACTCATATTTATTTGATCGCTGTAGGTCAACTGGTTTGGCAGATATCGAAGAAACCGTTCAGCATGTTGTTGGTTTTTTTTGTATCTGGAACCAAAATCTATTAATGATATTTTATAGATAATTTAATGTAGAATTCACTCATATTTATTTGATCGCTGTAGGTCAACTGGTTTGGCAGATATCGAAGAAACCGTTCAGCATGTGGTTGGTTTTTTTTGTATCTGAAACCAAAATCTATTAATGCTATTTTATAGATAATTTAATGTAGAATTCACTCATATTTATTTGATCGCTGTAGGTCAACTGGTTTGGCAGCTATCGAAGAAACAGTTCAGCATGCGGTTGGTTTTTTTTTGTATCTGAAACCAAAATCTATTAATGCTATTTTATAGATAATTTAATGTAGAATTCACTCATATTTATTTGATCGCTGTAGGTCAACTGGTTTGGCAGATATCGAAGAAACCGTTCAGCATGTTGTTGGTTTTTTTTTGTATCTAAAACAAAAATCTACGAGGGGCGTTCAATATATTCTCGGTATCGATATGAAGGAAAATGCGAATTCAATTTAAATTGTCTTTATTTTTCAATATAATTTACCCTAACATCAATGCATTTGTTACATCTTGAGATAAGCTTTTTTAAACCCTCAAAAAAATAAATTTCCTCTTTCTCTGCAAAATACCCATTTATTGCCGACTTGAGTTCTTCATCATCCGAAAATCTTTTTCCACGAAGACATTTTTTCAAATCCGGAAACAGGAAATAATCACTAGGGGCAAGGTCTGGACTATAGGGTGGGTGTTGGATTTCTTCGAAACCACAATCTCGCGCAGCAGCCTTGGAAACTCGCGCCGTGTGAACAGGAGCGTTGTCATGAAGAAGCAACACACCCGCTGCGAGTTTACCCCGTCTTTTCTTTTTAATTTCCTCCCGCAAATTATGCAAAGTGGAAGCGTAGGATGTGGCGTTGATGGTTTCACCTTTTTTGTTTGTACTCAATGAGCAAGATTCCCTTTGAGTCCCAAAAAACTGTGGCCATGAGCTTCCCGACAGACGGAGTGACTTTGAACTTCTTCGGGTGGTCTGTTCCTTTTTTAGGCCACTGCATGGACTCTTGTTTGCTTTCAGGGTCATAGTGGTGGACCCATGTTTCGTCCCCAGTAACAATTCGATCCATAACACCGTCCGCGTTCTCACTACACATCTCCAAAAGCTCTCTACAGCATGCGATTCTCACTTTTTTCTGAGGCGCTGTGAGCATTCGTGGCACCCACTTTGCACTGACCTTTGAAAGGTTAAGATGGTCATGACGAATGGTGTGAATGGTTCCAATTGAAAATTTGTTGATCTCTGCCATCATTTTCAGCTTTATTCGGGCATCCTCAAGAACAAGTTTTTCGACAAGATGCTTTCTCCCGTACAAGCAGTAGCCGGGGCGCCCGAGCGGGGGTCGTCTTCAATGCTCTCTCTGCCTCTCTTGAACTCACTTGACCACTTTTGCACAGTTGATAATGAAGGTGCGGAACCCTGGTAAACAGCCACCATATCTTCATGAATAGTTTTTTGACTTTTTCCTTGCTTAGTGAGAAATTTAATTACAGCGCGATGCTCAATTTTCACCATCATCGTCTCAGTTGCCATTATGATTGTATTTAACTAGAGATAAAACGCGAATTAATAATCACATTTATATGAAATTTTACACGAATGCACTAAAATAATAGTATTACTTGATAAATAAGTCAATTTATATATACAACCACAGCTTCACCACGATACCGAGAATATATTGAACGCCCCTCGTAATAATTTAATGTAGAATTCACTCATATTTATTAGATCGCTGTAGGTCAACTGGTTTGGCAGATATCGAAGAAACCGTTCAGCATGTGGTTGGTTTTTTTTTGTATCTGGAACCAAAATCTATTAATGCTATTTTATATATAATTTAATGTAGAATTCACTCATATTTATTTGACCGCTGTAGGTCAACTGGTTTGGCAGATATCGAAGAAACCGTTCAGCATGTGGTTGGTTTTTTTTTTGTATCTGGAACCAAAATCTATTAATGCTATTTTATAGATAATTTAATGTAGAATTCACTCATATTTATTTGATCGCTGTAGGTCAACTGGTTTGGCAGATATCGAAGAAACCGTTCAGTATGTGGTTGGTTTTTTTTGTATCTGGAACCAAAATCTATTAATGCTATTTTATAGATAATTTAATGTAGAATTCACTCATATTTATTTGATCGCTGTAGGTCAACTGGTTTGGCAGCTATCGAAGAAACCGTTCAGCATGTGGTTGGTTTTTTTTTGTATCTGAAACCAAAATCTATTAATACTATTTTATAGATAATTTAATGTAGAATTCACTCATATTTATTTGATCGCTGTAGGTCAACTGGTTTGGCAGATATCGAAGAAACCGTTCAGCATGTTGTTGGTTTTTTTTTGTATCTAAAACAAAAATCTATTAATGCTATTTTATAGATAATTTAATGTAGAATTCACTAATATTTATTTGATCGCTGTAGGTCAACTGGTTTGGCAGCTATCGAAGAAACCGTTCAGCATGTGGTTGGTTTTTTTTGTATCTGAAACCAAAATCTATTAATGCTATTTTATAGATAATTTAATGTAGAATTTACTCATATTTATTTGATCGCTGTAGGTCAACTGGTTTGGCAGATTTCGAAGAAACCGTTCAGTATGTGGTTGGTTTTTTTTTTGTGTCTGGAACCAAAATCTATTAATGCTATTTTATAGATAATTTAATGTACAATTCACTCATATTTATTGGATCGCTGTAGGTCAACTGGTTTGGCAGCTATCGAAGAAACCGTTCAGCA
Source organism: Portevinia maculata (assembly GCA_949715645.1). NCBI lineage: Eukaryota > Metazoa > Arthropoda > Insecta > Diptera > Syrphidae > Portevinia > Portevinia maculata. The sequence continues at coordinate 83,579,657 of OX454527.1, forward strand.
TGTGGTTGGTTTTTTTTTGTATCTGAAACCAAAATCTATTAATGCTATTTTATAGATATATTAATGTAGAATTCACTAATATTTATTTGATCGCTGTAGGTCAACTGGTTTGGCAGCTATCGAAGAAACCGTTCAGCATGTGGTTGGTTTTTTTTGTATCTGAAACCAAAATCTATTAATGCTATTTTATAGATAATTTAATGTAGAATTTACTCATATTTATTTGATCGCTGTAGGTCAACTGGTTTGGCAGATTTCGAAGAAACCGTTCAGTATGTGGTTGGTTTTTTTTTTGTGTCTGGAACCAAAATCTATTAATGCTATTTTATAGATAATTTAATGTACAATTCACTCATATTTATTGGATCGCTGTAGGTCAACTGGTTTGGCAGCTATCGAAGAAACGGTTCAGCATGTGGTTGGTTTTTTTTTGTATCTGAAACCAAAATCTATTAATGCTATTTTATAGATAAATTAATGTAGAATTTACTCATATTTATTTGATCGCTGTAGGTCAACTGGTTTGGCAGATATCGGAGAAACCGTTCAGCATGTTGTTGGTTTTTTTTTGTATCTAAAACAAAAATCTATTAATGCCAGTTGTTAGATACTTGAATCTAGAATTCAGGCATATTTCGTAGATTGCTGTAGGTCAACTGGTTTGGGAGATATCGAAGAAACCGTGCAGCATCTGGATACTCAAATTCAAAAAGTTGACCTTTTTTGTTTGTATCTAAAACAAAAATCTATTAATGCCAGTTGTTAGATACTTGAATCTAGAATTCAGGCATATTTGTTAGATTGCTGTATGTCTTCTGAACTTCATTTTGCCAGGATAATCACGCCGATGGGCGATGACTTGTGAATGTCTACAGAGCTTCATTTTGCGGTTCCGGCTCATCGCGCACGATAAACACGGCGATGGGCGATGACTTGGGAATGGCTTCTAAGCTTCATTTTGCGGTTCCGGCTCATCGCCCATGATAATCATGGTGATGGGCCATGTCTAGGGAAAATCCACTGAGCTTCATTTTGCGGTTCCGACTCATCGCCCACGATAATCAGGGCGATGGGCGATGACTTGTTAGATACTTGAATCTAGAATTCAGGCATATTTGGTAGATTGCTGTATGTCTTCTGAACTTCATTTTGCGGTTCCGGCTCATCGCCCAGGATAATCACGCCGATGGGCGATGACTTGTGAATGTCTACAGAGCTTAATTTTGCGGTTCCGGCTCATCGCGCACGATAAACACGGCGATGGGCGATGACTTGGGAATGGCTTCTAAGCTTCATTTTGCGGTTCCGGCTCATCGCCCATGATAATCATGGTGATGGGCCATGTCTAGGGAAAATCCACTGAGCTTCATTTTGCGGTTCCGACTCATCGCCCACGATAATCAGGGCGATGGGCGACGACTTGTTAGATAATTGAATCTAGAATTCAGACATATTTGGTAGATTGCTATAGGTCAACTGGTTTGGCAGATATCGAAGAAACCGTGCAGCATCTGGATACTCAAATTCAAAAAGTTGACTTTTTTTTGTTTGTATCTAAAACAAAAATCTATTAATGCCAGTTGTTAGATAATTGAATCCAGAATTCAGGCATATTTGGTAGATTGCTGTAGGTCAACTGGTTTGGCAGATATCGAAGAAACCGTGCAGCATCTGGATACTCAAATTCAAAAAGTTGACCTTTTTTGTTTGTATCTAAAACAAAAATATATTAATGCCAGTTGATTCCTTGTTTTTCACTATACGTCCGAAAACAGGCTTAATGGTGAACTAATGCGCATTCCTTGCATGGCGGGTATTGCGGTTGAAATTCTCTAAGGGTGGAATGCAGCTAGCTGTTTCGTTTAAGCACTTCCGGTGGAAATATTGATAAAATAGCGACAGGAGACATTACGACAAAATCGGTACAAATTTCGTCGTAAAGCAAAGAGATTAATAAAGGAGAGGACAAAAGCAATGTGGACATTTCTAGGTTTCGCGTTGTTCAATGACCAAGATGACAAGGATGAGCATTGCCTTGACCAAATACCAAAGCAGGCGACGAGGTTTCTTCCATCGGTACAATAGGTTTGGTTTGGTTACTGGGTTGACGGGGCAAGAGAATCCTGCGCCCGTCACACTAGTGGTCAATGCAGACCCTTTAAGATCTTTGGTACAATAAAGTAGTCGTTGAAATTTGTCTTCCATTTTTTTTTCTGATTGTTGCTCCCGATCGATTCGAAGTTGTTTTTTTTTATTAGTTAAAAGGATCCTATTTTTCTTGCAAATTTAGCTGTTGTCCTTGCGGCAAACAAGGTGTATTTTCTTACTTAAGCGTATAGAGGCTTAAATGAAAAGAGTAAAGAGGCGCTCGACTGCGACTTGGCAGCACTATGCTGGCTGATATTTGACATTTTGTCAATTTTCTTCAGTCAAACAAGAGTTTATTGAAAATGAAATTAAATTCAAAAACACTTCTCTGATTAAAAATCAAATTATACCGCCGCCCGCCGTGTGGGGCAAGAAAATTACAACTCAAAAGTGTAAAGTTGGCCTGTGTACGGCAAGTGGTTTGAAAATGGCAGCACTTCAATATATTTTTGTTAAAAATGAAACTTCACACGCAAGTAAAATGTAGGCCCATGTGTAATGCGACAGTTCAGTTGGTCAGTTGGTGAGAAATGTCATCGCTCTGACATTGAATGACAAAAAGTTATCGGAATACGAAGAAAACGGTGGTTGGAAGCACTGGTCTATATCCGCTTAAAGATTTAGTGGCGATAGTTATCCCCGGTAAAGTTAGCGTAGACATGCACAGTGAATAGCGTATATATGCTTGAGGAAAAAAAACACATCTTTTATTGCACTGCACTGCCTTAGTGCTAATTCATTTGCACCGGAAACCACACAACCCCTAGGTTAGTAGAAATACAACCATCATTAATTCTTCACCTCGAATTTTGCACGCATCTCACGAACCGACTCGCCTGCTTTCTACGTTGTGTACAATTTAGCCGTGTACAAATCTACTACGAATTTGGCGGGTCGTCAGCGTCTAATGAGGATTGAAAATCGACACCACTCCCGAAACGACAAAAGACTTTTTCGACAAATGACAACGCCAACACTTAAAACGAAAAGCTAAAAACTGTTCCAAGACCCGGAAGTCTGTTCTTTTATATTATTTTTCAGTCAAGTTATGTTGATAGCTTGGGTTGCGATGGTGTAGGCTGTACTTGGAGGTATCCCCATTGGTAACTTCAACATACGCCACCCATTAATGAAGAGATGGCATCTTGTGTCTCCAACCTCTACACCCAAAAGAGGCAGATGCCTGGGAGCCGTTGGGAGCATTGCCGAGTGCTCTGGGATTTGGATTTCACAAAGAGGCATTTTTATGAATTCTTTTTGAAAAACTTACTTTCAAACTCATCTTTTGAAAAACAAAAAAAAAGATTGTTTACTTGAAAGTTAGTATGTACTAAATTGTGTTTTATTTTTCACTGCAGAAATCCACACGCTTACTTCACTTTTATAACCTAAAAAAAGTCAACACGGCAAATGGCCTAAACAATTACAGTGAAACAGCGCTGTTACTCCAGCTGAATGCACTTCCCGTGGAAGCAATTGTAGGACATGGTTGTTCCCTCAAAGCAACTCAAAAAGGAAATTAAAAGGAAGCATCCTTAAAATGCAAAGTTAAATTCACAAAAAACCATTTCACCTTTATTGTGGTTTTGCATTTTGCTCCCGACAAGTAGTCGAGTGGTTCAATTGGAAGGCGTTTGTGCGTTTGTAGAAAATCACAACCATTCCCGCCTTCGTTTTTGGTGGAAATTTTTTTTAAAAATATTTAGTCCATTGACAAAGTTCAACGTTTAAAAAAAAATGGAAAAGAAAATAAATAACTAATGAAAAACAGTGTCAGAAGTTCTTACTTCATTATTCGAGAAAAATGTTCATCTGGCGAAAGGATTCAGCAAGGATTGAACACTCTTGGAACTTAATTGCTTCAAAAATAAAAAAAGCCATTGCAACAGATTCTTATATTTCAAAAAAATCATTTTAATAATTTTTTTCAAAGATGCTTACAAAAAAAATGTACAATTCATGAATATAAGGCTGTCACATATCAGCGGTAGGAGGAAGTTAAATTCAAAAGGGTAACTCTGAGGCACTAAAATTTCCAACAAAACACAAGAAAATCAAACAAAAACGCGCAATTTTCCGAAAGTCGCGCACTTCCACCTCCTACCCCACCGAGTAATGAATACACACTAAATTATCTTGCCACCCTTCATTGATTATTCTTCACTACGCTCCCGACAGGTAGTGATTCAATTAGACTGTGTTTGTGCGTTTGTTGGGTTCTTATTTTGAAACAGAATTCATTTCTTTTGAATGGTTGTTTTAGTTATTTGTTCTTGGTGGTTGTTTTATTTCCAAAATATTCAAGTCGTTAAAAAAATAAACTAAAAATAAAACAAATTAAAAATAAATAATGAAAAACAGTCAGAAGTTCTTACTTCATTAATGGAGAAGAATGGACCTACCTACCTACCTACCTATGGATCTGGTGAAAGGATTCAGCAAGGACTTAATTAAGATCAATTTTCAATACTCTTGGAGCACAAAAGGAAACAGTTGCGGCCCTCCAGGAAGAAAAAATTGTCAAAAGGTGCTAAGACTAAATAAAAAAAATAATTATTTAATTTTTTCCACAGTCATAACAAAATAAATGTAAAAATTTTAATTGCATTAAATTGATGAATAAATTTTAATTTTATTTAATTTAATCTAATTAATTAATTAAGTTTAATTTGAGACAGTAAAACTCCAAAAAAAAACCGAAACGCGTAATTTCCCGGTGGCGCGCGAAAAACGCGCGCAATCCACTGGCACGTCCTACCCCAACGAAAAATGAATACACACTGAATTTCCTCCCCGAATTACTCACGCTGCTTGGTTTCTATCTCAGAGCTGCTCGCGTGTCGCGTCATGTGTATGCATTTTTTAATGCGCACGCGAGCGAGCTGTTGGCTGCGTCGTCTGTCGTGTATGTTTTTTGGCTCTCGGTCATGAGTTTTGTAAAAACCCACCCGCTGAGCGCTCTTTTTGTGATGAGAGGTTCGAGTTGACTCACACTCGTGAGCGGGAGCGTGAGCTAAAAACAGCTGACTAATGGCCCGTGAGCTGTTTTGATAAGAGAATGTTTATTTTTTTTATTTTCATGACAAAATATTAAGTTTATTGCATTTATTTATTATAAGGGATGATTTTTCCTTATACTTGATGACATCTTAATTACAGGGTTACCGGGAATCGAAATCTGATTTATACAGTAGAAAGTTTGGACCTCAGATTTGTTATAGTAGAAAGGAAAGAGGAGAAACCGATGCACGTTGCTTTGAAATGTTTGTAAATTATAATGCGTAGGAAAAACAGAGCGGGGAAGAGCATGACACATTCTTTGTTTTTCGCTATACGTCCTAAAACAGGCTTAAGGGTAAACTAATGGGCACTGCTTGCATGGCGGGTATTGCGGTTGGAATTTTCTAAAGGTGGAATGCAGCTGGCTATTTCGTTTGAGCACTTCTGGTGGAAATATTGATTGACAGGAGACACTACGACGATGACTAAGAGGCAGACGTTTTCGAGATATCTCGACCGCCGATACCGCGGGTTTTCGTAATATCTCGAAATATGTGATTGGACCACCGGCCCAGATATGAGTGTTGTACTCAAGGGCGAATAAACGCCTTATAAATTGTAATCACATCAGAAGGGGTAAAATATGTCTTGCCCCGCTTAAGGAAGCCTAGACACTTAGCATCGTTCTTGGCGACATCGCATATGAGGTCATTCTAATGAAGGTTGACATAAACACACATACTGAGAATGGAACGTTGTTCGGTGTCAGCGATGCGGGACAATGGCAATACTTACCGCCCCTTGGAGGTAACTTCATTAGTTTCTTTTTGAATATGTTGGTTACTGGATTTAACAACTGTTCTTAGGCACTCATAAAAGTTAGTAAAAACAATAGCTTTATGCATACGTGCTCCTACAGGCATGTCAGCACTGTTTTCGCATACAAATCGGGTAATTGGGTACTTAGGTTAGGTTTCCGGGTTGATGGAACGGAACGAATCTGTAACACCGCACTCAGGTGCATGTGGAGCCATTGTGACACCCTTCGTTGGCAGTGTTGGCCACGTTGTTCTTTCCTTTGTTTCCTTTCCCAACTCCAAGCTGTCCACCCATTTGAATGACCTTATAAACCTGTAAGAATTTGAACGTGAGACATCTGTGGGGTACCTTTTTTTTTTTTTTTTTTTTTTTTTTTTGTCGGGATGTGTGAAACTTTCTGCACTGGAGCACTCAGACTCAATACTGGTCCATTGTACTGCCAGGCAGACACACAGCATTTTACTGTGGGAATTTACTCGTTTTTCTAAGAAAAACGAGAAGGCGCTTCAATGATAAGGAGCTTAGGTTTACAGCACTCACCATATCCGCACCAAATACCTGCCACCTGATACGAGCAAAAGCAGGACAATCACAGACGAAATGTTCCGCAGTGTCGTCGCTTTCTCCACAGGCTTCGCAGTTGGTGGTGTCGCTTAGGCCTAGCACCTTAAGGTGTTTGGCAAAAGCGTAGTGTCCCGTAAGAACGCCAGTAGTCTGTCTGCAGTCTTTTCTGTTGAGAGACAACAAGAATGCCGCGGATTTCCCACAGACGTCGGGGAGCATTTGCTTAGTCTGTCTGCACCCTGGAGAGTCATGCCAACGGCGATTGTGTTCATAGGAAACCCAACCGTCAATGGAAGCCCTGACCGAGGACGCAGGCAGACAGATCGCTGGTTCAGGTCCTGAGAGGTCCCCCTCTGAGCCTTGTCTAGCAAGTTCATCGGAGATCTCATTTCCCGTGATCCCGTTATGACCCGGGACCCAGACAAGTTTAAGTGAATTCAGCCTTCCGACCGAATTCAGAGATATCTTGCATTCACGTACTATTTTGGAGGTAGTTAAGGGTTTGAGTAAGGCCTTAAGCGCAGCCTGACTGTCGCTACAGACGCAGATACTTCGCCCCCTCCACCTGTTCCTCGTAACATAGTCCATGGCCATTAGGATAGCATAAGTCTCTGTTTGGAAGACTGACGCATGTTTGCCTAACGGAAAGAAAAGTCTAACGCTATCGCTCTCCACGAAGACACCAGCACCAGATCCTTGATCAGTTTTGGAGCCATCCGTAAAGATTCGACTGCATTCCCTTCCAGGTTCAGAGTCCGGCCAGAGCCAGTCCTGGACGCGAGGAAAGTCGACTTCGTATTTGCGCTTTAGCCGAAGTTCCGGTGTCATCGCATCAGACGGCATATCCATAAGACAGGAGTCGAAGGACAACCGTTGCGCAAGTTCATCAAAACTCCAGTGCGAGTTATACCAAAAGCCACCTCTTGTAAGACGTGAGATAGCCTTGATTGTACAGCCCATGATGTAAACATCAAGGGGCGGAAGGTTCAATAGTGCATCTAGGCCGGAGCCAGGCGTGCTGGGGAAGGCCCCCGTGCAGCCGAGACATACCTGCCTTTGGAGTTTGGCAAAAGCAGCAGTGACGTATTTACGTGAAAGCTTATTCCACCAAACAACCGATGCGTATGCTATAAATGGTCTTATCATACCCGTATAAATACATAGGACTCTTTTCGGTGATAAGCCCCATGTCTTGCCGAAAATGCCTTTGCACTGCCAGAAAATAGACAGCGCCTTGGCAGTCTTCAGCTCAACATGTTTGGACCAAAGAAGTTTGCTATCCAGGATGACTCCCAGATACTTTGCTTCATTGGAGAGTTGGATTGTGACGCCTTTTAGCACTGGCTCAGTCAACCCGACCAGCTTCCTCCTTCTCGTAAAGAGAACAACCTCAGTTTTAAGAGGATTGACCGAGAGCCCATTCCTAGTGCACCATTCGTCGATCACGTCAAGGGCCGCCTGCGCCTTGGCGCATACAGTCGCTAGGCATGATCCAACAGAAAGCACGGCAACATCATCCGCGTACGCCTGAGCGTAAATATTAGAACTGTTGAGTGCGTTCAACAGAGAGTCGACCAGCATACACCACAGCAGTGGAGACATGACGCCGCCTTGCGGGCAGCCTCTGTTTACCCCCGCCATAACATAGCGGCCACAATCCGCATCCGCAACCAACGTTCTATTCATTAGCATTGCTTTAATCCACAACACCAATGGTTCGTCTACTCCGTGTTGTCTGGCGGAGCTGCACATGCTATCAAAAGTCGCATTGTCAAAAGCACCCTCAATATCGATGAAAATGCCCATCGCGTATTCTTTTCTGTCAAGCGCGCCTTCAATTCTACCAACTAGATTTTGGAGCGCAGTCTCGCAGGATTTTCCGCGTTGATAGGCATGTTGCATCGGAGACAGTGGGTGCAATCGCAAAGCACCTTTGCGCACGTGAAGCTCGACCAGCCTTTCCAAGCTTTTCAGCAAGAAAGAAGTCAGACTGATTGGTCTGAAGCTCTTGGCGAGCGAGTAGTCACTTCTGCCAATTTTTGGTATGAATGCCACTCTAACTGTACGCCAGGGTGTTGGAATGTATGCCAGTGCTAGGACACCGGTGAAGATTTTCTTCATAGTCGGTAGCAGCTGGTTTGTACATTGTTGCAGCATGGCTGGGTATATTCCGTCCGTACCAGGCGACTTGAAGCCGTCAAAAGACGCAAATGCGTATTTAATGGCCTCGTCCGTCACCACGGCCTTCGCAATATACCAGCTACGCCGAGTTGTTTGTCTTGGCTCACTCATAGTCTCGGTAATCGGGGCTGGTTGTGAACCAATTGTAATCTGGTTACCCGGAAAGTGAGACTCCAGCAGATAACTAAGAGTTTCCGCTTTCGTCTCAGTGAAGGTGCCATCAAGTTTTCTAAGTGAGTCCAGTTTGGCTGGTTTGCCCTTTTTCAGAACTTTAACCAACCTACTAGTTTCACCCAGCTTTTCAATCTTTTCGCAGAAATTCTTATAAGAAGCACTTTTGGATACCCGAATTAGCCTCTTATATTCCTTCTGCTTCGATCGGTAGAGATTCCAGTCTGTCTCCAAATCAGTCTTGAGTGACCTATTTAGAAGCTTTCTAGCTTCTCTACGAATTCTTTGCAGTTCCGAGCTCCACCAGGGAACCGGTGTTCTGCCAGGGGGTTTGCTTACTGGGCACGTCAGTTCAAAACAGCTAGTAATGGCACTATTCAGGTCTTGAACAGCTTCCTCTACCTTTTGTCTCGTCCTGAGTTTGGTTGGAGTTTTGAGAGTTTTCCCTAATTCCTCCCTGAAGCGTATCCAGTTGGTTTTTCTCGGATTCCTCCTCTCCTGCAAAGTTATGGCTTCGCATTCGATTTGGAATTCGATATATCTATGGTCTGAGAGGGACACCTCCGAAGAGACCCTCCAGTTAGTAACCGCCTTAAAGTATCTATTTGATAAAGTTAGGTCGATCACTTCCTGTCTTCTTGACGTCACAAAAGTTGGTTGCGAGGTACTTACATCGATGTCCTTCTGCTCAGAACTCACCTCTTGTACCTATCCACATTCAGTGGAATAGAAACGAAATTCACCACTTTTTGACATATTTTCTTTTTATTACTATATTCTATTTATTAATTTTTGTTTTGCTTCTTTTCTAGTTTACTAATTCTTGTTATATTCCATTTAAATGTTTGGATTATATTTGTTTTTAAAAAAAAGGTGATATATTTTTTTTTTGGTTTTCTTTTCATTCTAAGCTTCATTTTGCGGTTCCGGCTCATCGCCCACGATAATCAGGGCGATGGGCGATGACTTGTTAGATAATTGAATCTAGAATTCAGACATATTTGGTAGATTGCTGTTGGTCAACTGGTTTGGGAGATATCGAAGAAACCGTGCAGCATCTGGATACTCAAATTCAAAAAGTTGACCTTTTTTGTTTGTATCTAAAACAAAAATCTATTAATGCCAGTTGTTAGATACGCATGACACATTCCTTGTTTTTCACTATACGTCCGAAAACAGGCTTAATGGTGAACTAATGCGCATTCCTTGCATGGCGGGTATTGCGGTTGAAATTCTCTAAGGGTGGAATGCAGCTAGCTGTTTCGTTTAAGCACTTCCGGTGGAAATATTGATAAAATAGCGACAGGAGACATTACGACAAAATCGGTACAAATTTCGTCGTAAAGCAAAGAGATTAATAAAGGAGAGGACAAAAGCAATGTGGACATTTCTAGGTTTCGCGTTGTTCAATGACCAAGATGACAAGGATGAGCATTGCCTTGACCAAATACCAAAGCAGGCGACGAGGTTTCTTCCATCGGTACAATAGGTTTGGTTTGGTTACTGGGTTGACGGAGCAAGAGAATCCTGCGCCCGTCACACTAGTGGTCAATGCAGACCCTTTAAGATCTTTGGTACAATAAAGTAGTCGTTGAAATTTGTCTTCCATTTTTTTTTCTGATTGTTGCTCCCGATCGATTCGAAGTTGTTTTTTTTTTATTAGTTAAAAGGATCCTATTTTTCTTGCAAATTTAGCTGTTGTCCTTGCGGCAAACAAGGTGTATTTTCTTACTCAAGCGTATAGAGGCTTAAATGAAAAGAGTAAAGAGGCGCTCGACTGCGACTTGGCAGCACTATGCTGGCTGATATTTGACATTTTGTCAATTTTCTTCAGTCAAACAAGAGTTTATTGAAAATGAAATTAAATTCAAAAACACTTCTCTGATTAAAAATCAAATTATACCGCCGCCCGCCGTGTGGGGCAAGAAAATTACAACTCAAAAGTGTAAAGTTGGCCTGTGTACGGCAAGTGGTTTGAAAATGGCAGCACTTCAATATATTTTTGTTAAAAATGAAACTTCACACGCAAGTAAAATGTAGGCCCATGTGTAATGCGACAGTTCAGTTGGTCAGTTGGTGAGAAATGTCATCGCTCTGACATTGAATGACAAAAAGTTATCGGAATACGAAGAAAACGGTGGTTGGAAGCACTGGTCTATATCCGCTTAAAGATTTAGTGGCGATAGTTATCCCCGGTAAAGTTAGCGTAGACATGCACAGTGAATAGCGTATATATGCTTGAGGAAAAAAAACACATCTTTTATTGCACTGCACTGCCTTAGTGCTAATTCATTTGCACCGGAAACCACACAACCCCTAGGTTAGTAGAAATACAACCATCATTAATTCTTCACCTCGAATTTTGCACGCATCTCACGAACCGACTCGCCTGCTTTCTACGTTGTGTACAATTTAGCCGTGTACAAATCTACTACGAATTTGGCGGGTCGTCAGCGTCTAATGAGGATTGAAAATCGACACCACTCCCGAAACGACAAAAGACTTTTTCGACAAATGACAACGCCAACACTTAAAACGAAAAGCTAAAAACTGTTCCAAGACCCGGAAGTCTGTTCTTTTATATTATTTTTCAGTCAAGTTATGTTGATAGCTTGGGTTGCGATGGTGTAGGCTGTACTTGGAGGTATCCCCATTGGTAACTTCAACATACGCCACCCATTAATGAAGAGATGGCATCTTGTGTCTCCAACCTCTACACCCAAAAGAGGCAGATGCCTGGGAGCCGTTGGGAGCATTGCCGAGTGCTCTGGGATTTGGATTTCACAAAGAGGCATTTTTATGAATTCTTTTTGAAAAACTTACTTTCAAACTCATCTTTTGAAAAACAAAAAAAAGATTGTTTACTTGAAAGTTAGTATGTACTAAATTGTGTTTTATTTTTCACTGCAGAAATCCACACGCTTACTTCACTTTCATAACCTAAAAAAAGTCAACACGGCAAATGGCCTAAACAATTACAGTGAAACAGCGCTGTTACTCCAGCTGAATGCACTTCCCGTGGAAGCAATTGTAGGACATGGTTGTTCCCTCAAAGCAACTCAAAAAGGAAATTAAAAGGAAGCATCCTTAAAATGCAAAGTTAAATTCACAAAAAACCATTTCACCTTTATTGTGGTTTTGCATTTTGCTCCCGACAAGTAGTCGAATGGTTCAATTGGAAGGCGTTTGTGCGTTTGTAGAAAATCACAACCATTCCCGCCTTCGTTTTTGGTGGACATTTTTTTTTAAAATATTTAGTCCATTGACAAAGTTCAACGTTTAAAAAAAATGGAAAAGAAAATAAATAACTAATGAAAAACAGTGTCAGAAGTTCTTACTTCATTATTGGAGAAAAATGTTCATCTGGCGAAAGGAGTCAGCAAGGATTAAACACTCTTGGAACTTAATTGCTTCAAAAATAAAAAAAGCCATTGCAACAGATTCTTATATTTCAAAAAAATCATTTTAATAATTTTTTTCAAAGATGCTTACAAAAAAAATGTACAATTCATGAATATAAGGCTGTCACATATCAGCGGTAGGAGGAAGTTAAATTCAAAAGGGTAACTCTGAGGCACTAAAATTTCCAACAAAACACAAGAAAATCAAACAAAAACGCGCAATTTTCCGAAAGTCGCGCACTTCCACCTCCTACCCCACCGAGTAATGAATACACACTAAATTATCTTGCCACCCTTCATTGATTATTCTTCACTACGCTCCCGACAGGTAGTGATTCAATTAGACTGTGTTTGTGCGTTTGTTGGGTTCTTATTTTGAAACAGAATTCATTTCTTTTGAATGGTTGTTTTAGTTATTTGTTCTTGGTGGTTGTTTTATTTCCAAAATATTCAAGTCGTTAAAAAAATAAACTAAAAATAAAACAAATTAAAAATAAATAATGAAAAACAGTCAGAAGTTCTTACTTCATTAATGGAGAAGAATGGACCTACCTACCTACCTACCTATGGATCTGGTGAAAGGATTCAGCAAGGACTTAATTAAGATCAATTTTCAATACTCTTGGAGCACAAAAGGAAACAGTTGCGGCCCTCCAGGAAGAAAAAATTGTCAAAAGGTGCTAAGACTAAATAAAAAAAATAATTATTTAATTTTTTCCACAGTCATAACAAAATAAATGTAAAAATTTTAATTGCATTAAATTGATGAATAAATTTTAATTTTATTTAATTTAATGTAATTAATTAATTAAGTTTAATTTGAGACAGTAAAACTCCAAAAAAAAACCGAAACGCGTAATTTCCCGGTGGCGCGCGAAAAACGCGCGCAGTCCACTGGCACGTCCTACCCCAACGAAAAATGAATACACACTGAATTTCCTCCCCGAATTACTCACGCTGCTTGGTTTCTATCTCAGAGCTGCTCGCGTGTCGCGTCATGTGTATGCATTTTTTAATGCGCACGCGCGCGAGCTGTTGGCTGCGTCGTCTGTCGTGTATGTTTTTTGGCTCTCGGTCATGAGTTTTGTAAAAACCCACCCGCTGAGCGCTCTTTTTGTGATGAGAGGTTCGAGTTGACTCACACTCGTGAGCGGGAGCGTGAGCTAAAAACAGCTGACTAATGGCCCGTGAGCTGTTTTGATAAGAGAATGTTTATTTTTTTTATTTTCATGACAAAATATTAAGTTTATTGCATTTATTTATTATAAGGGATGATTTTTCCTTATACTTGATGACATCTTAATTACAGGGTTACCGGGAATCGAAATCTGATTTATACAGGAGAATTTTTTTGTTGAAAGTTTGGACCTCAGATTTGTTATAGTAGAAAGGAAAGAGGAGAAACCGATGCACGTTGCTTTGAAATGTTTGTAAATTATAATGCGTAGGAAAAACAGAGCGGGGAAGAGCATGACACATTCTTTGTTTTTCGCTATACGTCCTAAAACAGGCTTAAGGGTAAACTAATGGGCACTGCTTGCATGGCGGGTATTGCGGTTGGAATTTTCTAAAGGTGGAATGCAGCTGGCTATTTCGTTTGAGCACTTCTGGTGGAAATATTGATTGACAGGAGACACTACGACGATGACTAAGAGGCAGACGTTTTCGAGATATCTCGACCGCCGATACCGCGGGTTTTCGTAATATCTCGAAATATGTGATTGGACCACCGGCCCAGATATGAGTGTTGTACTCAAGGGCGAATAAACGCCTTATAAATTGTAATCACATCAGAAGGGGTAAAATATTTCTTGCCCCGCTTAAGGAAGCCTAGACACTTAGCATCGTTCTTGGCGACATCGCATATGAGGTCATTCTAATGAAGGTTGACATAAACACACATACTGAGAATGGAACGTTGTTCGGTGTCAGCGATGCGGGACAATGGCAATACTTACCGCCCCTTGGAGGTAACTTCATTAGTTTCTTTTTGAATATGTTGGTTACTGGATTTAACAACTGTTCTTAGGCACTCATAAAAGTTAGTAAAAACAATAGCTTTATGCATACGTGCTCCTACAGGCATGTCAGCACTGTTTTCGCATACAAATCGGGTAATTGGGTACTTAGGTTAGGTTTCCGGGTTGATGGAACGGAACGAATCTGTAACACCGCACTCAGGTGCATGTGGAGCCATTGTGACACCCTTCGTTGGCAGTGTTGGCCACGTTGTTCTTTCCTTTGTTTCCTTTCCCAACTCCAAGCTGTCCACCCATTTGAATGACCTTATAAACCTGTAAGAATTTGAACGTGAGACATCTGTGGGGTACTTACATCGATGTCCTTCTGCTCAGAACTCACCTCTTGTACCTATCCACATTCAGTGGAATAGAAACGAAATTCACCACTTTTTGACATATTTTCTTTTTATTACTATATTCTATTTATTAATTTTTGTTTTGCTTCTTTTCTAGTTTACTAATTCTTGTTATATTCCATTTAAATGTTTGGATTATATTTGTTTTAAAAAAAAGGTGATATATTTTTTTTTTGGTTTTCTTTTCATTCTAAGCTTCATTTTGCGGTTCCGGCTCATCGCCCACGATAATCAGGGCGATGGGCGATGACTTGTTAGATAATTGAATCTAGAATTCAGACATATTTGGTAGATTGCTGTTGGTCAACTGGTTTGGGAGATATCGAAGAAACCGTGCAGCATCTGGATACTCAAATTCAAAAAGTTGACCTTTTTTGTTTGTATCTAAAACAAAAATCTATTAATGCCAGTTGTTAGATACGCATGACACATTCCTTGTTTTTCACTATACGTCCGAAAACAGGCTTAATGGTGAACTAATGCGCATTCCTTGCATGGCGGGTATTGCGGTTGAAATTCTCTAAGGGTGGAATGCAGCTAGCTGTTTCGTTTAAGCACTTCCGGTGGAAATATTGATAAAATAGCGACAGGAGACATTACGACAAAATCGGTACAAATTTCGTCGTAAAGCAAAGAGATTAATAAAGGAGAGGACAAAAGCAATGTGGACATTTCTAGGTTTCGCGTTGTTCAATGACCAAGATGACAAGGATGAGCATTGCCTTGACCAAATACCAAAGCAGGCGACGAGGTTTCTTCCATCGGTACAATAGGTTTGGTTTGGTTACTGGGTTGACGGGGCAAGAGAATCCTGTGCCCGTCACACTAGTGGTCAATGCAGACCCTTTAAGATCTTTGGTACAATAAAGTAGTCGTTGAAATTTGTCTTCCATTTTTTTTTCTGATTGTTGCTCCCGATCGATTCGAAGTTGTTTTTTTTTATTAGTTAAAAGGATCCTATTTTTCTTGCAAATTTAGCTGTTGTCCTTGCGGCAAACAAGGTGTATTTTCTTACTTAAGCGTATAGAGGCTTAAATGAAAAGAGTAAAGAGGCGCTCGACTGCGACTTGGCAGCACTATGCTGGCGGATATTTGACATTTTGTCAATTTTCTTCAGTCAAACAAGAGTTTATTGAAAATGAAATTAAATTCAAAAACACTTCTCTGATTAAAAATCAAATTATACCGCCGCCCGCCGTGTGGGGCAAGAAAATTACAACTCAAAAGTGTAAAGTTGGCCTGTGTACGGCAAGTGGTTTGAAAATGGCAGCACTTCAATATATTTTTGTTAAAAATGAAACTTCACACGCAAGTAAAATGTAGGCCCATGTGTAATGCGACAGTTCAGTTGGTCAGTTGTTGAGAAATGTCATCGCTCTGACATTGAATGACAAAAAGTTATCGGAATACGAAGAAAACGGTGGTTGGAAGCACTGGTCTATATCCGCTTAAAGATTTAGTGGCGATAGTTATCCCCGGTAAAGTTAGCGTAGACATGCACAGTGAATAGCGTATATATGCTTGAGGAAAAAAAACACATCTTTTATTGCACTGCACTGCCTTAGTGCTAATTCATTTGCACCGGAAACCACACAACCCCTAGGTTAGTAGAAATACAACCATCATTAATTCTTCACCTCGAATTTTGCACGCATCTCACGAACCGACTCGCCTGCTTTCTACGTTGTGTACAATTTAGCCGTGTACAAATCTACTACGAATTTGGCGGGTCGTCTGCGTCTAATGAGGATTGAAAATCGACACCACTCCCGAAACGACAAAAGACTTTTTCGACAAATGACAACGCCAACACTTAAAACGAAAAGCTAAAAACTGTTCCAAGACCCGGAAGTCTGTTCTTTTATATTATTTTTCAGTCAAGTTATGTTGATAGCTTGGGTTGCGATGGTGTAGGCTGTACTTGGAGGTATCCCCATTGGTAACTTCAACATACGCCACCCATTAATGAAGAGATGGCATCTTGTGTCTCCAACCTCTACACCCAAAAGAGGCAGATGCCTGGGAGCCGTTGGGAGCATTGCCGAGTGCTCTGGGATTTGGATTTCACAAAGAGGCATTTTTATGAATTCTTTTTGAAAAACTTACTTTCAAACTCATCTTTTGAAAAACAAAAAAAAAAGAGTGTTTACTTGAAAGTTAGTATGTACTAAATTGTGTTTTATTTTTCACTGCAGAAATCCACACGCTTACTTCACTTTCATAACCTAAAAAAAGTCAACACGGCAAATGGCCTAAACAATTACAGTGAAACAGCGCTGTTACTCCAGCTGAATGCACTTCCCGTGGAAGCAATTGTAGGACATGGTTGTTCCCTCAAAGCAACTCAAAAAGGAAATTAAAAGGAAGCATCCTTAAAATGCAAAGTTAAATTCACAAAAAACCATTTCACCTTTATTGTGGTTTTGCATTTTGCTCCCGACAAGTAGTCGAGTGGTTCAATTGGAAGGCGTTTGTGCGTTTGTAGAAAATCACAACCATTCCCGCCTTCGTTTTTGGTGGACATTTTTTTTAAAAATATTTAGTCCATTGACAAAGTTCAACGTTTAAAAAAAATGGAAAAGAAAATAAATAACTAATGAAAAACAGTGTCAGAACTTCTTACTTCATTATTGGAGACAAATGTTCATCTGGCGAAAGGATTCAGCAAGGATTGAACACTCTTGGAACTTAATTGCTTTAAAAATAAAAAAAAGCCATTGAAACAGATTCTTATATTTCAAAAAAATCATTTTAATTATTTTTTTCAAAGATGCTTGCGAAATAAATGTACAATTCATGAATATAAGGCTGTCACATATCAGCGGTAGGAGGAAGTTAAATTCAAAAGGGTAACTCTGAGGCACTAAAATTTCCAACAAAACACAAGAAAATCAAACAAAAACGCGCAATTTTCCGAAAGTCGCGCACTTCCACCTCCTACCCCACCGAGTAATGAATACACACTAAATTATCTTGCCACCCTTCATTGATTATTCTTCACTACGCTCCCGACAGGTAGTGATTCAATTAGACTGTGTTTGTGCGTTTGTTGGGTTCTTATTTTGAAACAGAATTCATTTCTTTTGAATGGTTGTTTTAGTTATTTGTTTTTGGTGGTTGTTTTATTTCCAAAATATTCAAGTCGTTAAAAAAATAAACTAAAAATAAAACAAATTAAAAATAAATAATGAAAAACAGTCAGAAGTTCTTACTTCATTAATGGAGAAGAATGGACCTACCTACCTATGGATCTGGTGAAAGGATTCAGCAAGGACTTAATTAAGATCAATTTTCAATACTCTTGGAGCACAAAAGGAAACAGTTGCGGCCCTCCAGGAAGAAAAAATTGTCAAAAGGTGCTAAGACTAAATAAAAAAAAATAATTATTTAATTTTTTCCACAGTCATAACAAAATAAATGTAAAAATTTTAATTGCATTAAATTGATGAATAAATTTTAATTTTATTTAATTTAATCTAATTAATTAATTAAGTTTAATTTGAGACAGTAAAACTCAAAAAAAAAAAACCGAGCGCTAATCACCGAAACGCGTAATTTCCCGGTGGCGCGCGAAAAACGCGCGCAGTCCACTGGCACGTCCTACCCCAACGAAAAATGAATACACACTGAATTTCCTCCCCGAATTACTCACGCTGCTTGGTTTCTCTCTCAGAGCTGCTCGCGTGTCGCGTCATGTGTATGCATTTTTTAATGCGCACGCGCGCGAGCTGTTGGCTGCGTCGTCTGTCGTGTATGTTTTTTGGCTCTCGGTCATGAGTTTTGTAAAAACCCACCCCCTGAGCGCTCTTTTTGTGATGAGAGGTTCGAGTTGACTCACACTCGTGAGCGGGAGCGTGAGCTAAAAACAGCTGACTAATGGCCCGTGAGCTGTTTTGATAAGAGAATGTTTATTTTTTTTATTTTCATGACAAAATATTAAGTTTATTGCATTTATTTATTATAAGGGATGATTTTTCCTTATACTTGATGACATCTTAATTACAGGGTTACCGGGAATCGAAATCTGATTTATACAGGAGAATTTTTTTGTTGAAAGTTTGGACCTCAGATTTGTTATAGTAGAAAGGAAAGAGGAGAAACCGATGCACGTTGCTTTGAAATGTTTGTAAATTATAATGCGTAGGAAAAACAGAGCGGGGAAGAGCATGACACATTCTTTGTTTTTCGCTATATGTCCGAAAACAGGCTTAAGGGTAAACTAATGGGCACTGCTTGCATGGCGGGTATTGCGGTTTCAATTTTCTAGAGGTGGAATGCAGCTGGCTATTTCGTTTGAGCACTTCTGGTGGAAATATTGATTGACAGGAGACACTACGACGATGACTAAGAGGCAGACGTTTTCGCGATATCTCGACCGCCGATACCGCGGGTTTTCGTAATATCTCGAAACATGTGATTGGACCACCGGCCCAGATATGAGTGTTGTACTCAAGGGCGAATAAACGCCTTATAAATTGTAATCACATCAGAAGGGGTAAAATATTTCTTGCCCCGCTTAAGAAAGCCTAGACACTTAGCATCGTTCTTGGCGACATCGCATATGAGGTCATTCTAATGAAGGTTGACATAAACACACATACTGAGAATGGAACGTTGTTCGGTGTCAGTGATGCGGGACAATGGCAATACTTACCGCCCCTTGGAGGTAACTTCATTAGATTCTTTTTGAATATGTTGGTTACTGGATTTAACAACTGTTCTTAGGCACTCATAAAAGTTAGTAAAAACAATAGCTTTATGAATACGTGCTGCTACAGGCATGTCAACACTGTTTTCGCATACAAATCGGGTAATTGGGTACTTAGGTTAGGTTTCCGGGTTGATGGAACGGAACGAATCTGTAACACCGCACTCAGGTGCATGTGGAGCCATTGTGACACCCTTTGTTGGCAGTGTTGGCCACGTTGTTCTTTCCTTTGTTTCCTTTCCCAACTCCAAGCTGTCAACCCATTTGAATGACCTTATAAACCTGTAAGAATTTGAACGTGAGACATCTGTGGGGTACTTACATCGATTTCCTTCTGCTCAGAACTCACCTCTTGTACCTATCCACATTCAGTGGAATAGAAACGAAATTCACCACTTTTTGACATATTTTCTTTTTATTACTATATTCTTTTTATTAATTTTTGTTTTGCTTCTTTTCTAGTTTACTAATTCTTGTTATATTCCATTTAAATGTTTGGATCTTATTTTACTTTTTATAATTTTGCCTCTACCTCCACCCTTAAATTTTGTAAATTCACTTCTTTGTTTTTGGGGAGATTTTTTATGCCGTTCAATTCATACATTTTTTTTTTCTTTTTTGTCATAAATATTATATAATATTGTATTTAATTTGATTTATTTTTTATTTTTATTTTTTTTTTCTGGGGTACAGATAATGTATGGCTAACTACAATTTTTATAACTAAAAAAATATTTTTTTTGTTTTATTTAAAAATATTGACACACGCGTACATGGATATATAAATATTTTGTTTTAAATATTCATGTACATTTGTGTGGTATAGTAAAGTTTAAATTATACAACAATTCACATGGGTTTTGTTATTTATCATTATTATTTTGAGAAATAAATTTGCTATGCATTATACATAATATTTATAATATATATATATATTTGTTTTAACAATAATAATTAATAAATCTACTTCAAAATATTGCACCATATATATATATATTTATTTTTAAAAAAAAGGTGATATATTTTTTTTTGGTTTTCTTTTCATTCTAAGCTTCATTTTGCGGTTCCGGCTCATCGCCCACGATAATCAGGGCGATGGGCGATGACTTGTTAGATAATTGAATCTAGAATTCAGACATATTTGGTAGATTGCTGTTGGTCAACTGGTTTGGGAGATATCGAAGAAACCGTGCAGCATCTGGATACTCAAATTCAAGAAGTTGACCTTTTTTGTTTGTATCTAAAACAAAAATCTATTAATGCCAGTTGTTAGATAATTGAATCCAGAATTCAGGCATATTTGGTAGATTTCTGTAGGTCAACTGGTTTGGGAGATATCGAAGAAACCGTGCAGCATCTGGATACTCAAATTCAAAAAGTTGATCTTTTTTGTTTGTATCTAAAACAAAAATCTATTAATGCCAGTTGTTAGATACTTGAATCTAGAATTCAGGCATATTTGGTAGATTGCTGTATGTCTTCTGAACTTCATTTTGCGGTTCCGGCTCATCGCCCAGGATAATCACGCCGATGGGCGATGACTTGTGAATATCTACAGAGCTTCATTTTGCGGTTCCGGCTCATCGAGCACGATAAACACGGCGATGGGCGATGACTTGGGAATGGCTTCTAAGCTTCATTTTGCGGTTCCGGCTCATCGCCCATGATAATCATGGTGATGGGCCATGTCTAGGGAAAATCCACTGAGCTTAATTTTGCGGTTCCGACTCATCGCCCACGATAGTCAGGGCGATGGGTGACGCCTTGTTAGATAATTGAATCTAGAATTCAGAAAAATATGTGGTAGATTGCTGTAGGTCAACTGGTTTGGGAGATATCGAAGAAACCGTGCAGCATCTGGATACTCAAATTCAAAAAGTTGACCTTTTTTGTTTGTATCTAAAACAAAAATCTATTAATGCCAGTTGTTAGATACTTGAATCTAGAATTCAGGCATATTTAGTAGATTGCTGTATGTCTTCTGAAATTCATTTTGCGGTTCCGGCTCATCGCCCAGGATAATCACGCCGATGGGCGATGACTTGTGAATATCTACAGAGCTTCATTTTGCGGTTCCGGCTCATCGAGCACGATAAACACGGCGATGGGCGATGACTTGGGAATGGCTTCTAAGCTTCATTTTGCGGTTCCGGCTCATCGCCCACGATAATCAGGGCGATGGGCGATGACTTGTTAGATAATTGAATCTAGAATTCAGACATATTTGGTAGATTGCTGTTGGTCAACTGGTTTGGGAGATATCGAAGAAACCGTGCTGCATCTGGATACTCAAATTCAAGAAGTTGACCTTTTTTGTATGTATCTAAAACAAAAATCTATTAATGCCAGTTGTTAGATACTTGAATCTAGAATTCAGGCATATTTGGTAGATTGCTGTAGATCAACTGGTTTGGGAGATATCGAAGAAACCGTGCAGCATCTGGATACTCAAATTCAAAAAGTTGACATTTTTTGTTTGTATCTAAAACAAAAATCTATTAATGCCAGTTGTTAGATACTTGAATCAAGAATTCAGGCATATTTGGTAGATTGCTGTAGGTCAACTGGTGTGGGAGATATCGAAGAAACCGCGCAGCATCTGGATACTCAAATTCAAAAAGTTGACCTTTTTTGTTTGTATCAAAAACAAAAATCTATTAATGCCAGTTGTTAGATACTTGAATCTAGAATTCAGGCATATTTGGTAGATTGCTGTATGTCTTCTGAACTTCATTTTGCGGTTCCGGCTCATCGCCCAGGATAATCACGCCGATGGGCGATGATTTGTGAATGTCTACAGAGCTTCATTTTGCGGTTCCGGCTCATCGCGCACGATAAACACGACGATGGGCGATGACTTGGGAATGGCTTCTACGCTTCATTTTGCGGTTCCGACTCATCGCCCATGATAATCAGGGCGATAGGCGATGACTTGTTAGATAATTGAATCTAGAATTCAGACATATTTGGTAGATTGCTGTAGGTCAACTGGTTTGGCAGATATCGAAGAAACCGTGCAGCATCTGGATACTCAAATTCAAAAAGTTGACCTTTTTTGTTTGTATCTAAAACAAAAATCTATTAATGTCAGTTGTTAGATAATTGAATCTAGAATTCAGACATATTTGGTATATTTCTGTAGGTCAACTGGTTTGGGAGATATCGAAGAAACCGTGCAGCATCTGGATACTCAAATTCAAAAAGTTGACCTTTTTTGTTTGTATCTAAAACAAAAATCTATTAATGCCAGTTGTTAGGTACTTGAATCTAGAATTCAGGCATATTTGGTAGATTGCTGTAGGTCATCTGGTTTGGGAGATATCGAAGAAACCGTGCAGCATCTGGTAACTCAAATTCAAAAAGTTGACCTTTTTTGTTTGTATCTAAAACAAAAATCTATTAATGCCAGTTGTTAGATACTTGAATCTAGAATTCAGGCATATTTGGTAGATTGCTGTAGGTCAACTGGTTCGGGAGATATCGAAGAAACCGTGCAGCATCTGGATACTCAAATTCAAAAAGTTGACCTTTTTTGTTTGTATCTAAAACAAAAATCTATTAATGCCAGTTGTTAGATACTTGAATCTAGAATTCAGGCATATTTGGTAGATTGCTGTAGGTCAACTGGTTTGGCAGATATCGAAGAAACCGTGCAGCATCTGGATACTCAAATTCAAAAAGTTGACCTTTTTTGTTTGTATCTAAAACAAAAATCTATTAATGCCAGTTGTTAGATACTTGAATCTAGAATTCAGGCATATTTGGTAGATTGCTGTAGGTCAACTGGTTTGGGAGATATCGAAGAAACCGTGCAGCATCTGGATACTCAAATTCAAAAAGTTGACCTTTTTTGTTTGTATCTAAAACAAAAATCTATTAATGCCAGTTGTTAGATACGCATGACACATTCCTTGTTTTTCACTATACGTCCGAAAACAGGCTTAATGGTGAACTAATGCGCATTCCTTGCATGGCGGGTATTGCGGTTGAAATTCTCTAAGGGTGGAATGCAGCTAGCTGTTTCGTTTAAGCACTTCCGGTGGAAATATTGATAAAATAGCGACAGGAGATATTACGACAAAATCGGTACAAATTTCGTCGTAAAGCAAAGAGATTAATAAAGGAGAGGACAAAAGCAATGTGGACATTTCTATGTTTCGCGTTGTTCAATGACCAAGATGACAAGGATGAGCATTGCCTTGACCAAATACCAAAGCAGGCGACGAGGTTTCTTCCATCGGTACAATAGGTTTGGTTTGGTTACTGGGTTGACGGGGCAAGAGAATCCTGCGCCCGTCACACTAGTGGTCAATGCAGACCCTTTAAGATCTTTGGTACAATAAAGTAGTCGTTGAAATTTGTCTTCCATTTTTTTTCTGATTGTTGCTCCCGATCGATTCGAAGTTGTTTTTTTTATTAGTTAAAAGGATCCTATTTTTCTTGCAAATTTAGCTGTTGTCCTCGCGGCAAACAAGGTGTATTTTCTTACTCAAGCGTATAGAGACTTAAATGAAAAGAGTAAAGAGGCGCTCGACTGTGACTTGGCAGCACTATGCTGGCTGATATTTGACATTTTGTCAATTTTCTTCAGTCAAACAAGAGTTTATTGAAAATGAAATTAAATTCAAAAACACTTCTCTGATTAAAAATCAAATTATACCGCCGCCCGCCGTGTGGGGCAAGAAAATTACAACTCAAAAGTGTAAAGTTGGCCTGTGTACGGCAAGTGGTTTGAAAATTGCAGCACTTCAATATATTTTTGTTAAAAATGAAACTTCACACGCAAGTAAAATGTAGGCCCATGTGTAATGCGACAGTTCAGTTGGTCAGTTGTTGAGAAATGTCATCGCTCTGACATTGAATGACAAAAAGTTATCGGAATACGAAGAAAACGGTGGTTGGAAGCACTGGTCTATATCCGCTTAAAGATTTAGTGGCGATAGTTATCCCCGGTAAAGTTAGCGTAGACATGCACAGTGAATAGCGTATATATGCTTGAGGAAAAAAAACACATCTTTTATTGCACTGCACTGCCTTAGTGCTAATTCATTTGCACCGGAAACCACACAACCCCTAGGTTAGTAGAAATACAACCATCATTAATTCCGACTCGCCTGCTTTCTACGTTGTGTACAATTTAGCCGTGTACAAATCTACTACGAATTTGGCGGGTCGTCTGCGTCTAATGAGGATTGAAAATCGACACCACTCCCGAAACGACAAAAGACTTTTTCGACAAATGACAACGCCAACACTTAAAACGAAAAGCTAAAAACTGTTCCAAGACCCGGAAGTCTGTTCTTTTATATTATTTTTCAGTCAAGTTATGTTGATAGCTTGGGTTGCGATGGTGTAGGCTGTACTTGGAGGTATCCCCATTGGTAACTTCAACATACGCCACCCATTAATGAAGAGATGGCATCTTGTGTCTCCAACCTCTACACCCAAAAGAGGCAGATGCCTGGGAGCCGTTGGGAGCATTGCCGAGTGCTCTGGGATTTGGATTTCACAAAGAGGCATTTTTATGAATTGTTTTTGAAAAACTTACTTTCAAACTCATCTTTGAAAAACAAAAAAAAAAGAGTGTTTACTTGAAAGTTAGTATGTACTAAATTGTATTTTATTTTTCACTGCAGAAATCCACACGCTTACTTCACTTTCATAACCTAAAAAAAGTCAACACGGCAAATGGCCTAAACAATTACAGTGAAACAGCGCTGTTACTCCAGCTGAATGCACTTCCCGTGGGAGCAATTGTAGGACATGGTTGTTCCCTCAAAGCAACTCAAAAAGGAAATTAAAAGGAAGCATCCTTAAAATGCAAAGTTAAATTCACAAAAAACCATTTCACCTTTATTGTGGTTTTGCATTTTGCTCCCGACAAGTAGTCGAGTGGTTCAATTGGAAGGCGTTTGTGCGTTTGTAGAAAATCACAACCATTCCCGCCTTCGTTTTTGGTGGACATTTTTTTTAAAAATATTTAGTCCATTGACAAAGTTCAACGTTTAAAAAAAATGGAAAAGAAAATAAATAACTAATGAAAAACAGTGTCAGAACTTCTTACTTCATTATTGGAGACAAATGTTCATCTGGCGAAAGGATTCAGCAAGGATTGAACACTCTTGGAACTTAATTGCTTCAAAAATAAAAAAAAGCCATTGCAACAGATTCTTATATTTCAAAAAAATCATTTTAATTATTTTTTTCAAAGATGCTTGCGAAATAAATGTACAATTCATGAATATAAGGCTGTCACATATCAGCGGTAGGAGGAAGTTAAATTCAAAAGGGTAACTCTGAGGCACTAAAATTTCCAACAAAACACAAGAAAATCAAACAAAAACGCGCAATTTTCCGAAAGTCGCGCACTTCCACCTCCTACCCCACCGAGTAATGAATACACACTAAATTATCTTGCCACCCTTCATTGATTATTCTTCACTACGCTCCCGACAGGTAGTGATTCAATTAGACTGTGTTTGTGCGTTTGTTGGGTTCTTATTTTGAAACAGAATTCATTTCTTTTGAATGGTTGTTTTAGTTATTTGTTTTTGGTGGTTGTTTTAAAAAAATAAACTAAAAATAAAACAAATTAAAAATAAATAATGAAAAACAGTCAGAAGTTCTTACTTCATTAATGGAGAAGAATGGACCTACCTACCTATGGATCTGGTGAAAGGATTCAGCAAGGACTTAATTAAGATCAATTTTCAATACTCTTGGAGCACAAAAGGAAACAGTTGCGGCCCTCCAGGAAGAAAAAATTGTCAAAAGGTGCTAAGACTAAATAAAAAAAATAATTATTTCATTTTTTCCACAGTCATAACAAAATAAATGTAAAAATTTTAATTGCATTAAATTGATGAATAAATTTTAATTTTATTTAATTTAATCTAATTAATTAATTAAGTTTAATTTGAGACAGTAAAACTCCAAAAAAAAACCGAGCGCTAATCACCGAAACGCGTAATTTCCCGGTGGCGCGCGAAAAACGCGCGCAGTCCACTGGCACGTCCTACCCCAACGAAAAATGAATACACACTGAATTTCCTCCCCGAATTACTCACGCTGCTTGGTTTCTATCTCAGAGCTGCTCGCGTGTCGCGTCATGTGTATGCATTTTTTAATGCGCACGCGCGCGAGCTGTTGGCTGCGTCGTCTGTCGTGTATGTTTTTTGGCTCTCGGTCATGAGTTTTGTAAAAACCCAACACCTGAGCGCTCTTTTTGTGATGAGAGGTTCGAGTTGACTCACACTCGTGAGCGGGAGCGTGAGCTAAAAACAGCTGACTAATGGCCCGTGAGCTGTTTTGATAACAGAATGTTTATTTTTTTTATTTTCATGACAAAATATTAAGTTTATTGCATTTATTTATTATAAGGGATGATTTTTCCTTATACTTGATGACATCTTAATTACAGGGTTACCGGGAATCGAAATCTGATTTATACAGGAGAATTTTTTTGTTGAAAGTTTGGACCTCAGATTTGTTATAGTAGAAAGGAAAGAGGAGAAACCGATGCACGTTGCTTTGAAATGTTTGTAAATTATAATGCGTAGGAAAAACAGAGCGGGGAAGAGCATGACACATTCTTTGTTTTTCGCTATACGTCCGAAAACAGGCTTAAGGGTAAACTATTGGGCACTGCTTGCATGGCGGGTATTGCGGTTGGAATTTTCTAAAGGTGGAATGCAGCTGGCTATTTCGTTTGAGCACTTCTGGTGGAAATATTGATTGACAGGAGACACTACGACGATGACTAAGAGGCAGACGTTTTCGCGATATCTCGACCGCCGATACCGCGGGTTTTCGTAATATCTCGAAATATGTGATTGGACCACCGGCCCAGATATGAGTGTTGTACTCAAGGGCGAATAAACGCCTTATAAATTGTAATCACATCAGAAGGGGTAAAATATTTCTTGCCCCGCTTAAGGAAGCCTAGACACTTAGCATCGTTCTTGGCGACATCGCATATGAGGTCATTCTAATGAAGGTTGACATAAACACACATACTGAGAATGGAACGTTGTTCGGTGTCAGCGATGCGGGACAATGGCAATACTTACCGCCCCTTGGAGGTAACTTCATTAGTTTCTTTTTGAATATGTTGGTTACTGGATTTAACAACTGTTCTTAGGCACTCATAAAAGTTAGTAAAAACAATAGCTTTATGCATACGTGCTGCTACAGGCATGTCAGCACTGTTTTCGCATACAAATCGGGTAATTGGGTACTTAGGTTAGGTTTCCGGGTTGATGGAACGGAACGAATCTGTAACACCGCACTCAGGTGCATGTGGAGCCATTGTGACACCCTTCGTTGGCAGTGTTGGCTACGTTGTTCTTTCCATTGTTTTCTTTCCCAACTCCAAGCTGTCCACCCATTTGAATGACCTTATAAACCTGTAAGAATTTGAACGTGAGACATCTTTGGGGTACTTACATCGATTTCCTTCTGCTCAGAACTCACCTCTTGTACCTATCCACATTCAGTGGAATAGAAACGAAATTCACCACTTTTTGACATATTTTCTTTTTATTACTATATTCTTTTTATTAATTTTTGTTTTGCTTCTTTTCTAAATGTTTGGATCTTATTTTACTCTCCCAAACCAGTTGACCTACAGCAATCTACCAATATGCCTGAATTCTAGATTCAAGTATCTAACAACTGGCATTAATAGATTTTTGTTTTAGATACAAACAAAAAAGGTCAACTTTTTGAATTTGAGTATCCAGATGCTGCACGGTTTCTTCGATATCTCCCAAACCAGTTGACCTACAGCAATCTACCAAATATGCCTGAATTCTGGACTCAATTATCTAACAACTGGCATTAATAGATTTTTGTTTTAGATACAAACAAAAAAGGTCAACTTTTTGAATTTTAGCTCCCAGATGCTGCACGGTTTCTTCGATATCTCCTAAACCAGTTGACCTAGAGCAATAAAGTTAAGTTGCCTGAATTCTAGATTAAATTATCTAACAACGTGCATTTATAGATTTTGTATCTAGATACAAACAAAAAAGTTCAACTTTTTGAATTTTAGCTCCCAGATGCTGCACGGTTTCTTCGATATCTCCTAAACCAGTTGACCTAGAGCAATAAAGTTAAGTTGCCTGAATTCTAGATTAAATTATCTAACAACGTGCATTTATAGATTTTGTATCTAGATACACCAAAAAAGTTAAACTTTTTGAATTTTAGCTCCCAGATGCTGCACGGTTTCTTCGATATCTCCTAAACCAGTTGACCTAGAGCAATAAAGTTAAGTTGCCTGAATTCTAGATTAAATTATCTAACAACGTGCATTTATAGATTTTGTATCTAGATACAAACAAAAAAGTTCAACTTTTTGAATTTTAGCTCCCAGATGCTGCACGGTTTCTTCGATATCTCCTAAACCAGTTGACCTAGAGCAATAAAGTTAAGTTGCCTGAATTCTAGATTAAATTATCTAACAACGTGCATTTATAGATTTTGTATCTAGATACAAACAAAAAAGTTCAACTTTTTGAATTTTAGCTCCCAGATGCTGCACGGTTTCTTCGATATCTCCTAAACTAGTTGACCTAGAGAAATAAAGTTAAGTTGCCTGAATTCTAGATTAAATTATCTAACAACGTGCATTTATAGATTTTGTATCTAGATACAAACAAAAAAGTTCAACTTTTTGAATTTTAGCTCCCAGATGCTGCACGGTTTCTTCGATATCTCCCAAACCAGTTGACCTACAGCGATATAATTAATTTTCCTGAATTCTAGATTAAATTATCTAACAACGTGCATTTATAGATTTTGTATCTAGATACAAACAAAAAAGTTCAACTTTTTGAATTTTAACTCCCAGATGCCGCACGGTTTCTTCGATATCTCCTAAACGAGTTGACCTAGAGCAATAAAGTTAAGTTGCCTGAATTCTAGATTAAATTATCTAACAACGTGCATTTATAGATTTTGTATCTAGATACAAACAAAAAATTCAACTTTTTGAATTTTAGCTCCCATGCTGCACGGTTTCTTCGATATCTCCCAAACCAGTTGACCTAGAGAAATAAAGTTAAATTGCCTGAATTCTAGATTAAATTATCTAACAACGTGCATTTATAGATTTTGTATCTAGATACAAACAAAAAAGTTCAACTTTTTGAATTTTAGCTCCCAGATGCTGCACGGTTTCTTCGATATCTCCTAAACCAGTTGACCTAGAGCAATAAAGTTAAGTTGCCTGAATTCTAGATTAAATTATCTAACAACGTGCATTTATAGATTTTGTATCTAGATACAAACAAAAAAGTTCAACTTTTTGAATTTTAGCTCCCAGATGCTGCACGGTTTCTTCGATATCTCCCAAACCAGTTGACCTACAGCGATATAATTAATTTTCCTGAATTCTAGATTAAATTATCTAACAACGTGCATTTATAGATTTTGTATCTAGATACAAACAAAAAAATTCAACTTTTTGAATTTTAGCTCCCAGATGCTGCACGGTTTCTTCGATATCTCCTAAACTAGTTGACCTAGAGAAATAAAGTTAAGTTGCCTGAATTCTAGATTAAATTATCTAACAACGTGCATTTATAGATTTTGTATCTAGATACAAACAAAAAAGTTCAACTTTTTGAATTTTAGCTCCCAGATGCTGCACGGTTTCTTCGATATCTCCTAAACCAGTTGACCTAGAGCAATAAAGTTAAGTTGCCTGAATTCTAGATTAAATTATCTAACAACGTGCATTTATAGATTTTGTATCTAGATACAAACAAAAAAGTTCAACTTTTTGAATTTTAGCTTCCAGATGCTGCACGGTTTCTTCGATATCTCCCAAACCAGTTGACCTACAGCGATATAATTAATTTTCCTGAATTCTAGATTAAATTATCTAACAACGTGCATTTATAGATTTTGTATCTAGATACAAACAAAAAAGTTCAACTTTTTGAATTTTAGCTCCCAGATGCCGCACGGTTTCTTCGATATCTCCTAAACCAGTTGACCTAGAGCAATAAAGTTAAGTTGCCTGAATTCTAGATTAAATTATCTAACAACGTGCATTTATAGATTTTGTATCTAGATACAAACAAAAAATTCAACTTTTTGAATTTTAGCTCCCATGCTGCACGGTTTCTTCGATATCTCCTAAACCAGTTGACCTAGAGCAATAAAGTTAAGTTGCCTGAATTCTAGATTAAATTATCTAACAACGTGCATTTATAGATTTTGTATCTGGATACAAACAAAAAAGTTCAACTTTTTGAATTTTAGCTCCCAGATGCTGCACGGTTTCTTCGATATCTCCTAAACCAGTTGACCTAGAGCAATAAAATTAAGTTGCCTGAATTCTAGATTAAATTATCTAACAACGTGCATTTATAGATTTTGTATCTAGATACAAACAAAAAAGTTCAACTTTTTGAATTTTAGCTCCCAGATGCTGCACGGTTTCTTCGATATCTCCCAAACCAGTTGACCTACAGCGATATAATTAATTTTCCTGAATTCTAGATTAAATTATCTAACAACGTGCATTTATAGATTTTGTATCTAGATACAAACAAAAAAGTTCAACTTTTTGAATTTTAGCTCCCAGATGCTGCACGGTTGCTTCGATATCTCCCAAACCAGTTGACCTACAGCGATAAAGTTAAGTTGCCTGAATTCTAGATTAAATTATCTAACAACGTGCATTTATAGATTTTGTATCTAGATACAAACAAAAAAGTTCAACTTTTTGAATTTTAGCTCCCAGATGCTGCACGGTTTCTTCGATATCTCCTAAACCAGTTGACCTAGAGCAATAAAGTTAAGTTGCCTGAATTCTAGATTAAATTATCTAACAACGTGCATTTATAGATTTTGTATCTAGATACAAACAAAAAAGTTCAACTTTTTGAATTTTAGCTCCCAGATGCTGCACGGTTTCTTCTATATCTCCTAAACCAGTTGACCTAGAGCAATAAAGTTAAGTTGCCTGAATTCTAGATTAAATTATCTAACAACGTGCATTTATAGATTTTGTATCTAGATACAAACAAAAAAGTTCAACTTTTTGAATTTTAGCTCCCAGATGCTGCACGGTTTGTTCGATATCTCCTAAACCAGTTGACCTAGAGCAATAAAGTTAAGTTGCCTGAATTCTAGATTACATTATCTAACAACGTGCATTTATAGATTTTGTATCTAGATACAAACAAAAAAGTTCAACTTTTTGAATTTTAGCTCCCAGATGCTGCACGGTTTCTTCGATATCTCCTAAACCAGTTGACCTAGAGCAATAAAGTTAAGTTGCCTGAATTCTAGATTAAATTATCTAACAACGTGCATTTATAGATTTTGTATCTAGATACAAACAAAAAAGTTCAACTTTTTGAATTTTAGCTCCCAGATGCTGCACGGTTTCTTCGATATCTCCTAAATCAGTTGACCTAGAGCAATAAAGTTAAGTTGCCTGAATTCTAGATTAAATTATGTAACAACGTGCATTTATAGATTTTGTATCTAAATACAAACAAAAAAGTTCAACTTTTTGAATTTTAGCTCCCAGATGCTGCACGGTTTCTTCGATATCTCCTAAACCAGTTGACCTAGAGCAATAAAGTTAAGTTGCCTGAATTCTAGATTAAATTATCTAACAACGTGCATTTATAGATTTTGTATCTAGATACAAACAAAAAAGTTCAACTTTTTGAATTTTAGCTCCCAGATGCTGCACGGTTTCTTCGATATCTCCTAAACCAGTTGACCTAGAGCAATAAAGTTAAGTTGCCTGAATTCTAGATTAAATTATCTAACAACGTGCATTTATAGATTTTGTATCTAGATACAAACAAAAAAGTTCAACTTTTTGAATTTTAGCTCCCAGATGCTGCACGGTTTCTTCGATATCTCCTAAACCAGTTGACCTACAGCAATAAAGTTAAGTTGCCTGAATTCTAGATTAAATTATCTAACAACGTGCATTTATAGATTTTGTATCTAGATACAAACAAAAAAGTTCAACTTTTTGAATTTTAGCTCCCAGATGCTGCACAGTTTCTTCGATATCTCCTAAACCAGTTGACCTAGAGCAATAAAGTTAAGTTGCCTAAATTCTAGATTAAATTATCTAACAACGTGCATTTATAGATTTTGTATCTAGATACAAACAAAAAAGTTCAACTTTTTGAATTTTAGCTCCCAGATGCTGCACGGTTTCTTCGATATCTCCCAAACCAGTTGACCTACAGCAATCTACCAAATATGCCTGAATTCTAGATTCAAGTATCTAACAACTGGCATTAATAGATTTTTGTTTTAGATACAAACAAAAAAGGTCAACTTTTTGAATTTGAGTATCCAGATGCTGCACGGTTTCTTCGATATCTCCCAAACCAGTTGACCTACAGCAATCTACAATAAATATGCCTGAATTCTGGATTCAATTATATAACAACTGGCATTAATAGATTTTTGTTTTATATACAAACAAAAAAGGTCAACTTTTTGAATTTGTGTATCCAGATGCTGCACGGTTTCTTCGATATCTCCCAAACCAGTTGACCTACAGCAATCTACCAAATATGCCTGAATTCTAGATTCAAGTATCTAACAACTGGCATTAATAGATTTTTGTTTTAGATACAAACAAAAAAGGTCAACTTTTTGAATTTGAGTATCCAGATGCTGCACGGTTTCTTCGATATCTCCAAAACCAGTTGACCTACAGCAATTTACCAAATATGCCTGAATTCTAGATTCAAGTATCTAATAACTGGCATTAATAGATTTTTGTTTTAGATACAAACAAAAAAGGTCAACTTTTTGAATTTGAGTATCCAGATGCTGCACGGTTTCTTCGATATCTCCCAAACCAGTTGACCTACAGCAATCTACCAAATATGCCTGAATTCTGGATTCCATTATCTAACAACTGGCATTAATAGATTTTTGTTTTAGATACAAACAAAAAAGGTCAACTTTTTGAATTTGAGTATCCAGATGCTGCACGGTTTCTTCGATATCTCCCAAACCAGTTGACCTACAGCAATCTACCAAATATGTATGAATTCTAGATTCAAGTATCTAACAACTGGCAATAATAGATTTTTGTTTTAGATACAAACAAAAAAGGTCAACTTTTTGAATTTGAGTATCCAGATGCTGCACGGTTTCTTCGATATCTCCCAAACCAGTTGACCTACAGCAATCTACCAAATATGCCTGAATTCTAGATTCAAGTATCTAACAACTGGCATTAATAGATTTTTGTTTTAGATACAAACAAAAAAGGTCAACTTTTTGAATTTGAGTATCCAGATGCTGCACGGTTTCTTCGATATCTCCCAAACCAGTTGACCTAGAGCAATAAAGTTAAGTTGCCTGAATTCTAGATTAAATTATCTAACAACGTGCATTTATAGATTTTGTATCTAGATACAAACAAAAAAGTTAAACTTTTTGAATTTTAGCTCCCAGATGCTGCACGGTTTCTTCGATATCTCCTAAACCAGTTGACCTACAGCAATAATTTTAAGTTGCCTGAATTCTAGATTAAATTATCTAACAACGTGCATTTATAGATTTTGTATCTAGATACAAATAAAAAAGTTCAACTTTTTGAATTTTAGCTCCCAGATGCTGCACGGTTTCTTCGATATCTCCTAAACCAGTTGACCTACAGCAATAAAGTTAAGTTGCCTGAATTCTAGATTAAATTATCTAACAACGTGCATTTATAGATTTTGTATCTAGATACAAACAAAAAAGTTCAACATTTTGAATTTTAGCTCCCAGATGCTGCACGGTTTCTTCGATATCTCCTAAGCCAGTTGACCTAGAGCAATAAAGTTAAGTTGCCTGAATTCTAGATTAAATTATCTAACAACGTGCATTTATAGATTTTGTATCTAGATACAAACAAAAAAGTTCAACTTTTTGAATTTTAGCTCCCAGATGCTGCACGGTTTCTTCGATATCTCCTAAACCAGTTGACCTAGAGCAATAAAGTTAAGTTGCCTGAATTCTAGATTAAATTATCTAACAACGTGCATTTATAGATTTTGTATCTAGATACAAACAAAAAAGTTCAACTTTTTGAATTTTAGCTCCCAGATGCTGCACGGTTTCTTCGATATCTCCTAAACCAGTTGACCTAGAGCAATAAAGTTAAGTTACCTGAATTCTAGATTAAATTATCTAACAACGTGCATTTATAGATTTTGTATCTAGATACAAACAAAAAAGTTCAACTTTTTGAATTTTAGCTCCCAGATGCTGCACGGTTTCTTCGATATATCCTAAACCAATTGAGCTAGACCAATAAAGTTAAGTTGCCTGAATTCTAGATTAAATTATCTAACAACGTGCATTTATAGATTTTGTCTAGATACAAACAAAAAAGTTCAACTTTTTGAATTTTAGCTCCCAGATGCTGCACGGTTTCTTCGATATCTCCTAAACCAGTTGACCTACAGCAATAAAGTTAAGTTGCCTGAATTCTAGATTAAATTATCTAACAACGTGCATTTATAGATTTTGTATCTAGATACAAACAAAAAAGTTCAACTTTTTGAATTTTAGCTCCCAGATGCTGCACGGTTTCTTCGATATCTCCTAAACCAGTTGACCTACAGCAATAAAGTTAAGTTGCCTGAATTCTAGATTAAATTATCTAACAACGTGCATTTATAGATTTTGTATCTAGATACAAACAAAAAAGTTCAACTTTTTGAATTTTAGCTCCCAGATGCTGCACGGTTTCTTCGATATCTCCTAAACCAGTTGACCTACAGCAATAAAGTTAAGTTGCCTGAATTCTAGATTAAATTATCTAACAACGTGCATTTATAGATTTTGTATCTAGATACAAACAAAAAAGTTCAACATTTTGAATTTTAGCTCCCAGATGCTGCACGGTTTCTTCGATATCTCCTAAACCAGTTGACCTAGAGCAATAAAGTTAAGTTGCCTGAATTCTAGATTAAATTATCTAACAACGTGCATTTATAGATTTTGTATCTAGATACAAACAAAAAAGTTCAACTTTTTGAATTTTAGCTCCCAGATGCTGCACGGTTTCTTCGATATCTCCTAAACCAGTTGACCTAGAGCAATAAAGTTAAGTTGCCTGAATTCTAGATTAAATTATCTAACAACGTGCATTTATAGATTTTGTATCTAGATACAAACAAAAAAGTTCAACTTTTTGAATTTTAGCTCCCAGATGCTGCACGGTTTCTTCGATATCTCCTAAACCAGTTGACCTAGAGCAATAAAGTAAAGTTACCTGAATTCTAGATTAAATTATCTAACAACGTGCATTTATAGATTTTGTATCTAGATACAAACAAAAAAGTTCAACTTTTTGAATTTTAGCTCCCAGATGCTGCACGGTTTCTTCGATATATCCTAAACCAATTGAGCTAGACCAATAAAGTTAAGTTGCCTGAATTCTAGATTAAATTATCTAACAACGTGCATTTATAGATTTTGTCTAGATACAAACAAAAAAGTTCAACTTTTTGAATTTTAGCTCCCAGATGCTGCACGGTTTCTTCGATATATCCTAAACCAATTGAGCTAGACCAATAAAGTTAAGTTGCCTGAATTCTAGATTAAATTATCTAACAACGTGCATTTATAGATTTTGTCTAGATACAAACAAAAAAGTTCAACTTTTTGAATTTTAGCTCCCAGATGCTGCACGGTTTCTTCGATATCTCCTAAACCAGTTGACCTAGACCAATAAAGTTAAGTTGCCTGAATTCTAGATTAAATTATCTAACAACGTGCATTTATAGATTTTGTATCTAGAAACAAACAAAAAAGTTCAACTTTTTGAATTTTAGCTCCCAGATGCTGCACGGTTTCTTCGATATCTCCTAAACCAGTTGACCTAGAGCAATAAAGTTAAGTTGCCTGAATTCTAGATTAAATTATCTAACAACGTGCATTTATAGATTTTGTATCTAGATACAAACAAAAAAGTTCAACTTTTTGAATATTAGCTCCCAGATGCTGCACGGTTTCTTCGATATCTCCTAAACCAGTTGACCTAGAGCAATAAAGTTAAGTTGCCTGAATTCTAGATTAAATTATCTAACAACGTGCATTTATAGATTTTGTATCTAGATACAAACAAAAAAGTTCAACATTTTGAATTTTAGCTCCCAGATGCTGCACGGTTTCTTCGATATCTCCTAAACCAGTTGACCTACAGCAATAAAGTTAAGTTGCCTGAATTCTAGATTAAATTATCTAACAACGTGCATTTATAGATTTTGTATCTAGATACAAACAAAAAAGTTCAACTTTTTGAATTTTAGCTCCCAGATGCTGCACGGTTTCTTCGATATCTCCTAAACCAGTTGACCTACAGCAATAAAGTTAAGTTGCCTGAATTCTAGATTAAATTATCTAACAACGTGCATTTATAGATTTTGTATCTAGATACAAACAAAAAAGTTAAACTTTTTGAATTTTAGCTCCCAGATGCTGCACGGTTTCTTCGATATCTCCTAAACCAGGTGACCTACAGCAATAAAGTTAAGTTGCCTGAATTCTAGATTAAATTATCTAACAACGTGCATTTATAGATTTTGTATCTAGATACAAACAAAAAAGTTAAACTTTTTGAATTTTAGCTCCCAGATGCTGCACGGTTTCTTCGATATCTCCTAAACCAGTTGACCTACAGCAATAATTTTAAGTTGCCTGAATTCTAGATTAAATTACCTAACAACGTGCATTTATAGATTTTGTATCTAGATACAAATAAAAAAGTTCAACTTTTTGAATTTTAGCTCCCAGATGCTGCACGGTTTCTTCGATATCTCCTAAACCAGTTGACCTACAGCAATAAAGTTAAGTTGCCTGAATTCTAGATTAAATTATCTAACAACGTGCATTTATAGATTTTGTATCTAGATACAAACAAAAAAGTTCAACATTTTGAATTTTAGCTCCCAGATGCTGCACGGTTTCTTCGAGCAATAAAGTTAAGTTGCCTGAATTCTAGATTAAATTATCTAACAACGTGCATTTATAGATTTTGTATCTAGATACAAACAAAAAAGTTCAACTTTTTGAATTTTAGCTCCCAGATGCTGCACGGTTTCTTCGATATCTCCTAAACCAGTTGACCTAGAGCAATAAAGTTAAGTTGCCTGAATTCTAGATTAAATTATCTAACAACGTGCATTTATAGATTTTGTATCTAGATACAAACAAAAAAGTTCAACTTTTTGAATTTTAGCTCCCAGATGCTGCACGGTTTCTTCGATATCTCCTAAACCAGTTGACCTAGAGCAATAAAGTTAAGTTACCTGAATTCTAGATTAAATTATCTAACAACGTGCATTTATAGATTTTGTATCTAGATACAAACAAAAAAGTTCAACTTTTTGAATTTTAGCTCCCAGATGCTGCACGGTTTCTTCGATATATCCTAAACCAATTGAGCTAGACCAATAAAGTTAAGTTGCCTGAATTCTAGATTAAATTATCTAACAACGTGCATTTATAGATTTTGTCTAGATACAAACAAAAAAGTTCAACTTTTTGAATTTTAGCTCCCAGATGCTGCACGGTTTCTTCGATATCTCCTAAACCAGTTGACCTACAGCAATAAAGTTAAGTTGCCTGAATTCTAGATTAAATTATCTAACAACGTGCATTTATAGATTTTGTATCTAGATACAAACAAAAAAGTTCAACTTTTTGAATTTTAGCTCCCAGATGCTGCACGGTTTCTTCGATATATCCTAAACCAATTGAGCTAGACCAATAAAGTTAAGTTGCCTGAATTCTAGATTAAATTATCTAACAACGTGCATTTATAGATTTTGTCTAGATACAAACAAAAAAGTTCAACTTTTTGAATTTTAGCTCCCAGATGCTGCACGGTTTCTTCGATATCTCCTAAACCAGTTGACCTAGACCAATAAAGTTAAGTTGCCTGAATTCTAGATTAAATTATCTAACAACGTGCATTTATAGATTTTGTATCTAGAAACAAACAAAAAAGTTCGACTTTTTGAATTTTAGCTCCCAGATGCTGCACGGTTTCTTCGATATCTCCTAAACCAGTTGACCTAGAGCAATAAAGTTAAGTTGCCTGAATTCTAGATTAAATTATCTAACAACGTGCATTTATAGATTTTGTATCTAGATACAAACAAAAAAGTTCAACTTTTTGAATATTAGCTCCCAGATGCTGCACGGTTTCTTCGATATCTCCTAAACCAGTTGACCTAGAGCAATAAAGTTAAGTTGCCTGAATTCTAGATTAAATTATCTAACAACGTGCATTTATAGATTTTGTATCTAGATACAAACAAAAAAGTTCAACATTTTGAATTTTAGCTCCCAGATGCTGCACGGTTTCTTCGATATCTCCTAAACCAGTTGACCTACAGCAATAAAGTTAAGTTGCCTGAATTCTAGATTAAATTATCTAACAACGTGCATTTATAGATTTTGTATCTAGATACAAACAAAAAAGTTCAACTTTTTGAATTTTAGCTCCCAGATGCTGCACGGTTTCTTCGATATCTCCTAAACCAGTTGACCTACAGCAATAAAGTTAAGTTGCCTGAATTCTAGATTAAATTATCTAACAACGTGCATTTATAGATTTTGTATCTAGATACAAACAAAAAAGTTAAACTTTTTGAATTTTAGCTCCCAGATGCTGCACGGTTTCTTCGATATCTCCTAAACCAGGTGACCTACAGCAATAAAGTTAAGTTGCCTGAATTCTAGATTAAATTATCTAACAACGTGCATTTATAGATTTTGTATCTAGATACAAACAAAAAAGTTAAACTTTTTGAATTTTAGCTCCCAGATGCTGCACGGTTTCTTCGATATCTCCTAAACCAGTTGACCTACAGCAATAATTTTAAGTTGCCTGAATTCTAGATTAAATTATCTAACAACGTGCATTTATAGATTTTGTATCTAGATACAAATAAAAAAGTTCAACTTTTTGAATTTTAGCTCCCAGATGCTGCACGGTTTCTTCGATATCTCCTAAACCAGTTGACCTACAGCAATAAAGTTAAGTTGCCTGAATTCTAGATTAAATTATCTAACAACGTGCATTTATAGATTTTGTATCTAGATACAAACAAAAAAGTTCAACATTTTGAATTTTAGCTCCCAGATGCTGCACGGTTTCTTCGATATCTCCTAAGCCAGTTGACCTAGAGCAATAAAGTTAAGTTGCCTGAATTCTAGATTAAATTATCTAACAACGTGCATTTATAGATTTTGTATCTAGATACAAACAAAAAAGTTCAACTTTTTGAATTTTAGCTCCCAGATGCTGCACGGTTTCTTCGATATCTCCTAAACCAGTTGACCTAGAGCAATAAAGTTAAGTTGCCTGAATTCTAGATTAAATTATCTAACAAC
Source organism: Portevinia maculata (assembly GCA_949715645.1). Taxonomy (NCBI): domain Eukaryota; kingdom Metazoa; phylum Arthropoda; class Insecta; order Diptera; family Syrphidae; genus Portevinia; species Portevinia maculata. Next base: position 83,619,426 of record OX454527.1, read on the forward strand.
GTGCATTTATAGATTTTGTATCTAGATACAAACAAAAAAGTTCAACTTTTTGAATTTTAGCTCCCAGATGCTGCACGGTTTCTTCGATATCTCCTAAACCAGTTGACCTAGAGCAATAAAGTTAAGTTACCTGAATTCTAGATTAAATTATCTAACAACGTGCATTTATAGATTTTGTATCTAGATACAAACAAAAAAGTTCAACTTTTTGAATTTTAGCTCCCAGATGCTGCACGGTTTCTTCGATATATCCTAAACCAATTGAGCTAGACCAATAAAGTTAAGTTGCCTGAATTCTAGATTAAATTATCTAACAACGTGCATTTATAGATTTTGTCTAGATACAAACAAAAAAGTTCAACTTTTTGAATTTTAGCTCCCAGATGCTGCACGGTTTCTTCGATATCTCCTAAACCAGTTGACCTACAGCAATAAAGTTAAGTTGCCTGAATTCTAGATTAAATTATCTAACAACGTGCATTTATAGATTTTGTATCTAGATACAAACAAAAAAGTTCAACTTTTTGAATTTTAGCTCCCAGATGCTGCACGGTTTCTTCGATATCTCCTAAACCAGTTGACCTACAGCAATAAAGTTAAGTTGCCTGAATTCTAGATTAAATTATCTAACAACGTGCATTTATAGATTTTGTATCTAGATACAAACAAAAAAGTTCAACTTTTTGAATTTTAGCTCCCAGATGCTGCACGGTTTCTTCGATATCTCCTAAACCAGTTGACCTAGACCAATAAAGTTAAGTTGCCTGAATTCTAGATTAAATTATCTAATAACGTGCATTTATAGATTTTGTATCTAGAAACAAACAAAAAAGTTCAACTTTTTGAATTTTAGCTCCCAGATGCTGCACGGTTTCTTCGATATCTCCTAAACCAGTTGACCTAGAGCAATAAAGTTAAGTTGCCTGAATTCTAGATTAAATTATCTAACAACGTGCATTTATAGATTTTGTATCTAGATACAAACAAAAAAGTTCAACTTTTTGAATATTAGCTCCCAGATGCTGCACGGTTTCTTCGATATCTCCTAAACCAGTTGACCTAGAGCAATAAAGTTAAGTTGCCTGAATTCTAGATTAAATTATCTAACAACGTGCATTTATAGATTTTGTATCTAGATACAAACAAAAAAGTTCAACTTTTTGAATTTTAGCTCCCAGATGCTGCACGGTTTCTTCGATATCTCCTAAACCAGTTGACCTACAGCAATAAAGTTAAGTTGCCTGAATTCTAGATTAAAGTATCTAACAACGTGCATTTATAGATTTTGTATCTAGATACAAACAAAAAAGTTCAACTTTTTGAATTTTAGCTCCCAGATGCTGCACGGTTTCTTCGATATCTCCTAAACCAGTTGACCTACAGCAATAAAGTTAAGTTGCCTGAATTCTAGATTAAATTATCTAACAACGTGCATTTATGGATTTTGTATCTAGATACAAACAAAAAAGTTCAACATTTTGAATTTTAGCTCCCAGATGCTGCACGGTTTCTTCGATATCTCCTAAACCAGTTGACCTAGAGCAATAAAGTTAAGTTGCCTGAATTCTAGATTAAATTATCTAACAACGTGCATTTATAGATTTTGTATCTAGATACAAACAAAAAAGTTCAACTTTTTGAATTTTAGCTCCCAGATGCTACACGGTTTCTTCGATATCTCCTAAACCAGTTGACCTAGAGCAATAAAGTTAAGATGCCTGAATTCTAGATTAAATTATCTAACAACGTGCATTTATAGATTTGGTATCTAGATACAAACAAAAAAGTTCAACTTTTTGAATTTTAGCTCCCAGATGCTGCACGGTTTCTTCGATATCTCCTAAACCAGTTGACCTACAGCAATAAAGTTAAGTTGCCTGAATTCTAGATTAAATTATCTAACAACGTGCATTTATAGATTTTGTATCTAGATACAAACAAAAAAGTTCAACTTTTTGAATATTAGCTCCCAGATGCTGCACGGTTTCTTCGATATCTCCTAAACCAGTTGACCTAGAGCAATAAAGTTAAGTTGCCTGAATTCTAGATTAAATTATCTAACAACGTGCATTTATAGATTTTGTATCTAGATACAAACAAAAAAGTTAAACTTTTTGAATTTTAGCTCCCAGATGCTGCACGGTTTCTTCGATATCTCCTAAACCAGTTGACCTACAGCAATAAAGTTAAGTTGCCTGAATTCTAGATTAAATTATCTAACAACGTGCATTTATAGATTTTGTATCTAGATACAAACAAAAAAGTTCACCTTTTTGAATTTTAGCTCCCAGATGCTGCACGGTTTCTTCGAAATCTCCCAAACCAGTTGACCTACAGCGATATAATTAATTTTCCTGAATTCTAGATTCAATTATCTAACAACGTGCATTTATAGATTTTGTATCTAGATACAAACAAAAAAGTTCAACTTTTTGAATTTTAGCTCCCAGATGCTGCACGGTTTCTTCGATATCTCCTAAGCCAGTTGACCTAGAGCAATAAACTTAAGTTGCCTGAATTCTAGATTAAATTATCTAACAACGTGCATTTATAGATTTTGTATCTAGATACAAACAAAAAAGTTCACCTTTTTGAATTTTAGCTCCCAGATGCTGCACGGTTTCTTCGAAATCTCCCAAACCAGTTGACCTACAGCGATATAATTAATTTTCCTGAATTCTAGATTCAATTATCTAACAACGTGCATTTATAGATTTTGTATCTAGATACAAACAAAAAAGTTCAACTTTTTGAATTTTAGCTCCCAGATGCTGCACGGTTTCTTCGATATCTCCTAAGCCAGTTGACCTAGAGCAATAAAGTTAAGTTGCCTGAATTCTAGATTAAATTATCTAACAACGTGCATTTATAGATTTTCTATCTAGATACAAACAAAAAAGTTCAACTTTTTGAATTTTAGCTCCCAGATGCTGCACGGTTTCACCGATATCTCCTAAACCAGTTGACCTAGAGCAATAAAGTTAAGTTGCCTGAATTCTAGATTAAATTATCTAACAACGTGCATTTATAGATTTTGTATCTAGATACAAACAAAAAAGTTCAACTTTTTGAATTTTAGCTCCCAGATGCTGCACGGTTTCTTCGATATCTCCTAAACCACTTGACCTAGAGCAATAAAGTTAAGTTGCCTGAATTCTAGATTAAATTATCTAACAACGTGCATTTATAGATTTTGTATCTAGATACAAACAAAAAAGTTCAACTTTTTGAATTTTAGCTCCCAGATGCTGCACGGTTTCTTCGATATCTCCTAAACCAGTTGACCTAGAGCAATAAAGTTAAGTTGCCTGAATTCTAGATTAAATTATCTAACAACGTGCATTTATAGATTTTGTATCTAGATACAAACAAAAAAGTTCAACTTTTTGAATTTTAGCTCCCAGATGCTGCACGGTTTCTTCGATATCTCCTAAACCAGTTGACCTAGAGCAATAAAGTTAAGTTGCCTGAATTCTAGTTTAAATTATCTAACAACGTGCATTTATAGATTTTGTATCTAGATACAAACAAAAAAGTTCAACTTTTTGAATTTTAGCTCCCAGATGCTGCACGGTTTCTTCGATATCTCCTAAACCAGTTGACCTAGAGCAATAAAGTTAAGTTGCCTGAATTCTAGATTAAATTATCTAACAACGTGCATTTATAGATTTTGTATCTAGAGACAAACAAAAAAGTTCAACTTTTTAAATTTTAGCTCCCAGATGCTGCACGGTTTCTTCGATATCTCCTAAACCAGTTGACCTACAGCAATAAAGTTAAGTTGCCTGAATTCTAGATTAAATTATCTAACAACGTGCATTTATAGATTTTGTATCTAGATACAAACAAAAAAGTTCAACTTTTTGAATTTTAGCTCCCAGATGCTGCAGGGTTTCTTCGATATCTCCTAAACCAGTTGACCTAGAGCAATAAAGTTAAGTTGCCTGAATTCTAGATTAAATTATCTAGCAACGTGCATTTATAGATTTTGTATCTAGATACAAACAAAAAAGTTCAACTTTTTGAATTTTAGCTCCCAGATGCTGCACGGTTTCTTCGATATCTCCTAAACCAGTTGACCTAGAGCAATAAAGTTAAGTTGCCGGAATTCTAGATTAAATTATCTAACAACGTGCATTTATAGATTTTGTATCTAGAAACAAACAAAAAAGTTCAACTTTTTGAATTTTAGCTCCCAGATGCTGCACGGTTTCTTCGATATCTCCTAAACCAGTTGACCTAGAGCAATAAAGTTAAGTTGCCTGAATTCTAGATTAAATTATCTAACAACGTGCATTTATAGATTTTGTATCTAGATACAAACAAAAAAGTTCAACTTTTTGAATTTTAGCTCCCAGATGCTGCACGGTTTCTTCGATATCTCCTAAACCAGTTGACCTAGACCAATAAAGTTAAGTTGCCTGAATTCTATATTTAATTATCTAACAACGTGCATTTATAGATTTTGTATCTAGATACAAATAAAAAAGTTCAACTTTTTGAATTTTAGCTCCCAGATGCTGCACGGTTTCTTCGATATCTCCTAAACCAGTTGACCTAGACCAATAAAGTTAAGTTGCCTGAATTCTAGATTAAATTATCTAACAACGTGCATTTATAGATTTTGTATCTAGATACAAACAAAAAAGTTCAACTTTTTGAATTTTAGCTCCCAGATGCTGCACGGTTTCTTCGATATCTCCTAAACCAGTTGACCTAGACCAATAAAGTTAAGTTGCCTGAATTCTAGATTAAATTATCTAACAACGTGCATTTATAGATTTTGTATCTAGATACAAACAAAAAAGTTCAACTTTTTGAATTTTAGCTCCCAGATGCTGCACGGTTTCTTCGATATCTCCTAAACCAGTTGACCTAGAGCAATAAAGTTAAGTTGCCTGAATTCTAGATTGAATTATCTAACAACGTGCATTTATAGATTTTGTATCTAGATACAAACAAAAAAGTTCAACTTTTTGAATTTTAGCTCCCAGATGCTTCACGGTTTCTTCGATATCTCCTAAACCAGTTGACCTAGACCAATAAAGTTAAGTTGCCTGAATTCTAGATTAAATTATCTAACAACGTGCATTTATAGATTTTGTATCTAGATACAAACAAAAAAGTTCAACTTTTTGAATTTTAGCTCCCAGATACTGCACGGTTTCTTCGATATCTCCTAAACCAGTAGACCTAGAGCAATAAAGTTAAATTGCCTGAATTCTAGATTAAATTATCTAACAACGTGCATTTATAGATTTTGTATCTAGATACAAACAAAAAAGTTCAACTTTTTGAATTTTAGCTCCCAGATGCTGCACGGTTTCTTCGATATCTCCTAAACCAGTTGACCTAGAGCAATAAAGTTAAGTTGCCTGAATTCTAGATTGAATTATCTAACAACGTGCATTTATAGATTTTGTATCTAGATACAAACAAAAAAGTTCAACTTTTTGAATTTTAGCTCCCAGATGCTTCACGGTTTCTTCGATATCTCCTAAACCAGTTGACCTAGACCAATAAAGTTAAGTTGCCTGAATTCTAGATTAAATTATCTAACAACGTGCATTTATAGATTTTGTATCTAGATACAAACAAAAAAGTTCAACTTTTTGAATTTTAGCTCCCAGATGCTGCACGGTTTCTTCGATATCTCCTAAACCAGTTGACATAGAGCAATAAAGTTAAGTTGCCTGAATTCTAGATTAAATTATCTAACAACGTGCATTTAGAGATTTTGTATCTAGATACAAACAAAAAAGTTCAACTTTTTGAATTTTAGCTCCCAGATGCTGCACGGTTTCTTCGATATCTCCTAAACCAGTTAACCTAGAGCAATAAAGTTAAGTTGCCTGAATTCTAGATTAAAATATCTAACAACGTGCATTTATAGATTTTGTATCTAGATACAAACAAAAAAGTTCAACTTTTTGAATTTTAGCTCCCAGATGCTGCACGGTTTCTTCGATATCTCCTAAACCAGTTGACCTAGAGCAATAAAGTTAAGTTGCCTGAATTCTAGATTAAATTATCTAACAACGTGCATTTATAGATTTTGTATCTAGATACAAACAAAGAAGTTCAACTTTTTGAATTTTAGCTGCCAGATGCTGCACGGTTTCTTCGATATCTCCTAAACCAGTTGACCTAGACCAATAAAGTTAAGTTGCCTGAATTCTAGATTAAATTATCTAACAACGTGCATTTATAGATTTTGTATCTAGATACAAACAAAAAAGTTCAACTTTTTGAATTGTAGCTCCCAGATGCTGCACGGTTTCTTCGATATCTCCTAAACCAGTTGACCTAGACCAATAAAGTTAAGTTGCCTGAATTCTAGATTAAATTATCTAACAACGTGCATTTATAGATTTTGTATCTAGATACAAACAAAAAAGTTCAACTTTTTGAATTTTAGCTCCCAGATGCTGCACGGTTTCTTCGATATCTCCTAAACCAGTTGACCTAGACCAATAAAGTTAAGTTGCCTGAATTCTAGATTAAATTATCTAACAACGTGCATTTATAGATTTTGTATCTAGATACAAACAAAAAAGTTCAACTTTTTGAATTTTAGCTCCCAGATGCTGCACGGTTTCTTCGATATCTCCTAAACCAGTTGACCTAGAGCAATAAAGTTAAGTTACCTGAATTCTAGATTAAATTATCTAACAACGTGCATTTATAGATTTTGTATCTAGATACAAACAAAAAAGTTCAACTTTTTGAATTTTAGCTCCCAGATGCTGCACGGTTTCTTCGATATCTCCTAAACCAGTTGACCTAGAGCAATAAAGTTAAGTTGCCTGAATTCTAGATTAAATTATCTAACAACGTGCATTTATAGATTTTGTATCTAGATACAAACAAAAAAGTTCAACTTTTTGAATTTTAGCTCCCAGATGCTGCACGGTTTCTTCGATATCTCCTAAACCAGTTGACCTAGAGCAATAAAGTTAAGTTGCCTGAATTCTAGATTAAATTATCTAACAACGTGCATTTATAGATTTTGTATCTAGATACAAACAAAAAAGTTCAACTTTTTGAATTTTAGCTCCCAGATGCTGCACGGTTTCTTCGATATCTCCTAAACCAGTTGACCTAGAGCAATAAAGTTAAGTTGCCTGAATTCTAGATTAAATTATCTAACAACGTGCATTTATAGATTTTATATCTAGATACAAACAAAAAAGTTCAACTTTTTGAATTTTAGCTCCCAGATGCTGCACGGTTTCTTCGATATCTCCTAAACCAGTTGACCTAGAGCAATAAAGTTAAGTTGCCTGAATTCTAGATTAAATTATCTAACAACGTGCATTTATAGATTTTGTATCTAGATACAAACAAAAAAGTTCAACTTTTTGAATTTTAGCTCCCAGATGCTGCACGGTTTCTTCGATATCTCCTAAACCAGTTGACCTACAGCAATAAAGTTAAGTTGCCTGAATTCTAGATTAAATTATCTAACAACGTGCATTTATAGATTTTGTATCTAGATACAAACAAAAAAGTTCAACTTTTTGAATTTTAGCTCCCAGATGCTACACGGTTTCTTCGATATCTCCCAAACCAGTTGACCTACAGCGATATAATTAATTTTCCTGAATTCTAGATTCAATTATCTAACAACGTGCATTTATAGATTTTGTATCTAGATACAAACAAAAAAGTTCAACTTTTTGAATTTTAGCTCCCAGATGCTGCACGGTTTCTTCGATATCTCCTAAACCAGTTGACCTAGAGCAATAAAGTTAAGTTGCCTGAATTCTAGATTAAATTATCTAACAACGTGCATTTATAGATTTTGTATCTAGATACAAACAAAAAAGTTCAACTTTTTGAATTTTAGCTCCCATATGCTGCACGGTTTCTTCGATATCTCCTAAACCAGTTGACCTAGAGCAATAAAGTTAAGTTGCCTGAATTCTAGATTAAATTATCTAACAACGTGCATTTATAGATTTTCTATCTAGATACAAACAAAAAAGTTCAACTGCACGGTTTCTTCGATATCTCCTAAACCAGTTGACCTACAGCAATAAAGTTAAGTTGCCTGAATTCTAGATTAAATTATCTAACAACGTGCATTTATAGATTTTGTATCTAGATACAAACAAAAAAGTTCAACTTTTTGAATTTTAGCTCCCAGATGCTGCACGGTTTCTTCGATATCTCCTAAACCAGTTGACCTACAGCAATAAAGTTAAGTTGCCTGAATTCTAGATTAAATTATCTAACAACGTGCATTTATAGATTTTGTATCTAGATACAAACAAAAAAGTTCAACTTTTTGAATTTTAGCTCCCAGATGCTGCACGGTTTCTTCGATATCTCCTAAACCAGTTGACCTACAGCAATAAAGTTAAGTTGCCTGAATTCTAGATTAAATTATCTAACAACGTGCATTTATAGATTTTGTATCTAGATACAAACAAAAAAGTTCAACTTTTTGAATTTTAGCTCCCAGATGCTGCACGGTTTCTTCGATATCTCCTAAACCAGTTGACCTAGACCAATAAAGTTAAGTTGCCTGAAATCTAGATTAAATTATCTAACAACGTGCATTTATAGATTTTGTATCTAGATACAAACAAAAAAGTTCAACTTTTTGAATTTTAGCTCCCAGATGCTGCACGGTTTCTTCGATATCTCCTAAACCAGTTGACCTAGAGCAATAAAGTTAAGTTGCCTGAATTCTAGATTAAATTATCTAACAACGTGCATTTATAGATTTTGTATTTAGAGACAAACAAAAAAGTTCAACTTTTTAAATTTTAGCTCCCAGATGCTGCACGGTTTCTTCGATATCTCCTAAACCAGTTGACCTAGAGCAATAAAGTTAAGTTGCATGAATTCTAGATTAAATTATCTAACAACGTGCATTTATAGATTTTGTATCTAGATACAAACAAAAAAGTTCAACTTTTTGAATTTTAGCTCCCAGATGCTGCACGGTTTCTTCGATATCTCCTAAACCAGTTGACCTAGAGCAATAAAGTTAAGTTGCCTGAATTCTAGATTAAATTATCTAACAACGTGCATTTATAGATTTTGTATCTAGATACAAACAAAAAAGTTCAACTTTTTGAATTTTAGCTCCCAGATGCTGCACGGTTTCTTCGATATCTCCTAAACCAGTTGACCTAGAGCAATAAAGTTAAGTTGCCTGAATTCTAGATTAAATTATCTAACAACGTGCATTTATAGATTTTGTATCTAGATACAAACAAAAAGTTCAACTTTTTGAATTTTAGCTCCCAGATGCTGCACGGTTTCTTCGATATCTCCTAAACCAGTTGACCTAGAGCAATAAAGTTAAGTTGCCTGAATTCTAGATTAAATTATCTAACAACGTGCATTTATAGATTTTGTATCTAGATACAAACAAAAAAGTTCAACTTTTTGAATTTTAGCTCCCAGATGCTGCACGGTTTCTTCGATATCTCCTAAACCAGTTGACCTAGAGCAATAAAGTTAAGTTGCCTGAATTCTAGATTAAATTATCTAACAACGTGCATTTATAGATTTTGTATCTAGATACAAACAAAAAAGTTCAACTTTTTGAATTTTAGCTCCCAGATGCTGCACGGTTTCTTCGATATCTCCTAAACCAGTTGACCTAGAGCAATAAAGTTAAGTTGCCTGAATTCTAGATTAAATTATCTAACAACGTGCATTTATAGATTTTGTATCTAGATACAAACAAAAAAGTTCAACTTTTTGAATTTTAGCTCCCAGATGCTGCACGGTTTCTTCGATATCTCCTAAACCAGTTGACCTAGAGCAATAAAGTTAAGTTGCCTGAATTCTAGATTAAATTATCTAACAACGTGCATTTATAGATTTTGTATCTAGATACAAACAAAAAAGTTCAACTTTTTGAATTTTAGCTCCCAGATGCTGCACGGTTTCTTCGATATCTCCTAAACCAGTTGACCTAGAGCAATAAAGTTAAGTTGCCTGAATTCTAGATTAAATTATCTAACAACGTGCATTTATAGATTTTGTATCTAGATACAAACAAAAAGTTCAACTTTTTGAATTTTAGCTCCCAGATGCTGCACGGTTTCTTCGATATCTCCTAAACTAGTTGACCTAGAGCAATAAAGTTAAGTTGCCTGAATTCTAGATTAAATTATCTAACAACGTGCATTTATAGATTTTGTATCTAGATACAAACAAAAAAGTTCAACTTTTTGAATTTTAGCTCCCAGATGCTGCACGGTTTCTTCGATATCTCCTAAACCAGTTGACCTAGAGCAATAAAGTTAAGTTGCCTGAATTCTAGATTAAATTATCTAACAACGTGCATTTATAGATTTTGTATCTAGATACAAACAAAAAAGTTCAACTTTTTGAATTTTAGCTCCCAGATGCTGCACGGTTTCTTCGATATCTCCTAAACCAGTTGACCTAGAGCAATAAAGTTAAGTTGCCTGAATTCTAGATTAAATTATCTAACAACGTGCATTTATAGATTTTGTATCTAGATACAAACAAAAAAGTTCAACTTTTTGAATTTTAGCTCCCAGATGCTGCACAGTTTCTTCGATATCTCCTAAACCAGTTGACCTAGAGCAATAAAGTTAAGTTGCCTGAATTCTAGATTAAATTATCTAACAACGTGCATTTATAGATTTTGTATCTAGATACAAACAAAAAAGTTCAACTTTTTGAATTTTAGCTCCCAGATGCTGCACGGTTTCTTCGATATCTCCTAAACCAGTAGACCTAGAGCAATAAAGTTAAGTTGCCTGAATTCTAGATTAAATTAGCTAACAACGTGCATTTATAGATTTTGTATCTAGATACAAACAAAAAAGTTCAACTTTTTGAATTTTAGCTCCCAGATGCTGCACGGTTTCTTCGATATCTCCTAAACCAGTTGACCTAGAGCAATAAAGTTAAGTTGCCTGAATTCTAGATTAAATTATCTAACAACGTGCATTTATAGATTTTGTATCTAGGACAAACAAAAAAGTTCAACTTTTTAAATTTTAGCTCCCAGATGCTGCACGGTTTCTTCGATATCTCCTAAACCAGTTGACCTAGAGCAATAAAGTTAAGTTGCATGAATTCTAGATTAAATTATCTAACAACGTGCATTTATAGATATTGTATCTAGATACAAACAAAAAAGTTCAACTTTTTGAATTTTAGCTCCCAGATGCTGCACGGTTTCTTCGATATCTCCTAAACCAGTTGACCTAGAGCAATAAAGTTAAGTTGCCTGAATTCTAGATTAAATTATCTAACAACGTGCATTTATAGATTTTGTATCTAGATACAAACAAAAGGGTTCAACTTTTTGAATTTTAGCTCCCAGATGCTGCACGGTTTCTTCGATATCTCCTAAACCAGTTGACCTAGAGCAATAAAGTTAAGTTGCCTGAATTCTAGATTAAATTATCTAACAACGTGCATTTATAGATTTTGTATCTAGATACAAACAAAAAAGTTCAACTTTTTGAATTTTAGCTCCCAGATGCTGCACGGTTTCTTCGATATCTCCTAAACCAGTTGACCTAGAGCAATAAAGTTAAGTTGCCTGAATTCTAGATTAAATTATGTAACAACGTGCATTTATAGATTTTGTATCTAGATACAAACAAAAAAGTTAAACTTTTTGAATTTTAGCTCCCAGATGGTGCACGGTTTCTTCGATATCTCCTAAACCAGTTGACCTAGAGCAATAAAGTTAAGTTGCCTGAATTCTAGATTAAATTATCTAACAACGTGCATTTATAGATTTTGTATCTAGATACAAACAAAAAAGTTCAACTTTTTGAATTTTAGCTCCCAGATGCTGCACGGTTTCTTCGATATCTCCTAAACCAGTTGACCTAGAGCAATAAAGTTAAGTTGCCTGAATTCTAGATTAAATTATCTAACAACGTGCATTTATAGATTTTGTATCTAGATACAAACAAAAAAGTTCAACTTTTTGAATTTTAGCTCCCAGATGCTGCACGGTTTCTTCGATATCTCCTAAACCAGTTGACCTAGAGCAATAAAGTTAAGTTGCCTGAATTCTAGATTAAATTATCTAACAACGTGCATTTATAGATTTTGTATCTAGATACAAACAAAAAAGTTCAACTTTTTGAATTTTAGCTCCCAGATGCTGCACAGTTTCTTCGATATCTCCTAAACCAGTTGACCTAGAGCAATAAAGTTAAGTTGCCTGAATTCTAGATTAAATTATCTAACAACGTGCATTTATAGATTTTGTATCTAGATACAAACAAAAAAGTTCAACTTTTTGAATTTTAGCTCCCAGATGCTGCACGGTTTCTTCGATATCTCCTAAACCAGTAGACCTAGAGCAATAAAGTTAAGTTGCCTGAATTCTAGATTAAATTAGCTAACAACGTGCATTTATAGATTTTGTATCTAGATACAAACAAAAAAGTTCAACTTTTTGAATTTTAGCTCCCAGATGCTGCACGGTTTCTTCGATATCTCCCAAACCAGTTGACCTACAGCGATATAATTAATTTTCCTGAATTCTAGATTCAATTATCTAACAACGTGCATTTATAGATTTTGTATCTAGATACAAACAAAAAAGTTCAACTTTTTTAATTTTATCTCCCAGATGCTGCACGGTTTCTTCGATATCTCCTAAACCAGTTGACCTACAGCAATAAAGTTAAGTTGCCTGAATTCTAGATTAAATTATCTAACAACGTGCATTTATAGATTTTGTATCTAGATACAAACAAAAAAGTTCAACTTTTTGAATTTTAGCTCCCAGATGCTGCACGGTTTCTTCGATATCTCCTAAACCAGTTGACCTACAGCAATAAAGTTAAGTTGCCTGAATTCTAGATTAAATTATCTAACAACGTGCATTTATAGATTTTGTATCTAGATACAAACAAAAAAGTTCAACTTTTTGAATTTTAGCTCCCAGATGCTGCACGGTTTCTTCGATATCTCCTAAACCAGTTGACCTACAGCAATAAAGTTAAGTTGCCTGAATTCTAGATTAAATTATCTAACAACGTGCATTTATAGATTTTGTATCTAGATACAAACAAAAAAGTTCAACTTTTTGAATTTTAGCTCCCAGATGCTGCACGGTTTCTTCGATATCTCCTAAACCAGTTGACCTAGAGCAATAAAGTTAAGTTGCCTGAAATCTAGATTAAATTATCTAACAACGTGCATTTATAGATTTTGTATCTAGATACAAACAAAAAAGTTCAACTTTTTGAATTTTAGCTCCCAGATGCTGCACGGTTTCTTCGATATCTCCTAAACCAGTTGACCTAGAGCAATAAAGTTAAGTTGCCTGAATTCTAGATTAAATTATCTAACAACGTGCATTTATAGATTTTGTATTTAGAGACAAACAAAAAAGTTCAACTTTTTAAATTTTAGCTCCCAGATGCTGCACGGTTTCTTCGATATCTCCTAAACCAGTTGACCTAGAGCAATAAAGTTAAGTTGCATGAATTCTAGATTAAATTATCTAACAACGTGCATTTATAGATTTTGTATCTAGATACAAACAAAAAAGTTCAACTTTTTGAATTTTAGCTCCCAGATGCTGCACGGTTTCTTCGATATCTCCTAAACCAGTTGACCTAGAGCAATAAAGTTAAGTTGCCTGAATTCTAGATTAAATTATCTAACAACGTGCATTTATAGATTTTGTATCTAGATACAAACAAAAAAGTTCAACTTTTTAAATTTTAGCTCCCAGATGCTGCACGGTTTCTTCGATATCTCCTAAACCAGTTGACCTAGAGCAATAAAGTTAAGTTGCCTGAATTCTAGATTAAATTATCTAACAACGTGCATTTATAGATTTTGTATCTAGATACAAACAAAAAAGTTCAACTTTTTGAATTTTAGCTCCCAGATGCTGCACGGTTTCTTCGATATCTCCTAAACCAGTTGACCTAGAGCAATAAAGTTAAGTTGCATGAATTCTAGATTAAATTATCTAACAACGTGCATTTATAGATTTTGTATCTAGATACAAACAAAAAAGTTCAACTTTTTGAATTTTAGCTCCCAGATGCTGCACGGTTTCTTCGATATCTCCTAAACCAGTTGACCTAGAGCAATAAAGTTAAGTTGCATGAATTCTAGATTAAATTATCTAACAACGTGCATTTATAGATTTTGTATCTAGATACAAACAAAAAAGTTCAACTTTTTGAATTTTAGCTCCCAGATGCTGCACGGTTTCTTCGATATCTCCTAAACCAGTTGACCTAGAGCAATAAAGTTAAGTTGCCTGAATTCTAGATTAAATTATCTAACAACGTGCATTTATAGATTTTGTATCTAGATACAAACAAAAAAGTTCAACTTTTTAAATTTTAGCTCCCAGATGCTGCACGGTTTCTTCGATATCTCCTAAACCAGTTGACCTAGAGCAATAAAGTTAAGTTGCCTGAATTCTAGATTAAATTATCTAACAACGTGCATTTATAGATTTTGTATCTAGATACAAACAAAAAAGTTCAACTTTTTGAATTTTAGCTCCCAGATGCTGCACGGTTTCTTCGATATCTCCTAAACCAGTTGACCTAGAGCAATAAAGTTAAGTTGCCTGAATTCTAGATTAAATTATCTAGCAACGTGCATTTATAGATTTTGTATCTAGATACAAACAAAAAAGTTCAACTTTTTGAATTTTAGCTCCCAGATGCTGCACGCTTTGTTCGATATCTCCTAAACCAGTTGACCTAGAGCAATAAAGTTAAGTTGCCTAAATTCTAGATTAAATTATCTAACAACGTGCATTTATAGATTTTGTATCTAGAGACAAACAAAAAAGTTCAACTTTTTAAATTTTAGCTCCCAGATGCTGCACGGTTTCTTCGATATCTCCTAAACCAGTTGACCTAGAGCAATAAAGTTAAGTTGCCTGAATTCTAGATTAAATTATCTAACAACGTGCATTTATAGATTTTGTATCTAGATGCAAACAAAAAGTTCAACTTTTTGAATTTTAGCTCCCAGATGCTGCACGGTTTCTTCGATATCTCCTAAACCAGTTGACCTAGAGCAATAAAGTTAAGTTGCCTGAATTCTAGATTAAATTATCTAACAACGTGCATTTATAGATTTTGTATCTAGATACAAACAAAAAAGTTCAACTTTTTGAATTTTAGCTCCCAGATGCTGCACGGTTTCTTCGATATCTCCTAAACCAGTTGACCTAGAGCAATAAAGTTAAGTTGCCTGAATTCTAGATTAAATTATCTAACAACGTGCATTTATAGATTTTGTATCTAGATACAAACAAAAAAGTTCAACTTTTTGAATTTTAGCTCCCAGATGCTGCACGGTTTCTTCGATATCTCCTAAACCAGTTGACCTAGAGCAATAAAGTTAAGTTGCCTGAATTCTAGATTAAATTATCTAACAACGTGCATTTATAGATTTTGTATCTAGATACAAACAAAAAAGTTCAACTTTTTGAATTTTAGCTCCCAGATGCTGCACGGTTTCTTCGATATCTCCTAAACCAGTAGACCTAGAGCAATAAAGTTAAGTTGCCTGAATTCTAGATTAAATTAGCTAACAACGTGCATTTATAGATTTTGTATCTAGATACAAACAAAAAAGTTCAACTTTTTGAATTTTAGCTCCCAGATGCTGCACGGTTTCTTCGATATCTCCTAAACCAGTTGACCTAGAGCAATAAAGTTAAGTTGCCTGAATTCTAGATTAAATTATCTAACAATGTGCATTTATAGATTTTGTATCTAGGACAAACAAAAAAGTTCAACTTTTTAAATTTTAGCTCCCAGATGCACGGTTTCTTCGATATCTCCTAAACCAGTTGACCTAGAGCAATAAAGTTAAGTTGCATGAATTCTAGATTAAATTATCTAACAACGTGCATTTATAGATTTTGTATCTAGATACAAACAAAAAAGTTCAACTTTTTGAATTTTAGCTCCCAGATGCTGCACGGTTTCTTCGATATCTCCTAAACCAGTTGACCTAGAGCAATAAAGTTAAGTTGCCTGAATTCTAGATTAAATTATCTAACAACGTGCATTTATAGATTTTGTATCTAGATACAAACAAAAGGGTTCAACTTTTTGAATTTTAGCTCCCAGATGCTGCACGGTTTCTTCGATATCTCCTAAACCAGTTGACCTAGAGCAATAAAGTTAAGTTGCCTGAATTCTAGATTAAATTATCTAACAACGTGCATTTATAGATTTTGTATCTAGATACAAACAAAAAAGTTCAACTTTTTGAATTTTAGCTCCCAGATGCTGCACGGTTTCTTCGATATCTCCTAAACCAGTTGACCTAGAGCAATAAAGTTAAGTTGCCTGAATTCTAGATTAAATTATGTAACAACGTGCATTTATAGATTTTGTATCTAGATACAAACAAAAAAGTTAAACTTTTTGAATTTTAGCTCCCAGATGGTGCACGGTTTCTTCGATATCTCCTAAACCAGTTGACCTAGAGCAATAAAGTTAAGTTGCCTGAATTCTAGATTAAATTATCTAACAACGTGCATTTATAGATTTTGTATCTAGATACAAACAAAAAAGTTCAACTTTTTGAATTTTAGCTCCCAGATGCTGCACGGTTTCTTCGATATCTCCTAAACCAGTAGACCTAGAGCAATAAAGTTAAGTTGCCTGAATTCAAGATTAAATTATCTAACAACGTGCATTTATAGATTTTGTATCTAGATACAAACAAAAAAGTTCAACTTTTTGAATTTTAGCTGCCAGATGCTGCACGGTTTCTTCGATATCTCCTAAACCAGTTGACCTAGAGCAATAAAGTTAAGTTGCCTGAATTCTAGATTAAATTATCTAGCAACGTGCATTTATAGATTTTGTATCTAGATACAAACAAAAAAGTTCAACTTTTTGAATTTTAGCTCCCAGATGCTGCACGGTTTGTTCGATATCTCCTAAACCAGTTGACCTAGAGCAATAAAGTTAAGTTGCCTGAATTCTAGATTAAATTATCTAACAACGTGCATTTATAGATTTTGTATCTAGATACAAACAAAAAAGTTCAACTTTTTGAATTTTAGCTCCCAGATGCTGCACGGTTTCTTCGATATCTCCTAAACCAGTTGACCTAGAGCAATAAAGTTAAGTTGCCTGAATTCTAGATTAAATTATCTAACAACGTGCATTTATAGATTTTGTATCTAGATACAAACAAAAAAGTTCAACTTTTTGAATTTTAGCTCCCAGATGCTGCACGGTTTCTTCGATATCTCCTAAACCAGTTGACCTAGAGCAATAAAGTTAAGTTGCCTGAATTCTAGATTAAATTATCTAACAACGTGCATTTATAGATTTTGTATCTAGATACAAACAAAAAAGTTCAACTTTTTGAATTTTAGCTCCCAGATGCTGCACGGTTTCTTCGATATCTCCTAAACCAGTAGACCTAGAGCAATAAAGTTAAGTTGCCTGAATTCTAGATTAAATTATCTAACAACGTGCATTTATAGATTTTGTATCTAGATACAAACAAAAAAGTTCAACTTTTTGAATTTTAGCTCCCAGATGCTGCACGGTTTCTTCGATATCTCCTAAACCAGTTGACCTAGAGCAATAAAGTTAAGTTGCCTGAATTCTAGATTAAATTATCTAACAACGTGCATTTATAGATTTTGTATCTAGATACAAACAAAAAAGTTCAACTTTTTGAATTTTAGCTCCCAGATGCTGCACGGTTTCTTCGATATCTCCTAAACCAGTTGACCTAGAGCAATAAAGTTAAGTTGCCTGAATTCTAGATTAAATTATCTAACAACGTGCATTTATAGATTTTGTATCTAGATACAAACAAAAAAGTTCAACTTTTTGAATTTTAGCTCCCAGATGCTGCACGGTTTCTTCGATATCTCCTAAACCAGTAGACCTAGAGCAATAAAGTTAAGTTGCCTGAATTCTAGATTAAATTATCTAACAACGTGCATTTATAGATTTTGTATCTAGATACAAACAAAAAAGTTCAACTTTTTGAATTTTAGCTCCCAGATGCTGCACGGTTTCTTCGATATCTCCTAAACCAGTTGACCTAGAGCAATAAAGTTAAGTTGCCTGGATTCTAGATTAAATTATCTAACAACGTGCATTTATAGATTTTGTATCTAGGACAAACAAAAAAGTTCAACTTTTTAAATTTTAGCTCCCAGATGCTGCACGGTTTCTTCGATATCTCCTAAACCAGTTGACCTAGAGCAATAAAGTTAAGTTGCATGAATTCTAGATTAAATTATCTAACAACGTGCATTTATAGATTTTGTATCTAGATACAAACAAAAAAGTTCAACTTTTTGAATTTTAGCTCCCAGATGCTGCACGGTTTCTTCGATATCTCCTAAACCAGTTGACCTAGAGCAATAAAGTTAAGTTGCCTGAATTATAGATTAAATTATCTAACAACGTGCATTTATAGATTTTGTATCTAGATACAAACAAAAAAGTTCAACTTTTTGAATTTTAGCTCCCTGATGCTGCACGGTTTCTTCGATATCTCCTAAACCAGTTGACCTAGAGCAATAAAGTTAAATTGCCTGAATTCTAGATTAAATTATCTAACAACGTGCATTTATAGATTTTGTATCTAGATACAAACAAAAAAGTTCAACTTTTTGAATTTTAGCTCCCAGATGCTGCACAGTTTCTTCGATATCTCCTAAACCAGTTGACCTAGAGCAATAAAGTTAAGTTGCCTGAATTCTAGATTAAATTATCTAACAACGTGCATTTATAGATTTTGTATCTAGATACAAACAAAAAAGTTCAACTTTTTGAATTTTAGCTCCCAGATGCTGCACGGTTTCTTCGATATCTCCTAAACCAGTAGACCTAGAGCAATAAAGTTAAGTTGCCTGAATTCTAGATTAAATTATCTAACAACGTGCATTTATAGATTTTGTATCTAGATACAAACAAAAAAGTTCAACTTTTTGAATTTTAGCTCCCAGATGCTGCACGGTTTCTTCGATATCTCCTAAACCAGTAGACCTAGAGCAATAAAGTTAAGTTGCCTGAATTCTAGATTAAATTATCTAACAACGTGCATTTATAGATTTTGTATCTAGATACAAACAAAAAAGTTCAACTTTTTGAATTTTAGCTCCCAGATGCTGCACGGTTTCTTCGATATATCCTAAACCAGTTGACCTAGAGCAATAAAGTTAAGTTGCCTGAATTCTAGATTAAATTATCTAACAACGTGCATTTATAGATTTTGTATCTAGATACAAACAAAAAAGTTCAACTTTTTGAATTTTAGCTCCCAGATGCTGCACGGTTTCTTCGATATCTCCTAAACCAGTTGACCTAGAGCAATAAAATTAAGTTGCCTGAATTCTAGATTAAATTATCTAACAACGTGCATTTATAGATTTTGTATCTAGATACAAACAAAAAAGTTCAACTTTTTGAATTTTAGCTCCCAGATGCTGCACGGTTTCTTCGATATCTCCTAAACCAGTTGACCTAGAGCAATAAAGTTAAGTTGCCTGAATTCTAGATTAAATTATCTAACAACGTGCATTTATAGATTTTGTATCTAGATACAAACAAAAAAGTTCAACTTTTTGAATTTTAGCTCCCAGATGCTGCACGGTTTCTTCGATATCTCCTAAACCAGTTGACCTAGAGCAATAAAGTTAAGTTGCCTGAATTCTAGATTAAATTATCTAACAACGTGCGTTTATAGATTTTCTATCTAGATACAAACAAAAAAGTTCAACTGCATGGTTTCTTCGATATCTCCTAAACCAGTTGACCTACAGCAATAAAGTTAAGTTGCCTGAATTCTAGATTAAATTATCTAACAACGTGCATTTATAGATTTTGTATCTAGATACAAACAAAAAAGTTCAACTTTTTGAATTTTAGCTCCCAGATGCTGCACGGTTTTTTCGATATCTCCTAAACCAGTTGACCTAGACCAATAAAGTTAAGTTGCCTGAATTCTAGATTAAATTATCTAACAACGTGCATTTATAGATTTTGTATCTAGATACAAACAAAAAAGTTCAACTTTTTGAATTTTAGCTCCCAGATGCTGCACGGTTTCTTCGATATCTCCTAAACCAGTTGACCTAGAGCAATAAAGTTAAGTTGCCTGAATTCTAGATTAAATTATCTAACAACGTGCATTTATAGATTTTGTATCTAGATACAAACAAAAAAGTTCAACTTTTTCAATTTTAGCTCCCAGATGCTGCACGGTTTCTTCGATATCTCCTAAACCAGTTGACCTAGACCAATAAAGTTAAGTTGCCTGAATTCTAGATTAAATTATCTAGCAACGTGCATTTATAGATTTTGTATCTAGATACAAACAAAAAAGTTCAACTTTTTGAATTTTAGCTCCCAGATGCTGCACGGTTTCTTCGATATCTCCTAAACCAGTTGACCTAGAGCAATAAAGTTAAGTTGCCTGAATTCTAGATTAAATTATCTAACAACGTGCATTTATAGATTTTGTATCTAGAGACAAACAAAAAAGTTCAACTTTTTAAATTTTAGCTCCCAGATGCTGCACGGTTTCTTCGATATCTCCTAAACCAGTTGACCTAGAGCAATAAAGTTAAGTTGCCTGAATTCTAGATTAAATTATCTAACAACGTGCATTTATAGATTTTGTATCTAGATACAAACAAAAAAGTTCAACTTTTTGAATTTTAGCTCCCAGATGCTGCACGGTTTCTTCGATATCTCCTAAACCAGTTGACCTAGAGCAATAAAGTTAAGTTGCCTGAATTCTAGATTAAATTATCTAACAACGTGCATTTATAGATTTTGTATCTAGATACAAACAAAAAAGTTCAACTTTTTGAATTTTAGCTCCCAGATGCTGCACGGTTTCTTCGATATCTCCTAAACCAGTTGACCTAGAGCAATAAAGTTAAGTTGCCTGAATTCTAGATTAAATTATCTAACAACGTGCATTTGCATTTATAGATTTTGTATCTAGATACAAACAAAAAAGTTCAACTTTTTGAATTTTAGCTCCCAGATGCTGCACAGTTTCTTCGATATCTCCTAAACCTGTTGACCTAGAGCAATAAAGTTAAGTTGCCTGAATTCTAGATTAAATTATCTAACAACGTGCATTTATAGATTTTGTATCTAGATACAAACAAAAAAGTTCAACTTTTTGAATTTTAGCTCCCAGATGCTGCACGGTTTCTTCGATATCTCCTAAACCAGTAGACCTAGAGCAATAAAGTTAAGTTGCCTGAATTCTAGATTAAATTATCTAACAACGTGCATTTATAGATTTTGTATCTAGATACAAACAAAAAAGTTCAACTTTTTGAATTTTAGCTCCCAGATGCTGCACGGTTTCTTCGATATCTCCTAAACCAGTTGACCTAAACCAATAAAGTTAAGTTGCCTGAATTCTAGATTAAATTATCTAACAACGTGCATTTATAGATTTTGTATCTAGATACAAACAAAAAAGTTCAACTTTTTGAATTTTAGCTCCCAGATGCTGCACGGTTTCTTCGATATCTCCTAAACCAGTTGACCTAGAGCAATAAAGTTAAGTTGCCTGAATTCTAGATTAAATTATCTAACAACGTGCATTTATAGATTTTGTATCTAGATACAAACAAAAAAGTTCACCTTTTTGAATTTTAGCTCCCAGATGCTGCACGGTTTCTTCGATATCTCCTAAACCAGTTGACCTAGAGCAATAAAGTTAAGTTGCCTGAATTCTAGATTAAATTATCTAACAACGTGCATTTATAGATTTTGTATCTAGATACAAAAAAAAAGTTCAACTTTTTGAATTTTAGCTCCCAGATGCTGCACGGTTTCTTCGATATCTCCTAAACCAGTTGACCTAGACCAATAAAGTTAAGTTGCCTGAATTCTAGATTAAATTATCTAACAACGTGCATTTATAGATTTTGTATCTAGGTACAAACAAAAAAGTTCAACTTTTTGAATTTTAGCTCCCAGATGCTGCACGGTTTCTTCGATATCTCCTAAACCAGTTGACCTAGAGCAATAAAGTTAAGTTGCCTGAATTCTAGATTAAATTATCTAACAACGTGCATTTATAGATTTTCTATCTAGATACAAACAAAAAAGTTCAACTGCACGGTTTCTTCGATATCTCCTAAACCAGTTGACCTAGAGCAATAAAGTTAAGTTGCCTGAATTCTAGATTAAATTATCTAACAACGTGCATTTATAGATTTTGTATCTAGATACAAACAAAAAAGTTCAACTTTTTGAATTTTAGCTCCCAGATGCTGCACGGTTTTTTCGATATCTCCTAAACCAGTTGACCTAGACCAATAAAGTTAAGTTGCCTGAATTCTAGATTAAATTATCTAACAACGTGCATTTATAGATTTTGTATCTAGATACAAACAAAAAAGTTCAACTTTTTGAATTTTAGCTCCCAGATGCTGCACGGTTTCTTCGATATCTCCTAAAACAGTTGACCTAGAGCAATAAAGTTAAGTTGCCTGAATTCTAGATTAAATTATCTAACAACGTGCATTTATAGATTTTGTATCTAGATACAAACAAAAAAGTTCAACTTTTTCAATTTTAGCTCCCAGATGCTGCACGGTTTCTTCGATATCTCCTAAACCAGTTGACCTAGAGCAATAAAGTTAAGTTGCCTGAATTCTAGATTAAATTATCTAACAACGTGCATTTATAGATTTTGTATCTAGATACAAACAAAAAAGTTCAACTTTTTGAATTTTAGCTCGCAGATGCTGCACGGTTTCTTCGATATCTCCTAAACCAGTTGACCTAGAGCAATAAAGTTAAGTTGCCTGAATTCTAGATTAAATTATCTAACAACGTGCATTTATAGATTTCGTGTCTAGATACAAACAAAAAAGTTCAACTTTTTGAATTTTAGCTCCCAGATGCTGCACGGTTTCTTCGATATCTCCTAAACCAGTTGACCTAGAGCAATAAAGTTAAGTTGCCTGAATTCTAGATTAAATTATCTAACAACGTGCATTTATAGATTTTGTATCTAGATACAAACAAAAAAGTTCAACTTTTTGAATTTTAGCTCCCAGATGCTGCACGGTTTCTTCGATATCTCCTAAACCAGTTGACCTAGAGCAATAAAGTTAAGTTGCCTGAATTCTAGATTAAATTATCTAACAACGTGCATTTATAGATTTTGTATCTAGATACAAACAAAAAAGTTCAACTTTTTGAATTTTAGCTCCCAGATGCTGCACGGTTTCTTCGATATCTCCTAAACCAGTTAACCTAGAGCAATAAAGTTAAGTTGCCTGAATTCTAGATTAAATTATCTAACAACGTGCATTTATAGATTTTGTATCTAGATACAAACAAAAAAGTTCAACTTTTTTAATTTTAGCTCCCAGATGCTGCACGGTTTCTTCGATATCTCCTAAACCAGTTGACCTAGAGCAATAAAGTTAGGTTGCCTGAATTCTAGATTAAATTATCTAACAACGTGCATTTATAGATTTTGTATCGAGATACAAACAAAAAAGTTCAACTTTTTGAATTTTAGCTCCCAGATGCTGCACGGTTTCTTCGATATCTCCCAAACCAGTTGACCTACAGCGATATAATTAATTTTCCTGAATTCTAGATTCAATTATGTAACAACGTGCATTTATAGATTTTGTATCTAGATACAAACAAAAAAGTTCAACTTTTTGAATTTTAGCTCCCACATGCTGCACGGTTTCTTCGATATCTCCTAAACCAGTTGACCTAGAGCAATAAAGTTAAGTTGCCTGAATTCTAGATTAAATTATCTAACAACGTGCATTTATAGATTTTGTATCTAGATACAAACAAAAAAGTTCAACTTTTTGAATTTTAGCTCCCAGATGCTGCACGGTTTCTTCGATATCTCCCAAACCAGTTGACCTACAGCGGTATAATTAATTTTTCTGAATTCTAGATTAAATTATCTAACAACGTGCATTTATAGAATTTGTATCTAGATACAAACAAAACTTTTTGAATTTTAGCTCCCAGATGCTGCACGGTTTCTTCGATATCTCCTAAACCAGTTGACCTAGAGCAATAAAGTTAAGTTGCCTGAATTCTAGATCAAATTATCTAACAACGTGCATTTATAGATTTTTTATCTAGATACAAACAAAAAAGTTCAACTTTTTGAATTTAGCTCCCAGATGCTGCACGGTTTCTTCGATATCTCCTAAACCAGTTGACCTAGAGCAATAAAGTTAAGTTGCCTGAATTCTAGATTAAATTATCTAACAACGTGCATTTATAGATTTTGTATCTAGATACAAACAAAAAAGTTAAACTTTTTGAATTTTAGCTCCCAGATGCTGCACGGTTTCTTCGACATCTCCTAAGCCAGTTGACCTAGAGCAATAAAGTTAAGTTGCCTGAATTCTAGATTAAATTGTCTAACAACGTGCATTTATAGATTTTCTATCTAGATACAAACAAAAAAGTTCAACTTTTTGAATTTTAGCTCCCAGATGCTGCACGGTTTCTTCGATATCTCCTAAACCAGTTGACCTAGAGCAATAAAGTTAAGTTGCCTGAATTCTAGATTAAATTATCTAACAACGTGCATTTATAGATTTTGTATCTAGATACAAACAAAAAAGTTCAACTTTTTGAATTTTAGCTCCCAGATGCTGCACGGTTTCTTCGATATCTCCTAAACCAGTTGACCTACAGCAATAAAGTTAAGTTGCCTGAATTCTAGATTAAATTATCTAACAACGTGCATTTATAGATTTTGTATCTAGATACAAACAAAAAAGTTCAACTTTTTGAATTTTAGCTCCCAGATGCTGCACGGTTTCTTCGATATCTCCTAAACCAGTTGACCTAGAGCAATAAAGTTAAGTTGCCTGAATTCTAGATTAAATTATCTAACAACGTGCATTTATAGATTTTGTATCTAGATACAAACAAAAAAGTTCAACTTTTTGAATTTTAGCTCCCAGATGCTGCACGGTTTCTTCGATATCTCCTAAACCAGTTGACCTAGAGCAATAAAGTTAAGTTGCCTGAATTCTAGATTAAATTATCTAACAACGTGCATTTATAGATTTTGTATCTAGATACAAACAAAAAAGTTCAACTTTTTGAATTTTAGCTCCCAGATGCTGCACGGTTTCTTCGATATCTCCTAATCCAGTTGACCTAGAGCAATAAAGTTAAGTTGCCTGAATTCTAGATTAAATTATCTAACAACGTGCATTTATAGATTTTGTATCTAGATACAAACAAAAAAGTTCAACTTTTTGAATTTTAGCTCCCAGATGCTGCACGGTTTCTTCGATATCTCCTAAACCAGTTGACCTAGAGCAATAAAGTTAAGTTGCCTGAATTCTAGATTAAATTATCTAACAACGTGCATTTATAGATTTTCTATCTAGATACAAACAAAAAAGTTCAACTTTTTGAATTTTAGCTGCCAGATGCTGCACGGTTTCTTCGATATCTCCTAAACCAGTTGACCTAGAGCAATAAAGTTAAGTTGCCTGAATTCTAGATTAAATTATCTAACAACGTGCATTTATAGATTTTGTATCTAGATACAAACAAAAAAGTTCAACTTTTTGAATTTTAGCTCCCAGATGCTGCACGGTTTCTTCGATATCTCCTAAACCAGTTGACCTAGAGCAATAAAGTTAAGTTGCCTGAATTCTAGATTAAATTATCTAACAACGTGCATTTATAGATTTTGTATCTAGATACAAACAAAAAAGTTCAACTTTTTGAATTTTAGCTCCCAGATGCTGCACGGTTTCTTCGATATCTCCTAAACCAGTTGACCTAGAGCAATAAAGTTAAGTTGCCTGAATTCTAGATTAAATTATCTAACAACGTGCATTTATAGATTTTGTATCTAGATACAAACAAAAAAGTTCAACTTTTTGAATTTTAGCTCCCAGATGCTGCACGGTTTCTTCGATATCTCCTAAACCAGTTGACCTAGAGCAATAAAGTTAAGTTGCCTGAATTCTAGATTAAATTATCTAACAACGTGCATTTATAGATTTTGTATCTAGATACAAACAAAAAAGTTAAACTTTTTGAATTTTAGCTCCCAGATGCTGCACGGTTTCTTCGATATCTCCTAAACGAGTTGACCTAGAGCAATAAAGTTAAGTTGCCTGAATTCTAGATTAAATTATCTAACAACGTGCATTTATAGATTTTCTATCTAGATACAAACAAAAAAGTTCAACTTTTTGAATTTTAGCTCCCAGATGCTGCACGGTTTCTTCGATATCTCCTAAACCAGTTGACCTAGAGCAATAAAGTTAAGTTGCCTGAATTCTAGATTAAATTATCTAACAACGTGCATTTATAGATTTTGTATCTAGATACAAACAAAAAAGTTCAACTTTTTGAATTTTAGCTCCCAGATGCTGCACGGTTTCTTCGATATCTCCTAAACCAGTTGACCTAGAGCAATAAAGTTAAGTTGCCTGAATTCTAGATTAAATTATCTAACAACGTGCATTTATAGATTTTGTATCTAGATACAAACAAAAAAGTTCAACTTTTTGAATTTTAGCTCCCAGATGCTGCACGGTTTCTTCGATATCTCCTAAACCAGTTGACCTAGAGCAATAAAGTTAAGTTGCCTGAATTCTAGATTAAATTATCTATAAAACGTGCATTTATAGATTTTGTATCTAGATACAAACAAAAAAGTTCAACTTTTTGAATTTTAGCTCCCAGATGCGGCACGGTTTCTTCGATATCTCCTAATCCAGTTGACATAGAGCAATAAAGTTAAGTTGCCTGAATTCTAGATTAAATTATCTAACAACGTGCATTTATAGATTTTGTATCTAGATACAAACAAAAAAGTTCAACTTTTAGAATTTTAGCTCCCAGATGCTGCACGGTTTCTTCGATATCTCCTAAACCAGTTGACCTAGAGCAATAAAGTTAAGTTGCCTGAATTCTAGATTAAATTATCTAACAACGTGCATTTATAGATTTTGTATCTAGATACAAACAAAAAAGTTCAACTTTTAGAATTTTAGCTCCCAGATGCTGCACGGTTTCTTCGATATCTCCTAAACCAGTTGACCTAGAGCAATAAAGTTAAGTTGCCTGAATTCTAGATTAAATTATCTAACAACTTGCATTTATAGATTTTGTATCTAGATA
Source organism: Portevinia maculata (assembly GCA_949715645.1). NCBI lineage: Eukaryota > Metazoa > Arthropoda > Insecta > Diptera > Syrphidae > Portevinia > Portevinia maculata. The sequence continues at coordinate 83,646,554 of OX454527.1, forward strand.
CAAACAAAAAAGTTCAACTTTTTGAATTTTAGCTCCCAGATGCTGCACGGTTTCTTCGATATCTCCTAAACCAGTTGACCTAGAGCAATAAAGTTAAGTTGCCTGAATTCTAGATTAAATTATCTAACAACTTGCATTTATAGATTTTGTATCTAGATACAAACAAAAAAGTTCAACTTTTTGAATTTTAGCTCCCAGATGCTGCACGGTTTCTTCGATATCTCCTAAACCAGTTGACCTAGAGCAATAAAGTTAAGTTGCCTGAATTCTAGATTAAATTATCTAACAACGTGCATTTATAGATTTTGTATCTAGATACAAACAAAAAAGTTCAACTTTTTGAATTTTAGCTCCCAGATGCTGCACGGTTTCTTCGATATCTCCTAAACCAGTTGACCTAGAGCAATAAAGTTAAGTTGCCTGAATTCTAGATTAAATTATCTAACAACGTGCATTTATAGATTTTGTATCTAGATACAAACAAAAAAGTTCAACTTTTTGAATTTTAGCTCCCAGATGCTGCACGGTTTCTTCGATATCTCCTAAACCAGTTGACCTAGAGCAATAAAGTTAAGTTGTCTGAATTCTAGATTAAATTATCTAACAACGTGCATTTATAGATTTTGTATCTAGATACAAAAAAAAAAGTTCAACTTTTTGAATTTTAGCTCCCAGATGCTGCACGGTTTCTTCGATATCTCCTAAACCAGTTGACCTAGACCAATAAAGTTAAGTTGCCTGAATTCTAGATTAAATTATCTAACAACGTGCATTTATAGATTTTGTATCTAGATACAAACAAAAAAGTTCAACTTTTTGAATTTAAGCTCCCAGATGCTGCACGGTTTCTTCGATATCTCCTAAACCAGTTGACCTAGAGCAATAAAGTTAAGTTGCCTGAATTCTAGATTAAATTATCTAACAACGTGCATTTATAGATTTTGTATCTAGATACAAACAAAAAAGTTCAACTTTTTGAATTTTAGCTCCCAGATGCTGCACGGTTTCTTCGATATCTCCTAAACCAGTTGACCTAGAGCAATAAAGTTAAGTTGCCTGAATTCTAGATTAAATTATCTAACAACGTGCATTTATAGATTTTGTATCTAGATACAAACAAAAAAGTTCAACTTTTTGAATTTTAGCTCCCAGATGCTGCACGGTTTCTTCGATATCTCCTAAACCAGTTGACCTAGAGCAATAAAGTTAAGTTGCCTGAATTCTAGATTAAATTATCTAACAACGTGCATTTATAGATTTTGTATCTAGATACAAACAAAAAAGTTCAACTTTTTGAATTTTAGCTCCCAGATGCTGCACGGTTTCTTCGATATCTCCTAAACCAGTTGACCTAGAGCAATAAAGTTAAGTTGCCTGAATTCTAGATTAAATTATCTAACAACGTGCATTTATAGATTTTGTATCTAGATACAAACAAAAAAGTTCAACTTTTTGAATTTTAGCTCCCAGATGCTGCACGGTTTCTTCGATATCTCCCAAACCAGTTGACCTACAGCGGTATAATTAATTTTTCTGAATTCTAGATTAAATTATCTAACAACGTGCATTTATAGATTTTGTATCTAGATACAAACAAAAAAGTTCAACTTTTTGAATTTTAGCTCCCAGATGCTGCACGGTTTCTTCGATATCTCCTAAACCAGTTGACCTAGAGCAATAAAGTTAAGTTGCCTGAATTCTAGATTAAATTATCTAACAACGTGCATTTATAGATTTTGTATCTAGATACAAACAAAAAAGTTCAACTTTTTGAATTTTAGCTCCCAGATGCTGCACGGTTTCTTCGATATCTCCTAAACCAGTTGACCTAGAGCAATAAAGTTAAGTTGCCTGAATTCTAGATTAAATTATCTAACAACGTGCATTTATAGATTTTGTATCTAGATACAAACAAAAAAGTTCAACTTTTTGAATTTTAGCTCCCAGATGCTGCACGGTTTCTTCGATATCTCCTAATCCAGTTGACCTAGAGCAATAAAGTTAAGTTGCCTGAATTCTAGATTAAATTATCTAACAACGTGCATTTATAGATTTTGTATCTAGATACAAACAAAAAAGTTCAACTTTTTGAATTTTAGCTCCCAGATGCTGCACGGTTTCTTCGATATCTCCTAAACCAGTTGACCTAGAGCAATAAAGTTAAGTTGCCTGAATTCTAGATTAAATTATCTAACAACGTGCATTTATAGATTTTGTATCTAGATACAAACAAAAAAGTTCAACTTTTTGAATTTTAGCTCCCAGATGCTGCACGGTTTCTTCGATATCTCCTAAACCAGTTGACCTAGAGCAATAAATTAAGTTGCCTGAATTCTAGATTAAATTATCTAACAACGTGCATTTATAGATTTTGTATCTAGATACAAACAAAAAAGTTCAACTTTTTGAATTTTAGCTCCCAGATGCTGCACGGTTTCTTCGATATCTCCTAAACCAGTTGACCTAGAGCAATAAAGTTAAGTTGCCTGAATTCTAGATTAAATTATCTAACAACGTGCATTTATAGATTTTGTATCTAGATACAAACAAAAAAGTTCAACTTTTTGAATTTTAGCTCCCAGATGCTGCACGGTTTCTTCGACATCTCCTAAACCAGTTGACCTAGAGCAATAAAGTTAAGTTGCCTGAATTCTAGATTAAATTATCTAACAACGTGCATTTATAGATTTTGTATCTAGATACAAACAAAAAAGTTCAACTTTTTGAATTTTAGCTCCCAGATGCTGCACGGTTTCTTCGATATCTCCTAAACCAGTTGACCTAGAGCAATAAAGTTAAGTTGTCTGAATTCTAGATTAAATTATCTAACAACGTGCATTTATAGATTTTGTATCTAGATACAAAAAAAAAAGTTCAACTTTTTGAATTTTAGCTCCCAGATGCTGCACGGTTTCTTCGATATCTCCTAAACCAGTTGACCTACAGCAATAAAGTTAAGTTGCCTGAATTCTAGATTAAATTATCTAACAACGTGCATTTATAGATTTTGTATCTAGATACAAACAAAAAAGTTCAACTTTTTGAATTTTAGCTCCCAGATGCTGCACGGTTTCTTCGATATCTCCTAAACCAGTTGACCTAGAGCAATAAAGTTAAGTTGCCTGAATTCTAGATTAAATTATCTAACAACGTGCATTTATAGATTTTGTATCTAGATACAAACAAAAAAGTTCAACTTTTTGAATTTTAGCTCCCAGATGCTGCACGGTTTCTTCGATATCTCCTAAACCAGTTGACCTAGAGCAATAAAGTTAAGTTGCCTGAATTCTAGATTAAATTATCTAACAACGTGCATTTATAGATTTTGTATCTAGATACAAACAAAAAAGTTCAACTTTTTGAATTTTAGCTCCCAGATGCTGCACGGTTTCTTCGATATCTCCTAAACCAGTTGACCTACAGCAAAAAAGTTAAGTTGCCTGAATTCTAGATTAAATTATCTAACAACGTGCATTTATAGATTTTGTATCTAGATACAAACAAAAAAGTTCAACTTTTTGAATTTTAGCTCCCAGATGCTGCACGGTTTCTTCGATATCTCCTAAACCAGTTGACCTAGAGCAATAAAGTTAAGTTGCCTGAATTCTAGATTAAATTATCTAACAACGTGCATTTATAGATTTTGTATCTAGATACAAACAAAAAAGTTCAACTTTTTGAATTTTAGCTCCCAGATGCTGCACGGTTTCTTCGATATCTCCCAAACCAGTTGACCTACAGCGGTATAATTAATTTTTCTGAATTCTAGATTAAATTATCTAACAACGTGCATTTATAGAATTTGTATCTAGATACAAACAAAACTTTTTGAATTTTAGCTCCCTGATGCTGCACGGTTTCTTCGATATCTCCTAAACCAGTTGACCTAGAGCAATAAAGTTAAGTTGCCTGAATTCTAGATTAAATTATCTAACAACGTGCATTTATAGATTTTGTATCTAGATACAAACAAAAAAGTTCAACTTTTTGAATTTTAGCTCCCAGATGCTGCACGGTTTCTTCGATATCTCCTAAACCAGTTGACCTAGAGCAATAAAGTTAAGTTGCCTGAATTCTAGATTAAATTATCTAACAACGTGCATTTATAGATTTTGTATCTAGATACAAACAAAAAAGTTCAACTTTTTGAATTTTAGCTCCCAGATGCTGCACGGTTTCTTCGATATCTCCTAATCCAGTTGACCTAGAGCAATAAAGTTAAGTTGCCTGAATTCTAGATTAAATTATCTAACAACGTGCATTTATAGATTTTGTATCTAGATACAAACAAAAAAGTTCAACTTTTTGAATTTTAGCTCCCAGATGCTGCACGGTTTCTTCGATATCTCCTAAACCAGTTGACCTAGAGCAATAAAGTTAAGTTGCCTGAATTCTAGATTAAATTATCTAACAACGTGCATTTATAGATTTTGTATCTAGATACAAACAAAAAAGTTCAACTTTTTGAATTTTAGCTCCCAGATGCTGCACGGTTTCTTCGATATCTCCTAAACCAGTTGACCTAGAGCAATAAATTAAGTTGCCTGAATTCTAGATTAAATTATCTAACAACGTGCATTTATAGATTTTGTATCTAGATACAAACAAAAAAGTTCAACTTTTTGAATTTTAGCTCCCAGATGCTGCACGGTTTCTTCGATATCTCCTAAACCAGTTGACCTAGAGCAATAAAGTTAAGTTGCCTGAATTCTAGATTAAATTATCTAACAACGTGCATTTATAGATTTTGTATCTAGATACAAACAAAAAAGTTCAACTTTTTGAATTTTAGCTCCCAGATGCTGCACGGTTTCTTCGACATCTCCTAAACCAGTTGACCTAGAGCAATAAAGTTAAGTTGCCTGAATTCTAGATTAAATTATCTAACAACGTGCATTTATAGATTTTGTATCTAGATACAAACAAAAAAGTTCAACTTTTTGAATTTTAGCTCCCAGATGCTGCACGGTTTCTTCGATATCTCCTAAACCAGTTGACCTAGAGCAATAAAGTTAAGTTGTCTGAATTCTAGATTAAATTATCTAACAACGTGCATTTATAGATTTTGTATCTAGATACAAAAAAAAAAGTTCAACTTTTTGAATTTTAGCTCCCAGATGCTGCACGGTTTCTTCGATATCTCCTAAACCAGTTGACCTACAGCAATAAAGTTAAGTTGCCTGAATTCTAGATTAAATTATCTAACAACGTGCATTTATAGATTTTGTATCTAGATACAAACAAAAAAGTTCAACTTTTTGAATTTTAGCTCCCAGATGCTGCACGGTTTCTTCGATATCTCCTAAACCAGTTGACCTAGAGCAATAAAGTTAAGTTGCCTGAATTCTAGATTAAATTATCTAACAACGTGCATTTATAGATTTTGTATCTAGATACAAACAAAAAAGTTCAACTTTTTGAATTTTAGCTCCCAGATGCTGCACGGTTTCTTCGATATCTCCTAAACCAGTTGACCTAGAGCAATAAAGTTAAGTTGCCTGAATTCTAGATTAAATTATCTAACAACGTGCATTTATAGATTTTGTATCTAGATACAAACAAAAAAGTTCAACTTTTTGAATTTTAGCTCCCAGATGCTGCACGGTTTCTTCGATATCTCCTAAACCAGTTGACCTACAGCAAAAAAGTTAAGTTGCCTGAATTCTAGATTAAATTATCTAACAACGTGCATTTATAGATTTTGTATCTAGATACAAACAAAAAAGTTCAACTTTTTGAATTTTAGCTCCCAGATGCTGCACGGTTTCTTCGATATCTCCTAAACCAGTTGACCTAGAGCAATAAAGTTAAGTTGCCTGAATTCTAGATTAAATTATCTAACAACGTGCATTTATAGATTTTGTATCTAGATACAAACAAAAAAGTTCAACTTTTTGAATTTTAGCTCCCAGATGCTGCACGGTTTCTTCGATATCTCCCAAACCAGTTGACCTACAGCGGTATAATTAATTTTTCTGAATTCTAGATTAAATTATCTAACAACGTGCATTTATAGAATTTGTATCTAGATACAAACAAAACTTTTTGAATTTTAGCTCCCTGATGCTGCACGGTTTCTTCGATATCTCCTAAACCAGTTGACCTAGAGCAATAAAGTTAAGTTGCCTGAATTCTAGATTAAATTATCTAACAACGTGCATTTATAGATTTTGTATCTAGATACAAACAAAAAAGTTCAACTTTTTGAATTTTAGCTCCCAGATGCTGCACGGTTTCTTCATCTCCTAAACCAGTTGACCTAGAGCAATAAAGTTAAGTTGCCTGATTTCTAGATTAAATTATCTAACAACGTGCATTTATAGATTTTGTATCTAGATACAAACAAAAAAGTTCAACTTTTTGAATTTTAGCTCCCAGATGCTGCACGGTTTCTTCGATATCTCCTAAACCAGTTGACCTAGAGCAATAAAGTTAAGTTGCCTGAATTCTAGATTAAATTATCTAACAACGTGCATTTATAGATTTTGTATCTAGATACAAACAAAAAAGTTCAACTTTTTGAATTTTAGCTCCCAGATGCTGCACGGTTTCTTCGATATCTCCTAAACCAGTTGACCTAGAGCAATAAAGTTAAGTTGCCTGAATTCTAGATTAAATTATCTAACAACGTGCATTTATAGATTTTGTATCTAGATACAAACAAAAAAGTTCAACTTTTTGAATTTTAGCTCCCAGATGCTGCACGGTTTCTTCGATATCTCCCAAACCAGTTGACCTACAGCGGTATAATTAATTTTTCTGAATTCTAGATTAAATTATCTAACAACGTGCATTTATAGAATTTGTATCTAGATACAAACAAAACTTTTTGAATTTTAGCTCCCAGATGCTGCACGGTTTCTTCGATATCTCCTAAACCAGTTGACCTAGAGCAATAAAGTTAAGTTGCCTGAATTCTAGATTAAATTATCTAACAACGTGCATTTATAGATTTTGTATCTAGATACAAACAAAAAAGTTCAACTTTTTGAATTTTAGCTCCCAGATGCTGCACGGTTTCTTCGACATCTCCTAAACCAGTTGACCTAGAGCAATAAAGTTAAGTTGCCTGAATTCTAGATTAAATTGTCTAACAACGTGCATTTATAGATTTTCTATCTAGATACAAACAAAAAAGTTCAACTTTTTGAATTTTAGTTCCCAGATGCTGCACGGTTTCTTCGATATCTCCTAAACCAGTTGACCTAGAGCAATAAAGTTAAGTTGCCTGAATTCTAGATTAAATTATCTAACAACGTGCATTTATAGATTTTCTATCTAGATACAAACAAAAAAGTTCAACTTTTTGAATTTTAGCTCCCAGATGCTGCACGGTTTCTTCGATATCTCCTAAACCAGTTGACCTACAGCAATAAAGTTAAATTGCCTGAATTCTAGATTAAATTATCTAACAACGTGCATTTATAGATTTTGTATCTAGATACAAACAAAAAAGTTCAACTTTTTGAATTTTAGCTCCCAGATGCTGCACGGTTTCTTCGATATCTCCTAAACCAGTTGACCTAGAGCAATAAAGTTAAGTTGCCTGAATTCTAGATTAAATTATCTAACAACGTGCATTTATAGATTTTGTATCTAGATACAAACAAAAAAGTTCAACTTTTTGAATTTTAGCTCCCAGATGCTGCACGGTTTCTTCGATATCTCCTAAACCAGTTGACCTAGACCAATAAAGTTAAGTTGCCTGAATTCTAGATTAAATTATCTAACAACGTGCATTTATAGATTTTGTATCTAGATACAAACAAAAAAGTTCAACTTTTTGAATTTAAGCTCCCAGATGCTGCACGGTTTCTTCGATATCTCCTAAACCAGTTGACCTAGAGCAATAAAGTTAAGTTGCCTGAATTCTAGATTAAATTATCTAACAACGTGCATTTATAGATTTTGTATCTAGATACAAACAAAAAAGTTCAACTTTTTGAATTTTAGCTCCCAGATGCTGCACGGTTTCTTCGATATCTCCTAAACCAGTTGACCTAGAGCAATAAAGTTAAGTTGCCTGAATTCTAGATTAAATTATCTAACAACGTGCATTTATAGATTTTGTATCTAGATACAAAAAAAAAAGTTCAACTTTTTGAATTTTAGCTCCCAGATGCTGCACGGTTTCTTCGATATCTCCTAAACCAGTTGACCTAGACCAATAAAGTTAAGTTGCCTGAATTCTAGATTAAATTATCTAACAACGTGCATTTATAGATTTTGTATCTAGATACAAACAAAAAAGTTCAACTTTTTGAATTTAAGCTCCCAGATGCTGCACGGTTTCTTCGATATCTCCTAAACCAGTTGACCTAGAGCAATAAAGTTAAGTTGCCTGAATTCTAGATTAAATTATCTAACAACGTGCATTTATAGATTTTGTATCTAGATACAAACAAAAAAGTTCAACTTTTTGAATTTTAGCTCCCAGATGCTGCACGGTTTCTTCGATATCTCCTAAACCAGTTGACCTAGAGCAATAAAGTTAAGTTGCCTGAATTCTAGATTAAATTATCTAACAACGTGCATTTATAGATTTTGTATCTAGATACAAACAAAAAAGTTCAACTTTTTGAATTTTAGCTCCCAGATGCTGCACGGTTTCTTCGATATCTCCTAAACCAGTTGACCTAGAGCAATAAAGTTAAGTTGCCTGAATTCTAGATTAAATTATCTAACAACGTGCATTTATAGATTTTGTATCTAGATACAAACAAAAAGTTCAACTTTTTGAATTTTAGCTCCCAGTTGCTGCACGGTTTCTTCGATATCTCCTAAACCAGTTGACCTACAGCAATAAAGTTAAGTTGCCTGAATTCTAGATTAAATTATCTAACAACGTGCATTTATAGATTTTGTATCTAGATACAAACAAAAAGTTCAACTTTTTGAATTTTAGCTCCCAGATGCTGCACGGTTTCTTCGATATCTCCCAAACCAGTTGACCTACAGCGGTATAATTAATTTTTCTGAATTCTAGATTAAATTATCTAACAACGTGCATTTATAGAATTTGTATCTAGATACAAACAAAAAAGTTCAACTTTTTGAATTTTAGCTCCCAGATGGTGCACGGTTTCTTCGATATCTCCTAAACCAGTTGACCTAGAGCAATAAAGTTAAGTTGCCTGAATTCTAGATTAAATTATCTAACAACGTGCATTTATAGATTTTGTATCTAGATACAAACAAAAAAGTTCAACTTTTTGAATTTTAGCTCCCAGATGCTGCACGGTTTCTTCGATATCTCCTAAACCAGTTGACCTAGAGCAATAAAGTTAAGTTGCCTGAATTCTAGATTAAATTATCTAACAACGTGCATTTATAGATTTTGTATCTAGATACAAACAAAAAAGTTCAACTTTTTGAATTTTAGCTCCCAGATGCTGCACGGTTTCTTCGATATCTCCTAAACCAGTTGACCTAGAGCAATAAAGTTAAGTTGCCTGAATTCTAGATTAAATTATCTAACAACGTGCATTTATAGATTTTCTATCTAGATACAAACAAAAAAGTTCAACTTTTTGAATTTTAGCTCCCAGATGCTGCACGGTTTCTTCGATATCTCCTAAACCAGTTGACCTACAGCAATAAAGTTAAGTTGCCTGAATTCTAGATTAAATTATCTAACAACGTGCATTTATAGATTTTGTATCTAGATACAAACAAAAAAGTTCAACTTTTTGAATTTTAGCTCCCAGATGCTGCACGGTTTCTTCGATATCTCCTAAACCAGTTGACCTAGAGCAATAAAGTTAAGTTGCCTGAATTCTAGATTAAATTATCTAACAACGTGCATTTATAGATTTTGTATCTAGATACAAACAAAAAAGTTCAACTTTTTGAATTTTAGCTCCCAGATGCTGCACGGTTTCTTCGATATCTCCTAAACCAGTTGACCTAGACCAATAAAGTTAAGTTGCCTGAATTCTAGATTAAATTATCTAACAACGTGCATTTATAGATTTTCTATCTAGATACAAACAAAAAAGTTCAACTTTTTGAATTTTAGCTCCCAGATGCTGCACGGTTTCTTCGATATCTCCTAAACCAGTTGACCTAGAGCAATAAAGTTAAGTTGCCTGAATTCTAGATTAAATTATCTAACAACGTGCATTTATAGATTTTGTATCTAGATACAAACAAAAAAGTTCAACTTTTTGAATTTTAGCTCCCAGATGCTGCACGGTTTCTTCGATATCTCCTAAACCAGTTGACCTAGAGCAATAAAGTTAAGTTGCCTGAATTCTAGATTAAATTATCTAACAACGTGCATTTATAGATTTTGTATCTAGATACAAAAAAAAAGTTCAACTTTTTGAATTTTAGCTCCCAGATGCTGCACGGTTTCTTCGATATCTCCTAAACCAGTTGACCTAGACCAATAAAGTTAAGTTGCCTGAATTCTAGATTAAATTATCTAACAACGTGCATTTATAGATTTTGTATCTAGATACAAACAAAAAAGTTCAACTTTTTGAATTTAAGCTCCCAGATGCTGCACGGTTTCTTCGATATCTCCTAAACCAGTTGACCTAGAGCAATAAAGTTAAGTTGCCTGAATTCTAGATTAAATTATCTAACAACGTGCATTTATAGATTTTGTATCTAGATACAAACAAAAAAGTTCAACTTTTTGAATTTTAGCTCCCAGATGCTGCACGGTTTCTTCGATATCTCCTAAACCAGTTGACCTAGAGCAATAAAGTTAAGTTGCCTGAATTCTAGATTAAATTATCTAACAACGTGCATTTATAGATTTTGTATCTAGATACAAACAAAAAAGTTCAACTTTTTGAATTTTAGCTCCCAGATGCTGCACGGTTTCTTCGATATCTCCTAAACCAGTTGACCTAGAGCAATAAAGTTAAGTTGCCTGAATTCTAGATTAAATTATCTAACAACGTGCATTTATAGATTTTGTATCTAGATACAAACAAAAAAGTTCAACTTTTTGAATTTTAGCTCCCAGATGCTGCACGGTTTCTTCGATATCTCCTAAACCAGTTGACCTAGAGCAATAAAGTTAAGTTGCCTGAATTCTAGATTAAATTATCTAACAACGTGCATTTATAGATTTTGTATCTAGATACAAACAAAAAAGTTCAACTTTTTGAATTTTAGCTCCCAGATGCTGCACGGTTTCTTCGATATCTCCCAAACCAGTTGACCTACAGCGGTATAATTAATTTTTCTGAATTCTAGATTAAATTATCTAACAACGTGCATTTATAGAATTTGTATCTAGATACAAACAAAACTTTTTGAATTTTAGCTCCCAGATGCTGCACGGTTTCTTCGATATCTCCTAAACCAGTTGACCTAGAGCAATAAAGTTAAGTTGCCTGAATTCTAGATTAAATTATCTAACAACGTGCATTTATAGATTTTTTTATCTAGATACAAACAAAAAAGTTCAACTTTTTGAATTTTAGCTCCCAGATGCTGCACGGTTTCTTCGATATCTCCTAAACCAGTTGACCTAGAGCAATAAAGTTAAGTTGCCTGAATTCTAGATTAAATTATCTAACAACGTGCATTTATAGATTTTGTATCTAGATACAAACAAAAAAGTTCAACTTTTTGAATTTTAGCTCCCAGATGCTGCACGGTTTCTTCGACATCTCCTAAACCAGTTGACCTAGAGCAATAAAGTTAAGTTGCCTGAATTCTAGATTAAATTGTCTAACAACGTGCATTTATAGATTTTCTATCTAGATACAAACAAAAAAGTTCAACTTTTTGAATTTTAGCTCCCAGATGCTGCACGGTTTCTTCGATATCTCCTAAACCAGTTGACCTAGAGCAATAAAGTTAAGTTGCCTGAATTCTAGATTAAATTATCTAACAACGTGCATTTATAGATTTTCTATCTAGATACAAACAAAAAAGTTCAACTTTTTGAATTTTAGCTCCCAGATGCTGCACGGTTTCTTCGATATCTCCTCAACCAGTTGACCTACAGCAATAAAGTTAAGTTGCCTGAATTCTAGATTAAATTATCTAACAACGTGCATTTATAGATTTTGTATCTAGATACAAACAAAAAAGTTCAACTTTTTGAATTTTAGCTCCCAGATGCTGCACGGTTTCTTCGATATCTCCTAAACCAGTTGACCTAGAGCAATAAAGTTAAGTTGCCTGAATTCTAGATTAAATTATCTAACAACGTGCATTTATAGATTTTGTATCTAGATACAAACAAAAAAGTTCAACTTTTTGAATTTTAGCTCCCAGATGCTGCACGGTTTCTTCGATATCTCCTAAACCAGTTGACCTAGAGCAATAAAGTTAAGTTGCCTGAATTCTAGATTAAATTATCTAACAACGTGCATTTATAGATTTTGTATCTAGATACAAACAAAAAAGTTCAACTTTTTGAATTTTAGCTCCCAGATGCTGCACGGTTTCTTCGATATCTCCTAAACCAGTTGACCTAGACCAATAAAGTTAAGTTGCCTGAATTCTAGATTAAATTATCTAACAACGTGCATTTATAGATTTTCTATCTAGATACAAACAAAAAAGTTAAACTTTTTGAATTTTAGCTCCCAGATGCTGCACGGTTTCTTCGATATCTCCTAAACCAGTTGACCTAGAGCAATAAAGTTAAGTTGCCTGAATTCTAGATTAAATTATCTAACAACGTGCATTTATAGATTTTGTATCTAGATACAAACAAAAAAGTTCAACTTTTTGAATTTTAGCTCCCAGATGCTGCACGGTTTCTTCGATATCTCCTAAACCAGTTGACCTAGAGCAATAAAGTTAAGTTGCCTGAATTCTAGATTAAATTATCTAACAACGTGCATTTATAGATTTTGTATCTAGATACAAAAAAAAAGTTCAACTTTTTGAATTTTAGCTCCCAGATGCTGCACGGTTTCTTCGATATCTCCTAAACCAGTTGACCTAGACCAATAAAGTTAAGTTGCCTGAATTCTAGATTAAATTATCTAACAACGTGCATTTATAGATTTTGTATCTAGATACAAACAAAAAAGTTCAACTTTTTGAATTTAAGCTCCCAGATGCTGCACGGTTTCTTCGATATCTCCTAAACCAGTTGACCTAGAGCAATAAAGTTAAGTTGCCTGAATTCTAGATTAAATTATCTAACAACGTGCATTTATAGATTTTGTATCTAGATACAAACAAAAAAGTTCAACTTTTTGAATTTTAGCTCCCAGATGCTGCACGGTTTCTTCGATATCTCCTAAACCAGTTGACCTAGAGCAATAAAGTTAAGTTGCCTGAATTCTAGATTAAATTATCTAACAACGTGCATTTATAGATTTTGTATCTAGATACAAACAAAAAAGTTCAACTTTTTGAATTTTAGCTCCCAGATGCTGCACGGTTTCTTCGATATCTCCTAAACCAGTTGACCTAGAGCAATAAAGTTAAGTTGCCTGAATTCTAGATTAAATTATCTAACAACGTGCATTTATAGATTTTGTATCTAGATACAAACAAAAAAGTTCAACTTTTTGAATTTTAGCTCCCAGATGCTGCACGGTTTCTTCGATATCTCCTAAACCAGTTGACCTAGAGCAATAAAGTTAAGTTGCCTGAATTCTAGATTAAATTATCTAACAACGTGCATTTATAGATTTTGTATCTAGATACAAACAAAAAAGTTAAACTTTTTGAATTTTAGCTCCCAGATGCTGCACGGTTTCTTCGATATCTCCCAAACCAGTTGACCTACAGCGGTATAATTAATTTTTCTGAATTCTAGATTAAATTATCTAACAACGTGCATTTATAGAATTTGTATCTAGATACAAACAAAACATTTTGAATTTTAGCTCCCAGATGCTGCACGGTTTCTTCGATATCTCCTAAACCAGTTGACCTAGAGCAATAAAGTTAAGTTGCCTGAATTCTAGATTAAATTATCTAACAACGTGCATTTATAGATTTTTTTATCTAGATACAAACAAAAAAGTTCAACTTTTTGAATTTTAGCTCCCAGATGCTGCACGGTTTCTTCGATATCTCCTAAACCAGTTGACCTAGAGCAATAAAGTTAAGTTGCCTGAATTCTAGATTAAATTATCTAACAACGTGCATTTATAGATTTTGTATCTAGATACAAACAAAAAAGTTCAACTTTTTGAATTTTAGCTCCCAGATGCTGCACGGTTTCTTCGACATCTCCTAAACCAGTTGACCTAGAGCAATAAAGTTAAGTTGCCTGAATTCTAGATTAAATTGTCTAACAACGTGCATTTATAGATTTGCTATCTAGATACAAACAAAAAAGTTCAACTTTTTGAATTTTAGCTCCCAGATGCTGCACGGTTTCTTCGATATCTCCTAAACCAGTTGACCTAGAGCAATAAAGTTAAGTTGCCTGAATTCTAGATTAAATTATCTAACAACGTGCATTTATAGATTTTCTATCTAGATACAAACAAAAAAGTTCAACTTTTTGAATTTTAGCTCCCAGATGCTGCACGGTTTCTTCGATATCTCCTCAACCAGTTGACCTACAGCAATAAAGTTAAGTTGCCTGAATTCTAGATTAAATTATCTAACAACGTGCATTTATAGATTTTGTATCTAGATACAAACAAAAAAGTTCAACTTTTTGAATTTTAGCTCCCAGATGCTGCACGGTTTCTTCGATATCTCCTAAACCAGTTGACCTAGAGCAATAAAGTTAAGTTGCCTGAATTCTAGATTAAATTATCTAACAACGTCCATTTATAGATTTTGTATCTAGATACAAACAAAAAAGTTCAACTTTTTGAATTTTAGCTCCCAGATGCTGCACGGTTTCTTCGATATCTCCTAAACCAGTTGACCTAGAGCAATAAAGTTAAGTTGCCTGAATTCTAGATTAAATTATCTAACAACGTGCATTTATAGATGTTGTATCTAGATACAAACAAAAAAGTTCAACTTTTTGAATTGTAGCTCCCAGATGCTGCACGGTTTCTTCGATATCTCCTAAACCATTTGACCTAGAGCAATAAAGTTAAGTTGCCTGAATTCTAGATTAAATTATCTAACAACGTGCATTTATAGATTTTCTATCTAGATACAAACAAAAAAGTTCAACTTTTTGAATTTTAGCTCCCAGATGCTGCACGGTTTCTTCGATATCTCCTAAACCAGTTGACCTAGAGCAATAAAGTTAAGTTGCCTGAATTCTAGATTAAATTATCTAACAACGTGCATTTATAGATTTTGTATCTAGATACAAACAAAAAAGTTCAACTTTTTGAATTTTAGCTCCCAGATGCTGCACGGTTTCTTCGATATCTCCTAAACCAGTTGACCTAGAGCAATAAAGTTAAGTTGCCTGAATTCTAGATTAAATTATCTAACAACGTGCATTTATAGATTTTGTATATAGATACAAACAAAAAAGTTCAACTTTTTGAATTTTAGCTCCCAGATGCTGCACGGTTTCTTCGATATCTCCTAAACCAGTTGACCTAGAGCAATAAAGTTAAGTTGCCTGAATTCTAGATTAAATTATCTAACAACGTGCATTTATAGATTTTGTATCTAGATACAAACAAAAAAGTTCAACTTTTTGAATTTTAGCTCCCAGATGCTGCACGGTTTCTTCGATATCTCATAATCCAGTTGACCTAGAGCAATAAAGTTAAGTTGCCTGAATTCTAGATTAAATTATCTAACAACGTGCATTTATAGATTTTGTATCTAGATACAAACCAAAAAGTTCAACTTTTTGAATTTTAGCTCCCAGATGCTGCACGGTTTCTTCGATATCTCCTAAACCAGTTGACCTAGAGCAATAAAGTTAAGTTGCCTGAATTCTAGATTAAATTATCTAACAACGTGCATTTATAGATTTTGTATCTAGATACAAACAAAAAAGTTCAACTTTTTGAATTTTAGCTCCCAGATGCTGCACGGTTTCTTCGATATCTCCTAAACCAGTTGACCTAGAGCAATAAAGTTAAGTTGCCTGAATTCTAGATTAAATTATCTAACAACGTCCATTTATAGATTTTGTATCTAGATACAAACAAAAAAGTTCAACTTTTTGAATTTTGGCTCCCAGATGCTGCACGGTTTCTTCGATATCTCCTAAACCAGTTGACCTAGAGCAATAAAGTTAAGTTGCCTGAATTCTAGATTAAATTATCTAACAACGTGCATTTATAGATTTTGTATCTAGATACAAACAAAAAAGTTCAACTTTTTGAATTGTAGCTCCCAGATGCTGCACGGTTTCTTCGATATCTCCTAAACCAGTTGACCTAGAGCAATAAAGTTAAGTTGCCTGAATTCTAGATTAAATTATCTAACAACGTGCATTTATAGATTTTGTATCTAGATACAAACAAAAAAGTTCAACTTTTTGAATTTTAGCTCCCAGATGCTGCACGGTTTCTTCGATATCTCCTCAACCAGTTGACCTACAGCAATAAAGTTAAGTTGCCTGAATTCTAGATTAAATTATCTAACAACGTGCATTTATAGATTTTGTATCTAGATACAAACAAAAAAGTTCAACTTTTTGAATTTTAGCTCCCAGATGCTGCACGGTTTCTTCGATATCTCCTAAACCAGTTGACCTAGAGCAATAAAGTTAAGTTGCCTGAATTCTAGATTAAATTATCTAACAACGTGCATTTATAGATTTTGTATCTAGATACAAACAAAAAAGTTCAACTTTTTGAATTTTAGCTCCCAGATGCTGCACGGTTTCTTCGATATCTCCTAAACCAGTTGACCTAAAGCAATAAAGTTAAGTTGCCTGAATTCTAGATTAAATTATCTAACAACGTGCATTTATAGATTTTGTATCTAGATACAAACAAAAAAGTTCAACTTTTTGAATTTTAGCTCCCAGATGCTGCACGGTTTCTTCGATATCTCCTAATCCAGTTGACCTAGAGCAATAAAGTTAAGTTGCCTGAATTCTAGATTAAATTATCTAACAACGTGCATTTATAGATTTTGTATCAGATACAAACAAAAAAGTTCAACTTTTTGAATTTTAGCTCCCAGATGCTGCACGGTTTCTTCGATATCTCCTAAACCAGTTGACCTAGAGCAATAAAGTTAAGTTGCCTGAATTCTAGATTAAATTATCTAACAACGTGCATTTATAGATTTTGTATCTAGATACAAACAAAAAAATTCAACTTTTTGAATTTTAGCTCCCAGATGCTGCACGGTTTCTTCGATATCTCCTAAACCAGTTGACCTAGAGCAATAAAGTTAAGTTGCCTGAATTCTAGATTAAATTATCTAACAACGTGCATTTATAGATTTTGTATCTAGATACAAACAAAAAAGTTCAACTTTTTGAATTGTAGCTCCCAGATGCTGCACGGTTTCTTCAATATCTCCTAAACCAGTTGACCTAGAGCAATAAAGTTAAGTTGCCTGAATTCTAGATTAAATTATCTAACAACGTGCATTTATAGATTTTCTATCTAGATACAAACAAAAAAGTTCAACTTTTTGAATTTTAGCTCCCAGATGCTGCACGGTTTCTTCGATATCTCCTCAACCAGTTGACCTACAGCAATAAAGTTAAGTTGCCTGAATTCTAGATTAAATTATCTAACAACGTGCATTTATAGATTTTGTATCTAGATACAAACAAAAAAGTTCAACTTTTTGAATTTTAGCTCCCAGATGCTGCACGGTTTCTTCGATATCTCCTAAACCAGTTGACCTAGAGCAATAAAGTTAAGTTGCCTGAATTCTAGATTAAATTATCTAACAACGTGCATTTATAGATTTTGTATATAGATACAAACAAAAAAGTTCAACTTTTTGAATTTTAGCTCCCAGATGCTGCACGGTTTCTTCGATATCTCCTAAACCAGTTGACCTACAGCAATAAAGTTAAGTTGCCTGAATTCTAGATTAAATTATCTAACAACGTGCATTTATAGATTTTGTATCTAGATACAAACAAAAAAGTTCAACTTTTTGAATTTTAGCTCCCAGATGCTGCACGGTTTCTTCGATATCTCATAATCCAGTTGACCTAGAGCAATAAAGTTAAGTTGCCTGAATTCTAGATTAAATTATCTAACAACGTGCATTTATAGATTTTGTATCTAGATACAAACCAAAAAGTTCAACTTTTTGAATTTTAGCTCCCAGATGCTGCACGGTTTCTTCGATATCTCCTAAACCAGTTGACCTAGAGCAATAAAGTTAAGTTGCCTGAATTCTAGATTAAATTATCTAACAACGTGCATTTATAGATTTTGTATCTAGATACAAACAAAAAAGTTCAACTTTTTGAATTTTAGCTCCCAGATGCTGCACGGTTTCTTCGATATCTCCTAAACCAGTTGACCTAGAGCAATAAAGTTAAGTTGCCTGAATTCTAGATTAAATTATCTAACAACGTGCATTTATAGATTTTGTATATAGATACAAACAAAAAAGTTCAACTTTTTGAATTTTAGCTCCCAGATGCTGCACGGTTTCTTCGATATCTCCTAAACCAGTTGACCTAGAGCAATAAAGTTAAGTTGCCTGAATTCTAGATTAAATTATCTAACAACGTGCATTTATAGATTTTGTATCTAGATACAAACAAAAAAGTTCAACTTTTTGAATTTTAGCTCCCAGATGCTGCACGGTTTCTTCGATATCTCATAATCCAGTTGACCTAGAGCAATAAAGTTAAGTTGCCTGAATTCTAGATTAAATTATCTAACAACGTGCATTTATAGATTTTGTATCTAGATACAAACCAAAAAGTTCAACTTTTTGAATTTTAGCTCCCAGATGCTGCACGGTTTCTTCGATATCTCCTAAACCAGTTGACCTAGAGCAATAAAGTTAAGTTGCCTGAATTCTAGATTAAATTATCTAACAACGTGCATTTATAGATTTTGTATCTAGATACAAACAAAAAAGTTCAACTTTTTGAATTTTAGCTCCCAGATGCTGCACGGTTTCTTCGATATCTCCTAAACCAGTTGACCTACAGCAATAAAGTTAAGTTGCCTGAATTCTAGATTAAATTATCTAACAACGTGCATTTATAGATTTTGTATCTAGATACAAACAAAAAAGTTCAACTTTTTGAATTTTAGCTCCCAGATGCTGCACGGTTTCTTCGATATCTCCTAAACCAGTTGACCTAGAGCAATAAAGTTAAGTTGCCTGAATTCTAGATTAAATTATCTAACAACGTGCTTTTATAGATTTTGTATCTAGATACAAACAAAAAAGTTCAACTTTTTGAATTTTAGCTCCCAGATGCTGCACGGTTTCTTCGATATCTCCTAAACCAGTTGACCTAGAGCAATAAAGTTAAGTTGCCTGAATTCTAGATTAAATTATCTAACAACGTGCATTTATAGATTTTGTATCTAGATACAAACAAAAAAATTCAACTTTTTGAATTTTAGCTCACAGATGCTGCACGGTTTCTTCGATATCTCCTAAACCAGTTGACATAGAGCAATAAAGTTAAGTTGCCTGAATTCTAGATTAAATTATCTAACAACGTGCATTTATAGATTTTGTATCTAGATACAAACAAAAAAGTTCAACTTTTTGAATTTTAGCTCCCAGATGCTGCACGGTTTCTTCGATATCTCCTAAACCAGTTGACCTACAGCAATAAAGTTAAGTTGCCTGAATTCTAGATTAAATTATCTAACAACGTGCTTTTATAGATTTTGTATCTAGATACAAACAAAAAAGTTCAACTTTTTGAATTTTAGCTCCCAGATGCTGCACGGTTTCTTCGATATCTCCTAAACCAGTTGACCTAGAGCAATAAAGTTAAGTTGCCTGAATTCTAGATTAAATTATCTAACAACGTGCATTTATAGATTTTGTATCTAGATACAAACAAAAAAGTTCAACTTTTTGAATTTTAGCTCCCAGATGCTGCACGGTTTCTTCGATATCTCCTAAACCAGTTGACCTAGAGCAATAAAGTTAAGTTGCCTGAATTCTAGATTAAATTATCTAACAACGTGCATTTATAGATTTTGTATCTAGATACAAACAAAAAAGTTCAACTTTTTGAATTTTAGCTCCCAGATGCTGCACGGTTTCTTCGATATCTCCTAAACCAGTTGACCTAGAGCAATAAAGTTAAGTTGCCTGAATTCTAGATTAAATTATCTAACAACGTGCATTTATAGATTTTGTATCTAGATACAAACAAAAAAATTCAACTTTTTGAATTTTAGCTCACAGATGCTGCACGGTTTCTTCGATATCTCCTAAACCAGTTGACATAGAGCAATAAAGTTAAGTTGCCTGAATTCTAGATTAAATTATCTAACAACGTGCATTTATAGATTTTGTATCTAGATACAAACAAAAAAGTTCAACTTTTTGAATTTTAGCTCCCAGATGCTGCACGGTTTCTTCGATATCTCCTAAACCAGTTGACCTACAGCAATAAAGTTAAGTTGCCTGAATTCTAGATTAAATTATCTAACAACGTGCATTTATAGATTTTGTATCTAGATACAAACAAAAAAGTTCAACTTTTTGAATTTTAGCTCCCAGATGCTGCACGGTTTCTTCGATATCTCCTAAACCAGTTGACCTAGAGCAATAAAGTTAAGTTGCCTGAATTCTAGATTAAATTATCTAACAACGTGCATTTATAGATTTTCTATCTAGATACAAACAAAAAAGTTCAACTTTTTGAATTTTAGCTCCCAGATGCTGCACGGTTTCTTCGATATCTCCTAAACCAGTTGACCTAGAGCAATAAAGTTAAGTTGCCTGAATTCTAGATTAAATTATCTAACAACGTGCATTTATAGATTTTGTATCTAGATACAAACAAAAAAGTTCAACTTTTTGAATTTTAGCTCCCAGATGCTGCACGGTTTCTTCGATATCTCCTAATCCAGTTGACCTAGAGCAATAAACTTAAGTTGCCTGAATTCTAGATTAAATTATCTAACAACGTGCATTTATAGATTTTGTATCTAGATACAAACCAAAAAGTTCAACTTTTTGAATTTTAGCTCCCAGATGCTGCACGGTTTCTTCGATATCTCCTAAACCAGTTGACCTAGAGCAATAAAGTTAAGTTGCCTGAATTCTAGATTAAATTATCTAACAACGTGCATTTATAGATTTTGTATCTAGATACAAACAAAAAAGTTCAACTTTTTGAATTTTAGCTCCCAGATGCTGCACGGTTTCTTCGATATCTCCTAAACCAGTTGACCTAGAGCAATAAAGTTAAGTTGCCTGAATTCTAGATTAAATTATCTAACAACGTGCATTTATAGATTTTGTATCTAGATACAAACAAAAAAGTTCAACTTTTTGAATTTTAGCTCCCAGATGCTGCACGGTTTCTTCGATATCTCCTAAACCAGTTGACCTAGAGCACTAAAGTTAAGTTGCCTAAATTCTAGATTAAATTATCTAACAACGTGCATTTATAGATTTTGTATCTAGATACAAACAAAAAAGTTCAACTTTTTGAATTTTAGCTCCCAGATGCTGCACGGTTTCTTCGATATCTCCTAAACCAGTTGACCTAGAGCAATAAAGTTAAGTTGCCTGAATTCTAGATTAAATTATCTAACAACGTGCATTTATAGATTTTGTATCTAGATACAAACAAAAAAGTTCAACTTTTTGAATTTTAGCTCCCAGATGCTGCACGGTTTCTTCGATATCTCCTAAACCAGTTGACCTAGAGCAATAAAGTTAAGTTGCCTGAATTCTAGATTAAATTATCTAACAACGTGCATTTATAGATTTTGTATCTAGATACAAACAAAAACGTTCAACTTTTTGAATTTTAGCTCCCAGATGCTGCACGGTTTCTTCGATATCTCCTAAACCAGTTGACCTAGAGCAATAAAGTTAAGTTGCCTGAATTCTAGATTAAATTATCTAACAACGTGCATTTATAGATTTTGTATCTAGATACAAACAAAAAAATTGAACTTTTTGAATTTTAGCTCACAGATGCTGCACGGTTTCTTCGTTATCTCCTAAACCAGTTGACCTAGAGCAATAAAGTTAAGTTGCCTGAATTCTAGATTAAATTATCTAACAACGTGCATTTATAGATTTTGTATCTAGATACAAACAAAAAAGTTCAACTTTTTGAATTTTAGCTCCCAGATGCTGCACGGTTTCTTCGATATCTCCTAAACCAGTTGACCTACAGCAATAAAGTTAAGTTGCCTGAATTCTAGATTAAATTATCTAACAACGTGCATTTATAGATTTTGTATCTAGATACAAACAAAAAAGTTCAACTTTTTGAATTTTAGCTCCCAGATGCTGCACGGTTTCTTCGATATCTCCTAAACCAGTTGACTTAGAGCAATAAAGTTAAGTTGCCTGAATTCTAGATTAAATTATCTAACAACGTGCATTTATAGATTTTGTATCTAGATACAAACAAAAAAGTTCAACTTTTTGAATTTTAGCTCCCAGATGCTGCACGGTTTCTTCGATATCTCCTAAACCAGTTGACCTAGAGCAATAAAGTTAAGTTGCCTGAATTCTAGATTAAATTATCTAACAACGTGCATTTATAGATTTTGTATCTAGATACAAACAAAAAAGTTCAACTTTTTGAATTTTAGCTCCCAGATGCTGTACGGTTTCTTCGATATCTCCTAAACCAGTTGACCTAGAGCAATAAAGTTAAGTTGCCTGAATTCTAGATTAAGTTATCTAACAACGTGCATAAAAAAGTTCAACTTTTTGAATTTTAGCTCCCAGATGCTGCACGGTTTCTTCGATATCTCCTAAACCAGTTGACCTAGAGCAATAAAGTTAAGTTGCCTGAATTCTAGATTAAATTATCTAACAAAGTGCATTTATAGATTTTGTATCTAGATACAAACAAAAAAGTTCAACTTTTTGAATTTTAGCTCCCAGATGCTGCACGGTTTCTTCGATATCTCCTAAACCAGTTGACCTAGAGCAATAAAGTTAAGTTGCCTGAATTCTAGATTAAATTATCTAACAACGTGCATTTATAGATTTTGTATCTAGATACAAACAAAAAAGTTCAACTTTTTGAATTTTAGCTCCCAGATGCTGCACGGTTTCTTCTATATCTCCTAAACCAGTTGACCTAGAGCAATAAAGTTAAGTTGCCTGAATTCTAGATTAAATTATCTAACAACGTGCATTTATAGATTTTGTATCTAGATACAAACAAAAAAGTTCACCTTTTTGAATTTTAGCTCCCAGATGCTGCACGGTTTCTTCGATATCTCCTAAACCAGTTGACCTAGAGCAATAAAGTTAAGTTGCCTGAATTCTAGATTAAATTATCTAACAACGTGCATTTATAGAGTTTGTATCTAGATACAAACAAAGAAGTTCAACTTTTTGAATTTTAGCTCCAAGATGCTGCACGGTTTCTTCGATATCTCCTAAACCAGTTGACCTAGAGCAATAAAGTTAAGTTGCCTGAATTCTAGATTAAATTATCTAACAACGTGCATTTATAGAGTTTGTATCTAGATACAAACAAAGAAGTTCAACTTTTTGAATTTTAGCTCCAAGATGCTGCACGGTTTCTTCGATATCTCCTAAACCAGTTGACCTAGACCAATAAAGTTAAGTTGCCTGAATTCTAGATTAAATTATCTAACAACGTGCATTTATAGATTTTCTATCTAGATACAAACAAAAAAGTTCAACTTTTTGAATTGTAGCTCCCAGATGCTGCACGGTTTCTTCGATATCTCCTAAACCATTTGACCTAGAGCAATAAAGTTAAGTTGCCTGAATTCTAGATTAAATTATCTAACAACGTGCATTTATAGATTTTGTATCTAGATACAAACAAAAAAATTCAACTTTTTGAATTTTAGCTCACAGATGCTGCACGGTTTCTTCGATATCTCCTAAACCAGTTGACCTAGAGCAATAAAGTTAAGTTGCCTGAATTCTAGATTAAATTATCTAACAACGTGCATTTATAGATTTTGTATCTAGATACAAACAAAAAAGTTCAACTTTTTGAATTTTAGCTCCCAGATGCTGCACGGTTTCTTCGATATCTCCTAAACCAGTTGACCTAGAGCAATAAAGTTAAGTTGCCTGAATTCTAGATTAAATTATCTAACAACGTGCATTTATAGATTTTGTATCTAGATACAAACAAAAAAGTTCAACTTTTTGAATTTTAGCTCCCAGATGCTGTACGGTTTCTTCGATATCTCCTAAACCAGTTGACCTAGAGCAATAAAGTTAAGTTGCCTGAATTCTAGATTAAATTATCTAACAACGTGCATAAAAAAGTTCAACTTTTTGAATTTTAGCTCCCAGATGCTGCACGGTTTCTTCGATATCTCCTAAACCAGTTGACTTAGAGCAATAAAGTTAAGTTGCCTGAATTCTAGATTAAATTATCTAACAACGTGCATTTATAGATTTTGTATCTAGATACAAACAAAAAAGTTCAACTTTTTGAATTTTAGCTCCCAGATGCTGCACGGTTTTTTCGATATCTCCTAAACCAGTTGACCTAGAGCAATAAAGTTAAGTTGCCTGAATTCTAGATTAAATTATCTAACAACGTGCATTTATAGATTTTGTATCTAGATACAAACAAAAAAGTTCAACTTTTTGAATTTTAGCTCCCAGATGCTGCACGGTTTCTTCGATATCTCCTAAACCAGTTGACCTAGAGCAATAAAGTTAAGTTGCCTGAATTCTAGATTAAATTATCTAACAACGTGCATTTATAGATTTTGTATCTAGATACAAACAAAAAAGTTCAACTTTTTGAATTTTAGCTCCCAGATGCTGCACGGTTTCTTCGATATCTCCTAAACCAGTTGACCTAGAGCAATAAAGTTAAGTTGCCTGAATTCTAGATTAAATTATCTAACAACGTGCATTTATAGATTTTGTATGTAGATACAAACAAAAAAGTTCAACTTTTCGAATTTTAGCTCCCAGATGCTGCACGGTTTCTTCGATATCTCCTAAACCAGTTGACCTAGAGCAATAAAGTTAAGTTGCCTGAATTCTAGATTAAATTATCTAACAACGTGCATTTATAGATTTTGTATCTAGATACAATCAAAAAAGTTCAACTTTTTGAATTTTAGCTCCCAGATGCTGCACGGTTTCTTCGATATCTCCTAAACCAGTTGACCTAGAGCACTAAAGTTAAGTTTCCTGAATTCTAGATTAAATTATCTAACAACGTGCATTTATAGATTTTGTATCTAGATACAAACAAAAAAGTTCAACTTTTTGAATTTTAGCTCCCAGATGCTGCACGGTTTCTTCGATATCTCCTAAACCAGTTGACCTAGAGCAATAAAGTTAAGTTGCCTGAATTCTAGATTAAATTATCTAACAACGTGCATTTATAGATTTTGTATCTAGATACAAACAAAAAAGTTCAACTTTTTGAATTTTAGCTCCCAGATGCTGCACGGTTTCTTCGATATCTCCTAAACCAGTTGACCTAGAGCAATAAAGTTAAGTTGCCTGAATTCTAGATTAAATTATCTAACAACGTGCATTTATAGATTTTGTATCTAGATACAAACAAAAAAGTTAAACTTTTTGAATTTTAGCTCCCAGATGCTGCACGGTTTCTTCGATATCTCCTAAACCAGTTGACCTAGACCAATAAAGTTAAGTTGCCTGAATTCTAGATTAAATTATCTAACAACGTGCATTTATAGATTTTGTATCTAGATACAAACAAAAAAGTTCAACTTTTTGAATTTTAGCTCCCAGATGCTGCACGGTTTCTTCGATATCTCCTAAACCAGTTGACCTAGAGCAATAAAGTTAAGTTGCCTGAATTTTAGATTAAATTATCTAACAACGTGCATTTATAGATTTTGTATCTAGATACAAACAAAAAAGTTCAACTTTTTGAATTTTAGCTCCAAGATGCTGCACGGTTTCTTCGATATCTCCTAAACCAGTTGACCTAGACCAATAAAGTTAAGTTGCCTGAATTCTAGATTAAATTATCTAACAACGTGCATTTATAGATTTTGTATCTAGATACAAACAAAAAAGTTCAACTTTTTGAATTTTAGCTCCCAGATGCTGCACGGTTTCTTCGATATCTCCTAAACCAGTTGACCTAGAGCAATAAAGTTAAGTTGCCTGAATTCTAGATTAAATTATCTAACAACGTGCATTAATAGATTTTGTATCTAGATACAAACAAAAAAATTCAACTTTTTGAATTTTAGCTCACAGATGCTGCACGGTTTCTTCGATATCTCCTAAACCAGTTGACCTAGAGCAATAAAGTTAAGTTGCCTGAATTCTAGATTAAATTATCTAACAACGTGCATTTATAGATTTTGTATCTAGATACAAACAAAAAAGTTCAACTTTTTGAATTTTAGCTCCCAGATGCTGCACGGTTTCTTCGATATCTCCTAAACCAGTTGACCTAGAGCAATAAAGTTAAGTTGCCTGAATTCTAGATTAAATTATCTAACAACGTGCATTTATAGATTTTGTATCTAGATACCAACAAAAAAGTTCAACTTTTTGAATTTTAGCTCCCAGATGCTGCACGTTTTCTTCGATATCTCCTAAACCAGTTGACCTAGAGCAATAAAGTTAAGTTGCCTGAATTCTAGATTAAATTATCTAACAACGTGCATTTATAGATTTTGTATCTAGATACAAACAAAAAAGTTCAAGTTTTTGAATTTTAGCTCCCAGATGCTGCACGTTTTCTTCGATATCTCCTAAACCAGTTGACCTAGAGCAATAAAGTTAAGTTGCCTGAATTCTAGATTAAATTATCTAACAACCTGCATTTATAGATTTTGTATCTAGATACCAACAAAAAAGT
Organism: Portevinia maculata; assembly: GCA_949715645.1. Taxonomy (NCBI): domain Eukaryota; kingdom Metazoa; phylum Arthropoda; class Insecta; order Diptera; family Syrphidae; genus Portevinia; species Portevinia maculata. Next base: position 83,673,336 of record OX454527.1, read on the forward strand.
TCAACTTTTTGAATTTTAGCTCCCAGATGCTGCACGTTTTCTTCGATATCTCCTAAACCAGTTGACCTAGAGCAATAAAGTTAAGTTGCCTGAATTCTAGATTAAATTATCTAACAACGTGCATTTATAGATTTTGTATCTAGATACAAACAAAAAAGTTCAACTTTTTGAATTTTAGCTCCCAGATGCTGCACGTTTTCTTCGATATCTCCTAAACCAGTTGACCTAGAGCAATAAAGTTAAGTTGCCTGAATTCTAGATTAAATTATCTAACAACGTGCATTTATAGAGTTTGTATCTAGATACAAACAAAGAAGTTCAACTTTTTGAATTTTAGCTCCAAGATGCTGCACGGTTTCTTCGATATCTCCTAAACCAGTTGACCTAGACCAATAAAGTTAAGTTGCCTGAATTCTAGATTAAATTATCTAACAACGTGCATTTATAGATTTTCTATCTAGATACAAACAAAAAAGTTCAACTTTTTGAATTTTAGCTCCCAGATGCTGCACGATTTCTTCGATATCTCCTAAACCAGTTGACCTAGAGCAATAAAGTTAAGTTGCCTGAATTCTAGATTAAATTATCTAACAACGTGCATTTATAGATTTTGTATCTAGATACAAACAAAAAAATTCTACTTTTTGAATTCTAGCTCACAGATGCTGCACGGTTTCTTCGATATCTCCTAAACCAGTTGACCTAGAGCAATAAAGTTAAGTTGCCTGAATTCTAGATTAAATTATCTAACAACGTGCATTTATAGATTTTGTATCTAGATACAAACAAAAAAGTTCAACTTTTTGAATTTTAGCTCCCAGATGCTGCACGGTTTCTTCGATATCTCCTAAACCAGTTGACCTAGAGCAATAAAGTTAAGTTGCCTGAATTCTAGATTAAATTATCTAACAACGTGCATTTATAGATTTTGTATCTAGATACAAACAAAAAAGTTCAACTTTTTGAATTTTAGCTCCCAGATGCTGTACGGTTTCTTCGATATCTCCTAAACCAGTTGACCTAGAGCAATAAAGTTAAGTTGCCTGAATTCTAGATTAAATTATCTAACAACGTGCATAAAAAAGTTCAACTTTTTGAATTTTAGCTCCCAGATGCTGCACGGTTTCTTCGATATCTCCTAAACCAGTTGACTTAGAGCAATAAAGTTAAGTTGCCTGAATTCTAGATTAAATTATCTAACAACGTGCATTTATAGATTTTGTATCTAGATACAAACAAAAAAGTTCAACTTTTTGAATTTTAGCTCCCAGATGCTGCACGGTTTTTTCGATATCTCCTAAACCAGTTGACCTAGAGCAATAAAGTTAAGTTGCCTGAATTCTAGATTAAATTATCTAACAACGTGCATTTATAGATTTTGTATCTAGATACAAACAAAAAAGTTCAACTTTTTGAATTTTAGCTCCCAGATGCTGCACGGTTTCTTCGATATCTCCTAAACCAGTTGACCTAGAGCAATAAAGTTAAGTTGCCTGAATTCTAGATTAAATTATCTAACAACGTGCATTTATAGATTTTGTATCTAGATACAAACAAAAAAGTTCAACTTTTTGAATTTTAGCTCCCAGATGCTGCACGGTTTCTTCGATATCTCCTAAACCAGTTGACCTAGAGCAATAAAGTTAAGTTGCCTGAATTCTAGATTAAATTATCTAACAACGTGCATTTATAGATTTTGTATCTAGATACAAACAAAAAAGTTCAACTTTTCGAATTTTAGCTCCCAGATGCTGCACGGTTTCTTCGATATCTCCTAAACCAGTTGACCTAGAGCAATAAAGTTAAGTTGCCTGAATTCTAGATTAAATTATCTAACAACGTGCATTTATAGATTTTGTATCTAGATACAAACAAAAAAGTTCAACTTTTTGAATTTTAGCTCCCAGATGCTGCACGGTTTCTTCGATATCTCCTAAACCAGTTGACCTAGAGCACTAAAGTTAAGTTTCCTGAATTCTAGATTAAATTATCTAACAACGTGCATTTATAGATTTTGTATCTAGATACAAACAAAAAAGTTCAACTTTTTGAATTTTAGCTCCCAGATGCTGCACGGTTTCTTCGATATCTCCTAAACCAGTTGACCTAGAGCAATAAAGTTAAGTTGCCTGAATTCTAGATTAAATTATCTAACAACGTGCATTTATAGATTTTGTATCTAGATACAAACAAAAAAGTTCAACTTTTTGAATTTTAGCTCCCAGATGCTGCACGGTTTCTTCGATATCTCCTAAACCAGTTGACCTAGAGCAATAAAGTTAAGTTGCCTGAATTCTAGATTAAATTATCTAACAACGTGCATTTATAGATTTTGTATCTAGATACAAACAAAAAAGTTAAACTTTTTGAATTTTAGCTCCCAGATGCTGCACGGTTTCTTCGATATCTCCTAAACCAGTTGACCTAGACCAATAAAGTTAAGTTGCCTGAATTCTAGATTAAATTATCTAACAACGTGCATTTATAGATTTTGTATCTAGATACAAACAAAAAAGTTCAACTTTTTGAATTTTAGCTCGCAGATGCTGCACGGTTTCTTCGATATCTCCTAAACCAGTTGACCTAGAGCAATAAAGTTAAGTTGCCTGAATTTTAGATTAAATTATCTAACAACGTGCATTTATAGATTTTGTATCTAGATACAAACAAAAAAGTTCAACTTTTTGAATTTTAGCTCCAAGATGCTGCACGGTTTCTTCGATATCTCCTAAACCAGTTGACCTAGACCAATAAAGTTAAGTTGCCTGAATTCTAGATTAAATTATCTAACAACGTGCATTTATAGATTTTGTATCTAGATACAAACAAAAAAGTTCAACTTTTTGAATTTTAGCTCCCAGATGCTGCACGGTTTCTTCGATATCTCCTAAACCAGTTGACCTAGAGCAATAAAGTTAAGTTGCCTGAATTCTATATTAAATTATCTAACAACGTGCATTAATAGATTTTGTATCTAGATACAAACAAAAAAATTCAACTTTTTGAATTTTAGCTCACAGATGCTGCACGGTTTCTTCGATATCTCCTAAACCAGTTGACCTAGAGCAATAAAGTTAAGTTGCCTGAATTCTAGATTAAATTATCTAACAACGTGCATTTATAGATTTTGTATCTAGATACAAACAAAAAAGTTCAACTTTTTGAATTTTAGCTCCCAGATGCTGCACGATTTCTTCGATATCTCCTAAACCAGTTGACCTAGAGCAATAAAGTTAAGTTGCCTGAATTCTAGATTAAATTATCTAACAACGTGCATTTATAGATTTTGTATTTAGATACAAACAAAAAAGTTCAACTTTTTGAATTTTAGCTCCCAGATGCTGCACGGTTTCTTCGATATCTCCTAAACCAGTTGACCTAGAGCAATAAAGTTAAGTTGCCTGAGTTCTAGATTAAATTATCTAACAACGTGCATTTATAGATTTTGTATCTAGATACAAACAAAAAAGTTCAACTTTTTGAATTTTAGCTCCCAGATGCTGCACGGTTTCTTCGATATCTCCTAAACCAGTTGACCTAGAGCAATAAAGTTAAGTTGCCTGAATTCTAGATTAAATTATCTAACAACGTGCATTTATAGATTTTGTATCTAGATACCAACAAAAAAGTTCAACTTTTTGAATTTTAGCTCCCAGATGCTGCACGTTTTCTTCGATATCTCCTAAACCAGTTGAGCTAGAGCAATAAAGTTAAGTTGCCTGAATTCTAGATTAAATTATCTAACAACGTGCATTTATAGATTTTGTATCTAGATACAAACAAAAAAGTTCAACTTTTTGAATTTTAGCTCCCAGATGCTGCACGGTTTCTTCGATATCTCCTAAACCAGTTGACCTAGAGCAATAAAGTTAAGTTGCCTGAATTCTAGATTAAATTATCTAACAACCTGCATTTATAGATTTTGTATCTAGATACAAACAAAAAAGTTCAACTTTTTGAATTTTAGCTCCCAGATGCTGCACGGTTTCTTCGATATCTCCTAAACCAGTTGACCTAGAGCAGAAAAATTAAGTTGCCTGAATTCTAGATTAAATTATCTAACAACGTGCATTTATAGATTTTGTATCTAGATACAAACAAAAAAGTTCAACTTTTTGAATTTTAGCTCCCAGATGCTGCACGGTTTCTTCGATATCTCCTAAACCAGTTGACCTAGAGCAATAAAGTTAAGTTGCCTGAATTCTCGATTAAATTATCTAACAACGTGCATTTATAGATTTTGTATCTAGATACAAACAAAAAAGTTCAACTTTTTGAATTTTAGCTCCCAGATGCTGCACGGTTTCTTCGATATCTCCTAAACCAGTTGACCTAGAGCAATAAAGTTAAGTTGCCTGAATTCTAGATTAAATTATCTAACAACGTGCATTTATAGATTTTGTATCTAGATACAAACAAAAAAGTTCAACTTTTTGAATTTTAGCTCCCAGATGCTGCACGTTTTCTTCGATATCTCCTAAACCAGTTGACCTAAAGCAATAAAGTTAAGTTGCCTGAATTCTAGATTAAATTATCTAACAACGTGCATTTATAGATTTTGTATCTAGATACAAACAAAAAAGTTCAACTTTTTGAATTTTAGCTCCCAGATGCTGCACGGTTTCTTCGATATCTCCTAAACCAGTTGACCTAGAGCAATAAAGTTAAGTTGCCTGAATTCTAGATTAAATTATCTAACAACGTGCATTTATAGATTTTGTATCTAGATACAAACAAAAAAGTTCAACTTTTTGAATTTTAGCTCCCAGATGCTGCACGGTTTCTTCGATATCTCCTAAACCAGTTGACCTAGAGCAATAAAGTTAAGTTGCCTGAATTCTAGATTAAATTATCTAACAACGTGCATTTATAGATTTTGTATCTAGATACAAACAAAAAAGTTCAACTTTTTGAATTTTAGCTCCCAGATGCTGCACGGTTTCTTCGATATCTCCTAAACCAGTTGACCTAGAGCAATAAAGTTAAGTTGCCTGAATTCTAGATTAAATTATCTAACAACGTGCATTTATAGATTTTGTATCTAGATACAAACAAAAAAGTTCAACTTTTTGAATTTTAGCTCCCAGATGCTGCACGGTTTCTTCGATATCTCCTAAACCAGTTGACCTAGAGCAATAAAGTTAAGTTGCCTGAATTCTAGATTAAATTATCTAACAACGTGCATTTATAGATTTTGTATCTAGATACAAACAAAAAAGTTCAACTTTTTGAATTTTAGCTCCCAGATGCTGCACGGTTTCTTCGATATCTCCTAAACCAGTTGACCTAGAGCAATAAAGTTAAGTTGCCTGAATTCTAGATTAAATTATCTAACAACGTGCATTTATAGATTTTGTATCTAGATACAAACAAAAAAGTTCAACTTTTTGAATTTTAGCTCCCAGATGCTGCACGGTTTCTTCGATATCTCCTAAACCAGTTGACCTAGAGCAATAAAGTTAAGTTGCCTTAATTCTAGATTAAATTATCTAGCAACGTGCATTTATAGATTTTGTATCTAGATACAAACAAAAAAGTTCAACTTTTTGAATTTTAGCTCCCAGATGCTGCACGGTTTCTTCGATATCTCCTAAACCAGTTGACCTAGAGCAATAAAGTTAAGTTGCCTGAATTCTAGATTAAATTATCTAACAACGTGCATTTATAGATTTTGTATCTAGATACAAACAAAAAAGTTCAACTTTTTGAATTTTAGCTCCCAGATGCTGCACGGTTTCTTCGATATCTCCTAAACCAGTTGACCTAGAGCAATAAAGTTAAGTTGCCTGAATTCTAAATTAAATTATCTAACAACGTGCATTTATAGATTTTGTATCTAGATACAAACAAAAAAGTTCAACTTTTTGAATTTTAGCTCCCAGATGCTGCACGGTTTCTTCGATATCTCCTAAACCAGTTGACCTAGAGCAATAAAGTTAAGTTGCCTGGATTCTAGATTAAATTATCTAACAACGTGCATTTATAGATTTTGTATCTAGATACAAACAAAAAAATTCAACTTTTTGAATTTTAGCTCCCAGATACTGCACGGTTTCTTCGATATCTCCTAAACCAGTGGACCTAGAGCAATAAAGTTAAGTTGCCTGAATTCTAGATTAAATTATCTAACAACGTGAATTTATAGATTTTGTATCTAGATACAAACAAAAAAGTTCAACTTTTTGAATTTTAGCTGCTAGATGCCGCACGGTTTCTTCGATATCTCCTAAACCAGTTGACCTAGAGCAATAAAATTAAGTTGCCTGAATTCTAGATTAAATTATCTAACAACGTGCATTTATAGATTTTGTATCTAGATACAAACAAAAAAGTTCAACTTTTTGAATTTTAGCTCCCAGATGCTGCACGGTTTCTTCGATATCTCCTAAACCAGTTGACCTAGAGCAATAAAGTTAAGTTCCCTGAATTCTAGATTAAATTATCTAACAACGTGCATTTATAGATTTTGTATCTAGATACAAACAAAAAAGTTCAACTTTTTGAATTTTAGCTCCCAGATGCTGCACGTTTTCTTCGATATCTCCTAAACCAGTTGACCTAGAGCAATAAAGTTAAGTTGCCTGAATTCTAGATTAAATTATCTAACAACGTGCATTTATAGATTTTGTATCTAGATACAAACAAAAAAGTTCAACTTTTTGAATTTTAGCTCCCAGATGCTGCACGGTTTCTTCGATATCTCCTAAACCAGTTGACCTAGAGCAATAAAGTTAAGTTGCCTGAATTCTAGATTAAATTATCTAACAACGTGCATTTATAGATTTTCTATCTAGATACAAACAAAAAAGTTCAACTTTTTGAATTTTAGCTCCCAGATGCTGCACGGTTTCTTCGATATCTCCTAAACCAGTTGACCTAGAGCAATAAAATTAAGTTGCCTGAATTCTAGATTAAATTATCTTACAACGTGCATTTATAGATTTTGTATCTAGATACAAACAAAAAAGTTCAACTTTTTGAATTTTAGCTCCCAGATGCTGCACGGTTTCTTCGATATCTCCTAAACCAGTTGACCTAGAGCAATAAAGTTGAGTTGCCTGCATTCTAGATTAAATTATCTAACAACGTGCATTTATAGATTTTGTATCTAGATACAAACAAAAAAGTTCAACTTTTTGAATTTTAGCTCCCAGATGCTGCACGGTTTCTTCGATATCTCCTAAACCAGTTGACCTAGAGCAATAAAGTTAAGTTGCCTGAATTCTAGATTGAATTATCTAACAACGTGCATTTATAGATTTTGTATCTAGATACAAACAAAAAAGTTCAATCTTTTGAATTTTAGCTCCCAGATGCTGCACGGTTTCTTCGATATCTCCTAAACCAGTTGACCTAGAGCAATAAAGTTAAGTTGCCTGAATTCTAGATTAAATTATCTAACAACGTGCATTTATAGATTTTGTATCTAGATACAAACAAAAAAGTTCAACTTTTTGAATTTTAGCTCCCAGATGCTGCACGGTTTCTTCGATATCTCCTAAACCAGTTGACCTAGAGCAATAAAGTTAAGTTGCCTGAATTCTAGATTAAATTATCTAACAACGTGCATTTATAGATTTTGTATCTAGATACACACAAAAAAGTTAAACTTTTTGAATTTTAGCTCCCAGATGCTGCACGGTTTCTTCGATATCTCCTAAACCAGTTGACCTAGAGCAATAAAGTTAAGTTGCCTGAATTCTAGATTAAATTATCTAACAACGTGCATTTATAGATTTTGTATCTAGATACAAACAAAAAAGTTCAACTTTTTGAATTTTAGCTCCCAGATGCTGCACGGTTTCTTCGATATCTCCTAAACCAGTTGACCTAGAGCAATCAAGTTAAGTTGCCTGAATTCTAAATTAAATTATCTAACAACGTGCATTTATAGATTTTGTATCTAGATACAAACAAAAAAGTTCAACTTTTTGAATTTTAGCTCCCAGATGCTGCACGGTTTCTTCGATATCTCCTAAACCAGTTGACCTAGAGCAATAAAGTTAAGTTGCCTGAATTCTAGATTAAATTATCTAACAACGTGCATTTATAGATTTTGTATCTAGATACAAACAAAAAAGTTCAACTTTTTGAATTTTAGCTCCCAGATACTGCACGGTTTCTTCGATATCTCCTAAACCAGTGGACCTAGAGCAATAAAGTTAAGTTGCCTGAATTCTAGATTAAATTATCTAACAACGTGCATTTATAGATTTTGTATCTAGATACAAACAAAAAAGTTCAACTTTTTGAATTTTAGCTGCTAGATGCTGCACGGTTTCTTCGATATCTCCTAAACCAGTGGACCTAGAGCAATAAAGTTAAGTTGCCTGAATTCTAGATTAAATTATCTAACAACGTGCATTTATAGATTTTGTATCTAGATACAAACAAAAAAGTTCAACTTTTTGAATTTTAGCTGCTAGATGCCGCACGGTTTCTTCGATATCTCCTAAACCAGTTAACCTAGAGCAATAAAATTAAGTTGCCTGAATTCTAGATTAAATTATCTAACAGCGTGCATTTATAGATTTTGTATCTAGATACAAACAAAAAGTTCAACTTTTTGAATTTTAGCTCCCAGATGCTGCACGGTTTCTTCGATATCTCCTAAACCAGTTGACCTAGAGCAATAAAGTTAAGTTGCCTGAATTCTAGATTAAATTATCTAACAACGTGCATTTATAGATTTTGTATCTAGATACAAACAAAAAAGTTCAACTTTTTGAATTTTAGCTCCCAGATGCTGCACGTTTTCTTCGATATCTCCTAAACCAGTTGACCTAGAGCAATAAAGTTAAGTTGCCTGAATTCTAGATTAAATTATCTAACAACGTGCATTTATAGATTTTCTATCTAGATACAAACAAAAAAGTTCAACTTTTTGAATTTTAGCTCCCAGATGCTGCACGGTTTCTTCGATATCTCCTAAACCAGTTGACCTAGAGCAATAAAGTTAAGTTGCCTGAATTCTAGATTAAATTATCTAACAACGTGCATTTATAGATTTTGTATCTAGATACAAACAAAAAAGTTCAACTTTTTGAATTTTAGCTCCCAGATGCTGCACGGTTTCTTCGATATCTCCTAAACCAGTTGACCTAGAGCAATAAAGTTAAGTTGCCTGCATTCTAGATTAAATTATCTAACAACGTGCATTTATAGATTTTGTATCTAGATACAAACAAAAAAGTTCAACTTTTTGAATTTTAGCTCCCAGATGCTGCACGGTTTCTTCGATATCTCCTAAACCAGTTGACCTAGAGCAATAAAGTTAAGTTGCCTGAATTCTAGATTGAATTATCTAACAACGTGCATTTATAGATTTTGTATCTAGATACAAACAAAAAAGTTCAATCTTTTGAATTTTAGCTCCCAGATGCTGCACGGTTTCTTCGATATCTCCTAAACCAGTTGACCTAGAGCAATAAAGTTAAGTTGCCTGAATTCTAGATTAAATTATCTAACAACGTGCATTTATAGATTTTGTATCTAGATACAAACAAAAAAGTTCAACTTTTTGAATTTTAGCTCCCAGATGCTGCACGGTTTCTTCGATATCTCCTAAACCAGTTGACCTAGAGCAATAAAGTTAAGTTGCCTGAATTCTAGATTAAATTATCTAACAACGTGCATTTATAGATTTTGTATCTAGATACACACAAAAAAGTTAAACTTTTTGAATTTTAGCTCCCAGATGCTGCACGGTTTCTTCGATATCTCCTAAACCAGTTGACCTAGAGCAATAAAGTTAAGTTGCCTGAATTCTAGATTAAATTATCTAACAACGTGCATTTATAGATTTTCTATCTAGATACAAACAAAAAAGTTAAACTTTTTGAATTTTAGCTCCCAGATGCTGCACGGTTTCTTCGATATCTCCTAAACCAGTTGACCTAGAGCAATAAAGTTAAGTTGCCTGAATTCTAGATTAAATTATCTAACAACGTGCATTTATAGATTTTGTATCTAGATACAAACAAAAAAGTTCAACTTTTTGAATTTTAGCTCCCAGATGCTGCACGGTTTCTTCGATATCTCCTAAACCAGTTGACCTAGAGCAATAAAGTTAAGTTGCCTGAATTCTAGATTAAATTATCTAACAACGTGCATTTATAGATTTTGTATCTAGATACACACAAAAAAGTTAAACTTTTTGAATTTTAGCTCCCAGATGCTGCACGGTTTCTTCGATATCTCCTAAACCAGTTGACCTAGAGCAATAAAGTTAAGTTGCCTGAATTCTAGATTAAATTATCTAACAACGTGCATTTATAGATTTTGTATCTAGATACAAACAAAAAAGTTCAACTTTTTGAATTTTAGCTCCCAGATGCTGCACGGTTTCTTCGATATATCCTAAACCAGTTGACCTAGAGCAATAAAGTTAAGTTGCCTGAATTCTAGATTAAATTATCTAACAACGTGCATTTATAGATTTTGTATCTAGATACAAACAAAAAAGTTCAACTTTTTGAATTTTAGCTCCCAGATGCTGCACGGTTTCTTCGATATCTCCTAAACCAGTTGACCTACAGCAATAAAGTTAAGTTGCCTGAATTCTAGATTAAATTATCTAACAACGTGCATTTATAGATTTTGTATCTAGATACAAACAAAAAAGTTCAACTTTTTGAATTTTAGCTCCCAGATGCTGCACGGTTTCTTCGATATCTCCTAAACCAGTTGACCTACAGCAATAAAGTTAAGTTGCCTGAATTCTAGATTAAATTATCTAACAACGTGCATTTATAGATTTTGTATCTAGATACAAACAAAAAAGTTCAACTTTTTGAATTTTAGCTCCCAGATGCTGCACGGTTTCTTCGATATATCCTAAACCAGTTGACCTAGAGCAATAAAGTTAAGTTGCCTGAATTCTAGATTAAATTATCTAACAACGTGCATTTATAGATTTTGTATCTAGATACAAACAAAAAAGTTCAACTTTTTGAATTTTAGCTCCCAGATGCTGCACGGTTTCTTCGATATCTCCTAAACCAGTTGACCTAGAGCAATAAAGTTAAGTTGCCTGAATTCTAGATTAAATTATCTAACAACGTGCATTTATAGATTTTGTATCTAGATACACACAAAAAAGTTAAACTTTTTGAATTTTAGCTCCCAGATGCTGCACGGTTTCTTCGATATCTCCTAAACCAGTTGACCTAGAGCAATAAAGTTAAGTTGCCTGAATTCTAGATTAAATTATCTAACAACGTGCATTTATAGATTTTCTATCTAGATACAAACAAAAAAGTTCAACTTTTTGAATTTTAGCTCCCAGATGCTGCACGGTTTCTTCGATATCTCCTAAACCAGTTGACCTAGAGCAATAAAGTTAAGTTGCCTGAATTCTAGATTAAATTATCTAACAACGTGCATTTATAGATTTTGTATCTAGATACAAACAAAAAAGTTCAACTTTTTGAATTTTAGCTCCCAGATGCTGCACGGTTTCTTCGATATCTCCTAAACCAGTTGACCTACAGCAATAAAGTTAAGTTGCCTGCATTCTAGATTAAATTATCTAACAACGTGCATTTATAGATTTTGTATCTAGATACAAACAAAAAAGTTCAACTTTTTGAATTTTAGCTCCCAGATGCTGCACGGTTTCTTCGATATCTCCTAAACCAGTTGACCTAGAGCAATAAAGTTAAGTTGCCTGAATTCTAGATTAAATTATCTAACAACGTGCATTTATAGATTTTGTATCTAGATACAAACAAAAAAGTTCAACTTTTTGAATTTTAGCTGCCAGATGCTGCACGGTTTCTTCGATATCTCCTAAACCAGTTGACCTAGAGCAATAAAGTTAAGTTGCCTGAATTCTAGATTAAATTATCTAACAACGTGCATTTATAGATTTTCTATCTAGATACAAACAAAAAAGTTCAACTTTTTGAATTTTAGCTCCCAGATGCTGCACGGTTTCTTCGATATCTCCTAAACGAGTTGACCTACAGCAATAAAGTTAAGTTGCCTGAATTCTAAATTAAATTATCTAACAACGTGCATTTATAGATTTTGTATCTAGATACAAACAAAAAAGTTCAACTTTTTGAATTTTAGCTCCCAGATGCTGCACGGTTTCTTCGATATCTCCTAAACCAGTTGACCTAGAGCAATAAAGTTAAGTTGCCTGAATTCTAGATTAAATTATCTAACACCGTGCATTTATAAATTTTGTATCTAGATACAAACAAAAAAGTTCAACTTTTTGAATTTTAGCTCCCAGATGCTGCACGGTTTCTTCGATATCTCCTAAACCAGTTGACCTAGAGCAATAAAGTTAAGTTGCCTGAATTCTAGATTAAATTATCTAACAACGTGCATTTATAGATTTTGTATCTAGATACAAACAAAAAAGTTCAACTTTTTGAATTTTAGCTCCCAGATGCTGCACGGTTTCTTCGATATCTCCTAAACCAGTTGACCTAGAGCAATAAAGTTAAGTTGCCTGAATTCTAGATTAAATTATCTAACAACGTGCATTTATAGATTTTGTATCTAGATACAAACAAAAAAGTTCAACTTTTTGAATTTTAGCTCCCAGATGCTGCACGGTTTCTTCGATATCTCCTAAACCAGTTCACCTAGAGCAATAAAGTTAAGTTGCCTGAATTCTAGATTAAATTATCTAACAACGTGCATTTATAGATTTTGTATCTAGATACAAACAAAAAAGTTCAACTTTTTGAATTTTAGCTCCCAGATGCTGCACGGTTTCTTCGATATCTCCTAAACCAGTTGACCTAGAGCAATAAAGTTAAGTTGCCTGAATTCTAGATTAAATTATCTAACAACGTGCATTTATAGATTTTGTATCTAGATACAAACAAAAAAGTTCAACTTTTTGAATTTTAGCTCCCAGATGCTGCACGGATTCTTCGATATATCCTAAACCAGTTGACCTAGAGCAATAAAGTTAAGTTGCCTGAATTCTAGATTAAATTATCTAACAACGTGCATTTATAGATTTTGTATCTAGATACAAACAAAAAAGTTCAACTTTTTGAATTTTAGCTCCCAGATGCTGCACGGTTTCTTCGATATCTCCTAAACCAGTTGACCTAGAGCAATAAAGTTAAGTTGCCTGAATTCTAGATTAAATTATCTAACAACGTGCATTTATAGATTTTGTATCTAGATACAAACAAAAAAGTTCAACTTTTTGAATTTTAGCTCCCAGATGCTGCACGGTTTCTTCGATATCTCCTAAACCAGTTGACCTAGAGCAATAAAGTTAAGTTGCCTGAATTCTAGATTAAATTATCTAGCAACGTGCATTTATAGATTTTGTATCTAGATACAAACAAAAAAGTTCAACTTTTTGAATTTTAGCTCCCAGATGCTGCACGGTTTCTTCGATATCTCCTAAACCAGTTGACCTACAGCAATAAAGTTAAGTTGCCTGAATTCTAGATTAAATTATCTAACAACGTGCATTTATAGATTTTGTATCTAGATACACACAAAAAAGTTAAACTTTTTGAATTTTAGCTCCCAGATGCTGCACGGTTTCTTCGATATCTCCTAAACCAGTTGACCTAGAGCAATAAAGTTAAGTTGCCTGAATTCTAGATTAAATTATCTAACAACGTGCATTTATAGATTTTGTATAGATACAAACAAAAAAGTTCAACTTTTTGAATTTTAGCTCCCAGATGCTGCACGGTTTCTTCGATATCTCCTAAACCAGTTGACCTAGAGCAATAAAGTTAAGTTGCCTGAATTCTAGATTAAATTATCTAACAACGTGCATTTATAGATTTTGTATCTAGATACACACAAAAAAGTTAAACTTTTTGAATTTTAGCTCCCAGATGCTGCACGGTTTCTTCGATATCTCCTAAACCAGTTGACCTAGAGCAATAAAGTTAAGTTGCCTGAATTCTAGATTAAATTATCTAACAACGTGCATTTATAGATTTTGTATCTAGATACAAACAAAAAAGTTCAACTTTTTGAATTTTAGCTCCCAGATGCTGCACGGTTTCTTCGATATTATCTCCTAAACCAGTTGACCTAGAGCAATAAAGTTAAGTTGCCTGAATTCTAGATTAAATTATCTAATAACGTGCATTTATAGATTTTGTATCTAGATACAAACAAAAAAGTTCAACTTTTTGAATTTTAGCTCCCAGATGCTGCACGGTTTCTTCGATATCTCCTAAACCAGTTGACCTACAGCAATAAAGTTAAGTTGCCTGAATTCTAGATTAAATTATCTAACAACGTGCATTTATAGATTTTGTATCTAGATACAAACAAAAAAGTTCACCTTTTTGAATTTTAGCTCCCAGATGCTGCACGGTTTCTTCGATATCTCCTAAACCAATTGACCTACAGCAATAAAGTTAAGTTGCCTGAATTCTAGATTAAATTATCTAACAACGTGCATTTATAGATTTTGTATCTAGATACAAACAAAAAAGTTCAACTTTTTGAATTTTAGCTCCTAGATGCTGCACGGTTTCTTCGATATCTCCTAAACCAGTTGACCTACAGCAATAAAGTTAAGTTGCCTGAATTCTAGATTAAATTATCTAATAACGTGCATTTATAGATTTTGTATCTAGATACAAACAAAAAAGTTCAACTTTTTGAATTTTAGCTCCCAGATGCTGCACGGTTTCTTCGATATCTCCTAAACCAGTTGACCTAGAGCAATAAAGTTAAGTTGCCTGAATTCTAGATTAAATTATCTAACAACGTGCATTTATAGATTTTGTATCTAGATACAAACAAAAAAGTTCAACTTTTTGAATTTTAGCTCCTAGATGCTGCACGGTTTCTTCGATATCTCCTAAACCAGTTGACCTACAGCAATAAAGTTAAGTTGCCTGAATTCTAGATTAAATTATCTAATAACGTGCATTTATAGATTTTGTATCTAGATACAAACAAAAAAGTTCAACTTTTTGAATTTTAGCTCCCAGATGCTGCACGGTTTCTTCGATATCTCCTAAACCAGTTGACCTACAGCAATAAAGTTAAGTTGCCTGAATTCTAGATTAAATTATCTAACAACGTGCATTTATAGATTTTGTATCTAGATACAAACAAAAAAGTTCAACTTTTTGAATTTTAGCTCCCAGATGCTGCACGTTTTCTTCGATATCTCCTAAACCAGTTGACCTAGAGCAATAAAGTTAAGTTGCCTGAATTCTAGATTAAATTATCTAACAACGTGCATTTATAGATTTTGTATCTAGATACAAACAAAAAAGTTCAACTTTTTGAGTTTTAGCTCCCAGATGCTGCACGGTTTCTTCGATATCTCCTAAACCAGTTGACCTACAGCAATAAAGTTAAGTTGCCTGAATTTTCTAGATTAAATTATCTAACAACGTGCATTTATAGATTTTGTATCTAGATAAAAAAAAAAAGTTCAACTTTTTGAATTTTAGCTCCCAGATGCTGCACGGTTTCTTCGATATCTCCTAAACCAGTTGACCTAGAGCAATAAAGTTAAGTTGCCTGAATTCTAGATTAAATTATCTAACAACGTGCATTTATAGATTTTGTATCTAGATACAAACAAAAAAAGTTCAACTTTTTGAATTTTAGCTCCCAGATGCTGCACGGTTTCTTCGATATCTCCTAACCCAGTTGACCTAGAGCAATAAAGTTAAGTTGCCTGAATTCTAGATTAAATTATCTAACAACGTGCATTTATAGATTTTGTATCTAGATACAAACAAAAAAGTTCAACTTTTTGAATTTTAGCTCCCAGATGCTGCACGGTTTCTTCGATATCTCCTAAACCAGTTGACCTAGAGCAATAAAGTTAAGTTGCCTGAATTCTAGATTAAATTATCTAACAACGTGCATTTATAGATTTTGTATCTGGATACAAACAAAAAAGTTCAACTTTTTGAATTTTAGCTCCCAAATGCTGCACGGTTTCTTCGATATCTCCTAAACCAGTTGACCTAGAGCAATAAAGTTAAGTTGCCTGAATTCTAGATTAAATTATCTAACAACGTGCATTTATAGATTTTGTATCTAGATACAAACAAAAAAGTTCAACTTTTTGAATTTTAGCTCCCAGAT
Organism: Portevinia maculata; assembly: GCA_949715645.1. Lineage (NCBI taxonomy): Eukaryota > Metazoa > Arthropoda > Insecta > Diptera > Syrphidae > Portevinia > Portevinia maculata. The sequence continues at coordinate 83,689,398 of OX454527.1, forward strand.
GCTGCACGGTTTCTTCGATATCTCCTAAACCATTTGACCTAGAGCAATAAAATTAATTTGCCTGAATTCTAGATTAAATTATCTAACAACGTGCATTTATAGATTTTGTATCTAGATACAAACAAAAAAGTTCAACTTTTTGAATTTTAGCTCCCAGATGCTGCACGGTTTCTTCGATATCTCCTAAACCAGTTGACCTACAGCAATAAAGTTAAGTTGCCTGAATTCTAGATTAAATTATCTAACAACGTGCATTTATAGATTTTGTATCTAGATACAAACAAAAAAGTTCAACTTTTAGAATTTTAGCTCCCAGATGCTGCACGGTTTCTTCGATATCTCCTAAACCAGTTGACCTAGAGCAATAAAGTTAAGTTGCCTGAATTCTAAATTAAATTATCTAACAACTTGCATTTATAGATTTTGTATCTAGATACAAACAAAAAAGTTCAACTTTTTGAATTTTAGCTCCCAGATGCTGCACGGTTTCTTCGATATCTCCTAAACCAGTTGATCTAGAGCAATAAAGTTAATTTGCCTGAATTCTAGATTAAATTATCTAACAACGTGCATTTGTAGATTTTGTATCTAGATACAAACAAAAAAGTTCACCTTTTTGAATTTTAGCTCCCAGATGCTGCACGGTTTCTTCGATATCTCCTAAACCAGTTGACCTAGAGCAATAAAGTTAAGTTGCCTGAATTCTAGATTAAATTATCTAACAACGTGCATTTATAGATTTTGTATCTAGATACAAACAAAAAAGTTCAACTTTTTGAATTTTAGCTCCCAGATGCTGCACGGTTTCTTCGATATCTCCTAAACCAGTTGACCTAGAGCAATAAAGTTAAGTTGCCGGAATTCTAGTTTAAATTATTTAACAACGTGCATTTATAGATTTTCTATCTAGATACAAACAAAAAAGTTCAACTTTTTGAATTTTAGCTCCCAGATGCTGCACGGTTTCTTCGATATCTCCTAAACCAGTTGACCTAGAGCAATAAAGGTAAGTTGCCTGAATTCTAGATTAAATTATCTAACAACGTGCATTTATAGATTTTGTATCTAGATACAAACAAAAAAGTTCAACTTTTTGAATTTTAGCTCCCAGATGCTGCACGGTTTCTTCGATATCTCCTAAACCAGTTGATCTAGAGCAATAAAGTTAATTTGCCTGAATTCTAGATTAAATTATCTAACAACGTGCATTTATAGATTTTGTATCTAGATACAAACAAAAAATTTCACCTTTTTGAATTTTAGCTCCCAGATGCTGCACGGTTTCTTCGATATCTCCTAAACCAGTTGACCTAGAGCAATAAAGTTAAGTTGCCTGAATTCTAGATTAAATTATCTAACAACGTGCATTTATAGATTTTGTATCTAGATACAAACAAAAAAGTTCAACTTTTTGAATTTTAGCTCCCAGATGCTGCACGGTTTCTTCGATATCTCCTAAACCAGTTGACCTAGAGCAATAAAGTTAAGTTGCCTGAATTCTAGATTAAATTATCTAACAACGTGCATTTATAGATTTTGTATCTAGATACAAACAAAAAAGTTCAACTTTTTGAATTTTAGCTCCCAGATGCTGCACAGTTTCTTCGATATCTCCTAAACCAGTTGACCTAGAGCAATAAAGTTAAGTTGCCTGAATTCTAGATTAAATTATCTAACAACGTGCATTTATAGATTTTGTATCTATATACAAACAAAAAAGTTCAACTATTTGAATTTTAGCTCCCAGATGCTGCACGGTTTCTTCGATATCTCCTAAAGCAGTTGACCTAGAGCAATAAAGTTAAGTTGCCTGAATTCTAGATTAAATTATCTAACAACGTGCATTTATAGATTTTGTATCTAGATACAAACAAAAAAGTTCAACTTTTTGAATTTTAGCTCCCAGATGCTGCACGGTTTCTTCGATATCTCCTAAACCAGTTGACCTAGAGCAATAAAGTTAAGTTGCCTGAATTCTAGATTAAATTATCTAACAACGTGCATTTATAGATTTTGTATCTAGATACAAACAAAAAAGTTCAACTTTTTGAATTTTAGCTCCCAGATGCTGCACGGTTTCTTCGATATCTCCTAAGCCAGTTGATCTAGAGCAATAAAGTTAAGTTGCCTGAATTCTAGTTTAAATTATTTAACAACGTGCATTTATAGATTTTGTATCTAGATACAAACAAAAAAGTTCAACTTTTTGAATTTTAGCTCCCAGATGCTGCACGGTTTCTTCGATATCTTCTAAACCAGTTGACCTAGAGCAATAAAGGTAAGTTGCCTGAATTCTAGATTAAATTATCTAACAACGTGCATTTATAGATTTTCTATCTAGATACAAACAAAAAAGTTCAACTTTTTGAATTTTAGCTCCCAGATGCTGCACGGTTTCTTCGATATCTCCTAAACCAGTTGATCTAGAGCAATAAAGTTAATTTGCCTGAATTCTAGATAAAATTATCTAACAACGTGCATTTATAGATTTTGTATCTAGATACAAACAAAAAATTTCACCTTTTTGAATTTTAGCTCCCAGATGCTGCACGGTTTCTTCGATATCTCCTAAACCAGTTGACCTAGAGCAATAAAGTTAAGTTGCCTGAATTCTAGATTAAATTATCTAACAACGTGCATTTATAGATTTTGTATCTAGATACAAACAAAAAAGTTCAACTTTTTGAATTTTAGCTCCCAGATGCTGCACGGTTTCTTCGATATCTCCTAAACCAGTTGACCTAGAGCAATAAAGTTAAGTTGCCTGAATTCTAGATTAAATTATCTAACAACGTGCATTTATAGATTTTGTATCTAGATACAAACAAAAAAGTTCAACTTTTTGAATTTTAGCTCCCAGATGCTGCACAGTTTCTTCGATATCTCCTAAACCAGTTGACCTAGAGCAATAAAGTTAAGTTGCCTGAATTCTAGATTAAATTATCTAACAACGTGCATTTATAGATTTTGTATCTAGATACAAACAAAAAAGTTCAACTTTTTGAATTTTAGCTCCTAGATGCTGCACGGTTTCTTCGATATCTCCTAAACCAGTTGACCTACAGCAATAAAGTTAAGTTGCCTGAATTCTAGATTAAATTATCTAATAACGTGCATTTATAGATTTTGTATCTAGATACAAACAAAAAAGTTCAACTTTTTGAATTTTAGCTCCCAGATGCTGCACGGTTTCTTCGATATCTCCTAAACCAGTTGACCTACAGCAATAAAGTTAAGTTGCCTGAATTCTAGATTAAATTATCTAACAACGTGCATTTATAGATTTTGTATCTAGATACAAACAAAAAAGTTCAACTTTTTGAATTTTAGCTCCCAGATGCTGCACGTTTTCTTCGATATCTCCTAAACCAGTTGACCTAGAGCAATAAAGTTAAGTTGCCTGAATTCTAGATTAAATTATCTAACAACGTGCATTTATAGATTTTGTATCTAGATACAAACAAAAAAGTTCAACTTTTTGAGTTTTAGCTCCCAGATGCTGCACGGTTTCTTCGATATCTCCTAAACCAGTTGACCTACAGCAATAAAGTTAAGTTGCCTGAATTTTCTAGATTAAATTATCTAACAACGTGCATTTATAGATTTTGTATCTAGATAAAAAAAAAAAGTTCAACTTTTTGAATTTTAGCTCCCAGATGCTGCACGGTTTCTTCGATATCTCCTAAACCAGTTGACCTAGAGCAATAAAGTTAAGTTGCCTGAATTCTAGATTAAATTATCTAACAACGTGCATTTATAGATTTTGTATCTAGATACAAACAAAAAAAGTTCAACTTTTTGAATTTTAGCTCCCAGATGCTGCACGGTTTCTTCGATATCTCCTAACCCAGTTGACCTAGAGCAATAAAGTTAAGTTGCCTGAATTCTAGATTAAATTATCTAACAACGTGCATTTATAGATTTTGTATCTAGATACAAACAAAAAAGTTCAACTTTTTGAATTTTAGCTCCCAGATGCTGCACGGTTTCTTCGATATCTCCTAAACCAGTTGACCTAGAGCAATAAAGTTAAGTTGCCTGAATTCTAGATTAAATTATCTAACAACGTGCATTTATAGATTTTGTATCTGGATACAAACAAAAAAGTTCAACTTTTTGAATTTTAGCTCCCAAATGCTGCACGGTTTCTTCGATATCTCCTAAACCAGTTGACCTAGAGCAATAAAGTTAAGTTGCCTGAATTCTAGATTAAATTATCTAACAACGTGCATTTATAGATTTTGTATCTAGATACAAACAAAAAAGTTCAACTTTTTGAATTTTAGCTCCCAGATGCTGCACGGTTTCTTCGATATCTCCTAACCCATTTGACCTAGAGCAATAAAATTAATTTGCCTGAATTCTAGATTAAATTATCTAACAACGTGCATTTATAGATTTTGTATCTAGATACAAACAAAAAAGTTCAACTTTTTGAATTTTAGCTCCCAGATGCTGCACGGTTTCTTCGATATCTCCTAAACCAGTTGACCTACAGCAATAAAGTTAAGTTGCCTGAATTCTAGATTAAATTATCTAACAACGTGCATTTATAGATTTTGTATCTAGATACAAACAAAAAAGTTCAACTTTTAGAATTTTAGCTCCCAGATGCTGCACGGTTTCTTCGATATCTCCTAAACCAGTTGACCTAGAGGAATAAAGTTAAGTTGCCTGAATTCTAGATTAAATTATCTAACAACTTGCATTTATAGATTTTGTATCTAGATACAAACAAAAAAGTTCAACTTTTTGAATTTTAGCTCCCAGATGCTGCACGGTTTCTTCGATATCTCCTAAACCAGTTGATCTAGAGCAATAAAGTTAATTTGCCTGAATTCTAGATTAAATTATCTAACAACGTGCATTTGTAGATTTTGTATCTAGATACAAACAAAAAAGTTCACCTTTTTGAATTTTAGCTCCCAGATGCTGCACGGTTTCTTCGATATCTCCTAAACCAGTTGACCTAGAGCAATAAAGTTAAGTTGCCTGAATTCTAGATTAAATTATCTAACAACGTGCATTTATAGATTTTGTATCTAGATACAAACAAAAAAGTTCAACTTTTTGAATTTTAGCTCCCAGATGCTGCACGGTTTCTTCGATATCTCCTAAACCAGTTGACCTAGAGCAATAAAGTTAAGTTGCCTGAATTCTAGTTTAAATTATTTAACAACGTGCATTTATAGATTTTCTATCTAGATACAAACAAAAAAGTTCAACTTTTTGAATTTTAGCTCCCAGATGCTGCACGGTTTCTTCGATATCTCCTAAACCAGTTGACCTAGAGCAATAAAGGTAAGTTGCCTGAATTCTAGATTAAATTATCTAACAACGTGCATTTATAGATTTTGTATCTAGATACAAACAAAAAAGTTCAACTTTTTGAATTTTAGCTCCCAGATGCTGCACGGTTTCTTCGATATCTCCTAAACCAGTTGATCTAGAGCAATAAAGTTAATTTGCCTGAATTCTAGATTAAATTATCTAACAACGTGCATTTATAGATTTTGTATCTAGATACAAACAAAAAATTTCACCTTTTTGAATTTTAGCTCCCAGATGCTGCACGGTTTCTTCGATATCTCCTAAACCAGTTGACCTAGAGCAATAAAGTTAAGTTGCCTGAATTCTAGATTAAATTATCTAACAACGTGCATTTATAGATTTTGTATCTAGATACAAACAAAAAAGTTCAACTTTTTGAATTTTAGCTCCCAGATGCTGCACGGTTTCTTCGATATCTCCTAAACCAGTTGACCTAGAGCAATAAAGTTAAGTTGCCTGAATTCTAGATTAAATTATCTAACAACGTGCATTTATAGATTTTGTATCTAGATACAAACAAAAAAGTTCAACTTTTTGAATTTTAGCTCCCAGATGCTGCACAGTTTCTTCGATATCTCCTAAACCAGTTGACCTAGAGCAATAAAGTTAAGTTGCCTGAATTCTAGATTAAATTATCTAACAACGTGCATTTATAGATTTTGTATCTATATACAAACAAAAAAGTTCAACTATTTGAATTTTAGCTCCCAGATGCTGCACGGTTTCTTCGATATCTCCTAAAGCAGTTGACCTAGAGCAATAAAGTTAAGTTGCCTGAATTCTAGATTAAATTATCTAACAACGTGCATTTATAGATTTTGTATCTAGATACAAACAAAAAAGTTCAACTTTTTGAATTTTAGCTCCCAGATGCTGCACGGTTTCTTCGATATCTCCTAAACCAGTTGACCTAGAGCAATAAAGTTAAGTTGCCTGAATTCTAGATTAAATTATCTAACAACGTGCATTTATAGATTTTGTATCTAGATACAAACAAAAAAGTTCAACTTTTTGAATTTTAGCTCCCAGATGCTGCACGGTTTCTTCGATATCTCCTAAACCAGTTGACCTAGAGCAATAAAGTTAAGTTGCCTGAATTCTAGATTAAATTATCTAACAACGTGCATTTATAGATTTTGTATCTAGATACAAACAAAAAAGTTCAACTTTTTGAATTTTAGCTCCCAGATGCTGCACGGTTTCTTCGATATCTCCTAAACCAGTTGACCTAGAGCAATAAAGTTAAGTTGCCTGAATTCTAGATTAAATTATCTAACAACGTGCATTTATAGATTTTGTATCTAGATACAAACAAAAAAGTTCAACTTTTTGAATTTTAGCTCCCAGATGCTGCACAGTTTCTTCGATATCTCCTAAACCAGTTGACCTAGAGCAATAAAGTTAAGTTGCCTGAATTCTAGATTAAATTATCTAACAACGTGCATTTATAGATTTTGTATCTATATACAAACAAAAAAGTTCAACTATTTGAATTTTAGCTCCCAGATGCTGCACGGTTTCTTCGATATCTCCTAAAGCAGTTGACCTAGAGCAATAAAGTTAAGTTGCCTGAATTCTAGATTAAATTATCTAACAACGTGCATTTATAGATTTTGTATCTAGATACAAACAAAAAAGTTCAACTTTTTGAATTTTAGCTCCCAGATGCTGCACGGTTTCTTCGATATCTCCTAAACCAGTTGACCTAGAGCAATAAAGTTAAGTTGCCTGAATTCTAGATTAAATTATCTAACAACGTGCATTTATAGATTTTGTATCTAGATACAAACAAAAAAGTTCAACTTTTTGAATTTTAGCTCCCAGATGCTGCACGGTTTCTTCGATATCTCCTAAGCCAGTTGACCTAGAGCAATAAAGTTAAGTTGCCTGAATTCTAGTTTAAATTATTTAACAACGTGCATTTATAGATTTTGTATCTAAATACAAACAAAAAAGTTCAACTTTTTGAATTTTAGCTCCCAGATGCTGCACGGTTTCTTCGATATCTTCTAAACCAGTTGACCTAGAGCAATAAAGGTAAGTTGCCTGAATTCTAGATTAAATTATCTAACAACGTGCATTTATAGATTTTGTATCTAGATACAAACAAAAAAGTTCAACTTTTTGAATTTTAGCTCCCAGATGCTGCACGGTTTCTTCGATATCTCCTAAACCAGTTGACCTACAGCAATAAAGTTAAGTTGCCTGAATTCTAGATTAAATTATCTAACAACGTGCATTTATAGATTTTGTATCTAGATACAAACAAAAAAGTTCAACTTTTTGAATTTTAGCTCCCAGATGCTGCACGGTTTCTTCGATATCTCCTAAACCAGTTGACCTAGAGCAATAAAGTTAAGTTGCCTGAATTCTAGATTAAATTATCTAACAACGTGCATTTATAGATTTTGTATCTAGATACAAACAAAAAAGTTCAACTTTTTGAATTTTAGCTCCCAGATGCTGCACGGTTTCTTCGATATCTCCTAAACCAGTTGACCTAGAGCAATAAAGTTAAGTTGCCTGAATTCTAGATTAAATTATCTAACAACGTGCATTTATAGATTTTGTATCTAGATACAAACAAAAAAGTTCACCTTTTTGAATTTTAGCTCCCAGATGCTGCACGGTTTCTTCGATATCTCCCAAACCAGTTGACCTACAGCGATATAATTAATTTTCCTGAATTCTAGATTCAATTATCTAACAACGTGCATTTATAGATTTTGTATCCAGATACAAACAAAAAAGTTCAGCTTTTTGAATTTTAGCTCCCAGATGCTACACGGTTTCTTCGATATCTCCTAAACCAGTTGACCTAGAGCAATAAAGCTAAGTTGCCTGAATTTTAGATTAAATTATCTAACAACGTGCATTTATAGATTTTGTATCTAGATACAAACAAAAAAGTTCAACTTTTTGAATTTTAGCTCCCAGATGCTGCACGGTTTCTTCGATATCTCCTAAATCAGTTGACCTAGAGCAATAAAGCCCTCCTTACGTACGAAGAGTTTTCGACAGTGGTAGCTGCATTCAAAGCCATATGAACTCTCGACCCCTTTGCATTCTTTTAAGACAGTGGTAACATTTCTGTTGGCGACTTCCAGTAGAGATGGTCGTAATTTTTCAATAACAGGTATAATTTTGGCTGTGATTTTTGAATCACTGTGAACTAAACCTGTTATTGTGATTTTTGAATATCCAATATTTTTTTTAGGAATAAATAAATGTTTGGATAACTCCTCTGAGCATCATACCTGTGGTAGAGAAAAAAAAGGCCAAGACTAGATAAGTATTGCTTTGACTTTACTTTGACATTATGAAACAAACTATAAACTGACCATAGTCGCTGCTGCTAAGAAACTTTCACCTCTTCTAGGACCAGGAACAGGAACTGAGGTTAAGGAAACTGTGGAATGTTTGGATGGAATGTGCCCTTTTACATTTGATGTATAGGTTTTGTATGATAATCTTGTCTTGCACAATTTTTTTGTTTAAAAAAATGCACTTTAATTTGAAATAAACTAAAAACGCAATCATAATAAATTGTTAATAGTAAATGAGGCTCTACGTAAAAAAAACATCCCATCCAACAACAAATCGAAACATCCCTTACCTTTCATGTTAATTTATTAGATTTCTTACGAAATTACCTAATAATTTCCTGTATAATTATATACTTTAATATCTGTGATAATTTAAATGAGGGTTTTTTAAGTAGCTTTTTCCTTCGCAATCTGTCAATCTGTTTTAGTGCTTGCATTCAATTTGTAATAGTTTCATTAGCAAGGTAGATTCAAACCTAAAGTGACCACACGTCCCGCTTTCGGCGGGGCAGTCCCGCTTTTAAGCAGTCTGTCCCGCTGTCCCCAGCGCGTGCCAAAATGTCCCGCTTTAGCAAATAGACCAAAATATGTTATTAGAGACGAACCTCGACTTACCTACATATTCCATCAAAGTCGCGATGACTTCATTAAAAATGGAATGGCCAAATTACAAGAAACTGACGCTGACGTTGTTCAGGAAATAAAAATTACTGCGGTAGAATTTTTTAAAACGAGCAAAGAATGCTTGGATCAGGGGGGCCAGTTCAATGCAGAACGAGAAGCTTTTGAGTGGTCCTTAAGTGGGAGGAAGTACAGAATGTGACCGATCTGCTGATTACACAAAAGACCGATGTAGAGTTGTTAACACATTTCCGCGATAACAATCTCAACTTTACGAATTTTTCAACACTGATGTTTTCCGGTTTTTTCAAAGCCAGGCTTTGATTTCTTTTTAAAAATCCATATAGCCAATCCTCCGAAGCTTCCTTAGATACCTCCCAATTATTTTGATATGATATACTATTTTTGAGTGCATATTCATAGGCCAACTTTTGAAAAGAAGCATATGTTAAGCCAAAATGGTGAAAAGAGCTCTTTTTAACATAAGTGACTGGTTCTTCTTCTTGGGCCTTTGAAAAAACTTGTTGTGAATTATATTGAGACTGAAATTTCTCTTCTATATTGCTCCCCGAATCAGATGATCGCCTTAAAGGGTCTCGTTTTGAAAGTCTTGATTGTAGAGTCTGACGTTTAAGATCGTACTTTCTGGCCGCAGGTGAAATCGTTTCTTTCTTCTTAACAACATCGTCAACTGCTCTTTTCACTGACTTCTCATTTATAGAAACCCTGTTGGTTTTCTTTTGATATGTTCGTATCATATCTACGTCATATAAAAATAACATGCATCTGCTGAAAGTGTCCCGACCTTAGATGCTGAATGTGCCCCACCTTCTCAATTTGTTCTTTTCTTCACAAATTATTGTCACTTTTAATTACAGCCTATTTTTAACAGTATAGTTCACTTAACAACTTAATATACTCGAAGGCTACAAAAATCTTTTTTAAAACAATAAAATTGACTAAAAAAATCTCTTACTTACCTCTTGTACAAAATCACAACGGAGATGAGAAAAACAAAAAAGTACACCAAACTTTTTTGAGCGCCAGACTACGGGTGTCAAATTTTTATAGTGTTCATGTATTCAACAATGGATGGATTAAACGTCATAATTGTTGCTTACTTCAAAGTGCATCCCGTCGAAATCGGTTTTGATGACCATCAGAACCACGACTCAACTCATTTTCTACGTTATTTAACTCTCACCCTTGATCCTTGATCTTTATATATCATTACATCCCTTTCCCTACCCTATCCCTTCTTAATATCTTATGTTAGAGCGAAGGAAATAGAACCAGATAAAACGCAAATAAATAATAAATGTAAAACTAAACGCGAACACTACACTCACATCACATGCCACTCAAAGCCAAAAACAAACACCAAAGGCTGGCATAGCGGCTAGCATGACCATAATGTTGTTTAGAAAAGTTCTGTTTTCGGAGAAAGTCATAGGCTTGTGAGTGTTGTTTTCTGCTATTGTGATTTTCAACCTCTGTGAGAACGTATAATGACTTAAGAGTATGAGAAAATCACAGTTTCGTAATTTTTGATCTTGAATTTTGTGTTTTTTGAGTAATTTGTGAATTTCAACATGTGGGCTATGATTTGTGACATTGAGTTATTAGTGTGAGAGAGCCACCGTGTTGTGAAGGTGAATCTTGGTGTTAAACTTGTAACTACATATAATTATATGGAGTAAGGATTGTGAAAAGTCGCAGTCACAGGTAATTTGTATCCGTTTTCCATGCGTTCATGGCATTGCTATTAATATATGTAATCGTATTTCCGCGAGGAATAGGATTCGGAGACCATCGGAGATAAATTCGCATGCGGCTGTCAAAAACTGGTGCAAAAAACGAAATAATCACGATGAACTGAGAACCGTATATACTGCCGGTATGCGTCACGGTTTGTCGGAGAAACGTGGCGAACACCCGTACCGTGAAACAAAATTCTCCGACCAGTACAAAATCGGAGAGTTTTCCTTTCGGAACGGATACCATCATAGGGCTATAATACATATTTGACTTTTACTTATTTTGCCTAGCTCATTTTACAGCACTTCCTGAATGGTTGATAACAAATAATATTTGCTCAACTTTTATTAATAGAACAAAACAATAATTACAATTATAATGGCCATACCAATTTTATTTAAATCTTAATAATTTTGTTAATTTATTTTAAAAACAAAATATATAAATAAATTAACATTACACATTATGTTGTGTATATAGTTTGTAGGTTGCTTTTACCTTTGTTGTAAATTTTAATTGTTGATGTAATTGAACGATTTGCGTGAACATTGCTTTGAAGTTAAAATGAAAATAAAATAATAACATTATACTTAAATACTTTAATAACATTCATCGAAAGAAGCAAATAGAAAACAAAATCAAATAAACAACACATTTTATATTATATAGATTTGTATAAATTCTTCTCTGACTAACCTCTATTAATTATCTAAAAACTAATATCACAATACAATTGGATTCCATGTCAAATGATAACCAATCTTAGCGAAACTGGCAAGATTGTACGCCCCCGAATCTTGGTGCCGCATCTACTTCTTATTAGGATTGTCCAACAATTCAAAGTCACAAACCAATGAGAAATGATCGGAAGGATATTGATAGCACGGTGTACGATTCTTGCCAATTTCATCACCTAGTGGGAATTCCAGGCAGTTGTTAACCTAAACAAAACAGATTATTATAATTGCAAGTTGAAAAGAAACAGAACACAAACCTTAAGGTGATCTTTTGAATAGAAGACATAATCAATGGTGTGGCAAACTTCACCATCTTCACGGATCTTCCATGTCGTGTAGGGAGGCTCGCGATTGGCTGAAATCTCAGCGTAGTTTTCAATTGCGTCTTCGTCGTTTTCACTGTCAGCCTTCTTTTCGGGTAATTCACGTTCGTCCAATTCCGTTTTGATGTCCGCATATGCACTGGAAAGGTTCAGGCCATCACTGCTGAGGATCGTGGAGTAAACCGGTTCAATGGGCTCGGCGTTGAAGTCTCCACACAGCAAAATAGGACGATTCGCAGCAAAACTTTTCACAAAGCAAATCAGGTCCTTTCCCTGTTCGTTGCGTAACTTTGACAGCAACGAACCGTGTCGAGCCTTCAGATGGGTTGTGCATACACAGATTTCCTTTCCGGTGGCCTTGACTTCAAGGATTGCCAAGATGGCGACTTGATTACTTTGAACTCGCCATACCTCCAGGACACGGGTTTCAAAACTCTTCAATTCGAATTTGTCGCGTTTGTAGAAAATTGCACACCCATCGGGGCCGTTATTCTCTTCAATGTATAGGCACGGTGAATCGGGCTTCGGAAAGAATATGCCAGAATAATTTTGTGATCCCAAAATATTTTCCAGAAATTTGTAATGGTCCACTTCCTGTTTAAAAAATAAATGGGATAATAAGGTATTTTAATAGCGATATTTTAAGACTTTGAGTTTAATTTGTAGATACAGTCGACTTCGCGTAAAACGAAGGTTTAGAAACGGGCCAAATGTGATAGTTATACACAACACAGTTTTTAACTATCCTTTAACTTTATGTACTGTAAACGACTTAAGTCTCGTTGCGTTGTACGAAGTTAATTAAAAAAGACGCTGATTCTACTCTACTACGCTATGTCAACTTCAAGCTGGGAATCCCTGCTGATACTTTCGACAAAGCATTGCATCCAACAATTTGGCCTGTTCATCTCCAAATCAAAAAATTTGTAAATTTTACAAAAAAGGGCCACAATTCGAAGGTGAAATAAAAAGAGTTGTCAACCCAGAAGTTCAACACATAGTTAAAGTAAGAAACCCATCATCATCCCCGTCGCAACTGCGTGTTTATTTCCAAAATGCTGGTGGTATGAGAACAAAATCTCGTCAATTATTCATTTCGTCATCAATTCATGAGTTCGATGTCATCGTCATTGCGGAGACATGGTTGAATCCACACTTTCACTCATCAGAATTTTTCGATACTTCTTACCAAATCTTCCGGAAAGACCGACCCCCATCAACAGGTATGGAGCGAGATGGAGGTGTGCTGATTGCTGTTAGCTCGAAGTTCACCAGCAAGCAATGCAAACTATCAAACGACTCAGATGACATCGATCAGATTTGTGTCTGCGTCAGTTATAAAGGTTTTTGTTCTAAAGATATTTACTTTATTGTAAGCTATATAAGACCACGTAGTCCAACAGAATTATATTCTGTTCACATTTCAAATATTATTTCTATAGTCAAAGAACTGACAACTGAACAGTATCCTTGTATACTAGGCGACTTCAATCTTGGTGAGATCGACTGGTGTTTCATAGAAAGCGAACAAAAGTTAGTTCCATTTAACGCAAATAGTGAAATCGAAAGTTTAGTTGTCGATTCATTAGCTGCTCTTGAACTCTTTCAAATTAATAACATTAACAACTATCTGGGCAGAATTCTTGATCTTGTTTTTATTAATAAACATAGGGACGGGCTACAGTGCGCTTGGGCGAACTGTTGGATACCCTATTCTTATTCCTATCCCTCATAAGTGGGCGTGACAAAAGTCTAAGTATGGTCGAATTGTTAAGAACGCTCTACATATTTTGTTATATAACATTTAAAGGATTTTATCAAAAAAAAAACGCTCCCTATCGATGCTGATCATAAATATAGTAACTTTTAGGGGTCTACGGGCAATATTAAGGTATGTTACAAACTATGCGTCAAAATTAATATACCCTTAGAATAGGGTATAATGATTTAAAACATTATATAGAAATTGTTCAATTCCCATTGTTAAATAATTCTGTTCACCATATTGCAATTGAGGTAAATCTTGAATTTTATGAGTATGCAAATATTTCACCTATTGAAAAAAAAAAAATTTAACTTTGAGAAGGCCGACTTCATTGCATTAAATAACTTTTATAATATATTTGATTGGGAAAATATATTTCAAAATGGTTCACTTACAGATATGTACACAAGGTTTAAAAGTATTCTTTTCGAAGGTATATAACTATTCGTCCCAACTTCTAAAAATAAGAGAACATTTAAGCTACCATGGCATAATAGCAGATTAAAAAATTTGGAAAATGCCAAAAACAAAGCCTTTAAGCGTTTTAAATCTACGGGGCTAAATGAAGATGGAATTCGGTTCCTTCAACTCAGAAGAGAATATGATTTTCTTAATTGCTTTTTATATAAGCAGTATATAAGTACAACTGAGTCAAACATAAAGGCAAATAGCAAATCTTTCTGGATTTTTATTAATTCGAAGCGCATTAATGTGTCACAGTTCCAACAGTCATGAAGATGAAAAATCTAATGATTTACAGTTTTCTTGTCATCTTTTCGCACAATTTTTTAAATCATCATATAATACAGACTCAATCGGAGATCTAAGATCAATGTATTCAAATTTTGAACTTAATATTAATTTTATGCTTCCGCAGTTATCTGAAGATGAAGTTTTAGATGCCTTATGTAAAATAGATGTTTCTAAAAAAGCAGGCTATGATACAAATCCGCCCCTTCTCTTATCAAGATGTTCCTCAGCTATTTGTTTTCCTCTCACTTTCCTCTATAATAAATCTCTCTGGTCATGAGAGTTTCTAGATGAATGGAAAGTATCATTTATTAATCCTATATATAAAAGTGGGTCGAAGCAGTTAATCAAAAATTATAGACCCATTTCAAAGATTTCGGCTATACCAAAACTTTTGGAAAAAATTATAACTGATAAGTTCTACTACTTTGTGAAACAACTTTTATCACCGGGACAACACGGCTTCATAAAAGGTCGCTCAACGGCTACAAATCTCTGTATTTTTACTAATTTTTGCTTGAATGAAATGGAAAAGGGGTACCAAGTTGATGTACTCTACACAGATTTTATTAAAGCATTTGACAGAGTCCATCACGGTTTACTACTTCATAAGCTGAAGATGCTAGGTTGTGATAGTCGTTTTCTTATATGGCTAGAGTCATACCTATCTAATAGAAAACAAATTGTCGATATAGGTGGGCTTTACTCTATACCAAATAAAGTTGACTCAGGTCTTCCTCAAGGAAGTCATCTAGGTCCATTGCTCTTCCTTCTTTTTATTAATGATTTGCCATTGATCTTTCATAAGTCGATTTGTCTAATGTTTAACGACGATGTTAAAATCTTATATTCTATCCGATCGATAATTGGTTGTTCCATTTTTCAAATGGAGTTAGATCTTTTTCTAGGCTGGTGTAAGTATAATCACCTAGAATTGAATTTTTCTAAATGTAAGATTCTTAGTGCAACTAGATCACTGAACGCTATCAATTATTCTTATAAATTCAATCAAGACCCACTATTAAGAGTTAATGTGATGAAGGATCTTGGTGTGCTTGTGGATTCGAAGTTGGATTTCCGGCAGCATATCGATTTCATTACTTCTAAAGGTAATTCAATGCTTGGTTTTCTAAAACGAAACTCAAAAGACTTCAAAGATGTTTACACACTTTAAACCTTATACAATTCTTTAGTACTTCCTTATCTTGAATACTGTTCTATAGTTTGGTGCCCATTTTACGCTAATGGGATCCAAAGAATTGAACGAATTCAGAAAGATCAAGATTCGCACTTCGAAATTTGAATTGGACTGGTGATATGCCGAACTATTCTTCAAGATGTGCTCTAATTGATTTAAAAACGCTTGAAGTTAGAAGAAACGCACAAAGTATAATTTTTATTAGAGATATTCTTTCCAATAAAATAGATTCCATCGATTTATTGTGTTTGGTTACGTTCTATGTTCCGGAAAGACTACTTCCAAACAGAAATGTACTATTTTATATACCTAGTCATAAAACTAACTATAGTCAAAATGAGCCCATCTTGCGGTCTTTAACAATGTACAACACCGTTTGCAATGAAGTCGACATTGTAACGAATAGAGATACATTTAAACGAGAAGTCTTACAGTTTTTAAGTCTTCGTCTGTAAATTTTCTTGTATGTATGCAAGTAACAGAAAATTGTCTTAATCTATGTAAATATATTAAGTATTGTATATAATATAAATTGTTAATGTAGTCAGCAGATTTAATCCATTGATGAAATAAATAAATAAATAAATTAAGTCTTAATTGTACTATGTTTTTCACTTAAATAAAAATTGAATTGAATTGAATTGAACACATCTGCGTCATTTAAAACAGTCGTCATTGGTGGGACTTACGGTGTGTTTGGCCAATTTATATTAAAAGGATAAACAAACATTTTTCAGAGGCACGTTCGTATCTTAGTGTGTTTTATTAGTGCGTTACTTCATTTTCTCGGTGGCGGTGGCGGTGGCGACGATTAAATTATTTCCGAAAATCGGAAACCGAGAGTGGAAAGGCTTTTTAAAAAAACCTGGTTGGTTTGAGGAAGAGTGGTAGTTATAAACGAGGTCGTTATAAACAACCTCTAGTGTATTGTAATTCCAGTGACAATATATGTAGAAGCTTAGAAATATAGTTTTTTTTATTTTATGGTTCCTTATTCGGAGAGGGATAGCGATTCGGATAGCGCGTAAAACATAAATGTTTCTCAGGCTGTTTAGCATGCGTTATACGCAGCTATGACACTTTTGATTCGCTCCTTTTATGGAAATTATCTCTAGAGTTGGAAGTAATTTATAATATAGGGATAGGGAAAACAAAATTGTGTTCCCCGGAGCTCGTAATCGTCGTTAAATGGTATTAAAATTTCAAGTCTTATTTAATATCAGGTCATCTCCAACCTAGAGGAGGATGGATGCAAAGTGACGGACTACGCGGACGACATTGCTATTGCCATAACGGGGAAATTCCCCCACACGATCAGAGACCTAATGGAATCGGCTCTCAGGAAGCTATCCTCCTGGTCCATTAAGGTCGGGCTCAATGTTAACCCATCCAAAACCGAACTGGTTTTATTTACAAGGAAAACAAAGGTTCAGGAGTTAACGCCACCTACGCTCAACAACGAACCACTCAAATTTTCCAGCCAAGCTAAATACCTGGGAACGATCCTAGATAGCAAACTCAGTTGGAAACCAAACATCCAAGACCGCATAAGGAAGGCTACGATTGCCATTTACACCTGTAAAAAGGCCTTAGGCTCCAGATGGGGTCTACAGCCTAAGATAACACACTGGCTGTACACGGCGGTCGTCAGGCCTATCCTCACTTATGGTATCATAGCATGGTGGCCTGCAATATCGAAGCAATGCCACGCAAGCGCCCTAGAACGAATCCAGAGGGCAGCCTGCATATGCATCACAGGAGCCTTAAGATCCACACCAACGGCAGCCTTAACGACTTTTTTAAACCTCCTCCCCATTGATATCTATGGGAAGCTGGCGGCCACTAAGGCGGCCCTGAGATTAAGAGAATCCAATTCGTGGCAAAGTTCACACATCGGGCACAGCAACGTTCCTAACTGCCCACAAGATTCCCAACAATACGGATTACCTAATCCCAACACTAGATTTCAGTAATAAATACAAGGCGGCCATCCCAGACCGAGCCAGCTGGGAAGACGGTCGTATTGTAAACAATAACGCCATAGAAATATACACCGACGGGTCAAAGACAGCCGACGGCACGGGTGCGGGCGTGTTTTCAGACAACCCTGCGCTCAACGTCGTACTACGACTACCTGACCATTGCAGTGTATTTCAGGCGGAAGTCACGGCTATCCGCGAAGCAGCACGCAGACTCTCTATGAGCCCGATAGATGGAAAAACTATCGTGATCTACATAGACAGTCAGGCAGCGATTAAAGCCTTAGAATCACCAACAATAAGATCCAAGTTGGTAAAACAATGCCGCGAATCTCTTAACGAGATCGCGGTCAGATGTAACACTTCCCTGTGTTGGGTACCCGGTCACAGTGATATTCCAGGCAACTGCAAGGCGGACGAGTTAGCCAGACAGGGTTCCGCACAAGAACTCTCTGACAACAGAGAGACACCGGCGGTACCCATTCAGACACTGAAACGCAAACTTCTAGATAACGCGTTAATAGAAGCAAACAATAGATGGAATAGCATCAGTACATGTGTGTCCTCACAGCAAATTTGGACTAAATACGATGCAAAAAGAACATCCAAACTTCTCTCCATCAGCAGGAAAAATATCAGCTCTGTAATCGGAGCAATCACTGGTCACTGCCTTTTAGGCAGACATGCCACCAGATTAGGAGCTCCCTCAAACGACTTCTGCAGAAGCTGTAGAGATGTCGAAGAGGAAGAAACCACCACACATCTCCTGTGCAACTGCCCCGCACTAGCCAATTCAAGGAAACAAATCCTCGGCAACTATTTCCTCGATGATCTAAGTGATCTCAGTGAGACAGATATCGGCTGCATCAGCAGATTCGTCACTAGGTCCAAATGTTTAAACTGACTGGAGGACGGATTGGACGATGACTTGAGCCCCTCCCGCTCCCCTCCCGTAGATTACCCCAACCGATTCCCCTGCAAAGGAAAAGAGATCTCACTGAAGTTAGATCGTATCAGTCACTTCAGTCAGAACTCCACTCCGAGGGCGAGACAGTAACCCGGCGCATCGACTGAAACGGTCTCCCCCGGCCTTGCTGCCTTCCCACTATGCAGACAAAACGAGAACAGAGTTGAGGTTAGATTGTAACAGTCACCACACTCTGTCTCTCTCCCATGCCTCAAAACCCGTACCACAAACCCCCGAACTCAGTCACCATAATCCAAATCGACTATCAAGACCGCCCCTCCCTGCTCCCTTTCCGCGGAATGGTGTAACTTGAGGCTCGTACTGCAACAGTCGCCACAAGCCGCACCACCCCACGATGCGTGTGGCACTCAGGGTTGGACCACCTTCGGTCACCCCCTCCAGCACAGTCTTTCAACCAACTACTTGACTGTGCAGCCGGTACACCCCGACCCCCCCCCCCCCCCCCCTCCAAGGAATGTAATAGCTTGCTCGGGATTCCACTGTATCAGTCACCCCGGCACGTTGTTGCCTGCAAAGAGAGTGAAGAGCAGTTTGAGGTTCGATTGTAACAGTCATCTCAAAAGGCTCTTCCCTCCCCCGGTGATCAGGTAGCAATAGCTGCCCCTTCCGCGGCGCAGAATTTAGGATCGACCTGTGGTTTGATTGCGTCAATCACCTCATTCCGTTCCCAACCCTTGGTTCGGATGTCGGGCGAGAGTCGCCACTGCACTAGTCACTCCAATACATCGCAACCCATGCGAAATACAGTCAGGCTGCACACCCTGACCCCTTCAGGATTATCTCCGCTCATAAAACCACTACCTCTCAGGAGGCAATCACAGGGAACCCAGTAGGCCGAGCGACGACCCCTCCCCCCCCCCCCCCCCCCCCCCTCTTTTTGTGGTATCACAACGGGCCGAAACTGCGGCCTAAGTGTGCCTGGGCTCACGCCCTCGCAGCCACCTTACCTACCTACCTAATATCAGGCTAAGGTTTTTTGAGAAATCGCAAGTCAAAGTTAGAAGAATGGGAGGTTGTTCATCGTCGAAGAATATTGGAAGGGAACTATTCTTGACGATCTGGGAAAGCCAGAGGGCTCCTAGATTTCGGTCCGCAGGTTGGAGATGACAAGAAAGAACAAAACTTCTGTTTTCAAGGTCAAGCAATCGCAGATACCACAGAGCTTAGTCTAGATAACTGGTAGCACCGGCTGCAGTGTCTCAGCCAGCTCCTTGAAAACTGTACGGTGTAAAAACTGTAAATTGAGTTTTCAAAGGAAACATCAAAATTCAGATTGTTCAATATACAATCGAATCTTCGTTTTCTTTCTTTGGAATTTGTTTTCTACTAAGAAATATTTCATCAATATTGTTGGCTGGTTATTAAAGTTTTTTAAGTAAAAGCGGTGGCGACGGTGTAGAGGTTAGTGTGTTGGCTTGTGACCCGTGCGGTGCAGCTTCAATTAGGAACAACAACATACGCCACCCATTAATGGAGCCCCTATACCAAAAAAGAGGATTTCTGCCTGGTAGTATAATTTTTTTTTTTTTTTTTTTTTTTTATAATTTGCTTACGCTAAAGGATTTTTTTTTTCTGTTGTTACAGTACCCTTATAATGCTAATAACACAGTGTAAGCTACTTGGTATTAGAAAGAATAGAGAGATAGGAAAGAAGTGTTTGGGTGCAGTTGTAGGGTTTTTCTCCACGGGTGGTGTCTAAGTTACTTAGGGAGATTACGATTTCATGTATTCGGTATAAAGTAATGGACTTGGCCGGGATTCGATCGCACGACCTTCCATTCCGTAAGCGAATACACTACTACTGCACCATTGCCACCCGCAGACCGTTACCGCATCTGAGTGCTCTGGGATTTGAATTTCATTTAAAAGAAAAAAAAGTGAATGTGAGTTGAGACTATATGTCATATCGTCATTTGTAAGACCGCAAATATACGACCACTTCATCTACCTGAATGAGAGCATCCATTTAACCAAAAGGGTCATATATGCCATCATATGGGCCACATGAACAGCCCTCGATAACTATTTTTGATCACTTTGTATGCAAGAAAACTCTTAAATTGTGTGAGTTTTCTTGCATAAAAAGTAAAGGAAAAAAGGATTTTGTTTCCATTAAGGCATTAGGGCATTTCTATTTTTTGTTTTTTTTTTAATTAACGCGCTCTAAATAGATTTTTACCCATAACATATGTTTATAGTAACATAAAAAGACAGCGGAGAAATCTATGCACGGTGGTTTTATTTGTTTGTAAATGATAATGGGTAGGGGAAGAGCATTCCTCTTTCGTGTTGTACAGCTAAGGTAGGATTCTTTTTATTTCACTGAACGTTAGAACATAGGATTTAGGGTGAACTGATGTGCATTCATGGCATAGCTGGTATTGCGGTTGAAACGTAAAAGGGGTTGAATGCAGCTGGCTATTTCCTTTGAGCACTTGTAGTGGAAATATAAAAAAAGCGATATTTACGACGATGAATAAAAAGAGAGTGAAGCGATTTCTTCTCTAAAAATGTTGAGACAACTGCCTAGAAAAAGGGTGTCAATTGTGCTAAACAATTAATCTCGTCGTGGATATCTTGAGGCCAATGTTGTAGCAAACCGAGTTAAACCGAGTTAAGCAAGCCGTTTAAGCAAGCCGAACTTACTTACTTAATTTGGTAAGGGGCTTTGGTTACGATTTTGAATACCTGCTTTTTAATGATAGCTCTTACGCGTTGGTCTCTAAAGAATCATTCTATATAACGTTATATTAACAAAAATTCTAGGGATCAACGGCCGTAACAGGGCCTAAACCAAAGTTTCTCCAATTTCAAGCCGAACCCGAAAAGCAGTTTTAGAAGCTTCTCATGACTCCTGGATGTTTGTCAGAAGTTCGCGAGAGGTGGGGCGGTTTAAAAAACATGTTCGGTGTTACCCTGGTGGATTTAAACCGGGGTAGATAATAAGTATCGATTAGTAGTCCAACATACTTTATACGGAGCCACTGCACCCACAGAGACAGATATGTAGAAGTTTTGATCAAAAAGCCTTTTTTTATTGGTAAACAGCCCTAAGCAAAGAAGGAGCGTGTGTTTTTTGTGTATTCAGAAAACGGGATATGGTCATTTCAATTCTATTTCAATTCAATTCAATTTTTATTTTCTTAACTAATACATATTGTGTAGATACATTATGATACAAGCTGCATATAAAAAAATTAACGCAATGAATTAATAAAGAATCTGCAATCTATAGTTCATAGGGAACTAGAGGCGAAAGCAGATGGAATAACATTAGTGTAATAATACAACATATTCTAAAAGTAGTGAGGTGGGGTTACGACAAGATATGTACATATATAATATATTTATTTCTTTACAAGTTTTTTTATATTTTTTACAATGAAATATTGATACATAAGGAAAAATAAAAGCAAGGAAAATTAAATGGTTACACATAGTAATTCATTAACATTTATATAGTTTAAATGGAAAAGCCAAAGTTTTACTTTTTTGAGAAAAATGGATTCATTTCTAATAATTCTAATATTAAACGGAAGCTTGTTAAAAAGTCTGGGAGCAGTAGATGTACTCGTACATATAAAATTTAAAAAAAATTGCAAATTGTGATGCGGTACTATAGCAAGATGTTGGTTGTTTACTCTAAGGTTAAAGCTAGAAGAGCACCGGTTAAGAAGATAACCAAATCTGGCGGAAAAGATCTTTAATACTTTATAGAAGTACAAGTGCCTTAGCGGTAGGACTTTCATGTTTCTGAAAAGTATCAAACTATCATGCCGACGACTTTTATTACAGATAAGACGAATAATGTGTTTTTTGAGAAATCAGAAGTTTATTAATTTTCTTATTGTGTGTTCCATCCCAAGAAACTATGCCATATTCAAGCTTAGAGTGCACTAAACCATAATAAATACACTTAAGAAGTTCTTGTGAGCAATAACTTTTTAAAAAGTAAATTTGCCTTGTGGCAGCCATAAGATACTTCTTAAGTGCATCCGTTTGAGCAGACCAACTCATCTTCCAGTCGAGCCGATCCCCAAGGTACTTGTAAGACTTGACACACTCAATTATAAAACATTTGTCTGAGCATGAACGTGACTCAAAAAATGTCAGTGGGTTCCCTTCAGAGTTACATATTTCTTTACTGTGGTTATATTTCTTACATCTTGCACAATGAAAAGAGAATGATCCATAATCCACCTCCTTACCAGATACATTGAAAAACATAATTTTGGTTTTGTCACTAATTACCATTTTATGCATTTTGAACAAAAGACTTCCAGATCATGATTAATATCTGCAGAAAGATCTAAAGCAGAGTCGCTGTTAAAAGCACATGCCATGTCATCAGCGAATGCATTCACTTTGCTGCGGAATTTTTGTGAAAAAAAGAGAGTTTATAAAGATTAAAAAAAGTATGGGACCAAGCAAGGAACCTTGAGCAACTCCCAAACATATGCTACTTTTAGAGCTAAAATGTCCATTTAACCCTTTGCTCTCTAAGAGATAGGTAGGAACGGAACCAGTTATCCTCTAAAACCACAATTGAGCAGTTTGTCCAAAAGTATTTTATGATCGACAATATCAAAAGCTTTAGTTATATCGATAAAGAGGGCCGCAGTTAATTTCCTGTTATTAATGCCATTGTATATATTTGTGCAGAAGTTCAAGAGGGCACCTTCAGTTGAGTAACCAGAACGAAAACCAAATTGACATTCACTAAAAAATTTGCTTCTATCTAAAAACTTGATCATTCGGGTTTTTACTGCTTTTTCAAAAATCTGCGAAAATGCCGAGAGTAGAGAAATCGGTCTATAATTATTTATTAAAGTTTTATCACCCTTCTTAAACAATGGTATAACTTCAGCTTGTTTTAAGTCTTCTGGGAAAACACCATTAATAATGCTCTTATTATAAATAACGCATAAGATATCACAAATGTTGAAAGCTATTTTTTTAACAAAATTGTTTGATAGACAATCAGTTGTAGCTGAATTCGAATTTTTTAGTGAGCGTATGATATTATATAGTTCGAAAGATGTTATGGGTTCAAAAAAGAAGCTTTCAGAGGATGACACGACATTGGATAAACATTCGCATTTAATACGTTTAGAACAACTATCTGACACCACTTTACTACCGACGGAGGCAAAATAGTCATTGAATTTATCAGCTAAATCCACTGGATTCGTTATCATAACATAATCAACTTTCAAACTGTGAATTTTATTAATTTGAGTTGATTTATTTAGTATTTACCATTTCCCAATTTCCATTCTTTTTTTGAATTACCTTTGATCTCACGAAACTTATTAATATAGAAATTATTTTTACACAACAAAACATCCCTTGAAATATCTTTACATAATTGCTTGTAAGCAATAGTGAAACCAGCTTTATTAGGGTATTTAGTCTTTTTTTTGTAGAGTTTGTTCTTGTATTCAATTTTTTTAAGTAAGTCAACAATAATCCAGGGTTTTAGTTTCTTTAATTATGACACATTTTTTTCTCTTTTTCTCGAACATTGCTTGACATATTTACTTAAGGTTTCAATAAATGTAGTGAAATCCTTACAAGGATCGCTTTCATTTACAATGTTTTCCCAGCACTCAGAACGAAGTAGATTATTAAGAGATACATAATCAGTTGTAACGTAAGTAGAACAGGAAGGTAAGTTCTTAGATCTGGTATCAGAAACGTAATCGAAGCTCAAACACGTCATACAATGATCAGTCAACTGCAAATCAATTACAGAGCTGCTGAGCTGGTAATTCTGTGTGTTAAAAAAACGCACCATGATATGGTCAATGCAAGTGCTCGTAAAGTCTGAAATGCGAGTTGGCTTGTTAATACATGATTCTAAGCCATAAGACGATAATAAAGAAAAATAATTGTCCACGAGAATAAAATTTTGTAAAATGTCGATATTGATGTCACCCAATAAAATTATATCATTCGAAGACTCGCTTGATAGCAGATTTTCTAAATCCTCATAAAACAAATCATTGGCTATAGTTGACACATTGAATCTATAAAGGCAAAAAAATGTTAATTTTTTGTCATTCACCTTCACTTTTATGGCATCACAACTACGCAAATTACAACGATAATTTTCAACACTTGTCTTGCTGTTAATAAAAGCCATAACACCGCCAGCTGCATACTCATTATTGCTACATGGTATAATTTCATACCCTTCAATACTAAAAAGAGATTCTTCTTCTTCATAAATCCATGTTTCCGACAAAAAAATACAATCAGGCATGTTGACAAATGAATTTAAATGTACAAGAAATTTATCAAAATTTTTACGCATGCTTCTAACATTTTGGTGAGTGATAACAAAATTGTTCAAGTATTTCTGGCTAGAAACGAGATCATGGAAGTCAACATCTCCACAGTTGACAGAGGGAATATTTAAAATGTTTACTTCTGGATCTTGCATATTAATTAAGTGCCAGAATAATAATAATAATAAAATAATAATATTTTGTTAGGGTATATTACACTGCGACCATTTTAGACAATCCAGATAAGCGGGAAGCGCAACCATCGCCGGTGCAGCAGAATTGATTCCCGTATAGGACGCGATCTGGGCGAGTAGTCAAACTACGATTTAATGCTGGCTTTTAGACTGGAGGTGGAGGCAACACCGTCAACGGCAAATTTGTGAAGAGTTTGGTTTTGCACACGAGACCATAGGACAACACTAAAAGGAAAAGAAGAAGGAGAAATTGATCTGGCAGTAGCGGAGTTTTTATATACGAGTCACGCGAGAAGTCAACGGAAAAATCGTACCAGCTTAAAACGGAAGAATCGCACCAGAGTAAGGCAATGAACAAAACGAAGAATTTTTTAAGCATTCATCACTTCCCATATCCCACTCCCACGCAAACAGACGATTTTCCTTGGATTTTAGTAAAATTTACGTTGATGAATTTTTGGCATTTTTAATTTTTATTTTCGTTCGTTTTCATTGATAGGATAGCCCTACAAATTTATTATGGAGCATCACACGCCGCGCCGCAGCAAAGTTTGAAAGTTATCAAAACACCTAGGTATAGACGAACATCATTTTTGGCAAAAACAACTAACACCCTCGAAGAGTGACTGCGTGGTGCACCATTGAGAAAAGGCTGTAACGGTTAGGTCAAATCTCAATAAACGAAAAGGCCTTAGAATAATCCTAAACAAAAGACTGAGCTGGAACTCTCATATAAACAACAAAATTACAAAAGCTACTTAAGCTTTATGGGCCTGTCGCCGCACGTATGGTAGAACATGGGGAATCTCTATAAAGATTCAAGCCGTTCAAGAATGCGCCAACCACATTTATATATCTGTCATTAAAGGCGCAAACATCTATATATTCACGGATATTGAAGCAGTTATAAATGCCATTAGGTCAATGGTGTGCGGACCCCAAATCAGTCATGCACTGTTTTAATACCCGTCAAACACTCGGCTTAAGAAACAAGAGCAAACTATGCTGGGTTCCGAGCCATTACGGGTTTGATGGTAAGATTGGCTAGGAAGGATTCAGAAACACCATTCGCAGGTCCCGAACCCTTCTGCTGCACTCCTAGATCAGCAGCAACAGCAGCAATAAAAAGCTGGGAACATATGAAATGTATCTTTTATTGGCAGAGCATTCCAGGTCTAAGACATGCCAAACGAAGCATTCGGCCCTTGAATTACAATGCCAACAGATGTCCGAATCTAAGTAGGCATGATATCAAAAACCTACTAGGTTACCTCAACAAAATGAAAATAGTCGACTCTACAGAGTGCCGGCTATGTCTTGAAGAAGACGAAACAGCTGAACACATATTATGTGAATGTCAAGCCCTCAATGTAATTAGAAAGAAGATCTTCTTCAGGGACCAACCGAGTTCCGAAGACATTTTACATCTGCTGGTAGAATTGTCTGCTTCATACGCAAAGTAAAACCTCTACCAGCCGAAATATTTTTTGGCCACTACCGCACAAAAGATCCTATAGTCCTGTGCGAACCAGAAGCTTAAGCAAAAAAAATGCCAACCGTATGGACATAGGAAACCGGTAATTTCAAAAGTTAAAACGGTTAAATGAACAAAGCGGAAGATCAAAACATTTAAAGAATCTTTTTGGATTCAAAATGGAGATTGTTCTTATTGGTATATATATAAAAATAAATCAATTTTAAATGAAAAAAACTTGCTAGCTACAAACAGGCGTTTGTTTAAATCGATTCGGCTATAATCTACAATTCAAAGTTTACGTACAAAAGCTCATAAATACCTGCAGACAGACAACATCCGGATTATTCTGTAAAATCTCTTGAACGATTAGGAATTTTCTGTGATCCCATGTCAAAGCCTCATCAGGACACCGCACGAATCCATCATTATTCTGTCCCAAACCTAAAAAAAAAAAATTACTTAATTTGCCATTCAAGTTGTCGGCATCGTTTACTCTGTGACAAGATGTTCCACTGTAACAACCGAATATGATTTGAAGACGTCATTGGAGCGCTGCAAACTGAAATTAGAATAGATATCATGAAATATTCATTTGAAATAGTTAATTTGTTCTCTTGTTTACCTTTCGAGACCGAGTTCAATTTCAGGAAGCTTAACCCTTTAGAGATTTCATTTGAAACCAATGAAGGCGCATTAGATGGCTTCAGGAAATATCTTGTCAACAAGTCCGGCTGATTCTCGCCACGCAAATATTTTATATGCTGCAATAGCTCACTGGTACTCAAACCTTTTGGCAGTTCTAGACTATCATCCTGAGAGTCAATATTGTTGATTTTCGGTGCCGAATTAAATGATCCCATTCTGCAAGAAGACGAAAACAATATGAGTAACTGGCCACAGTACATGTATCGTCTAACTCAAATTCATTTCAAGATTAAACACAAAACATAGGGACGGGCTACAGTCCGCTTGGGCGAACTGTTGGGTACCCTATTCTTATTCCTATCCCTCATAGGTGGGCGTGACAAAAGTCTAAGTTAAGGTTAACATTTAAAGGATTTTATAAAAAAAAGAACGAAGCTTTTGTAAAAAAAATGCTCCCTAGCTCTCAAACTTTGGTTTTTCAATAAAATTATTTTATTTAATTGTGGGTGTGTTAGTAAGCGGATTTAAAAAAAAAATTAACACATGAGCTTAAGGGGCCCCTATAGAGTATATATTATAAATTTCAGCTCGCTAGCTCAAATTTTGGTTTTTCCAAAAAATTGTTTTATTTAATTGTGGACACGCCCACGTGCCCAGTGGGCGGATTTTGAGAATTTTATCTCCCGAGCAGTTTTAGGAGTCATACATCATATATAAAAAATTTCAGCTTCCTAGCTCAAAATTCAATTTTTTCGAAAATTTTGTTTTTTTTTTTTGAGTTTGTGGGCGTGTCTGTGGGCGGATTTCAAAAATTCGTAAACTTGATTATTTCGGGACCCTAGAGAGTATATGGTTAAGCTCTCTCGGTCCAGTTTAAAGGCCTAATTTTTGCCGACAGACGGACGGACGGACGGACATGGCTAGATCGACATTACTATCGATGCTGATCATAAATATAGTAACTTTTAAGGGTCTACGGGCAATATTAAGGTATGTTACAAACTATGCGTCAAAATTAATATACCCTTAGAATAGGGTATAAAAAGGAGAAAACTTCCATCGAAAAAATAACGTCACTTTGCATTCGCCGAAAAAGAAAGCTTCAAAACAAACGTCATTGTATTTCAAACCACAAGAATCTTTGTATACATATCAAACTTTATGAAAATCATAGGGTTAAAATAGAGAAGAGAGGGCAAGCGACAGTCATCGTATTAATCAAAACGTCGCGTCATCCAAAATAAGTCAACCACACAACACGCTTGATACATGCTCATCGTGCTGTTATACTCACAGAGCGGGTAGTCTCCAGACAATGTTACGCAACGCTAAATGCTTGATAACGATTATCGTGTGTATTCCAACGATAAAGACTTTGGCCATAACCTTATCAACTACTGGACGGAAACCGCCGCGACTGCCAATGTTGCTTATTTCGTTGTCACCAGTGGACTGAGTATACTCTGCAGCCCTTAAGTAACAGAACAGTCTGCAAGGGTAGTATTACTACTGCATTTACTTCAGTATAAACCATCATATAAAACACAACCACACCAGGCAAAAGAAATATAATTTTTACTTTAAAAATTCTACAAAGAAATTCTTTGCTAAAGCGTGCGACACGACAGACTTCATAGTTACCAAAATACATTTATATTAGTGCAGAGATCCAATTTGAATTTGTTATCAATACCAAAATTAGTTTAATTAACAAAATAAAAACATAAGGTAAGGCTACATTCCGCTTGACATCATCATCAACATCAGACTACTTTACAAAACCTATTAAAAAACATAGGGAAAGGCTACACTCCGCGTGGGCGAACTGCTGGATACCCTATTCCTGTTCCTATCCCTCATTAAGTGCGCGTAAAAAAATCTAAGTAAACGATTAAATTGGAAAAACAAAGTTTTTGTAAAAAACGCCACTTGAAAGTGGGCATGGCAGAAAACTTTATATAAAGGAATTATTTAAAACGACTTTAACTACATACTTTGCGAACTTCAATAAAATGGTTGTTTTTAAAAAGTGGGCGTGTCAGTGGGCGGATTTGAAAACTATTTGTACATGAGCATTAAGCAACTCTAGAGACTACCTATATATTCCAAATTTCCGCTTCGTAGCTCACACTTTAATTATTCAAAACAATGTTTTTTTTAAATTGTGAGCGTGTCAGTGGGCGGATTTAAAAAATCTCTTACCATGAGTATTAAGAGCCCCAAAATGCAGCTTTCTAGCTCAAAATTCGATTTTATTCTCTTAAGCTTGATTATTTCGGGCCCCTAGAGAGTATGGTGAGATATGTTTGAAATTTCAGCTTTCTAGATCCAGTTCAAAGGCCTAATTTTCCCGACGGACGGACATGGCTAGTTCGACATTACTATCGATGCTGATCATGAATATAGTAACTTTTAGGGGTCTACGGGCAATATTAAGGCATTTTACAAACTATAAGTCAAAATGAATACACCATTAGAAAAGGGTACAAAAAGGCGCATTTTTTGTTTACTTTATTTTTCCCGTTTAGATATTACCAACACGTACTCAATAGAGCAGAAGGCGATTTTCGATGTTCCATTGACCCACATGGGTGGGTTAAAAGTCCACAATTCAATTGTGAACTTATATTCCACTTAAGCAGGCCAAAACACTGTTCTATTCGAAAAACTAATCCATTTTCTGGAAGAAAAAATGCACAATAGAGCGGGCATAGCACCTACCCTTAGCGGAGCAACGAAGCTGCGTGAGCGGGCTAAACTATGTGAGGAAAAGCGTTAAATATCTTTAACCCGCGAAGCAGGCACTCAATCACTGTTTGATTCAAAAAAGTAATTCTTTCCTGGAGCAAAAACAATCAATACACTTACACATACGAAATAGGTATCTGCCAGACAACTGGCACCTTCCACTAGCGGAGCAACGGAGTTGCGTTAGCGGGCTTAACCATGCGGAGAAATGTGTTAAATTCACCAAACACGTTTGTTACCAACGCCAACAAAATCACATTTGCAGTTGAAAGTGACAATAAGCCAATTTGGCGTAATGCCATGAGCAAATCAAATTGTCATGCGAAATGATAAAATTTGGCAATATGTCACTTGGCCGTATGTGATGGCGGCACCGGCCCACCTGTGGGATCACCTACCCGACTATTAAAGTGTAATTTTACGCAAAAATAAAAGAAATGAGCAAATTATCTTCATAAAATGAAACATGCGGAAAGGGAACAGTCCGCTTGGACGAACTGTTAGATACCCTATTCCTATTGATATCCCTCATAAAATGGGCGTGGCAAAAATCTAAGTACGGTTGAATTATCAAGAAGGATCTACATGTTTTGTTATACAACATTTAAAGGATTTTATAGAACACAACAACGCCCGCAAAAGTGGAGATGACAGAAAACTTTATATAAAGGAAATGTTCAAAACGACTTTATCTACACACTAAGATTAGGACATTCATTTCCATTGATTTCTTCAATAAAACTTTTTTTAACTAGTGGGCGTGCAAGCACACTCCAGCATCTTGGGCCAATAAAGAGAATATAATTATATTAAATATAGCGTTCTAGTTCAAATAGTGGGCGTGTCAGAGGGGCGGATTTTGCACATCTTTACACTTTGTGGGCCCCTTAAGAGTATATGTTCCAAGTTTCAGCTTCCTAGCTCGAATATAGTATTTAACCATAGAGGGTACGCTCCGGTCCGGCCTTACCCTACAGGAGGTCTTCTGGTACAGATGAGTAATGGTATCCCAGTATTGTTCCACTGCAACCGCTGCGCGAAAGACAAACGGCTCATCCACGCCGGGGAAAATCATGAGCTCTTCCGTTTTAGCACCGCAATAGCGGAGAGGGATAAAATACATACGGATAAACAATGCACTTAATTTTGGTGGCTTGTTGACGGGGAAGTTGTTTTTTAATTAGGTTATGTTAGCTGGGGCAGGTAGGGCGTTTCTGGGAGAGGCGAGATTAGGCACCTTTTGGTGACAGGAGGTGACTGACGCCTAACGGCCTCCGTCGGCTACCGGCAGCGCATGCCTACGTTGACGACTACCAACCTCTTGGAAAGCGATACGGATTTTCGTCATTGTTTTGTAAGACAACGAATGCTCAGAACTCTAATTTTAGTTATTATTGGTCAAGGAGCTTAGGTAAGTTAAGTAAATAGAAGGTTATTAGTTTGGTTTAAATAAAATACTATCGGGTACCCGGTGTTCGCTGCTGGTGCCTAACAAAAAGAAATACATTTCAAGAAACAAAGAAAACTCTAAGGCAAACTGCTGGACCGATTGACGAAATTTCATTGAAACACTCTCGGGCCAATACCAAAGATAACCTGAAAATTCGAGGAATTCTATTTTCACATTTTCTTCGAACGGTTAAGCCCGGCTAAGCCACTTTATTGCTCTGCTAAGGGAAAGTGCTAGTTTTCTGGCGGCGCTTACATTTTCGAATCAAACAGTGATTGGGTGGCTCACTTCTCATATTAAAAGGACTTCAAAATTTTCTCCGCATGATTTAACACATGTTGATGGTACTTTGTTAGAAACTTTAGTGTAAGTGCCAAAACCTACTGTACAAAGTTTCTTGCAACACAATAGGATGAACGATTTAAGATTAAATAGAGCGAAAAATAAAAATATGCAGTTAATCTCAAAGAGATACACCAACATGTATTTGTATACCCTATTCTAAGAGTATATTAATTTTGACTCATAATTTGTCGCATACCTTAATATTTCCCGTAGACCCCTAAAAGTTACTATATTCGTCATCAGTATCTATTTATTTATTTATTTATTTATTTAATTCATCTACAAGCATAATAAGATAGCTAACAGACGTTACAAATTTACAAAAATTAAAATATAAATATACATAATAATAAAGATTTAAACTTGTCTCTAGATAAGGATACATCTATCTCTCTATAAACGCTGTTGAAAGCAAGTATGGCTCTAGATATAGGTTCGTTTTGAGCATAATTAGTTCTGGGACTTTGCTGAAACAAAAGATGCCTTATTCTTAAGAGTCTAGATGGAGCATATATGGGTACCATCGACAGCAGAGTAGGGCATCTTATCTGGTAGCACAGTAAGTCCCTCACAAACATTACATCATGAATCTGTCTTCGGGATTTCAGTGATTTTATTCCAAGTAGAAGACATCTTGCTTTGTAATTGGGCGAAGGGATGCAATGCATTTTATAAAAAATATATTTTGTGAAACGCCTCTGAACTTTTTCGAGTCGATCGGAATAGGCAGAATAGCCAGGATTCCAAATGACATCGGCATATTCCAGAAGCGATCGAACTAACCCAGAGAAAACCGATAGCAAAGCAAATGAATCTTTATAAATCCAACAACTAAATTAGCTTTTGCAACGACATATTCAATGTGGGCTTTGAAAGAAAATGAAGAGTCAAGCATAACACCTAAGTCCTTGATTTTCTCTACTCTGTTCAAACAAGTTGAGTGAATTGAGTAGTTAAACTCGATATGAGACGAAGATCTGGTAAAAGATATAGCATTGCACTTACTTATGTTGAGTGTCAAGTCATTGGCGTTGCACCATTTAATAATACAGTTAAAATCCGATTGGACCAAATGACAGTCTTCTATACGCTTAATGGTTGAAAAAAGTTTTAAGTCATCTGCGTACAGTAAACACTGACTATTTCTGACGACAGAAGTAATATCATTAATAAAAATAATAAAAAGTAATGGGCCTAAATGGCTCCCTTGCGGTACGCCTGAGGTACAGCTTATCATTCTAGATAGGGAAGTTCCAATTTTTACTCGGTACCGAAAATGACATCTTCCAAACCTCAAGGAAATTGCCTTCGGAAAGAGAACGGTTAAAGATATTTAGCAAAGGAGTACTTAGAGAATTACTACAGAATTTTAGTATAATGGCAGGTATACATCAACACCGCAATTTGGGTTTGGCTTGAGAGACTGAAGAGCCAGGAGGACTTCTTCAAAGCCTAGTTGTAGTGACCCAATGTTGACACAATTACTGATTTGTCTTCTCGTATTGGTATGAGAATTATTGTTTGAGTAGACAGATTCAAAGAAGGTAGCGAAAAAGTCTAGGGTTGATTCAACATTAGACGATTCCACGTTTTTGTAAAGCATTGTATTTGGAATTCCAACTGATTTTCGTTTAATATTAATATATTGCCAGAACGACTTACTATTCTGTTTAATGTTGCATTCAATAGACATGATGTAACCTTTGTGAAGAAATTTACTAAGCCCTATGAAGTCTCTGCGCAGTTTGCTAAAATTCTCAAAATGGTTTTGATTTTGATTATTTGACTATATCGATAGTAATGTCGAACTAGCCATGTCCGTCCGTACGTCTCTGGGGGACTGAAAGAATCAATTTAAGGATTTTTTAAAATCCGCCCATTGACACGCCCACAATCGAAAAAATCGAATTTTGAGCTAGAAAGCTGAAGTTTTGTAATATATTGTCTGTACCCTCCCAAAATGCTCGGGAGTTAAAATGTTTCAAATACGCAAACTGACACGCCCACAATTGAAAAATAAACAGTTTTTTTTTCGAAAAGTCAAAGTTTAAGTTATAAATATAAATATATACTCTCTAGGGGTCATTAATGCTCTTGTTAAAATATTTTTAAAATCCACGTCCACTTAAAAAAAAAAGTTTTATTTAAGAAATCATTGTAAATGAAAGTCCTATTCTTCGCAAAGTTTGTAGATAAAGTCGCTTTGAACAATTCCCTTATTTAAAGCTTTCTACCATGCCCACTTCCCTTCCCTTTGTTTAAATATTATAAAGATGAAATTTAATAAAG
This sequence comes from Portevinia maculata, assembly GCA_949715645.1. Classification (NCBI taxonomy): domain Eukaryota; kingdom Metazoa; phylum Arthropoda; class Insecta; order Diptera; family Syrphidae; genus Portevinia; species Portevinia maculata. Next base: position 83,723,612 of record OX454527.1, read on the forward strand.
ATGCCAAATAATGTTTAAAAAATTCATATACATACATTATATTATGTTTGATTATTTTGTGAAATAGTTTCTAGGCTGAAAGGTAATAATTATAAGGTTATAGTTAAGGTCAGAACGTCCGCATGAGGACCAGTAATCTAGAATAAGACTACTATTAATTTTAAGTTAGTTTAATCACACTTTAAATGAATTGAACAGTACATGTACCTTAACATTTCTTTCTGGTCCATAAAAGTTATGGTGAAAACCTATATTGGCGTTTATAAATGTATATATTTGCGATATTATAGTAGAGGTCTAAAATTAATCACCTTTATCGCCAGACTTAGCAAATACAAAAAAAACCTTATCTACGATTAAATAATTTGGCGACTTAACAATACGCCTATACCAAAAAAGATACAAAAAAATATTATTTGTATACCCGCATTCCAGTCTATTGCTATTTAAACCGGTTTCGCTTAGAAATATACACTTTAAAGCAACTTTACCTAGTTAGCATCACTTTCTTCAGATATGACTTTCGATCATTTTTACACGGAACTTTTTGATTTTGCTTCATTATAAGATTTCTTTCCATTTCTGTTCAGGTTCTTATTTTTTGATTTGAATTTTATTTATTTATTAACAAGTTTTAAAAGCGTTAGCAAGTATGATACAATTAAAATAACAAACTTCACTTTCTCACAACCGACACAGAGAACCGACTTTTTGAAACTGATCCCTAAGAAATTTGTTGATCTTAGAACCAGGTAAATGTACTCAAGGATAAAGTATCTTGTGAATGTTTCCGAATCAAATTTGTTTATTGCTTTACATATTCTCTGAATAAAAGACATAATCCTATTAACATTATTTTGTTGTTCTGAACGATATCCAAGCCTGTTGAATAAATGCAAAAATGTAGAATCTTATCGGCCTAAGATGCTTGGCACTGGCATTTGAACGGTTTATATATTTCATTCACATTCAAATGTATTGTTGTCGCTATTCTTCTCAATGTATAATAAACAACAATAAACTGAACACAAGAAAAAAACAATAACAAATGCCAGCAAGAATTTATTAACGAGATGCATACGAATGACGAAGGCCTAAGACGACGTGACATTATTATAGAAGTCAGGCAATCTGTAGGTATGTGTTGAGCGGATTTATTTATGCAGAAAAAAAGTTGATCTGATATCCGTTCAAGACAATGCCATAGGGTTAGAGGTGAATTAAATTCCGAAGATACCATCGGCCGAGGTATGCTAAATGCTAAAATGTACAATGTATAGGATAGTAGAAGTTAATGGAGGTGTTGATGTTAGACGAAAAAATCCTGCTGCTACTTTATAATGCAAAATGTTAAATTAAATAAATAAACAAAAAATGACAATTACATACACCCATCTCTCAATTCGCACAGTTGTAAGAACAAAAAAAAGGACTAGCACGGGTCGTCGGCCGATACCTTTATTCGTTTTGTTACATTCTGTTTCTGTCTAAGAAAATGATCCAAAATTCAATATTCAGGTCAAAAACGCATTCAAAAAGTGTGCGTGTCAAACAAAAAATAATCAAGCCATATGGCGTGAGTGCTGTGTTGAATTGTGAGTGCTGAAATCCTCGTGGAAATAGAGAACACCGGCTGCAGGGTTGAAACTAACGCGGACCATGTTGCTATTTCCATATAAGGCAAGTGCCGACAGACACTTGCCGATGTCCTACAATTTACAAAACTGGACAAAAACCTGTGACCTCAATTTCAATACGACGAAGGTATTTTTAAAAAATTAGCAACCTAACAATGCAGTTGTAGATATCGCAGACAATTGCCATCGAGGGAGATAGATGACTAAACGGGTGGCAACAGTGCAGTGGTAGTGTATTCACTTGCTGATCGGAACCGACCATATCCATGAAGCGAACAATCCGCAGAATAAAAATCAATAAGTAGCGTATGCTTGCTCGTGCACTTAAATTATTGTATAAGTTTCTGCGGATTTAACTTGAATACAAAAACTTGAACAAATGCTCCCAAAGAAACCCGTGGAGAAAAAAAAACCTACCTAATGCACAAACCAATCTTTCCTATCATTCTACTTCTTACTAGTTCTAGCACCTAATAGTTGGCAATGAATTACCTACGTTCACAAACGCATTGTATTTGTAGATCTAGAATTGAAAAGTGCCTGCGTTGTGTATGTACGAGGGCGGGTCAATAAGTCCGTGACTTTTTGAATTTCTGACCTCTTTACTGAAACGGCAACACTGCTCCTGTCAACAGGCATCTGTCAGTTAACTCCTGTCAAAATTTAAACTTGCTGCGTCAGTTAGTTTGTGTTTGACAGCTATTTTTATCAGACTACTCACTAATTTGAGGAGAAAATGGAAAAAAGTGAATTTCGTGTGCTTATTAAGCATTATTTCTTGCGAAAAAAAACCATTACCGAGACCAAGGCTAAGCTTGAAAGATACTATGGGGACTCTGCACCATCGATTTCAATGGTAAAAAAGTGGTTTACTGAATTTCGTTGTGGCCGTACAAGCACTGAAGATGCCGAACGTCCTGGACGCCCAGTTGAGGTCTCTACACCCGAAACAATCGAAAAAATTCACGATATGGTGTTGGCCGACCGAAAATTGAAAGTGCGAGAGATTGTGGAAGCCGTAGGGATCTCGCATGGCTCAGTGGTTTCAATTTTGAATGATCACTTGGGCATGAGAAAGCTTTCCGCAAGATGGGTGCCGCGTTTGCTCACAGTCGACCACAAACGCAATCGTGTAACAACTTCACAGGAAGGTTTGGCGTCGCAATATGGAGGAGTTTTTGCGCGGTTTTGTAACCGTGGACGAAACATGGATCCATCACAACGCGCCAAAGAAGGCCAAGGTGGGTTTGTCAGCCAATAAAGTTATGGCGACTGTTTTTTGGGATGCACGCGGGATAATCCACATTGACTACCTTCAAAAGGGAAGAACAATCAATGGGGAATATTATGATAACTTATTGGACCGATTCAATGACGATTTGAAAAAAAACCGACCTCATTTGGCCAAGAAAAAAGTTCTTTTCCACCAAGACAATGCAAGGGTGCACACATGTGCAGTTGCCATGGCAAAAAACCATGAATTGGGCTATGAATTGCTCCCTCATCCACCCTATTCTCCAGATTTGGCTCCGAGCGACTACTTCTTGTTCCCAAACCTGAAGAAATGGCTTGGCGGAAAAAGATTTGACTCCAATGATGAAGTCATCTCGCAAATAAAGGCCTATTTTGAGGACCTCGACGAATCATTTTTTTTGGAAGGGATAAAAAAAATTGGAGAAGCGTTGGACAAAGTTTATAGAGCTCAAGGGAGACTACGTTGAAAAATAAAAAAAAAAATTTATCAAAAAATCTGTGTTTTATTCCAAAAGTCACGGACTTATTGACCCGCCCTCGTATATACACTATAAGCACAGATAATAAATTTATACGTTTATTATCTGTGCTAAAGGGTACAACGTATCAATTACAGCAAAAGAATCCCCTTTAGCGCACGTTATTATTATTATAAAAAAAAAATTATAGGGAAGGGCTACAGGCGGTTGGGCGAACTTTTGGATACAATATTCTTATTCCTATCATAAGTGGGCGTGACAAAAGTCTAAGTATGGTTAAATTGTTAAGAACGCTCTACATATTTTGTTATATAATATTTAAAGAATTTTATCGAAAAAAACGAAGCTTTTGTAAAAAAACGCTCCTTAGCTCAAACTTTGGATTTTCAAAAAAGTTTTTTTTTTAAATTGTGGGCGTGTCAGTGGGCGGATTTTAAAAATTGTATCTCCCGACTCCTAAAGTCATAGATCATATATAAATATAAAAATTTCAGATTTCTAGCTCAAAATTCGATTTTTTCAAAAATTTTGTTTTTTTGAGTTTGTGGGCGTGTCTGTGGGCGGATTTCAAAAATTCTTAAACTTGATTATTTCGGGACCCTAGAGAGTATATGGTTAAAATTTCAGCTCTCTAGGTCCAGTTTAAAGGCCTAATTTTTGCCGACAGACGGACGGACGGACGGATATGGCTAGGTCGACACTACTATCGATGCTGATCATAAATATAGTAACTTTTAGGGTTCTACGGGCAATATTAAGGTATATTACAAACTATGCGTCAAAATTAATATACCCTTAGAATAGGGTATAAAAAGAGACTAGACATTTTCAAAGCAACATTACAAACGTGTCTGGAAGAAAAAGTCTTCTTGATTTGAACACCAACTGAAAAAGAAATTTCTTCTTACTCCCGATATAAGCCCTCCACACAATTTGCTTTAATTTGGACACACTTTTAATTTGCGTGTCTCTTGCAAAGGTTATGTTTCAATTCAAGGCGAGATTTTTCATCTGTATGATAAGATTGACACTTTGACTAAGCTTTTAATGCCGCTTTCTGGTCATTTATCACTACCTTAGCGTCATCTGTTCACCATCATGTTTCTTTGCCTGTGTCGTTGTATTCCACAAGCCTTGTGCTCTGCACTCTTCATCCTTTAACTTCGTCGATAACATGACGAAGATAATTTTTCATATTATGTCAACCTAACCAACATAATATACAACTCGTATCTCTCCATATGGGTACATCCATACCTAAACCTAAACTACTAAATTAGATGATGCATTATTTGTCAAAAAAAAAACCTAGCATACATTTGGGAATTCCATAATACCTTGAAAATACAAAATGCTCAAAAGCTTATATGGAAACTAACTCTTGAAGTGACTCACTTAAGTGTTTTTTTTTTAATTTCATTTATGATGTTACAATTAAAAATTACTGCGACGCAAACAAGCTACCCTCATCAGACACAATAAATTAGTCGTAGCCACTAAAAAAATACATTAAGCGAATTAATTTCGGGGAAACCCCTCTGCGAAGAGAAAATCACAATTGATTGCATGACTGATAGATGCCTAGACTATATTCAGTCAAACCCTAATAAATCTGGAGCTATTCAATATTCATACAATGATGAATCTCCAAAGGTCTTCATTAATTGTTCAATAATAGACACTTCTTTATTGGTTTAATAAAAGTTGATTGTTAGTCATGTTAACTGTCATGTACGCAGTCAATCTGATGAAATACGAATTTAAATGGAAATCAATATTATTTCGTCCTTTAAATGTGTACCTTCTTCATTTTATGGTTTAATCAGCGGAAAAGAAAGATATAATGTTTAACTCTCAAAACAACAACTCAAATTTCTAAAGACACTGTACCAAAGTTCAACTAACTTTTTGATGAGTCTTAGCGCTTTAAACAAAGAACACCCTCCGGACAAATAAACACCCGCATTTCCCTCAAAAGAAAACATCAGAATTTGCTTATCTTAAATAGATAACCCAAATAAAAAACAACAAAAAAACAAGAGAAAGTTAATGATTAGTTCATGTATTCCTATCGTGTTTTACTGATTGTTCAATAAAATTATCAGGCCCGGAGAAAAAAGATAAACCGTCGGAACACAAAAGCCTTGTTTTTATGTTCCTCAATATTATTAATTAATATTTCGACATCTGCCAATTCTCAAAGTTAACCAAATCCATTTGACTAAATGGGAAAGTTGTAAGACCACCCAATTCCCGACCTAAGTCAATCTTACAAAATACAAAGCATAGTACTATAAGGCAATGAACTGTCATTAGTAATGTCATCTGATGTCAGATAGAATAATCGCGAAAGAACATTACGCCCAGGCGCTTTGTTGACTTTATGACGCATTCAACAGAATGTTGATTATTTGCAAATTGATTAAGTAGCTGGGTTTATCTATATAGGCCAATTTCAACTAAATATGTATGATGACAGCCCGCTTTGGCATGATGAAACTGTTCACTTGTTGCTACCCAAACACAATGAACACTTTTTGCGTAGGTTTGAACATATATCATCAAATTAATATTATATGAATTGTTTGTGTTTTTATTTACCTTGGTATAGGAATCGGAATCACTACGCGACGTGTAAACGTCCTAGATGACACAATTAATCGCGATGATTTAAGTAAGAACTCCATTTTGTGTTTATGTTTGTTTTTCCTCGTACACAACGATATTTTAACACGAAAAAGATACAGGGGCTACCAGCGATATATTTTCACAAATTTTGTTTATATCTTTTAAATAGGTTTTTTTCAATTTAAATACTAAATTTTAACCGAAAAGTTCTTATCGTTATGGAGAGAATCATAATATCGAATATTCGTTTGTACGGCACACAATCCTCACAACCCTATAAAAAACAAAATTGAAAAGAAAAATGTTTGTAATTATTTTTTTGTAAAATATTAACAATAAAGATTTACTCTTATTTTCAGTGAAGTGGTCAACGGTGATTGTGAATTGATTACTATCGAAGTTTTGGTGTTACGAAAACATATTTGATTTAGATTTTATCTCTTTAATCTAGAAAATCATACTTTAAAAAGATATTCCGCAAAAAAGCAATTAAGTAAAATAATTGAGCTTGAAGATAGTTTACCAAAAACACATCCTTATCATATTTAACAAATTTACAAATTTGTTATTCCTTTAACATTTATGCAAAAGGAAATTTAAAAAAATGGGCCCACTAATTAAAATTCTAAATTTTTTTTTTATTTGTAAGGCATAATCTCTTTCAGAGCTGCGCCAATCGTTCCTTCCAAAAAATAACTCCGTTATCGGTCAAGTCAATGATTCGACCAATCAATCTCATTTCGATCTCGGTCATTCGGAATGATACAATCAATGAACCAATCCCATCAAAACATACAGAAAAATATATGATAGACTCATTCCGATCACAAAATTTTCTAAGATTGAACTAAAAACCAGCATGTAAACGCGCATTGAAAGATCGGGATAGACAAGTGAGAGAGTGTGTGCGTGCACTTTTTGTTTCCTTTGTTGTGCTCATTTGGGTTGAATTTGTGTCGTCACTAACTCAAGGCTTTACAAAACACGTATTAAGTAGGAACTGAGAAACTCAATTCCTACTTCAGTTCAATCTCTCAATTCGATGAGAGCGAAAACCTGTCTCGAATTTCAATTCAGTTTCAATTCGATCTTTCGAATCGTTTATCTAAACGGAGTAATTGAAATACGAACGAAACGTTTGATGTTGAACAAAAATGTTCCATTTCGAATAATTCTTCGCAAAATGAATGGAGGAATTGATCAAATCGATGATGTAAATATGTACGTGTTGTCGACACGGTTCTTCTTTTCCTGTCTACGTTTAAGAAAACCTACTCGGAGTATTTCTGTTTTCTCTACACGCGCCTCATAATTCAATATGGTGGCAACTGAATTATCGCGTACCTTATATGTACCAGGAATTATTGAAACTGAAATTTCAAAATGGCTGCTTATAAGAAAAATGGTCAGGCGGAGACGGAGACGGTCATTACTTGTGCGAAGAGTTTGTCTTAAGTGGGTGAGCATAATGTTGACTGCACGGCTGCTGAACACATAATGAAGAAAAAATGACAGATCGGAATCGGCGAGATAAGGAACACCAAGAAAAACGTAAAGGGGCCCTTAAACGGTCAATCGCTCGACATCAGGCATCGTGTATGTGTGGATTGACGCTACCCCTTACACAGTTCAATCGATTGACGTGAAATTTTTAGTTTTTGTGAGTTTTCGTGGTGTACGGATGTGCGATGAGAGAAACGGATGATTGTATTGCATTATATTGCTCTTGCAATATATTCTTGAATTGTACTGCGAGATGCACACGGAGATTCGCTGTCTTTAATGAAACTAAATTCATTAAAATACCAAAGTATTGGTTCACTGAAATTATCAACACCGGATCCGCTTTTGTTTAATTCATTTAAACGTTTTTGCTCGCGCCGAAAATTCGTTCTCAACGTATTTATTTTTCTGGTGACATCCGCTTTTTGTGTATCAGGATACTTTTCTTTATACTTTTGCAGTAAAACTTAATATTGTTGCATTTTGTTGTTTCGGTCGCTATAATCTTTCCCTTTGACATCCCATAAACTCGGTAATAACCGATACGTTTCAATTAATTCCGATACAAATGCTCGGTCTTCATCGTCCTTCAGTTTTAAGCACATGTTTTCGCTTCCGCGACACAAAACACAATGAAGTGATAACGTCAATCCAACCCTTACACGTCCAATCGGCATGACGTTCATCATGCAAAATCAAACTTGCTTTGATTTTCGTCAATCAGACTTCACCAAATGTGTGTTACTCATACAGATACATTTTCACAAACACAAGCTAGTGATTGATGTCATTCGATTGACCGTTGAAGGGCCCCTTAAGAATTCAAAAAAAAAATTTGGTATATTTCCTCTCCTCCCTCGGTCCCTCCAATCAAACTTCTTTCCCCTACAAAAAAAAATTTTAACACCAAAAGAAAGAACCGTGTAGATATGCAATAATTATGAAGTATGAATTGAAAAATAAGGAAAAGCCACAGTCCGCTTAGTCGAGCTGTTGGATACCTTTTACATATTCCATTCCCCTTAAGTGGGTGTGATATTTTGTTGAAAGTCCTTTTCCATTATGGACATTTTTTAGTTTCTTACAAAATAACAACAAATTCAAAAGTTTGTAACAAAGCCCCTTAAACTCGGCGTGGCAAAAAACTTTGATGTGCATCGGTTTCTCCGCTATTATTCTTATCTATTCTTATTTCCCTAGTGGCCGCAGTATGTAACTATAAGCATATCTGAAATCGTTCGAAGATTTTCTCGCTTTTATAAGAATTGGTTGCGAATCACATTTTCTCATTAGATATTTTCTATACTAGTAAAATCAGGAAAAAAATAACCGTAACAATGTAGATTATATGCAGACATAAAAAATAAATAAAATATTAGGCATTAACGGCCCATAGAGGGTCTAAAACCTAGCTTCTCCAACCACTTTCTTTGCAAAGTGGAAGGGACCTACAATTTTACGCCGAATCCGACGGCAAATTTGAGAAGCTTCTCATGACACTCTTGGATGTTCGTCAGACGTTCGCAAGAGGTGGGGCAGTGGAGAAAAACTCAAGATGTTACTTGGCCCCACCGGGAATTGAACCGGGGACCTTTCGATTAGTAGTCGGACTTCCGACACACTAACCATTGAGCCACTGCGCCCGACCCCGATATGCAGACATAATTGCATTAAAAAATGCGGTTTGAATAAAAAAGTATTTTTATTTGCACTTTTAAATTCACCTGGTGAATATCTCTGCTGTCTTTTGTTTAAAACTGTGCATGCAAATTTCTTACCTTTAGTTGTTTTTGAAAGAAGTGAAGTTTTTGAAAATTGTTAAAACTGGTTATGTTACTTTATAAAAAAATCCTTTAAGAATCTGAGTATCATTGTTAAATTCTTTTAAATTACTTCACCGATTTTTGAGATATAGCCATTTTTCTAATGTGTCGTTATTCGAGTTGCGCAAATTTGAGTATGTATACCACATTCTTACGTTTACTCCAAGTATTAAAAATCCAAAAAAATAATAAAAATCATTGGGGCCGATTTTAAGAAAAATTATTTTTTCAAAATCTTAGTAATTCGAAAATCTGAGTGCAGAATTCTTCCAATACAGGTAACATGTTGAATTTCTTTGAAATCACATGACCCGTTTTTTGAGATTTTGTTGGTTTTCTAAGGTACCGTTAATCGAGCCGTTTTTGAGATCAGTGAAAATTTTCACAAATTTGAAAAAACTATGATATGAATAAAAAGAGAGTATACAAAAAATATCAAAACATTTTTATATGCAAATATGCTCAAAATAGTAGCATTAGTTGGTGTTTATTTTTATAGATATGAGCGTTTTTGTAAAATACGATTATTCGAGCATTTTTGCAAAAACAGAGTAAGCAATTTTATTGCACTAACCTTAACTATTTTATGTTTCAGTAACAATCAAAATAGTTGGAGCCGTTTTTGAGTAAGTCGGTGTTATAAAAACCATTTGTATGGTAGGTACCGTTTTTCAAAATGATAGGCAAAGACAGAAAAATAAGTGTGAGATATAAGCCTAAAATCCACAAGTACGAAGTTTGAAGTAAATCCGCCTACCCATTGTGGCTGGACGGACCGACGGAAGAAAATGCGGGACACACTCTTTTGTACTTCACAATGATAGTAATGTCATACCCGAATTTGTTCTCTTAATGCAACGAGTATTATGTTGATTCAAGACCCAAGAGTGATGGGGAATTTTTTTTCCATTTCAAATGCTTCTTCAGTTCGAAGAATAAACAAAGGAAATGACTCTTTAGCCATGACAATGAAATGAAAGAAATGCCTCCAAAAAGTGGGTGTGCAAAAAAACTTTGCACTTGGCTTAATTTCACTTTTTGTTTGTGAACTTATTGCCCCCACCAAAGGTGAGCAATAACTCCACCGTAAATTTTGTGAACTTATTTCCCACCTATAGTTTGAGAATTTGTCTATTATAACTAAAGACCCTTGCACCCACTCAAAAGGAGGATGGCAACATGCCCCCCCCCCCCATGTGCATTGCACTGTTTATTTGATTAGTTGCGAAATCCCAAGTAGATTACATAAACAGTGCAATGCATTTGGGGGGGGGGGGGGGCGCTGCCCCCTGCAACCCCCCTGCTTGGGGTCACTGTTTAATTTGGAGTAGGTGCAGGGTACGGTTCTTGAATTATCATAAAATGTTAAGAGAAATTATTTCCCACAGAAAAATTGGAGTTATTGCTCACCTATGATAGGCAATAAGTTCACAAAAAAAAAGTGAAATTATTGCCCACTCGAGGTGAAGTTATTGCCCATGTGAAGTTATTGCCCGTGAAGTTATTTCCCTGCACCGTTCCAAACAATGTGTCATAATTAAAGAACCCTTAGGATAGGGTACACAAATGGGATGTATGTATTTTGAGCAGTCGAACGAAGTGCCCAAAAAAAAATTTCAAAAATCCAACTGGTTGGCCCAGCAGAAAAAAATTTAGTAGCCAATATTTCCAACTAAACAAACTTTTTTGCCGAAATCCCCACGAAATCTTCAAGTTTTCAATGTTCATGTGCATATTATATAAGTGTCCCAAAGCATAAACATGCATATACCTAATCTCGCACCTTCTCCAAATGGAACAATGACCCCAAGCAGGTGGGTTGCAAACATCTTGCGGGGGCAGCATTCCCCCATACACATTGCACTGTTTATGATATCTACTTGTGCCCGAATTGGAGGCCTTCCTCTTGAGATTTCGCTGCTGGAGGTTCTCGTTTGGGGATTTTTAGTTCTATTGGGTTTTATGTCTCTGGTCAAACGTCACCAACCCTGTATTTTGAGGTTATGATTGGGGTTGGGAAATAGCTCGACATGTCAAACCTTCTTATGTGCCTTCGCGTTGACAGACGGCACCATTTCTGGTTCTGGTTTTACGAAAGCCATTTTGCAGTGGGCTCACACTTTTTCGTAGTCTGCGACGTAATTTGCGGCATGGGGAATGTTTCTTTAAATCCTTGGAGCAACAAGTTTTACGATTGGTTGCGCCTGAATATGATTGAGTACAAACTGGAGTTGACCGCGACGGATATCCCTTCTTTCCGAGATGTGGTACTTTCCTCTACTTGGCCTTAACGGGCGCAAGACTTCACCTGACGAATACAGATCAAAAGACGCGAAACTGTTTCTGTGCGTTTCAGTACGATAGTGACCACTTCGAAACGCACCGCCGCAATACGGATCCCGAAGGAACAAACGCTGCTGGAAGAGTTCGAAGCGGTGTGTTCATGCGTTTATAGAAAACACACTGGTCGCGCTTCTCCAGAGTGTTAAAGCGAGATATACTTTCGAGTGGGATATACCCACCGAAAAACCGTTACATGACAAATGATGTCATTGATCGGCATGTGTTACAAATGAAAGAAGCCATCAATCGAACGATGGAGCGAAGGATTCTTCTGGTAGGACGTCTCGACAATGACTAGCCGGACTCTACAATTGACGCACTATACCGACAGAAAAATGGACTGCTCTTGAGGCTTAAACAGCTGCACAGACAATTTACTGAACGCGACGAAGCAGATAAGGATAATGAATTCAAAGATTGGAATCCTAAAACAGCTGGTTAAAAAAAATGTTGTTTACTTTAAATTGTAGGTCCCTTCTACGCAAATTGGTCTCAATAAGAAGTGATCCGAAACTGGGAAGCTTGCCAATATAGGTCGCACCGGTTAACCCAATTGGCAAACCAGTAGGGATACCATAAAGTGGGAGGGTAAAGATCCCTTTCATAGCATCTTTTATCAATAGCTTTAAATGGCGATGGCTGAAATTCAGCAAAACCGATAAAACTGTATAGCATAGCTAGGCTAGCTCCTCCGAACTATTTCAAAAACCGGATTTGCGATAGAGCGCACAGGGAAGATATAAACACGGAAGCCTTTATCTTCAACACATCCACCGATGTGGTATTGAAACTGGGTTTACCACGAAATCTAGAAAGCAATAATCCAGAAAACAAAAATCTCGAAAGTAAAAATCTCGAAAACAAAAATCTAGAATTGAAAAAATCTCGAAAAAAATATCTCGAAATACAAAAATCTAGAAAAAAAAATTTCGAATGAATATACATAGTAATTTTTGAGATAATGGTTACAATTCGCGCGAATTGTAACCATTGTCTCAAAAATTAACATATTCATTCGAGATTATTTACTACTCTTTAACTTCCACGATTGGCTAGCAAACTACCCATGCAACTGTAAAAAAGGTACCTAAAATTAATGTTGTTTGGGATCGTGTGTTATCACAACGTGAGTGCAAATAAAAACAATTAAAATGAAAGTAAATGAAATCATTACAAACGAAGGAAATATTCAAATCGATATTGATGGATTTATTTACGGGTGCCGTGAAATAAAGTAGATGGAAATAATGTCGATCGAATTTATTTCCATAAGAAATCGGAAGTAATGTCGAAATTCACCATTTAGAACAAAAGAGTAATAATATCGAATAAGATTTCGGAGATCGACTTTATTCTACTTGAGATTTCGCAACTCATCCCATAAACAGTGCAATGCCTATGTGTGTGTGTGTGGTGGGGGGGGGGGGGGGGGGTGCTGCCCCCTGCAACCCCCCTGCTTGGGGTCACTGTTTGATTTGGATTAGGTGCGAGGTTTTCAGGGGTGCAAATCTGAAAACGGTTAGGAATCTTTATCTGATTGTGTAATAGTCCAGTCAAAATAGACATTTGACCTAGGTAAAATTCGTATAGACTGAAAATAGGTAGAGACGTTAAATACATAATTATAAATAATATGTCAAAAGTCCCCATCGATCCTACATCTGCAAAAAAAATTATTCAAGGTCAAACGTACCAAATTAAGGTTTTTTCCATTTTTCTCGAAAACAGTAAGTTTTATCGTGAAAATAGGTCAGACAAAAGTGTAGATCATACAATTCTCTACAAAAATGGTCGAGTCACTTTATCTCTTACAACTCACCATTCGTGAGATACGCGGTTTTAATAATTAGAAAATTCATATTTTACATTTTTTTTCTTTTTTTATTTATTTAAAAAGGAAATCATGGGGAACAACAACATACGCCACCCATTCACAGGCCTCTACACCAAAAGGAGGAGTTCTGCCTGGTAGTACAATGGACCGTTACCGAGTCTGAGTGCTCTGAGATTTAGATTTCCTTTCTTAATAAATAAAAAAAAAAAAAATGTAAAATATGAATTTTCTAATTATTAAAACCGCGATATCTCACGAATGGTGAGTCGTAAGAGATAAAGTGACGGGACCATTTTTGTGGAGAATTGTATGATCTACACTTTGTCTGACCTATTTTCACGATAAAACTTACCGTTTTCGAGAAAAATGGACAAAACCTTAATTTGGTACGTTTGACCTTGAATAATTTTTTTTCCAAGAAGTAGGATCGATGGGGACTTTTGACATATTATGATGTATTTAACATCTCTACCAATTTTCAGCTCTATGCGAATTTTCCCTATGCGAATTTTTCGAGATTTTTTGTCCATTCGAGATTTTTGCATTCTAGATTAAAAATTTGTATTTTCGAGATTTTTTCATTCGAGATTTTTGTCATTCGAGATTACGTCATGATCCCATTGAAACTATATCGACATCCGCTACTCCCAGCGTAGATATAATGGTGGATACTTTTCCCGGAATTGAAAAGCAGGTGAAACTAGTTGATCTTGAAGTCAACAGTGACAAAACTTTGTAGTTACTGTCAACAAGAGCTGTCATTTCATTATCGAGAATGATCTACACAGATTATCAATTTATTTGCTTTACAACAAATACACATGTTCTTGCTATTCATCTGCATCACATTTATGATTTATAAATTTATTCGTACTATTTCCCACTAGATGCCTTAGGTGCCATTAGGTTATCATTTTATTCTTGAATTTATGTTGTCATCCCAAAATTGAAATCATTTCCAAAAGCCAAACATTGTTAGACCATTTTTTATTTCATTAAATGGGCGCACCGCGCTGTTTTCCTTGAGACTATCAACCATTATCCAATAAAATAAAAAAGCAATCAAATTCAATCCATCTACTGCATCTGCTCGAAAAAACGTTAAAGGTCGAAAGCGTACAATTTTAAATCAATGGATGTTTTTGATAGTATTGTAACTCCGGGACTTATTTCAAGTTGGAAATTCAGCTGTGCAAGTGTTTGGTGGTCCGTACTGTTTTATTATCGTCGGCAGATCTAAGCAGATCATAAGACATAATAAAACACTACTAAGAGCTGTATTTATCGATACTTATCGTTTTTGACATGAAGAGTGGAAAGCAAATTACATAAGGCAATCGTAATTGTTTTTCATTAAAGTTTGCAAGTTTATAGTAATTTGTATTGATACTGTACATGTTGTTTATGTTTATCTATCACAATTGACTGCGGCACATTAATAATGCATCTCTATTAGGTAAAACGACGCACAGTCCATTTTTACTTTTATCGCCGAACAAACAAAAGTTAATTAAACAGATTAGCCTACGTGCATTATTTATTTTCATCTAACCAAACGTTAATCCACCCACACATTCACGTGTATCATACATACTACATCCAATTTAAGAACAGTCTAATTAGCCACTTAAAGCGAACCACTTCCTCAGCTATTTTACACCCAAAGAAGGTACTCCCAAACGCTCATATTACGACTCGAACTGACGTCGATGTGTCTACCGTGGCGTGGCGCATAGAGAACACCGCATGGAAAGAATGCTATTCGT
Organism: Portevinia maculata; assembly: GCA_949715645.1. Taxonomy (NCBI): domain Eukaryota; kingdom Metazoa; phylum Arthropoda; class Insecta; order Diptera; family Syrphidae; genus Portevinia; species Portevinia maculata. Next base: position 83,738,879 of record OX454527.1, read on the forward strand.
ATTAAATATATTTTTATTTTTTTTCGTAAGATAGACAGCGAGTGAGACAATCAAGTGTAACCAGATCCAGTTTGGCCAGATATGACATTGAAGTGGGGCTGCACATTGGAGTGCAGTTCAGCATGCGAAAATTAAAGCAAAAATGGAACAACATTTACCTCACAAGATACAACAGCAAGTCTCGTGGTGGTTCATATTCATTTCCACTTTTAGCAGCACCACCGGCTAGACGACGTTCATTCTTCTCATACTCCAGATCCATTTCGACTCTGCGAGCTGCTATGCGTCGCTTGCCTGCTGGCGAGGTCATCGCTGAGGTTTTAGCCAGTGCTTCCGCAATGGAAAACTTTTCGCGGAAATCCTTAAGCATTGTACTTTCTTGGGGCGTAATTAACGATGACGAATGGCAACTACAGTCAGACGTCGAATTGTCAATTACATTCGAGACAATCTGGATCAGTTCAGGGATATCTTCTTGTGGTTGGTTGTCGGCGGCAGAGTCGTGTGGACACAGCATGTCGGTGAGAAATTGTTTTCGCTGAATTTCAATTCTAGATGATGGCCGGCGAAGTGCATTTGATTCACCCATTGAAGGACACTTTGTAGATGGGATTGGCGGTACTTCGGAGCACTCGGCTGTACAAAGTTTCTTACAAAGTTGTTTTAGAGGGTCGTCATCGTCACATATTGTAGTACTTCTGCAGGTTAAACACGGCGTTTGACAAATCATCTCTTCATTATTTGCATCGATAAAGGAACTCCCACCACTTTCATTCACTTCATGTACTTTGAAATACATTGGCGGTCTTTCCTGTTCCGGTGATTTCGCATCCCTTGAGTAGTCCCTTGCCGTCGACGTTGGTGGAAAGTTCAAAAGCAATGATGTAACAGGCATCGATTTACCAATCGAAGGGCTTCGCTTATGACCCAAAGACTTAGCGGAATACTCCCCAAACGAACTCTGATGAGACTGCATTGTAACAAAGTAACAAGTTTTTTATACAATTATTCTATGCACGAATTCACTTGCTAGTTTCAGAGGTAACCGAAGATATTGCCAATAATTAGCAACACTGTACCGGAATCTTTTTGAAAACAGTAAAAAATCGAAAACTTCATTCGCGAAGATACACAAAGAAACACAAAATATACGAGCAACGATATAAGAGGGAAAAAAATTTAAAAAAATTCAGCAGCACGAGAATGTTAAACGCGATTGTACGTTTAGAACATTAAACTAGTAATCCGAGAGACGGCGAAAATTCTTTATTTATATGGTCCAAGTCGAGGCTATCGACATTCTACGCGCCCAGATACGTGCGAATAAAAAAAATCATCTGCTACTTTAGGAATGGCAGGGAGGTAATTAGTAGTATATAAACAACAAAACTGAGCAAGTGAGCGTACTACGCGTAGCAGAAATCCTCATCTCAGACAACAGCAAAAAAAAACAAACAAAAACGCATATCCACAAAGAATAGAGAAATAATCCCCACCTTCTTCAATTGTTAATAATACAATATGAGGTGAATGCGAATTTATTTTATATATACACATTTCACTTAAGAGATACTGGGATTGAAAATACATACACTCGTAGATACTCGTGAGTTGGGTAGCACAAGTACTTACCTGTCACCTCAGCAGGCATTTCGAGCACACTTGGGTGTGGCAACATACTTGGGAAAGGAAAAAAAGGAATTAGGATTGTGCTTCATGATAGAGTAATTAACGCAAGTGATTCGAACGTGCTAAACATATAGATTTGAAACAATGAAGTAAAATAATGATGGATTTTGTAGATCGATTTTGTAACTTCTGTCAATCGTTAATTTCCCACCAACAATAATTCTCAAATGAGGTAGACCATTGGTCCGCTCACAATTCACATTGAGATTAACGTTATCAAAGCAACTTCAAATACACATGGATGCTGTCCAAAGCCGTACAAGATGAAGGTGGAGCGCTCTACGAAGCCTTCTTTTGCTTTCCCATTATAATTTACAAACATTGAACACCGACGTTTGTGTTTCGGTATCTTTAGGAAATCTTTTATTTTATCCGTTGAATAATATGGTCAAAGGTTTGATTTACGATTAACAGTGGACGGTGGTATTCCAAATATAACATCCGAAAAGTCAAAGCTGTATTTTATTCTTCTTAACATTACTTCTCCGAAATCGGCTTCTAGTATACAGCAAGTTGCCGACTTCTTCGACCTCAAGTAAATAAATTTTCAATTAAAAACTGAAGATCGACAAGCTTCCATCTTTTTTAACGGATTTATTATTAGTCCAACTCCGTCTTTCTATGTTTCCAAGTTACTAAAAACATGTGTTAAACAGCCAACTATCGTCATTGTATTCTAGACGGGCTTTAAACATCAATGGTGCGCGGATAAACATCCCTGATGGCTTCAAGAAATAATATAGAAAAAAGTATACAACCCTGCGGAACCGCACTTTGGAACTTCAAAAGCAGCCCAATAAAAGCTTTCTTTCTCCTGTTTGGGCTTCGAGTTTGAACACAGCACGAACTCAGAAAAAAAATCCTAATAGTTTTTCGAATAATGTGCTTGGAATTTTTCAATTTTAAGAAATGCCTCGCAAATCAGGATTTCTCTCTCATTACGCAAACATATCTACTTGAACCTATGATAATAAAACGATATAATGCGTCCTCACTGGGCACTGGTCACTTAACCGAAACCGTGGAAAGTCTCAGCATGAGGCACCTCAGCCCATCATCATCCACCATCCCGAGCACACTGATTCAAATTGTCCACATCAAATGCCCTGGCATGCGCGACAGCTAAGTCTTTAAACCGGAGGTTCAGTCTATCTTGTCGTCTCGGATTTGAGGGCTGGGAGTCAAAGAGCATTACTGTCCATTAGGGCGGTTTTAGCTTTTTGGATAGCATCAACCTTTTGCTAGTGCATAGAGCTTGCGGTTAGCTCCTCCAATCGCCCTCCTCGCATTCAGGATCAATCACGAATGACGAATTTTTCTTTTAAGGAAGCCCTTTCCTGCATGTCATCCAGCACTCAGGGCTATAAAGCATAACTTGTAAGGTCACGATTTGGTAGTGCTTACATTTTTCCATTTGACGCAGGAGTTTTGTACTTATTCGAAATGATAAGTAGCGGTTTCCTAGAGTAATTTTGCATCAGTACGTACTTTCAACAGACAAACAAACATCTGTGCGCCGACTACGACAAAATGTCACTGTCGATAGCCGCAACTTCGAGGTAGTAAGGGAGTTCACGTACTTCGAACTAATCATCAGCACTACAAATGACACCTTAGTGGAGATCCGACGAAGAATTAACCTAGGATACCGTTGCTAGGTTGGTTTGGCAAAAAAAAAATGGTTTAAAAACTCCTAACTCGAAAGACCAAGTGTAAGCTCTGCAAACACTGATTCTTCCAGTTCTGCTTAATAGCGCCGAGTGCTATTAGACAACATGTAAAAGATTTTATCGAAAAGTCAAAGTTTGAGCTAGGAAGCTGAAATTTGGAATAATACTCCTTAGTGTTCATGCGTAGAAAAAAAACCGTTTTACTGAAGAAATCATTAGAAATGAAAGTCCAATTCTTCGCAAAGCATATAGATTGTTTTTATAATTTTTTCTGTAAGTTTTACGGCACCCTAGTATACGAAACACAGCGCAGTCATTTGGTTCACTGCCTGTTTTAAGGTGCTACTTTCTACATGTCTAACCAACGACCATACCACTTCGAGTTAATCGGTTCTCGTCAGATCACCGCAATTAAACGACGTTGGGCGCGGTTAGTACGTAGATGGGAAACCGTTTGAGAACAATCGGGTGTCGTTGGCCAGTCCCATCTACGAAAGTTAAGGTAGATAATCGTGGTATCACAATGGATCTTAATTGATCTAAGTGTGTCGGCTTCTGCCGACACCCACCTAAACCTTCTATATGTTGAAAAGAATAGGAGTATAAGATAGGAGATTTGGTGCTTTTGTAGGATTTATACTCCACGGGTGGGTGCCTTAATTGCGTTAGGGAGATTTTTATTGTTGTGTATATTCAGTTTTTAAAATCAGGCCCCTGGTCGGGATTCGAACGAGCGACTTGCCAATCACTTAGTGAATATACTACCATCGCACAATTCCCACCCGCAATGTTGTTTGTACAATCCCATTACATAGAGGGTTCTGCCACCCACTTTTAGGGACGTTTTTTTAGAAAAACTTTTTTTTCGATAAAATCCTTTACATGTTGTTTTCCTAACAAAATATGTAGATCCTTCTTAACAATTCACCCATACATAGATCCCTGCCACGCCCACTTTTAGGGGGGAAAGCAATAGGACTAGGGTATCCAACAGTTCGCCCAAGCGGACTGTAGCCTTTCCCCATGTTTTATATTTTGATCTACCGATGTATTATTTTATGGATCCCCAACACACCCTTTAACAAACACGTCAAAGATGTTCAAAAGGTTATTAAGTGGAATATGTATGGCAAGTTGCAAGGTCCAAAAGAACTCGGCTTTCTTATGGCGGTTGAAGTATTTACCTGTCCAACACAAGCTTAAATAGATGAGTGCATCTCTCGCACAAAAAATATCTATACTCATTTAAAAATATTTATTTTTATTACGAGTATAATCTTAAGTAGCTAGCATGTCCTACGGCAGGCGTCAGTTGGTGGTCAAACGTTTGCGCAAATTAGTCGTTGTAATTGATTCTGGCAATAGCTCATACATGACGCTCTTGACTGTAAATTTATCGCCACATTTTAAAGATGGCTCTTCATTTAAATAAAAGTGTGAGTTTCAGAGAAGTTAATTTCTACCTGACAGTTCTTGTCGGGACATGGATGTTTTCGTGAGTACCTCTTTAAATACAAGCACGTGGATGACCCCTTCTGCCAGGACTGTGTAGGTATAATCCAGAATGCTGAGCACGCCCTGTCGGAAAGCCGCATGTTCACTGCGGATATGAGCTTCCTGAAAAGGGAAATTGGAGGGCAAGTGACACCGAGGGCACTTATTGTATTTATGTTTAACGACGAGCGAAGCCTGGGATATAGCGAGTGAAGTCATTACAAGCACGATGCAGCAGCTCCGCGTAGACGAAAGAGACAGAGTAGAAATTACGAGAAGACCACAACGAATGCGAACGGATCCAGTGCCACTAATCAAAACGCATCTGCACTGTCAGGCCAGGCGGTCATACGCACATACATGCGCGCGCAGCTTTGAAAGCGGATCGCAGAGATTTGTGGTGAAGACGAATGAATGGGATGTAACATGCAGACAAATGCCCACATACACAAGCAAGCGACAGAAACAGACATATGATAACATACACATTCGTGCAAATACAGACAGAGGATGCAGCTACGACTGAAAGCCGCCCGTGATGAAATGCCTAACGGCAATACCATGGGGAATAAGGGTTCGCAAGACTTTTGTAAACAGTTCTTACGGATCCACAACAGTATGGGAAAAATCAAAAAGGACGCACGGCAGAAACAACAACATTGCAAGAAAAGCGGGTCATTCTACCGCTTGCCACAAATTCTACTCTACCAGTGACTAAAATAAGGGCCAACAGCGGAGTATCAGCCAGCATAGCAACGGTCCGAATGATAATGCGAAAAAGTAGTACTACACAGTGAAAAAAACTTAAAAAGAAACCTGTTTTGAGGCAAACATCGAATGAATTTTGCAAGAGAACATGTCGCTTGGAGCAGTGAATGGAAACGCGTTATCTTTTCGGATGAAAAAAGTTTAACTTTGACGGCCCCGATGGTTACAACTTTTATTTCTATGATCTAAGAAAGGAGAAGCTTATTTTGGCAAGACATCACAGCCGTACATCAGGTGTTATGGTGTGGGGAGCTATTACCCACTATGTCACAATCGAGTTGGAGTTTTTGTCAACAACAATGAACGGAAACAACTACAAATGTTTGCTGGAACGGTCATTTCCAAAAGTGAAAAAGATTTTCGGACCCCTGTCTTGGATATTCCAACAAGACAATGCCCCTATCTACATTTCCAGTGTTGTTAGAAGTTGGATTCAATCAGAAGATGGAACTTTTGCTATGGCCGCCGTATTCACTGGACTAAAACATAATCGAAAATGTTTGGGCATGGTTATCTCGTAAAGTGTATGAAGGCGGCAGAAAATTTGAAGACACTTTAATCGAAGCTATTCGTGATGCCTGAGCCCAAATTTCTCCTAATTATTTAAAACAAAACTGTATGATTCTATTTCAAACCGCCTTATAGAGGTCATATCGAAAAATGGCGGGCATACTCATTATTAATGTAGAAAAACATAATAAATAAATGTTTTAAAACCATAAAATGTAAACATTTTATTAATTTTTTCCTTTCTTTCGAAGATTTTGCATGTGGCCTCATCCTAGTGTCGCATCTTTTTATACGCTTTTCAAGTAGTTCAGTGTTTGTTCTTGGGAAATTCCAGCGGTCGTTTCTTATGTACCCTTTAATCATAAGACTTACTGTTGGGAAAATATGTACCTGGTCCCAGGTAGTAAAAGTTTCTGGGTATACAATTTCCAAGTATAAATACTGAAAATCGATTGCAAAATGTATGGCCTCATCCTTGTGATCGCCAATATAACTACCTAATTAAAGCCCAGAACCGAATAGTCAAATTCAAAATGGCAGCCAATGTCAAGACACACATTATGGAATGTCGTTGTGTTTTGCCAACATTTTATCAAGAGTGTACTTAGGACACTCTATAGATCTATCAACATATGGTATTAATTTAGTTGTAATCAAATATTCGAATTTGTCTGTAATTTCAAATTTAATTGCTACCTAAGCACAACAAAACAATATTGAACAAATACTTATAAAGTGGCGGGAGTGTTAAGTGTACCCTATTAAAGCTGAAGAGCAGCAGTGTCTATATTAATTATTAAAGCTACATCTACATGCACTTGTATTTGGAATTACCAACAACAATGATTCATTTACCATTTTGATTTGTTTTCAAGTTCAGGGTCTTACGAATTGTATGGTACACAAATGGTGTTAATGGTCAAGTAAATATAATGAATTTAGCCAAAAGTGAGTTTTTATAATTGTGGTCGCATTAAACGACTCCAACACAAAGACTGTTTGGGTTAATTGAGCGGTCACAATTTTCCTTTGACTATTTATGAGGACCATAACTAAGCCTTCATATAATTCGTTACTCCCGATATCTATCCAGGCTTATGTTTTCATTAATGAATAGCTTACAGCTTAATAATAGCTTACAATATAAAAGTATGATCGGTACAAAATTAATATATTCGCCATGTAATCGAAAAATGTTATTAATTAACATCAAGCTATGATAAAGACATCAATCACCGCGTTAGCGCAGTGTCACCAAAAAATGTCTCATAAGTTGAAAGGCAGGCACTATACCGCAGTTGGGCGGCAGTCACATAAGATGCTTCGAATGACACGGGAGTAACTGATCTTGACGAATTCAATTCAATTCAAAGAGCTTTTTATTTTTCATAAGCGATTTAACAATATTAAAATATTTCTGCGAAGCCGTGGCTTGTGTGCAGAAGATTCTATTTCTAATATATTAAAAAAGTCTAGGTACGCTGCTCTAGCTACATAAAGATCAATAATTTAGTTAATTTTAATTTTGGTTTAAGTTAATTTCAAGGTTTTCTTTTATTTAATTTGAAATTAGATTTACTTTTTAAGAATTTTTTTAATTTTTGTAACTAAGTGTTATTTGAGTTTAAAAAGAAGTTTTTAATGGTTTTTGTTCTCATTGTGAAGTTTTGAATGCTGACGAGTTCTCGAGGTAGTTCGTTTAAAGTCGCTGGAACGCGGTTCAACAGTTGTCGTCTAGCATGGTTGTTGTAGGATCTGGGTACTTGTAGCATACCCTGGGCACGTCTTCGTTTATTTACCGCATGATCGAGTGGGCGAATGAAACGGATATCGTCGAAGTACTCCAAAACCAGTGTCATCTTGAAAATTTGATCGACTTTAAGGACATCGAAATTCCTTTCGTGACCCCGTTGAGTGTTGACGTTAATTTGCTTCAGCACAGAGTTTTGCAGCCTCTGTAACTTCTGAATGTGTGTTTTCGCAGCGTTTCCCACGCAAGTATACCATACCGCAGCTTTGACTCCACTAGGGCATAGTGGACTTGTTTTAGAACAGGCACAGTAGCATGGTGTCAAAGATGAGCTACCGTAACATGCTTGTCCCAAAGAAAGCGACAGTCAATGATGATTCCAAGATACTTGTAGCTATTTACTACGTCTATAGTTTTCATGGGCGTACTAAGACATGCATTGTTTTCGTAGTAGATTCTGTTTGGTGTAGTTTTGAAACTAGGTCCTCGAATATGCATCATCTTTGTTTTTTCAGCGTTGATCACCAAACCGTTGTCGTGACACCATCTCACAGCAGCATTAAACTCATCCTGCATCATCCTCAAGGCAGATTATAGGCACCTGTGGCGAACAACAATTGCCGTGTCGTCCGCAAAAGCGAAAGCAACGCTCTGTTTAAAAACTCGAAGTAGTTCGTTTGCATATATTATAAAGAGGATTGGACCCAGCTTTGAACCTTGAGGGACACCGTGTTTCACATTCTTATGCTTTGCAATGCTTCTTATGTTTTGCAATCTGTGGCGCAGGTACTCTGCAAACCAGTCCGCCTTATGCCGAGCCTTCCAAGCGCTTTAATCAGTTTTGCATGGGCTAACGTGTCGAATGCTTTGCTAAAATCCATGAATAAAACTAAGACATGGTGGCCCTTGTTGAGACTCTCATTAACACAGTTAATTCGTAAAAGTAAATTAGAATTCGCCTAACAGTTTGCCCGTACTTTTGTTTTTTTGAAAACCGTACTGACTTGGGTGAATGATAGAATGCTTATTTATGAAGCTCTGTAGTCTTCTAACAATTACTCCCTCCAGACATTTTTCAATAACTGGCAGTATGGATAATTGATTTTTAGCTCCACCCTTGTTAATTAGTCTAACGACAGCTCGAATTCCATCTATTCCTGGGGATTTTGCTCCTCCCAGTGATCTGATGATGGCGTTAATTTCACAAATATTTGTGTGATTCACAAACATTGTTTCCGTGAAGACGATGTTATTGTTATTTGTCGTAATCGCGTCGAAGTTGTGTAAAATGTTCGACGTCTACACAGAGAAATGATGCGCAAATTCGTTGGCCATTGACTGAACTTGGATTGGTAATAATTTGATTTTTGTGCTGTTATTATTTTGTTTAGTTTGTTACGGAAACTCTTGTATTCGTTTTCGTAGCCTTTATTCATCCTATTATTTTTAAATCTCCTGTATAGGTCATCTCTTCGCTGACACTCAACAACCAGATTCGGCATCATCCAGGCATTTATTTTTTGGTTTTTCTTTGTTGATTTTATTTTCGTAGCTTTTTTATAAATGCCTTCAAATTTCTCCACAAGTTTTCGGTATAAGCTTTCAGCATCTTTTCTCCTCATGACTTCTTCCCAATCTGATTCATAAATAAGCTGGTTAACTTTTACGTTGCATTATGTACGTGGCGTTGTTTTGCAGCTCGTCTGATATTTCATTGGCGGCTGTAAAGTACAAAATTGGGTAGTGGTCTGTTATCCCACACTCAATCACAACAGAATTTGTTTCCACATCGGCTCTGGAAACAAGTATGTGATCGATTGTGGACTTAGCCCCACTATCTGGATCAACTCTGGTATACTCATTAATTACGTTCATCAGTCTCAGTCTCAATGAAGCAAGCATTTCTAGATAATTTTTTGTGTAGCTAGAATCTAGATCGCGAGTGTTAATGTTTATATCACCCATCAGAATCATTTCTTCGTTCCGAATAAGAAGGTTCAAGATCCGAGAAAGCCTCTACGTCAAATAACTTATCTCAAAGAAAATGGAGCGCGACGGGCTCAGTTGTTCAACGTTGGCTCAACGTACCCTAACAAGCGAAAAGAGAGACAGTCTTAAAAGGTCTTGGATTACATAAATGCAATAACACCAGTATTTGATTGGCCTCAGGTTGAAGTGATTTGAAATCGGAAGGCCTGCCGATACTTTTTGAGGTCAAACCGATGTACCCCATAGGCGGACCAGTAGGGTTGCAGTGATGGCGAGGTTAATGTTCAGATCATAACTTCGTCGTTTAAGAGATACATGCACTATAAAATGATTTATCAGGTGATGTATAGCATTTCCTAAACGTTTTCCAAAACAACTGTTGGATTTTGATATTCCTATTCCGTGAAATTGGGTTGAAAGTCTGTGTTCATTCTTTTTTGGTTTCCAACAAAATTACCGAATATTGAAAATTTGCTTGTATTTGTATTTCTGTTATCCAGGAGATTTTAGGCTGTCCTATTTTTCTTTTACGATTTCGAAACGTGCATGCTCCTATTATTGATTATTGTTTGATTTTTCTTTTAAGTCACCGGTGATCTCCAGTCATTTCAATCGACAGATTTGCAAGCACACATGCGGGACAATTTCAAGTTTAATAGTTTAATTTCCGTGATGGCGCCCATAACTTATGTAGTGTTGACAAATTATTAACCCTACAACGAATTATGGCAGGCATGAACCTTTTAGTCGCATGAGTAGATTCTATCATCTTAAAGAACATGTTGTTGACTTGCATGTTAGTAAAATATAGCTTGAAAATATTTTGCGTAATTATTAAATAAATTATTTGGGTGATTTGTGTCTGTGTTAGTATTGTAAAGGTACATAATTATTATTAAAATTATATTTTTTTTCTGTATGTTTTACTATGTGTTGTTACAAACACGTGCACACTTTATGTGCCGGCAAATTGTTGGTAGTGATACTTAAAAAAATGTAAAATGTGTCGCTAGGCTGGCATTAATGGTAAAATTGCCTAGATGTGATTTCCCTCCTTAGTCGCCTTATAAGACAAGCGCTATTTTGGGGGGCTGCAGTGGTATTCCTGTCCCTGCATGAGCGGCTTGTTAAGCAGGATATTGTCTCCATACCAAACGAAGAAAACGATCTTCATTTCCATCAACTTTTTCGGATAAACGCTTTTTTTAAATAGTGGACATGTCAGTAGGTGCAAAGCATTGCACTTGATCACTTCGGGTCCATAGAGACTGTAATATCTTCCAATGATCAGCTTCCTAGCTCGAATTTTAAGGCCTCAAAATTGGTGAAGGACCGACATGGATATACATTGCGATGCTGATCCCAAATATAGTAGCTTTTAGGGACCTTTGTTACAAACTATGGGTTAACATTAATATGAGGATATGGTATACATATTTCAAATGTAATGTTCCCAGGTAATGTTATCGAAGCAACAATTATAAACCGCGAATTCAAAGGAGAAACTGCATTGTTGCCGGGTATACCAATGATACCAACTGATACGTCGTTCTAATCCAGAAGTTTACAATTCCAAATTCGATTGGCATTTTTAATGATCATAAATAAAGCACAGGGACAATGTATGCAAATTTGTGTATTACATTTAGAAAATCCATGTTTTTTCACGGTCAATTGTATTTTGCCTTTTCAGTTCACGTGTTGAACCATCCAATTTATTTGTTTAGCACAGGAACAACCAAAAATATCGTTCATGAATAATTCAGGGTGCTAATTGTTAGCATTGTAAATAAAAATAAAATTTTATATTTTAAACTTTAAGGTGTAATATTAAAAAGGGCGAAACAACGTTAATATATATATTTTCCATTTTAAGTCTTAGCTCAATCTTAAAAGTGGTAAGGACCATTCATAAGTATAACGATTGCTCATAAATCTGCACTATCAAGGGTTGGTGAATAGGTTTTCAAAGCTCATAGTTTAAAATTGGTTGGTGACTATCGACCTAAGTACCTATATCAAAAAAAAAATACTTGGGAACATATAAAAAAATTCCATAATTGAGTTAAGAAGCGATTTATGCCGGGTGTTTAGTTGTCAGATAAACCAAAATAATAATTGCAAACACCAATTTAGATAATATGTTTTTCCACAGTCGGTAAAAAACTTTTTATGGGAGAACTTTTCCACGTATTAATTCGATAAGGACAACGAGCTAAGTGAACATATTAGTTAACTAGTTGCTACGTTGATTTTATACATAGCAAGTGGGCGACTTAATGATGAACACCATACACCACCCAATAATAATTGGTCTGATTGAAAGAGTGTTATATGCCAGGGTAATTTGAAATCAAACTGCTGCCGATTTGAAATCATTGATAAATATAGAGATTAGCCCATTGTCATTTTATTAACTTTGAGGAAGACGACGTAAAAAGGAGTTCATTAATTTATAAATAATCGGATAGAGGAAATTGTATGCCGGTTATTAGTTTGAAACAGAGTTAGCAGCTCTATCTGGAACCATGAGCGTGTTCTCAAAAAATAAGTCTGCTCAAGCGTTTATCTTTGTATTGTGTATGACTCCGGCATTGTATGTATATCTCTACGACACGATTACACAAAGATTTGTTATCTCAAAGTGCCTACCTACATTCAGGAGCCATAATTGAATCATCTAAATTTATTTTAAGAAATCCCTCATCTACCAACAAATTATTGTCATGGAATCAAATATTTAAACTGACAGTGAAGACCGGAAATGAAGACCGCGATTAGTTTCACCGATTCATTTCATTCAATCATTATAAAGTATTTAATTTGTTCTGATAGTTGGTTAAAACCAGTTGCACGTACATTTTTCAGACATGGTAGGAAGTTGTCACCCTTGCTAATGTATTACTACGAGTATTTCGTGTATAAAAATAATTCCTCTTTGGTTTTTAATACCAACCGCGATAAATTAATGCACTGCCATAATAAATTATAGATTTATGTGCGATACTCGTCGTATTCATACGTACTTTCAGGTTAAATAAAACAAACAGGTGTGGTATTCGAGCTTTTGTAAGATAACTCTTAATTTTTGCCGGTAGATATAAAAGTCGTGCCTCCAACGACCGCCAGACGTAACATGTGTGGAATTTCTAAATGGAATATTCTAATCAATTTTTTATTAAAAAAACACGAAAATCAAAATCGAAAGCACGATTTTTTTTAATTATGTGATTTTAATTTAACACGTATTTAATGGGCGTTATTATTAAAATTTGGTAAAGTCTGAACATTGAATTGTTCATTCGTGATCTTTATCGCCGATCTGCGGCTAAATGCTTCTCATAAATTACCAAGATAACGAGGCAGTTAAAATAATATAATCTACCCGTTTCTACCCAAAGTTGACATTCACAGAACAGATAATTTGGTTGTTGCTGGGCCAAATAACTACACCATATTTTTTTTATATTTTTAAGTTAATTCAAATCCAAAAAAATTACAAACCACAGCGAGAAATTAACAAAATAAAAGATAAAATCAATAAAAACAATTCAAATTCCGAATAAAACGTATGAGTTCTTGGAAAACGCGAATGTTTTTATTTCATAAAAGGTGGAATGGCATTCTTTTGTACCAATTTTTCATCATGTTGCCGCACTCAAACCAATAATAGAGGACAGGCATTTAGTTCCAGTTCACCAATTTGGGTTTAGAGAGAAACACTCGACTATTCAACAAGTGCATAGAATTGCGAGTATTATAGAAAAGGCACTGGAAACCAAAAAAGTTTGTTCGGCCATTTTTTTTAGATGTATCCCAAGCATTTGATAAAGTTTGGCATCAAGGATAGAATAGAATAGTAAATTGAAGCGGATCTTCCTGATGAGTTCTATTGCATTTTCCAATTATCATATTTTAGACAGGTATTTCCATGTAAGATATAAAAGTGAATACTCGGACCTGAAGACGATAACGGCAGGTGTACCACAGGGCAGTGTCCTGTGGCCAAGCTTGTACCTTTTGTATACAAGAGAATTGCCTGAACAGGAAGCAGCTAGCCTTACCACTTTTGCTGATGACACAGCAATAATAGCAATTGGCGACAGTGACTGGACGAAAAAATGGAGAATACAACTGCATGGGAATAAATCCGCTCATATTAACTTCACCAATAGGAAAATAAATACGGTAGGAGTTAATATAGATGGAACAGAAGTACCGTATGCAAATACGGCCAAATGCTTAGGTATGACGCTAGATGCTAAACTTAAGTGGAAAGAGCATGTCAAGAAGAAAAAAGAAGAGCATTAAACTAAGAAATATGCATTGGCTAATGGGAAGGAGCTCCCAACTTTCAATTCAGAACAAACTCCTGATTTATAAGCACATCCTAAGACCCGTATGGACATATGGCTTTGGGGTTGTACGAAAAAATCGAATCTACAAATGATTCAAACTCTTCAAAACAAAATACTAAGAGGTATCGTTAATGCTCCATGGTACATTCGAAATGGCAATCTACACAGAGATCTAGGGGTAGAGTATGTCAAAGATATATGTACTAAGAAAATATGCGGTTAAGCATTACGACGTAATCCACGACCATGTGAATACTGCTATACAGCACATGGTGGAAGAAAATCATAATAAATTAGAAGGCTTAAGAGATTGAAGCCAAACGATTTGGTTATGTAATAGCTACAGTTAGAAAACGACCCCTTTTTCTTTCATTTTTAACCGCCCATCCTCAATCCTAGTAGCATATTATTATCTAAATCGGGATAGTTTAACGCCAATAGACGCGAAATAAGAAAAATAAAGTAAATTTAAATAACTTCCGGACTAGCCATTGGGTTATATCCCACCAACCGTTCTCAAATACGCTAAAGTAGAATTTGCTAAATGAGTCTAACTCAGTCATAAATAAAAAGGGGGTGGTTTTAGTGGGTTGCGGGTCCCACACTACTAGCTTCACTAGTGTCTTTCAAGATTTCCACCTACCCTCGGACAAAAAAAAATATTTCCGCATAATACAGGCTTATTTCACTAATGACGGGACGAGTTTTATTCTTCAGTTCTAAAATGGTCTAAGTATTAGAATAAACTTCCAGCTTTACAAATGCTCAAGGAAATAAGTTGTAAGGTGGCAAATCGCATGAACGATCCGGACAATTGATGCCCCTTCTGTGCGAGATGAGATGTAGAGCAAACTTTGCCTGCAACAAGTTCAATGTTTCATTCGTTTTGTGATAGGTGTCAGTATCTTATTGGAACCACATGATCATCACAGTTTATGCCTTCCAATTCGGACCTTTTAGCTCACAAATCTCTCCTGACCTTGTCAGTGGTGAGAAACTTAATTGTGCGTCCAACAGTTTCGAACCATTCAAAACTCCGGGATCAGGTGATATGCAGATGGCATTAAGATTGTTTAATAAAATTTAAGTTGCTTTTTTAGCTATATTTTACTTAAGGTGCACCGTTTCCAAAAAAAAATTATCGGAAGTTGTTAAGGACCACAAATAAACCCAAAGAATAAAAAAAATAGCGCTCTCCAACTGTGCGTATATTCAACCATGCCCCTTCTCCAAACCAAATAGTTGGCCCAGCAGCATTTGTTTGCATTAGTGGCTGGAAAGTAAAAACTTGCCGCTTTTTTTTATTCAACAGGAAAATAAAATCAAAATCCCAGAGCACTCAGACTCGGTAACGGTCCATTGTACTACCAGGCAGAAATCCTCTTTTTGGTGTAGAGGTTGGAGAAATAAGGTGTTATTCGTTTCTCTCCTTTCTCCCCATGCGGATGAACCTGCACCGCACGGGTCACAAGCCAACACACTACCCTCTTAATGAATTTCAAGTCGAGACCCAATCATTTATCGACTTTAAAGCCGCATATGATAGCATTCATAGCCGGGAGCTCTATAATTGGCGATGGCCGAATTCGGGATCCCGGCAAAACTGAGCCAGTTGTGTCGCGTGACACTTTCAAACTTGCGGTTAAATAAGTAGTTCATAAACCATTTGTTACAATATTGCTATCAAATAAATATAACCACAATATTGTTAAATCATTTTATTTCCCACATCAGAAGCAAACAAACAGACACAGTCCATTGTTCAATAATTTGTCTTTCTACAGAAGCACGCAACCACACATATGTACACAGTTTGATGTTGGAATCTTCTCCTTCAGTCGTTCCGCAGCTCTCTTCGAGATAGGTCGGCTAGTTAGTGTTCAGCGGGAAAAAGGATAGTGTATCGATTATAACAGCGATTTAGCCAAGTGTTTTTTAAGTCCAAAGTTGGCTTAGTAAGCTAGGCGTCCGACTTTGACGCCGGAGTCTCGGGTTCGATTCTCGGCCAGTCTTCAATTTTTTAATTTTATTTTTTTATCGGAAATATAGTGATAGACACACAAAAATAAACAAAAAAACATAGGGGCGGGCTACAGTCCGCTTGGGCGAACTGTTGGATACCCTATTCTTATTCCTAACCCTCATAAGTGAGCGTGACAAAAGTCTAAGTATGGTTGAATTGTTAAGAACGCTGTACATATTCTGTTATATAACATTTAAAAGATTTTATCAAACAAAAACGAAGCTTTTGTAAAAAAAACCTTCCCTAGCTCAAACTTTGGTTTTTCAATAAAATTATTTTATTTAATTGTGAGCGTGCCAGTAAGCAGATTTAAAAAAAAATTAACATATGAGCATAGAGGACCCCTAGAGAGTATATATTATAAATTTCAGCTCCCTAGCTCAAAGTTTGGATTTTCAAAAAAAAAAGTTTTTTTTTTAAATTGTGGGCGTGTCAGTAGGCGGATTTTGAAAATATTTACACATGAGCTTAATGGGCCCCTAGAGAGTATATATTATAAATTTCAGGTCCCTAGCTCAAATTTTGGTTTTTCAATAAAATTGTTTTATTTTTTTGTGGGCGTGTAGTTGGCGGAGTTTGAAAATTTTATATCCCGAGCAGTTTTAGGAGTCATAGATTATATATAAAAAATTTCAGCTTTCTAGCTCAAAATTCGATTTTTTCCAAAATTTTGTTTTTTTGAGTTTGTGGGCGTGTCTGTGGGCGGATTTCAAAAATTCGGAAACTTGATTATTTCGGGACCCTAGAGAGTATATGGTTAAAATTTCAGCTCTCGAGGCCCATTTAAAGGCCTAATTTTTGCCGACGGACCACAGTGTGGTAGATCGCAAATCTAGCTGGACAAAATGAAAAAAAAACATAGGGGCGGGCTACAGTCCGCTTGGGCGAACTGTTGGATACCCTATTCTTATTCCTATATCTCATAAGTGGGCGTGACAAAAATTTAAAGGATTTTATCGAAAAAACTAAGCTTTTGTAAATAAAAACGCTCCCTAGCTCAAACTTTGGTTTTTCAATAAAATTGTTTTATTTAATTGTGGGCGTGTCAGTAGGCGGATTTAAAAAAAATTTAAGTATGAGCATAAAGGGCACCTAGAGAGTATATACTATAAATTTCAGCTCCCTAGCTCAAACTTTGGACTTTCAAAAATAAAAATAAAATAATTGTGGGCGTGTCAGTAGGCGGATTTTGAAAATATTTACACATGAGCATAAAGGGCCCCTAGAGAGTATATATTAAAAATTTCAGCCCCCTAGTTAAAATTTTGGTTTTTCAAAAAAAATATTTTATTTAATTGTGGGCGTGTCAGTGGGCGGATTTTGAAAATTTTATGTCCCAAACAGTTTTATGGGCCAAAGATCATATATAAAAAATTTCAGCTTTCTAGCTCAAAATTCAATTTTTCCCAAAATTTGTTTTATTTAATTGTGGGCGTGTCAGTGGGCGGATTTTGAAAATTTTATGTCCCAATCAGTTTTATGGGCCATAGATCATATATAAAAAATTTCAGCTCTCTAGCTCAAAATTCGATTTTTTCCAAAATTTTGTTTTTTTGAGTTTGTGGGCGTGTCTGTGGGCGGATTTCAAAAATTCGTAAACTTGATTATTTCGGGACCCTAGAGAGTATATGGTTAAAATTTCAGCTCTCTAGGTCCAGTTTAAAGGCCTAATTTTTGCCGACGGACGGACGGACGGACGGACGGACGGACGGACGGACGGACGGACGGACGGACGGACGGACATGGCTAGATCGACATTACTATCGATGCTGATCATAAATATAGTAACTTTTAGGGGTCTACGGGCAATATTAAGGTATGTTACAAACTATGCGTCAAAATTAATATACCCCTAGAATAGGGTATAAAAAGTGCCGCATTATCAGGCGATGGACCCCGGAAAATCGGTGGTCCCGCTTACGGGTGTGGGTGTGCCGTTGCGACGTGTGGTGCGAACACGTGAGCCGGCAAAAAAATTAGCAGCAACAACAGCAGCAACAACAGCAGCAGCAACAACAGCAGCAACAACAGCAGTAACAGCAGTAACAAAAGCTGCAACAGCAGTCACAAAAACAGCGGCAGCTTGTATCCCAAAGGCAGCTTTAAATGCCATGACACCAAGCCCAACAGCGTGTTCCGCGTTGCCCAGGCGGGGATCTTCGCAGGCAACACCAGCAACAAAAACATCAACAACAACAATAGCAACAACAACAACGCCAACAATAAAAGCTCTCGCTACAACACCAGCAGTAACTGTAAGCGAGGAGTATAGGACAGTGGAAAAACGCCGGCGGAAGTTAAATCCGAAGCCGAACCTTTCAGCCAAAAGAAGGTTAAATTTGGCAGGCCATAGTGTGGCATCATCGGTGGCTGCATCCGATGATGACGGAGCACACTCCAGCTCTTATGAGTATGATGGAGGAGAGGGCCGGTACGTCGGAGAGGGAAACTCCTTCAAGGACTTACCGGTCGATGACGAGGAAGTCGTACAAATGGACGACGAAAAAGAGGATGATGAGGAGGCGCAGCTGGACAAGCTCATAAAAGAGCTGCTGGAGAAGCGCGACCAGTTGCGCAGAAAGAAGCTGCAGCAACAGCAACAACAAGCTGTGCTCAAGCAGCAAGTGCAACAACAACTGGAGGTGAAGCAACAACAACGGCAACATCAACAACAACAACACCAACAACATCAACACCAACAACATCAACAACAACACCAACAACAACAACAACAACAACAACAACAACAACAACAACAATCTAAACAGTCACGGAAGGACAAAATACCACCCATTAACGTGAGTAATTTCGACATTGTCGATAGCATTAGGATTTGTAAATTAATAACAAAAAATTTCCATGTGAAAAGGCTTTCTGCTAACAATCACATAATTATATGTGAAAAAATAGAGGAGTACCAGAGGGTGCGCGCCGCTTTGGGAGAGGTGAAAACCGAGTACTTCACGTACACTCCAAGGCAGCAAAAGTTAAAAACCGTGGTACTGAAGGGAATCGATCCCTCAATTAAAACGGAGGAGCTTGAAAGAGAGCTAAAGAATTTTGAAAGCGACGACCTCCATTTCGTGGGGGTCAAGCCGTTTTCCTCCGCTGTGGCAAGGGGTGGTAACCGTCACTTACCATTCTTCCTAGTCCAGCTTACTCCCGACAGCAAAATCGACAGGCTGCGAAATATCCGCTTCCTGTACTACCATGCTGTAAGGTGGGAGAAAATAAAGAGGTCAGATCGCATACTTCAATGTATGCGCTGCCAAAGGTTCGGGCACGCCGCAGCTAACTGCAACATGCAGTTTAGATGCGTGAAGTGCGATAAGGACCACATACATGGTGAATGCTCTCTAGGTAAGGAGAGAGTCGAAGACCGGAGTGTACTCTCCTGTGTGCTCTGCAGGAACTCTGGACATCCCGCCAACTTCAGGGGTTGTCCAAAGTACCAAGAATTGAAAAAGAGAGTCCAGGCCCGCAAACAGCAGTCTGAAGATGATAGGCGTCAGAAGAGTCGCTCGTTCGCAAATTTTGTGGCACCCAACGTGTCCTTTGCCCAAATGGCAGCTGGACCGGGTCAAGCCCACATGACATCAAACCAACCAATGGTAGCCCAAAAGGCACCAGAGGTGGATCTGGACTTAAAATCGATCCTTCTGTCTCTGCATGGAAAGATCGATAAGTTCCAGAAACAATTAAATGAACAAGCGGCCCGAATTGACTTTATCTATTCGGAGCTGTTTGTGGGGTCTGGTGTGCCATAAATCTAATGGCTACGCTGGATGAGGGAAACTTAAAGATCCTTGCTGTGAATGTTAATTCACTAGTCAGGATCGAGAAAAGAACGTCACTTGCCAACTTGTTGAAAACCGAAAACCCGGATGTGCTTTTGGTTAGCGAAACTAAGCTAAATCAGAAGCACAAATTGGGATACAAAAACTATCATGTAATAAGAAGAGACCGGCCTCACTCCACTCAAGGAGGTGGGGTTGGAATCTTAATTCGAAAAGGCCTGCGCCATAGGGTTATATATAGCGGGGACGTACGTAGGTTCCAGTTGTTGGAGGCATGCATCATATGCATTCCTCTCCATAGCCGGAGGAGAATGTATGTGGTGTCGCTTTACGCACCTGCAGCACCTCCACCAAACCAATTTATGACAGAGCTCGAGACACTTTTTCGTGGTCTGCAGCTGAACTCGGAGGAGAATTATTACTTCTTGGCCGGAGATATTAATGCCAAACATGCGGCGTGGGGAAATGTTACTGCAAATCCCAGGGGCAACCAGTTTCACGACTGGTGGCGCCTCAATATGATTGAGTACAACCTCGAGTTGTACGCGACGGATATCCCTTCTTTCCCAAGAAGCGGTGCTTTCCTGGACTTGGCCTTAACGGACGCAAGACTTCAACTGACGAACATAGATCAAAACACGCGGAACTGTTTGCGTGCGTTTGAGTACGATAGTGATCACTACGGACTCGCCGCCGCAATACGGATCCCGAACGAGCAAACGCTGCTGGAGGAGTACGAAGCAGTGTGTTCATTCGATTATCGGAGGGCACAATGGTCGCGCTTCTCCAGATTTTTAAAGCGAGATATACGTTCGAGTGGGATCGACCCACCGACAAACAGTAACATGACAAATGATGACATTGATCGGCATTTATTGCAAATGAACGACGCCATCAAACGAACTATGGAACGAACTATTCCTCGAGTAGGGCGTTCCGACGACGACCAGACAGAAAAGTACAGAAACCCTACAATCGACGCACTATACCGACAGAAAAGTAGACTGCTCTCGAGGCTTAAACGGCTGTACAGGCAATTTACTGATCGCAACGACCCGGAGGTAAGGATGCTGAATTCAGAGATCCGAATCCTGAAACAGCTGATAAAAGAAAATTACAAAAAATCTGTAAGTCTGTATTGGGGCAATAAAATTCGGGCTATTAAAACCTGTAGTCCGAATATGTTCCCACAGATAAATAAGTTGTTCAGGAGGAAAGATCACAATGATATTCCTTGTGTTCGAATCTCCCAGACAGCAGAGAACAGACAGACGGTACTGACTGCTGGAATAAGTCCAGAAAGTGTCGCTTCAAACGACGATTTTTTCGTGGTCGAGGACCCACAGGAGAAGGTGGATTTGCTGGGCGCTTGTTTCGAGGCCGTGTATACGGTGAACAATCCTGTTCGCCGTAACCACGACATTGAGAATAGGGCTCTGGTGAGCCACTTCGATCTGCGCACCGAACTTGAGAATTGGCGATCTGAGAATAACGGATTCACCGTGTTCACTGATGAAAACCATGCTAATGCAGTTGTCGCCAATGGCCGAGATGCATCGCACTTGTTCGTGTCGAAGGATGATCTTCTGTGCATCTTCGAGTCACTAAAGAATAAAAAGTCGGCGGGGATGGATGGTGTCCCAAACGTCGTATTGAGGAACCTGCCTTTGGAGGCTGTAGATATTTTCACCACGCTGTTTAACAATGCGCTGAATAATGCACATTATCCGGCGCATTGGAAGGTAGCTGTGGTACACCCTATCCCGAAAAAATGTAAAGATAGGACGAACCCTGCCAATCTCCGGTCAATTAGCTTGCTTCCGAATATTGGCAAGGTCTTTGAAAAGGTTGTCAATAGAGCCCTGTTAAAGTGGGTCGAGGACAATAACATAATCCCGGACAACCAGTTTGGTTTCAGGGCGAGGCATGACACTATTCATGCCGCGTCGAAACTGGTTTCCGACATTCAGTGGAATAAATGCAAGAACCAATGCACGGGTGCTTGTCTGGTTGATTTTGAGAAGGCTTTCGACACCGTATGGTTAGAGGGACTTTTCTACAAGTTGACCAGGCGGGGGATGCACAAACCTTTGCTATATGTAATTTATAATATGCTTATGGGAAAGAAGTTCGTTGTCAAATGTGGCAACGTGACTTCGAGCAGAGTCTTTGAAATTAAAAACGGTTTACAGCAGGGGGCGGTCAATTCTCCGATCCTGTTTAACATTTACACGAGTGATCTGGTGGGTTCACTCAGCCATGCTATAGCGTATGCCGACGATTTGGTGGCATACAGATCAGGTCCTAAAATCGAGGTCATTAATATCCTTTTGCAGCGTGACTTCGATCAAATTAAGCGATATTGCGACGACTGGAAGTTGAAAATCAACTTTCAGAAGACGGAAACAATCTTGTTCAGAACTCCATTGGCTGGGGCCTCTAGGGATACCAGAAAAAACTGGAAAAAATTGGCCATTATTGGACAAAATGGGCAGCCATTGGCGGTGAGAAGCGCAGTTAGATATCTAGGTATCTGGCTTGACCAGTATCTGTATTTCGATAGACATATAGTTGCTTGTCTTGCTGGGGCCAAGAAGGCTTATGCTCTAACAAGGAGACTGTTTCATAGCAGTCAACTTGACTCCAGAGTGAAGGTCATTTGCTACGTGGCCCTTATAAGGCCGATCATCGCTTATGGTTGTCCATTATGGTTTAATATAGCGCCTAGCTATATGGAAAAGATTCGGGTTTTGGAGAGACAATGTCTTAGGACCTGTCTCCGGTTGTTCCGAACGCCTGAATCCAACTATATAAAATACTATCCCAACAAGGTCCTATACGATGGGGCTCAGTTGAATAGGATTGACAATTTCCTCATTAAGGTCACTCGAAGGCACGTTGCAAGGGCGATGGCCAGCGACAATAGTCTGATATTTGGGGCTTACTACCCCAATGAAATGTACATAGAGAGTACGCTCCGGTCTGGCTTTATCCCGCCAGAGGCATTTATCCATATTGATTCAAAAGGGCTGGTACAGACGAGGGATGGTATCCCGATCTTATACCATCGCTACCGCAGCGCGAGAGATAAGCGGCTCCTCCATGACGGGGACGTCGCCAATGCTCATGAGCTCCTCCGTTTTAGTACCGCAATATCGGAGAGGGATAGATTCGACACGGAAAAGCAATTCGCCGAATTTTGGTGGCTTGTTGAGGGGGGAGGGGTCAACATGCCCTCCCAGGACGGTGCGTTACTCTAGGTAACATCCTCTTAGCTTATAAGTTAGATTAAGTCAGCTAGGGCGTTTTTGGGAGAGGCCGGGCTCGCCAACGTGTGGTGGTGATTCCGGGAGTTGACTGACGCTGTAAGGCTTCAGTCGGCTCACGGCGGCGCGTGTGCACGTTGACGACTGCCAGGCGCTCGGAAAGCAATTGGGATTTTGACCACTTATTGCGCCAGGCAACGAGTGCTCAGAATCCTAATTATAGTTAGAATACGTTAAGTAGTTTAAGTAAGTAGAATAGGTAGCTTGTAATTTGTTTTATATAAAATCTCAATAATGATACCGAGTTTTAGTAAATTTTCTCGAGGAATATATATGTAAGATTAGTTCGTAAAATAGTTCGTAGGC
Source organism: Portevinia maculata (assembly GCA_949715645.1). Lineage (NCBI taxonomy): Eukaryota > Metazoa > Arthropoda > Insecta > Diptera > Syrphidae > Portevinia > Portevinia maculata. Next base: position 83,762,559 of record OX454527.1, read on the forward strand.
CGAAAGGCAATAATTCTAAGATATAGTTAAGTTTAGAGCGTTCGCATAAGGACCAATAAATAAGAATAAGTATCCTGTTAATTTTAAGTTAGGTTTAATCATTTTTGTCTAGTATGTAAGTAGATATTTATCAATGAATAAAAAAATGAATTTCAAAGTCAAGAATCTTCTCCTTCCACGGGAGCAAGCAGAATCATAAATATTTAATTGTTGTGTTGTTAAGTAATTTTTATTTACACGGAAGCAAGTAAAAACCTAAATATTTTAATTTTATTCTCCAAAGAAGCAAAAACACGTCGATATAAAATAATGAAACTTAAAAGTGGCATGTCAAATGTTTTGTTAAATTTGACGCAATCTGTAAATGTTGAGTGGTGTCGCAAGCCGTTTGAACAACATGCAAATAGGCTGCAAAATTTTCGATCGCATTTCCAAGCACCATTTGCGAGTTTTGGGACAAAAGTTGTAAGTCATGTGAACAATGGCAAGAGTAGGTACGATAACTCAGGCGACAAGAAAAAATAGCGGTTTTTTGTAGAACCGGTTTTTACAAGCATTTTTACTATGGATGGGGGGGGGGCGATTTTCTAAAAAAAAAATTCAAATGGAAAAAAAAATATTTAAAAATAACGGTAATACTTACAATTAAGTATTGCACATTTTTTTAAGGCCCGCCCAAATGGGGCGAGATAGACCCCCCCCCCCTCTCCTATAGTAAAAAATACTTGTAAATAACTGTTCTACACAAATCTGTCGTTGAACTTTATTGCCTGAGTTACATCTCCACTGAACAATTGTTGCTCAGTAACGTCTTACACGTTTAACGAAGAAAAATATAACCGTCATGCATTGCAATTTAGTCTAATCTGGTCTTTAGGTGAATTTGCAAGCTAATATGGAAGGCTAAGCAGAGTTTTAGTCACAGTAAGTGAAAAAAATTAATTGGTCGCATTTTCACCCAGTAAAATGTAAACTTTATTCAAAAGAACCATGGTGTGCATAAGTTATGTCCGATACAGTCCAAGGCATTGCAAAACAAATGCTTACTCTGTATACTAAAAACCAGACATTATTTATATGTATAAGAGACATATTTATGTAACAAATATTTATTGAAGTTTAGTTATTTATTTACTAAGCTTTTCAAACCAAAAATCAACATGAATACATATTTCCATAAATGCCTATGGTCTGTTCTTACAAAATAAATACATACATAGATGCTTGACTGAACCTTATCTAGAACTCGAAACATACGATAACGGCAACAGCTAGGTACTGAAGGTTATAAATAAATGCCAGACAGTGACAAAGTTCGATAACAAAAAGAAGGGTGACTAACACAAAGTAAGTAATTATGAGTACTTTAAAGAATAACTCACAGTAAATTGTTGACAAAACAAGCAACTAAACAACAAAGTTAGTCATTCTGAGCACCACTTTAAGCATTTAATATTTTTATATTTCAACCTACACTCCCACACATACAAATTAACTTACAGCGACTGCCAATTTGTCATTGAACTTAAACTTAACTGTAAAAAAAAACACAGCGCTATATGAAAAAAATAACCAAACAGATACACTTAATTAAAAAAAAGTCACTTGTCTTCTCAAACAGTTAGATATATACAAATGCAATAAAAAATGTTTCCAGATGCGATAGGTTTTGATTAATTCATTAAAATGTAATTATTCGAAATTCTGTTTTAATTTTTAGTTCCGTTAAACGTGATCACACTTCCGAAGTTGAGACAAAAACGGCACAAGCACAACACCTCGCGGCGACTGTCAGTTGGCTCGATGCCTTCAATCAACCTGCCATTGAGTCTAATAATAAAAAAATAAAAATAACCATTAAACATTTGGCGCGCCTTTTCAGACCAGCTCATGGGGTGGTTGTTGGAAAATGACAAAGCAAGTGCCATTCAATGGTTTATTATATGGCGGCGAGTGCGGTATGGTATACTCTGAGAACGGTCAAGTTTGCCGCCAGCCAGTCTTGGTTTTGGTCAGCCGGAAGAATACAACAATTGATAAATGTATTGTAGAGAGATCGAAAGTGCAGATGCAACGAATAAGAGAGAGAGTTTGAAATTCAGTCATAAAAGATATTTTGACATTGATGACGTGCTCAATCTTTCTACATAAGCGAAGATTGAAAGGGGGGAATCAAATGCTGGTGTTATTGCATTTGTTCGATCCCGGTGTGCATCTTCTTAACGATTTTGACGATGCATGCTCCTGTTATTGATTTTTATTTGAACGTCGTTTTACGCCACTCACCAGTGATCTCGGTGAACAGTCATGTCAACCCACGGATTTGCATGACTGGCGGGTATATTAAAAGATGTTAAATACGTCACTTGGCTAACCTGGATGTTAAAATTTGCCCAGATGTGAATTCTCCCTTTAGTCGTTGTTTTTTTGGGGCGCTGCAGTGATATTTTTAGCCCGTTGGAAAAGTGCCTGCTATTGTACTGGATTCAGTACTACAGGGTGGCTACCAACAAAAATGTAACTCCATTTTTTTTGGTTTGCAGATTGTTATTTATATTTAATGAAAATTGACAATTGGGATGATGAAACCCGAATTTGGATTCTGCGCCGCTATCACGCACTGAAGTCGGTAGTTTCCAGAGTTTCGGCGCACGTTTGGCGGCATGCCTCCGAGCATGTGAATCATAATGAGGCTTGGGGCAATCGATCGAAGGCCTGACCAGCGAAATCCTCCAGTTCGGACACAGGAAACAATTGCTGCTGTAGCTGCAGCCATACAGGTTACTCCAAGCGTTAAATTTAAGCTTCCATACTCATACAAAGGACCAATGCACATTGTGCATGACCTTTAAAACAGAAAATGAAAACTCAAAAGAAAGATTGTTTCAAAAATATGAATAACATGTAGCTGAGAAACAAAAAGTTCGAGAGATAAAAGAAAATCTAAAACATGAAGCGAAAATTGACAAAACTAAAGCCGCAGCAAATAATTTAACTGTCAAAGACAAATGAAAGTGCAGTTTATTTTATAAAAGACTGTTGTCTCGTCCCAGTAGACAAGCAATTCATAGTCTAGTGAAACAATTTCAGTCAAAATATTCGCTGTTTGATGTTGCAGTGCCAGTGAGACTACGTTTTTCCCGAAGTGTGGAGAATATTGCTGCCGTAGAGGGTAGAGGCTACCGTCGCAAACCAGCCAAATCAGTCAATTTCGCGGCATTCTCAAGAATTGGGCCTCTCCCAGACCACATTATGGCGAATTTTGCGTAAGGATATTGGCCTACACCCTTACAAGATCAAGCTGACTTGATCATACGAAGCGACGTACGTTCCTGAATTGGGCTCTGGACATGATGGAAGAAAATGAAGAATTTCATCGTAAAATCATTCTCAGCGATGAAGGGCATTTTTGGTTAAACGGCTTCGTCAATAAGCAAAATATTCGTTACTGGACACTTAAGAATCCTCATGTGCTTCATGAAACAGCACTTTATCCGCAAAAAAGACAGACGGTGCCACAAGTCACACAGCGGGTGCAACAATCCAGTTATTGAAGTCTCAGTTCGGTGAACGTGTTATCTCGAGAAACGGACCCGTCTATTGGCCGCCGAGATCGTGTGATTTAACGACTTTAGACCGCTGCATAGGTTTCTGTGGTGGACATATGAACGAAGTCGAATTCCATTCATAAATGTTTTGATAGTGATTTAAGCCAATAAAATCAATATTTTTTTTTGAGATATCTCAAGTAGTTTGCATTTTATTTACAAAAGAAGCTGTCAAGCCCTTAATGAAAGACCTTTTACATGGTAATTAAAAATTATGATGGTCAAGGATTTAAGATGGTAAATCTATTTTGCGATGGATGCCCATTCCTCTATGTTCATGTACGTTGTGAATAACACAACAAATATTGAAGGGGTAAGTCTACATTTTGTTTGGGCGCAATCATGGACACAGCTAGTGGGATTCGGCTCACAGCGCAATCGGCCAATCTTCCAAGCTGGAGATTTGTTTGTGCACTCGCAGCTAAACCCAACTATAGCATTAGGAAGAAGGAAGAAACCATATAAAGTTCACCAGATGGAAATAGACGACTTTTTTGATTTCAAAGACCTTTCTAAGGAACTCCGGACGCTGACGAAACTGAGGAATCAATTTCGTGGAAAGAAATGGTGCAATAGGAATTCAATGAGAACAATCCTCAAGTTATATTTTTTGACTCCAATTTTAGGAGGTTGTTTGGGAGGGGGGAGGTTTCACTCAAATTGAAAACATTGCATGACAGAATACTTTGGAAGTGTAAGATTCACCTTTCGGTAAGGTGATCATTGTAGAAAACATTCGAAGTGAAACTGCCCATTCAAACTTTAACGCAGTCAAATCGATGCGTATCAAGTTTATTTCTAAAATTCTCATTTTTTATGGCAAACGCAAGTGAACATTAAATGTATTTGCGTTTAGCATTTGTAAATACAAACGGAAGTAATAAAATCCTACGATACTAAATCAAAGGGCATTGGATTTATCTGTGTTGCTTGCTCCGTTTTTCTTACATTCGACTGAAAAATCTTTAACAGTATTGCACTGAAATTTGACAGAAGTGCTGTATTGTGGAATTAAATACCTGGGGCCTGTTTCACAGATCATACAACACATACATTTCATACAACATACATTTTCATCATACATCATACAACACATACAACTTTCTGTTTCATAGATTTCATTGGAAGCACAAAAAACGTATTAAGACTTATAAATAGTTACCTTAATAGTAAAAAAGAACTTACTTTTGTATATTTTCTTTTTTTTAAATTCACTGCTAACTATTGCAAACTATCTACAACAAATTATTCGGCTGTATGAATTGTATGATAAATTTGACGTTCAACTGCTGTATGAAGTGTATGATAAATTTCTGTCAAACAGAATCATACAACATTCCAATATTTCCAGTCAATTCTCATTTCATAAATTGTTGTATAATAGCAGATCATACATCAATTCTGTGAAACAGAAATCATACAGCAGAACTGAGAATATCATACAATGTATGTGTTGTATGATCTGTGAAACAGGCCCCTGATCGGTAGCACAGTTTTTACGGCCCTATTCTAAGAGTATATTAATTTTGACGCGAAGTTTGTAATATACCTTAATATTGCTCGTAGACCCCTAAAAGTTGCTATATTTATGATCAGCCTCGATAGTAATGTTGATCTAGCCATGTCCGTCCGTCCGTCTGTCGGCAAAAATTAGGCCTTCAAACTCGACCTAGAGAGCAGACATTCTAAACATATACTCTCTAGGGGCCTGAAATAATCAAGTTTAGGAATTTTTGAAATCCGCCCACAGACACGCCCAAAAACTCGGAAAAAAAAACTTATCGAAAAACTCGATCAGCTAGAAAGCTGAAATTTTTTATACAGTCACTGGCAACATTATTTACACATTGCATTGCTCGCACTCGTCTCCTTTGGAATGTCGTTAGGGTTGAGTGACGGGTTGTTTGGCCTTCATTTTAGGGTTGGAATAATAAAACTTACGCCCATAGGTACCGTCCAAGGAATAAACTGTTTCAGCCGTCCAAAGAATGCTTCTCCAAAACTCGGCGGTTTGTTGTTGTGGTCCCTTGCAAATTGTATCCTAACTTGCTTGTTTTTGGGTGTTATCTGCAGCTTTTACTGGATAACGTAGGCATTTATTTTGTTTTTTCTCTCTCACTTATAATATTATTTTCGCAATCTTTGTTTATGTCAATGAGTACAGTTTTAACACTTTCACGTGGGTTACTTTTGAAGGAGCGAACAATTTTAGCATCTTCTCTTTTTGATGTTACATTTTTTCTGCCTCTACCAATTTTATTTTTTACACTTCCATATTCGTTAAACTTAGAATTTATATTATAAATTGTTTTCCGGCTGCAACCATATATTTTAGAGAGTTCCACTGCCGAAACACTCCCCTGGAATTCTGCAATAATGGCCGCTCTTTTTCAAGAGATAACTCAATAGCTTTTGCCATCTCGTACAACCTTTCTCTAGAAAAGACCTAGCAAAACTGATCGCAATATTTGGACACAACGCAAAATATCATTTAACTAAAGAAATCTAGAACCGTTACTTTCCCAATGCAGTTATTTGCACTTGTGTAAATAATGTTGCCTGTGTTCGATGGATGTGCCACTATTGTGCCACTTAGTTTTGTACGATTTTAACAGTAACTTGTTGGAGTTTGCTAATTTTTTTTGTTTACTGTTTGAATAAAACTGCAAACATTAAAAATGAGAAAAGTTAATAAACAATTTGTTCTTATTTCAAAAGTTCTCCAGCTTTATAGGTTGGTTGAAGTGCGAGCAATGGTAAGGTTAGGTTAGGTTGACGTGGCTGTCAGCAAAATACCAACACAGTTAGACCAATATAAGGTCCATTGTGGTACCACACAGATCTGGGGATTTCCCTCACTGCTCGTTGAACCAGTAGGAGCTTCTTATGAAGCGCGATAGACATCTAACGCCAGTGTTGGCTAAGTCACTTATATCATTGAACAAGAACTGTCCTAGAAAGAGATTTCTTTTATGGGAGAGCGCAGGACAAGTGCAGAGAAGGTGAAGTATAGTCTCCTCCTCCTCCTCGTCCATGCAACTCCTGCAGAAGTCGTTTGAGTACACGCCAAGGTTAGATGCGTGCCTGCCAATTAAGCAGTGCCCTGTAATGACACCTATAGTGGAGCTACTCGTAATTTGCAGTCGGTTTAATGAGATTAGACACTTAGAGCGTCGCAGATCCAGCTTTGGCCAGATCCGCTTAGTCGCTTGACATGTATTGCTACTTGTTCACCTAAGGTTTGTTTTCTCGATTGCGGATAGCTTGAACAACAGTTTGCAAGTAGCGATTGGTATACCTAGGGAACCTTTATCAGGTAAAAGAGGTAATATGGTTCCTTTTTGGCGAGAACGTTTGCCCTACAGTTACCTGGAATGTCTCTACGTCCCGGCACCCAACAGAGGTGAATGTTGAACTGCTCTGCCATCTCCGAAAGAGATGAGCGGCAATCTTGGGCTATGATGGAATTTGAAGAGACTGAGTCCAGGGACTTAATCGCGACCTGACTATCTGAGAAGATACGGACATCCTTTGAGGATATCACATTCCTCTTTAGCCACGTCAGGGCTTCTTTTATCGCCAAAAATTTTCGCCTGGAATACGCTACAGTAATCAGGAGACGGAAAGAGAGGCTTAGATTTAGCTTTTCTGAGAAAACGCCACCACCGTATTTTATCAAAATACGTTCGCAGAACGATAAAATATGATTCGTTCTCTCATGAATCTTCTGATTTGATCGCGAACCTTATTTTTCGGTTCGTTTAAAAATATAATTCGTTTTCACGATCGAATCAAATCTGTTGCGATTGGAGATCCGTTCGCGAACTGTTCGAATAAGAAAAAAAAGTAATTTTACATGAAAATTATATTACATATTTATATCCTATTCTAAGGGTATATTAATTTTGACGCATAGTTTGTAACATACCTTAATATTGCCCGTAGACTTCTAAAAGTTACTATAATTATAATCAGCATCGATAGTAATGTCGATCTAGCCATGTCCTTGTCCGTCCGTCCGTCCGTCCGTCTGTCGGCAAAAATTAGGCCTTTAAACTGGACCTAGAGAGCTAAAATTTTAACCATATACTCTCTAGGATCCAATCACGTTTAAGAATTTTTGAAATCCGCCCACAGACACGCCCACAAACTCAAAAAAAACAAATTTTTCAAAAAAATCGAATTTTGAGCTAGAAAGCTGAAATTTTTTATATATGATCTATGACTCCTAAAACTAATCGGGAGATAAAAATTTTAAAATTCGCCACTAAAACAATTTTATTGAAAAACCAAAGTTTGAGCTAGGGAGCTGAAATTAATAATATATACTCTCTAGGGGCCCTTTATGCTCATGTGTAAATATTTTCAAAATCCGCCCACTGACACGCCAACAATTAAATAAAACAATTTTATTGAAAAGTCAAAGTTTGAGCTAGAAAACTGAAATTTATAATATATAAGTTACGGCAACGTAATATTTTAAAACCGGAACACCATACAATAACCCCAACCATTCTATTCGCACCTGTCAGCACATCCGGAAACAATATCCAATAATAACTGTACAACACCATACAACGACCCCAACCATTCCATTCGCAGCTGTCAGCACATCCGCACCCGACTCAATCACACAACCACTGCACTTTCAAATAATTTGTCAGCAATAGCACAATAAGCAAAAAACAATGACCTAGTTTAAGTTTAGTCATCTCTGTTCAATTATATTTGGTAATAAAATAAAGTCAGTCTTAATTTGACAAACGAAAAACACGGTTCTTATAATTTATACTCTCTTGGGGCCCTTTATGCTCATGTGTAAAAAAAAATCAAAATAGGCCCACTGACACGCCCACAATTTAAAAAAGACTTTTTTTAAAAAACAAAAGTTTGAGCTGGAGAGCTGAAATTTATAATATAGACTCTCAATCTGCCCTTTATACTTATGTTTACATATTTTTTAAATCCGCCTACTGACACGCCCACAATCAAATAAAACAATTTAATTGAAAAACCAAAGTTTGCGCTAGGGATCGTTTTTTTACAAAAGCTTCGTTTTTTTTCGATTAAATCCTTTAAATGTTATCTAACAAAATATGTAGAGCGTTCGTAGCAATTCAACCATACTTAGACTTTTGTAACACCCACTTATGAGGAATAGGAATAAGAATAGGGTATCCAACAGTTCGCCTAAGCGGACTGTAGCCCGTCACTATGTTTTACTATGCAAATGCAAGGTGAAAGTGAAACGCGTAAGTTAAGTAAACCTCATATACTTTGTTTTCTACGATAGGGGTGATTATGTTCGAAATGGGCACATATACGCACACAATACTCGCGAAACAAAAACAAACAAGATAATTTTCAATTGGAAGTGAAAGAAAATTCACTGAACTGGAAAACTTCTACAACTACAATAGTTATAGGTACGTATCTATTTCGCGTTGTTTTGTATTTCGTTTGGTTTCGCTAATTCGCGAATTGGTTTCGGTTTCGTAGGTTTGTTTGTACTGTGCTATGTAATTTAGTGACGCTATAAACTAATTAACTATAAGTAAGTCCACAATCACAATGTTACTCCTTATATTCCCTTGCTTTCATTATTTCAATAAAATATTATAATTTTTCTTGTAGGTAATACTGAAACATACTGCATGATAAAATGATACTTAAACGTATAAACGATTTACGTAATTAATGGTAAACCTATCTACCTACACCAGGAGTTCTTCTTTCTTTAAAAAAAAATCATTAACCCACATAAGCGTTGGGCTCATTAAGTTCAGAACACTTATCCTCTTGCTTGGTGTTATGGACCCCAGGCTGTTGGGTAATACATTTTGCAAGCTCACAAAGAAGACCTATCATGATTCATGAATCGTGCCAGATTTGTATGTTTGCAATCTGCGCGCTCATTCGTCGCCCAAGCCCATTACACTAAGGAAAACCACAAACACAAATACATTCAAAACTTATATCTTTTCAAACACTTGGTCAGAGATACATAAATTCAAATGCAAGCATTTTTTTAGTTTTAAAAATTGTTTTTGTTATTAATTCTTTTCACTTTTGTATGTTCCCAATTAAATTAGATGTTATCACTTATCAATCCTCATGTACTCACACGTTTAAATTTGCTCTTGAACTATTATAATCTTTGTAAGGCCTCTGGAACTTATACTAAGATGTAATCTTATTGTGAAACTATTCTATGAAATAAATAAAACATGAAATATTCACTTCCGCCAGCTACCGAAATGGTACGCATATAGGATTCGTACGAAATACCCAAAAAAAATCTCAAATAGCCAAAATTTAGAAAATAAAAAAATAATCTTACTAGGATTATCCCCGCAGTGTTGTCATGGAAAGCGACAACATTAGACTTCTCTTTTCGTTAGGCTGAAAACACACCGGATCAAACAAAACGTTTTTGATTCGATAGTCAAAAAAACGTTTTTTATTTGAACACACACCAAGCGAAACAGAATGTAACAAAAGAAAACGTTTTGTTTTCTTGTTTCGTTTGGTGTGCGTTGAAATAAAACAATTTAATTTGCGCTTTCAATGTTGTTCAACATGTGGTCGGACTCAGACGATGAAGTTGTGCCAATCTTACATACAATTTTTCAAGCAATTGAGGAAAAGGACGCAAATAGCAGAGAATGGTGGGTGCATCCACATAATCTAAACGAATTTTGATTATTTGCTGTGATTAATAGAAAATGCTATCAGAAAACAAGATACAAAGTAAAAACAAATAACAGAGTAAACATAGGAGCAAATAAAGCTGTAAAGTGCAACGAAAAAAGAAAATAAAAACAACAGAATCAACATTTTGTTTTGCAAAACAACAGGTCAGCTATCGGAAACCTGTTTTTCTGTTTTGCTTTAATTTTTATGTTTCGTTTCATTTGGTGTGTGTTGCGCCATAAGAAAGTAGTCAATTATCGTCAACGACGCTGGTTCGAAACAGTTTTTTTGCATTTGGTATGTGTTGCTCGTATACAAAGGAATATATTTTCGGCAACCACCATCGAATCACTTCAAAACAAAAACGTGTGTTTTGTTTCAGATTAAGGGGATCATAATCCTTCATGGTCCGCCTGTGGGGTTCGTCGATTTGACCTCACACCTCAATGAACATCGGCCTCTCGGTTTCGGATCACTTTATCACGGAGCCCAATAATTATACTGGTGTTATTGCATTTGTGTGATCCAGGATTAGCCGCCTCTTTTGTACGATTTCAACACGTGCATACTTTCATCATTGATTATTGTTTGATCGACCTTTTGACCCCGGTGATCTCCAGTCGTGTCAACCCATCGGATGTGCATGCACACTTGCCAGACAGCTTTAAGATGTTCAATGTGCCACTGGGCTCACCTGGATGTCTGAATTGCCTAGATGTGATTCTACCCCTTCGTCGCCTTTAACGATGCTACAGTGATATTCTTAGCCCGTCTCTGCACGGGTAACATCCCTTCTAAATACAAAGCCTAAAGGAATAGTTACAGGTAGATTGAAGAAACTTGCTGATGTGTATGGTACAACATATATTTAAAAAATATATGTTATTGGCCGAAAGTGCCCGAAGCCAAATGTTCTGTGGGACTCTAGTAAATATGAGTTAAAAGTAGGTACTTCCTGTCAGAACGAGTAGAATTTGAGAAAATTTAAGTGGTAGGTATGCAAGAACAAACTTATTGGAGAGGCTTTTTGATTGATGTCAAGGTTCCAAACTTCAACGCCACCTAAGGTAAAATAAATACTTTGCTATAGGTCCAAGTTTGGTAAACGTGTTATCCGACAAAAGTCAACGGGTTGATGGTTGATTGCACTCGAATTCACCCAAGAAGAACTCTTACAATAGTCGTCATTATCTGAATTGCACTTCAAGTTCCCAACATACAAGCAAATTCGATCAGAATGAAGTTTCTGATCTTAACCAACTAGAACAAGTTAATATGACCGCACTGTGTCAGAATGACAGGTCGAGCTGGTCGAAATTACAACAAACCAGATTCTGTCAGTTTGGAATATTTTCTTCATCTGAGTTTCATGCTTTTTCTTTTTAATAATTATACATATTAGGAAAAGAAAAATGGGTGCTGTATTTTTCTAAATTGTATAGTTAAATTAAAAATAACGGATTCAAATTGGGTTTCCTTTAAATTGCTTCTTCTTATCGGTCACGCACTGTACATTTTAAATAGCTTACGTATAGTCAAGAAATAATTTAAATGTCAACAAGGCACATTGAATGTGTACAATGTGTACGCAAGATAAGAGCCTGTGTTAGTGCAAAGTTAATTTCTACAGATTGCCGGTTATAAGCAGTCTTCTTATTACCGGTTAAGACCACCTCACTTAATATAAGCGATTTTCACTATGGGGGACTTTTTTTACTCACCATTCTTAGAACATCTTTAGAAACGCAATCCGAAATAAAAAATTTGTACTTTTTTCATCCGTTGTAGTTGTTTTTAAATAACTTGATTTTTTAAAAGCTGCACTTATATTATTGGAACAAAAGGTTTTTTCCTCGTCCTTATTTTTCAACACAATCAAATTTCACTTGTTCACTTATTTTGTTGTTATAACTTTTCGCAAATATATTTTCTTTTTTCATCAACGGCTAACGACAACCGGTACTGAACTAAACCCCAGCCCCTATAATTTCTGAAATTTATATAAATATCAATTTGGCAGATAAAACTCGCGCAAGCTGTTTTCGACGTTATCAGTTTCAGTGTAAAGAGAACTACCGAGAGAAAAAAATCAATACCTAAAAGAGCAAAATAAAAGCAGTCAACAAACCAAAACAAAAAACGCACAACCAATCTCTCTATGTAGAAATAAGATAAGAAAATTGGTTAAAGTAACGAGACATTAATTTTTTCGAAACATTAGGTACAGACGAAAAGATAAGTGAATGGCCATAAAAGTGAACATTTGAACAGATGAAATTCAAAAAACTGTGCGAACACCAGACGGTTAATTTGAAATGTGATTTTTTTAATATTTTTTTTTAAGCTATAAATCCCCGATAGACGGAACTCACTTTTAAAATTGGCAAAATTATCTCACCCCGAGCGAATTGAAAATAATACGTCAGCCAGTTCGAGACCACATCAATTCAAAAACATAGGGACGGGCTACAGTCCGCTTGGGCGAACTGTTGGATACCCTATTCTTATTCCTATCCCTCATAAGTGGGCGTGACACAAGTCTAAGTATGGTTGAATTGTTAAGAACGCTCTACATATTTTGTTATATAACATTTAAATGATTTTATGGAAAGAAAACGCTCCCTAGCTCAAACTTGGGTGTTTAAATAAAATTGTTTTATTTAATTGTGGGCGTGTCAGTAGGCGGATTTAAAAAAAAAAATAACACATGAGCATAAAGGGCCCCTAGAGAGTATATATTATAAATTCCCGCTCCCCAGCTCAAACTTTGAATTTAAAAAAAAAAAAAAATTTTAAATTGTGGGCGTGGCAGTGGGCGGATTTTGAAAATATTTACACATGAGCATAAAGGGCCCCCTAGAGAGTATATATTATAAATTTCAGCTCCCTAGCTCAAACTTTGGATTTTCAAAAAAGTTTTTTTTTTAAATTGTGGCCGTGTGAGTAGGCGGATTTTGAAAATATTTACACATGAGCTTAAAGGGCCCCCTAGAGAGTATATATTATAAATTTCAGCTCCCTAGCTCAAATTTTGGTTTTTCAATAAAATTGTTTTATTTATTTGTGAGCGTGCCCAGTGGGCGGATTTTGAAAATTTTGTATCCCGAGCAGTTTTAGGAGTCATAGAACATATAAAAAAAAATTCAGCTTTCTAGCTCAAAATTCGATTTTTTCCAAAATTTTGTTTTTTTTGAGTTTGTGGGCGTGTCTGTGGGCGGATTTCAAAAATTCGTAAACTTGATTATTTCGGGACCCTAGAGAGTATATGGTTAAAATTTCAGCTTTCTAGGCCTAGTTTAAAGGCCTATTTTTTGCCGACGGACGGACGGACGGACATGACTAGATCGACATTACTATCGATGCTGATCATAAATATAGTAACTTTTAGGGGTCTACGGGCAATATTAAGGTATGTTACAAACTATGCGTCAAAATTAATATACCCTTAGAATAGAGTATAAACAGCTTTTTCGAAAATAAACGGCTGGGGGCCTGTAATCGCGCTGTACGTACAATCATATTTTTGCAGTGGTCAGTGCGTAAAGTAAATGAAATGAGGTTATTATCACAGGAGCACCTAATAGAAATAAAAATTAGAGATAGCTTTAATTTGCGGTATCGCAGATACGAAGGGTTGGAGAAACGTTTAAGCCTTCTATATAATAAAGTGCGACCCCCTTTATTTCTTTATTTTTTTCTTTAATGTACTAAGCCTTTGACTCGAAACATGGCCAACGAAGTCACCTCTGTTTGGCATCTTTCACTTGCAGGTCAGGCTATCAAAAAAGGCAAGTCTGTAGTTATTTGTTTTTCAAGGTGATTATTATTTATTGTTTTGTATGGGCGTGATCCGATGATAATGTGCGTGCATGCCTTTCCGCTTTGTGTCGTGTATGTGTTGCATTTTTATCGATTTTAATTGATGAGAAGGCGGAATTAAATATACCTATGCTTGGACTACTTGAAAGTTTTAAAATAATTTAGATATAAAACGGAAACTTATTCAATGAACTACTATCTCGCTTCATAACATCAATATTTTATAATGGTAAATATGATAAACCAGCTTTATCTGTCTATTAGATCCTCAAAACAAGCAACAACGACAGTAGATAACTTGCTACCCTATCTCTACGCAAATAAAATTTTGTTGCGAGTTATGCAGACTTCAACCCGAATTCGAGAATCGAAGCGACACAAGTACGATAACTAGGGCGCCAAGAATTGATAACGGTTTTTTGTAGAAGGGTCAAAAACAAGCATGTTTTACTATTAAGTACTATACCGGCTTTGAAAGCCAGAAATCTGTTCTATAATCCTAAATTTAAACTAAATTATTTATGTCAATAGTTTTTGAAAAATTCGCATGCAAACTCAAAATTTTGATAAAAACAACGAAAAAAAGGTGTGAGCCACGCTGCACTCACGGTATAGTTGATGTGTAAACATGTAGGCTCGTCAGTGTTGCATGTGGAAATATAACAGAGGTTGTGGTTTTGATAAACAAGAGATTTGGGTATTGTATTGAAATAAAACCATGATATATATTTAATGTCAACGACAAAATTTATTTAATGTTTGACCGAACAAATAATTGGTTTGTGAAAGCTGAAGTAGGAGACGTACACCGTCGACTCAAGTGTGTCGATGTACCGGGAAAATATAGCATCGATTGTTGTTTAAGTGACATTCTTAAATCGGCCATCGGTTACCGAAGTACAAATCGATATTTTTCCTCTTACCTTCAACTTATGTACAACAAACTACAAGCTATACAACCTCAATTATTCAAAACAAATCTACTTCCACACAACTTTCCGGTGTTTCGTAAGGACATAATATTCTCTAAAATTGAACATTCATAATTAATAAAAAAAAATACAACAACACGCGGTTGTTCTCAAACGGTCATCCATCTACGTACTAACCGCGCCAAACGTCGTTTAATTGCGGTGATCTGTCGAGCAGCGATTAACTCACGTGGTAATGAAAATCTGACGATGACGAAATCTGACGAAATCTGACGATGATGGTGACGCTAGATATTTCCAACTAGCCCCTACCGAGAAAAAATTAAAAAAAATATACGAGTATTTACACATCAACGAGAGCAAAAATGTTTACACATTAAAAAAAAGTTTAGACTAATTTTTTTTCAAGATTGTGATATGAAGTGCTAAATTGTTTATATCAATTATGAATCGAACAAAAAAAAAACCGAATGATTTTATGTCTTCTAGTTTTTGAGAAAATTTAAAATTAGTAAAACTACTTTTTTATGAGATTTTTGTTTTTTGCTTGCTTACATAAATACATCAGTGCTAGCACCCAGCATTACGGCGTATAAACAGTGAGGTATGTATTGGGGTAGGTGCTAGGTTGGGTGTATGCAAAGTTTTTTTTTTGCATTTAAAGAAACTTTGAATTTATCCTTGTATGTATATCCAATGTCAACTAAATATATGTACTTGTACATATACGTAGCCCAAAGTTGCGCATTTAAAATTTTCAGATATGAAAATGTAATGCATTATGAAAAATTCACATTACCAAGGTACAGTAGAATGCACCTATATAATGTAACTAAATATAATGTTCAAAGTATACCTACCTACTTAGATCATAAAAAAAAACAAATATTCGAATTTTGTACCGTTTTTTTTTATGCAAATGTGGTAGGTACAGGTTATTGTTTAACAAGGTCATTCGTTATTCAACCTTTGTAAGAGTGAAGTGTTTTTTTCGGTGAATAAAAAATGGTGGCATCCACTACTTCATCCTAAATTAAATAACTTTTCAATATTTTGTGCCTTCGGGGATTTGGTGTCGACCAATGAAAAAAAACATCGCTTTTTAGAAGAAAATGGTCTAATTCCAACTTAAACGCCAACTCCCCCACTGTGTTGCAACTTACCGATGAAAGTGGAAAAATATGAAAATTTCAAGTTCAGATGGGAAACCATGGTGCTCACAAAAAACCTCTAAAAAAAAGGTGACAAAAATTGTAGGAATACAATCAACCCATCTATCGGCACATTTTTCCATGGGCCTCAATATCGGCTAGAGATTTGCGAGGTGCTTGCTATTATTATCTCTTTAGTGATCAAAATGCATGTGAACACGGTTTTTCAGGTAAATTAAATTTGTTTATCTTTATTTTAAAATTAGCATTTAATCGCCATCACGAAAAAAAAGTGAACTAAATAAATCTACTATAATACTCGTAGATTACTTAAAGTATTGTCGTGAAATAGCCGAAATAATAACGTCTCACGTTGATGTTAACATTGGCGGCCAAGACAAAACTGTTCAAATCGGCGAGACTTTTCTTACAGAAAGGAAATACCACAGAGGCCGTGTAACCGAACAGATGACCTTCGTAGTGTTGGGGTTGTTTTGCAAAAAAGATAAGCTCGCCCGCTTCTTTAAAGTGAACTCCAAATGTAAGGAAGATTTGTGGCTTTATATCCACAAATACGTTAACCCAACACCAGTCGTATTTGTACCGACAGCGCACGCCACTACATAGGTGTTGAGAAAATGTTCCCTAGTTGTACGACTCATGAAGTTACGAACTACAGCAAGGGCGAATATGTTAACAAGACCGATGCAACCAACACCATTAATGATCTGGAGAATCAGAACAAGCTTCTGAAAAAAAATCATTTTTGCCTCAAAACAACGGACCACCTTCACCAATATATGGCATTTTTCTTTTATCGGAAATACAGCCTTGAAAAAAAATATATGGACGACTTGGGCTCCCAAATCATGGAATTTTTACTAGACGTAAAAAAAGTATACCCATGTTATATCGATGGTGAAAAAAGTGACGGTTTGCAAATACAGGACTTCGACCCTCCCACCCTTCACAGTGAGCACTTAGAGGTTTTTTTACCGCCAAAACAACCTCGACTTCTCAACATCAACGACGACCTCAACGAACTCGACAGTAACAGTCCGGGCGATGATTTCATTGACAAGACTTACATACCTTTTTAATACATTGAAAAAATGACATGACTATTTTTAACTAACTCCTTACTCACAAACTACCTGACTGAGACGCGTAATGCCATGCAATTCTACCTCCTCGTGGTGCATTCTGGGTAACGCTAAATGAATTGCTGTACTTTACTTACAAAGATGAACCACATTAACATTTATCTTCAAAATAAAATCACCGTAAATACCAAAATTCAAAAATATATAATAATCATAAAAACGTAGTTTTCTCAAAAACTAGAAGACATAAAACCATTCGGTTTTTGTGTTCGATTCAGAATTGATAGTAACACTGACCACAAAAAGCCAATTTAGCACTTCATTTCACAATTTTGAAAAAAATTGGTCTAAACTTTTTGTTTAATTTTTTTTTATCAAAATTTTGAGTTTGCATGCGAATTTTTCAAAAACTATTGAAATAAATAATTTAATTCAAATTTAGGATTTTATAACAGATTTCTGGCTTTCAAAACCGGTATACTACTTTATTGCAAGTATTGCCGTTGTTTTTTAACAATTTTCTTTTTTTCAATTTTAGTAATTTTTTTTTAAATTGCCCCTACGTCCTAAACGAGGCGAGAGAGATAGACCCCCCCCCCCCCCTTCCACAGTAAAAATGCTTGTTTTTGACCCTTCTATAAAAAAAACCGTTATCAATTTTTGGCGAACAGAGCTTACAATACGTGTGTTTTTTTACTCAAGCGTATAAAAAGAGTAAAAAACGCTCGACTGTGACTTGGCAGCACTGTGCTGACTGTCATTTGTCATTTCGCCTGTTTTCTCCAGTCAAACTAGAGAATATTGAACCTGAAAAATAAATTCCAAAATGCTACTCAGATTAAAAATCTAATTATACCCCATGTAGGGCAAGAAAATTGCAACTAAAAATTATTGAAGTTCACCTCGATGGTTCGGAAATAGCAAGGCTTAATATAAGATTTTTGGTATTTTCAATCAAACAAGTGTACACTGAACCTAAAAGTTACAATCCAAAATATTGCTCGGACTAAACATAATTTTAAACCACCGTGTAGGGCGAGAAAATCGCAACTTAAAAGTATAAAGTTGACCCCTATGGGACAACTGGTTTGGAAATGGTAGCGGTTCAATATTTTGTCAGTAAAAACAAAACTTCACACGCAAGTAAAATTTGGTGTTATGTGTCAGTTCAGTAGGTGCGAAATGTCAAAGTTTTGTCATTCGATAACAAAAGTTATCGCAATACGTTCAAAACGGTGCTTGGAAGCACTGCTCTATATCCGCTTAAGAACTTAGCGGCGATAGTTATAACATGCAAATGTGAATAAGCGTATATACGCTTGGGTAGAAAAACACACCTATTGAAATTTTGTAAAAAGTGTTTTGCTAAATACGGAAATTAATATGGTTCCTTATTTTTCATTCCCTTTTAAACATAAAAAATATCGTATATTTTATTTGTTCAAAAGAACACTCCGTAGTTAAACACGGTTATTTAGCTTTAGTTGGTTAGGATAGCGCGAGGTGTTGGGGAGAATGAACATTTAAACAACACAATACTGCAAACTAATATCTACAGTTGATTGTAGAGATACGTCTACCTATCTGAGAAAAGAGAGAATACCAAGGTAAATTAAAAAAAAAAATACCCTTCACGCCTATGTCGTCTATCAAGCATTATGAAACAGAGCAACCATAAGCAGCTGTGCAGCAACCAAGACAGGAAAAATCTCACCAAAACTGAATTTGATATCAGTTTTTCCATTCCGTAATCTTATTTTTTCTGAGAACTATAAAAATGGCCGGTGAATAGCGAAGGTTGGAAAGCAATAATGTGTTCTTGGTTTGTCATTAAATAAAGCAATTGTTTATTTTTACTATTGAAAATTACGTACTTTTATTGAAACAAATATTTTTCAATTGTTGAATCCACGTAGTTTTTCCTTGAAATAAAGTTAACGTTTCGATTAACATTTTTTTTTTAAATGGTGACATTATTTTGTTTAGTTTAAAAAATTATTTGCAATAATTTAATTAGCTTTGAGAGCATTTTTAAACATTGGTATTGGCAGAGCTTATATTTGTTTATAAAAATGTATTATTACCAAAATTATTGATATTGATATCGATATCCATATATATGTAGGGTAAAACTATACATTACGCCCCACTTTTTCAGAATCTCCAATAAAACAAAAATTTAAACAAAAACAATAGTTATTTTATTAAAAAAAAAAATTAACAGTATTTTTTCATTGGTTTGGCAATTCAATTTAACCAAAAAAAACTTAACATACATTTTAAATATATTTTTTAAAAAAAGTTTAAGTGGGGCGTTTTGTAACTCGGTTATTGGGTAAAAAGCCCCACATCAGTGACAAAACACCCCTAAGGAAAAAGTAGGAACAAGTACGTATTAGTAAGTCTCTGAATATTTAGTTATTCATTCGTGAACATGGCCTGTCGCTTTGCTTTGCGGCCGCAGCTGTTACAATTCGGTATGTACATTGTACAAAATTCGTGCAACCAACCCTGGCAAGATATGCACTGAATCCAGTCTTCAGATGAAAGGGTGTTGAAATAATTTTCGGTACACTCAATGCACCTATTACTATCCCCTTCATCTGAAATTTCATCTTCGCTGGTGTTTATATTGTCACCGTCTTCGTCTTCACTGCTATCAGAATAAAGTTTTCTGTTCTTTTTTGGTTTTTTCTTTGTTGCAACATTTTCCTTCAGCTCTAACTTCCGGTTCCTTGCATCCTCTTTATTTTTCTTATTTTCAGCCATAACTTTTCGTTTGTTCATGTTTTCTGGTGAGGTGAGAACAACCGTTTTTTGTTTCCTTTTGGAATTCATAAGCGGTATTTTTGGGACTGGCCGAATTTCTGTCAATATTTTTGAAGGAGTTATTCCTGATGGACTTGCTTGCGGCTGAACTTCACCCAATATTTTTGTTGGTGATATCTGAGGGCCAGATGGCCCCGGTTGTGGCTCAGGCGTGTTTTGATCAAATTCCAAAATGTCTTGATTAGTTTCAATGAAGTTCTGTTTATATATTGCATCCGACAATGAAAAAAAGTGATGCGGTATAGCACTTGGGTCGTAAGGAAAAATTCCTGTTTATTTTAACGCAGAGATACCATTTGATACACTCGCCGATTTTCCCCAAGCTTTTCCGATTAATTTTGATACATCGTACCGAGTTAGTTTCTTATCTTTATTGTTTATCATCCAATTTTTTGCCTCCTGAAAAAAGTATGTTTTGAAAGGTTTGAAAAAACATCTGTCGAGCGGCTGTAGAGCGTGAGTCGTGTGGCTAGGAAGGCACAGTAGTATGACATTGTTCTGTTCAGCGATCTCTAGCAACTGATAGTTATTGGAATGCGAGCTGTGGCCATCAAGAATAAGCAAGGTTGTTCCTGGAGCCTTTTTGCGTAGAAATATTTCCTGGAACCATTTCAAAAACAAATCAGTGTTAACGTATGACGACTTCTTGTTCATGTACACATCTGAACCAGGTGGGAGACCATCGAAAAACTGAGGCTTGGTGTAAGTGCCCTTGAAAATTAGAACGGGGGGCAAAAAGTTGCCTTCCCCATTGCAACAGGCTATGACCGTAACGTTTTCACCTTTTTCGGAACTTGTAAGCGTGTACACGTCCTTAGCTCCTTTTGATGCCAAAACCTTCCCTGCTTTGTTATTGACTTGGATTCCAGTCTCATCCATATTGTAAATGTTCCTAGGGTTCTTAAGAAGGTCATGCTCTTCGTATATAGATTTTAGAATGTCAAAAAACTCTTTTACATCGGCTCGATTCATACCATAAGCTCTTGCTAGTGATAGGCCTTCAGATTTCCTGGTCGATATATCTGGATTTCGTTTAAAAAATCCATTGAGCCACACATTACCAGCCGTTTTAGTGACGTTAGAGAAACGGTGTGCTACGCCCAGACGATCGGCGAACCGAAACGCAATTTCTTTAACGTCTTTACGGTCAGGAGCGAAACCAACTTTCTCCAACTTCTTTATGTGGGCAACCAATTTTTGTTCTTGTTCCAGCGAAAGAGTTGTTGACCGACCAAGTGATTTATTCGACATGCCTTTCAAAATATGCCTCCTCAGAGTTCTTGATGGTATTTTGAACTCCCTGCTAGCCTCATTAACTCCCAACGTTTTATTCATCACCTTCTCCATCGCTTCATTCATGTCTTCTTCAGACCATGATGCGCGTAGTGTCGTCCTTACGTAATTTCGTGGCATTTCTATAAGCAATAAGCAAATTAAAAAGATCTGATAAGTGTTTTATTTCAATATATCATTGGGGCGTATTGCACTTACTTTGTTGGGGCGTTTTGTAAATTTCAGAGTGCAAAACGCCCCAGCCAAAATATAGGAATACAATCTGCCTTAACGAAATCAAAGTAAAAGAACTACAAAGCCAATTTTATCTACTTTCAATACATATATAAAGTTTTTATATAACCTGCATATGTTCTGAAAAAATACAATTCTAACTCTACTCACCGCAATATGTTTTGGCGCCAGAAAACTTGTTTTTATTTTTTTTCGCGACAGGGCACAGATAACACTTCCACTCTATAACACAGTTGGTGAAGGACTAAAACTGCTTCGAACTGCTTTTGTCATGACTGAATAACAACACCTGTGTACGTGTCAGACTACTGGGGCGTTTTGTAAACTGGGGCGTAATGTATAGTTTTACCCTAAGGCTTGAGAAATTCAAAACAACTTTGGAGAAGTAATCGAAGTCAATACAATTATGGCTTAACGAAAAATTAAGTGATAATTAAATATGTTTAAAAATAAAGTTTTTCTTATGATACCATCATTACCTATATTTTCGTTCTCAAGTGACGAGCCTGTAAAAACAAGGACTGGTGCCTCCAAACTTGCTCGCAGTGGTCATATGAACGAGATCAAATTCCACACTATAATTGAACACTGCGCATAATTTTCAGCCCTTTATCTCAAATATTCTGTGTTTTATTTAAATACAAAATTGTTACCTAGCTATGTCCTTAATGAAAAACCCAATACATATTTCTGGTTGCATTCAATACGAAGATCCCGCATTTTACAATTTTTTTTTTTTCAACAAATACCTTTAATGTTTTACAAATTTAAATGTGTGACCAACGTGTTAACCAAAATGAGACGTATAAAAAAACCCACTAATGGGTGCGCCATCTTTTATTTTGGTATGTAAACGTTATAAATTTGACATTTATCAACCGAGTGAGTAGACAATACATGTTTTTGAAACGTCAATTTAGTACAATTTTAACCACCAATCGCTTCACACCGAAACAACGCGCCGAAATAGTGACGCTGTACATTGAATATAGCCGTTCAGTTGTGTTAACCACATCACATGCAGCGCAATTTGAAGGATGATTTGTATTTTATTAAGTAAAAAGTGCAATGGCCTTAAAAAATATTTCCGAGAACCTGATTTTTGGAAGCAAATTTTGATGACCGACGAGGCCCATTTCTTACTCCCTGCCGACATTAACAAGCAAAATTGCCGCATTTGGAGAACGGAAAATCCAAAAGAGATCCATGAAACACCATTGCATGACTAAAAAAAGTGACTGTTTTGGCCGGCGTTTGCGCCAAACCATCATTGGACCAGAAGGCAAAACAGTCGATGGGAATCGATATCGGTGGATGTTGGCTCATTATGTCTGCCCACAAATGTGTGAGAAAGGTGTGGATTGTTACAACAAGATGGTGGGCCTAAAGTTTCTGCAAGGAAAATTCCCTGGACGTGTGCTGCCAAAAAATGGCGACATTGAGTGCCCACCCAGATATCCGGAATGACTCCACCGGACTTCTATTTATGGGGTTATTTAAAAAGCAAACTGTATGCCAGCAAGCCTCGTGACAAAATCATAGGTATACCGGCCGAGATGCTCCAAAAAGCGATGCAAAAAGGGCACATTTTGCTTTGCTCAATAGAGGGCCACTTGATTGATGTTGAATTCAAAACCTAGCAGTGGCGAGGCGCCCATATAACTCGATTCAGGCTGGGTTACCTTTTAAAATTCTACCTTTCAACAATGTTTCAATCCAACAAGCAACATGCATCTTAATGTGTGTATATAAACATAAGATTTGTATGTTTCCTACACCTGCACTTGCAAGCAACAAATTCTACCAACCCAGAACCCACCACCTGCTATTCACCTGCTCTCATACCGTTCTACTGCTCTACGCACACAAATACTCACACCATTGCATGCCTATTCTCCAACATCACATACTCCTCTCCATACCCCATAAGAAACACATACGCAAAGCGATAGCAAAACAAAGCATAGTAACCCGGAAATTTTCGCGTTATGAAATATGTGGCTGGTTAGAACAAATTGGCTTTCTTTCCTTGTTTTCCCCTTATCGTTCACCGCGTTTGACTCCTCTCTGTTTGATACACGCCTCCTTATGCAAAAATATAACCCGCTTTTCAGCGACTTATTTGGCGAGTTTTGTATATAGCTGAGGTGAGTTCTGTTTGAAAAATTCAGTTGTGAAGCAGACTGCGATGTGTAACTTAAAGTAATATTGAGTGGAATTATTGTTGTGCAATATATAATTATTTAAAGTGATCGAAAACAGTGAAAAGTGTGAGAAGTGTGAAAAGTTTAAATTGTTTTGTTTTCAGTTAGATTCAGGAAAGGAGAAAATGGCATTATTAACAGTAAATTGTTGTTTAGTAGATTTGCTTTTGGAAGAAGAAAATTATTTTTGTAAAAAAAAAAAAGTTATAGAGATAGGACGCTCTACTCCTATGAAAATAGATTATAAGCGCAAGGATGGTTTTGTTTCGCATTTCAACGCATCCATATATCAAAAATATACTTGCTTGACTGGTAGTTGTAAGCTCAATAAAATGTTTTGTTTTCCTTGCCTCCTTTTTTCTAATTCTCCTAGTGTTTGGAGTCGCAAGGGCTACGCTGACATAAACAATTTAATTAATTCGGCAAATAAACATGTCAAGACGGAAAAACACATTCGTAGCTGTTTATCTTTGCACGAATTCGGTACTGATCGTATTGAAACCTCGTTAGGTAATTCCTTTGTAGCTCACAACAAAAAAGTTGATAGAAACCGTAAACTAATGGAACGTTTTATAGATACGGTAGTTCTTTTAGGCAAACAGGAACAAGCATTTCGGGGTCATAATGAAAAGCCAGATTCTAATAATCGTGGCAATTATGTCGAAACACTTTTATACTTATCTAAGTATGACCAGTTAATGGACTCCCATTTGGAACAGTGTTCAAGTGCACGTAATCCGGTTTTTTCGGGTCTATCAAATGACATCCAAAACGATTTAATACAAAGTATAGCCGCAGTGATCAAATGCGAAATTAAAGTAGAAATAAGTGAAACGCGATTTGTGTCCATCATGATTGATGAAACACCAGACATGAGCCATAGGGAGCAACTAAGTGCCGTTTTGCGTTACTTATCGGAGGAAGGAGTAGAGGAAAGGTTTCTTGGGTTTTTTGACGTGAGTGAGAGTCGAAATGCCGATGAGCTCTCAAAACACATTTTCAATATACTTGATGTATACGGTTGCAAGGAGAAATTAGTTGGGCAATCTTACGATGGGGCCGCGGTTATGTCAGCGGAAGTAGGTGGTGTTAAAAAAAAAGTCCTGGATGCTTGTCCAATGGCTTATTTTATTCCTTGCTACGCACATGTTTTAAATTTGGTGTTATCTCAATCACTGGAAAATATACCTGAATTGAAAGTTTTTTTTGGCAATATAAACACAATAGTACGCTTCTTTAATAAATCAACTAAACGTTCAAATATTTTAAAACAAATAGCAAACAGACGCATGCCGGGAGTATCAGAAACTCGCTGGCATTACATGTCTTGGCTTTTTACTGAGTTTCTAAACAAATTTGATTTAATTTTTGAAAGTATAAATGATTGTGCTGAACCTCCACGGAAACGCCGATTACTTGATTTTGATTTAAAGACTCACTATAAGCGCCTTTTTGTAGAAATAAAGGACAATATTATATCTCAAATTAAGACACGATATAAATCTTTCACGGATTTATTTTTTTTGGATTTACTCAATAAATCAAAATACAGTCGTTTTGCTCAGTCAAGACCAGATGATAAAATATCTTCGGTGATTAACTTTTTCCCTGGAATTTTCGATTTTGCAGGTTTAAAAAATGAGCTGAAAGTTCTCTATACTACGTCTTCACTTCAACCACTTGACGTTTTATCCCTCTATAAACATTTAAGAAGTGAAATATTGTGTGAAACATTTCCACAAATCTTAAAATTAAGTGGACTATTTTTAACACTACCAATGACTGTTGCTTCCGTGGAGAGATCTTTTTCCACTCTGAAAAGAGTTCATATATATTTGAGAAATTCTCAAGGAGAAGACAGGCTTTCTGATTTAGCACTTTTATCCACAGAAAAGCGACTCCTTTTAAAAATAAAAAAGTAGGCCTAACTTTTATGAAAGAGTTCTTGCAGAATACGTGAAAAAATGTAGAAGAATAGACTTAGAGTACAAATAAAAAAAAATATTTAACAAAACTTTTCACATTTTTTCCAAATTCTACTGTTTTTGATTTTAAAAAATATTAATCATTAATATTTTCTCTTTTTAACTTTGTACAAAAACTATTTTTAAAATATTTTTATATATTAATATATTTTTATATATTATAGATATAAAATCTATACATTTTTGTAAATATTATGCGTGAAGCTTTTTAATTTAAATTTTTATTTATGTATTTATTTATTTAACAAACCGTTATTTATGAAGTTACTTTTTTTTTATTACTTACTATCAATTTTCTTTAAGGTACAGCATTTGCATCTGCCAAAAAGGTTTCTTTCGAAGCCACTTTTATTATACTTTAGGTTCATTGTAAATTTAAGCTTAAATGACTTGAAGTATAATAAATTGGCTTGAATTGCTTTACTTCTATGCGATTTGCAGTACACAATATAATTTCAGAAAGCGTTTGCAGGTGCATATTTTTCCGACTTACCATTTTCCACGCCACGCCACTGAAACCTAGTCAAGTAAATTGTTAAGGACCACATTAAATAAATATAGGTACCTCATATATGTAAATTGATTGTTTTTTTTTAAATTATTCGATGATCACATACCGACATAAAAGATGGCGCACCCGTTACTTCTGTGAAATCGAGTTATCTTTTTTAAGAGCAAACATAAGGAAAAAGCTACAAACCACTTGGGCGAACTGTTGGATACCCTATTCCTGTTCCCATCCCAATACAGTAAGAGCGGCAAAAATTTAAGTATGGGGTCTACAAATTTTGTTATCCATGATTTTTTGCACTTTTTTAAAGGATTTTATCGAAAAAAAACAAAGTTTATATAAAAAAATGCCTTTCAAAAGTGGACATGGCAGAAAACTTTTTATGAAGGAATTGTTCAAAATGACTTTATCTACATACCTGCCAAAAAAAAAGGACTTTTGTTTCCAATTCTTTGTTCAATAAAAACGTTTTTTTTATACCCTATTCTAAGGGTAAGCTGAAATGTTAACCATATACTCTCTAGGGTCCCGAAATAATCAAGTTTACGAATTTTTGAAATCCGCACACAGACACGCCTACAAACTCAAAAAAACAAAATTTTGGAAAAAATCGAATTTTGAGCTAGAAAGCTGAAATTTTGTATATATGATCTATGACTCCTAAAACTGCTCGGGATATAAAATTTTCAAAATCCGCCCACTTATACGCCCACAATTAAATAAAATAATTTTATTGAAAAACCAAAATTTGAGCTAACAAAATATGTAGAGCGTTCTTAACAATTCAACCATACTAAGACTTTTGTCACACCCACTTATGAGGGATAGGAATAAGAATAGGGTATCCAACAGTTCGCCCAAGCGGACTGTAGCCCGTCCCTATGTTTTTTTTTTAAATACTGGGCGTGTCAGTAGGTGTAAGAAAAACTTTACATAGAAGCATTGCGTGCCGCTGGAGAATATATATTTTAAATTTCCGATAAAACTTTTTATTCAAATTGTGGGCGTGTCAGTGGGTACATATTAATAATCTTTATACATAAGGGATTCGGGCGTCTAGAGAGTATTATTCAAGATTTCAGTTCCTAGCTCAAACTTTGACTTTTCGACAATTCTTTCAATTGTGGACGTGTTAGCAGGCGGATTTTAAAAATCTGTACTCATGAGCATTGAGGGCCTCTAGAGATGATAAATTACAAATTTCAAAGCTCGAATTTCAATTTTGTCGATAAATTTGTTGTTTTTTAGAATGTGGGCGAATTTCAAAAATTCTTACACTTCATTATTTACAGCATAATATGTTCCAAATTTCAGCTTTCTAGCTCGAGTTTTAAGGCCTAATTGTTGTTGACGGACGGACGGCCAAGGACATTGTAAGATCGACATTACCATCGATGCTGATCAGGAACATAGTAACTGTTAGGGGTCTACGGGCACTACTAAGCCACGTAATTTGTTACTTATGTATAATTAGTCAAAATTAGAATACACTAACCCCCGTATTAATAAACAACGGAAAGCTGCGAGTTAGCACTAGCACATCTGTTAACTCATAATGCTGATTAATAAACGTGTGTCAGCTTTCACTGACATGTGATAACGAGTGGATAACTTAACTCACCAAATTCGGCGTATAAGGAACTTCATACATTCTCAGATTGTAGTTCACGCATTCACAAATTGAGAGGTGGAGAGAGGAGAGTGGAAACATTGAGATGATGAGAGATAACACTGTCTCCCATTTGGGCATATTACTCTTTCATAATGCGTTGGCTCCATAGTAGTACCATAGTATTGGAATGGAATGCAGAAAAATGAGTGACAACTAATAAAATATGACAGATACACTCGATTTTTGAGTATAATTTAGTGAAGTGCTGCCGTGTTGTAAGTGATAAAGAGCAAACAGCTAACACAGGGAAAACATATTTTTATTAATCGGAAAAGTTATCATATGGACAAGTTCGCTATCCGTGTGCTAGCTAACTCGTGTGTTAAGGAGTGGATAGTGTTTTTTTAATAATATGGCTATAAGAAAATAAATAAACTTGACCACGAAACAGTTCCTCCTTCATTATAATGCAGAAGTTAGGTTCGTCTTCGAAACAAAAATTCTATTAAATGACGTGGACAGGCATAAACGAGTAGTTTGTAAAATGTATGATCCAGATATGATATCAAATTTCTATACAGTGACTTGAGTTTTTTTCACAATTTTGAAAAAAAAAAATTATTTGATTAAAAATTTTATTTTTTTTATTTTAATTTAATCACCTCGATTACCGTTGGTAATTCCGACTCTTTAATACACGACTTTTCCAAATCGAGATTATACTTGTTTTTTTTACACGACGAAGGTAGGATAAAAATGTCGAAAGTCCTTTTCTAGTCGCCGCACGACTTTACTTTGATTAAATAAATAAAAAAAGTAAGAAAAGCCAACACGGCTATAATGGCCTAAAAAACTACCTTTTTTGTTGTCTGCCATTTTCGCGATAGGTAGTCGAGTGGTTCCATTAGAGAGTGATTCATAGCAGAGAATTCATTTCTTTTGAATACTCACACAACCACACTCGTTCGTTTTGGTGGACTTTTTTAAATATTCAGTACGTTGATCAAGTTTAACGTTTAAGAAAATTGAAAAGAAATTAAAAATAACTTATAAAAAGCAGTCAGAAGTTCTTACATACTTTATTATTGGAGACGAATGTGCATCTGGCAAAAGGATTCAGCAAGGACTTAAATAAAGTGAGGGTTTTCTGCGGTGGGTAATGAGAATTGAAAACCGACACGACTCAGGAAACGACAAAAGACGTTTTCCACAAATGGAAATGGTAATCGAAGTGAAAGTTTTACAAAATTTGCCCTCCCGCCCAAACGAGGGTGAAACGACCCCCACTTCAAAATGCTCGTATTTTGTCCCTCTACAAGAATGCGTTACTTTTTTTCGGGCGCCAAAGTTATGGTACACCTGCCGGATATGGGAATGTGGCTCATTGGAGTAATCACTCCGAGGGAATATATATACATTTGTATCCATCTTCTTTATTGGCTTACATTAAATTACGAAGTGAAGCGCGTGATTTGGCAGATCTCATCTCTACTAATAGACATTTTGACACTGTTTATTTGATTACTATTATCGCCTTTCTCCTCTAGTGGAAGACACTTCTTGCCCTCCACGGTGTCGCGAGCAAGGAGCTGTGAGTTTGGGGGTATAGAGGTTTCTAGTACTTGAGGGTTCGTATGTTCGGTCTTTGTCTGTCGTCTGTACGTATTAGGAATATGGTTTATTGTTTCTTTATTGTAAGAAGTTGTATTGCTATTGTTTGGCACACATTCAGTTGCCCTGAGCTGATCAACATGCCGCGTATGTTTCTCGCCTTCTATAAGAACGTCGTAATGCTTCCTCCAACTTGTTCCCACTACTATTCCGAATTTCCATTTTATTGTTTTGTTGTTGTAGAATCGAGCTTGGATCCTATCACCGATTTGGAATACCCGAGTTGTTGGGTTCATGGGCATATTCTGTTCATTCAGCTCGCCTCCGATTTCTCTCTTCAGTAAATCAAGCTTTGTTCTTATCGATCGTTTAAACATTAGTTCAGATGGGCTTACGCCCGTAGTTCAATTGGGAACTTTGCGATACTGCATCAGTAGGCGGCTAAGCTTCTCGTGGATATCGCCCTTGTCATTCATTATAGTTCGAAGCCCTTGCTTGATGGTAAACACAAAACGTTCCGCCTGGCCATTGGATGAGGGGTGATACGGAGCGCAGAATTTGTGACAAATGCCGTTTGATTTTGTGAAGTTTTGAAATTCTTCGGATTTAAAAGATGGTGCAATATCTGAAACTAACGTCAGTGGCAATCCGTATCGGGCAAAAGTTTCCCGAAGTCTTCGGATCGTCTCTTTGGAGTTAGTAGTTCTTGTGGGAAAGACTTCAACCCATTTGCTATATGCATCTACTATGACCAAAAAATAGTGCTCGAAAATTGGACCAGCGTAGTCAATGTGTATTCTCATCCAGGGGGAGGATGGGTAGTCCCACGGGTGTGGTGTTGATTTTCCTGGGTTCACCTTAATGAGAGCGCAATTCTTGCACTCTCGGGTCATCGTTTCGATGTCTCTGTCGATGTTTCTCCACCACACATAGCTTCTCGCCAAGGCTTTAATTCGTACCGTGCCTGTGTGCGCTTCATGAAGTTCTTCAAGAATATGCCTTTGTAGTGACAAGGGTACCATGACACGGATGCCATTAAAAACGCAACCATTTTCAAGTGAAAAATGTTGGAATGGTTCATTGTATGGTAGTGGCTTACCTAGCTGGAGTGCCTGAAGGTATTCACGGCATTCTTTATCTTTAATGGTTTCTTTTGCGATCTCACGTCTTGTAATTGGAAGAACTTCGATTTGGTGAACTTCAAAAAAATCATATTCCTCAGTGTTGGCCGCTATATCTGGAAATCTGGATAAGAAATCAGCATTGGAGTGACTGACAGTGAGCAGAGTGATTTTCCTACCAAAGCAAAATTGGAAGAAATGTTTGAGCCCCCAATAGATTGCTGTGACCTCTTTGTCTTTGGTATAAGAGTTCTCGAACTACAAAGAGATTGCTTCAATTGCTGAAATACTCGATTGCAGTCTCTTGTCCAGTTAAAATCGGCGCCTTTACGTAGAAGTTTATGTAATGGTGCAAGCTGCGTTGCTAAATTTGGTAAGAATTTTTGGTAATAATTTACAAAACCAAGGAATGTTCTTAGTTCATGGACATCCTTAGGACGTCCGCACTTTGCAATGGAGCTCTCTCAGGTATAGGACGAATGCCATTTCCATCGATAACGTGGCCCAGGTAGACAATTGAATTTAAAAGAAACTGGCATTTGCTTTTATTCTGATGCAAGTCATAGTCCCTCAGCCTATGTAAAACGACTTTAAATCGTGACAGCAATTGCTCATACGTGATACCTTGTATATTGATGTCATCGAAGAAACACGATAACCCTTCGATATCTTGCAGTACCGAGTCGATAAACCTTTGCCATCTTTTGGGTGCTGGCTTTACTCCAAACATCAAGCGATTTACTTTATAGTTGCCCTTATGTGTGCTTACGGCCTGGAGAAGTGAACTTTCCTCGTCTACCTCCATATGCAAATACGCTTGGTGTAAATAAAGGGTGATAAAATACCTGCCTCCGCTCATTTTTGAAAATATCTCTTCAATCCTGGATAGTTGTCGTCGACCAAACTCTATTTATTGTTACCTTGTAGTCCGCGCAAAGACGTAGGCCACCATTTTTTTTTATTACTGGAACTATGGGCGTTCCCCACTGCGAGTATAGAATTTTTTGGATTATTCCAGCCTTTTCCATTCGATCAAGCTCAGCATCAATCCTCCCTTTCAAAGCATATGGGACAGTACGGGGTTTAAACAAAATTGGGTCACAATCGCCTTTCAATTTAAGGGAGCATTTGAAATTCGGAATTTTCCCTACGTCCTCAGTGAACAAGTCTTCGTACGCGTCTAATATCTCTTCCAATTTAGCCTTACATTCCTTTTCGGAAATGTCGTGTACATCTACCTGATTAAAAGAAATAATATTTAGTTTAAGATTTCTAGACCACTCACGACCAATAATTGGTTCACAGCTTCATTTAGTATGTAAAGCATTCCTGAAATCTCTTTTCCCTCGTATTCAACTGTTACTCGAGCGACACCAAACGGCCGAATAATTTGACCGGTGTATGTTTTCAACTGCACAAACGTTTTTTCCATCGGATGATCGGGCCAGTTTTGATGAAAAAGTTCTTTAGAGATTGTCGATACTGCCGCTCCTGTGTCGTATTCCATCCTACATTCCTGTTTGTTTATTTTGAGGTTTACATAAAACCGTCCGCTCTGAAGATAATTGCAAGAAGCGATCATATTTATGAAAGAGACGTCGTCCTCGCTTTCGTAATTCTCCGTCGCGATATCGATGACGCGATTGTCGGCAATAGTTTAACTTAAGCAAACACTTTGAATGTGTCCCTTCTTACTACACCTTGAACATCTTAAATTCTTTTGGGTGCACTCATTTGCCCTGTGATCAGCTTTACCGCATTTAAAACATCTACCTCTTAGTTGTTCTAATTTTCTGGAAGTTGGCGATTTACGCTGTTTATTTGGGTTTTTAGCCCTGTAATCGTTACGGTCCGACGTATTTTTTTCCACGTAATGTACTGGCTGATTGAACATTTGTTTACTTTCAGCTTTTGACGACTCAACGGAAAGTGCGAGTTGGATCGTATCTTCGAATGTTTTGGATGCATCCTGTTGTAACAGTCTCTCTCTAATCTCGCTATCACGCACGCCGCGGATGAATTGTGATCGTAGATGAGTGTTGTTTGTCGATTTCTGACAGCTGTTGCAGATGAAATTGCAGTGCGTAGAGAGCTTTTTTAGTTCTGCGTGGAACTTTGCGATGGATTCGCCTTCGTGTTGAATCCGGAGTGAAAATTTATGTTGTTTAGCTATTTCATTCGGCGTGGGACACAAATGGTTTCGAAGCAATTTGGTTATTTCTTTATATTTCAACGTCTTGGGCGGTTCAGGAGCAGTGAGGCAAGAAAGAATGTGGAATAATTTCGGGAAAAGACAGTTGATCAGGATCTGTACACACTTTCTATCTCCTTCATCTGTGGTATCGGAAAGATCACGTAACTCAAGATAGTTTTCTAGACGCTGCATGTAAGAGTCAAAGTTTTCATTTGTCTCGTCGAAAGGGGCAAGATGAAGTCCTCGTACATCTCCTTTTGGCGATTGTACGTTTGCTGTGTTTGCAGTTGCAATTGTGGCGAAAGATGCTGGTAGATTCTGTATTGCTTCGGACAGCTGCCGCATTATATTTTTTAGATCTTCAGACATTATTTGTCAGATAATCGTTGAAATGAGATATAGGTTAATTTTTTTTTTCTCTGTAATTTATTTGATCAATGTATAAGGTAATTTCAAGATTAATGTAATGTAAGTTAAGTTCTATCGTGTTCTGTATGTTATATGTATGTATGAAGTAATCTCAAGACTAGTGTACCTCAATTACCTCACAGTTTCCTTTATCCAGTTTTATCCTCGTCGCCAGTTGTTGTGTATTGAAAATGCTTATTGTTCCATTTGATAATTCTTTTGTTTTATTTATTAAACTTCAATGATATATTATAAATATGCAGACCGCGTGTTGGAATGGATACGGAGAATGTGCAAAG
Organism: Portevinia maculata; assembly: GCA_949715645.1. Classification (NCBI taxonomy): domain Eukaryota; kingdom Metazoa; phylum Arthropoda; class Insecta; order Diptera; family Syrphidae; genus Portevinia; species Portevinia maculata. The sequence goes on from OX454527.1 coordinate 83,796,166, forward strand.
TCAAAAAAGCACGACGACAGAAAAAGTGGAGAGAGAGCTGTCAGATGCCATATGCAGTGTTGCCAGGGGTTTGTGTTACAACGATATGACACTTTTGTTTTTATAAGTGTGAACATGATATGGTGGTGCACTGACACAAACAAACTCATCATTTCATTTGACTTATTCACTCAGGTAAAGCCGACAAAGCCGACGCAGCCGAATAAAACTAATTCATTAAGTATTCTATTTATAATTATACAATTTTTCTAACACTAAATTAATCAGATATTATAATTATTAACATCCCTTTTAAATAATGAGACCTCTGTTAGGCGCGAGCAACTAAAAGAAGAAAAAATCTTCTTCTTTTCTTCTTCTTTCTTTAACCATGAGGTAATAATCTGGACTGAATGGATCATGTGGGAGGCACATCACTGCATCTGTACTGGTTCGTCTGCGGGGTTGTCCGGTTTGACATCGAAAGCTTTGTGTGCCACTTTGACAGGATTCTTAGAATCGCTCCTTTGAACATGGCAGTATCGAATGAGCGGGTCACGCTCCATTTTCTTTGAAATATGTTCTTTGACGTGAAGTCTTCATCGGATCTTAGAACTCCAAGGTTTGCTGCTCATGCTGTCAAGCCAAGCATTTTCCTGCCGTTAATTTGCACTCATACATTTTGTACGCTGTCCAACATTGTGAAACGTTTGCGTTTAAGGTTAGTAAGCATACTCGTATGTTGCGTTTGATGCAAATATATAGCTTATCTCTTGCGCTGCGGTAGCGGTGGTACAATGCCGTTGCCTATTTTACCGAGATACCATTCCCCGTCCAGCCTTTTTACATCAATATGCATTAATGCCTTCCGCGGGATAAGGCAGACCCGACCGTACTCTCTGTCTCTCTCCACATTTCATTGAAGTAATAAGAACAAAAGATCAGACTGTTGTCGCTGCTCATCACCCTTGCAACGTGCCATCGCCTTGACAACCCGAATATTTTTTCCATTAATAGGAGACGTCCGCTTATACGGACATTCAAGGTAAAGACCAAATAAGTCGTTATAACTGGCTAACCTGACACAAAACAAAATTACAAATCAATTTATTGATCCGTTTTCTTTCAAATCACTTCAATACCCCTGTTTTGTTGGGAAAGCTATCCGTATTGAAGTAGGATTTTATACGTATTACAAATACAAGATCCCACTGCGGATAAAGCAGAAGAGAAATCCTGCTTGTTGAAATCTCGATGCAGGTTTTCGACTCATGAGTTAAGATGAATTTTGAGTTAAGTTGACAATTAGTAGAGGTGATAGAAAAAGGAAAGGCATGCCTCTATTTATTTAACAACATACTCGTAGTACCTAGTACACGTACTTGCAACCGTACGAAAACAATTTCAACTCAAAACTCTAATGTCGACTATACGAGGAGTTTCTATTTTGAACATACTCTATACGAACATACTCTCTTCACTTTGGTAGTCTTGCTTATATACCACAGCTGATATCATTTCGCGAAAAAATTTCAAAACACGAAAAATGGTCAATTTATCAAAATTATCCATTCTAGTTGAATGAAAATGTTACATTATATTTATTATTAAAAATTCTTGCTGGTTTTGTCCTGGCAACGGAACACATTTGTTGATGTTTTCTGCACATTTTACCACTTTGTAAGTGTCTCTCGCGCAAACTATTCAGTTAAGAAAAAAATGATATTAGAAGCCTCAATATCATTTTTGAAGACCTATCCATAGATACCCGTATGGGTTTAATGAAAAAAAAAATTTGAGTTTCAGTTCTAGGTATGGGGAACCCCCAATATTTATTGTTTTTTTTTTTTATGTGAAAATCTTTTAGTTTTTGGAAAAAAATGCCTGTGACATTCCCGGACAGACAGACATGACGAATCTATAAGGGTTCCGTTTTTGGCCATTTGGCTACGGAACCCTAAAAACCAGGCTGCTGCGGATTGTTTTGGTGGGAATTTCGAACGGATAGCTTTCCCAATAAAACAGGGGTAATATAGCTTCATCGATTTCAAGGCTAGTTGACTGTCGTATTTCCTATTTGTTATGCAGCATTCTTCAAAGAAATTTGTTGTTCTCGCTTGATTTTGTATATAATAAATACGGTTGAATCTGAAACTCCAAACTCCAAATGGCTACTGTTGGAATAAACAGTTGCACATACAACAGTCGTCAACACGGAACACACCGTAAGTTTTGCCCAATTTGAATTTTTCAGATACACGTTCGTACCTTCATGTTTATTAACTATTGTGTTACTTCATTTTGCCTCAGTCCGCCGTTATAAGACATGACAACAATTGATTTATTGCCGAAAATCAGTCGTTATATCCGCCTCGCTGTTATATAGGTACGTCAACGTTATATGGCTTGATAGAACAGCTTATTATAACAAAGAACCAAATGGGGGAAAACGGCCGTTTTAAGCGAGGTCGCTATAGACGACTACGGCTGTAGTTGTATTCAGGCGTTCCGAACAATCAGAGACAAGTCTGCCCAAAACCCGGATCGCTTCCATATAACTATGTTCCATATTGAACCACAATTGAAACCCGTAAGCGATGAGTGGAGTGAAGTTGACTGCTGTGAAACAGTCTCAATATCAGAACATAAGCCTGATTGTCCCCCGCAAGACAAGCATCTATATGCCTAAGTCCAGCGCACTAACCACTAGCCCACAGCGTAGAATATGTTTATATTTGCATGATGTATGCCCTTGCATAGTAGGAATATTAGACTTGTTTACCTCCGGAACTCTTTAACCCAAGAAAGTAACTTCATGGCTTCAACCAAGTACAAATCAATACATTTTAGAAGAAAAAAACATTCAGAACAAATTCAGTATCCGCCCCCGAAAACAAACTACATTAGGTCTGTTCGCGTACTTTATGTGTAGAAAAATGAAAAATGTCAAATCTGCAAAATCGAGAGAGAATCCTCTCATTGCAAAGAAAAGTACGCGAACGCTTTTGTGTAAAAAGATAAAAAAGTTTGGCTTGAAAAAAAGCAACCGCTGTTTTTTTTTTTTGCTGGCAAACTCATAGGATTTTATCATCTGACAGTTTTCTTTTTTTTTACCAGCTGAAATTCTGTGTGAAGAAAAATGAACGAAAGTACATTTGTCTTTCGTTCATCTTTTTACCATTTTCTCAGTACGCGAACGCGTTTATTTAGTTTTGCACGAAAGTTTACATAAATTTACGTTTGCATATTAGTTCGCGAACAGACCTATTGTTTATTTACCTTAGAAACACTTTCCTTCATTCCCACGATTGCCATCGAACCCATCGTTTTCAATACTCAATACGAGGGCGGGTCAATAAGTCCGTGACTTTTTGAATTTCTGACCTCTTTACTGAAACGGCAACACTGCTCCTGTCAACAGGCATCTGTCAGTTGACTCCTGTCAAAATTTAAACTTGCTGCGTCAGTTAGTTTGTGTGTGACAGCTATTTTTATCAGACTACTCACTAATTTGAGGAGAAAATGGAAAAAAGTGAATTTCGTGTGCTTATTAAGCATTATTTCTTGCGAAAAAAAACCATTACCGAGACCAAGGCTAAGCTTGAAAAATACTGTGGGGACTCTGCACCATCGATTTCAATGGTAAAAAAGTGGTTTACTGAATTTCGTTGTGGCCGTACAAGCACTGAAGATGCCGAACGTCCTGGACGCCCAGTTGAGGTCTCTACACCCGAAACAATCGAAAAAATTCACGATATGGTGTTGGCCGACTGAAGATTGAAAGTGCGAGAGATTGTGGAAGCCGTAGGGATCTCGCATGGCTCAGTGGTTTCAATTTTGAATGATCACTTGGGCATGAGAAAGCTTTCCGAAAGATGGGTGCCGCGTTTGCTCACACTCGACCACAAACGCAATCGTGTAACAACTTCACAGGAAGGTTTGGCGTTGTTTAATCGCAATATGGAGGAGTTTTTGCGCCGTTTTGTAACCGTGGACGAAACATGGATCCATCACAACACACCAGAGACCAAACAACAGTCAAAACAGTGGGTTTCTAAGGGTGAATCGGCGCCAAAGAAGGCCAAGGTGGGTTTGTCAGCCAATAAAGTTATGGCGACTGTTTTTTGGGATGCACGCGGGATAATCTACATTGACTACCTTCAAAAGGGAAGAACAATCAATGTGGAATATTATGCCAACTTATTGGACCGATTCAATGACGATTTGAAAAAAAAAACCGACCTCATTTGGCCAAGAAAAAAGTTCTTTTCCACCAAGACAATGCAAGGGTGCACACATGTGCAGTCGCCATGGCAAAAATCCATGAATTGGGCTATGAATTGCTCCCTCATCCACCCTATTCTCCAGATTTGGCTCCGAGCGACTACTTCTTGTTCCCAAACCTGAAGAAATGGCTTGGTGGAAAAAGATTTGACTCCAATGATGAAGTCATCTCGCAAACAAAGGCCTATTTTGAGGACCTCGACAAATCATTTTTTTTTTGGAAGGGATAAAAAAATTGGAGAAGCGTTGGACAAAGTGTACAGAGCTCAAGGGAGACTACGTTAAAAATAAATTTTTTTTTTATCAAAAAATCTGTGTTTTATTCCAAAAGTCACGGACTTATTGACCCGCCCTCGTATAATAGGAATATAGCCAATTTCATTCATCATTGACATTACTTCATTGAGTGGTGTCAACGGCCAAATTGATACAAATAAAATTAAAAAAATACTTTTCCTAATTGACCTTATGGAAACATGACTTATCATTTTCCTAATTGATTTAATTTTCATGAACGAAATTTATGTAGTTGTTTACATTGTCATAATGTGACAGCAACTATGATGGTCATTTATTTCTAGTAGGTACCTACCGAAAGAAAACAAAATATATGCATGCAAATTTAAGAGTATGCATTCTTTTTTATATAGACAAGTTTGTATACTTAAGAGAACGAGGAAAAAAAATTATTCAAAAAAAAGCTCTTTCTGCTGTTACCAAGTAGAGAAAAAATATATTAAATAACATTAAATATATTCAACGCAGTCCATGAAAGAAGAATTTATTTAAACTGTCATCATCATTAAAATAAGAAATAAAAAACATTTCCCGCACTTTCCCCATGAAAGCATTAATGTCAAAAATACTTACAGCAGCCAAAATAGCTTCACAATAATCAGGTACGTGAAAACAATAAATTGAAACATTTTCCTGTAAAGATTTCGTAATACAAAATGCACTTAGGAATGTTTTACAGTTCGCGAAACTATTTACAAGTGTTTCAATTTTTCACTACGAAATCAATCGCGCAACGAGATAAATAAATTAAAAGTTTCGCACGTGGACGGAAAAACACTCCTTTACTACACTTCTCAGCTGATGATTTTTTGCACTTTGTTTTCATCAAAATAGGTACACAACACAGTTTACGTCGTTGTTGTCCCATTCATTAGGCGGTATTTGACATTGTGACGGTCGCGTTGCGTACTTTTCTCTGTCGGAATAATTCGAAAATTCTATTTCTGTATTCTCTTCTGCGAGCTTAAATGGGTGTGTGATGTTGGTGTTGACTCTTTATGGTGAATGCTTTTGTTTCTGATGGGTAAGCAAAAGCTTTCTTTCCACGCTTTTGAATTTAATCACATAATGTTGCGTGTTGTTAGGATATACATATTTGACAGCCGCAAGATAGACTTTAGTATCGAAAAGGTTATTTATATATTGGATGGATTTTTTGCATTTTTCTCAATAGTCTATGCACTTTTTTAAGAACTTTTGCGCCATGAAAACATCGTGAAGGGTTTGCATATGAGACGCTGGAAATTGACAATTTATTGTGAGTTTCTTAATTATTTTCTCAAAGAAAACATTGTGTGTCTAGGCCCCTATTATGAATAGCGAAGCTAACGTTGGACTCGCTAAGATTAATATCTTAAAGTAGACAAATTGTTTAACAAATATAATTCAGCTGGATCCCCCATTGCGCTTGTCGTTTGTCGAAGAACAATTACTCTTGTCGATTGTGGCCGCCATTTTTCTATTTCACATCCGATTGCTGTCAATTGTAATTTTCTCATCGACGCGTTGGGCATATAAATTTTCATAATATTCTTTTAATAAAATATGATTAACATTTAAAAGTAGGCATCGCTTTTTGCAAACCAACACAATAATTACCACTTTATTTGACACAATAATTGCATAATTTTTCTTAACTTATGACAAAAAATTTTGAATTTGAATTCTTTAAAGTATTGCTTACTTTAAGATGTTATTTTTTAGCGAGCCTTTCACAATAGAGCATTGCTCATTTGATTACTTAGACAATTAAATAGGTACCAATCATTCGATCCAATCAACACAATCGACAAAAAATATCGCTTCGATTGGTAATGGACAACCGCAATCGGGGCCTGAGTTCTACTCCATGCAACTGAACTGAATACATTCTTCTTATTATATAAAGCAACCTTTTTAAATTTAGTTCGTAAAATGATTTTAAGGACCTAGAATTCTGTTAGGTAGGTAGAAGTGGCGGTTCGGCTTGAACCCAATTAGCACTTATTGTGCCTTTTTGTTACCACGACTCGTGTGACCTATGTTGTAGTGGTTGTAGAGCATTTGATGTGTGGCTATATCCAACCTGTGGAATTGAGAAAACGGATAAGATCTTGTATCCCTTTGCCCGCAATAGCTCTAAGGTCGTCGAAGAATGGTTGGTTCAGTGCCCGCAGTCTAGCTCTTGCTAGTGCCGGACATTCGCAGAGGAAATGGAAGAGAGTTTCTCTTTCGTTTACATTCCCGCAGCTTCGGCAGTGGGTGTTAAATGGGATACCTAGTTTGGCCGCATGGTCTCCAATTGGCCAGTGCCCGGTGATTATCGCCGTAATTCTGGAGACTGTTCTGTTTAGAAGATCTCCTGTTCTTCCTTTGTCATAAATAGGCCATATCTTCCTCGATATGATGCATTTAGTTAACCTTCTCCATTGAAGATTGGCTTTCTGCAGGAATTGTGAGTGTATTTGTGTCTTGACCGCACCTAGCGGAATGTGAACCCTTGCAGCGAGTGAGCCGTCCAGAGCTGAGCCCTGCCTGGCCGAAGGGATATTGACACTTTAGTGATTCCGAGTAGACACCGGCCCCCACACCACAGTTCATCTTAGAACCGTCGGTGTATATGACCGTGTCGAAATCTTTTACTACTTCGTCCCTCTTCCAACAAGCTCTGGAAGGGAAGCTTACTTGGAAGCCTTTTGTGAAGTTTAGTTTGGGTGTGATGTAGTCGGTTGGAAACGTGACCGTGCCTTCTGGTAGCGAGTCCAGAATGCTTCTGTGGCCGTATGGCATTGCAGTCCAGCACCCCGATTCCCTGAGTCTTACCGCACTACATAGTGCGGTGTCTTTTGTGTGTAGGTCAAGAGGCAAAAGGTGCAAGAGCACAGTGAGGGCGTCCGTTGGGGCCGACCTCAGTGCACCCGTGGTGCCTATACAGGCTGTCCTTTGCAATCTTTTCAGTTTTGTGAGGTTGTAACCTTTACTCAACGCGGGCCACCATACTAGTGATCCATAGGTGAGGATTGGACGCACTACTGCTGTGTACATCCACAAGGTCATCTTTGGTTGAAGTCCCCACTTCTTTCCAAAGGTTCTGCTACAGGCATAGAAGGCAATACACGCCTTCCTCACTCTGTGTTCAATGTTATGTTTCCAGTTAAGTTTAGGATCGAGCGCGATACCCAGATACTTAGCGCTGGAGGATAGTGTAAGTGGTTGACCGTTTAGGCGGGGTAGGGTAAAATCGGGTATTTTGGTTTTGGTGGTGAACAGCATCAGTTCGGTTTTGCTCGGGTTAACGCCGAGGCCCACACCTTGTAGCCCAGGTGCTTACCTTGTCTAGAGCATTCCCCATGATATCACTTATCACGGAGGGAAACTTCCCTGACACTAGTATCACCACGTCATCCGCATACGCGACAGCTTTGACCCTTTCCCTGTCTAGTTTTACTAGAATTTTGTTCATAACCATTAGCCATAGTAGAGGAGAAATGACGCCACCCTGTGGCGTTCCTCTATGGGCAAATTTGGTTAAGTGGCTGTTGCCTAGTGTTGCCTGAATGACTCTTGTTCCGAGCATAGAAGCTATCCATTTCCTAACAGATTCCTCTATGCCCAGTTCGACCAGAGATTCAAGAATAGCTTCCGTGTGTACGTTGTTGAAGGCTCCCTCTATATCCAAGAAGGAGGCTAGGGTGTATTCTTTGTAGTGTATGGATTTCTCGATAGTTCGCACTACTTCATGGAGAGCCGTTTCCGTGGATCGGCCTTTGAGATGGGCGTGCTGTGATTTGGAAAGCGATGTTTCTGGCAGAGAACTTCGCATATGGATGTCTAGGACACGCTCCAGGGTTTTGAGTATAAAGGAGGTTAGACTGATAGGTCTGAAGTCCTTTGCGGATACGTGCCCGCGTTTACCCACCTTCGGTATAAACACCACCCTGGCGCGTCTCCAGGAGTGTGGTACGTGGTTTAGCGATAAACAGCTTCGGAATATCGACACCAACCAAGGTATTGATAGGTTTTGTGTTTTTGTAACATGACAGGCACAATGCCGTCAGGCCCCGGAGACTTATATGGGGAGAAGCTGTTAATAGCCCAGGAAATCTTTTCCTCGGTTGCGTACTAATATCACTGCATCCGGGAAAGTGAGTGTTTATAAGGAGTTCCAGGGTCTCCGCTGGCGATTCTGTCCATCCTCCGTCTGGTCTTTTCAGAAAAGAAGGGTTGGAGTGTTCCTTGGACAGAATTTTGCTTAGCCTAGCGGAGTCCTTAAGGGTTTCTATCGACTGACAGTACTCCATCCAGGCCTCCTTTTTGGATGCCTTTATGGCTTTCTTATACAGACTTAGACAGTCCTTATAAGGCCGCCAGAAATTGTGTTTGTGGCAGATGTTGAAAATCGCTCTAGTCATCTGTCTGAGACTGGAGAGATCTTCGTTCCACCATGGGGGAAGCGTTTTTTTACTGCGTTTAACTGGGCACGAGACTTTGTATGCTACATCCATAGCCTTCTCAAAAGTCTTTACCTGTACATCCAGTTCTTTAATTGCAGCTGTGTTAGTTTCAGGTATATTTTTGAGTTTTAACCGAAGGACTTGGCCAAACTTGGTCCAATTAACTCTTTTGGGGTTTCTATAAGGTTTTATGGTCTCGACCTCGAGACTCATGTCGTAGAGGATCCATCTGTGGTCTCAGAGTGACTCCAGATTGGAAACTCTCCAGTTGTCGACCTTAAAGTTATTATTGTTTGTTTTTAATGTAACATCTAGTACCTCTTCCCATCCCCTGTACGTTTCCGTACTCGGAAAGACAAAAGTTGGGGTCGTACCCTTGTTACAGACTGATAGATTAGTGGTTAAAAGAAAATCAAAAAGTGACTCACCTCTTTCATTATCTTCTGAGCTGCCCCATATAGAATGCCTGGCGTTGGCGTCGCAGCCCATCAGTAGGTTGTCCTTCACTGTTGTTGAGGCTATGAGCAGCTCCACCTCCTCTGGCGGTACAGGTCTCCCATGAGCCATGTATGCTGAAGCCAGGTATGTTGCTTGGTTCGCACACTCCAATTTAATCACTGTCAAATCATGTGAGCTATAAAAAACCTTTTAGATGTTTCTTAGTATGCATGTTCTAGGCTTACCTGTGGCCTGGTGTTTGTAAAACAGGTCGTATTGTGTGTCTTGGAGCCCCTTTACGGATGAGTCCCTCACCCATGGCTCCTGGATAATGCCGATGTCAATGTTCTTCTCCCTTAGAAAAACAATTAGATTATCGGAGGCACACCTTGAGTGCCTCAGGTTAATCTGTATGACTTTCAGCATTATGTGGTTGAAGGGGTTTCGTCGGCGATCATCAGGTCCTCCAACAACTTGTCGGTATCGACGATGTCCACATCGTCCTCAGGACCTGAGGAAAGGAAGACTTTGAGCTTGGCATGCCTTATGCCAAACCTAAGTTTATGGTCAGTTTTCTCGAGAGCACCCAGGCACTCGTTGTTTATGATTAGGAGGAAGGACATGGTATTTTTATAGGGTTCCTCCGCCTTGATGACTGACCAGTCATCCATCGGAACCGTCGGGTTGTGGAGTTTGAGACATTGGAGGAGCCTTCCCCCTTCTATCTTCATATTGGGCAACCAAATGCGGGCCCTAGGTCTCCTCTGTATGTCCTTAGCTGGGATAAGCTTGAGCTTCAAACCATCCCAGGCGTCGCTTACCTTAGCAACGCATCCACTAAGGAAGTCCTTGGAGAATTGGTCGGCGCACTTGATTACCCGATATCCCCTCACCACCTCGGCGGAATCAAAGTCGGGAAGAGGTTCCCCTTGGTTGTTCACGATGTGGTCTATCACCATTTCGGAGAGCTTGGCCTCAATACTTCCCCACGCATTGGCTATGGATTTCCCGTTTGTCGAGAGATCATCCACTAGTGCGACCTGAAGGTGATCCCTAACCACCTCGGTAAAGGGACGCTTCTGGGCCGCACCGTCCGCCGACGTGCTTGGCTTGGCTGTTGCTGCTGAACCTTCAACAACCTTGGTTTTTTTAGGGGCTGGGCGGTGGGAGATCTCTTCTTGAGACCTGTCACGCTTCGCTCCCTGTCGGCTTCTATTTTTCAGGCTCTCGTTGTATTCGTCAACGATTGCCTGGTATTTGATCCTATCCGCCTGATCCTTTTCGTGGACCTTTCCTGCAGCCTCATTTTTCGCTATCTTACCTAAGATATGGAGGGCCATCTGGTACTTGCTCTTATTAACTTTCCCTGCGGGTTTGGGTTTGTTTCGGGTCTGTTTGGTTGTTAATTGGTTTGCGGTCGAGGTGCTAGCCTTAGCACTCTCGCCGCTTTGTGACGGGAAGAATTCTGTTAAGTTGCAGCTAAATTTATTTATGTTTATCTAGTAGGTAGGTTCATATAAGCTAAATTAAATACTAATATGTATAAAAAAATTAATTTTAAATTTAAAAAAATTGACCTAGTAATTACTCGATACTTTTGATTCCGTACAAATAAAATTAGTATCGATACCTTTTTGATTCGATACAAGTAAGAATCGAATTAAAATACTCGTATGTCGTCTCCAGGTGGCAACAGCGAAAATCTACCCGTTGTATTAACGACCGCGGTCGGGGCAAGGATTCTGGAGGCCCCAACCAAATTACTACCACCGCCCCCCGCTTGTACAGGCGTTGACTTAGGAGTTGTAAGAACGCTTGCTTCCGAAGACTCCTGGAAAGATGGAGAAAGTAGCGGAGAGGTTCAACCTGATACGCTTAATCTTCATTCCAATAGAAAGGTAGCTGGTTGTTGCGTTGTTGCTGATGAGGCCCAGAAAACCGGACAGGTTGAACGTTCTGCAGAATCGATACGCACTGTTAGGCTTCTGTCTAAGAGCCAGCGGAAGAGGAAACATAGGAAGGCGGCAATCGCGCAGCGCAAAGAAACTGAACCAGTTGAAGGCGCAAGCGCTGAGAGCTGCACTACCTCGGCGGCGACGGCTGAGAGATGCAGGTGGATAGAGGTTACCCCAACCGAAACGCATCAGCGGATTGAAACCAACGCTGCCTCCTCTTCAATTCCACTGTAATACCTCTAACTCATGGAGGTCCCCGCGCACAAAATCTGAGTGAAACAGTGTCTGCAACCAGCAATGCTTGCAGCACCAGTGCACAGAAATTGGCTGTCGCGAAGAAAAACACGGTAATTATATTTCCTCAGATCAACCTTCAACATTCGAAGGCTGCTACTGCTCTAATCAGTAAGAAACTTTCCGGGTTGAGTACAAAACCCCACATAACATCCATACAGGAGCCATGGGTGTGGAAAAATCGCATTGTGGCCTTGGAGGTGTTCGTGGCACTACGATACTCTGTGACGAGCGGTCCGTAAGGCCCAGGGCTTGTCTTGCTGTGTCGCCTACATATGTACCGATAAAATCAAGTTTGTGGGTAGATGTGTAGGACATGTTCCTGCTAGTATTTACATTCTAAGATTTGACAAATTCCCTATAGTCGTTTCTATTACATACATAAAAAAATGGGTTGAAGTGGGCGATCACAAGCTATTGCCGTTACCCTACCAACCCCATGATACATCCATCAAGCAAACAACTTAATAAAACAGTATCCAACCCATATTCGTTATACATAGTTTGTGTCAATTATCGTATCGAAAAGGATGTGTCAATTAACGTATCGAAAGGATTTCGCAGCCCAAACTAATAAATATAACTCAGCTGTTTGTGCAAAACCAAATGAATATTTTCTGCTGATATTTCGAGATTCGATAGTAGGTTTGTTTTTTTACTCAAGCGTATAAAGGCTTAGATTAAAAGCTCGACTGTGACTTGGCAGCTCTATGCTGGCTGACATTTGACATTTCGGCTGTTTTCTCCAGTCAACTTAGAGTATATTGATCCTGAACATTAAATTCCAAAACACAACTCAGATATAATTATCTAATTCTGCCACCGCGTAGGGCTAGAAATTTGCAATTAAAAGTATAAAGTTGATCGCTATAGGACCAGTGCCAGTGATTTTGAAATGGCTGCGGTTTAATATTTTTTTGGTAAAAATAAAATATCACACGCAAGAAAAATTTGGTAGGTGAGAAATGTCAAAGTTTTAACATTCGATAATAATAGTTATTGCCAATAACTTATTGGAATACGTAGAAAACTATGTTTGGAAGAACTGATCTATACGCGGCTAAGGACTTGGGGGCTATAGTTATCCCCGCTGAGTTAGCGTATATAGGCTAAGGTTTTGTTGTTGTGCAAATGTGAGTAAGCGTATATACTTACTTACTTAATTAGGTGGCGCTACAGTCCGGGGTGGACCTGGGCCTCAACCAATACGCCTCCCCAGTTAGCACGATCTTTGGCTAACTGCCTCCAGTTGCGCACTCCAAGTTGGTTGAGGTCCCCTTCCACTTGCGCGCGCCACCTAAGGCGAGGTCTTCCTCTACTGCGTAGTCCTCCGGGTTGGAATCGAAGACTCTTCGGGCCGGATCGTTGGTGTCCCTTGGCTCTACATGTCCTAGCTATCTTAGTCGACTGATACGTACTTTTTTGACCAGGTCAATGTCGCTGTACAGCTCGTAGAGTTCGCTGTTAAATTCCCTCCTCCATAACCTGTCAACGCAAACGGGACCGAAAATCACTCGAAGAATTTTGCGTTCGAAACGACCAAAAAGATCTTTATCCGCTTTTGCTAATGTCCACGCTTCTGCGCCGAAGAGCAGGACTGGGATGATGAGGGTCTTATATAGAGTCTCCTTAGTTTTTCTTGATAAGGCCTTACTAATCAATTGCCGTCTTATGCCAATGAAACAGCGGTTGGCAAGTGTATTTCTGTGTTTGATTTCAGCTGTGGTGTCATTATCAGAATTAATAACGGAGCCGAGGTAGACAAAGTCCTTAACTACCTTATAGCTGTCTATCGTGACGTTCTGTTCGATTCGTCGATGTTGTGTGTCCCTTCTTGTTGACAGCATATACTTGGTTTTGCCCTCATTCATTACTAAACTCATTTTTGTCGCTTCTGTGATAATACTTGCAAACGCACCAGTGACAACTCACTGTGTTCTGCCAATTATGTCAATGTCGTCAGCATAATATGCAAGTAGTTGCACAGACTTTTGAAAGATTGCGCCTCTAGTGTTGGCTTGCCAGTTTCGCACAATTTTCTCAAGTATGATGTTGAAGAAGTCACATGACAGCGCATCACCTTGTCTAAATCCTTTTTTAACATCAAAGGTCTCGGTCAGATTGTATCCGAATTTATGGAGCAGCGGGCGTTCTCCATCGTCATTCTGCACAATCTGACAAGTTTGGCAGGTATGCCAAAACTAGACATGGCTGTGTATAGCTCGTTTCTAAAGATGCTGTCATATGCGGCCTTAAAATCGATAAAAAGATGGTGGGTATCGATTTGGACTTCTTGGGTTTTCTCTAGGATCTGCCGTAGTGTGAATATCTGATCGGTAATGAAACAATTTAAATTGTTCGCCTATACCCCACTGCATTACCTACTTTGAATGTTTCCTAACAAGCCTTTACTTAGGACCACCATTATTAAACTAATGTGTCAAAATTGAGAAATTGAACATAAAATTGGCAAGGAAACAAATGAATACATTTTTCCGTACGGGAAACTTTTTCTGTTCAACTTTTCAGTCAATTCACAGAACTCATACAAACCGTTCTTATGATGTGCTCGTTTCAATTTGTTTACTATTCCACTTTTTGCGTATTGCTATAACTAGAGCCTTATTTAGGGTGGTGGGCGAACATCGAAATTACATACCTACAAGCACTGTAATTTCGAAGTTCGCCCATATCAACAGCAAATTTAATGTGAAGGTTTAATTTGTAGTACATTTTTTTCCTATGCAAATTTCAAAGTACGGCTTAAGTAATTTGAACTTCAAATAAGATTTTTTTATTGCTATGATGACTGCAGTGTTTTGCCCGGGCGAAGCTCGTTCGCCCAGATATTTTTAATATGGAGTTTCACCTCCATTTGTATGGAACACAATATGTAGCCGCCTCATGAATGGTGACATTTTTTCATAGTGCCGGTTGAATTTTATGAATCGCGCGTCGAATCTCACGTTTCATTTCAGGAATTGTTCTTGGATTATGCATCTCACGGTAACAAACGCCGTTAACGGTGATAACTTCGCCAGTCCAAAATGCGCAACAAATAGTGGGTCGTGGTGGTGGGCCAATTCGTCATTGATTCGTCAAAAGGACCAACGTGTGGCATCAGTCACGAGGCGGATATTGTGCTCCATAGATCACTCCATGTCTACACTCTTTATAACAATTAAATCATTAGAACTATCCTTAGAAATTTCGAATAGGCGGTCTTAATGGGACACCGTTTAGTTTTCTTATCAGTTGGTTGTTTTTTTTTCATTTCCCGGGTGCGTGGTGCCACCGTCAAACCAAGACGTATGAAACTCTTCATTTATCAACGTTCAAAATGAATTTTGGATCTTGTTAATTTTCAGTCCCTTTCCAATAAGAATAAATAAATAAATATATATCCGCCGTGGTCGTATTCCTCCATTCTCCATTATCAACGTCCAAACCCCCGGTATATTGGGAGCGATTCCAGTAAGTTACTCTATTTTCAGTACTGGTTTTATGTATATGTACGTATATAGAATAATTGTAAATTTTTATTTCAAGCAAAATAGTACTTTTTTATTTTAAAATACAAAAAAAAACAAATTTTCACAAGATATTTGACAATGCACACAGTAGTTGTACAAAGATAGACCTTGCTTCTTATTCAAAGTTAGAACTTAAAGTAACGTAATAAATAATATAAGTCATGCGTAGATATATATATATCTAACAGTTCTTTTTCAAAAATATAGAACATGTACATGGATCAATTATCGAAACATTCCGAACTGTTTAAGGGCACTGAGTTGAGAAACGCATAACTTTTAGTTATCCCGTTTTAGTAACTTATGATTTGTAACAATGTTATAAGAATATCTATAAAAATGCATTTATTTTTATTTAATTTGTTCACTGATACTTTGGCCTAAACAGACTAGAAACTATTTCTAAGATTTCTTATTGTTGTGCACTTATGGTCTATTTATTCCTTAAAAGTTTATGTTTATGATGTACTCTACATGATTGTTCTTAAAAAAATCTATTCATATATTTTTTTTATAAAATAAACAACAATTGTGCAATTCGGAAGAGAAAAACGATAGAAGACAAATAAAGCTTTTGAAACTTGTACGAGTGTGATTTTTGTTCATTTAAAACATCCCTGGTCTGTCGCTTTCGCGGTTGCCCTGCTTCTCAAAAAACATGGCATCCTTAAAAGAAAGAATTTGTTAAAAAATAAAATCCAACATTTCATTTGTTACTTACAATAAGGAATGTCGCTCCCAGAAGAACAGCCTTCATTCGAACATCCAAGTCCATTGGAAAAGTAATACCAAAGAAATCAGCATCGGTAAATATTTCTCTAGCCAGGCCGGACCACTGTTTTGAAATTTTTCCGACTTGTTCACCGGTCAAAGATACAACCTGAAATTCATTACCAAACGTGGATAGCACGAAAAAAATAGGGACAATGATTTATTTTAAGCACCTTAAACTCTACATCACCGCATAAGGAAAATGTACAAAATGGCCCCTCAATTCTTAGAACAACGTCACCCAGGGAGTTCTTAATCCTAAACGATGGGCTGCATATCGACCACTCCTGTTCGATTGTGCCAATAACATTGCCTGGAGGGGCTGAGACTTCCATCGTTTGTAAGCAACAAGGAAAACAACAGCTCTCACATGCCAGGGGACGATTCAAGTGTAGAACTTCATTTTTATAATTATCAAAGATTCGCATATCGAATGGACGCATCGGACCGCACATGTTACGCGTACAGCAGTCAGTATCTTCGGCAGCAAAGTAGACCTTTTGGCCTAAACTATTTTTAATTGAGAATTTATTGTTGGTCTCGAAGCCGATCATTGCCTCGAGCAATTCGACTTTTTGTTTAACTAAGAGCTGGTCGACAGTCAAAAGGTACTCCAAGCCGCGTGGACAATTCGGAACTCCAGGTGGTATAATCATCCATTCGCCTGAAATAAAAATTAAATTGGAGAATAAATTAACTGTTTATCAACAAAAAAACATTCAGAGATGACACCCTTATTATATGTCCTTGTGAATTCTAGTCACTCTTAAACCCTCATTCGATAGATGTATAGTTATTTTAAACTCGAAATTTCGGGCCTTACAGCCAGAAATGGGGTTTGATTGTTTATCAATTTTATTGAATAGACCAACATGAAGTATACTGTAATTGTATTGGTTTCTTTCTATTTCCCGATTTATTTCATTCAAGAAGGGGGAGAGGGTGAAAAAATGTACGCGAGGGACAGTCCCCTTGGGCGAACTTTATTATCAAGGTTCGCAGAACGATAAAATATGATTCGTTCTCTCATGAAAAGTTCGCAAAGGAATTTGATTTCTGATTCGATCGCGAACCTTATTTTTCGTTTCGTTTAAAAATATAATTCGTTTTCACGATCGAATCAAATCTGTTGCGATCTATTGGAGATCCGTTCGCGAACTGTTCGAATGGGAAAAAAAAAGTAATTTTACATGAAAATTATATTACATATTTATACCCTATTCTAAGGGTATATTAATTTTGACGCATAGTTTGTAACATACCTTAATATTGCCCGTAGACCCCTAAAAGTTACTATATTTATGATCAGCATCGATAGTAATGTCGATCTAGCCATGTCCGTCCGTCCGTCTGTCGGCAAAAATTAGGCCTTTAAACTGGACCTAGAGAGCTGAAATTTTAACCATATACTCTCTAGGGTCCCGAAATATTCAAGTTTAAGAATTTTTGAAATTCGCCCACAGACACGCCCACAAACTCAAAAAAACAATTTTTTCTAAAAAATCGAATTTTGAGCTAGAAAGCTGAAATTTTTTATATATGATCTATGACTCCTATAACTGATCGGGAGATAAAATTTTTAAAATCCGCCCACTGACACGCCCACAATTAAATAAAACAATTTTATTGAAAAACCAAAGTTTGAGGTAGGGAGCTGAAATTAATAATATGTACTCTCTAGGGGCCCTTTATGCTCATGTGTAAATATTTTCAAAATCCGCCTACTGACACGCCCACAATTTAAAAAAAACACACTTTTTTTGAAAATCCAAAGTTTGAGCTAGGGAGCTAAAATTTAAAATATACACCCCTATCGAGGTATCCGTTCGGAACGGAATTTTCTCCGATTTGTACGAAATCGGAGAAATTGCATTCGAGGTATCCGTTCCGATACAAGTTTCGGAAAAAATTCTCCGATGACATGTAGCGCACCTTGTCGCATTGCGTTGTACCGCGTTTATGTCAATTACTTTTGACAGATACACGGCAAATATTCTCCGACAACCAATTGTTGCGGAATATTTTAATAAACAATGGAAACTCCATCAAAATTGTAAGTAATGAAACCAAAAATAAATGTTTGTTAGGATTTATTTCAGTAATGTCTTATTTCAGAAAGAAAACAATAAGGAGGGCTCAACAAGAGCGATTGGTAGAAATGCTATCTACCAAAGTGGATATAACCCACAATTTAACAAAAAGACCGGCTGAGGAAGTTGCTACTTTTTGGGAAAGCATCGCAACTGAATTAAATTTGTTGGGTTCACCAGTTAGAGATGTAATTGGTTGGAAAAAGGTATATAAAATTGAAATCTTAAAGCGATATAACAAATAACTGAATTTTTAAATCAAGGTTTGGAGCGACTACAAAACCTATATAAAAAAAAATTGGCAGTCAACAAAAAGGAAGCATCGGTTACAGGTGAGGTGGTGGACCTTTTAAAGCAAAAAGTTTTACTTCCATTGAAGAAGCGGTGATAGGAATCATCAATATGAAGGACAGCATAAACGGAGTTGGAGCAAGGACATTATGGACCCGATGCCAAGAAAAATAGTTTTGCAGAGTCTAATCTCAATGAAAATGATCATAGAAAGGAAAACAGTTCATCGGCAAATTTGGAACTTGGTTATGAATCATTTGAAAACAGTGATGAAGACGACCTAATTGCAGCACTAAGTACAAGTGTATATAAGTTAAGTGAAATGAACCTAAAACTTTTATAAATGCCACGAAGGCAAGTTTTTGTTAACTCTTTTTATTATTTATTTATTAAAATGAAGTGTATATATTATGTTATTCAAATTGCATCAATATTTCATTTCTCGTTGCAATGGCCTCACTATGATAGTATGATGTCAAGACCACTGAAATGCTCTCTATTTCTTCAGAATCGTCCATGCCTGCAGTCTCTTCCTCAGTAGAGAAATGAAGACAATTTTTTTTCATCTTTTGACAACTCGGTAATAACATATGTTTGAATTATAGAGATGGTATTTTCGAAAATATATCGATATTTGACTGAATCGATATATTTTTAAATAGAAATTGATTTGTGTTCTAGTTAACGATAGCGTACAATTTATTGGCAAAGTGACATCCTTCCTTGTTAAAAACTATGAAATTAAACTCCCTTTATAGATATATGATAATTTAAAGCTCGTTAAGTCTTCATTATATATAAGTATCGAAAGACATATTGACATATCGATCTTTAAATGTACTTTACACATCTCTTTTAGAACCTTAAGTCTGTCGCATATCAAATCAATGCGACGCGGTGCGCCATCGCAATTACATATAAATTTTCTTCCGAAGTCAGATACCTCGAATGCAATTTGAGTCTCCGAAGGAGTATGCGTTGCGGAGAATTTTCCGTTCCGACAGATACCTCGATAGGGCCGATAGGTATACTTTCTAGGGGCCCTTTATGCTCATGTGTAAATACTTTCAAAATCTGCCTACTGACACGCCCACAATTTAAAAAAAAAACTTTTTTGAAAATCCAAAGTTTGAGGTAGGGAGCTGAACTTTATAATATATACCCTCTAGGGGCCCTTTGTGTTCATGTGTTAATTTTTTTTAAATCCGCCTCCTGACACGCCCACAATTAAATAAAATAATTTTATTGAAAAACCAAAGTTTGAGCTAGGGAGCGTTTGTTTTTCAAAAATTCTTACACTTCATTATTTACAGCATATGTTCCAAATTTCAGCTTTCTAGCTCGAGTTTTAAGGCCTAATTGTTGTTGACGGACGGACGGCCAACGACATTGTAAGATCGACATTACCATCGATGCTGATCATAAATATAGTAACTTTTAGGGGTCTACAAGCAATATTAAGGTATGTTACAAACTTCGCGTCAAAATTAATAGGTATACCCTTAGAATAGGGTATAAAAACACGTCCCCCCGCGCACCGCTTCGAATTTTAGGTCCTCAAAATTAGTGACGGATGGACGGACATGAATACCCTTAGGATATTATATAAAAAGATGGAAAAATGAATTAGAATAATTAGAGTATTAAATTTCATTTTTTATATGACACCAAGCACACTCAAAACCCAAACACTCTGCCATTATCGTTGAATGTCATTTGCTACATTGAAACCGAACGGCGTTTGACTGGCATGTTCTTTAATGACAACCTTCGTTGGAATGACAACATATTCAATGTCGCCAAGAACGCTGCGAAATGTGAGCTTTTTTTCGCCAAGGGTAGTTTCAGACCGAGGGCGGCTGTTTCTGTCGCGAAAAATATAAAATACTATCTCGTTCCATGTTTCAATACATTGTGGCCGTACAAATTGAACGCCACAATTGTCGGGAGCTGCATAAATTTGTATGCGCATCGGCGTACTTTGCTGGAGACATTGAAGAAGTGCCTCCCTCCCCAGTAAAAGAACTTGACGAGTACTGAGAGAATTAGTAGATATATCTTGTCATCGGCTGCTACGCCAGCGCACACACTCAGGTGTGGGGTAGCCGAGATACCAACAAAAGAGGTGAGCCAATTTTAGAATATCTATATATAGTAAAAACCTCGTTATACTAAATAAGGAAGATAAACCCACATTTAGGCACTCTATAAGGGAAGAAGTTTTAGACCTTACACTCTCATCTCAATTTATTCAAAATATAATAGGAGTGGCATGTGTCCGATGAGGCACCTTTATTGGATCATATGCACATCAAATTCAATTCAAATTAAGGTGGAACAGCAACACGGAACACCCGCCAGTGCATTATGACAACAGACTTACTAACTGGAGAACATATTGAGAAAACTTAGCGGTCAATTCTGACATGTTACCAGCAGCACCACTAACAACAAGTGATGCAGACGCTGCACAATGTTAGCTTAACGACATTATGCTCTCCTCCTTTAGAAGTAGTTGCAAGGTAAAGCGCACTGTGGTCAAAAGGTGCGTACCATGGACCATGGTAAAACGATAACCTAGAGACTATCCAAAAAATCTCAGCAGAATCAACAGCTAATCCGGGAGACTATTTATTCCGGTTAAGTGGGTCATAAACTGATTTAAATCATGCAAGTGTAGTGTACAGATGGTATTTTTCCTGTCCTTATCCAAAAAGTTACCAATGGATTACTTAATACCTACCATGACTGCCTTATTTAGCTTTAGTTGCAACTGGGGGCATATACCAAGCACTTGGAGAGTAGTTCATCCCCAAACCAGGCTACAAGCCGATTGAATCATACCGTCCCAAAAGCTTGGCATCGTTTGTTCTGAAAACATTGAAAATGATTATCGCCGTTCACATCAGAGAATGC
Source organism: Portevinia maculata (assembly GCA_949715645.1). Classification (NCBI taxonomy): domain Eukaryota; kingdom Metazoa; phylum Arthropoda; class Insecta; order Diptera; family Syrphidae; genus Portevinia; species Portevinia maculata. The sequence goes on from OX454527.1 coordinate 83,817,447, forward strand.
TCTGCAAACAGCGTGCCTCTACACCAATGTCAATTTGCATATCAGAAAGGTAAAGCAACTGAAGGTGCTTTGTTAAAACTAACTAACAGATAGTAGTAACGTAACAAATAGTAAAATGTACCTTTGAAACTTACGCAATTTAATAAGATCTTACTGTGTAACGTTAATATGATAAAATAAATGAAATGAAATGAAATGATATCAAAATCGCCTACCAGTGCAAAGAGGTCGCACTATACGTGTTTCTTGACATAGGTGGTGCTTTTGACAACACTCGATATGATTCCATTTGAAATACTTTGCATCACGAAATATAGACCAACCCCGTATTAACTGGATACAATTGAATACGCCGATGACATAGTCATCATTATTAGGGCAAAGATGCAAACGAAGACACAACACGTATGGAAAACGCCCTTAAGACAGCCCCAGACTGGTGCATCAAGGAAAATCTTAAACCTAGGTAAAATTTCAATTAACGACACGATCGTCGAGTTGTCAAATATTTTCGAGTAATCCTAGACAGAAGACTTAGTTGGAACTCTCACATTGACAACAAAATTACAAAAGCTACCAGAGCTTTGTGGCCTACCGCTGCATGTATCGCAGAACCTGGGGTATCTCCCCAAAGATCGTTTGGCTGCTAGAACATCTTGCGGTTTTGATAAGGATAATATCCATCCTATTGCAGATATGGTATGTCTTGAAATCTCGATTGAAGAAATTCTTTTGGCACTGAATAGCATCGATATAGACCTGCCCCCGAATTTCTTCATTATATTGTACTTAAAAATTGTGTGCATTCACTGTAATTTCCACTTCACCTAATTTTAATCAATTCCTTATCCTGTATGCAGTTTTTTAATAGTAGAAGATGGCCCATATACCTACATACCTATATCAAATACATAAGACGTTATTCTTTCTAATTTATTTTGTTTTACGTTTCATTTTTAAATTATGTGAATTTATGTAGATACTTAATCTTAAGATTTTAAATATTGAAGTACATATAACGATTAAACAAAATTAATAAATGAAATGGAATACAATTTATTAATTTAATACTTAGTTTGAACTTTTCTGGTTAATATTGAGTTCATTTAGTATTTCCGTATGCTTTACAAAAAAAACATTAATTTTATAATGAATTTTTAACAGTATTCTGAATACAATGGCAACTCTGCTTCACTATTCTTCAACAAATCTAAAACTAGTTTTCCCCTCAGTTTTGACGGCAACACACAAAAGTTGAACTTAATTCAATGTATTGGTAAATTTGAGATTGATTTTTTTTTGTGAGAGGCAAGTCTAGAATTGTTCTTAGTCTTTAATAAAACTTGCAAAACCGCAAAATATCGCATCTGAATTTGCTCTTTTAAGGTGAAGCCCAAATATTTACTTCGATGAAAAACGCAATGAGACTGACTGAATTTTTTTTTTTTATGTACTGGGTCAAATACTACACGCCCTCCGACGAGCGAACAGGCCGGTCCAGCAAGCCAGCAACGACCCAACAGTCCAACAGACGCATGTTGCAAAGTCGTTTCACAGCTGTTTTTCTTTGAGTGGACATTGAAAGAATCTCTTCAAATGATAAAGAACACCATTAATTTTCGTCGTTAAACTTGAGCGTCTTAACCCCTCCAATCTTTCTCAGATTTGTTTACACATGGCTTTTGTTCATTTTATGAGCGAACGTATAAGTTTAATTCGACCCACATTGCTTAATTGAATCAAATTGAATTATATCGAGAGAATCGTTCAGAGGCCAATTGCAAGGCACAGAGAACCTCCTTGACACTGTACGACTTAAGTGTGTGTAGGTTAATTCTGCTATCTTTTCTGATTACCCATTTTTATTGTGAGCTAGATATGATAACTTAAGATAATGTCACAAAAAAGTAACGAGGCTATTGACGATAACTTGAAACTTGACGTGAACGTTTTGTACCTCCTTTCTTCATCTGTTAGAAACACTTCATATCCCTTCCGTTTTGAGGATTTATTCAGCCGTAGTGATTTTTTAAATCTCTTTCCCAGCGTTTTGGCGTCCGCAATCGACGGAGTGATTGACATTAATTTTGTCCTCCGCAGATTTGTATACTTTTCGCGTAACTGACTCCAGAACACATGAAATACATTTATTCTTGTGGTTGTTGTTGCATCATCGGGATGATCATTATACAGTTCGTACGAAGAGTTATTATTGATTACAACACTCATTCTATTCCCGACCAGTAATAGTGTCACTTTAGGCAATGTTTTCGCGGTGAGATCTTCTTACCGACTATCGCGGATCCGTCGAACAATCTCACAATAACGATAAAACGGCTTGTATCAGTTAAACTCCTCTAATCAGAACAATAAGTCCGAAGCAATTCACGTTTCATATTTCGTTAATTAAGAATGATAAAAGTCGCAAAAAAAACGAGATAGATATCTTTTCGAAATGAATTTCTTTATCGCGTCGCTAGACCACATTGGATACTCGATCCGATGGGTTTCGTTTAAGTGCAATCAATGTGCAGTGTGGGTGGTTTATTAGGTAACAATGAGGTTACCTCCGACAACACGATGCTTGCTACTGGTCTTCGAATCCAATGAATGCAATTAGCTGTGCATTTCACCTCTATTTATAGCGAATCAAGACTTAAGCCATCAGTCTGAAATCTGAGGGTCACGTTAAGGCTTATCACAGAGATACCAGCCCAATGAGAATGCGTAGATTGAAGACTCCTGTTTTTTGACTTGTTTTTACATTATTGTTTTTCAATCAAAGAAGCATTGTTAAATGAAGAGTAAAGCAAAAAAAACGCAAGTGAACCACGAATAATAACACAAAACAGTAGAGTCGTGGTAATGTTGCGAGCATGCAATTTTGAAGCATTGTTGGGGCATCAAATACATTGCAATCTGACGCTGTCTTTAAATATGTTTACAAACTTTGTGACGCCTACTACCTATCCACGCAAGCGATCGTAGAATCATAGAAAAATACTACTAAGATACGAGTAACTCGATTCGGAAAACTTGGGTCAAAATACGAAAATCGCGCGATCACTCACTTTAAGTTCCAGTGCAATAGAAAATCGGACGTTATGTTTGCTGGTCCTTTAGAAGATGCTGCGGGAAGAGCTTTAAGATTGAGGTTAAAGCTGTATTTGCACGCCGTATAAAAATACAATCCGTAGCACTTGTTGAAGGACAGGCCAATTTTTTACATCCAACGTCCTGTGTGAACGTTTCAAGATCTGCAACACACTAATCGGCACGTACCAGTGTGGCTTCCAGCCCGGCGGATCGACAATAGACCAAATCTCCACATTAAGACAAATCCTGGAAAAGACCAATAAATTTCAAGTCGAGACCCACCACCTTTTCATCGACTTTAAAGCCGTATATGATAGCATTCACCGTCACGAGCTCTACGTGGCGATGATGGCCGAATTCGGGATCCCGACAAAACTGATCCAGCTGTGTTGCGTAATACTTGAAAACACGCGGTGGAATGTGCAGTTTGGAGCAGCTATTCCGAATTATTCCAAACGTGTACCGGATTGCGGCAAGGAGATGCGCTATCATGTGACTTCTTCAATCTTGTTCTATAGAAAATAGTGTGAAGGCCAGCTTTGAATACAGAAGGTACTATCTTCAATAGATCCTTCCAGCTATGGGGGTTTGCGGACGATATCGACATCATCGGCGGTCCCCAGAGTGCCGTGTTAGAGGCTTTTACGCCATTGAAAAACAGGCGAAATTGGTTGGTATTGAAGTAAATGAGGACAAAACCATAAGCACATGCTACCAACAAACAAACAAACATCTGTCCATCGTCTAAGACAAAACGTCACTGTAGATAGCAATAACTTCGCTGTAGTTAAGGAGTTCATCTACCTAGCAGTAAAATTCAACCCCACAAATGATATGCTAGTGGAGATCCGCTGCTACTTCGGTTTAGAGAAACAAATGGGTTCAAAACTCATCACTCGAAGGACAAAATGCGTTCTCCATTGAACCTTTATCCTGCCAGTACTGCTTTGTGGTCCCGAGTGCTGGACGATAAGTAGAAAAGGGGAGCTAATATTGGGTTATTTCGAAAAAAGAATACTCCGTCGGAAATTTGGTCCTGTGTGAGGGCGAATGGAGGAGAAGATAAAACCGCGAACTCTATGAGCTGTTCCAAAATGTGGATGAAGTCCAAAAAGCTAAGTCACGTCGACTACATTCGCTCGACTACATTGAACGCATGGACAATAATGCTCGGGCCAAGAGGATCTTCGACTCCCAGCCCCCAGGTTCGAGAAGGGAAGGAAGACTGAACCTCTGTTTAACGCGGCTTCCGACCCGTGGAGAGTCTCTGACTAAGACACTGCAGACTTCCATCCTCTCAGGCACGCTGCTTCTAGTTTCCAGAACAAGTACTCTGGCGTCCACGATGGCTTGGTCTCTAAATTGGAGGTTCGATTTACAAACTTTGTGACTACATCCATATTTTGGTACAGTTTATAGAGCTTGCGGTTGTATCTTCTCCTCCATTCACTCTCCTCGAACACAGCATCAAATATCAGACGGAGTATTTTTCTCTTGAAAGAATGTACAGCTCTCCTTTCCTTTCCAGCATTCGGCGCCATAAAGCAGAGCTGGAAGTATTGGTGTTTTGTACAGCTTACACTTGGTCTTCCGAGTTAAGAGTGTTGGACCCATTTGTTTTGCCGAACCGAAGTAGTAATGGTTGCCTAGGGTAATTCTTCGTCGGATCTCAACTAAGATTTCATTTGTGGAGTTGTTGTTAACTCCGAGATAATTGAACTCTCTCTTACTACCTCGCAGTTGCTGCTATTAACATTGATGTTTTGTCCTAGTCGGTGGACAGATGTTTGTTTTGTGTTGAGAGCAAGAACAATCAACCGCCATGTAGAAGTACGCGCTGTAGGAGGATTTGCCGTCATTTGTAAATCGCATTATAGTGAATTCGCGTTGTGAAAATCCCGCGTTAAACGGGGGGTTACTGTTCTTCGTTTTGTCCTCGTTCACTTTAAGTCCAACCAATTTTGCCTGTTCTTCAATCGTAATGAAAGTCTCGTCCACGTAATCCAGTACTTGGACGGATCTGCTATAGATAGTGCCTTCCGTGTTGTCACCTGTCAACAAGATTGAAGAAGTCACATGACAGCGCATCTCCTTGACGGAATCCGGTACAGGAAAGAGCTGTGTGCTGTGCACCGCGTGTTTTCCAGCGTAACGCGACACAACTGGATTAGTTTTGCCGGGTTCCAGAATCCGGTCATCGCCAAGTAAAGCTCCAGGCGATGAATGCTATCATATGCGGCTTTAAATTCGATAAAAAGATGGTGGGTCTCGATTTAAATTTCATTGGTCTTTGCCAGGATTTGCCTTAGTGCAAAGATTTGGTCTAATGTCTATCTGCCGGGCTGGAATCCACACTGTTATGTTCCGATTAGTGTATTGCAGAACGGCTTCAGACGTTTACACAGTATGTTGGATGGGGTAGAAATAACTTCCAAGAACAAAATCAGTGCTCACGTAATTGTTTTCAAATTGAGCTTGTTGATTACTTTAAGTACTTAGGAGTTATCATCGACTGCAACCTTAACTGGAAAGTTCATGTTCAATCACTCAAAACTTACATGAATCTGATAACTCGAAAGATGTATCTGTTAAAGCCATTCTGCTCAAAAAAAGTTTTAACAATGATCTACTACGGACTTACTCAGTCTAAATTGAAATATGGGATAGTGTGTTGGGGAGGTGCTTATATGAACACTCTTAGACCAATCTTGATTGCTCAAAAGCATATAATTCGTATCATTTGTGGAAAAAGTCGACGAACTGGAAGCTGGCCTCTTTTTTGTGAGTTAAGATTACTACCATTACGTCATCTCTATATTTTTAAAGTTTTAAAAGAGTTCTATAAACAAAGTGGTAATATTCCATCTAGAAACTCTTCAATATACAACTTACGGGTTAATAATCTGGCACTTGTTGATACTCTAGTTCCACACAAAACACATTTTATGAATTTTTATTTAATGACATCCGCAATTGTATTCAATAATCTCCCCATTTCAATTAGAACAACTTACTACTTTCATTCTTTCTTGAAAAAAATCACAAACTGGCTTTTCACTCTAAACATGACTGACATAGAATTAGTCTATAAAGTAAGATCTTGATATACGAAAAGATTATTTTGTATAAGTATCTTTATTGTTATTAATATCGCTTATGTTTTTATATTTTTTAAAAGTTATGTTTCTTTAAACAACAATTTAAAAAATAAAAAAAAAGAACAACTGAAAGTACCCCACGTCAGTTATTCTTCTAGTTTGAGCCGAAATTTCTGGCGGTCATTCAACTCTAACGATATAAGTTACTGAATGACACCGATTTATTCTCTTACACTTATTATTATTTTTGAATTATTTTTGAATTTTTTATATAAACTGTAAATAGCATTAAGTGAAAGTTGAATAAAAATGAATAATCTAATCTAAATCTAATCTAATCTAATCTTATATGCGGCATTTAGCAGGGATATGCCTCGACATAGGATCACCTTTCTTGTAGATGTGGCACATAGAGCTGATTAGTCCCTGTATGGGCCGTTAATGCCTGATATTTATTTATTTATTTTTAAATATCGTAACATTTTCAACAAAAAAATACCTGTCCTTAAACAAGTGAGAAGAATGTATGATTGCATTTTTTGCTACTGTTTTCAAAAACATTTAAATAATAAATGAAACTTGTCCTGCCTATCGAGCGTCTACTCTATTCGAAGAATCGTGTCAATTTACTTAAGATTACTGAGGGAATATTGACTTTGCTTCGGCTAACGATAATAAGGGTAAATGCACTCATTGGAAAAATTGATGAAGATAACAGAAATTTAATATTTTGCTGGAAGAAATATGGTAGGAAAACAACAGAGAATTAATCTCTTTTCAAATAGTGGGATAGGTTTTAATCAACAACAAACATGCAATAGAAATATTGTTCATCTTAGGAGAGAGAAAACTCAATTTGTTCATAAGAAGAAAAACTACGTTGGTAAACAGTACGAAGTGGTACCACAATAGACCTATTCAGGTCGCTGTGCAATTTACTTAACACCCTGACATACTAACCAGCTGTAGCATCTGATATGACTTGGGGTTGGAGGGTTTTTGGAGAGATGATCATCTGGTCATCGATATGTTATCTATTACTCGTATCTTTAAGCTGAATTCAGATCGACAGATCAGAACTTCAGAAGTAAAACCAGGGGCCAGAACCTGTAATGTGAAAATGATTGAACGACATCGTTTCGGTGATAACTATCTCCATTATTTCTACAGGGGTTATTTAATTTAATTTAATTTTTTTGATTTCGGTCAGCGCATTAAAACTTATTAAAAACTAAGACTTAATTCTAGGTAAAGGAGCTTTTAGTGCTAAAGAGGGTTATGTTAAAGCAAAGATTTTGAGGCAAGGCTTGCTGAGGAAGGTCGCAGATCGAGAGATAAGTTCTTTAGAGTAGCAGGAGTGCGACGTTTCGTTAGATAGAAGACGCGAGGTGTCGTAAATTACGAGGTTTAGTGTTAAACCCCCGTATTAACCCTGGATGGTTATCCTTCGTCGTATCGACGAATACCTCTTTTATTTTTTATGCTTTCTCTTTAACTATACGTCCTATTCTCTTCTTCTTCCTTACAACATCAGTTGGCTGTGGTTTCTACCAGTGAGCGGACGTAAGCTCTCCTGCTATCATCAGAAATATATTTTTTTTTGTTTTTTGCAGGTATATGTGATAACTTTTGTGTGATATTTTTTTCTTAGTGCGGATTTGTTACTTTTTGTTATTTGGGTTTTTTTGGTTATAGAATTTTAAAATGAATTCCCGTCTACAAGTTGATGAAATACAAAAATTGCTCATGTGCGAAGACTATGGGTCCGAATCAGAAGATGACGATGATTGTGGACGTAACCTAAATGAGGAAAATATTGACATGGAGGTTGGGGATGCCGAAGAAGATGACTGCGAAGACTCCTCGGAAGATTCCGATGATGGAGACAATATTCCCCTAAATTTAATAAGGGCACAAACTGGTAAAGTACAATCTACAAAAATTATTCTTCGTGGGAAAAATAATTACAAGTGGTCTTCAAAAAAAGGTAAAAGTCATAGATATAGTATGAATGTAGTACACCGAGGCTCGGGCCCAACACGTGAATGTAAAAATATTACTGAACCTCTGAAATGTTTTCAATTATTTATAACGGAAGAAATTTTTAGTGAAGTAGTGCAATGGACAAATGCTGAAATTAATGTACGAAAAAAGGATTTGGTCAGTAGCACATCACAAACACGCGAAACCGATTTAGAAGAGATAAAAGCCCTAGTTGGTATTTTATGGTTGACAGCAGTTTCTAAGACTAACTATTTGACTCCAGCTATAATGGATCCCGCTACATTTCGACAATGACTAAATCCAGATTCAAGTTCCTTTTGGCCTGCTCACGTTTCGATGACAAAGCTGTCCGTCTTCGAATTTGCAACGATAAATCTGCCCCTATCAGGAGAATATGGGATATGTTTATTGTGAGGTGTCGACAAAATTACACTCCTGGCTTGTATTTGAAGATTGATGAGCAACTTTTAGCTTTTCCTAATAAGCATGCGAAATACGGCTTGAAAACGATAATGATGTGTGACAGTGGCACAAAATATATGGTGGATGCAATGCCTTACTTGGGAAAGGGTTCGAACTCTAGCAATCTACCTCTTGGAGAGTTTTATGTCAAGGAACTAACGAAACAAGTTCATGGCTCTAACAGAAATATAACAATGGATAATTGGTTTACCTCTGTGAACTTGGCAAAATCCCTTTTATTAGAGCCATATAAATTGACAATAGTTGGAACCTTCCGGAGTAACAAACACGAAATTCCTAATGAAATGAGGGATAAGCCCTTTCTTATCCCTCATTTCATTAGGAATTTCGTGTAAAAAATGTAAAACTTCCATATTTTGTTACGACAATGAGTTGACGCTGATTTCGTACAAACCAAAACCATCTAAAATTATATTTTTGCTGTCATCTTGCAATGAAGAAGGAACTATAAACCCAACTTCAAAAAAGTCTCATATAGTGGAGTTTTATAACCAAACGAAGGGAGGTGTTGACACAATTATCAGATGTGCTATGTAATGAGTTGCTCTCGAAAGACTAACCGATGGCCTATTTGTCAGTTTTATGGTATGTTAAACATGGCTTTCATTAATAGCTATGTAATTTATACCCATAATATGTTTGACACAAAACAAAAACCCTTAAACCGCCGACGTTTTATGAAAAAACTAAATTCCGATCTTGTTGAGCAGTATATGTTACGGAGGCTTAGGTGCCTACCCTAACATCTAACATAAGAACGCAAATTAAAAACGTTTTGGATGAAAGTCGAAAAAAGGGCAAGACACTATTGAAGAACAAACAATTTAGAAGAAAAGAAAAATTTGCGCATTTTGTCTCTATTCAAAAAGGCGAATGACAAAGTCGTCGTGCTATGAATGCAAAAAAAGCATCTGTGGTGAGCATAAAGTTGAAGACTGTGCCTCTTGTATATAAAACTGTTTTTTTTTTTTTTTTTTCTTATTGTGTTTAGTTGATATGAATTTAAACTTTTTATTTATGTATTTATTTTAGAGGTGCTATTATTTTATTGTCATTAATTTTTTTTTTTTAAATCAATGGCTGTTAATGTAACAGAATGAAGTGATATATTTAATTTACATTTAAAATGAGAAAAAATGTGGATACATAAAATAAATCTAGTTTAAATATGCCTAAGAGTCTTATTGAACAATTTTAAGTTAAAGGTAAGGCAAAGTTCGGAGTAAAGCTCGGAGTATGCAGGTTTTAAGGTGGACTTTATTAAGCATAACCTGAGTGTGTGTAAAATAAGGGTAACCATCCAGGGTTAATAAACAACTGATAGCGGCGACTTAGCACTAGCACATCTGTTAACTCATAATTCTGATTAATAAACGTGTGTTAGCTTTCACTGACATGTGATAACGAGTGGATAACTCGCCGATTTCGGCGTAAGAGGAGCGGATAACTACACACATTCTCAGATTGTAGTTCATGCATTCACAAAGGATGAGAGAGAACACTGTCTCCCATTTGGGCATATTACTCTTTTATAATGCGTTGACTCCATAGTAGTACCGTAGTATTGGAATGGAATACACAGAAATGAGTGTCAACTGATGAAATATGACAGATAGACTTGATTTTTAGTTTAATTTGATAAAGAGCAAACAGCTAACACAGGGAAAACATATTTTTATTAATCAGAAAAGTTATCATATGGACAAGTTCGCTATCCGTGTGACTGCTAACTCGTGTGTTAAGGAGTGGATAGTGTTTTTTATTAATATGGCTGAAAGAATATAGAGTTGTAACAGTTAAACAGAGACCGTTATGGTCAAAGCGATGTCGTTCGATATTTTGAATTTGCGGCGAACTGACTAGGACGTCAGTATAGGAACATTGCCTACCCGGTTCCACAAAAGTGATACCCCAGATGTGGCGACTAATTCCGGCATAAGAACCGCCGGCCGTCCATGCTTCGTACTCTGAAAAAGAGATGGTCGCTATCAATTCTGAGAAAAAGCTTGGACATGCTGTTTAACGAAGCCAGCCGGTCTGACCAATAAGCTTGGTCTTCTCATTCGATTGGGAAAGATTTCATAAAGAAAGCAACGAAATTAATTTGGCAGGGGTTTTGTAGATAAATGAATATGATAAACTTTACGAATGACATTTGCGTCAAATAGAGACTACAGAAATCCCAATGCTTTACTTCGGAAATCGGACGGTACACTGACCAACTGCAAATCAGAGGCTAAAGAGTCGACTTTGATATCGAAGAAGCAGCTACGTAGCTACGTTTTCATCAGGATAATAATTAACTGAACATATATACCTGTGATTGTGTCTTCTGTGATTCTGTTTTCAAATCAATTGCTCCCAGTTTCTAAACAACAAAAACACATGTATGTCTCCTTGATGTTTTTTTTATAATTGACTATTTTATGTTAATAGTTACATAGCACGGGCATTAAGGAAATGGGGGTAAGGATGACATAGGAATGTTTGTAAATTGTAATGGTAGGAAAAGCAGAACAGGGAAAGCATTCTACATTCGTGTTGGACGGCAATGCTGCTTCTGAAGAAAACAACAGTTCTCCAGGAAGTCCTGTGCCTGAAGCCGCGTAAACAGCTGTTTTCGGTCTGCATACGTTTTGAATCCACTTAATGTAAGCAGAGACAGGTGATGGAACAAATGCAATTGTTGAGAAAGATGATGTCATGATGAGAAATCAAACCTATGAATCGAAGGAAACAGGGTTACCATATCACTTAGTATAATAATTTATTGATCCGAAAAAAGCTGTAGTTTAGGCAGGCAGTCAGTGATGGAAAATGACATTTCTGAGTTGTATTTAAACTGTTCTAAGATTGTACTGAAATGGAGCCAATTAAAATGAAAACTCTTTTTCGCATAAAAAAATAATATAAAATTAACTCAAAGTATTTTATTTTCAAAAACATAAACAAATACAAATAAATAAACAATACACAATTACAAACAAAAATAATTTAGTTTTTACACATCTTGATTTTATAGTTTAGTCTATGAGCTCTTCAAACAGAGATGGCTTAAATGCAATTTTTTGGGAAAAACTAAATTTTTAACGTCTGCTACATATTCGTTTAGTTATCGTAGAAAACGTGGATAACTGTAGCAGACGTAGTTAACATGTGTCATGTGTAGTTTTTCAGTTGTCAATTTAACATCTTAACGTCACTGACATTGACAGGATAATCAATTTGCCCTTCAAGCAAAAACGCTGACCCAACTTTTCCCGTCATTTTTGGATCCACGATATATGAGGCGTTCCACGCACACATTTATAAATTGACTGTATCTACAATACATTGCCAATAGGAAGAAGAGCGACCCAGGTTGGATCTGGTGAAGCTGTCGAGCTGTACCAGGTCCTTAGTAGTGAGGATGGGAGATCTTCGTCATCATATGTTAGGTATGCAGATGCAAGAATAAGCCAGCGCCCATTACTGCCGTCGCATACCGCCACTGACAAGTCGCTGTTGCTGAAACGATAAAAAAGAAGAAAGTTGATCGATTTTTTTATCAAAATGCAACTTCTTAGTTTACCTTTACAGTTTTACTGTATAAGTGTATACTCTCTAGACCTTTAACCCTGGATTTTGGTCTAACAAAGCCAAGGTTCCTGGATTAAGGCCCATTCAACACTTTTCTCAGCCATAAAGAGCAGCAGCAAATTAATTTACACCACCCTGAGCTTTCCGACGTTGGTTACGCTATTGGCGAAGGAGAACTTTATGTTCAGCAATCCATATTTGACGACTCCTGCTACGGATCGTAGATGCGTGACGGATCCTGGATCCGCCGCAATACATAAGTTCCTGCCGCCACCATTCTCCCGCGGCTTGGAACTTACTATCGTCCAGTTACCCACATTCAGCTCCTTATTCGGCAGGCCGACTAGTTTGAGTATAGTTTGCTCCTTCTCCGGGACCGGCGGAGGAGTCCATACGTAGACTAGCGTACGCAGGGGTAGAGCCGAGGCGGAAATAACCTCAAGTCTGGCGCCCGGGCATACAGCGCGTCAAGAAGTCGTATGTCTCCTTGTTGCCACATCCAACAACCTTGACGCCTTTCTGCCATCCAGCGCCGTCAAAATTGCAGGCATTCTTGCCGCCATCTACTGCCAGGGTTAAAAGGATTAAGGTCTCTACTTTGAGCTCTCTACTTGGGGACCGATTCGGCTTTGTATTCCTTTTCGGTAGTCCTCATGTCATTTGCCTTTGTAGACCAATAAGAGGATGGTAAGTCCCCTTTGATTGTAGTCAGGTACTTGGGTGTTATATATTGCCATTTAGGGAAGCGCTTAGCCATTGGTTTCCAAGAGGTGGTTGTCTTCATTGGTGAAGGGGGCCTGGTTATTGTCGTTTTAGATGTCGAATTCCTAATTACAGCTTGCTTCGCTATTGATCATAGATCCCAGATATTTGTACTTTTCGCACTTGGGAATCGCACTTGCGTTCATATAAATGTCTGCAATGCCCACAATAATATTGTCAAATTCTCTGACGACCAAAAGTTTTTGCAAAAAATTATAAAAAGTCCCACGGATACTTAAAACTTGTTGGCGGTTGTAGTCCCGACACACATTTACAATTGCATTCCTGCTGTTAGCTCTTCAGATAAAGTCAATCAACTTGCAAGCTCATTTTGCACGCTTTTTTAACGCTTCCAGATTGTGTTTTGTCTCGCGCAGTACTCGAACGTTTAGGAACCAACTCACTTTCACGGTCGTACTTTTGTGACAAAAATGCGTTAATTTAGAATCGGTGATACTCTTCTTCAATGGATAAGAAATAGCCTTTCAATTATCGAATTCCAAACCTTTTGCCGAGAGTAACAACGACATTCCCGCAAATTTTGAAATTAAGTTACACATTTAAGCCGTGCTGAACCCTGTTTTTTTAATTAATATTGTGGTGAACTAATAAAATATCTGGCTGTTGGAATAATAGTATTTGCTTTTTACATAAATGCATTAAGTGTTCTTCTCCGCAGTTCGTCTATTGGTTTGTTCGCGCAAGTCGGAAGCATGTAAAGTATTTTGTCCGCGTCATCAACTTGATTTTTCAAATTGAAATTCATTTATGGACTTAGGTAGAACTTTCGTTTTCAAATGATGTTGCTATGACCCGAAACTTTGTGGACTTATAACCCAAATTTGTTCGGTTATAAGTTTCCAATTGATTTGTGGACCTAAACCTTTGTATATAGATTCTATAGTACTCTCACTTCGTGTATACGACGATACGCCACCAAACGACGTTCCTAAGTTCGTTATTAAAAAAAGCTATAAAAAAGGTTCTACAAAAGGCTAGTATAAATTTGAATATGCATATTTGAATTTACTTTTGTTGTCTTCCATTATCTTCCATTCTCGTGACTGGGAATATGAGGAGGAAGATGAAAACACCGATCACATAATTATATTTATAGGTAGTGGAGGTGCACGATGAAGCAGGACAGACGGAAAGGTGGGGGAAGTGTGGTTGGGTAGATAATGTTATATTATTTGTTGACTTTGATGGAACTTTGGGGTAGGTTATGGCATGTTGAAAGGACGCCCGTTTTCATCAAAGAAAAGGGGCATTCATTCATAATCGGTATCAAAAATCATATTATGTACATATTGCGATTGCATTATGTTACACAATTAAATATAAGCAGAATTTTTTCATTTGGATTCTCAGAAACAACTGATTTGGGCAGTTTGGGAAGCTAAATGTAATTGATTAATGTATTCTTTTTGATACTTTAACGACACAAACTCTGCATAACTTATATGTTTTGGATACTGTTTTATGAATACGATTTTTTTCATATAGGCTGGAGCAATATTTAAATACTGCATAAGTAGATATGCAACCATTAGAAGCGAATTCTATAGAAGAAGGCTCTAAGTTATTTGCGTTGATGGGTGTGTGGAGTGGGTAGGGAACCGGCACTAGTGGTTGGCCGCTTCAACTCCCTTCTTTATGAAATAAGAACAAAAAATAGGAATAATTATTTCAGTTTATATTCTTTTTTATAATATCCACGGTCAAAATGTCCCACCTTCAAAAACCTCCTTTTTTATATGCCCAGAGTTTTAACTTTTGTGAGTCTATCCCAGGAAAATATCATCCGCACCTGGGTGGACCGCTTAGCTGGTAAAAGGGTTTAAAACTGTGATAGTAAGGTTGTTTTTTAGTGATTCAACGATTAAAAAAACTAATATCAGTGCACGAAATGGGGTGGCTGACCACTAGCGATATAATGTAAATTTCTCCATCGCATCAACAACAAAGTTGTCAATACGGCAAAGAAACATGGTGGTGGGCAGATGAAGCTAAAGCAGTGATTAGTGACAAAAAAGTGTCTATCAAAGATTGGTCAAAGTACTCCACTAATAATGGATATCAGAAACGTCGCCTCGAATTGGAATACAGACTTTGCAAGAGGCTCGCAAAGAGAAAGTGCGTCAAAAGGTAAAGTTTGTGAAGGGTTTGTATCGGTAGTTAGAAGAAGATTCTTCTTCGGGTGCTGATAGAAACCAGGCTGTCCACGAACTCCGACAAAGCAGATTGAACAGGAACACAACCATTTTCATTGCAGCTGAGTGAAGGAGGAATGCCTAGGAAATCCGTTCGCCAAAGTTCATCAACAATGCTCAAGGGCTGCTTCTTGTGGATGACGAAGAACTACTAATTGAACAATTTCCTCAGATATATTGAGCTTACTAACTCAATCTTGGTTTTTTTTTAATTTGGTAAGGATGAAAAAGTAAATGCTTAGGTCGAATTTCTGAACTCATTTTATAAAAGAAAGACTTTTTTCATACCGAACTGAAACAATTTGCAAATGTTTTTTACTATACCTACTGCAGCCTTTTACTCCAAGGAACTGCTAGTTCTTACTCATAGATACGACCCATTGGCCGTAAACTTGGTTGAATTTTTGGTTGTACTCATGTTATACATGTAATGTTATATGTGATTATATTCATTGATTTGATATTTTCCAGATAAAATAGTAGAAAGAAATGAGGACAAGGCCGCCTGGGGAAACCTCAATGATTTTCATGCACAATTGCGGGACAGCTTTAAGATGTTAAATGTGTCTCTGGGCTCACCTGGATGTTTAAATTGCATAGATGTGATTTCCCCCCTTAGTAATATACTTTTACGACAAGCGCTGTTTGGAGGGCGCTGTAGTGATTGTCTAAGCTGGTCCGTGCATAGGCAGATATACTCCCCCGCCTATTTCTGGCATTTCTATTCTCTCAGAAGGAACCCCCATTTCTTGTTCTTCATTCAACGTGCTATTAGGCTTCGAGCTGTTTCAACTTCAAATTCTGTAGGAACGGCAGACGTTAGCTTAGCTCCAATTGTCTTGAGAAGTGTTTTTTTTGCATTTTAAAAATAAAAAAATAATAAAGTTTGAATAAAATAAATATTGATCGTATAGGTAGGAACCTATTGAGCCATAAGTGGTTGTGCAGCATGGCGCAATACTGACACAAAATAACATGTCATTGCTTTACACATTAGATTAAATATTTCTGAGTGAATTACAAAAGAAATGATATAAATCGGTACATTTTTCGACAAGATATAGCCAAAATAGTCACAGTCTTAAAAGCGATAAACTCATAATTTCTTATTTGAGGAAAAAGACTGAAATCAGATTTTATTAAATTTTTTATTTCAAAACTATTCGTCCCTTCCATCACCCCCTCTCATCGTACTTGCCGAGTCGATGATGCGAATCGTCAAAAAATCTCCTTGCTCATGCTCCTTCTTACAAAGAAAAATAAATACTTATTCCTTGGAAATTATTCCTAGTATCGTGAATCTCCATCGGAATTTATTTCCCCGGAATTTTCGAAGTTATGTTCGAAGGCGTTGACAGTTGTCAATCGCTATTAATTCAATTATAATTTAAGCTCATATTTAAGAAGATTTTGGTAATGTATGTTTTTTAATAGAAAATTGTGTTAATGTTATTAATTATTTTATTATACTCGCGTTCGATTTAGTGAAAATTCCGGGGGAAATAAATTCCGATGGAGATTCACGATACTAGGAATAATTTCCAAGGAACAAAAAATGTTCGGGGGGAATTTGTTTCCCCCGGAATTGCCGATAGCCCTGAATATCAGAATGATTCGATAAAGAGAAACAAACCAGGTTATTTGGTTTTCTTTCTTCGTTTTCTTTTACCTATATCCTCTTGTATTCCATCATCAAATTTAAGACACAAACCTTCAATCGCTACCCGTTTTGCTGCCAAATTCTTGTTGATGATAGTACTATAGTCTATAAACAATGCCAAACTCACTTTCGGCCTGTAGACTTATGACCCTGCGCCATAATATATATCTGTTATTTGAATTAAATCAAAAAGCATTGCCAGGAACATAAAAAAATGTAGTGTAAGGCTAGTTTATATACTCAACACTAACCTACCTCAAGCGCACCATACACATACAAAAAAAACCCCAACACATAATCTTGTTGACAATGCACCTCTTTCGTTTATGGGAGTACTCGTATGTTATTCGTCTTTTCTTTCATTGACCTTTCACCCGACCCACAATAAGTTCATTGGCCTTTGAAGCGGTAGCATTTTTTATTTAATTGTTTTTTTTATCTCAGTTATCAAGTTGAAAAAAGCTTTGCTAAACGTGCAAACATCACATTTGGGAACAGATAACTTAAGTACACACCACGTTAATAGTTTCATATGAGTTTTCTCCGAACTCTCATTAGCTTCGATTTAATTCATGTCATTTTTTTGGAACGAATTCCCGCCATATTATAGATAAAAGTCAAAAGTTTTTTTATAAAATAAAAACAGCTACCTACCTGTTCCTGGAGGTCCTGGTTGCGGCATTGGTCCAGTTGGCTGTGTGACTATAGGTTGTGGTCCATATGCGTCATAGCCTGGTTGATATCCGCCATATGGCTGCTGTCCGTATGGCTGTTGTGGTTGCGATGGTGCCTGTCCACCGTATGGTGCTTGACCTCCCATATAAGCTGGTTGTCCTCCAACATAGGGCGGTTGACCTCCAGCGTAAGGGGGCTGTCCACCACCCTGGCCTCCGATGTATTGTGGTTGGCCTCCAGCATACTGTTGCTGACCTCCGGCATAAGATGGCATCTGTGGCACTGGATTGTATCCGCCTTGTTCTGGCTTGAATCCCTTAAATAAAAATTTATTTAAAAATTATATTCAAGCTGATGTGAAACAATATCCAAGATCAAACAGTTTAATCAACGAGACGCTGTGATGTCATAAAACACGGTAAATAATTTAGGGACTTCATTTAGATCGTGCGAGTGCAGACCAAAGTGCCAACGGTGCAGTAGTTAGTGTATTCGCTTACTGATTGGAAGGTCGTGAGTTCAAATCCCGGCCAAGCCAATTATTTTAAGTCGAATAAATAAAAAAAATCCGTAAGCTACTTTAGATACCACCCGTGGAGAAAATCACTACAACTTCACCAAAACACTGCTTTCCTATCTCTTTATTCTTTCTTATATTAAGTAGCACCAAAAAGCATGCAATGAAATACACCATTGCTAGGTGCTGTTTGCTTTTAAACACAAATACTTGCGCTGTGTTCTTAGCACAATAAGGGTACTGAAACATTTACAGAATAACCCCTTTTCCGTAAGCAAATTATAAAAACAAACCTTCATAGCATCACTGCAGGAATCTTTTTGATTCTTAGAGTACGTCCACGAGAACCAACTTTCCGCTTTTTTGCTTACAATATCCGGTGAGATTTACACCCGTATTCGAAGCCCCGTGACTGATGGTAGTTAGGTAGGTAGGTGTGATAGTTTGTTAAAAACAAACCCAATTTCCACTGAGTGCGGTTTTGTTACCACAAACTCAGGTAAACCTGGGTATTATCGTTTGTTAATGAGAAGTCTCTAAATCCAATATGTAGTTAAGAAAGTTATAAGTTCCTTAAGAGGCCTCTACCAAAAATGTTCTACAAAAAGTGGAACGTGAAGCGCCATCTCTCTTTGACTTGCAACCTAGCATCCACTTGCAATCCAATCGCAATCCACTTGCAAAAGTACTTTAGTTTGCGTACCTTTAGTTATGTATGGCATGACAAACGGGTTTCGTAGATTATAGGTATCGTATGTGTACTGTGTAGGGTTGTTTTTCGTAAGATATGTGGATATCAATACAATTTTGTTCTTGCTATTTTTTCGTCGTAGAAACAAGAATCAAATGAATGTTGGAGTGAGAAGAAAAAAATTAGGTAGGTATCCGTCAGCTAAGCGATGTTTGATGGTATTGTTTTGAGACGTATGGCTGAAAGCTTTATTTAATTTATTTTATTTAGGAACTTAATAAGAAAATAATATACATAGGTATCTGCTAATGTAGTGTCTGTTACTCTGCTCCACCTAAATAGCTTAGATTATTGTCAGTCTCCTCAAGTATCCTGTGATTGTGGTTTTCGCACTTCCATTCCCCGAGTAATACGAGGATCCACTAATTCTGGTAAAAACCAGTTTTCGTAAAATGTGTTTAACTGTCCGATGATTTTTGTTTTCCAAAAATCGTGATCGACATCTATTACTTCTATATAAATGTTAAAAGCACTACCACCCCAAATTGCCAATATGCATTTTTCTCGCTTACATATATGCAATTGGCCTTGAATTTGGTAGTAATAGTTGTATCTTTTATTAAGACCTTTTATGTTACCATCATCAGAAACCGTTATGTATTTGATTTTTTGGTTTTTGATAGCATCCGTAGGATCGCATCCAGCTATGCTTGATGGACATTTTATTTCTACCAAGGAATCGTCGTCGATAAGTCCATCTGGAGAAGCACCAAAAAAGTAATACTCCTCATCGATAAAAATTCCTGAGTTCGATATACTTCTGCCCAATTGCTGTTCCAGTTGCAGCCTCGCAGTGTCTTCGTTAATTTTTCCATACATGACGGAAGGTGTTAATAAGATCGTGGGATGTGCAAGTCTTTAAACATAACCTTCGAATTTTTTTGCTTTGCATATTTATCCGAAATATGAGGCTGTCAACATTTCTTTCTGATATTCAACCATTTTTCATTACTGGACTGTCCCAATGTTTGTTTTTCTAAAAGCTGGCGATTGTTTTGATTTTGCTTTAGTTGTTCTATTAGACAGTTTTTCTCTGCAATGAATTTGTTTTCATCCATGTCTGGTTGGTGGCAACTGCTACCATACCCAACATCTTTGACAACACCTGTCCGGTTTATGCGATACAGTTTGCTCTTACGATAAACCTTTCTCGCATTTCGTCTGTGGGTTTGTAACACGCTTTTCCGGAGTCGCCGAATTTCCATTTGTTTTGCCAGGGAATTTGAGCTATGTCCATATAGATGTTTAAACAGTTCAGAGATCTGCCCTTTAGAGTTAAATTTTACAGCTGCTGCAGTACACCTGGCTGAATATCCTTGCCCAAGTAAAAAGTTGATTCTTTTTCCTCCTACTAGTTTGGCTACAAAAGAGTTGTAGTGGTCGGCAAGATTGTTAGTGAATCCAAGATATACTCTTGGCGTTCATAATAAGTCTTCTTGTAGGAATCATCACTGTATCATAAAGATCATCTGATTTCATCATGGGATCTAAATTCACGTCATTCTCTTTACATTTTTCTTTTATGTAGGGTGGGCATTCGCTGTGATCTCCAAAAACATGATGAATAACATTGCTGATATCTGCTTTAATTAAAGGTATTGCTTCTTCCTCGGATTGGCTTTGCTGTCGTCTGAACTTAATTGCACTCAAAATATCCTTCCGTATTCTTTCAAGTTTTATATTTAAGGCTCCTTTTAATCCTGTTTTATTACCTCTTGATATGTTCTCTAATTTATTTCTAAAATTTCGCATTAAATGGTTGCAGCATTTAATTTTGGAGATTCTTCTTCCGCCGTAGGGATCGGTTTGAATATTTTTTTGAAATGAACTGCTGTCTCCATCTGAAAGCATTGTCATATATCGTAGCCCGTTTTCAGCTACACTGGATTTAAATGCTTGTAGCAGTATTTCTGACTCAATCAGCGTTGAAGGCCCTTTGTGGTTAATATTGCACGCGTGGTCCTGTTGTTGTTCCGTATCACTTCTAGCGCATGTAACTTATTTCTTATTTCTTATTCCTAAAGAAATTACTTTACCGGTATGCAACCCCACCACAACAGCAGCACAAACATTTTTCATGTAAGATCGTTTGCTCCAGCAAGCATCTGTCACCACAGTTATAAACGGAATTCCATCTACCGGAACAATATCACCACGCTGTCTGGCGGCCTCAGCCTCTAAGTTAGCAGCTTCCAACATATTTTTCGCTGCCACGGCTTTCCAGATATCCCCAGTTTGTTTTTCAATCTCACTATATATTTTAAATGATGGGCATGGAATATCTAATATAGATACCATTTCCTCTAACTGTGAGTATCCGCAACCTACACTGGTAATGGCCAAAACAGCGTTAACATCCATTGCATCTGGATTTTTCTTATTTAGGAACACTCGACTCTCATAATTGCACATTTCACATCTTAAAAAGATCGAACTTGCAAAACCCATTCGGACTTCTTTAACAATTTTTATATTGTTTAAACTGCAACCGAGTGCTGGGCAATGTTGGTCTATTACTTTTAACTCATTAAAAAAGTATTGAAGGTCAATTATCCTTCTTCCTTCTATGAGGGCAACGGAATCGATCGCAGATGTCTCTCTTTCCATTATCAGACTTTCTAGACTTTCCGATTCTGATATTAGGCCTTTCAACTCAAAATGTTCATTAGTTTTAAGACCACCTTCACCTTCTGAAACTTGATGCTGGCTTTCATTAACAATCTGAGTATTTTCAGGATTTTGACTTGACTTCGTTAAACTAAATAAATAAAAAAAAAACATACAATCGATTCATAAATCATTCGTTTGCGAACTTTTCATGAGAGAACGAATCATATTTTATTGTTCTGCGAACCTTGTAATAAAGCCGAAGGCAACGGCAACAGTGCAAAAAAATAATAATTGCCCACAAACAGCAACAGCGCAGTGCTACATTATCCCCTTTAGCCTAAACCACCATTCACAAATCTTCCAATCCACCCAGACTCAATAACATTCACGGAGTGAAGGGTACCTATCTATGCACTTTTCAATAATCAACTTTTCTACAACGATTTAGCAAAGAAACTTTAGGGTATCTATCTGAAAATCCTGAGTAATATCATGATTTTGTTTTTTGTAGTATTGTTTAGTAGTTTAAATAATTTTCTGTAAACAAATTTTAAACTGAAAGTATAAGCTAGATCCACATCTTGAAAAGTGCCTTTATCAACCCCTCACTCATTTTTACTTTCAGTCAGCGAAACAAAAATGCAAAATCACTTCGAATCGCCACAGAAATAGATCTGCTTACACATACCCACATCCACACATGATTTCTTTTATTGAAATCGCACTTCATTCACACCTAACCGGTTTCATTTAGAACACACCTCCGAGAGCAGTAAAACACAAGATAATCACTTTATGGTTGATTGCGTGCTGTTCTGATTGGCTGTTCAGATCAGGCCACACAACTACCGCCACCTTCACGGGAAATCCGGAATTATTTCTTGCTAAAGTTGATAAAGTAAGCTACGTACAAAATAATTTTTTGAAAAAATATGTAATTTAAACTCGGTATTTTGTGACAAAATATACGTAAATAATTATATATTTTTATTGGATCTGTTAGCTGATATGATACTTTGTTGTTCTGAGTAAAAATTGAAACATACCTGCATCAATATTCACATGAAAAACGTAGTTCAATATTTCAAAATATTTTTTGTTTTTAAACACCTGTATTTTCCAAACCAGTGTAAAATTTCAAGATCTGTCTCGACGATATTGCTGTTTTGGATATTACCTTTTAGCTGAGTTAGTGATCTCAGATGTATAGTACTCTGTCTTATGATGGTTTGGAAAATTGTAATGAAAATGCAAATTTTCCCAAACACCTTTGGGTATTCTTTAAATAAAATATAACTGAGATGTTTTTTTAAAAAACTATTCCTATCATTTTCAAGAGGAAATTATGTTCTTTCAAGTGCATTAAGTTTCAATTCAGTAGCTCCAGTAATAATTTATCAGTTTGAGAAACAGAATGCCATTTTTTCCACTTTTGCTCGATTTCTGGGTAGAGGCCTCTTAATACTTTTCTCCGAGATTTCCTCCAGTGCATTAAAAAAAGGGTTTCCTAATGCTCGTAGTCTGGTCCCAGCTACTAGTGCCGGACAGGCGCATAAATAGTAAATTAAGGTTTCTTTTTCAGTTGAAACATTGCAACTGCTGCAGTGGGAGTTGTTTGGGATACCTAGAGTGACCACATGGTCTTCTATATGCCAGTGTCTCGTGATGATCGCTATTATTCTGGCGATATCTTTTCGGATTCTACATAGGATGCCTACCTTATCTAAGGTCGACTTTTTTTTATGTACATGCTCTAAAGGGATTGGATACCCTTATAATGTATAATGTAATAGCTACACAGCGCGAGGGCGTTAAGGAAATTAGGGTTAGAAGATAGGGAGAGATGCCGATGCACGTTGGTTTTAAATGTTTGTAGATTATAATGTGTAGGAAAAATGGAGCGGGGAAGAGCATTCCATATTCGTGTTGTACGGCTAAGGAAAGATTGCTTGTATTTCACTGTCCGCCCGAATACAGGCTTGAGGGTAAACTGATGGGCATTCCTTGCACAGCGAGTGTTGCGGTTGAAATGTACCTGGGGTGGAATGCAACTGGCTATTTCATTTGAGCACTTATGGTGGAAATATAGATAAAATAACGAGAGACTGGAGACATTGCGACGATGATTAAGAGAGTCAAGCGATCTCGCGATGTTACATTCACCAATGAGTTTTATCGCGCGTTTTTGAATCCTGTCTAGTAGCTCCAAATAAGTATTTGGTGCACCAGACCAGATATGCGCATTGTTCTTAAGTTTTGGGCGGATAAACGCCTTATAAATAGTAGCCAGATCAGAGAGAGTGAAATATTTCTTGCAGCGCTTAAGGAAGCCATTTCGCAGCGTTCTTGGCGACATCGAATATGTGGTCATTCCAACGTAAGTTGTCATTAACACACATACCGAGAATGGAAAGCCGTTCGGTTTCAACGATGCAAGTGCCATTCATGGACAGTGGCATGGTATTAGGGTTTTGCTTTAATGACAGAAGACAGCATTGCGTTTTGGAAGCATTAAATTTTACTCTATTAGTTACACCCCACTGAGTTATGCTGTTGAGATCGGAATTCAATGAGCTTAACATACGTTGCCGTTCCAGTTCCACACCCGAAGATGAGGGGCGTGAACCAAGAAACGAATATGAGAAGCTGAGGGTACTGCCATCGGCAAAGGAGTGGATAGGATTACAGGTAATAGACAGGAGATCGTTTGTAAAAATGAGAAAGAGAGTCAGAGACAAAACAGAGCCTTGGGGAACACCACCATTATTTGGTGAGTTGCATACTTGAAACCGTTCAAAACAAGTTGAATTGAACGGTCCGAAAGGTAGTTGCTAATCAATTGAAGAATGGTATCATCGATTCCAAATGCACGCATTTTCGACAAGAGAGCTTGGTGCCAAACTCTGTCAAATGCCTTTGAAATATCAAGCGCAACGATTTTACTTTCACCAGATATTCAAGAGATATTCTGCGGTGACGTTTACATTTACTTCTCCGAGCGGAACATCGACTGATTTCGAGAGCTGAGACTTGATGGCCAGTTCGTCGGCATGTTCGTTTCCATAAACGTTACTATGCCTTGGAATCCATATCAGGGTAACCTAGAACTGATCTAGCAGGGCTAGCTCATTACTGCATTCTAGTACTAACTGAGAGGATATAGGAACTGCCGCGACCACTTCAATTGCAGCATGGCTGTCAATAAGTATGGCGATATTTTGCCTCGGTGTTATGTTTGAGTGTAGTTTGATCCGGCGATAGGCTTCACGGATAGCTAGTTGCTCCGCCTGGAAAACGCTGGCGGTATCCGGAAATCTGTACGATTTTGATATGTTTAAGGATTCCGAAAAAACTCCCGCACCCAAGCCGCAGCCCAGTGTAGATTGTAAAAGTCCTTAGTCCCTTGTCCATTTTGCCATTCTGATCTTGTGGGCAGCTGAACGTCAAAAAGCTTTATGAAAGACATTCTGGGAATGGTAAGGTCTGTTGAAGGCGGTACGAGTTCTCTCGGTAGAAAATCTAGAATAATACTATGGCCGCAGGGTTTTCGCAGCTCAGCATTCAGACTCTATGGGTGTTTTCATAAACGTCTGACTAACTAAGACCTGCGTTAGATGTGTTCATAAAGTCAAGTTTTTGATCGAACTAACTTAGATGAATTGCAGAAGATATGTTCATAAACGTCATAAATGTCGTCAGCGTCTGGCAGATTGTACATCCATATTTTTTTGACTGCAGAAAGCGCGGGAGGTAAAAACCAAAATTTAAAGTGCGAAAAATTTAATTTTTATTGGCAATATTTTAATAATGTTTTATTTACAACCAAATTCAACTTTTTTTTAAGGGAAGTAAAAGCTACGGCGTGGATTATGGCGAAAACTAAGCTAATAATTCAAAACAGAATTCTGATGGAAAAAGAATTCAACTCTGGGAAAAAGAAAAAGATTTCTTTGTGGAGGACGATGCTATATGAAATGAAAAAAGTTGATACATTCTTCTCCCTTGATGTCTTGGATATCAAAAAATCTGACGTTTATGGTACATGCAGTGACTACTTAAAATTGTACTTAAGCAGGCCTGCTCACGTTCTGCAGAATAAATGTGTTCAATAATGCAACAAAGAAGAAAGACGATTGTACTAGCGCAGATTTTCGACGTTTATGAAAACACCCTATGTGTCTGATCGCGCTGGGTGCTGTGATGTTTGTTATACATATGTAGGTCTTGAGTAAGACTGTTCGGCCGTCTGACGGTGTTGACCGTAGAGCGCCCGTGCTGCCTATACATGCCGTTCTTTCTACCTTGTTAAGTTTGATTTTATGCAGTTTTTCTTTAGAGCCGGTCACCATACAATTGACCCATACGTCAGGATTAGTCGTACCACGGTTTTGTGCATCCACAGGTTCAATTTTAGTTACAGGTCCAAAGTTGCCAAAGGTTTTTCTTCAGGCTATCGCTATATATGCCTTCTTTACCCTTTGTTGTATGATTGTTTTCCAGTTGAGGTTAGGATCTTGGATAACTTCTAGATACCTGGCATTGGTTGAGCGGTGTGCCGTTAAGGCGAGGAAGTGTGAAGTCAGGTATTTTGGTTTTGGTGGTGAAAAGCATCAGTTCAGTTTTGCCCGGATTGCATCCAAGACCCTCTTTTTTTGCCCATGTTCAGCTTTACTTAGAGTTTTTTTCCATGATTTCGCTCATCACGGAGGGGAACATTCTTGAGACCAATATCAGCATATCGTCCGCATACCCGACTACCTTGAATCTTTCTCTGTCTTAACTTAAGAGGCTTTGGTTAATTACTATGAGCCAGAGTGAAGTGAGATGACTTCTTGAGCCACATTTGGTGATATTGCTATTTCCTAAAGCTGCTTGAATGATTCTAGTGCTGATCAAAGAAACAATCCAGTGACTTATATGGTTTTCTATTCGCAGGTTCCCTCTGTGTCTAGAAAGGTGTCCAAGGTGTATTCTTGTATTTATAAGGATTTTTCTATTGTACGCGGTACCTCGTGAAGAGCTGTTTCTATTGATCTTCATTTGAGGTGCGTGTTTAGATTTGGAGAGGAGTGGACTTCTATTATACCTCTCAGGTGGTTATCTAGTAGACGTTCGAGAGTCTGCAATATGAATGAGGTCTGAAATCTTTCGCGTCTTCGTGACCGAGTCTATCCGCCATTGAATTGAAAACAGCTCGCACTCATCTCCATGAATGGGGAACATGGTTGTAGAGTATACAATTCTTATAAATCTGTGTGATCCATAGAACTGCTATATCCAGGGATTCCTGGAGCATGATGGGCAAAATGCCATCCAGGCCAGGCCAGAACATCATTATTTGTTCAAGAAACGAGAAAAAAGTTTCTTATCAAGTTTTAAAAGCCAACTGTTATTACTAACGAGTTGGAAACCACTGCATTTGCTCTTGATTAACGTGCACACTTCAAGATGTACCCACTTAGCTTCGAACGTACATATAGGGAAATATGGTTTATATCATCAATTAAAAAAAGTTTATCGGAAATTTTATTCTTCGTGCAACAAAAACGTTCGCCAGCACACAGTTGACGTCATTATTTTGTATGACTGTGAAAGCATTTCAGATTTAACGTTGAACGGCTACAATCGCAACAAACCGCCAGAACCTTTGAAGATCGCGTTTCCCACAACCTCTCGAGAAGTCCTATGCTGCCAGCATCAAGTGCCGAAGACCAGTGACATCGATGCCAAGAAGCCATCAGAAGCGCCGCAACTGATGTGCTCGGTTTTACCAGGCCACCACCAATGTTCGGAAGTTTTACCAAAAGGTAAAAAGGACGTGTCACGGAAACAGGACCGGAGCAGAGACCTGTAGAAACGAAGAAGGAAATCTTGTAGTAGAGTCACATGGAAAATCTATTTCTGCAGACTGTTAAACGGCGAAGACGACACAAATTACGCTGTCAGGCAGAACAACCCATTCAGCCTGGACGATGAAAGCCAAGACTTCCGTCCACCTGATAAAAACGAAGAGGATAGCGATATCCAAACTTAAGTCCAACAGACGGCTTAAATGCCGAACTTTTCAAGGCAGCGGGAGATGACCTGGTGGAGAGCATACACCAACTCGTTTCCAAGATTTGGTCAGAAGAAAGTATGCCTGATGAATGGAACCTCAGCATCGTTTGCCCGATCCACAAAAAAGGAGACCCTCTAAACTGCGCCAATTATAGAGGCACCAGTCTTCTGAATACTGCCTATAAGATCATGTCTGCTGTACTGCGTGAACGCCTGAAACCATTTGTCAACGACCTGATTGGTCCCTACCAGTGCGGTTTTAGGCTCCGTAAGTCCACGACCGATCAGATATTTACACTATGGCAGATCCTGGAGAATACCCAAGAAGTCCAAATCGATACCCACCATCTTTTTATCGATTTTAAGGCCGCATATGACAGCATCTATAGAGACGAGCTATACACAGCCATGTCTAGTTTTGGCATCCCTGCCAAACTTGTCAGATTGTGCAGAATGACGATGGAGAACGCCCGCTGCTCCATAAATGTCGGAAACAATCTCACCGAGACCTTTGATGTCAAAAAAGAATTTAGATAGGGTGATGCGCTGTCATGTGAATTCTTCAACATATACTTGAGATACTTGAGAAAATTGTGCGAAACTCGCAAGCCAACACTAGAGGTACAATTTTCCAAAAGTCTGTGCAAGTACTTGCATATGCTGATGACATTGACATAATTGGCAGAACACAGCGAGCTGTCACTGGTGCGTCTGAAGATTAGCACAGAAGCGGCAAAAATGGGTTTAGTGGTGAATGAGGGTAAAACCAAGTATATGCTGTCAACGAGAAGGAACACACGCCATCGACGAATCGGGCAGAACGTCATGATAGACAGCTACAACTTTGAGGTAGTTAGGGACTTTGTCTACCTTAGCTCCGCTATAAATTCTGAAAACGACATCACATCAGAAATCAAACGAAGAATTAAACTTACCAACCGCCAAAACCAAAAACCAAAAATTATAAGGTTAGCATCCAATTCAACCCAGTCTCTAAGTAAGATTAGACACGAAGCTGCGCTAGAAGTGAGCCGGATGACCATAAGCAGAGTAATTAAGAGTGCCGGACACCTGAACCGCCTTAAACTAAAAAAACAACCACCACTTAACCAAGCACGAAAACAACAGGCGCTTAGTTTTGCAAGATTGCACATGGATTGGAATACTGATGGCAGCAGTCACTCAAACGATTGGCGGAAAGAGATATTTTCTGATGAAAACAAGTTCAACCTCGAGGACTTATACAACTATTACTACCATGATTTAAGAAAAGAAAAATTGTTTTTGGCGTTATGGTATGGGGCGCCATATCATATTATGGAACAATCGATTTGGTTTTTGTGAGCTGCAGAATGACAGCACTTTATTACAAAACTGTACTGGAAACGGCTTTACCTCAATTCCAGGATATTTTAGGACCGGTGCCGATTATTTTTCAGCAGGACAATGCGCCGATTTACACAGCTGGAGTAATTAAAACTTGGTTACAAGGTCAAAATATAGAACAACTTTCCTGGCCACCCTACTCCCCAGATTTGAACATAATCGAAAATGTGTGGGGTTGGTTGACACGAAAGGTGTAAGAAGGTGGGAAGCAGTACACCAACAAAGAGGAGCTTATTGAAGGTATCAAAGTGGCCAGGGCAAGTACCTATTTCCCTTAATCTATTAAAATCTTTGTATGATTCTTTAAAAGCGCATTTTCGACGTAATTCAAAATAAGGGAGGTTGTACAAAGTACTAAAAAGTGTAAGCTATACAAAATAAATAAAAATA
This sequence comes from Portevinia maculata, assembly GCA_949715645.1. Classification (NCBI taxonomy): domain Eukaryota; kingdom Metazoa; phylum Arthropoda; class Insecta; order Diptera; family Syrphidae; genus Portevinia; species Portevinia maculata. The sequence continues at coordinate 83,846,728 of OX454527.1, forward strand.
CTTTTCTTAAAAAAAAAACATTTGGTTTAGATTTTAACATAAATAAACATGGTGATTCTATTCTAATGTTACAAAAAGAAAATTGCATTTTAGTGAATCGAAACGAAATAGTCTCAGAAAATTCCGTTAGCGTTTCGAAACAATTTGAAATTTCTCTTAGTCTGATGAACTCAGTCCTACCTTTCAATCCAATATACAATTTCATATGTACAGAACGAAAAGGTACACAAAACGGTTAATTTAAAAATAAATTATGAGTTAGGCTATTCAAAAGTTACGGACTGTATAATTGTTTTAAATTCTAACTGCTCAAGAGTAAAATGAAAACTCAACTGAAACCAGTAGTTTCGTCTGACTTTACTGCATTTTACTGAACTGATATCATGTAGAAAAAATCGAACATCATTTTTGTTGAAGAAACGAGAAAAAAGTTTCTTATCAAGTTTTAAATGCCAGCTGTTATGACTTACAAGTTAGAAAGCACTGCATTTGCTCTTGATTGTTGTCCACACTTCAAAATGTACCCACTTAGCTTCGATCGTAAATATGGTGAAATATGGTTTATATCATCAATTAAAAACAAGTTCATCGGAAATTTGTTTCTTCGTTCAACAAAAACGTTCGCCAGCACACAGTTGACGTCATTATTTGTATGACTGTGAAAGCACTTCGCTTGGGTTACTAATTTTGTTTGTATATAATCTCGCCACTGTAGATCAGATATAATATATGATTTCCTTGGAAATTTGCAGCAAGATAATATATGATCAAAAAAATATTTCATAACTTGCAATTGTTATGACGTTATTCTTTAAAAAAGAAAGTGGATATACATACATTCATATATGTATATTGTATGTATTTTTATAATTACTCACAAAATTACTACCGCGATTGTGATGATCTTCGGCAGGTGGTGCATTCGGATGCGGCATTGGGTACCCAGCTCCAAATCCTTGTGGCACATAGCCACCTTGTTGCATGTTATTCATCGGCATCGACATTGTTTCGTTCACACTAAGAAGATTAAAAGAAAATATCTTAATTTAGGAAATTAGTCGCTGATGGATCAAGTAGACAAAATCACACACCCCCGAAATGGAAGTGATGAGATGGGATATTAAATAGTATCCAAGAATTAGTAATAATTACTTTTGTCAGTTGTTTTTTTTGTAAATACCTTTGTACTTGCCTTTTATTAAAATGGGTGGAACTAAGGAAATCTTAAAATGAAGTACCAAATATTGTTTATGTTTTTATTTTTAGAAAATGTTAAGTACTTGTGCAGAATTGTGGGCGAACTCACTACTTCGTAGGGCATTCCTTTCCTGGGGTAGCTATTTCTTCTCTGAAATTTGACGTTTTTGTTGACAGAAATAGGAAATATAAGCATATATCCATATAAGCGTACACAATAGGCCCGTTCGCGTACGTATATGCAAACCTAACATACTTATACTTTAAATTCACATCAGACAGCACAAGCAGGAGAAAAAAGCAAAAGCAAAACAGCTGTCAAATTTTGTTTGCCAGGCATTTCATCGCATACTTTGTTCGTTTGAGAGAGAGAGAGAATCAACGGTTTTAATGGAGAGTATCACTCCACTAATAGCAAGGAACGACCCCCTCTTTTGTTTTTAGCATGCGATAAAGAGTATGCGAGCCCAGAATGCTTTCTCATGCAAACTAGAGAAATAAAGTTGGTTTAATGGCCTTCACTTGAGAAAATGATAGCATGCATCAGTGCATGCTATCAATTGATCGCAAATGTGTTATTTTGAATAACTTTTGTAGATTTCCATTGTTCCATTTTTGACAGACCGAGACCACTTTTTGCTCTTAGAACAAGATTTAATTTTCCATTCTCCATTGCGAGAAAAAATTGGTGGTGTTAGTGCACGCAAGAGGTGTAAATCTTGCGTGCACTAACACCACAGCATTTGAAAATTGTCACTGAAGATTGTTGTTATTTTCATTTTGTCGTGTTTTTGCTTCTGTGCAGAATACGCTGATAATATTGGTGTTTTAACCTGCTTCGGTGGGAAATTAAATTATCTAACAACAATAATGTGTGTTTGTGTTTCTGTGAAGAAGAAAAAAAACAATAAAATGTTTGGGCTTTGCTTGCTTATGTGGAAAAGAAAGTTCCGTAATATGGTGATAAGTAGCACTAGGTTTCCAAGGCTCAGGATTCACACAGCAACCTGTTCGACCTCTCCAGATGATACATGCTCTATCGAACCTTAATCCTGCCAGTCCTGCTTTATGGTGCCGTGTAACGGACGATAAGTAGGAAAGTGGAGCTAATATTGGGGACTCCATCAGATATTTGGAGAAGATACGACCGCGAACTCTATGAGCTGTACCAAGATGTGGATGTAATCCAAAAAGGTAAATCATCGGTCACATTGTACGAATGGACAATAATGCTTCAGCCAAGAGGATGTTCGACTCCCAGCCCCTAGGTTGGAGAAGGCAAGGAAGACCGAACCCCCGTTTTAAAGACCAAGCCGCAGCGTTCCCGGGATCGCAGAGGATGGAAGGCTGCAGTGTCTCAAGAGGAGACTCATCACGGGTCGGGAGCCTGTTAAGTAAAGTAAGTAAAGAAAACTGGTGTTATGTTTCATTGAGTATGACAAATATGAGATTTGGGAGCAAAACCTGCAAGCTCAATTGAAAACGACATTTGCAGCCTTATCCATTAGATTTCGATAATACATCTCTGAATGGTTGGATAGTTACGCAGTATGCACGTTTTTTCGAAACGTTGCATGAATCCTTATTCATAGACCATTTTCAAACCGATTGATAATACAGGCTTTGTATCAGATAAAGTACAAAAAAAAAAAATCTATAACATTAAGCCGCCCTGATACACAAATCTGCTGTTTGGGGAAAAAACGAATGCAAGTATTCTGGTAATATTTCAATTGTGTGACATATGGAAAAGAAATAATGGGACTTTTAATATTAATTATGAGCAAATGTCCCTTTTTTAAATATAATCTAGACTAAAACTAATTAATAAACGAACTTCAATTGTTCACCAATCGCCTTCGACAGCTTATTTAAGGCTGAACACTCGCACACACAATTTAATTTGTCTCTGCCACTATCAATAATTATCCCCTATTGGCTAAAATAAAACAATTGGGTAACGCCGGTTTGGCGTGTCGTTGCATGAAATTCTAAAACATTACCTAGCATTTTAGTCTGTTTGGTCGTTCAGTGATATTTAGATCAGGCAAAAAGCATACTGAATGATGGCAATTTCTTACTGCACATGTGTCTCATGTGCGTTACTGCATGCATTACTGCGTGCGTCCCTACTGAACATCTGTTTCAGGCATTGTAGTAGAACAGCAGAATTTTAACTTTTCCGGCTTGACGGTTCGTGCTGTGAAATCTATGATTATACCTGACATCTTACAGACGAATTAATAAACTCAAATAAAGGGTGAAATATCTTTAATCAATGAACTAAATGAGAAATCTTAATAATACACTTTGAAGTTAATTGACGTTGATAAACATAAAATGCACTAATTCACCGATTTAGTTGAATTAAAGAATAATAAGTTAAAATATAACTGACAACATTTTTGACAGCTAACAGCGAACCGTTAAACCAAATGGGATGTTGGATGTGGTATTTCCATACAATTCATTACTTAATGATTCCCAATTTCCAAATCATTTATTACTTAACGATAATTAGCTAATGCATGGACATGATTTTTAATTAATGAGCCGTGAATTAACCTTTAATCCACATTTAAGTTAATTTCTGAATTAGAAGCAAATTAAGTATTTTTTATTAATTCGGCTGTTAGTCTATTACGTCGATCAGTGGTATTTAGGTCTGGCAAAAAGCATACTGAATGATGGCAATTTCTTACTGCACATGTGTTTCATGTACGTTAATGCATGTATTGTTGTGTGTGTCCTTCGCTATATGCAATTTGTAAAATGCTTATGGAAAAAAGTTCGTTGTCAAATGTGACATCGTGACTTCGAGCAGAGTCTTTGAAATTAAAATTTTCTTACAGCAGGTGGCGGTAAATTCTCCCATCCTGTTTAACATTTACTCGAGTGATCTGGTAGGTTTGCCGAGACGATCTCTTAGGGCATGTCTCCGGTTGTCTATTTAGCAATTGCAATTTACACCTAACGGAAGGCAACGATTCCTCAGAATTCTTATTTCAGTTAGAATATGTTAAGTAGTTTAAGTAAGTAGAGTAGGTAGTTTGTAATTTGCTTTCATATAAAAATATAAAATTTAATAAAGACGACGAGTTTTCAACAATTTTCTCGATGAAAACATAATGTAAAATTAGTTCTAAAAATTGTTTTTATGCCGAAAGACAATAATTATAATATATTGTTAAATTTAGAGCGTCCGCATAAAGACACTTAATATAGAATACGTATCCTGTTAATTTTAAGTTAGATTTAATCATTTTTGTCTAGTATGTAAGTTGATATTTAATAATCAATAAAAAATTAATTTAAAAGTAAAAAGTAAAGGCTCAGTTATAGCAATACGTAGAAAGGGGTACAGTAAACTTATGTAAAATTTTAGTTTTCTGAGAAGTGAGTTCGCCCAATAACCCGCCGTTGGCATAAATTAAAGTGTATAAATTGTCATTAAAATTGTTTTAAAATAATGTTTTAAGGAAGAAATTCCTTATCGCCTTTCCTGCACTTCTACCTATTTACTTTTCTTCACAATTTCCAATCTTACTGTACCAGCTGAGCAAACAAAAGTAATCAAACAGCTGTCTTATGGTACTTCAAGAATCATGATGTAAAAAAATAAAAAAAAACATTTCCACTTTTCTTTTTCGACAATATTGAATTGATAACAAAAAGGATCACCACTATGGACATGGACGAAGAAACTTTCACCTTAGAAACGGATTCGGAATTACGCTTTGAAATCGAAGAAAAGGATGCTAAAGTGTACGTTCAGGTAAGCTCATACACATTTTGGCTAACAACCAACAAATTCAGTTCCTTTGATTTTCAGCTAAAATCTGGATTTGCTGAAATGTTTGGTACGGAACTCGTTAAAAAAAAGTGCTACGAGTTTATCACCGGTGCCAAGGTGGCGATATTCACATACCAAGGCTGTGTCATTGGAATCCGCGGCAAAACAGACGTCCGCTACACTTCAAAAGAGACACCAATGGTTCAGTACCTCAATTGTCATGCCGCCCTCGAACAAATGCGTGACAAAGCTGATGAGAACGACACACGTGGTCCGATTGCTATGGTTGTGGGTCCAACAGATGTCGGCAAAAGTACACTTTGTCGAATATTCCTCAACTACGCTGTGCGACTGGGTAGGAGACCTCTTTACGCTGACGTGGATGTTGGTCAGGGCGCTATTGCCTTACCCGGCACCATTGTCACTGTGCTGATTGAACGACCAGCTAGCATAGAGGATGGATTCTCACAAACAGCGCCGTTGGTATATCACTTTGGTCACAAAAGTCCAAACGACAACAAGACGTTGTACAAGACAATTGTCTCGAAAATGGCCGAAGTTACTCTGGAATCAATGGCCGTGAACAAACGAAGTAAGGTCGTGAATCAGCGAATAAAAACCGCGAATTTAATACACTTTCTCTGCAGCGAAGAGCTCTGGGATGGTAATCAACACCTGTGGCTGGGTGAAAGGAGAGGGCTACCGGCATTTGCTGCACACTGCTCAGGCGTTCGAAGTGGGAGCCATATTTGTCCTTGATCAGGAGCGTCTCTATAATGAACTGCTTCGCGACATACCCTCCTTTGTAAAAGTGGTGCTCCTGCCGAAAAGCGGAGGTGTAGTGGAACGCACTAAGGCGTTGAGGAACGAAGCTAGAGATCTGCGCGTTAAAGACTACTTTTATGGCTTCCGCACGCCGCTGTATCCCTTTTCGTTTGAAGTCAAGTGGAGCGATATAAAAGTTTACAAGATTGGTGCACCAGCCTTGCCCGATTCATGTATGCCAATCGGTATGAAGGCCGAGGATAATCTTACGAAACTAGTTGCCGTCCAACCTGGAATGCCGCTGATGCACCACCTGCTGTCTGTAAGCTTCGCAGAATCTGCTGAAGATGATGTTATCTCGACGAATGTTGTGGGATTCGTATGTGTGTAAGTTTCCCGAAATCTTTGTTTAACTATCACTAAGTCGATTTTATTTTGCTTACAGAACTGATGTAGACACCGAACGACAAACACTTACCATCTTGTCGCCGCAACCACGACCTCTACCGCACAATTTGCTGCTGCTGTCTGAGTTACAGTTCATGGATAGTCACTGATGGAATTTTATGTAAAGTGAAAGAGACAAAGAATAAATTATTTTTCCATTATTGTGTAGCTGAAAGTTTTGATTTCTTTACTGTCTCTCCGGGTTTGATTCGATGATTATTTCGTCGACATTTATTCGCTTCCATAAGAGTTCTTCTATTTGGACTCCAAATGTTCATCGTGATATCCTATTTGCCTTCATTGCCCTAGCAGATAATCAAATTTCCGAGGACGGCTTTATCTCTTCCTGTTGAAACCCCTAGGACAAGGTAATTAAAATTAAGCCATCAGCTTAAAATTGTTCCGGTTCACGAATGTTGGCTTTCATTGGTCAGTTGAATGGTTCCTACAGCTTGACAGCTGAATCTTGGTCATCGTCGCTATTATACAGTCTGTAGAAGTGGTTTTGTCATATGCTCCAGCAATTCTACTGTTTTCTTTATTTTTTAGACTTCTGTTTTTTTTTGCTACGAAGCGCAAGGCGCAAAGTAGAAAAGTATGAGGGTTGTGATCTTACGTCCCTCAGCGAATGTTAGGGTCACGTTAGGAAGAGCTAAGGCCGTTTTTGCCAACCAACTGCTCCACCAAAGTGCAAAAAAAGTGTCGGAAGCTGCGAAGGGGGGAAAGAATGACGAACCGGCGCCCTCCACATCCGTTTTGGGTAAGAAGGGTTCCGTTCCTTCGGTGGTAAAAGGAACAGGTCTAACGACGCTGTTGAGCCCAACGATACGAAAAAGGTGAAGGCTGGTACTTCACCAATGCTTCATAAGTACCCTCGTGACTTTCGACCAGTGCTAAAACGTCGATGATATGTTCCAAGACGCCCTGTAGAAGGAGCTATACACCGCGGGAAACGGGAATCTTCAATTCACAATACACTCTGCCAAACGGCATGGGTACGGGTTCCGTGTCCATATACGTACCCAGAGAAGCTAATTGGGTTTCACCATGTACATAATCGGAAACTCAAGGCCGGTACATGGAGCATTATCAAGACAGGATCAAGGCGGCAATGTGGTCAGCACTTCTTGCTGACTTTAAACAAGGAAAGTTTATCATACCTTGAGAAATCCAAAGGTACACAGGTCTTAGACAGCACACTTGTATAAAACATAGACAAACTAGAAGTGGAAAGTTGCAGGCTCTCGAAGAGTATAGCATTCCTAGCTACCTAATGAAAAATGACTGTGCCTGGCCAGAACACAGTCGAGAGGTTCTTGAAACCTTGGATGAAGCCACATTCCAGGCTCAACCATCCCAAGGGACCCGGTCAGGCATAGGCATGTAGATATCAATAGCTTCTTCTTCTACGGGAAAGTAAAAGATGATCTCATAAATAGGAAAAAGCTACGGTGGGCTATCCAGTCCTTCAAACCGAATAAATCTGTAGTACCAGACGACATTTTGACGATCATGCTGCAAAAAGCAACGGAAAATGCTATGAAAATTCTTAGACTTAATCTAAAAATGAGACATATACCAGCAGCGTGGAGGAAAATCAAGGTGGTTTTCATACCCAAAGCTGGTAAGCAAGGACACACAACAGCGAAAGATTTCAGACCAATCGGCCTGTTATCTTTTTTGTTCAAAACTTGGAGCGAATAGACGCTGATATTAGAATAAAAAACGGTAACGGCTTCTTAATCCAGCCGCAACATGCGTAATAAGGGTAAGAACTGCTCTAAACGGGGTAGGGCAGATAGATAGACGCCTGCATTTCGGCAAATTCGCCTTAACGGCTTTCCTAGACATTGAAGGAGCTTTGAACAATGTGGAAACAAGGGGTTATAAACGATCAAGGCAAACATCGAACAAGGCGTCGTAAACTGGATCTGCAACATGCTTGCCAGCAGAAACATAAACTGCTCCCTTGGGCACTCCACGGGCACCCCGCAGGGGGGAGTTGTTTGTTTCCCGAGGTACTGGGTACTGGTGGTACCTGTAGAAACCGAGTTCAATGGGTATAAGTGCCACAGCATGATGATGTTGTCATCAGAGTACAGGGAAACTACTTAAACACTCTAAGTGAAATAATAAAGGTTTCTTTGAATAAAATCAGTAACTGGGCGAAGAGCAACGAACTAAAATGCCAATCCAGCCAAGACGGAACTAGTCCTTTTTACCAGAAACCACAAGATACCACAGTTCTACCTTCCAATACTGGGATGAGTAGAGTTGTCCCTTTCGGACAGCACGAAGTATCTGGGAGTCATTTTGAATAGAAAACTGAATTGGAATCTCAATGTAAAGGAAAGAATAAAGAATGTCTATAACGCTCTCTTTATCCGCAAAAGAACAATTGGAAAGACTTGGAGCCTGATGGTCCATTGGCTCTATACATTTGTCGGAAGACCCATACTCACTTATGGGGCACTTGGGTGGCGGAAGGCGACAAAGAAGAAAGAGATAATCGCAAAATTAGTGGTGTTGCAAAGAACGTTAATTATAGCCATGACAGCTCTGGTTTACTGATTAAACAATTTGCTGGCAACAGTGCCTTAGGGCTCACTAATCTGGGTTACTTTAAAGTTTGCGATATGGGACATTGTTTGATTTTGGCAGAGTTTCTGCCGGCAATCCAATAATAACTTAAGAAATATGCAGTTTGTCGACTTTGACATTCCGTTTGATGTGTCATATCCGGAAAAGGGATGAATGGCAAAAAAATGCAAGAACAAAACCAAATAAAATTGTAGTGTTGAAGCCTAAAATAAAGTTAATTTCAGTAGGCAGTCGATCAGTCGAGTGCTGAGGATAGCGGTGCTGTCCTAAGCATGTTGATATGGCTAGTGTCTTGCGCTCTCCATTAGTAAGTCTCTCAGTCGAAACAGTAACTTGCCAGCCATTTGCTTACAAACCAAACCGAACAATCTGTCCTGCAAATCCGCTGTTATCAACCTTTTACCTCATTTTCAAAAATGTACTGGAACATAATTGGACATAAGCTTTAAAATACAAGTATGCATGTCGACGTTGAGGTAGCGACCGTTTATCTTTTCAATTGAACTTAACGATCTATATGCGTCGACTTCAGGCACCTACGAATAGTTTCACCGCAGAAATAATTCACTGCTTACCGGTATGACCTTGAACAACTCTGCGTAATAGAAACCAAAATCCACCCAATGTCTATCAAGTAAACTAATACTACAAGCCATGGTTTTGCTAACACATTCAATATCATAACATCAAAAATACAAATACAATTGAGAAAAACAAAAAACAAAGGCAAAGTTCAAGTTAAGCTGACAAAGTAGTCGCAGTTTTCACAGATCGCGTTTAGATGTTGCTTTCCCGTTGAATTTGGTTCAACGAAGAACACTAAGTTTTGCTGGCACTGCACTTCATGCTGGGCAACTGCGGTTTGTACTGCCAGATTCAGCTTTTCAAGAGTCCCACTGAAACTGAAACTGAAACATTTAATTACAAAACGATACCATTCGCTGGAGAAAGTTTACTAACGAAGTTCCACATTGGCAGGACATTTGGTGTTCAACAGTTGGTTCAAGTGCAGCTTTCTGGCATACGGGACAAAAGACAAAATCGTTGTCACCAACATCAATTAGGTACTCTTCCTCCTCCTCCAGCTGCTCTACATACCACATATTCATTTCACCGATTAACTCCTTGTAGATGTGTTCCTGAAGATCAAGATCCGTCTGCAAGTCAGCTAATTCTTGGCGCAGAATTTTGCTGACTAGTGTCTGCGATGGGAAACCTATAAGAACACACTGAATGGATAAATTGTAAAACTTACATTCTCTCCAACTTTGGTTGTACTTCGGGTGGAATCAAAGCTGGCGTGGCGAGCTTCACGTACACGGACTCTGCATTTCTGAGATAGAATTTCAATGATTAGTATCGAAAGACCAGACAAGGTATCACTTACCTCGCGCAGTAAATCACGCAATTTGGGTGAACCTAATTTAAGCTGCTTAGCCGCACTTTGCGAATGTAGCTTTTGTTTCACACTTGTGCGGTAAACGGGATTGGATGGACATTGCAAAGAAGACATTGTCAGAGATGGACTAACATGCGAACAATTTTAATTTTAATTAAACAGAAAAAGTTCCAAAAATTGTTTGACAACAAAAGCCGCCTAGCCAGTCCAACTGTTTGAATGACCAAACCACAGAATAAATTACCTATTATGAGATTGTCATTTGTCATTGTCAGCTTCCACCTTCGAGTCTCTCAATTTGGCGTCAAACGACTTTTTAAGTGTTTGGTGTTTGCATAGGAATTTAGGTATCAAAGAGGCTGACTGACGCACACATTCGGCGCGTTCAATTTGCAAGTCAACTGCAAGTTCACTACTAATTAAATGTCTATCACTTGCCAAACGATGGTCACGTGAGTTATTTGATCAATGAGAAAAGGTAAAATAGTAGTCACTAGTAGTTGACTTGTAAAATGAACGCGCCCATTCTCTGTTAGAGAGGTGGGAAGTTAGCAGGATAGCAATACTAAGTAAATAAAAACTGTGTTCATGAAGTATTCCTCGTTCCGTGGTGAATTTGTCAAATATAAAAAATTCGATGATTTTATAAAAAAATATAGAATGTAACAAATATTGTAGATCATTAATACTACATTTTTTATAAGAAGTGAAATAAAAACAATTATATACGAAATTCTGTTGACAAAGTGGAATAAAAATGACCTTATTTTGACTTCTGAGTAAGTAGATATTTATTCCTGGCAAAAAAAGGCGTTTCATAAGGATAAGCGAATAAAAAGAAGTTCGAAACATTGTCTATTTTTTTGTTTCGTTTTAATTATGCGTTCTTCAAGTAAGCGAATTCGATCGAAAAATAGTAGAATAAAACGAATTTGTGTTTTGAATTTTGAATAGAAAGTTTATTCGAGGAAAACGGGTTTTATTCGAACGAAAAGAAACATTCGAAATAATTGACTACACATTCCAATTTCATGGATGTTCGGATATAAGGAAGAAAAATGTACTTTCGTTTATTTTTCTTCACACAGAATTTCAGCTGGTAAGAAAATGAAAACTGTCAAATGATGAAATCCTATGAGTGGTGCCTTTTTCCGAGTTTGGTTTGTTTTGTTTAAAAAATGAGTATAAAATGCACAGTAAAATATAATAACAACGAATTTGAAGTGAGCCTATTGAAGTATACAACATAGGTATCTACCTAAAAAAATTATTTAAAAAAAAAAAAATGTGTATCACACCGGAAAATGAATTCATGAGTGACTTATTAACTTAAAGTTTCGTCTTCAAAATCATTCATTTTAAAACATTATTAGGCCCGTTCGCGAACTAATATGCAAACGTAAATTTATATAAACTTTCGTGCAAAACTACACAAACGCGTTCGCGTACTGAGAAAATGGTAAAAAGATGAACGAAAGAAAAATGTACTTTCGTTTATTTTTCTTCACACAGAATTTCAGCTGGTAAGAAAATGAAAACTGTCAAATAATGAAATCCTATGAGTTTGCCAGCAAAAAAAAACAGCTGTTGCCTCTTTTCCAGCCAAACTAAGAAGTTTTTACACAAAAGCGTTCGCGTACTTTTCTTAGAAGTGAGAGGATTCTCTCTCGGTTTTGGAGATTTGACACTTTTCATTTTTCTACACATAAAGTACGCGAACGGACCTATTAATTAGGTATTCTTATGTAAAAACAGACAGTGTAGAAATTTGTTTGATATGTAGCAACTCGTGTGTCATTTCCTACAATTTAAGTGTATTTGGTCACTCAGTTATACTTAGATAAGGTTTGGTTAGACAAGCCATACTGAATGCGCCCAATCTATATACTGAACGTTTACAAGCTGACGACCAAAAAGAGTTGTCATTTTTTGTTTATTTCCAAATTCCAAATACATAATCGGAACCGCTCACTAACCGCTCCTTTTTTACACAAATTCAACAAACAAAATCAGAAAAATCCACAATCCCAAAGCTATATAGTCTATTCCTATATGATATATGATTTCCCCTTCACTTACTTCAAAAACAACAGAGTGGTGTCAAAGGCCATATTATACGCAGACGATACACTGGTTTACGCAAGCGCGGAATACCCAACGATGGCCATACAAAACCTGAAGGAACACTTAGAAATCATAAACACCTTTTATAAAAAATGGGGTATAAAAATTAACAAGGACAAATCACAAGCAATTTGTTTCAGAAACGCAAGCGGGAAGGGGAGAACAGGGGTAACTGGCGAGTGCAGAAACATAACACTTACACTAGAAGGTAGTACAATAGTTTTTAAAAATTACCTGAAATACCTGGGGGTGTCCTTCACCAGCCTTCTCAAATTTAACAAACATGCTAGGGCCACAAAAGAAAAAGCGAAAAAAGTGACCAACATGCTTATGCCCTACCTCAAGCACAACATGCTCAGCAAGAAATCAAGATTGTTATTTTACAAGACACTCATCAAACCCATTTTGATCTATGCCTTCCCAGTGTGGTTCACCATCTCTCCAACAGTAGCTAAAGAACTCGAAACCTTCGAAAGAAGGGTTCTGCGTCTCTGTATCAACAAAAACTTTGAAAACAGAAATAAAAGATATTCCAACAAGTATGTCTATAACGAATCAAACACAATCCCACTAATAAAATATGCAGTGGGGTTGATGCAAAAAACACTTAATAAATTCAATCACTCTGAAAACGACCTAATTAAAGAAATTTACAACACTCACACCAACTTAATCGGGCCTGGGACACCATACTCCTCACCAATAAGCCTTATCTGGGAGGACCTCAACTCAGCTCCCGACACAATCCCCTTTTACCAAAAAGTTACACCGGGACAAAATCGCGGATAAAAGCAACCTCGCATCAATCCCACAACTCAGATCACAGATTTGAATCAAAAAAGATTTCTATTTTTTTTACTACTCAAAAAGAAAAAAGAAAAAAAAACCCATCAATTTAACAAAAACTTCAGTAAAAACAATAATCGGTTGACAAAATTCACTACTTTATTAATATCTATGTATAATATCAATATTATAATACTAACACACACATAATACTCATTATTCATTAAGTAAAAAGTATTCAATAAGTAAAAACCATCAATAAACTTTGCTTTCGCAAAACTAAAAATGAAAAGACCAAACAAACAGGTCAACAAATGATAATTAAAAAATCAAAATCAAAATCATATCGATTAAACAACCAGAACATCTAACTTGCAATATGTCTAGGTTATCAAATATCTACCAAACAGTCACAAGAGAACTTTCGTTCGCATTGGTATACCGTATACCTATAAATTGTAAATAGTAGAATGTATATAGTTAGGGTAGTTCATAAGAAAACGATGACACCGTAGTCAGATGAAACAAATATATAGCTCCGAGAGCAAGAGCTAATAACAAATGTAAATCAAAGCCAAGGGGCATTTAATATGTAACAAAAAACTGAAAGAGATGGCAATACTTGAAAGCCTCCAGACATAAAGAAAAACGAAACAAAATGTGAATAGAATTAAGTACATAAATGTGTAAGAAACGGAGATATAAGACTCAATAAAAATTCATTCATTCATTCATAATCGGAACCGAGTTGCAAAAGAATGAGTAACATATATATTCAGGAACCTCCTACGTCGGGAAAAGTAAATTTGAGCGTTCACACTCATTAAATTTGTTTTTAAAACATCAAATCTTCCCAGGTTCTCCTGAAAACATCTGTGGGAGATATCGACATAGAACTCTGGACTAGAGAGTGCCCCAAGGCATGCCGCAACTTCATTCAACTTTGCATGGAGGGCTACTACAATGGAACAATATTTCACCGTGTTGTCAAGGGATTCATTGTCCAAGGTGCAAAATAAAATCGTTAAAATTTTAACAGTTTCGCTAGAAATCCTTCCTTATTAGGTGGCGATCCAAACGGCGATGGAACTGGTGGTGAATCCATTTATGGAGCTCCGTTTAAAGACGAATTCCATTCACGATTACGTTACATTCGTCGTGGACTCGTTGGAATGGCAAACTCTGATGTCGACGACAATGCGTCGCAATTTTTCTTCACAATGGCGCCAACGCCTGAGCTCCAAAATAAGAACACTCTTTTCGGCAAAGTCGCTGGCGATACAGTTTTCAATATGCTTAAGCTGGAGGAGGGGCTCGTCGATCATACAGAGCGACCAATGTATCCGCATAAAATAATCAAAACAGAAATTCTGTATAATCCATTCGATGACATTGTACCACGAAACTTGAACAAGGCGGCTAAGAAAGAAAAACGCAGAAAGAAGGAAAAGGGAATCAAGTAAGTAAACGTGACATCTGTCTAATTATCCGAGAATTCCATTTACAATCTCCGCAGAAACTTTGGGCTATTATCGTTCGGCGAGGAAGCCGAAGTAGACGAAGTGCAGAGCAATACTTACGCACAGAAAAACGCTGGCAAGGCAAAGTCGCTGCATGATGTTGTCGACGATCCCAAGCTCAGCAAAGATGTCGAGCGGATTGAGCGTGGCAATACCCCGTCTGATATAGAAGACTTTGACGTCGAGGAAAATGAAACACCAGAAGAAAAACTAGCCCGAATTAAGGACAAACTGCAGATTAAAAATAAAAAACGCCAACAGCAGCCCCCAAAACCAGCAGTTCCAGATAAATCAGATTCAGAGGAGGACGTTTTGATGACGGTAGATCGTGAACTCAAAGTCCAGCAGGACAAAAAGAAGAAAGAGATTCGCCAAGAGATTGTTACCCTAAAGAAGCAGTACCAAACCGACAAAAAGGCCAAGGACGAGTTGTTAGAGAAGAAAATCGAAAAGGAGATCATCAGCAAACCAGAGTCTTCCAATGAAATGGTTCAGGATTATATTGAAGAGAAAGAAAAGTACACAAGTTTGAACCAGAAGCTTCCCAAAAAGGGTCCAACGAGGTAAGGCCTTGCAGTTTTTCATTAAACTTAAAACCATCCACCTTCTTTTCAAGGGAAGAGTTCACTTTGAATTTGCTCAAGAAATTTCGCTCCAAGCTGGAGATCCTCAAGCAAAACACGGACTACCAAGATACAGTGGAATCCCTCGAAGAAGCAAACGTTGAGAAGGAAATCCAAACAGACGATTGGCTAGCGCACACCCTGCGCTTCGAACAAACAGCTCCAGTACTGGCCAAGGATGCCTCAACAAAATCCGACGACTGGTACGATGCGTACGATCCCAGGAATCCGCTGAACAAACGCAAACGAGGAGAACAACACGATCGCAGCCACTCTTCAGCCTCCTCAAAGAAGACGCGATAATTTAACTCAATTCTTTTGTAAGTTTCCGTGAATAGAAAATAAATTTATTTGTAAAGTCAAAAATGCGAAAAACTGCTCAGTTATTCTTCTCGAAGTACTTCTTCTTTTCCTTTGGATTTGGTACGATCTGAAATGATAACGGAAGAGAGTGATTTTTTTCCCATGTTGAACAGTGGTGCAAACTTACTGTATCACTTCCTGGTTTCCAGCCAGCGGGACATACTTCTCCGTGCGTGTCTGTATACTGGAATGCTTGCACCAGTCGCAAAGTTTCATCGACTGATCGGCCGACGGGTAAGTCATTCATGGTGATCTGACGAACAACACTATGCTGGTCGATGATAAACAGACCACGTAGCGTATGACCCAAATCATCGAGATAGACACCATAGTCTTTGGCAATTCGATGAGTCAGATCGCTGAGTAGGGGAATTTTGATTGCGCCCAAACCGCCCTCCTTACGCGGCGTATTTATCCATGCCAAATGTGTGAAGTGTGAGTCAACGCTGCACGCAATCACTTCTGTATTGATTTTGCGGAACTCTTCAATACGATCGGAGAATGCGAGAATTTCTGTTGGACAGACAAACGTGCTGTGGAAGAGTACAAAAATACTAATTTAGATAATATTCAATGCTGAAATAAAACACTATATAAGAACTAACAACGAATTATATCTACGATACTACGAAACTCGCAAGCACGCCTCGGAAAGCACGGCGTTTTAATATCCAAACTCCTTATGAATAAATGCCAATCCCCGCCGATTTACATACAACGGTAGATCTCTATCCAAAAAGGAACAGCCACACAAAAGTTCGCAATAGAGAAGCTCAAAAAGTAGAACGTAGGTATCTCCGACGGCATGCGAACCTGCCTAAGAGCTGTTTAGAGGCTTTACACAAAGTGGCGATTAATACAGTTAAATGAGATAATGCTTAGCGAACACCCGGAACTAATGACCCTTCTCGCTGAACTTCCGGAACTTGATATGAACTTTGCGGACACCTTCCACCTGCGCCTTCCCAAAACACTATGCATCAATAAAAGGTTTTCCACAGAGATGTGGGAGCCGGAATTTACGGACCAAATACTTGCAGTAAAATACCTAAGGAAAAAAGTCCCAGCGTATTTCAAAACAGGGCGCTCCACGCCATTGAAGAATGCGTCAGCCACATCAATGCTTTTGGTATTGATGACGCCACCATCCATATATTCATTCATTCGCTTAGTACAAGCACACAATATCTTAAAAATTAAATAACAATTAAAACTTAGAGCTAAGGTGAGGAAAGAGATAATAATAAAAAGTGTAAGGGGAAGATTAAGATTGGAGAGCTAGTTTGAGAGGTTTAGATCAAAGATGTTGGAGTTGTTTAATTTTCGAATTATTTTAGTAATTGGTTCATTTTGGCCATATTCGGTTCGATGGAAAGGGACAAAGAAGAGGGGACGATTTGAGGGTTCTCAAATGACGGAAAGAAGTATTGGGTTTGAATTTATCAAGTAGACCTTCGCTATCAATGACTCCATTCAAAAGCTGGTGTGCAAAGAGTATGTCGGCATTATCACGACGTCTACTAAGAGTTTGTAAATTTATTAATTTTAGACGGCTTTGGTAAGGTGGAAGATTATATGGGTCATTCCAACAAAGATAGCGCAAGGAAAAGCGAATGAATCTGCGTTGAACATCTTCTATACGTTGATTATGAACATGGTGGTAGGAAGACCATAATACGGAGGCGTACTCAAGATGAGGTCTAACAAACGTTAAATACAGAGACTTAGTGACATAGGGATTACAGAATTCGTTCGACCATCGTTTCACGAAACCTAGAGTAGAGTTAGCTCTATTAATGATATCATCATAGTGAGCTCGAAAATTGAGTTGGTTATCACATATAACACCAAAGTCACGAATGGAAGTGACAATCGCAACTGGTTCATTCTCAAAAAAATATTGAAGTTGTGGTAAGGGACGGCGTTTTCGGGAGTAGGTAATGGCTTGGCATATATTCACATTAAGTTCGAGAAAGTTGTGTTGGCACCAAGTAAAGAAGTTTAGGTCAGCTGGAAGTAGTCGAAAATCGGCCATGCATTTAATATGTTTAGAAATAAGCATGTCGTCAGCGTAAATCTGAAGGTCGGATCCATTAAGGATAAGATCCAGATCATGAATGGTCAATAGAAAAATCAGAGGACCTGAATGACACCCTTGAGGGACCCCTGATGTACTGCAGATAGGGTTGGAGCTGCAGGATCTAAAAAGGACTGTGTAACGACGATCATTTAAATACGATTGAATCCTAGATATAAGAAAGGGTGTGAAGCCATAGGATTTAAATTTGAAGATAATAATGTTATGGGAGACTTTGTCAAATGCTTTACTAAAATCAGTAGCGATAGCATCAACTTCACGGATAGTCAAGCAGCTATAAATGTCCTTAGCTGGCATACCATTCACTCCAAATGTTTTAATAGCCTTCAAACACTCTGCTCAAGGAAAAAGACCAAACTATGGTGGGTTCCGGGCCATGACGCTTTTGAAGGTGATGACAAGGGCGGCGACCTATCAATAAAGGGCTCTGAAACACCTTTCAAAGGTCCCGAACCCTTCTGCTGCACTTAAAGATCAGCATCTATCGCAGCTATAAAATACTTTGAACATATGAAATGAACCACCTATTGGGAGAGCATCAGCCATCCCCCACTTTAACAACAATGTCAATAAATGTCTAAATTCAAGTCGGCATGATATCAAAAACTACGTGATCTTACGGTTCACCTACCACCTTTACAAAATTGAAATATCGACTCTCCAGAGTGCCGACCATGCCTTGAAGAAGACGAAACAGCTGAATACATTTTAGGTAATTGTCCAGCCGTAATTGAAACTAAAGGAAGATATTCTTCGGGGAACAATTGACCTCCGAAGACATAAAGAATTCCTCTGCTTTATTCGCTTCAATTGGTACCGGAAAAAAACAGCATCGGGAAGATTAGTCAACTTTCGGTCAAATCAACCGAAACATGTCATAATTAACACTGCTGGCAACCTAATCAGAAAGGTCTTTGCACTGAGTGACGAAAAGTTCCACAACGCAAACGAAAAAATTTTCACACGCATTTTGAAGGACAACAGTTTTCCCGGAGAGGTTATTCGGAGCCTGTTCCTCCGACACCGCCGCAGAACAGTTCCGCAAGAAGAGAACGTGAGAGAATCTGGGACATACAGAGGAGTAGTCTATGTCCCAAGAATTGCTGAGAGTCTAAAAAAGATCATCGCCACCACTAAGGGTATCAATTTGGCGTACAAGTCCAATCAGACTCTTGCGACACTGTTCTCCAAGCTTACAGTAAGAACGGAAAAAGGAAAACGGACCGACGTAGTATACAAAATTAATTGCAAAGGAAAAGATTATGAACCTTGTAATCTATGCTACGTTGGGACGACACAGCAATTCCTCAAACAGCGTATCTCAAATCACAAATCCGACATTAAATCAGGCAACCCCAACAAAACAGCGTTAGCCAGCCATACCATTGACACAAACCATAGACCGGACTTCGACAACACACAAATTTTACAAACAGAAAAACACAAATCAAAACGCCTCACCCTGGAAACCCTGCATATCTTAAACTACAAAAACAACATGAACAGGAAACAGGACACACAGAACATCTCCGCTGTCTACTGCTCCCTCATACCAAAACAATAACGGACACACAGTCAAGGACAAAACTTCAACAAGTCGAAGTGATAATATAGCTGACGGTTTTATTTTATTTTATTTTATTTAATTTCTTTTTTAAACTTAATTTGTAAGTTTTATCTATATCCAATAGTTGTTTGGTTTACTTAATGTTTACTTTTATTTATTTATTTGTTGTGTATGTAATAAAGATTCCCCTGAGGAAGGTGGCAAATCCCGCCGAAACGTTGGGAAAGTAAATGAATTATTCTTTCATTTTACAAAAAAACTAAATGACCAAACAGCCGAAGAACACAATAAAGCATTAAAATTTAATTTGGTCAACAAATCACACATCGGAGTCATTCTATAATATCCAAAAGTCTCTCATCTTTGATCAACGAATCGTGTAAATTTTGAAATTCTCCATATTCCAGCTTTTTTTATAAATTGAAAAAATTACACAAAGCTTTTTAATGTATTTGTTCTTCAAAAAGCTATTTCTAACAAAAATTGTTCTTCACAAAGCGACAATGACATTATAACACTTTCCCAAATCACAGCACTTTGGAACGCGACTATGTTGCTATAAATGTTGCTTTCCCACTACATACGAGTATATACATAAATTAATTAAAACTTCGCTTGAGTAAAATTAGCTTGCACCGGAATTGCAAACTTAAACGGAAAGTGGAAATGCTACTAGCCTAAACAATTTCTGGCCCAGACGGCGCAATAGACCTTATAGGTTTCAGTGCCTTTTCTCCGCCATTGCGATCCAGAAGCTCAAAAAAGGACTCAACTGTGTACAGCGTTCCTTTCGATCACCGAAGATGGCTCAGTTTTCCAACCAATTCATCCACCCTACGCTTTCGCGACGATTGATGTCGTTTTCTTTGCTTCTTCTTCTTTCTTAATGGCGGTGGGCCTATGCTCAGTGGCAAAGGGATCATAGCACCGGTTTTCTTTGTTATTGATCATAAATCACAGATATTTGAACTTTTGGCACTTGGGCATCACTCCTACACGCATATAAAGGTCTGTAATTGATCGGAGTGGCTCAGAGAACGGGCAGCACAAGTATTCCATTTTTTCGGGCTAATACGATACCGTTTGGTCTTCGCTTATGATGGCTCCATCGTCAGCAAACAATAACTAATGTATTTTGGAGTCCGTCACATTTCCTTCAAGCAGATAAGCAAGGACTGTATAAATATCAGGGGACATTTCATTCTTGTCTTTACTCCCTGATACATGGCCATGATCATCTGTACGTAGGTTTTTGGAACTTCTCGATTTCTTAGCGCCACCCATAACAGATCTGGTTGCCTATCATGGGCCTTTTCAAAATCAACCCACACCATATGCAAATCGTTTAAGGAATCACTTTGTTTTCTCCATCAAGATTCTTATACTTTACTGGATTAGATCTGTGGTTGATTTACCTGCGACAAACCAGCACTGTTCATCAGATAGCCGTATTGTTTTTTTGCCAACGGCTATCTAATACTTGTGATACAACAGCTCATCAGCCATGTTGCAATTTGTTCTTGAAATAAAATATGTATGGGCCTACTCCTGTTGTATGTGAAGTAGTTAAAGCATTCATGTCAAAGAATCTATCTCAACGAAAATTGAGCACGGTCGCCTTTCCTCCATATTCCAGCTTACATACAATCGTGAAAAAAGGCAGACCTCACAACTTGTGGATCACACAAATGCAGCAACACCTCAGTGACGAAGTGGTTCGAAATCAGGAGGCCTGCCGATACTTTTTAGATCAAACCGGCGAACCCAACGGTCGGACCAATAGGAATGCAGTGAAGTGGGAGGGCTATGATCCGGTCAGTCCAGATTAAAACCTCGTCGTTAAAGGAAAAGAAGGCAGCGGCCTACTCATTTCGGACATTACTTTTATATATTTTATTTTGTGCATCCTTTATCTGTCTTTGCAATCTGCCTTTGACTCTGTTGAAATACATAGCATTGTGGAACCGGTAAACTAAAGATATATCCAACTGTTCCAACAGATATAAACAAATTAATAAATATCGAATAGAAAGAGGAAGAGGACAAGGAGACACTATATCCTCCAAGCTCTTTACAACGGCCTTGAAATATACGCCTTCAAAAACATACAGTGGGAAATAAAGGGCATAAACATCAATGGCGAACACCTCCAAGATACCAAGCTAAGCTAGACGAACTTGCGCCAGCTTCAAAAAATGAAATGTAAAATCATCAATTTCGCAAAAACGAAATTCTATGGGCGGAGACATTAACCCTAGCAAGGTATACCATCAATAAACTTGAAGTAGCGCAAAGGGCGATAGAGAGGGTGATAATGGGAATAAGCAGACGAGACAGAGTAAGAAATGACGAACTCAGAAGAACTGGGTTTTCCGATATAACCACAAAAATTGCTAGGGCGAAGTGGAGGCGGGCAGAACATGTGGGCGAGGACAAGTGACAATAGATGGACAAAGAGACTGCTAGAATAGAGAACAAGTGAGGACCTCGGAAACAGAGGGAGAACACTAATGCGCTGGAGTGACGACATAAGAATAATAGAAGGAAATTGGATCCGCACGGCACTGAACGGGATATTATGGAAAAGATTAGAAGAGGCCTACGTCCGGACGAACCAGGCTATATGATGATGAACATAATTTTTCTTCTTCTTTCTTCAATGGCGGTGAGGCTATGGTCAGGATAAAAGGGATCATAACCCTCCCACTTAACTGCGTCCCTACTGGTCTGCCTGTGTTTTGAATCACTTCGTCGCTAAGGTCAATCCAATGCTGTTGTTGCTGCATTTGTGTGATCTAAGAATTTTAAGGTCTGCCTGAATTTCGCGTTTGTATCGGAAATTGATTGATATTGCCTTTTTGACAGGGTTCGTAGGATATCTCATTTGAACATGACAATACCAACTACGCCGGTCGCGCTCCATTTTATTCTAGATAGGTTCTTTGACGGGACGGCTTCCTCGGATCTTGGACCTTCTTATTCGACTAATCTTTGTTGAATATCATTTAATAACAAAAAAGTGTAATTAACCCACCAATATAATTCCATACTCCTACATTGTACTGCATAACAATGCACACAAAACACTTCCTGCTTTGTGTAATGCAGTTTAAGTCAAGCGGCTCATAATAAACACCACTGACCCATTGACATAACATTCGGATTTCATTGCCACTATAGTGTCGGGTATCGCATACAGATAGTATGAATAGAACTTTTGGCGATTACACTGACATTGTAAGTGGATCGATGAATTGCACGATCTATGCTTTGGGTGACAATTAAATGAGTACAATGTGGATGAGTATGAGGAAGGTGACTTAATTTAATGGCACGCGACCATTTTCAAATCAATGTGTTTCGGTTATGCTGGGAGGGAAAATTAGTATATAAGACGTAGTATTTGTAGGAATAAATCAGAATCTATTTTGACTCTCACCAAGGTAGTTGTTTCATTTATTTTGGCAGACCTCTATGGCATTCATGCCCTGCCTGAAACAAGGAACTAAACGGCAATACCTATGGCATTCGTGCCTGCCAGTGCCACGTTGACTCTAACATAATCTGGAAAGTCTTTCAAGTTCCTAAAACACTAAGCTACATTAACAGACGTCTACGAAAAACAGACGTACCCTACAAAAGATATGGCCTCATCCGCTTGGGCGAACTGTTGGATACCCTACTCCTATCCAACAAAAAGTTGGCGTGCCAAAAATTCAAGTATGGGTAATTGTAAGGGATATTGTCTATATACATTGTTATACAAAACAATGTTTTTTGGTGAAAAACCCCCCTTAAAAGTGGTCGTTTCAAAATACTTTGTATGAAGGAATTGTCAAGAACGACTTCATCTGCATACTTTGCGAAGAATACGCCAATTCCTTTCCATTGATTTCATCAACAAAACGTTTTTTTCTAAAATAGTGAGCATCAGTGGGCGGATTTTAAAAATATTTGCACTTGATCAATTTGGGCCTCTAGCGAGTATATGTTCCAAATGTCAGCTATTTTGCTCAAATTTTTCGATAAAACGGTTTGTTTTTTTAAATTTTGGGCGTGTCAATGGGAGGATTTTAGAAATTTTTTGATTTGATTATTCCCAGCCCCTAGTGAGTATATGTTCTAAATTTCAGCGTTCTAGCTCTAGTTTTAGGGCGTTAAAACTGATAACGGACGGACGTCGCTCGTCGACATAACTTTCGATGCTCACTACAAATATAGTACCATATATGGTTCTACGAGCAATATTAATTTATGTTACATCCTAAAAGTCAAAATTATGATATAATAGGGTATAAAAAGCATTGACTATAAATGTACTATGAAAGCCCAAAACGCTACGTTGTCCAACAGGTCCCCCTCATAACGAACGATGTAAACAACTTACAAATCCAATGGATAGAACAGTAGCACAACATATTTGCCCACATAGCTTGACAGGGCTAGATTCGTAATCTCTCCATTTACCACAGCAGTTCCTTCAAATTCCGGCGCCTGCTTGGAAACTAAAGAGAAAACAACCAAGTAATAAAAATGCATCATTTTATATCCTTCCTCTTTGAATACTTACTAACTGCCTTTGTGTACTGCAATTGATGTTCGGCTTTGGCCGCGCCAGCTGGATAAACGGAACCCCCAGCAAATGAGTAACACGAATCGTCTTCTGCAACCAAAGATGCTCTCATGTATGGCAAGAGGGCAACAATCGCAATAAGGGCCAACATTTGCCCAACGAAAGACATTCTATTTCTTTCAGATTTCTAATTTAATACGAAACTCTTTAAAATCACTAAAACCGTAAAGGCCGGCTATCGTAAGCCACGCAATCAATTTCTCATCCACGTCCACCCACTGATAACAGAAAGAATCCAAAGAACGTATCAATTGATAGGCTGCCTGCCGTTTTTAATGATAAAACTTATTGACTAATTCTGTCTGTTTTTTATTTGAATTCAATCTATCGAAGCTTTTGTGTATTGAGCACTGGATTGTTTAGTGGATGTTGGGAGCGATAGCGATTAGACAAGCCAAAACAGTGACATGACAATACATAAAACACAACAAGTACCCCGGCTTGCATCGTTCTAACTTCCTTAGAGCATTACCAGTAGCGTTGTTTTTTCAAAAGAGAAAAAACAATAAACCCACAAGAAAGAAACTTTAACTATTCTTGAAGAAAAAAGGGCGGTAATAGATTGACAAAACAGGAGAATAGTGTTACCGTTGCAGTTTTGATCAGATTTGAGCAGCATTTTATTATCCGTTAGATCCGATTCGGATTGGATTTGCATTCAAAAATACATATTCACACTATAATGAAATTACAAGATCCAACTTTTTTCTCTATCAGGTTTGCAGATCCAGTTTCTAAGCACCTACATGCAGAGATGCCACTTTACAGCAGCGTTACGAAAGAATACGTTCTGTTTTTACGTGTTTTATTTTAAAGTTGAAACGCAACGTGTGATAGGTTTCATTGATTTCCTATGGTTCACCTGGATGCGTTTATCAATGTGAAGCTACAAAGAGTAATTGTGTTTCAGGCATAACGTAGAAAACGCAGTTAATGATGGAATGTAGTTTACGTATTAACTATGCGTGGTAACCATTTAAATTACGTGAGGTAATTTACCCTGCCATCTCTGCCTACATGGAAAAGCTGAATTTTATTATCACCACTGATCTGATCCATATTGGATTCGGTAACAAAACAACTCGGATCACAAAATGGATTTTATTCTAAAAGTAACACAAGCAAATGTCAGCCAACACCGGTCATTTAAGGTAATGGACGTCCAACTATAGCAACAAAAAAAAAACCATTACAGGCGATAGCAAAATTATCAATTACTTCTTTCAAGTATTTTTTTTTTTTTATAACTCTATCTCTTGAGGAAGTCTGGCAAACATCCAAGAGTATATCAATTAACATGATTAGCTTCTAAAGTGGCAAACTGGAAGGGAACGACAAGTTCAGAGTCGCGATAAAATTATAGGACCCTTCCAATACGCACGCGCAAATAGTTGGAGAAGCTAAGTTTGAATTTTGTTGTCCAAATTGGATGAAATGGTCATAAATGGCACGTGGTTGAGGTGGTTCAGTAGGAAATTGCGAAACCACTTGCTATGCTAACGTTATTGCAAACCAAGTTCCCAAATGGTGAAGCTTCTCGACTTCGAGATAAAAACAGACCCACTTTCGGAAGTTTGAGAAGTATAATTTGTCATGAGAAGCTTCTCAATTTTGCAATTCGAAACTGTTGTAAAGTCTTAGGTTCCTTTAGTTGTCATTTGGGGAACCGAAGGAACTATATATATAGGAAATATATTTCTTTGAGCAAATATGGAAAATAGTGTTACATCCAGACTAGGATTCGAAAAGATAGAACTGTATTCTGCTTAGTTAATCTTTATTAGTTCTCTATCAATTTCGTTGTTCTTTATTACTATTCTAGTAATTCACTTAGGGCCCATTCATAAATGCAAGGTTTGCAAAGCAAACGTACTGCAAAGCAGGAAACACTGCGCAAATTGAAACGAAAGTTTCCTGCAAAGCATGCGCTTTTCCTCCACGAAGGGTAGTCACCTTGTCGAGTGCAACATCCTTTGATGGTGCCGGTGTGGAGGCTTAACGATGTTTCATACATCCACTAAGAACTGCCCAAGGACATTCCGTCCTGCCCCAATTCCCCT
Organism: Portevinia maculata; assembly: GCA_949715645.1. NCBI lineage: Eukaryota > Metazoa > Arthropoda > Insecta > Diptera > Syrphidae > Portevinia > Portevinia maculata. The sequence goes on from OX454527.1 coordinate 83,872,704, forward strand.
TCTCCCCTACCCCTCTGTCTCCTCTCTCCTGATTTCCTCCCTCTGATTCTCTCACTCCTTCTCCCTTTCATTATCCGCTGGGCTGGACTTAAGGTGTGATACGACCCGTGCCGAAAGTCGGCCAGGCTGAGGGCCCAGTTTAAAAAATAGCTCAGTCGCCCACGGAGTATCCGGATACCTGGCGATCTCCGGATTAACCAGCCTTACCTGCATACTGCGGATCTCTGTGCAGGCGGACCTCCTTTCTCCGCTACTCGTGGGTCTAAAATATGAACAAACAAAACAAAAACAAAAACAAAAATAAAAACATCGAGACCGGTATCTCTTCTAAACCGGGCGGTAGTACGGCGACCTTGCTGTCTACTGACGCGGCTCCTGCAACAAAGAGTAGCACTGCGACTGTGAGTAATCGTGGTCCAGTTGCTGCCAGCAGCAGTGAGCCTAATATAGGCAAAGCAATTCCTAGCAGCGGTAGGATTGTGGCACTTCATGGCCCTTCCGTTGCTAGCCTTACAAATCCTAGTACGTCTCGTAGTGGATGTTCGCGACAACGCACTCCCTCGAGGGCGTACTACAAGGACAGGCGAAATGCCATAAGAACTCTGAAGGTCTTTGGAGATATTCTGGAGACCAACAGAACACCACAGCAGATCGCCAAATTAAAATGGGCCCAAGGCTTCTTAGAGAAGGACAAGAGCGCTAACAAGGACTTCACGTCCAAGCGCCAGAGATCGGTGGAAGAAACCACTTCGGTTTCCAAAAAACCCAAGGTGCATAACACCAGCACCACCTCACATTCTGCCCCCAAATCTCAAAAGTCCTTCAGCGATGTCCTAAAGGACAAAATCGTGGTCGCGGTGATCGACCGCAGCGATCCGGAGGGAAGAATTTCCCCCGAACGATGGCATAAGCTGAGGAACAAGCTACTTAGCCTCTATCTGGCCTTCATGAAGGACCACCCTGGACCAGCTCCAGTAACTGAGGATGCCGGACTACACCAAGGGCATATCCGGCTCGTCGCCTGCGACAATATTAGATCGTTGGATCTGTATAAGATCGCCATAGGCAAACTCGGGGAGGTTTGGCCTGGAGCGAAGCTTGAGGTTGTTGCGAAGGAGGACATCCCTAGCAGACCGAGGGCTCGTGCTTGGATCCCTGCTGAACCCCCCTCCGCAGAAGAAGTATTGTCGGTTATTAGACTGGGCAATCCCTCACTCCCAACCCACGACTGGAAAGTTGCGAAGCTGGAAGAGCATAGGGGATCCTTCAGATCAGCTATTATAGTGATCAACCAAGAATCCCTGGCTCCTTTGGCGAAGACCAACGGCGCAATCCAGTTCGGTTGGGATAAGATTACACTTCGGGTGTACAAAAAGGATGACCCAGAAGCTAATAAGCCTCCGTATCCCTCTGATACAGGACTCAACACCCCTGATCCTGGAGCATCAATCTCCCTTCCATCCATGGAAGATGATGAACCAACTGTGGCTGCTCCCACTCAGCCCTCTACGTCCACTGCTAACACCAACTCTAGTATGGACACGGAAGACCTCCTCAGCAAAGTCCTTCTCAGCGAAGACGAGCTTTTAGGCTCGTCCTCTGACTCTGACTCAAATTCAAATAACACCGTGGTGGAGACTCCTCTGCCTGATTGCGACGATCAATGTTGCGATTAGTACAGATCAACCTCCACCACTCCAAAAAGGCTTCGGCCTCCCTTCTTATCCGTCTTTCTAGAGATGGAGAAGATATGGTCCTGATCCAAGAGCCATGGATTGTTAACAACCTGGTTCGAGGACTCCGGACTCATGGATACAAATTGTTGTATGCAACTGACAAAGGTAAACCTAGAACTTGCATACTTGCAAAAAGTAGCTTAAATGTATTTTTACTCCCTAATTTCAGCGACCGTGATGCAACCGTCGTGAGTCTAGAGACTGTTCGAGGCACCCATTGGATAGCCTCGGCTTATCTGGCCCATGACCACGTAGGGTCCTTGCCTGGTGTCAACCTAGAGGGACTGATCGCGGCAGCTGAACATCAAAAAACTGGTCTCATTATTGGATGTGATGCCAATGCGCACCATTCAGTATGGGGCAGTTCTGACATCAACGACAGAGGTGAGTCTCTTTTTGATTATATTCTTAATACTAATCTCATTGTTTGTAACACTGGTAGTGAACCTACCTTCATTACAAAAGATAGACAGGAGGTTCTAGATATAACTCTGGTCTCCGACTCAATCCATCAGGAAATTGTAAACTGGAAAGTCTCGGCGGAACACTCTTTTAGTGACCACCGTTACATTCAATTCAGCTTAGCCAATGACCCTCCCCGCCAGCCAGTTTTTAGAAATTATAGGAAAACTGACTGGCTCAAGTATAGAGAAGTGCTGAAAAGTTCAATGAAATCTGAACTCCTTAGTCCTCCCCGGAACACCATAGAGCTAGATAAGAAGGTCAGGGTACTCACCTTGGCCCTCAATAAGGCTCTGACCTCTGCCTGCCCGCTCACACGGCCTAGAGGCAAAAAGAAGCCGGTTTGGTGGACCCCAGCACTAGGACCTCTAAGAAGCAGTTGTAGAAAACTGTTCAACCAAGCCAAGTCCACAAAAGCTGAAACCGACTGGGCTTCATACAAAGCATCTCTCAATGCTTACAAAAAGGAACTGAGGAAAGCCAAACGCTCGTCTTGGAGACTCTTCTGTGGAAAAATAGAGGAATCTTCGGAGGCATCTAGGCTAAGAAAAATCCTCTCAACCAACCCAGGTATGCCCAGCTTTTTAAAAAAGGCGGACGGCTCCTGGACCACTTCCAGCGAAGAATCGCTCAATCTACTACTGGATACACATTTCCCAGGTAGCTCCCACGTTACTAGCAATATAAACCTGTCTAGGTCAATTGCACGTACGACTAACTTTAAAGGTCTGATTACTAGGGACAAACTGCTCTGGGCGATACACAGCTTCAAACCATACAAATCCGCGGGGCCAGATGGCATAATACCAGCTGAAATTCAAAACACCTCGGATATCATCTCGCCTTTGCTCGAGATAATCCTGAAAAGCTGTGTAAAAATGGCATACATTCCGCTGTTATGGAGAGAAGTAAAGGTCGTATTCATACCCAAAGCCGGTAAATGTTCCCATGTAAATCCTAAGGATCTCAGACCCATAAGCCTATCGTCATTCCATCTAAAAACATTAGAAAGGTTAATTGATATCCATCTACGTACTAACATAGATACAAGACTTTTGTCTACGGCTCAACATGCATATTGCAAAGGCAAATCTGTTGAAACAGCCTTACATACGTTAGTACGCTCAATCGAATACTCCCTTCACCATAAGGAGTACACTATGGTTGCATTCCTGGATATTGAGGGTGCTTTTAATAACGTCAATACATCCGCGATCGCAAATGCACTGTCAGATCTAAAGGTGGATGACTCACTTGGTGAGCTTATTAATCTACTTCTCACAAGTCGGATTATAAACTCGAAACTGGGTATGACATCGGCCAGAAGATCTGTCAGTAGAGGTACGCCACAAGGTGGAGTCCTATCTCCCCTCCTTTGGAACTTAGTGGTGAACAAGCTGCTGATGTGCCTATAAAAGGAGGGTTGCAGGGTGATTGCCTATGCAGATGACGTTGCAATTGCCGCCTCAGGGAAGCACCTAAACACCTTGAAAGAACTTCTCCAAAACGCTCTTAATAAGCTAACTACATGGGCAGATCGTTGTGGGTTGGGTGTTAACCCCCACAAAACCGAACTTGTTCTATTCACTAGGAAACATAAAGTTCCATACATTGATCCCCCCTCTATCAGGGGCACAAGTCTAGTCTTTTCAGACGAGGCAAAATACTTGGGTCTCATTCTGGATAGAAAGCTTAGCTGGAAACCTAACATTCAGGAAAGAGTTCGTAAAGCTACAGCAGCACTCTTCTCCTGCAAAAAAGCTATTGGTAACAAATGGGGGTTCCAACCCCGCATTACCAACTGGCTATACATCTCGGTAATTAGACCGATACTTATGTACGGGGTGGTTGTTTGGTGGACTGCCCTTGATAAAGCGATAAATCGCGATAAGCTAGGCAAAGTCCAACGTACAGCTTGTCTCTGCATGAGTGGTGCACTGCGCACTACCCCCTCTGCTGCAATGGACATTCTGTTTCACCTGACACCCCTGGACATCTTTAGCAAGCAAGTGGCTGCTAGTGCGGCTATCCGCCTCAAAACAACGTTTCAATGGTCCGAGAATGAAATCGGCCACGCTTCTATTCTGAAAAAATTTAGAATCCTCCCCAGTAACATAGATTACATCACCCCTCAGACCCTTTTTGACAAAAACTTCAATGTCAAGATCCCTCCCAGAACATTCTGGGAAGGGCCACCCGTCGAAAATAAATCGATCCATTTTTATACTGATGGATCCAAAACCGACGAGGGGGTAGGAGGTGGTGTGTTCTCTGACAGGCTGAATCTCAGCCTCTCCTTTCGACTCCCTGATCACTGCAGTGTGTTCCAGGCAGAAATCTTGGCTATTAAAGAAGTCCTGTCGTGGCTGAAGAAGAACGTGATATCCGTTACGGATATCTGGATCTTCTCAGATAGTCAAGCTGCATTAAAATCCCTGGATTCTGGGTCCACAAACTCTATCGTAGTCCGTGACTGTCGGTCATCTCTAGTGGAGATGGCGAAGCATTTTAACATCCACCTATGCTGGGTGCCAGGACATACAGACATTCCAGGGAACTGTAGGGCGGATGAACTCGCCAGAAAAGGAACCACACTGCCCCTTTTACCTGATAAAGGTTCACTAGGCATCCCAATCGCTACATGCAAACTCATGTTTATGAGACAGACCATTGAGAACTGTAACCTTAGGTGGACAAGCGGCAACACTTGTCTAGCGACAAAGCAGATTTGGCCAAAGCTGGATCTGAAACGCTCTAAGTGTTTGATTTCTCTAAACAGACTTCACATTGGTGCTATAATTGGTGTGATCACCGGACACTGTCTCATAGGCAGACATGCAACAAGGCTTGGCGTCCATGCAAATGACTTCTGCAGAAGCTGTATGGACGAGGAGGAGGAGGAGACGGTTCTCCACCTTCTCTGCACGCGCCCTGCTCTTTCTCAAAGACGTAAACTCCATTTAGGATCCTTCTTTTACAATGATCTTAACGATCTCATTATTACCGACATAAAAAGTCTGTCAAGCTTCATCAGAAGCTCCAAATGGTTCAACGAGTAGGAGGATGATACATCCGTGTGGCATCACAATGGGCCTGTCACTGGCCTAAGTGTGTCGGTCTCGGCCGACAGCCACTACAACCTAACCTAACCTAACCATGCGCTTGCAAAGCATATATTAGATGTTTATGAACAAACCACTGCGAAAAAATGGAATTTACGTCGACCGCTGTCATTTTAATAAATAATCTGATAGATTGTTCTCAAAACTAAACTAAACTTATAGCGCATTAACACCATCACGCACGCGCATTTTTGCAACAAAACCGAAAAGAGAGATCCGTTTATCCGCAGTCAATGCTAATAAGGTGTAAGAGTGAGATCACTTAATTTAACTTGCTATAACATTATTATGGAGATTTGACAGATGACATGTAAACAAACAAATTTATTTTCATCGGTTTTGTTGTGGTAGAATTAAAAAAATAAATAAAAACATGGATCTCGTAAAGGCTGCCGTATTAATAGTGTTTTCCATCTTGAGTAGGTACAATCGGCGATGTGAAGCAGAGAAATGTCAAAAATGTATTATGGCGATTAAAACATATGATAGCAGCGCCCATTTTGTTTTATAGGAAATCGAAATTTCGTAAGCCATCGCTATAAAAATATCAACATGCATAGCTTTCCCATAATTCCTACCACGTAAACAAGATGGCCGACCTGAATACGTGTCACGTTTTTTTGCATGTTAGGTAATGCTGTCCCTTTCAGTCAAACGGATATTTAGTATTTAGCATCCCTTTAATCTTACATGTTAGGAATGTGTGACCGTGTAAATGGCCCATTACTTATCTGTTGTATTTTCACCCATTTTCAACAAAATTAAAAATTAAATTACAGCGCAATGACAACAACAAAAAGAAATTAAAAAGCAATACGTTTTTGAAATCTGCGCGATTGCGCTTAAAATCTCTCTTATTCAGTAGTTCCTCCTTTTCTCTATACTTTTCAATATTGTCATATATCGCTCACTACGTTGTCGCTGTTCAAAAGTGCAATATTTTGGGTGTGCACCTGCGACATCTATTTATATATCCCAGTGACACCTATCGAAAGTGCCAGAATATTGTTGACGGCTCGTTTATAGAATTTTCGAGAATAAAAGATGATATAATTGTTTCATAGCTATTCAAACCTGTTTTCAAATGTCGAATATCGTTATATAGCTCTCGACTAGATGAAATGCTGAATGTTGACTAATTGGCGCTGAATGTCACAGTTTGAGCATCGATGCTACTCGTACAATAGGTTACAACTATAGAAGACTACTCCGGTTCTACAGGGAAATGGGATCTTTCTTGAGGGTGTCAAGATTTATTTCATTTAATATTCTTAGTTTTATTGGTTTTACAGGAGTCCGGATAGCCTATTTTGGTGCCAAGTGTTGTATGCTTGAGAACTTTTCTTTTTATTTTGTTGTCCCGAATGGGCTACTTTGCAGCTTTTTTTCTAATGTCCATGTAAGTCACCCTTAGAAAATTAAAAAAAACTCGAGGCAAAAATATCCACATTGATTAAATTCAGCCAAAATCACTTTACAATTTTATCAACTAAGTTTTGTCTAGTTGACTGCTCCTCGATCTCATGATTACCTTGTTTTAACATATCAACAAAGATTTCGAATTTCCATTAAATTGTTTACTTTTTAGATTTAAAACGCAAATTTTTGATGACGCATCCGAGAAGGTGGATATTCTATTAAAATTAAAAACCAAAAAAATAAAAAATTAAATTAATTTAAAAATTTATAATAACTTTATAATTAATTACATATTGATTAATTTAAATTAAATTTTATAAATAAACGAACTCTACTACTCCCGATTGACGTAAAGTTTGTAATATACACTAGTACAATTTTGTCCACACTCACTCAAGTGTCAAATCCACCAAATCCAAACACCACTTCTACCAACATTAAACATAAAATTAACGATAAATGGAATGACAGTTCTTTGCAGTCGATTTCGAAAAATCCCCTCATAAAGACATCGAATGTGAAACGGTCTAGTCGACGTCGGGCGACAGTTGTGTTAATTTTTGCGTTTGGGTGTGTTTTTTTTGAAGCGAAGAATTCTTATTTCTATAATTTTTCTAGTTTTTTTCTCAATAATTTCCCCCCGATGATCGCGTCCAGTGTTCTTGAAAACTAAGTGCTTTAAGTGGAAACTAACCAAAAGTGTATTTCCCTGTCAAATGCAAGTATAATCGATCGAAACTCCAGTGAAAAATGTTGCGTCCAATGGGTGCTCTTGTGCTTATAACATTTCTTGTGATTGCCATACGGAATGTCAACGCAGGTAATTGAAGTCTCTCTTATGTTATAAAAAAATCGTTCAAGATAAACGAGCAGTGTTTTATATTAATTTTTTTTTAAATAAATAAGGCACAGAGACGGGGAGGTATTTTTAAATCCCAACTCTGACTCGCGGGTCGAAGGAACACAACTACAACACAATATTTCTGGAGTTTGGGCGTGTACGGCTTGTTTGGATCGCTAAGACCAAAGAGTGGGGGACAACGCTAAGGCAACGATCGACGTAACATCCAAAGGGGGAGGGGGGCATTAATTATCAAACACTTGGTCGACTCATCGACATACAGTGTACATTGTTCTTGTTGCTTGTAGCTGGCTTCTGGTGGAGTAATATGATTCACGTTTTTTGATAGGAATGAAGTCGTTTGTCAACATAAATATTTGCGTCATAGCTTTGGCATTTGAAATATGGATCCCCCCTTTCTCATCAATTTTTGATGCCCCGATTAGTTTTATCAGGAAACCTGCCTGGCCGAGTTCATAAAATAGTTCATTTACGTGGCGGCATGGAGAATTATCTGTCAACGTTTGCCGGTGTAGTTCGAGGGATGAAATAAAAAAATTGACACTTCTATTTTGGCAATTTCCTACTGAGCATGCGAATATCCTCGTTTTCGAATCTGAGGGGATTTTGTTAACCGTCTCTCAAAGGGGTTAATGTGAAATCAGTTTCACTGCCAATAACACGTTATGCGGTGTTTTCGTTTGCTGTTTGCATTGAAATCTTTTTTTTAACTTCGTTTAGGTCGTAAATAATGCAAAAAGTAGGATGAAGTTTTGCTGTGCAGCATAGGGTATAGTACAGCATGCAGTTGGGTGGAAATGATGAATTAAAAAGAGCAACTTGAGCGATGTGGTATGCCAAATAAATGAGCCGCTAAGTTGTAATATATGTAGTTGTACATGTAGGAACATTTTATAGGTAGATATGCACCACGAATGTGAAAGAAAGGAAAGAGGAAAGACAAATGAAAAACACCGGTTTATCTATCGGGTAAGCTCAGTTTACAAACTTTCAACCGTCAGGTTAGGCGAAACGTCAACGGATAGTGTGTAAACCAAATGAACCTAATTTATGACTAGAACAGAACACATATGAATGAGAGGTCTCAAATCAACAGAAAAGTGTTTTGTAAGATTGACAGTTCTCCTAAAGGCTGTGTATAATTTCCTTTCATTTCATTTTAATTATTTTTTGTTTTTGTTAATAGGAATGCGATAATATTTATTATTTCGTTCTCAGTGGTTGATGCGATCAATTACTGACAGGTCAAATTCTCCCAGTAACGTGAAACATTTTTTAACTGCACCATCTCTACCGAAAGTCTGAGAAATATCCAAATGTATAGACTGTCATGCAAAGTTTATAACTGTTCAGAATGAGAGTAAAATTGTAGATCCTCTTCCGTGGTAGCAAAAATTTAGCTTCGCACGCACAAATGTTTGCAGAAGCTAGGTTTTAGGCCTTGTATTAAGAACCTTTAGGTTTTAGGAAATCTTCTGCCAAGTAAACATTTCAGCTGTCATTAGTGTCATTTGACATTACCCATTTCACACTTTTCACGCATCTCAAAAGTAGGTGCAACAAAACTAGTTTAGAAGCCTCACACGTCCCACCCCAAAACTCGTAGACTCAGAATTCAACGAGTAGGGATGAATGATAAAAAGTTGTCGACTTTTTAAACGTCAAAAATAAACGGAAGCAAGTGGAATAGCTATAGGCAACGTCGTCCCCCATTACAACAATTGTACTTTTTGAGTATACATTTGGAAACTGAATACGGAAGTATGTACTATTTTTATGGTGAGACGTATTTTCACGGCTGCGTTTACAAGGTCTTTCGTATATTTGACAGCTATTTAAAAAGCGAACAAAATGCGTCTTGTAAATTTCAGTAATCATATGTCAGTAATTCAGTCGAGTAATCATTTGATGTATCTCAAGGTGAGGTGTCGAATATTGTCAATACATGTGCTCTTCAAGTTGGATGCGAGCAGAGAGAATAAGATTTTTTTTTTTTTGTCGGGGTGCGAGACTACACTGGAGCACTCAGACTCAATACTGGTCCATTGTACTACCAGGCAGACACACCACATTTTACTTTGAGAGTTTACTCGTTTTCCTAAGAAAAACGAGAAGGCGCTTCAATGATAAGGAGCTTAGGTTTACAGCACTCACCATATCCGCACCAAATACCTGCCACCTGATACGAGCAAAAGCAGGACAATCAGAGAGGAAATGTTCCGCAGTGTCGTCGCTTTCTCCACAGGCTTCGCAGTTGGTGATATCGCTTAGGCCTAGCACCTTAAAGTGTTTGGCAAAAGCGTATTGTCCCGTAAGAACACCAGTAGTCTGTCTGCAGTCTTTTCTGTTGAGAGACAACAAGAATGCTGCGGATTTCCTACAGACATCGGGGACAATTTGCTTAGTCTGTCTGCACCCTGGAGAGTCATGCCAACGGCGATTGTGTTCATATGAAAGCCAACCGTCAATGGAAGCCCTGACCGAGGACGCAGGCAGACAAATCGCTGGTTCAGGTCCTGAGAAGTCCCCCTCTGAGCCCTGTCTAGCAAGTTCATCGGAGATCTCATTTCCCGTGATCCCGTTATGACCCGGGACCCAGACAAGTGAAGTGAATTCAGCCTTCCGACCGAATTCAGAGAGATCTTGCATTCACGGACTATTTTGGAGGTGGTTAAGGGGTTGAGCAAGGCCTTAAGCGCAGCCAGACTGTCGCTACAGACAGACTGACGCATGTTTGCCTAACGAGAAGAAAAGTCTAATGTTGTCGCTTTCCATGAAAACACCAGCATCAGATCCTTGATCGGTTTTGGAGCCATCCGTGAAGATTCGACTGCATTCCTCTCCAGACTCAGAGTCTGGCCAGAGCCAGTCCTGAACACGAGGAAAGTCGACTTTATAGTTGCTCTTCAGCCGTATTTCCGGTGTCATTGCATCAGAAAGCATATCCATAAGACAGGAGTCGAAGGACAACCGTTGCGCAAGTTCATCAAAACTCCAGTGCGAGTTATACCAAAAGCCTAACCGGCGATGGGGTAGGTGGGGGCGATTTCTCAGATAAGCTAAATCTTAGCCTCTCTTTCCGTCTGCCAGATTATTGTAGCGTGTTCCAGGCGGAAATTTTAGCGATAAAAGAAGCCCTGTCGTGGCTAAAGAGGAATGTGATATCCTCAAAGGATATCTGTATCGTCTCAGATAGTCGATTAAGTCCCTGGACTCAGTCTCTTCAAATTCCATCGTAGCCCAAGATTGCCGCTCATCTCTTTCGGAGATGGCAGAGCAGTTCAACATTCACATCTGTTGGGTGCCGGGACATAGAGACATAGAGTAGGGCAGACGATCTCGCCAAAAAAGGAACCACATTACCTCTTTTACCTGATAAAGGTTCTTTAGGAATACCAATTGCTACATGCAAACTCTTGTTCAAGCTATCAGCAATCGAGAGAACAAACCTTAGGCGAACATGTAGCAATACTTGTCTAGCGACTAAGCGGATCTGGCCAAAGCTGGATCTGCGACGCTCTAAGTGTCTAATCTCATTAAACCGACTGCATATTGGCTCCGCTATAGGTGTTATCACAGGACACTGCTTAATAGGTAGGCACGCATCCAGACTTGGCGTGCACTCAAACGACTTCTGCAGAAGCTGCATGGACGAGGAGGAGGAGGAGAATATACTTCACCTCCTCTGCACATGTCCGGCGCTCCCACAAAAGAAATCTCCATCTAGGGGACTTCTTGTTCAATGATACAAGCGACTTAGCCAAAACTGGCGTTAGAAGTCTTTCGCGCTTCATAAGAAGCTCCTATTGGTTCAACGAGCAGTGAGGGAATCCCCAGATCTGTGTGGTACCACAATGGACCTAACCTATACCAAAAGCCACCTCTTTTTAATCGTGAGATTGCTTTGATTGTGTAACCCATAATGTAAACATCAAGGGTTGGGAGGTTCAATAATGCATCCAGGCTGGCCGTGCAGCCGAGACATACCTTAATTTGGAGTTTGGCGAAAGCAGCAGTAACGTGTTTAAGCGAAAGCTTATTCCACCAAGCAACCGATGCGTATTAGTGAAAACCAACGACCATACCACGTCGAGTTAATCGGTTCTCGTCAGATCACCGTAATTAAAACGACGTTGGGCGCGGTTAGTACGTAGATGGGGGACCGTTTGAGAACAACCGCGTGTCGTTGGCTAGTCCCATCTACAGAGTTGAGGTAGATAATACGTGGTATCACAATGGACCTAAATTGGTCTAAGTGTATCGGCTTCTGCCGACAGCCACATATACCTAACCTAACCTAACCTAACCGATGCGTATGCTATAAATGATCTTATCATAGCCGTATAATTCCATAGGACTCTTTTCGGTGATAAGCCCCATGTCCTGCCGAAAATGTCCTTGCACTGCCAGAAAACCTTCAGCTCAACATGCTTGGACCAAAGAAGTTTGCTATCCAGGATGACTCCCAGATACTTTGCTTCATTGGAGAGTTGGATTGTGACGCATTTTAGCACTGGCTGAGTCAACCCGTTCAGCTTCCTCCTTCTCGTAAAGAGAACAACCTCAGTTTAAAGAGGATTGACCGAGAGCCCATTCCTAGTGCACCATTCGTCGATCACGTCAAGGGCCGCCTGCGCATTGGCGCATACCGTCGCTAGGCGTGATCCAACAGAAAGCACGGCAACATCATCCGCGTATGCCTGAGCGTTAGAACTGTTGAGTGTGTTCAACAGAGAGTCAACCAGCATACACCACAGGAGTGGAGACAGAACGCCGCCTTGCGGGCAGTCTCTGTTTACCCCCGCCATAACATAACGGCCACAATCCGCATCCGCAACCAACGTTCTATTCATTAGCATTGCTTTAATTCACAACACCAATGGTTCGTCTACGCCGTGTTGTCTGGCAGAGCTGCACATACTGTCAAAAGTCGCATTGTCAAAAGCACCCTCAATATCGATGAAAATGCCCATCGCGTATTCTTTCATGTCAAGCGCGTCCTCAATTCTACCAACTAGATTTTGGAGCGCAGTCTCGTAGGATATTCCGCGTTGATAGGCATGTTGCATCTGAGATAGGGGATGCAATCGCAAAGCAGTTTTGCACATGTGTAGCTTGACCAGCCTTTCCATGCTTTTCAGCAAGAAGGAAGTCAGACTGATTGGTCTGAAGCTCTTGGCGAGTGAGTAGTCACTTCTGCCATTTTTTGCTATAAATGCCACTCTAACTGTACGCCAGGGTGTTGGAATGTATGCTAGTGCTAGGACAGCGGTGACGATTAGCAACTGGTTTGTACATTGTTGCAGCATGGCTGGGTATATTCCGTCCGTACCAGGTGACTTGAAGCCGTCAAAAGATGCAAAAGCGTATTTAATGGCCTCGTCCGTTATCACGTCTTGGCTCACTCACAGTCTCGGTAGTCGGGGCTGGTTGTGAACCAATTGTAATCTGATTACCCGGAAAGTGAGACTCCATCAGATGACTAAGTCTCCGCCTTCGTCTCAGTGAAGGTGCCATCAAGTTTTGTAAGTGATTCCAGTTTGGCTGGTTTGCCTTTTTTAGAACTTTAACCACCCTACTAGTTTCATCTACTGTTTTAATCTTTTCGCAGAAATTCCTATAAGAAGCACTTTTCGATATCCGAATTAACCTCTTATATTCCTTCTGCTTCGATCGGTAGAGATTCCATTCTTTCTTCAAATCGAGTTCCACCAGGGAACCGGCGTTCTGCCAGGGGTTTTGTTTACTGGGCACGCCAGTTCAAAACAGCTAGTAATGGCACTGTTCAGGTCTTGAACAGCTTTCTCTAAATTTTGTCCCGTCCTGAGTTTGGTTGGAGTTTTGAAAGTTTTCCCTAATTCCTCCCTGAAGCGTATCCAGCTGGTTTTTCTCGGATTTTTACTCTCCTGCAAAGTTATGGCTTCGCATTCGATTTGGAATTCGATATATCTATGGACTGAAAGGGACACCTCCGAAGAGACCCTCCAGTTGGTAACCGCCTTAAAGAGTCTAGAGAGAATAAGATGCATTCTGGCTACATTTTAACAACTTCATGAAGAACATCTCAAAAGAAGAACTTTGTTTGTTATCGGAGATTTTAACGGACATGTCGGGAAGTCAAACAAAGACTATGAAGACTGCCATGGGATACGGCACCAGGAACGTTCAGGGTGAAGATATCCTAAGCATGAGCAAGTCATACGGTTTTATCGTTCTAAAAATACAGCAGTGTACAATCTGGACAAAAACGGGGGCGAAGTCTTTATTCACATCAACAAGGAAAATCCCTACTACGACCTTTCTTGGATAGAGCCAAATCACTGCTAGGGGTTTCAAAAGGACACTGTCAACACAGCAAAGAAACATGGTGGCGGACAGATGAAGTTAAAGCAGTGAAAAGTGAGCGGCATTCAAAGCTTGGTCAAAGTGCTGCATTAATAATAGAGATGACAAAGCTCGCCTCTAAGTGGAATACAGACTTTGCAAGAGGTTCGCGTAGAGAAAGTGCGCTCAAATGTAAGCAAAGTATGTGGAGGTCCTGTATCGGGAGTTAGATGAAATTTCTTCTTCGAAAGCTGATCCAAAACGGGGCCTGATTATTTGGTGGCGAATTTAAAGTTTCGTATTTTATATTGCCTTCACTTCGTTTTAATAATTGAAATCGAAAGCGAATTTGACATGTCATTTCGTTTCTGGCATATTCGATATTCAATAGGTTTTTGTTGGCGTAGTTGGTGCTTTCGACGCGTGAAGAAAATTATTTAAAAACTTGAGTGCATTGATTAGAACATCATAATTGATTCCATTTTTGGGGAGAGTACGGTAACTCAGATAACTGTGTAGAACAGTTATTTACAAGCATTTTTTACTAGGGGGGGGGGGGGGGGTCTATTCGCCCCATTTGGGCGGGAGGGGCGATTTAAAAAAAAAAAAACACTTCAAATGGGAAAAAATATTTAAAAATAACGGTAATATGTACTTACAATTAAGTATTACAGATTTTTTTGAAGATAAAAGTCGGTTCTATCATCTTGTTTTTAAATCAAATCATTTCCATGAATAGTTTTTAAAAAAACTAATTTTAAACTCAAAGTTTCATTAAAATTCAGATTCCTTAAATGCAAAAGAAACTGCATACACCCAATCTCGCACCTACTCCAAATCCTACAGTGAGCCCAAGCGGGGGGGTTGCAGGGGGGCAGCATGCCCCATACATAACCTCACTGTTTATACGCCGTACCGTAATGCTTGCATTCTAGGTAACGCCAAATAACTTACTGTTCTCTACTTATTAGAAAGATATGTATGTACTCGTTTGTGTAGTATAATTTTACTATTTGCTACTACAAAATGTATTAATTAAATTTAAAGTTAATAACATTGAATTTTATAATTGCATGTTAGATCTAATAAAAGAAATTAATAATCTTTTAAAAATGTAAAAATTTGACTCGTTTTTTATTTCATTTGGTAATTAATTGAATAGTTTTAACGCCCTTATAATGATCATGTTTTGTGTTCTGATATCTCTATAAAGAGGTAATCTAAAATTGTTATTAGTTCTTAAGATATGAGGTTGAACATCATGAGTTAGGTTTAAATTAAAAGAAAGGTAATCAGAAACTATTTTATTTTTAATTTTAAACACAAAAATCGCTGCGTTGTATGTCATCATTTGTTTGATGTTAAGCCAGTTTAGGCATGAGAGCATAACATTGATCGGCCTGTAAAAACTGTATTTCAGAATTATCCTCATCGCTTTGCTTTGGAGTTTTTGAAGTCTGTTCATTTCCGCTAAGTTGCCCATGTACAAGATTGTTGAAAAGAATTCAAAGTGTGGTTTTATAATCGTGTTGTATATATTTATTCCACAGGTTGTTGACATTATTTTTCGTATTCGTTTTAAGAATCCGACCTTTCTTAATATTTAGTTCATAGTTTAGTTAAGGTGGCTATTGAAGTTTAGATCTTTATCAATGATGACTCCCTTTCAGAGATGGCAGAGTAGTTTACGTCAGGTAGTCTACTCGATTAACTACACGTAGTTAATCGGGTAAACTACACGTCTGATTTGTTTCATTTACTACCTACATTTGTTACGTGTGCTACCTACACAAAAAACATTAAATTTAAAAAAAAAATTACAAAAAAAAAATTAACTAGTGAAAAACACTGAACGAAATAAGAACCATGTTGCGTATTTAAGCTAAATTAAGGAATTCGAAGCTTTATAAAAGAAAAACGCCAATTTAATAATCATCTTTTTTTATTTTTGTCATTCATGTTAAGAGTATAATGTATGTAATGTAATGAGTTTCTTTGAATGTTCTTCGTTAAGCCTATTCCGGATTTTTGTATGGACGAAAGATCACTGCGAGAACACCCTCTCTATTGCTGCAGATGATGCTGGAATACTCAGTAAACGTATAGCATAATTTTATATGCCTAGTGAATACCCACTACAAAAATCTATGCCTAGCTAAGAAAACTGACTTCGATAATCAGCAAGCTCTCTTACTTAGTCAAACCAAGTCTTCGAAGGACTTCTGGAGAATAACAAGGGAGATTAATGGTACAGTTTATCAAATAGGTACAGGAGTATCTGCTGATGATCTATCCATATATTTTAAACATCTTCTACTGGATAACTCAAACCTTTCTTTCTCGTATGCGGACCCCCTCATTTTCAACGATTCCCTAGATGGTGAGGTAACAACTGACGAAATTAATAATGTTATCATGAAATCCAAAAATGGAAAGGCGCCAGGCGAAGATGGGATTCCATACGAATTCTACAAAAATGCTAGTCCAACATTAATCAACTATTTGAAAGTTCTCTTCAACAGTGTGTTCTCGAGCGCAGACATCCCTTCATCGTTTAAGAAGTCCGTAATATTCCCCATCCACAAAAAGGGTTCACTAGAAAACGTAGAAAACTACAGGGGAATCTCATTCATGAATGTGTCAGCCAAGATATTTTGTGGCATACTTGTAGGACGATTAGAAAAATGGGTAGATGAAAAAAATATTCTGACAGAGCGTCAAGCTGGATTCAGAAAAAACTTTTCAACCGTTGACCAAATATTCACATTATCTGCGATTATAAGAGCCTTTCAAGCCAGAAACAAGAAAATGTATAGCTTTTTTGTAGATTTCAAGGCAGCTTTTGATCTTGTTAGCCGAAGTGCACTCTTCTATAAACTGTCTCAGTTGGGTATCTCTACAAAATTTCTTAAGACCATTAAAAAAATGTATGCCGAAACAAGTGCAGCAGTCTGGGATGGAAAAGATTTCTCAGAATGGTTTAAAACACAGACTGGTGTAAAGCAAGGGTGTCCTCTTAGTGCCTTATTGTTTTCTCTATTTATAAACGACATAGAAAAAGATTTGCCTGGTGGAGTACGAATTGCTAATACCGTGGTCAATGTCTTGCTATATGCCGATGATCTTGTTCTACTCTCTGAATCTCCTGAAAATCTCCAATTGATGATAAATCGTCTAGCCAGCTACTGCAAAAAATGGGGACTAACCATCAACACCGAAAAATCTAAAATTATGGTCTTTTCCCGTTCATCACGAGTGCAAAATGGAAATAGATGGTTTTATAATGGAAGCCGATTAGAGATTGTGAAGGAACTCAAATATTTAGGAGTGAAACTGAACCCAACCCTAGAATTTGGTAAACATCTAACGGATAAAGCCAAGTCTTCCCAAAGCTTAGTGAATCTATCATGGAAAAATGTTTTTGCAAATAAGCGGATTCTCCTCTCAACGAAATACAGAATATTTGATTCAGTTGTTAAATCAACTCTTTGTTACGCCTCTCAAGTTTGGGGATCAGACGAGTACGAAGTAATCGAGAAATTCCACAGGAACTTCTTGAAAAAATTATTCAACTTACCAATGAAATCGCCGAACTACACAATCTATTTGGAAACGGGTCTTCCAATGCTTTTTACAAGCACTCTCAAATCGCAAGCGGATTACATCATTAAAATAGGTTCGTATCCAGACTCCCGAATAACCAAAAAAATGCTATCTTATGAATTAAGAAACAAGGACTGGTGGGCGTCAAGATGGTTAAGAATTGGAAACGCGTGTGGAGAAACTATTTCATTCGATCTAAACAACCTGGACAACTTAAAGAACCAACTTTATCGAATAATAAATAAAAATGAAGATGCTATTCGTGTGCGATTTATAGAGAAAGCTCGTGAATCAGATAGCAGAGTATTGTATTCTCACCTGAACTTCAATCTAAAGGATAAGAACTATTTCAATGACTCACTCAACTATAGTGAAATATCTCTTATTTTCAAAACAAGGTGTGAGTTGATTGGTTTAAATGGCAGCCCATATAATGGAAGCTTCAACCAGTTTTGTAATATTTGCAACTTAAAAGCGAAAGAAGACTGCTTTCACATTATTAGTGTTTGTCCAATCTACAAACCACAGAGACTAGCTTACTTCGGAAAAAAATTCCTTACCATGCAGGAGACAATACAAATTCTGAACGAGTGTGATTGGAAAAAGTTATTTTATTATATTAAATCCATCTACAAATACAGGTCGCTATTAATAACAGAGTATTATGATTGATTAAGTTTATTAAAAAAATAACTATATTGTTAAAGTTACAAATGTAGGTACATGTATAAGCATTTTGCTAACCAAGCTGACGGCTAAGCCATAGCTTTAAAATTCATTCTAACTTGTAACTTATGTAATAAGAAAATATTAAATAAATGAATTTCTTACTTACTTACTTACTTATATGCCTAGATGCTGTCTGGATGCCAAACTCCAATAAGTCCTTCGCAGCAAAACTTCACTTCCACCACCGTTGCCTTCGCCACAATCACCATAACCACTTTCTCTAAGCTTTTTATTCAAAGAAGCAAAAAGTCCTGACCTTTGATGAATTTGTCATAATCATTTAGTTCTCCAGCTGAGAATATTTCAACGAAATGTAGGGTAACCTCGTTTCGCTGCGATGTTGTTAAATTTTTGCCAAGATATCTTGGAGAGCTACATTTCTTTCCTAGCGCTGAGAAAGTGGTCATACTCGTATTTGCCTGAAAATTGCATCTGTAGCCACAAATCTTCAGCTTCAGAGAAAATAGTTGCATCATCTTGACACTTGTTGATCAATTTGCAAACTGGATCGTAGATAATTTCTTCCTGTATTGACTATATGAAATTGTCATTAAACAATATCTACTTAATTTCCGTGGTAATCTTTTTATCAGCATCTGTAGCTTCTAAAGTCTTCATATGATTCATCAAACGTACTCTTTTTCCCCCACAGTTATCTTTTCGATTCAATTTGTCAATTTGGTGGTTAAATGGTCATTTCAAGCTACGTTTTGACGTCCAGCGCTACGTCTGCTACATTTAATTATGTTAACTACATTTAACTACATTTACTACCTCATTTATGTAGCAGACGTAGCAAATGTAAATCAAAAAAAAAAATCGCATTTCTGCCATCTCTGCTCCCTTTGTAGATTGCACTTGTTCAATTTGATTGTTATTGATCCGTATAATTGTTGAATAATCGGCGTTTATTACCACGCATTTTGTTTTATTGGCATTAATTTTGAGTCTAACCATTCGTATACGTCAATCAAATCATCATTTAAGTTTTTAGTTTATCACTTCTAGATCTTTACCGTAAACAAATAAGGGTGCATCATCAGCAAACAGTGAAATTGAGCAGTATTTAACAATATTATTTATATCATTGATGTATATAAGAAATAGAAGTGGAGCTAGTATTGTTCCTTGTGGCACAACGAACGAAGTACTTTCACTAGTCGATAAGCATTCAATAATTTTTGTTCGTTGGCTTCTATTATTAAAGAATGTTTGAAATCATTTTAGTTCTTTATTTTTAATACCGTATTTGTTTAATTTAATTAGAAGTATCGATCTATCTATTGTTTCAAAAGCTCTTTGAAAGTCTATAAAAATGGAGATTATTTTATTTTGTTTCGTGTCACTGAGTTTTAAGGGTCAGAATCAGCCAGTTAAGGGCTGTTTCACATGAGTGATCCGAATGAAACCCCGATTGATTTTGGATAAGGATGTTATTATCCAACACATATTTATATAATTGCTCATGAGCCACTTTTTCAATTATTTTTTCTAAGACAGGTAACATGTTCATAGGCCTAAATTTATCACAGTTAATGCTATTTTGCTCTTTAAGTATGGGAGTTAGGTAGGT
Organism: Portevinia maculata; assembly: GCA_949715645.1. Lineage (NCBI taxonomy): Eukaryota > Metazoa > Arthropoda > Insecta > Diptera > Syrphidae > Portevinia > Portevinia maculata. Next base: position 83,892,534 of record OX454527.1, read on the forward strand.
AGGTAGGTAAGGTGGCTGCGAGGGCGTGAGCCCCTTTTACCTTTGGGAGTTACTATCGATTCTTTTAAATTATCAGGAAAAATGTTTGTCCGAATGAGTAATTTATAATTTTTAACAATAAGGGTCCAATAACATCAAAGCAGTATAGTATTACGTTAGTGTTTAATTTTAAAGAGTCCTTTTTCTTGTTCATTTTTTGCATATACATATTATTAAGTTCAGCGAGGTTTATTGGTTTAAATAGAAATGAGGTATCCAAATCTGCTAAATAACTTAAGTTTAAATTACGTTTACGTATAGAATTACTTATATCATTTATACTGTTTATAAAGTATTTGTTTAATTTATTTTCTATCACCAAATTATCAGTTTCTGTACTGTAAATTTTTTTCTTTTAATACTAATGTTTTAATAACTCTCCACATATCTTTTTGATTTGAACAACATATAATATGCAGGCATACGTTTTTTTTAGCTAACTGAAGCCTATATTTGTATAGATTTCTTACCCTTCGGCATTCAACCCAGTAAGAGGGAAGATTACGAGGGCGGGTCAATAAGTCCGTGACTTTTTGAATTTCTGACCTCTTTACTGAAACGGCAACACTGCTCCTGTCAACAGGCATCTGTCAGTTGACTCCTGTCAAAATTTAAACTTGCTGCGTCAGTTAGTTTGTGTTTGACAGCTATTTTTATCAGACTACTCACTAATTTGAGGAGAAAATGGAAAAAAGTGAATTTCGTGTGCTTATTAAGCATTATTTCTTGCGAAAAAAAACCATTACCGAGACCAAGGCTAAGCTTGAAAAATACTATGGGGACTCTGCACCATCGATTTCAATGGTAAAAAAGTGGTTTACTGAATTTCGTTGTGGCCGTACAAGCACTGAAGATGCCGAACGTCCTGGACGCCCAGTTGAGGTCTCTACACCCGAAACAATCGAAAAAATTCACGATATGGTGTTGGCCGACCGAAGATTGAAAGTGCGAGAGATTGTGGAAGCCGTAGGGATCTCGCATGGCTCAGTGGTTTCAATTTTGAATGATCACTTGGGCATGAGAAAGAGAAAGAGTTTTTGCGCCGTTTTGTAACCGTGGACGAAACATGGATCCATCACAACACACCAGAGACCAAACAACAGTCAAAACAGTGGGTTTCTAAGGGTGAATCGGCGCCAAAGAAGGCCAAGGTGGGTTTGTCAGCCAATAAAGTTATGGCGACTGTTTTTTGGGATGCACGCGGGATAATCCACATTGACTACCTTCAAAAGGGAAGAACAATCAATGGGGAATATTATGCCAACTTATTGGACCGATTCAATGACGATTTGAAAAAAAACCGACCTCATTTGGCCAAGAAAAAAGTTCTTTTCCACCAAGACAATGCAAGGGTGCACACATGTGCAGTTGCCATGGCAAAAAACCATGAATTGGGCTATGAATTGCTCCCTCATCCACCCTATTCTCCAGATTTGGCTCCGAGCGACTACTTCTTGTTCCCAAACCTAAAGAAATGGCTTGGTGGAAAAAGATTTGACTCCAATGATGAAGTCATCTCGCAAATAAAGGCCTATTTTGAGGACCTCGACAAATCATTTTTTTCGGAAGGGATAAAAAAATTGGAGAAGCGTTGGACAAAGTTTATAGAGCTCAAGGGAGACTACGTTAAAAAATAAAAAAAAAATTTATCAAAAAATCTTATTATCTTATTGACCCGCCCGATAGGCGCGGATTTTATCACTTTTCAGTTTGTTCAATTCTTCTGTGAACCATTCATTGCTACGCGGATATAAACGTTTCTTAACGGTCAATTTCCGACGAAACACTGTTATCTAGGCTTTCTTTTAAAATTGTCAATATTTCGTTCGAATTCATTAAAATAAGGTCTTTAATTAATTCGAATTCGCTTTGTAAAGTGGACTTGAATATATTTTTTTCATATTTAAACACCTGAATAGTTTTTAGGGCTTTAGTTACCGGAATTTTAACTAAGATTGATTCATGATCGCTTATTTTTAAATTAGGAACAGTATCCGCTAATACAGTGAACTCTCTCATAAGCGGACACTGACGGTACCAAGAAATTTGTCCGCTTATTAGAGGTATATATTTTATTGACAACCTTGAAAAAAGAAATAAGACATGCATTTATGGTATAAGATTTTATTTTAAAATGGAATGCATTTTTTGTGATAAACATTAATTGTAGGTAATAAAAAGGATAATAACAAATCATAAACAAGAACAAAGCCTTAAAAAAATTATTTTTTGCATTACTTGAAACTATGTACCTAGGTACTTATGCTTCAAATTATACATACACTTACATACAAACCTACGTATTGCGCCACGAGAATTTTAGTCTGATAGTCGACAGACGGCCGCCGGCGCCGCAGCCTACTATGTTTACATTCGTTACGGTTTTTTTTAAAAAAATTTGCTGGGTATGGGCAAAGCGCAAAGAAAAGGAAAAAAAAGCAAACAAAATAAAAGACAACGAAGTGTGCCAAATGCGTTTTGTCCGTTTAAGAGAGAGTGAAATTCTATTGCGGCTATGAAAACTGGTGTCTGCGTCCGGTTATAAAAGAGGCCGTTTATGAGAGAATTATTTACATTAAAAATTGTGTAGATTATTCCGTTCTTTGAAATTTGTCCGGTTATGAGAGGTGTCCGCTTATGAGGGGTGTCCGTTAGGAGAGAGTACACTGTATACGGCTTTCAATTGGTGTTATAACGTTGTCTACTAAGGTCCGCGATGTAGATGTAATTCTTGTTGGTTTGTTTATGATTTGTTTACAATTATTATCTTTAGGAATTTCGTTAATTTTCTTTTCGTACGCATACCTAGTTAACAGATCAATATTGAAATCACGTATAATAGTGATTCTAGGGTAAGAGGTCAGAGCCTGATCTAACCAATCCGCAAATAATGCACAAAAAATCACATTCTGAACTATTAGGTGATCTGTACAACACTGCAATAATTTGGGTTTTTTCGTTGTATATTATTTGTACGCATAAACTCCAGATTTTCATTTTAATATGCATACTATTAAAATTTTGAAATTTAAGTTATTGTTTATAAATATTGCAACACCCCCGTATGACTACTAGTACTATCACATCTCACAATTTTATAGTCTGATAAATTTACTTGACTATTGGTAATTTTACTTTTCAAATGAGTTTCGGAAACAGCGATTATGTCAAATTTGTTTTCCGTTAAAATAGCTTCCACTTGTTTCATAGTATTAACCAAACCTTGAGCATCAAAGTACCAGCAACTTAGTTGCTAATATTGAATACGTTCCTTAAGCACTTTAAGTTTTCGTATATAATCTGCACAGTTTTTATATGTTGCTACACAGTTGATACATTTTGAAACCACATTTCTGCATTCCTTAATATTGTGTTCACCTCCACATTTTAAACAAGCTTTTTTATTTTTACACGTGATAGATTTATGAACGCTGGCAATTAAAACAACGCTTCAAATTGTAAAATTCTCGGATTATACATCTCACCCATCCTATTTTGATTTTAACCATATTGAGTATTTTATGGAAGCTTTCACTGTTCCCTTCAATAACTACGTTTAAATTCCGCCATTTGTTATTGTTTTAAAAAACACATTTAGAATTTTCATTTCGTTGTCTTTTAAATCTGCGCTTTGTTGGATATCATTATAAATATATTCATTGACGTCAAGGAAAAAAAAAGTCCATAAATAAAAATTTCAATTTTCTCGAAAACTAGTAGACTTAAAACCATCTAGTTTTCAGTATTCGATTAAAAACTAATAACAGAAAAATAATAGTAAAAAAATTTAGTTTGTAGTCTCACAATTTGGAATAAAGATAATAAATATAATAAACTTGTTTTTTTTCATTTTTTTCCGAAATTTTTAGTTTGAAATTAGTTTTTTCAAAAATAATGGAAATCACTTGATTTAAAAACAGTATGATAGAACCGACTTTTAGCTTTAAAAAGTTTGCAATACTTAATTATAAGTATGTATTACCGTTATTTTTAAATATTTTTTTCCCATTTGAAGTGTTTTTTTTTTATAGAAAATCGCCCTCCCGCCCAAATGGGGCGAGATTGCCTTGCACAACAAGTGTTCAAAATCCCAAGGTCTTATAAAGGATCACTTTAGTTGTTCGAGAGTGGGCTTTGCTACTCAGTTGCTTTCTTAGCCCAAAGAAACAGCGATTGGCAAGAGTTATTCTTCGTTTAATCTCAACGATGGTGTCATAACCTGAGTATAGCGACATGCTGTCCTTTCTTGATGACAGCATATACTTTGTCTTGGCCTCATTGATCGCCAAGCCCATCTTCGCCGCCTCCGTCTCAATACTCAAGAACGCGCCAGTGACATCCCGCTGCGTTCTGCCGATTATGTCGATGTCGTCGGCGTAGGCGAGTTGATGGACGGACTTTTGAAAGATAGTGCGTCTGGTGCTAGCATTTGAGTTTTGCACTATTCTTTCAAGAACGATGCTGAAGAAGTCACATGACAGCGCATTGCCTTGTCTAAATCCTTTTTTGACATCGAAGGTCTCGGTGAGTTCTTTACCAACCTTGATGGAGCAGCGTGCATTCTCATCCTGCACAAACGGACGAGTATGGCAGGGATGCCAAAACTAGACATTGCTCTGCATAGCTCGTCTCTATAAATGCTGTTATAGGTGGCCTTAAAATCGATGAAAAGGTGGTGGGTATCGATTTGGACCGCCCATCCGACTGTCACCTTAAAATTCAAGCTAGAAAGCTGAAATCTATACTCTACGAACTGTAGCTTTTCCATATGTTTTTGTTCTACTCAAAACACCATAGCGACACCTATAATAAATCAAACCAATCTGGAAAACAATAAACCTCTTCACATGAACATGCATGCTATTTCTTTCCTGTTATTCAATAACAATGCATCAGAGAAATAAACTCAATTCATTGGAAACACTTCTTCTCTACATCCGACTACGTCGTCATGAAAAGTTAATCTATTCTTAACTACTCGTAGCCACTCATACAACAAACATGACTCATTATTGCATTACACACAAATAGCTTAACTTGCACTACACTAATTACTTTTGCAATTCAAGCGGACGTTTTATCTACTTAGAAAGAATAAAACGCACACAACCTCTTTAACCAATCAATATGATTGCCTTCCTAGAGAGTTCCTTCGTTTTTAAATGCACTGCGATGCCATGTAGCGGGCTCCTATTAATTAGCAGTCCTTAATTACATACCAAATGCCGGTTGTCTGCACAGAACTATAAAGATGTTCGCGGAGATAAGCTGTCTATTTCACGACGTTCTATTTCTCTCATTCAATTTTTGTTGCAGACAAAATTCGATGACCCATATGAGAAGATCGATTTTACTTTTATTTTGCAACAGTAAACAGCAGAAACCATCGCCTACGCCATACTTTTCGAGGAGAGTCACCCCAAAAAATATACCAAATCCAATAATATCGTTTTTATGCCCTCTGTTTGCCTGTCGTTGACTCTAAGCTGGTGTTTCGTTTGAAATGCTTTGAATGTTTGTTCGATATTTTCTTACAACTGTAATACAACAATAAGAGCAATTTCAACTTGTAGAAAAAAGGGACTGAATGATATGTAAGTATTTCAGCCCTATTCCGACCTGCTGAGTCGGCTCTTAATAAATTCATATTATGTTGCCTCACAATTCTGATAGTTTTTACTGCACTTTGAGTTAATTGTTTCACTTTCCGGGGTGCACGCAGTTAAATGTATTAAAACATTATTAAGACTAATTCTGTGTCACGCGTCGTCGTCCACCGCATAGATGTGCGTTTAAGATAATTGAATTAGACATTTAAACGGTGTCCAACTCAATGGAGTGGGTGTGAATTCGAAAATAAGTGTTTCGCCGATTTATGCACGAGCGGCAACGATGGAATTCATGAATATCCGTATGCATTTTACCACCCCCACTTAATGTATGTGTATGCGTTTTTGCCTTATAATGTTCTTGGGATAAGGTTCACTTAAATATATCTTTTGAACGCTCAGTGGAAGACGACAATTGTAGCAACACATCCCCATGGGGAACAACAACATACGCCACCCATTAATGGAGATAAACAACTGAAATCTTGTTTTCTCCAAACCTTTACACCAAAAAGGAGGATTTCTGCATGGTAGTTAATACAATGGACCATTCCCTGAGTGCTCTGGGATTTGGATTTCCTTTAAGAAAAAAAAAGCAACACTTTGTCTAAAGAGTCCTAATTTAGATTAATATGTAAAAAGGGCAACTGCGAGACTGCGACTTTACTTCATAGTTGCCACTGGACTGGAAAGTCAGGAAACGAAAATTTGGTCAGGAATTGTCAAGGAATTTCGTGAATTTCGTAAATTTTGAAAGCGGCCAGGGATTTTTTTTTTGAACATTGACTGAATTGTTTTAATTATGAAAAAATTGTTAATTAGATATGAAAAATTGTTTCTCTGAACTCTGTCCACACTCTTGCACCAAAAACTGAATGTATGAGAATGCATTCAGTGGGCTCATTGAAAACTGTAACGGACTAGGGCGTTATATGTAGAGACAGCTGATACAGCTACACATTAAAGCTACTCATAAATTTTAAATTCAACTCAGGATAAGCAAAAGTCAATATCGTCGAATTGCTAAAATAAAATAATTATGAAAGAGTTGATTGGCATATATACGGTATGCCGAAAAAATCGTTCATTTAAAAATATTTAGTGGTGCCGTGACATAAGGCCAAGTGACATAAGGCCAACTCTGAACAATTGTCCTTATGACGCTTTGGGATAGCGACATAAGGCCAAATTTGTCTGAGACATAAGACCAATTATGGTTTTTCATGTTTTACAAAAAAAATTGACAACAGTGACCCCAAGTGTGGGGGTTTTAAAGGGGCAGCATACCCCCGGCCCCCATACGCATTGCACTGTTCATGGGAGCTACTTACAATTTCGCAACTCTAGCCCCATAAACAGTGTAATATGTATGGGGTGCATGTTGCCCCTTCCTGCAACCCTTCTGCTTGGGGACACTGTTGGATTTGTACTCGTAGTAGGTGCGAGGTTGGGTATATTATTAAAATGTCCCGAAAAAAGAATTTGAAACTCTTTGGGGCGTTGTTTCATTTTCAAAAATAAACTTATAATATGTTCCACGTGTTTACGAACAGGTAGTGTTTTGGAATATAAGCTTATTTTAAATTCTGTGTTTTGTGTATATAGTGTTTGTGTTAGGATTGTGTATTAATGTGTGTACTCAGCCTTTATTGTTCATCCAATGTATGGTGTATTGTGTGTAACAATTGTTAATTTGTGTAAATGAATAAATAAAACATAATTGAACCACGTTATAATTTATTACTGCCAACCGATCTCGTTGGCGACTGAATAACGACTACCGCGAGCACTTCTTCGCTCGCATACATTATACAAATTTGTCTAGTGCTAGAATATGATCTACAGACTACAGTACATACTTATTGAATTTAGTTAGAGACAAGTGGAGAGATCTAACATTATTTGGTCATATTAAAAACAGTTAGAGAGTAATTATTAAGAGTATGAAAGAACAAAAAGAATTTATAGAAATAGAAAAAGTGTAGGGCGCATTGGCGTAGATAGGCAAAAATATAATTTGTAGAAAATTAATGTTTGAGCCTTATGATCCAAGACAGGTAGTTTCTTGATTTAATTTTACGAAATTTGTTTAATCCTTCGTTTACCTTCGTTCAAAACATTCTTTCATAGAAACAACAACTATGGGTAAAAGAAATTCATTAACCAAGGAGGAAATAGGCCAAATTCGAGCTTTAGTACATTTTGTTGTTTTTTTGTCTCCATTTGTGCGTTGACTATTAGAGTGATATTTAATTTAAACAATTTTTTTATTTATTTTTCTTAATATCTTTTTATTAAACGTTTTAAATTTCACAACTTTATATTTTTGTTTTTATTGCGACGCGTTTCGAAGCAGTAGCTTCATCATCGGGCGTAAACTGAATCATTGTCAATTCACTCTTTCAATTAGCAAGACAAATCTATCCTGGAAGGGGACCAACTGTTGTTCACATCTATCTTAAAGACCCTGAGAAATATGGAAAAAGCGGAAAGAAGGAATAATCAGAGCAACAACAAGTCAGGACCGACGTGCGATACTGAGAGCTGCTTCAAATTCAAGACTTTTCCTAAGTAAAATCAAGACAGAAAGTGGAGTTGAAGATAGTAGATCATCTGTTTATCGCGTCATACAGCATCCAACCATATTAGACACAAACAAATAAAAAGAAACCACCATTGAACGCAGCACGCAAAAGTCAGCGACTTGATTTTGCAATAAGTCACACCAGGTGGAGTCGAGAGTGGCATACCGTTGTCTTTTCAGATGAAAAAAAGTTTAATTTAGACGGACCTGATGGATATAATTATTATTTTCATGATTTGAGGTAGGATGAAATAACCTTGGTTAGAAGATACAGCAAGGGAGGTGGAGCAATGGTTGGGGAGCAGTAAGCTTTTACGGAACTGCAAACATTTATGTTCAAAGCTCAATAATGACCTCTGCACTGGAAATAGCTTTCCCTCATTTTTAAGAATTGTTTGGTGGACAACGATAGATTTTCCAAGAGGACAATTCACCGATACATACCGCAAGAATAACCAAAACTTGGATTCAGAGTCAAATGTAGACCTATTGTCATGGCGCCATATTTATTGGATCTGAACATTATAGAAAACGTGTGGGGATGGCTTTCAAAAAACATCTACGAAGGAGGAAAGCAATACTCCAACCCGGAATAAATAATTGAAGCCATAAAACAAGCCTGGTCACTTCACTAAATTACTTGGAAGAACTGTATAAATCTCTTCATAGCAGTCTTCTTGAAGAAGTACAGATTAAAAATGCCCCTAAGCATCTATCAGGTAAATTAAGTTCCTGTTCCTAAACAGGTGGAACGAAAATAGGACTAATTTAATGAGCTTATTGGCAAAAGCATAATAAAAATTGAATTTACCTACCTTATCCCAATTTTTTTCTACAACATAAACATATATAGCCTTCTTTCATATTGCATTTGGTTTTTCCCATACTATTGAAGGATTTAAAAAAATTCGTAAAATTAAATCAAGAAACTACCTGTTCTCGTAAACACGTGGAACGTGCACGCACGTGCTTTTCAAATCTGTTAAACTTACGTCTTTGAATTATAAATATTACCCCAGACTAACCCGAGGTGTTTCTTTTCGAATTGATGTTATTGCAAATTTCACAGACGATTCAACCGACGAGGTACATACGAGTATATATATAAAAAACAGGGCCTAAAACCTTGTTTTTTCCAACCATTTCCTTGTGCGAAGTGGAGGGGACCTACAATTTGTAGCCGAATCCGAACGACTAATATGAGAAGCTTCTGATACTCTTGGATTTAGTCAGACGTTCGCTAGAGGTGGGGCAGTGGACAGAACTTTTAAGTGTTACTTGGCCTCTGCGCCACTCCGCCCACAAGATATATTGCTTGTACAAAAACCGATTCTAAAATTTAAATTCTTTACTGAATCTCAAAAAACGTCCACGATTAGAAACTGTTTTGTTAATTAAATAAAGCAAATGGGCTTTTCTTTTAACGTTACGTAAATGTATGAATCTTTTATTTTACTAACGTATTTCAAACCTTTTATTATAATGCGTTTTTAACTAAACAGGTCATCCCAATCAAAACTTTTTAAATAACCCAGCAGTGCAACAGAATCGGTTTTAGCGAAGTAATAAGATGCCGCGGAATTAATATTATAACGTTCACCGGAATAACTTAGAAACTCAAAGAAATAGGGGCTTATTTTTTCATTTCATTATTAATAAAGAACATAGGCACGGGCTATAGTCCGCTTGGGCGAACTGTTGGATACCCTATTCTTATTCCAATCCCTCATAAGTGGGCGTGACAAAAGTCTAAGTATGGTTGAATTGTTAAGGTTTAAAGGATTTTATCGAAAAAACGAAGCTTTTGTAAAAAAAAACGCTCCCTAGCTCAAACTTTGGTTTTTCAATAAAATTGTTTTATTTAATTGTGGGCGTGTCAGTAGGCGGATTTAAAAGATATTTAAACATAAGTATAAAGGGCACCTAGAGAGTCTATATAAATTTCAGTTTCCTAGCTCAAACTTTCACTTTTCAATAAAATTATTTTATATAATTGTGGGTGTGTCTGTGGGCGGATTTTAGAAATTTTATCAATAAAAAATTTCAGCTTTCTAGCTAAAAATTTAATTTTTTTCGATAAATTAGTTTTTTTTTTGAGTTTGTGGGCGTGTCTGTGCGGATTTCAAAAATTCTAAACTTCATTATTTCGGGCTCCTAGAGAGTATATGGTTAAAATTTCAGCTCTCTAGGTCCAGTTTAAAGGCCGAATTTTTGCCGACAGACGGACGGACGGACATGGCTAGATCGACATTACTATCGATTCTGATCATAAATATAGTAACTTTTAGGGGTATACGGGCAATATTAAGGTATGTTACAAACTTCGCGTCACAATTAATATATATATATATATATGACAAGTAGATCCCATAGAAGCTGTAATCCGTAAGGGGGCATGCTCCCATGCTCCCCTTCTTGTGGTCACAGTTGGATTTGGACTAGGTGCGACGTTTGATATCTGAAAATTTAAATGGCAAAATTTTCATTTTATATAATTTTTCGGGATCTTCAATTTTTGGGATTGTGGTTTTTCGGGATGATGGCTTTTTAGGATGAGGTTTTTTAGGATTCTATCCGACTCGAATGCGAAAATGGGTTTATTTTACACTTGAAACGTATATGTGCCTACGACATCTCTGCGCACGCGAATTGTTACAATTGTTGCACTGTTGAATTTGGAGTGGGTGCTAGGTTGGATAAATGTAAAGTTGGAGACCGCGAATTTATAGCAATTGTTTGTAGTGCCTTGCTTACACTTTCGAGCACGTTAATGCATTTCGGATTGCAGATTAACGAGCAGCAAACTTCTTCTCATCTCTTCTCAAACGGCACTATTTTTTCTTGAAGCTTTTCCAGACTATGGTGGTTTGTAATCCCATCTCTTGTGAATTGCCCTTCGTCAGTCCACAGAAAGTTCTTGAGGAAGTTCCCGTCATCTGCCTGTTTGCGCAGTAGCCGTTGGCAAAATTCCACTCTTCTTTGCGCATCTCCTGGTTATAAATTCTGTTCCGGAGTTAAACGGAAAGGGTTTAATCTATTACTCTGTAGAGTTCTGTGAATCCTTGTTCTGTGAATCCTTGTTCTGTGAAGTTCCAACTGCACAGCTAGTCTGCAGACGCTGACTGAACGCTGAACTTTCACAGCACGCAAAATCCCACCCTTAACTTCTGCCGCCGCTGCGTCTGAACGTCGTTCCTTTTTATTTGGTGCAACTGACCAGGAATCAACAAGGCGCTGATACGCATCAGCCATTAGTCGGCTACATGGTGCTTTACGATTTGGGGATTTTAGAAGTAATTCAGTAGGTAAACTTGTTTTTGACCATTTTTGTGTGACAAAAAATGTTTTTTACTACAACTCTTGTTGATCGTAAGCAGGCCGTCCACCCATATGTGCAAGATGTGCAAATGCACAGGGCGCCAAATTCCGGCCGCATTACTAGGAGTAAGAAAAATTAATTTTAGCTTGCGCGGATACTGCCATTTGCATTTAAAACAAAAAACTTGTTCAAATAAGCCCAAAATAGCAACATCCATCACACCTGTGCTGAATTTTTGCACATTAACTCACACCACTTGCAATATTGCAATTTCAAGGAGAATCTAACTCAAAATAGGGCGCTTTCTGTAAATCTTGCACAGGGCGCTTGTTTGGCTGGAGCCGGCCATGATCGTAAGCAAAAAAATTGCTTAACATAACTTTTGTACATTTTTTTAGGGATAACAATTTCATAAAAAAAAAAAATATTAAGTCAACATTTTGGGTAAAAATGCATTTTAAGTAAAAAAAAATGGACCAACAAATTTTTATAATTTTGAGTTTAAAAATAAAACAAATATTAGGCGTCAACGGCCTCAAACCTAGCTTCTGCAACCAATTTCATTGCGAAGTAGAATTTTAAGCCGAATCCGAACGGCAAATTTGAGAAGCTTCTCATGACAATTGATACTGTTGGATGTTTGTCAGACGTTCGCAAGAGGTGAACTGAACCGGGGACCTTTCGATTAGTAGTCCGACACATTAACCGAACCATTGAGCCAATGGGCCCGAATTTTGAGTTTAGGGAGTCATTACTTTTTGGTAGCTTCACAGATGTAAGAAGTGTTTTAGACTTGTATGCGCTACTAAATTGTCGTCTTTTCAAAATAAACAAAAAACATTTTTTACCTACGAGTATAATAACAGAATAGCGTGTAAAAGGGTACACCTCCAAATTAGAGGTTACCCACTTTGATGGGCTATAACTTGAATTGGGGTGCCAATAGACCCTCCCTGCCATACAATTTTTTGTTCGGCCGAACTTCAGGAATCTCCATTAAAGGATTATACTGCTTAATTAAGGCACCATGTATTTGAAAAATTATATGATTGCAAAATATCTTATTGTACTATGATACGCAACTTTTCGTCGAAGTTAGCAGGAAACTGTTTTCGGGAATTAACACCCTTGTAAAGTTAAAGAACTTTTAAGCAAAGTTCCTGAACACATTGTTTTAATTAGCTTGAACTTTGTGCACTTTTAATTTGAACCTTTTTTCTGAAACACCATTCAGAAGAGAAGTCGCGAGGACAACATCAACATTGTTGTTTGAAAATCGCTCAAAAGCTCTTCTTCCTCATTTGCAAGGCTAAAACGTTGTACGGTGCTCAAGCTAATGCTAGACGTCACATTGAAATGAATACATACATTTGTATATCCGAATGGATGAAGTTTTGCGTGGCGGATTAAATGTGTGAGCATTGCTGGCGAAAGGCTATATGAATTGTTATCGCAGTCCTTTATTACTTTTGTATTGCACACTCCTGGAGTCCTGGTGTTTGAATACAATACAAAAGCAAAGGAGGCACAATGTCAACCAACGACCGTTCTGAATCCCATAGGACGGCTGCGATTTTTCACCCCATCACGATGCCACAGCGCATAACAACTCTTCAGGCTGACAGCGATTCAGTGAGCCATTCAAGTGACTTCTTCCAATAAACCGAACGGATAATGTACATGCGTATGTGTGTTACGTATGCAGAATATAAAAACGAAACAAAAAAAATGCATTTCTCAGTAGATACATACATGTAGATATTTTTAGCTGGCTGCTATGTCTGCTCTATAAAAGCTGCCCCGTACGTACCGTGGGTGGCTTTTGCCTCATTATAATAATCAATTCTAGCGATTAAGGGACTAAGGACTCGTGTGGCGAATCCATTTGTTTTCCTTTTACCTTAGTCGCGGGTCGTAATTGCGAAAGTATCATTTTCGTTAGTTTTCTTTGATTTAATCTAAAAGAAAAAAATTTGGCCAGAATATTCGCATTAGAAAAAACGAGGAGCAGCAATGGCATGCTAAGCTGCCATCCAGTATGGTCGTTGTTTGTTTTCTGCACGCCAATTGCGGAAAAATCAATACAGAAATGAGGTTATTCACTTAAATTGAGTGGGGGTGCTGCCGCAGTAGGAAAATAAAAAACGATATGGAGTCGTTTGTACATTGGATTCCTTTCCTATCGGTAGTTCTATGATTGATATAACTAAATAAAGGAGAAGCACATGTTGTTTGGCAATCAATTACTGCAAAATAGGATTGCAGGCCTTGTTTGCCTCGTCCTTGCTTAAATAGACAATTGCTTGGGTATATTTTTATAGCATTTTTTTAGGTTGTACGAGTACACGCAGTTGATTATGCGTGGATTTCCAGTTGCTATATTCATTATCACGAAGATATTTGAATATTATGAGCCTTGTGTTAGAATATGAATTGTGTTCAATCAATTGCACAAAAAACAAACATAAATATAACCATGTCACTGGTGGGGACTAATGGGGTCTTACTATCGTAACGGTGTGACAAGAATACCATAGTTTGCGTTCGTTCCTTCCAGATATACTTTTCACTAATGAGGAATAATCATCGACGAGTTGACATCGATGAACTTGAAGCCTGTACAATACGTGGGAAATATAAGGCTTTGGTGAAAGTTTTTATGAACTGGTGTGTTTTTGTGTATGCATTAATTGAACAGTTTTGGTGATTGTTGCAACGCTAGCTAGTTTATCAATAAATTACACAAAGTCTGGTACTTCAAAAGCCAGTAAGTCTAGAGACGATATTTGTGCACCGAACCAGACCCTCATCCCTTATACCTTCTCAACCTCGTTTGTTTAGCTTTTCTGAACTTTTCAATATTTATTCTCGACCCTTTCCTTTGTTGGCAATATTTAAGAATCAGCAACGGTTACAGTGTTGAAGAGAATCCTGGATTTACCAACGCGGTAACCATATCTTGATGGGTGCCGACATCGGGACTCATGAATTTTATCCGGAAGCGATCAAAAAAAGCAGGCATTTATTGTTATAGCATCTATGAAACTCCGCTGAGTACGCTTGCACCGTTCCTATATTTATTGACAGCCAGGCTGCCATTTAAGTCATCGCCGAAATAAGCTAGCCCTGCTAGATAGCAACGTTTTTGGAAACAAACACGCCGACGAACTTACCAGGCAAGCCGTAGTCCTTCGTTATTTATTTGTGAAAACAGTTCATGTTCCGCTCTGAGAGTAAAGGCAAACATAACCTAAGAATGCCTTAGGGTAGGTAGGTAGGAGTGGCTGCCTGGTGCAATCAGGACACAATTAGCGCAAAGGCGCCATTTTGATGCCACCTTTCAAGTGGCCAATGGTGTCAATTTGTGTTTCAAATCCAGCCTGCGGAATTAAGAATTAATTTTGGTGGGGGCATACACCCCCATTTATTCAGCTTAATACAAGCTATTTAGGTCTTATAAAACTAATTACACTAAGACTTACAGCTAGGGCTTAAAAACTACTTAAAACTAAATTAGGTGGATGGTGAGGGATGGAGGAGGGTAGTTTTGAGGGAGGAAGTGCAGTGATTAAAATCAAAGAGGAGGTGGTTAGAATTGACCTTCTGCAACATACGGGATATCGGCTCGTTCAAGCCGAACAACGTGCGACGGGTGGGAAGATAGAAAAGAGGAGGGGATCTTAAATTCCGAGGGTTAGTGTTAAAGGCAATGTAGTTCAAAAGATAGGAACAATCAACGGAGCCAGTGAGAAGACGATGTATAAACAGAATGTCAGCCACATCTCTTCTTTTTTCAAGGGTCTGAAGGTTTATTAAATTAAGGCGTTCGTGATATGGTGGAAGGATAAGGTGATTATTCCACGGGAGCCCACGAAGAGCAAAACGGAGAAATCGACGTTGAATGCTTTCGATTCTTGTAATGTGGACCTGGTAGTATGGTGCCCACACTTGGCTAGCGTACTCTAGGAGTGGGCGGACGTAGGTAATGTAAAGGGATTTTGTCACGTAGGGATTGGTAAATTCTTTAGACCACCGTTTGACGAAACCAAGGGCTGAGTTAGCTTTATTGATTATCTCGTCAATATGTGACCGAAAGTTAAGCTCTCTGTCACACAAAACGCCTAGGTCGCGAATGGTTAGAACGGTAACAATGGGTTGGTTGTTCAAATAGTAACATCTGGGGGAGACTGAATCCGTTTACGTGAAAAAGTAAGAGATTCACATTTAGCAATATTCAGCTCCATAAAGTTTTTTTTGACACCAGACCGAAAAACTATTGAGGTCTTGTTGAAGAAGATCAGATTCGTGTGGAGAAGAAATGATTTTGAAGAATTTAGCGTCATCGGCATAGAGGGAGATGGAGGAGAAGTTGATGACGTTGTCAATATCATTTATAGCCAGAATAAAAATCAAAGGTCCAAGGTGGCTACCTTGTGGAACACCAGAGGTGGCTTTAAAAGGCAAAGAGAGAACAGAACGAAAACGAACATTATAAGATCGGTTCTCAAGGTAAGAAGAAAACCAATTCAATAGTGGGGGATCGAAGCCAAGGAAGGAGAGTTTGAAAAGAATCAAACGATGAGATATTTTGTCAAACGCCTTACTGAAGTCAGTAGCGATTAAATCCACTTCATTGCCACTTTCTAAAGCAGAAAGTGTAACGGAGACAAAGTCAACAAGGTTGGTGGTTGTGGATCTACCTTTAAGGAAACCGTGCTGAAGGGGGGAGATAAGAGACTTGCACTGAAAGGATAATGAATCGTACATCATACTTTCGAAAACCTTGGGTAAATGCGACAGCTTGGCAATAGGTCGATAGTTAGATACGTCATTTTTTGGCCCTTTCGATTCGATGATATTACAGAATTTAGTATTGCTCAATTCTGATAGGTCGCCGAAGGATGCTTTGCCGAGTGTGCGATGTCTAGCTCTAGCTAGGGCCGGCGGACATTCGCAGAGGAAGTGGTGGAGGGTCTCATTTTGCACGGGATTCTTGCAGCTGCGGCAGTGTGGGTTGAATGGGATGCCCAACCTTGCGTGAGTACCGACAGGCCAGTGTCTTGTGCTGACCGCCACAATTCTGGCAATCTCCTGTCGGGTTTTGTTTGTTATAGGTCTTGGGTTCTTTTAGCATTGAAGCAGGGCCACATCTTCCTGGATATGACACAGCTATTTAGGCCGCTCCACCTGGAGTTCGCCTGTGAAAGAAAGTGCTAAGATAGTATACCCTTGACAGCTCCAATGGGAGAAGAGACTGTCTCTGCAAGGGAACTATCAAGGGTAGAGCCGTGTTTTGCCAGCGCATCGGCCCCTTTCATTTCCCTCTATGCCACTACGACCGGGAACCCAGAGGAGAGTAATGTTTAAGTGGCCGCTTAGACAAGTGAGTCAACTTCAGATGGAGAAGGTTAGGTTAGGTTTATGTGGCTGTCGGCAGAAGCCGACACACTTAGACCAATTTAGGTCCATTGTGATACCACGTATATTATCTACCTCAACTCTGTAGATGGGACTGGCCAACGACACGCGGTTGTTCTCAAACGGTCCCCCATCTACGTACTAACCGCGCCCAACGTCGTTTAATTACGGTGATCTGACGAGAACCGATTAACTCGACGTGGTATGGTCGTTGGTTAGATGGAGAAGGATGACAACCTTTTTTTTTGCCGGTTCAGGTCCTGAAAAGTCTTCCTCTGAGCCCTGTCTAGCAAGTACATGGCATGTCATTTCCTGCGGCCCCGGCCTTCCGACGGAATTCAGAGAGATGTTGCATTGACGAACAATTTTGGAGGTGGTAAATGGGTTGAGCAAGGCTTTAAGCGCAGCCTGACTGTCGCTCACCTGTTCCTCACAGCGTAGTCCATAGCTATTAGTATAGCCGAAGTCTCCTTTCGAAAGACTGACGCATGTTTCCCTAACGAGAAGAAAAGTCTAATGTTGTCGCTCTCCATGAAAACACTAGCACTTGATCGGTTTTGGAGCCATCCGTAAAGACTGCATTCCTTTTCTGGCTCAGAGTCTAGCCAGAGCCAGTCCTGAACACGAGGAAAGACTATTTTGCTTCATTGGATAGTTGGATTGTGACGCCTTTTAGCACTGGCTGAGTCAACCCGATCAGAGGAAAGATGACAACATGAGTCGTATCCAGAAAGATGTGCCCAAACTAAAACGACTCAAAATCAATGGCCAGAATAACAGCGATTATCACGGGAAACTGGTCATGCGGTCAAACTAGGCATCCCAAACAACATCAATATGCAATACTGCTACAGAAAAAGTATCTCCAATGCACTATTTATGCGCCTGTCCGGCAATAGCTAGGACCAGACAACGAGCATTAGGAAAACCGTTCTTTGATTCACTTGAGGAAGTCTCTAAGATGTATCAAAGAACTAAAAAGTTTCTTAAACTCTAGAGGCTCTCAACAACAAATGCCTAATTACATACCTATGCTTCCTTCTTTGTTTGCTGCACCAAGCAAGTTGCGGGATCATAGGTGTCATTATTAGTTAAAAAGGTCAACGTTGCCTGGCCTTTAGAAGCTTTTCATAATTTATTTTTTCATAATTTAAAAAATGCTGCTACATCTCGATTTTACAATTTTCCTACGATAAAGGGGTTTTTTGTTGTTCTGTATAATGTACGGTAACCTTAGTGTTGGAACACATCGCAGGCAGTTTTTGTTGAACAGTAAGCAGTACCTAGCATTGAAGATTGTATTGCATGATTTTAGGTGCTACTTACTATTCAAAAGAATAGGAGGATAGGAAAGAAGTTTAACGCTATTGTAGGGTGTTTTTTTCCACGGGTGGCTCCTAAATTGTTAAGGATATCTGTATTTATGTGAGAACTCAACTTAAGATTATCTTTGCCGCAATTGAAAGAACTAAAATATGTGCCTATGCCCCACTAATTTAGGTAATCGTTTTCCAAAAGCTTAATAATAATAATTATTAGTTAGGGTGTATTACATTGCGACCTATTGGTCTATTGTGTCCCCTGCTTGTACCTCGGAGAGGCTCATGCCCTCTTTCAGAGCCCTATCTAGACACACTGCTTTTATGAAGCGTATCAGGGTATTGCTCTGATTTATCCTTGGCAGGTCACAGTCCTTAGAGCACAGCGTCCAGTCTCCTTGATGAATCTGAGAATGTGCTGTGGGTCCATTGTTTGTATGTCCTTGTCTGTTACGAGTATTTGGTGGCTTGTAGGGGGGTTAATTCCAATAGCACTTACATGGCTGCGGTTGGGCAGCTACGCATTGCTCCGGTAATGCACAAGCTACGTGTATCTCTTGTTGTGGCTAGACTGATACATTTCGCCCATGCTACCGCGTCATCATTGGTCTCGCAATTGCAATGTACATCCATCGCAGGATGTTTGGGCTGCATCCCCATGCCTTCCCCGCTAGGCTCCAACATATTATGAGAGCACGGGTGGCCTTTTTGGATATCTCTTCTATATGTTTTCGCCAGAGGAGTTTACTATCTAGATGAAATCCTAGATACTTTAGTTCTTTAACTGGTATCACTGTCGTGCCTGATAGGCTAATGACTTAAGTCTTTGAAGTTTTCTTTTCCTTGTGAATGGTACTATCTCTATTGATCTGGCCGCTCTGTATGCATGCTGACGACGATGTAAGGGGGATGTGTTCAATATATCTTCTTTTGAATAGTTGTCCACAACCTTTTTTGTCATCTTCAGAAGAAATGACGTAAGGCTGATGGGTCTATACGATTTTGTCCGTGTGGGGTCTTTTCCCCCCGCTTTTGGTATTAACACAACCCTTGCTCGTCTCCATAGCATCGGTATGTGGCCCAAGGCAATACTGCTCCTTGTTATTTTTAGCAGGTGTATTATTAGTGCACCCTGCCCTTCTTGAAGTAGGGCGGGTATAATGCCGTCCACTCCAGCCGATTTAAAAGGCTAACAAGAATTTATTGCCCATTTCAGTCGTCCCTCGGAATGGATGGTTGATGTTTTTTCCCAGTCTTCCCACCGAGGTCTGAACGAAGTAGTATTGATTCCTAGCTCATTACTAGGTGAGCTACCAGGAAAGTGAGTGAGCAATAGTGCATTTTGATCATCATCTTCCGTGAATTCGCCATCTGGTTTCCTCAGAGACATCGGCACTCCTCCTGACTTCGCAAGAGCTTTATGTAGCCTTGCCTCAGTAGGAGTGCTGGTGATTGTCTCACAGAATTTTCTGAAGCTATTTCTTTTAGCTTTTCTGATTTCCTTATTATAAGTTGTAAGGGCCATTTGGTAGCTTTGCCACTCTCCGCTGCGCTTTGCTTTATTGAATAGCTCCCGCGCCTCGGATCTTAGTTTTGACAAGTTATTGCTCCACCATGGCGCCTGTTTCCTGTCCCTTTCTCTACTTAGAGGACAGTTTTTCTCGAATGCAGCGATGATGGCGTTTGTTATGCCTTCTATTGCGCTCTCTAGCTTTTTTGGGTGGCCCGGAGCCTTCCTCAAAACAAGGCACCCCAGATTGCTCTCTAGAGCAGTTCTATAGGTCTCCCAGTTGGTTTTCCTTGGGTTGCTTAATGGGTTTCTCGCGGTACTTGTGCTGGAGCTACGCCTACCTGAAAAATCCTTTGGGAATACCAGGAGCTATTAAAAAAAAATATTTTCCAAATGCAATCTGAAATGCCTCTGCGTTAATCAAGTCAGCATTCAACCTTAGACAACAGTATAAGGCTGCTAAAATATCGAATCTTCAAAAAATGAAAAAGACTGAATCTCTGCATTTACCTATGACTTTTCACTTTTATCAAGCACAGAGGCTCTTACTATTAACAAATTTAGTATGAAGCTTCAACTTGTAGTCCTGTTTCCTACGCAATTGCAACTTAAAAGAACGGGAAACTAATTTAGAGTCTACATCTACAGTAAATTTATTATGTGTACGGCCCACAGTGTTTGAAAGGACATATCCTGTAAGCTAGTTTTCGTTTTGCGTAAACAAATTTGATGTTTTATAAATGATACGCTTAGAAACGTACTTCTTTAGAGAAAATACATTAATCCCGCTATACTTTGCTTAAAAGAATAAAAGACCTGAGTAAAATCTAAAGAATTTATATCAAAAGCTGGTTCACCACAAATACTGCGCAATTTTGACACCCCTCCAACATGCATGCTTGTGAAGCGCTCAACGTTTATTCCTTGGTTCGCTATTCATATCCTATTAAGTGCAAAAAGTAAAACTCGCCATACCTATATGCAGAATTAGAATACATGAGCTGAGATATTTTCCCCGTCCTCCTCTGTGTTTCAGTTCTAAGAAAACGAATAAGTTTTCCCTAAGGGGTTATATGGAATAACGTCCGCTGCTACATGCATACCAGGCGGTCTCCTTCGAGGAACTATGTTTAAATGGATAATCTTAAACCCCTGTGTAGGGTGAACATCGACCACTGGCAAAGTCTTCGAGCGGATTCCTTTTTGTATTTTTAGTGTTTTAGTTTTCCCAGTGAATACACTTCTATAGTAAATGCGACTGCTGGAATATTTCAACTAAGCTCATTAAGTCGTTTTTTTTCCTTTGTCTTGGCTAAGATATCACATAGTTGTTACACTGCAGGTGGAAAGGGTGCTTGACAAAATACGGTTCGAGATATTCACGCATAAAAAGAACACAAGAATATAATTCGACCATCGTTAATGTTCAGTTCTACATAAATATTTACATGGTTTCCACTTGCTCTCGACGACCCAAATATACAATTTCGTTTCTTCCTTGCTTTAAATTTCTTCTATGTTTTTTTTCAAACATTTTCTTTTTTCCATTTCAGATGCGTATAGTGATTATTTTTCGGATTATGAATGTAATGAGCCCCTGCTCGAAAAAGCGGCATTGACTGCTACATCCTCGCTACAGGACCGAGGTCCCAACAAAGCAAGACTGAATGGTGAGTTCTTAGATACTTTTTTTTCGGTTTGGTATGCCTGCTTTTTTTGACGTAGAAGTTAAGAATGTTTTTTGGAGCGTTTGCGTATTGTATGCTGTTAAATGAGTTCATATATTGTTTAACGTTTTAGTTTATTAAGCTTTGAGATGAATCTATATGATAATGCAATTTTAAAAAGAGACAAGACCCTATTTTTTTATCAGGCAGTCATTATTATGTTTAAAACTTAAAACGCAGGAAGTAATCTTTTAGTTTCCTTGACAATTAACCATAAGTTAATTTAGTTAAATTCCCAAAAGCAAAAGTATTACCACATGAAGTGCGAGTGAAAAGGAGTGATCGGTTGTGGCTATCCGTTAAACAGCACTGTAACTCCAGCCCCACTTTATGTACTTGTACATATCACAATATACGGGTGTTCAGTCAACAATTCAAAGTAAATTGACTGAAGAAAACCACTTCAAAAACATTAACACCCGAATTAATAAACGCAAATTAAGGGTGAATTATCTTTAATCAACGAGATAAATGAGAAATCTTAATAACAACCTTTTTGTGAAGTTACGAGTAATTGACGTTGATGAACATGCAATCAGCTTATTCACCTAAGTAGGTGAATTAACGAGCGAGAGATTAAGTTAAAATATAACTGACAGCATTTTTGAAAAATGACTGCGAATCTTTGAACCAAATGGGATGTTGGATGTGGTATCTCCCTACAATTTATTACTTAAAGATTCTAAATGTCGGCAAGAGTACGATAACTCAGGCGACAAGAAAAAAAATAACGGTTTTGTATAAAACAGTAGATACAAGCATTTTTTTACTATGGGAGGGGGTCTATATCGCCCCATTTGGGCGGAAGGGGCTATTTTCTAAAAAAAAAAAAACACTTCAAATGGAAAAAAAATATTTAAACATAGGGACGAGCTACAGTCCGCTTGGGTGAACTGTTGGGTACCCTATTCTTATTCCTATCCCTCATAAGTGGGCGTGACAAAAGTCTAAGTATGGTTGAATTGTTAAGAACACTCTACATATTTTGTTGTCCGTTAATTCGTAGACAATATTTTACGGCATGATTTATGGGTATATTCTAAGGAAAAAATTGTTCTACAGTTAGGGCCTATTTCTAATTTTTATATCATTTATTGAGGTTTTAAGAAAAGGCTTATTTGGGTGTACCCTGACCCATGTTAACGGTAATTGCGCTGTTGGTACTAATGATAGAAATTTCGTTTAGGTCTCTATTTTTAGAAGAAATATTAGCCATTTAAATAAATTTTATATCTTAACTCAGTCTTAAGATATCCAATTTTTAACCTGTTCCATTTTTGCTGCCCATGCTAATTTTTTGACTTTCGGTTCAATTCTCTCCAGAAAAT
The DNA here is from genome assembly GCA_949715645.1 of Portevinia maculata. Lineage (NCBI taxonomy): Eukaryota > Metazoa > Arthropoda > Insecta > Diptera > Syrphidae > Portevinia > Portevinia maculata. Next base: position 83,915,387 of record OX454527.1, read on the forward strand.
GCGTAATAAACATAACGTTTTAATATTTTTTTTTGAATGAAAGTAACAATACTAAAAATAGAAGTTTACGACAAGTTTGTAGAAAAACTCATAGATTTTATGATACTTGGAAAACATGGAACAGGTATAACATTTAAAGCATTTTATCAAAAAAAAGGAAGCTTTTGTAAAAAAAACACTCCCAATCTCAAACTTTGGATTTAAAAAAAAAGGTCTTTTTTTTAAATTGTGTAGGCGGATTTTGAAGATATTTACGCATGAGCATAAAGCGCCCCCTAGAGAGTATATATTATAAATTTCAGCTCCTAGCTCAAATTTTGGTTTTTCAATAAAATTGTTTTATTTAATTGTGGGGGTGTCACTGGGCGGATTTTGAAAATTTTATCTCCCGAGCAGTTTTAGGAGTCTATAAAAAAAAAATAAAGCTTTCTAGCTCAAAATTCGATTTTTTCGAAAAACTTGTTTTTTTTTAAGTTTGTGGGCGTGTTGGCGGATTTCAAAAATTCGTAACCTTGATTATTTCGGGACCCTAGAGAGTATATGGTTAAAATCTCAGCTCTCTAGGCCCAGTTTAAAGGCCTAATTTTTGCCGACGGACGGACGGAAGGACGGACATGGCTAGATCGACATTACTTTCGATGCTGATCATAAATATAGTAACTTTTAGGGGTCTCCGGGAATATTAGGGTATGTTACAAACTATGCGTCAAAATTAATATACCCTTAGAATAGGGTATAAAAATAATGGTAATACATACTTACAATTAAGTATTGCACATTTTTTAAAGCTAAAAGTCGGTTCTATCATACTGTTTTTAAATCAAGTGATTTTCATTAATAGTTTTTGAAAAAAACTAATTTCAAACTCAATATTTCGGAAAAAAATGAAAAAAAACAGTTTTTATTATCTTTATTCCAAATTGTGCGACTACAAACTAAATTTTTTTCTGTTATTAGTTTTTAATCCAATACTGAAAACTAGATGGTTTTAAGTCTACTAGTTTTCGAGAAAATTGAAATTTTTATTTATAGACTTTTTTTTTCCTTGACGTCAATGAATAAATAATGATATCCTTCTAATAAGTAGAGAACAGTAAGTTATTTGGCGTTACCTAGAATGCATGCAATACGGTACGGCGAATAAACAGTGAGGTTATGTATGGCGGCATGCTGCCCCCTGCAACCCCCCTGCTTGGGCTCACTGTTGGATTTGGGGTAGGTGCGAGGTTGGGTGTATGCAAAGTTTCTTTTACATTTAAGGAATCTGCATTTAAAGAAGTTTGAAATTAGTTTTTTTTAAAAAACTACGAGGGCGGGTCAATAAGTCCGTGACTTTTGGAATAAAAAACTGATTTTTTGATAAAAAAATTAATTTATTTTGAGCTCTATAAACTTTGTCCAACGTTTCTCCAATTTTTTTATCCCTTCCAAAAAAAATGATTTGTCGAGGTCCTCAAAATAGGCCTTTGTTTGCGAGATGACTTCATCATTGGAGTCGAATCTTTTTCCACCAAGCCATTTCTAGGGTGGCGACGGTGTAGAGGTTAGTGTGTTGGCTTGTGACCCGTGCGGTGCAGGTTCAATCCCCATGGGGAACAACAACATACGCCACCCAATCACATGCCTCTACACCAAAAGGAGGATTTCTGCCTGGTAGTACAATGGAACGTTACCGAGTCTGAGTGCTCTGGGATTTGGATTTCCTTTTTTAAAAAAAAAAAAAAAAAAAAAAAGCCATTTCTTCAGGTTTGGGAACAAGAAGTAGTCGCTCGGAGCCAAATCTGGAGAATAGGGTGGATGAGGGAGCAATTCATAGCCCAATTCATGGATTTTTGCCATGGCAACTGCACATGTGTGCACCCTTGCATTGTCTTGGTGGAAAAGAACTTTTTTCTTGGCCAAATGAGGTCGGTTTTTTTTCAAATCGTCATTGAATCGGTCCAATAAGTTGGCATAATATTCCCCATTGATTGTTCTTCCCTTTTGAAGGTAGTCAATGTGGATTATCCCGCGTGCATCCCAAAAAACAGTCGCCATAACTTTATTGGCTGACAAACCCACCTTGGCCTTCTTTGGCGCCGATTCACCCTTAGAAACCCACTGTTTTGACTGTTGTTTGGTCTCTGGTGTGTTGTGATGGATCCATGTTTGGTCCACGGTTACAAAACGGCGCAAAAACTCCTCCATATTGCGATTAAACAACGCCAAACCTTCCTGTGAAGTTGTTACACGATTGCGTTTGTGGTCGACTGTGAGCAAACGCGGCACCCATCTTGCGGAAAGCTTTCTCATGCCCAAGTGATCATTCAAAATTGAAACCACTGAGCCATTCGAGATCCCTAGGGCTTCCACAATCTCTCGCACTTTCAATCTTCGGTCGGCCAACACCATATCGTGAATTTTTTCGACTGCTTCGGGTGTAGAGACCTCAACTGGGCGTCCAGGACGTTCGGCATCTTCAGTGCTTGTACGGCCACAACGAAATTCAGTAAACCACTTTTTTACCATTGAAATCGATGGTGCTGAGTCCCCATAGTATTTTTCAAGCTTAGCCTTGGTCTCGGTAATGGTTTTTTTTCGCAAGAAATAATGCTTACTAAGCACACGAAATTCACTTTTTTCCATTTTCTCCTCAAATTAGTGAGTAGTCTGATAAAAATAGCTGTCAAACACAAACTAACTGACGCAGCAAGTTTAAATTTTGACAGGAGTCAACTGACAGATGCCTGTTGACATGAGCAGTGTTGCCGTTTCAGTAAAGAGGTCAGAAATTCAAAAAGTCACGGACTTATTGACCCGCCCTCGTATTCATGGAAATCACTTGATTAAAAAACAAGATGATAGAACCGACTTTTATCTTTAAAAAAATGTGCAATACTTAATTGTAAGTATTACCGTTATTTCCAAATATTTTTTCCCATTTCAAGTGTTTTTTTTTTTTTTTTTTTTTTTTTAGAAAATCGCCCCTCCCGCCCAAATGGGGCGAGATAGACCCCCCCTCCATAGTAAAAAATGCTTGTAAATAACTGTTCTACACAAATCTGCCGTTAAACTTTGTCTCCTGAGTTATCGTACTCTCTCCTAAATGTCCATACCATTTATTACTTAGTGACAATTTGCTAATGTATGGACCTGATTTTTAATAAATAAGCCGTACTGCCGCAGTATTGCAACGTCAAGCATTCCTTTACTCGAAATTACTGTAGTGATGCAATGTATAACGTTTCAAATCGCACTGCAAACGCACACAAAATCAACTTTCGCATCACAAACAGATCTGATGCAATGACATGAAGTGCAGCCTAGCGCGTAAGGATTAATTTGTTAGGGATAAGTAAAAGAGAACACGACTTTTCGGCTCAAAATTCGAATTCAATGTACATAATTATATTACATTTGTTTCAATTCCAAACAATCCATTTATTTAATTTATATCCAAGAGTTACCATTGCAAACAAATATGAACAAGAAGAAATAGTTATATATAAGTATAGATTTGGGATCATTTATACAAATTTCAACATAATTCTTATTTTGTATTGTATTTTGTCTTATTTTGGTTGTATTTGAATTGAAATTTAGGTTGAAAAATAAAAACCAAAATAAAAATAGAACAGCACAGCGGAGAAAATGTAACCACATGGCGTTTGAAAACGTCAAAAATTGCAAATCATCAAGCATTGCAGTGAAAAGGCAGTTTTTCAAAGGTTTTTGCTTTCCTTTAAAGAAAACATAGAAACAAACACTTAAATGACAAAAACTCATTTTAAATGGTTTCGTTATTTACCTTTGTCTTATCAGTAATGAGGACTTGGATGACTTGGTTTAAAAATACTTCATATACCCTATTAGGAAGCGAATCGTAGGTATTTAAGTGAATTGGCACTCCAATCTTCAGTGAATCCTTGCTGTCATATTGCTTTCTAGAATCGTAGACTTAATGAACACACCGTTAGACGTTCTCTCTTATGCTAAGGTCTGGAGAATAAGGTGGCCATTTAAGCAAATAGATTTTAAGTTCAGCTATTCAACTTTTTACGATCCTTGCGTTGTGGATAGGTGCGTTATCTTGGACATTGGTCCAAAGACATCGCTGAAATTAAGAAAAGCTGCTTGCAATATTTTTTTGTATCAAGAAACCACACCCCAGGCCATTACACCCCTTTTCGGTTGTTCCAAAATATGGAAATATGGAAATAATAATTATATCTATCATACTCGTATATGGAACCATCTAAGTTAAATTTCTTTTCGTCTGATAAAACGACTTTGGTTCACTCTTGCTTGTAAGTCACATGCGTCCTGCAAAAATCCAGGCGACTTTCTTTTCGAACTGCATTCAGCGATGTTTTTTTGTGTGCAATTTAGGACGTTTTAAATGTGGGCCACTATTAATTTAACGCCTTATGGTGCTAACACTAGCCTTCTTTTTTAATGTTTTGTTCATAACTCTCCTTATTTACAACTTTCGCACTTTGTCCAATGTTGTCTACAATTATTGTGCGTAGAGGGAGTAAACTTCTATTTTTGCTTTTTCTGCAGTGGTTAATGCACTTCCTCGGCCCATTTTTGCTACAATATTATTTAAATTAATAATGGCGATTCATTCAAACGAAGCAAAAAAAAAACTGTGTTTTCTATAAAAGGAAGCAAAAATGTATGGCATTATCTATTCTTGGTAAAACATTGCTTTCGGGAAATTAAAAAAAGAAGTTGTTTCGTCAACTTACCAAAAAGCGCAAGGCCACATTATCGTAAGGAAAACGCTTGTTTCTATTCAAGTGACGCGCAGTGTATATGTTCGGAACTTTTAAGTGATAAAGAACATCAGTGAAAAAGTATGAATTCTTTAACATTCTTTTTGCTTTATTCATTTATTTGAGTACAATTTTCATTCAAATTTTATTTATAATTCTTAAAATTGACTGCACGGTCAAGTTCAAGTTCTAAGGCACACAAGTTTTATAAGTTAACTTAGGTTAGGTTAGGTTGCAGTGGTGGTCAGCTGAAGGCCAGCACACTTAGACCTACTACCCGTTTAACCTTTAAGAGCTTCTGGTATAGCGTGATAGACTTCTAACATTAGTGTTTGCTAAGTCGCTTCGATAGTAAAGTACGGAGGCTCCTGTGTAGAGATTTCGTTTATGGGAGAGAGCAGGGCATTTACAAAAGAAGGTGAAGTTTGATTGCCGTCTCCTCTTCGTGCTTACAGCTCAGCAGAAGTCATTTGCATATACGCCAAGACTTGATGCATGCTTTCGTTTCTCTTCAGCCACTATAAGAATTCTTTGATCGCCATAATTTCCACCTGGAGCACGCTATAATGATTAGGAAAACGGAAAGAGAGACTAAAAGATTGAGTCTGTCTAAAAAACGCCTCCACCCTGTCCATCATTCGTTTTTGATCCATCGGTGTAGAAGGAGATCGATGCGGGTGGCAATGGTGCAGTAGTAGTGTATTCGCTTACGGAATGGAAGGTCGTGCGTTCGAATCCCGGCCAAGTCCATTACTTTATAACGAATACATGAAATCGTAATCTCCCTAAGTAACTTAGACACCACCCGTGGAGAAAAACCCTACAACTGCACCCAAACACTTCTTTCCTATCTCTCTATTCTTTCTAATACCAAGTAGCTTACACTGTGTTCTTAGCATTAAAAAAAATCCCTTAAGCGTAAGCAAATTATATAAAAAAAAAAAAAAAAAAAAAAAATTATCTTCCGAAAATGCACGTCTTCCAGAATGATCCTGGTGGGGACGGCGACTTGGAAGTTTTTCCAAACTGTAATTATGTTTTTATCTTTGTTTCTTGGCAGAGATCCAAATCAGACCAGAATGATGAAGCAGTCAATTCCCGTATTTATCCGCTATGGGGTAGCTTTGGGCAGTCGAACTGCCGGCCGTTTGCCTGCTTAATTTGTCAGGAGTGTCAGATGAAGCAGAATGTCGAGTGCTGCAGACGGAGTTGTACGGAATGCTCCGCTAATCTACTGACTCGTTGGACTTTGCTTAGCTTATCGGGATTCATCGCGCTACCTAAGGCACTACACTAGACAACCACTCCGTATGCAAGTATCGGTGTAATGACCGAAATATATAGCCAGTAGGTAATGCGCCTAAGCAAGTCCCTTTTATTTCCAATGGCTTTTTTACAAGAGAAAAGGGCTTCTGTGGCTTTCTTGACTCTTTCTTTCTGTGTTAGATTTCCAGCTTAACTTCCTGTCTTAAAAAAGACCCAAGTATTAAGCTTCGTTGGAAAATGCTAAGCTTTGTACCATTAATAGAAGCCTGGTCAATTTGTGAGATTTTGTATCTTGCAAAAGAGGACTTGTTCGGTTTTGTGCGGGTTTACCCCCAGAGTTATGGATTTAATGAAATCCCGTCAGTAGCCGAACACTGAGCTATGTACACAAATGAAATAAAAACGTCGCTTTCTATTTTATGGTTCTTTATTGTATGAACGCTAAGATCAGAATGAAAAATCAATTATACAATGTCTACTTAATATAAGCTTAACAATAGAATAGATAACAGTAATCACAGCAAGAGCGATGAAAGACCTGTACAGTGTCTAGTAAATAGCAACCCGTTAATAGCCGGTCATGTACTCATATGTGTTATGATTTTGATCATCTTTGGAGATTTCCCCAAGGTCAACGGAACTTGTGAGAAAGAAAATGTATACTCTCGTTATTTCCATGCAGGCTGTACGGTATGGTTCAGTATACATGACTCCAGGCCACAGCGATCGGCCCATTTCGTTAGCTTGTTAAATTATTAAGATGCTTTCCAGTGAGGTCAATAGCGACATCATCGGCATAGGCGATCACCCTGCAGTCCTGCCTTTCCAGGCATATGAGTAGTTCACTTGCCATCAAGTTCCAAAGTATAAGGACGCCGCTCAGTTGTAAAAATCAAGAATCTAGGTTAACAAAATTATTATCTGTTTTGAAATGAGAGCTTTTATTGTTTTTATTAAAATTTGATTATTTGTTTATACATTTTTTGAATACTAAATCAATTTAAGGAGATTCCGTTGAGATATCACTTATTTAACCTTAAAAGAAGAATAACCCAGCAAAATCGCTTACGTTCAAGAGTCTCCACAACTCAATTTTTGCAAAACAAGATCTACTTTGCCTTTCACCGTGCTTGAATTTCTTCCACAATTCAAATAAATCTAGAAAAATATGTCATAACTTTTTAATAAGCAGAGAAAGGCACACAAAACTTGGTACACAGACTGATACCTACACAATTAACAACACTACATACATTTTATCTGGCCATCAGCTCCCGACAGTCCCGAAAGCTTAGACAAAAAACGGTCTAATTTTACATTTCATACAATTGTTAGTATATTACAAAAAAAAAAAAATATCACAAAAAATATGTAAACACATTTTTTATATAGTTTAACTTTTTTATTGTCCTTACTCCCAAAATTAAATTCCATTTTTATACCCTATTCTAAGGGTATATTAATTTTGACGCATAGTTTGTAACATACCTTAATATTGCCCGTAGACCCCTAAAAGTTACTATATTTATGATCAGCATCGATAGTTATGTCGATCTAGCCATGTCCGTCCGTCCGTCCGTCCGTCGGCAAAAATTATGCCTTTAAACTGGGCCTAGAGAGCTGAAATTTTAACCATATACTCGAACCATATTTCGAAAAAATCGAATTTTGAGCTAGAAAGCTGAAATTTTTTATATATGATCTATGACTCCTAAAACTGCTCGGGAGATAAAATTTTCAAAATCCGCCCACTGACACGCCCACAATTAAATAAAACAATTTTATTGAAAAACCGAAATTTGAGCTAGGGAGCTGAAATTTATAATATATACTCTCTAGGGGCCCTTTAAGCTCATGTGTAAATATTTTCAAAATTCTCCTACTGTCACGCCCACAATTTAAATAAAACATTTTTTTGAAAATCCAAAGTTTGAGCTAGGGAGCTGAAATTTATAATATATACTCTCTAGGGGCCCTTTATGCTCATGTGTAAATATTTTCAAAATCTGCCTACTGACACGCCCACAATTTAAAAAAAAAACTTTTTTGAAAATCCAAAGTTTGAGCTAGGGAGCTGAGATTTATAATATATACTCTCTATGGGCCCTTAATGCTCATGCGTAAATTTTTTTTAAATCCGCCTACTGACACGCACACAATTAAATAAAACAATTTTATTTAAAACCCCAAGTTTGAGCTAGGGAGCGTTTTTTCTTACAATAGCTTCGTTTTTTTCGATAAAATCCTTTAAATGTTATATAACAAAATATGTAGAGCGTTCTTAACTTATGAGGGATAGGAATAAGAATAGGCGGACTGTAGCCCGTCCCTATGTTTTTATTAGAAAAAGACACTTCACTTTGCTCAGCAGGATCTCAAAGTTTGACAATCAAAGCTTGTAAACAGCTGATTAGAATCGATTGCATTCAATGTTTACACTTTGGGCTGACCTAGCACCTTTAATTAAACAGGGATGGCTTTAGTATTTTGCACATTTGTACTCCAACATTATTTCTATGGAAAAACAGAAACAAAAATTTTGAAAATATTAAAAACAACAATATTGTCCACCTAGATTATTTTTTTAACCACCAGCCGGTCACCTTGCGGAGTATCTCTACTGACAGATCTCCTAGCCGATGTTACTCCCACTTTTGAGTTTATAACAACTCAGCAAGCGAGTAATCCACATTCAGTTCTGTCAGTGCATTTCCGATCGCAAATATGTTTTTTTCTATCTTAGTCAACTTTTGAATGTATTGCTTGACACTTCTTTTGATGCTGTCAAAGTTTTCAACGATTACTTTACGCCTAAACATCCGCTTAACCTTTTTTAGTATTCTTGTAAGAACATAATCATGGTTATCAGCATTGTAAATCAGATTGCCGAATGGGAACAGCTCCCCGGAAAATTGTTCGCGATAGGCCTAAAAAATCTTCCAAGGCATTATTCGTGACAAGCGAACTTATAGGAGGACAAGCGCATGGGAACAGTTTTAATATTAATAATATTATATTAAAGTACAAAACCTTGAGAGAAACCACTTACTAACGCAAGATTTTTTAAAAATGCAAAGCGAATTTCATTTTGTTTTCCTACAAGTTCCTACAAGTTTGTAGAAAAATAGATGGCGCATTTGTGAAGAAGATCGTAAAGTTTTCTATCGAACAAAAATTCAGCTGACATCAGGTTGAGTGACAATGACAAACGATCTGTCAGCTGTACATATCACTTTTGAGTGATATCAAACAAAACTGACGGCTTACTCCACCTATAAGATTTACCACATGCGCCATTCCACAAGAGTGTTAGTCCTTCCAATTAATGGACGACTGTCAGCTCTTTGAAATTCCAAATTACCACAATTTATAAATTATTTAAAATAAACGCAGTAATTAATCTTTTTAAAATAAATCACTCAAAAGCACAACCCCCACAACGCCCGCTGGCGATGACGTTGGGTATTAATGATATTGACGAGCTATGAACCTTTCGCCTCTTCATTCAGTGCTCGTGAATGCATAAATATTTGTTCTAGCTAAGTGATGGCAACAGCACCTCTCAGCGCCGACCAATAACTTATATTTAATGAGAACAATGGCATCGATGTGAAAGATGATGTTTTCCCTCCCAATGGTGGAAATTTAAACTTTCCATCTACAGGCGTGTGTTTCATTTAAACAATTTAAAAATAATGTTCTCAATCGTGTGGAAATGTATTGATTTTAAATTTGTTGTTTTTCTAGAAAACTTGTCGGCATTATTTTAAGTGTGCATTGCAACAATGCTCATCAATATTTGGGAATTTTTAGAAAAAATATCTAAAGAATGTTGCGGATATATAAACATACATACGAGTGGAATTATGGTTTCGAAAAACAAACCGATGAAGATGGAAAAGTGGTGTTGTGACTCATTGCCAATAAAGCGTAATTTATTGTTAGTAACTCCATTACTAATTGATGAAATAACTTATGACTCAGGCTTTTTATAATTGCAATACATAATGCAACTCGTAATTTTTAATGATCAAGGCTAACCATTATAGGCGAAAGCAAACCAGAACTAATGTCATATTTGAACGAAAAGTCAAATATGTCAATTACGTAAGTTGCCCATAATATTCAGCCTTATTGCGAAGATCAATCGACAATTGATAATTGACTATTTTCAATGTGTGCTATTGTGAACGAACTCCAGTATTATGAATGTCCGAACGTTCCGAGGGGCCAATATTGACTCGGACCACTACCTTATTTTAGCCAAGGTACGCCTTCGGATATCCCGAACAGCGCCAAGACAAACAAATACTGTGAGGAAGTTTGACGTCGGACGGCTAAAATCGCAAGAGGTCACCAGATACTTCTCCGATCGAGTCTCTCTCAATCTCTCAAGAGGTTCCATGCAGCAAGCATCAAGTATCGAAGACCAGTGGCAACATTGCCAAAAAGTCATCAGAGACGCCGCCTCTGATGTGCTTGGTTTCACTCGGCCACCACAACGAAACCCCTGGTTTGACGAAGAGTGCCGGCAAGAACGTGCAGCGAAACAAGAGGCATACAAAGCGGCGCTGCAGAAAAGGACAAGGGCTGCTCGTGAGCTCTACGCGGAGAAAAGAAGAGACGAACACCGGCTTCTCAGGAGAAAAAAGAAAGAGCACGAGAAGCGCGCGATCGAGGAAATAGAGAGATGTTACAGCAGGAATGAGGTTCGGAAGTTTTACCAAAGGGTAGAAAGAACCTGCCGGGGCTACAGATTCCGAACCGAAGCCTGCAAGGACGAACAAGGGAACATCATAGTAGAATCGCAGTCGATGCTGAGGATATGGAAGAACTACTTCTGCAGACTGTTTAACTACGATGACGAACTAAATCCCGCTGTCAGGCAGAATGCACCACTCAACCTGGACGATGAAGACCACCAATTCCGTCCACCCGACCTGGACGAAGTGAAGATAGCCATATCTAAGCTTAAGTCCAACAAAGCCGCTGGAGCGGATGGCCTAACCGCCGAGCTATTCAAGGCGGCAGGCGATGACTTGGTTAGGAGCATGCACCAAATCTTCTGTAAAATATGGTCGGAGGAAAGTAGGCCCGATGAGTGGAACCTCAGCATTGTTTGCCCAATCCTCAAGAAAGGAGACCCTCTGAATTGCGCCAACTACAGAGGTATTAGTCTTCTTAACATCGCCTACAAGATCTTATCTGCCGTGCTGTGTGAACGCCTGAAGCCTTTCGTCAACAACCTGATTGGTCTTTATCAGTGTGGCTTCAGGCCAGGAAAATCTACCATCGACCAAATATTCACACTGCGGCAGATCTTGGAGAAAACCCAGGAAGTCCAAATAGATACCCACCACCTTTTCATCGATTTTAAGGCCGCCTATGACAGCATTTATAGAGACAATGTCTAGTTTTGGCATCCCTGCCAAACTCGTCCGTTTGTGCAGGATGACGTTGGAGAATGCACGCTGCTCCATCAAGGTCGGTAAAGAACTCACCGAGACCTTCGATGTCAAAAAAGGATTTAGACAAGGCGATGCGCTGTCATGTGACTTCTTCAACATCGTTCTTGAAAGAATAGTGCAAAACTCAAATGCTAACACCAGAGGCACAATCTTTCAAAATTCCGTCCATCTACTCGCCTACGCCGACGACATCGACATAATCGGCAGAACACTGCGGGATGTCACTGGCGCGTTCGTGAGTATTGAGACGGAGGCGGCGAAGATGGGTTTGGCGATCAATGAGAGCAAGACAAAGAATATGCTGTCATCAAGAAAGGACACCCAACACCGACGTCTCGGACAGAATGTCACTATAGACAGATATAACTTTGAGGTGGTTCAGGACTTTGTCTACCTAGGCTCCGCAATAAACTCAGGCAATGACACCAGCGCTGAGATTAAACGAAGAATAACTCTTGCCAATCGCTGTTTCTTTGGGCTAAGAAAGCAATTGAGTAACAAAGCCCTCTCTCGAACAACTAAAGTGACCCTTTATAAGACCTTAATAATCCCAGTCCTTCTCTATGGTGCAGAGGCATGGACTCTAACAAAAGCGGATGAGGTCACTCTTTGTCGTTTTGAGAGAAAAATTCTTCGGGTAATTTTTGGTCCCGTCTGCATAGATGGTGAATGGAGGAGGAGATTCAACGACGAACTGTACGCGCTGTACAGCGACATCGACTTAGCCAGAAGAGTGAAGGTCCAACGACTGAGGTAGCTGGGCCATGTAGAGCGAATGGACGTGAATGCTCCGGCCCGGAAGATCTTGGAATCCACACCCGAGGGACGGCGCAGTAGAGGAAGACTGCGACTCAGGTGGCGCAAGCGAGTGGAAGGGGACCTTAACCAACTTAGCGTGCGAAACTGGAGACAGCTGGCCAAAGATCGTGCTGGCTGGAGACGCTTGTTGGTCGAGGCCCAGGTCCACCCGGGTCTGTAGCGCCACCCTAAGTAAGTAAGTATTCTTTTGTAATTTAAGAATTGATCATCGTGGAATAGCTTCATTGCTTCGAAGGAGACTAAGAAAAAACCGTGTTGGTTTCTATCGCGATTTATTTGCTCAAGGGTCTCTCAATTTCTCAAAAGATAAATAGAAAAAGAGATAGAACTCCGTCTATTTATCTTTTTCATCACTTATTTCAGACAGGATATCATAACATTTCTCGCTGTCAAAATATTGTCATGCAGTGTAATGGGCATGTCTCATGTGCGGTCATTAGGTCATAAGGTCATTTGATTTTGCTGGGATACATTTGACCAAATTGGAGGTATTGTAATCGGATAATAAACATGAACGCCAGCATAATGACTTTTTGATCATTTATGCAATTTATTGAAATTTGATGGGTGTATTTCTTTGCTGGGACGACCTAATATCACAAATGCAACAACATCAACAAAACCGGTGAACCCCACTTGTGGACAAGTTAGGATGCAGTAAAGTTTGAGGGTTATGATCATTTTAATCCTGATCATAGCCTCACCGGCCGCTAAAGAGGAAGAAGTAGAATTTTGTGCCATTTTTGACATTTCTGATAAATTTAATTCATCTTTGTGCGTACAGTGCTGTTGTCTTTTGTATTAATGGATCTATATTTGGCGTTATTTGTTTAAATATTTCTTTATTGTGCTTTTGTTCATTTTTTAGCAGTGGTTTTGTCGCTTCTTGGTTATTTGTATGTGCATTGTTGAATATCAGTTTTTTTAAGTGTAAATGTGGCTATTTCGGTTTTTTGCGCTGTTCTTTTAGTCGTTTGACAGATAATCTTGTCGTTTGTCTGTGGTAATTTATATGGACAATTTTCATGCAGTGGCTCAGTAGTTAATCCGTTGGATTGCTGATTGTTTTTTCAACTGCCCACCTCTTGCGAACGTCTGACAAACATCCAAGAGTATTTAGTGTCATGAGAAGCTTCTCAAATTTGTCGTTCGGCGACTTCGCTCAAGCAAATGGTTTGAGAAGCTAGGTCTTAGGCCCTGTATGGGCCCTCCTTATGTTGGCAAGATGGGGGACAGTGCTTGGAAAGTTCAGATCTGTCTCCTCTATTTCCTCGTATCAATACCTTCTGTGATGAGACTGTCGCCCATCTTGCCACATTGCTGCATCAATGTTGTCTATAGTAAATCTATTTGTACCGGAGGAGCCTAGTCTAGCCAATTCGTCAGCTCACAATTCCCTTGGGCATTGCTATAACCTGGTACTCAGCAGTTTGGTGTTAAACTGTGTGGCTATCTCGTTAAGAGATACGCGGCAGTCCTTCACTGCCTTTTATCTTATACTGCTGGATCTAAGGGCTTAGAAGAAGCCCAAAATTGTGGTGTAATTTATATACGTTAAGTGCGAGTGTGACCGCTGTTTTAAGACGTAAGCAAAACTGAACAAAACTTGGCGAAATGGAGTGAGAAACACCGTTTCTATGATACAAATCGCATGTATTAATAGCGAGAGGTCTGACACTGGGATCCCACCCAGGAACAGCTAACATTTTTCCACTGCCCTCCGCACCTCTTGTGAAAGCCTGACAAACATGCTAAAGTACAAACTGTCATGAGAAGTTTATCCCAATTTTCCGTTCGGACTCGGCATTAATTGTAGGTCCCTTCCTTTCGTAACTAAAATATAGCTTTCCACACATAATTGGTTGGAGAACATGGGCTTTTAAGGTTCTGTATGGGCCGCTAATGCCTGTTTTTGTACTTGTACAGTGGCATGAAGGAAATAAGAATGCACGTTGTTTTTAAATGTTTGCAAATTATAATGTGCAGGTTAAACAGAACGTGGTAGAAATTCAAAGGTGGAAGTCTTATCACGACTGGAGTAGCCAGAGTCTACAGAGAGCGCCTGAGCGAACGATTTTTCCCCAACCCAGAAAAAGAGCCCATGTAGAGAGAGAGAAATAGAGACAGTAATAAGATTTCCTAAGCCTAAGATTAAATTTAAGAGACAGATGATTTTGAAAATCAAAACCAGTGTCGGCGACAAAACAGTACCTTAAGGAACATCAGTATGTACTTATTTGGTCAATGGTAAACTTGAATTTGTCCAAAACAACTTGAACGGTATGAAATGGCAATTTAAAGAAGAGTATCAATTCCCCACCACCATCTTACTATCTTCTTCCTACTATTCGGTATTTTAAAACGCGCACAGATTGTTGACCAAATTTTGTATAGTTCGTCAGAAACGTCAGTTCTGGTCGCCTTAATTTTGTTGAATTTGGGGTTCTGACAGTCAATTTTTTTTTTATATTTTACGTAGTACTCGTACCTATATACTTGCTATTGGATCGAATCTCAAAATACAAATTCTTCTAATTCGACAAACTTTCGATCGAATTCGAATTTCAAAATATGCTTGAATGTTCAGAATAGTAGACGTATCAGCGGTGCGATTAAGAATATTTCAGCAACCACACATACTCGGAAGTTTCTAAGGAGTTTACTTCTCAACAGATTTCAAGCTCAAATTTCATCATCTACGAAAAGTACCGGCGATGGTTGATCAGATATATTTTGTCTTTTTTACAACACAGGACAAGCGATGCTTGATCAAATATATTTTGTTTTTTTTACAACACTTATGTGTGCTAAAAATGTCTCTATACGTAAATCTTTATTTCACAATATTGGCAATATTGCTCCTAACCTGGTTTTTAATTGATTAAATTTCCCTATTTAACATATTCGAATAAGGTAAAAATCGCAATTTCTCAAACATTATTAAATATAATATATTCTATTAAAAAATATATTCACACAAAATCTACTCCCTTCGTGATTCGGCAACGAATCTACTACAATTTCCCCTCCATCAACTTGGCACCACCTTTTTTTGCTCATGTCACTTCACTGGCAGTTCCACGCAACTGTCAGTAAATAAATTTCCAAAAGGGTATCATTGCACTAGTTTTTATTTTCCTCAAAAATGACTACAAAAGCGTCATGTTTTCGTTGGGCAGTTGATTTGACCAACTTTGCGCCATCCCTCGGTCAACTTACAACTGCTTGCTGGTGCATTCAACCCGAAGAACGAACAAGACTTCTGAAATTCCATTTCATCGATGACTTTCTCTCATCACTAGTCGGGCGGCTGTTAATGAGGAAATTTGTCAGCGAAACGACTTCCATTCCTTACAGTGAAATCATTTTCCACCGTGATGTACGAGGGAAACCCTATCTGGAAAATTCCCACAAAAATGCATCCAAAATCAGTTTCAACGTCTCTCATCACGGCGCCATTGTTGTTCTGGCCGGTGTACTTGATAACAACCAACAACCCGCAGCCGACTTTGGAGTGGGAATCGATGTCATGAAAGTGGAATACACTGGTGGCAAGCCGCTTTCAGAATTCTTTCGTTTGATGAGTAAAACATTCTCCGACGTTGAATGGCGCTACATAAACCGCGCCCATCATACCGACAGCGACAAGCTAAGGGCATTCATACGGCACTGGTGCTTGAAGGAAAGCTATGTGAAAAACATTGGCGTTGGCATTACAGTCGATCTGCAGAAAATTAGTTTCACTATACATTCCGAGCTGGAGCAAGACAAAGTTCAGACCAGCACGACACTGCGGGTGAATGATGCACCTGCCGTCGGCTGTTCTTTCGAGGAGCATAGTTTAGATTCAGACTATTGTGCGGCAATAGCGTTTAAGAACTGCACTCTCGAAGCGGTTGAAGGGTTTTCCTTTTTTAAATTTGAAGACTTGCTCGTGCAAGGAAGTTCAACTGTGACTCAGGAGATGGAGGAGTACTGTCGCAGTGTGCTGCAAAAGGAAAGGAAGCAAGTAAGGTCATGTCAGGGAATTTTCTAATTTTAGTGAAATAATAAAGATAGTTTTTTAATCACATCGTGAAATGTCGTTTGTTTTAAGTTATCGTTGACCACTCCTGTGCGAGGTGATTTTTTTTGTTCAAGAAATACCAATAGCAGTCTGTGGGGATGGTTGTGCTTATCAACCCTCATCTATCTATTTCGGAATTACTTTGTCCTAATTTCTGAGTTGATGGGAATTTTATGGCCGCTCTGCCTCTGCGAGTTGGCGCCTATTTGGCTGGCAATTAGTGTGTGTGTGTGTGTGAAAAATAAATCCATTAAATACAAATGTTTTATCTGGCTGGCAAGTTTAATTGTATGATCGGCAGAATTAGCTGGAAAAGGAAACTATTTTTATGAGTTTTCTTTTATTTTTATTGCCTGCATTCCTGTCATACCAGGACGTACAATTCACGAACCGGAAACGAAGGAGTAGAGGCAGCCTTCTGATGTGAACTTATATTTTTTGTTTTGGCTGACAGGTGGGGTACCTTCTTGATTGGGATTTTTTATATGCGGAAAATGTTCGGGAATTATGCAGTTTAATGGGCCGTCAAATTTTTGGAATTAGAATAATGGACTCTGAGAAAATTGATTGTAAGCATGTGTCAGATCTTTTGTGCTGAACAATGGGTGCATGCGGAAACTTCAACAAAATGCGCATCGATGCGGCATCAATGCAATGCCTATGCGCAACACCGCTGATGCTGATGCATTTAAAGCATTAGCAGATTTCTTGATGTTTTTTAAAATGAACGTAATGCCTAATAATGTTTGCCAGGGCTGACGACGTGTTCAACGTGAATGCGATGCGTCCGACAAAGGCGATGCGATTAGTACCTGCGATAAGTTTTTGCGATCAAACTGCTGGTGACAAATTGGGCTGTCCAAAGTAAAGTAAGTTGCTACGTTTTTGCATCGGACGCATTGTTTGATTTTCAAATTGGTTTAATTTTTGACACAGTAGTGCGATTCTTTTGCATATATGGAAGGGTTTATTACTGAAGTGCAAAAACACAAGTAATGAGCACATATTTAATTTCGACGAAATACAATCGAACGCATTAAATTGTATTTGAACACCAATGCGTTGTCACTATTACTTTGATCGCAAGCGTTCATCGCAGTACACATCGTATCGCCTGCGTCGGACGCATCGCATTCACGTTGGACACGGCGTGAATGAGCATCATACATAATTATGAATTGATGCGTTTCCGATATGACCCAATGTTAGTCCTTAGGGTCGCGATGGCCTTATTTTGGTGCCAAGTGTTGTAAACGGTTGTATTCCTCTTTTTAACCTAGTCTATACCTAAGACTGATGCATGGAAATTTGTAAAAGTGAAAAGGAATAGCGATTGGTAATGGCAAGTACCTTGCGGCTTGATTCTTGTATGATTTTCGGTAGCAGTTGCATTTCTTTACAAACCAAAAAACTAAAGTAGCCGCTTTTTTATGGCAGGGAAATATATTGAGCATATGCTCCAAAACAACAACGGCGTTTCAATTAATTGTAATAGTGCTGGTATTACGTCTACCTTAACAATATTGTCAGGATTCTTTCAGGCTCAAGACATCAGTTACCTTCAAGTGACGCCTAGTTAAAGTTTCGTGGTGCCATACGCACAGGGTAGTTGGCCTCAAGATTTAATGGATAGTGGCTCAGTGGTTAATGCGTTGGACTAATGGCCGATGGTTCTTAGGTTCAAATCATGTCGGGGCCTAGTAACATTTAAATTTTTTTCCACTGCCCATCCGCTTGCCAAAGTCTGACAAACATCCAAGAGTATCAAAATTCATAAGTAGCTTCTTAAATTTGCCGCTCGGTTAGGTTAGGTTAGGTTTATGTGGCTGTCGGCAGAAGCCGACACACTTAGACCAATTTAGGTCCATTGTGATACCACGTATATTATCTACCTTAACTCTGTAGATGGGACTGGCCAACGACACGCGGTTGTTCCCCCATCTACGTACTAACCGCGCCCAACGTCGTTTAATTACGGTGATCTGACGAGAACCGATTAACTCGACGTGGTATGGTCGTTGGTTAAAACAACCAAAATGCCGCTCGGAGTTGGCATACAAATTTAGGACGGCTTCCATTAGTGCCAAAAATATTACTTCGCACACACAAATTGTTAGAGAAGATATGTTAAGGGACTTGTATGGACCATTAATGTCGATTTTTTTTTAATAAAATTTGTGTGAGGTAAACGTTTTTATCTCCATTTTACTCCATCCAATTCGCAATGTTTCCGTAAAGCCACGCAGTCTATCTTTCTCTTTTTTGTAAACATTGTTGGCCTCGCCATTAGGCGTTTTTCTTTCTAAGCTCAGAGTAGTGCACTGAGCTGTCAAAAAAAATCTGTTTTTTTTTTGTTTTTTTTACTTGTGTTTGTTTTGTTCCGTGAGCTCTGAATAAAATGACATAGCACACATTGAAATTAGTCAATTATCAATTGTCAATTGAAACTCGCAATAGCGGTGGTTGTCTCTCGGAAGATATTCATCAAATCTAGCCGTGGTGGGTACATGCCCCAAGTTGTGTTTAAAAAAGAATTGCAGAATGTTTTCTCTCGATTGACAAAAAATAAAGGACTATTTAATGAAATTTTTTGTGCTTTGTTCAAAAGAAAATTTGGTACTGGCTTAAGAAAACACAATGTACTTCCTCTCTTCGGCAGATTGCAATCATCGGGAAAAGACGGCAAGGAAAACCGAAACTCCGTTTAGAGCTCGGATTCCAGATCACTTGAGTATTCAGTTGACGTCTTCGGTTTTCCGCGACTTCTTAACACAATATCCCAGGGTACTCCTATATTAATTAAGACTCACTCTTTATATTAGTCGTTGACCCCTAAAAATTACTACATTTACATACATATTTGTGATCTGATCAGCATTGGAAGTTGTGCTGAAACTACCATCTCCGTCCGTCACCAGTTTAAGGCCCTAAAATTCCAGCTGGAAAACTAAAATTTGAAACATCTGTAAGGCTAATGATCATGATCAAGTGTTAAGACCTAAATCTGCCAACTGACACACCCACTATACAAAAAAAAATATTAAATAAATCAATGGAAAGTCCTGTTATTTGCAAATTAAAGAATGTCTTTCTGATCGATGTGCTCATACAAAATGGTTTGCCACTCCCATTTTATAAGGCGTAGCACAATTGTGCTAACTCATTGTGTTAATACGCTTGATTGTGCTTGAGTCAGTGTATAAGCGCAAGGATTTATGCGTCTTTACCCATGTCTAAATGACACATTGCTTATTGCTTGTCAATTCTTTATGCAAGTTGTCTCTTTTTCTTATCTTGCTGCACCGATTGTAGTTGGTACAACTTTTCGGGTTTGACGTTTCGTGCTCTGAAATTCTATGACAATAGCCGTGTTTCTTTGCACGCGGATAATACCTAACATCTTCCTTCCTTCAATTAAGAGACTCCGTTTTACGTCTGCAAACGGAGTCAATGACATATGGACTACTCCGCATACGGGTCCGAAAAACAATGTATTTCGGATCCAATTAGTATGGAAATTGTAATAGCCGCGGACTCACATGTGTATGTATTGTGACAGATTGAGTTCGCTCTGCTCAGCGAAAAACGAATCCAAAACTGATCCAAAAAAAATTGTATCTACCTTGTAGAGGCTAGATGAAAATCGAGTATCGCTTCGAAGCAAAATAAAAATCTAAAATTTATTTTTTCACGTTTGTTTTATTTCTTGAAACAATACATAGAAACAATACATAGATACATAGATAAATGTGCATTTTATTTTCACTATAATGTATATGTCATTTATTTTTAGCTTGAATTTGTACTGGTAGCAAGAAAATCCTCGAATTCCGGACCACGATTGGTAGTTTCGCCTTCATGGAGGGCCGGCCCAACCATATGTGCAATATGTGCAAATGCATAGGGCGCCAAATTCCGGGCGCATTGCTAAGAGTAAGAAAAATAAATTTTACCTTGCGCGGATACTTCCATTTGCATTTAAAACAAAAAACTTGTTCAAATAAGCCCAAAATAGCAACATCCATCACACTTGTGCTGAATTTTTGCACTTTAACTCACATCACTTGCAATATTGCTACTTCAAGGAGAATCTAACTCAAAATAGGGCGCTTTATGTAAATCTTGCACAGGGCGCTTGTTTAACTGGAGCCGGCTCTGCCTTCATGGGTTTCCATAATTTAGTGATTTTCACAAACCTAAATTCAAAAAAAGGTTGATTTACATTGGAATAATAAATTTAATTTTAGTTTATCTTTTAAAGAAAATTATATCTGCAGCTTCAGCCAGAGACAGTGTCAGTGACAGATGAACAAATCCGCCATTACAAATAACTACTCTCGGCTCTCGCTCTTCTTTCTATTGGTAATGTCGTGATAGTCAATTTACAAATGTTTGCGTGGAACGCCTCATATATCACGGATCCAAAAATGACGGGAAAAGTTGGGTCAGCGTTTTTGCTTGAAGGGTTAGTCTGGTTGGTCTTTCAGTGATATTTAGGCCAAGCAAAAAGCATACTGAATGTTACTGCGTGCGTCCCTGCTGCACATCTGTTTCAGTCATAAGTCTGCAGCTCATCAAATATGTACAGAAATGTTAGTTTCCTAAGGCTCTGCTTTGTAACGGGCTCTATTTTAAGATTTTATATTGCTCGTATGTCGGTTATTTCTAATCCCATCCAATATTGAATGTCGCCAAGAAGGCTGCACAGTAGGGTGGTCCTTATTTTTTCGACTTTTGAATTATCCCCGGGGCACTTTCCGATTTGATTATATACCTACCTCTTAATATGAAATAAATTTGTTTTATTTTTTTTTGTTAAGATTTAGAGGTTGCTATCAGTTGTCAAAATTTTTACAAAAAGCACTCGCCTCGACCCCTCTTCTGTACCGATGCGTCGAGATTTAGCCCGCCCCCACACTTCAGTTCTAATAAGTCATTTACGAGAGCGCACGCGTTTTATTTGTAAAAGTCATAGTAACGTTTTTCAACGCGTTGCAATGGTGTCTACAAGTAGCGGACTCAGTAAAGCTACTAGAAATCAAAGTCTGTTGCGATCTGTAAAATATAGTTCGTTCGCGAATTTATCACGTGCGAACTATTGGAGATCCGTTCGCGAATGGTTCATTTTACATGAAAATTATATTACATATTTTAATATTGAAAGAAAATTAGTGAAAAGTAGTTTTATTACATATTAAGATTTTTGAATGAATTTGCATTCAGTTTAACTAACAAAACATTATTTATTGTTTCTTTTGGTAATTTGTTTCTGTTTTTTGTCAAAAAAACTGGCAGAGCGCTAAAAGTCCGTTCAACAGAGACTTGAGTTGATGGCACTGCCAGCACTACTTGTGCAAGTTTTCCCAGAAGAACCTCTTTGCTGCTCAATGTTTTCCAATGCTCAAGTTTCTTTCACAAAGTAAGCAAGTTGATTCGTCAGCTCCATCATTATAAGAAACATATTAATTTAACTCAAACGTCTTTATTTTCCCCATTTTAACCAAAATAATAACTATTGAAAATATAATTCGCGAATCGAGAATGATTTGTTTTATGGATCTTTACGGATACTTATCGCGAGCGAACCATACTCTACCTGAATTTCTTTTTTCCGATCTCTCACGAACGAGAGATACAGACAAAAACATAGGGACGGGCTACAGTCCGCTTGGGCGAACTGTTGGATACCCTATTCTTATTCCTATCCCTCATAAGTGGGCGTGACAAAAGTCTAAGTATGGTTAAATTGTTAAGAACGCTCTACATATTTTGTTATATAACATTTAAAGGATTTTATCAAAAAAAACGCTCCCTAGCTCAAACTTGGGTGTTTCAATAAAATTGTTTTATTTAATTGTGGGCGTGTCAGTAGGCGGATTTAAAAAAAAATTAACACATGAGCATAAAGGGCCCCTAGAGAGTATATATTATAAATTTCAGCTCCCTAGCTCAAACTTTGGTTTTTTAAAAAAAATTGTTTTATTTATTTGTGGGCGTGTCAGTGGGCGGATTTTGAAAATATTTATACATGAGCTTAAAGGGCCCCTAGAGAGTATATATTATAAATTTCAGCTCCCTAGCTCAAACTTTGGATTTTCAAAAAAATTGTTTTATTTATTTGTGGGCGTGTCAGTGGGCGGATTTTGAAAATATTTATACATGAGCTTAAAGGGCCCCTAGAGAGTATATATTAAAAATTTCAGCTCCCTAGCTCAAATTTTGGTTTTTCAATAAAATTGTTTTATTTTTTCGTGGGCGTGGCAGTGGGCGGATTTTGAAAATTTTATATCCCGAGCAGTTTTAGGGGTCATAGATCATATATAAAAAATGTCAGCTTCCTAGCTCAAAATTCGATTTTTTCCAAAATTTTGTTTTTTTGAGTTTGTGGGCGTGTCTGTGGGCGGATTTCAAAAATTCGTAAACTTGATTATTTCGGGACCCTAGAGAGTATATGGTTAAAATTTCAGCTCTCTAGGTCCAGTTTAAAGGCCTAATTTTTGCCGACGGACGGACGGACGGACATGGCTAGATCGACATTACTATCGATGCTGATCATAAATATAGTAACTTTTAGGGGTCTACGGGCAATATTAAGGTATGTTACAAACTATGCGTCAAAATTAATATACCTCTAGAATAGGGTATAAAAAGATACAGTTAGTTCGTGAGAAAACTATACATTTTTAAAGATTGAACATTTTATCGTTCGCGAACTTTATTTTTTATGGTTAGTGGGAGATCGATACAGAACGATAAAGATCCTTATTTTATCGTTCGCGAGCGATATTTTACGAACCCTGGCTATATAATCACATTACGTGGTGCCCCGCGAACATTTTTTTTCTTAGCAATAAGGACCACCCTACTGCACAGTGTTTTTATTTATATTTCACCCCTTCGGATCTGGCTTAAATTTATAAGGCGTTTATACACGCCGAACTTGAGTACCTACAGTAATACCCAGTAATGCGTCCTTCGCTTAGCTGCGTTACATTGCTAACCAGGAATTTCAGGCTACAAAATTTGTTATTCCAATAAGTGGGTATACGTAACGTGACCATTTATTTTTTGGCAAAAAGCGGCGGGTTTTTTGAAGCTGAAAGCGGGCGTGTTCTGGCGGGTTTAGCGGGTTTCCCAAAAGTATATTCTGACCTGAAATATTTAGTGTAAAATAATAGAAAACAGTTTATTTCACGTATTGTCACGTAAAATCTAATATAATTTAAAAAAAAATATGTTTACACTGCAATGATTCATGTAAAATTAATTCTTTTACATGTACCTACATATTTATATTACATAAATGGAATTCAATATTCGTCAGAGCTATCTGGTTTTGATTCTTTTATTGTTCCTCGGAATCGGAGTAGATTGCAACCATATTCGATGAAACGGAATCATCATCGGCTGGCAACTGCGGAATCGGCAAACGTTCATACTTCTGCACAGAAAATATTTCTGAGAATGTCTGGATGTGATTTTAGTGTTTTATAAAAATCGATACAACTACTGTCGATATTATATTTAACGTAGAGAACAGATTCGATAGTTCCAACGTCCAGTTGAGTTTTCTCTCGTGACCAAATTTTATTCATTAGAGAAAAAATTCGTTCAACCATCGCTGCCAGGAAGACAGAAAATGTATGAAATGAGTGTCTCAATCTCGTTGTGTGGGAAATTCCTTGTTTTGAAGTACTGAAATACCTCAACCCAACGCTGATCACAATATGTCTGCTTCTGTGTCCACTCTTTTTTTTCCACGGTGACATACGTTCGTGCGTAATTTAGTTTCATCAAAAAGCTCATTACTTTTGTCAATGTTGAAATATCCCTTTTCAGCTAATTCACTAATTCACTCCTTTGACATCTCTCCATTCAGGGCAATTACATAGCAATGTCCAAGCGAATGATTTTACGACATCGAAATACTTCTTCCATTTGGACATTATATTCGATTGCGTTTGCTGCAACATGTAGATTTAAAAAATCATTTAAAAAAGAAAACAATTTTTGGTTTTAAAAAATTTCAATTTTACCATAAAAGTTTTCGGCAATCTTTCCAACTCTTTCGATCCGGTCTTCTGCGCTCTCACCGCACTCGTTCAATTTAGTTTTAATTGTTATTTTAGAACGAATTCTTGCTGGCAGAAATGATTGTTCCTTCTGATTTACAATTTTTTCACTGAAATCGTTAAGTGCGCCTCTTACTTCGACCGCTGATACGTCGTCGCTTTCGATGTTCAAAACGATTTCCTGAAACTTTTTCGCTTGATCGCTTACGAACATAAGTAACGCTTTTGCCAATGGATCTTCGAAGAATGTCTTAATTTTGGCCGGGCATTTTTCGAGCTGTAAAAAATATGCTTGGATTGCAACAAGCATTGCCAAAATTCGCTCTGTTTGCTAGACCTTGAGCCGAAAAACGAGTTTTTGTGTATCCAAGAAGTTTCATGTACAGTGAACTCTCTCATAAGCGAACACTGACGGTACCAAGAAATTTGTCCGCTTATTAGAGGTGTCCGGTTATGAGAAAAAATATTTTATTGACAACCTTGAAAAACGAAACAAGACATGGATTCATGGTATAAGATTTTATTTTAAAATGGAATGCATTTTTTGTGATAAACATTAATTGTAGGTAATAAAAAGAATAATAACAAATCATAAACAAGAACAAAGCCTTTAATAATTTATTTTGTGCATTACTTGAAACTATGTAGGTACTTATGCTTCAAATTATGCATACACTTACATACAAACCTACGTATTGCGCCACGAGAATTTTATTCTGATAGTCGACAGACGCCCGCCGGCGCCGCAGCCTACTATGTTTACATTCTTTATCGTTTTTTTTTAAGTGTTTGCTGGGTATCAAGGGCAAAGCGCAAAGAAAAGGAAAAAAAGCAAACAAACTAAAAGACAATGCAGTGTGCCAAATCGTCGGTGAAACCAGAAAGTCGTGTAACTCCACTTTTAAACGAAAATGAGATTTGAATGACATCTATTAGCTCAAACCCATATCTACAACTCGGTGAAATTTGAGCCCCCTAATAAGTTTAATTATTATATTATCGGAGATTCAGTTGGTAGCATATCTTGAAAATCAGTGCATTTGGTGAGTACCTACACTGTGTGTGGAAAAATGCTCTCCTGTAAAATTTGCTAAAATGGAGTTACACAGTTTTCTGGTTTCACCGACGAAATGCGTTTTGTCCGTTTAAGAGAGAGTGAAATTCTATTGCGGCTATGAAAACTGGTGTCCGCGTCCGGTTATAAAAGAGTCCGTTTATGAGAGAATTATTTACATTAAAAATTGTGTAGATTATTCCGTTCTTTGAAATTTGTCCGGTTATGAGAGGTGCCCGCTTATGAGTGGTGTCCGTTAGGAGAGAGTACACTGTATACTCATCATTCATCGATTCGCAGAAATATTTTAAAAAGGACTAAAGAAAATTCTTAAAAGAATTAAATTCCGATTTTTTATCAAAAAGCGGGAACATGATTGTGGTGGCGGGTGGAGGGTTTTTATGTAAAAAAGAGGGTAAAATTCGCCAAAAGCGGGTGAAATGGTCACATTAGGTATACTCTTAAGCGCCCAAACCCAAATAAATCAGAAAAACTGTCAAGGCCATTATCAGTGGAACACTGTATGTACGGTACACCAAAAACTTATATGGGCCATACAGGTTAATTTGCTGAGTAAAATGTCGGACCAAGCTCGTTAAATGCCATGCTCGTCCATATTATCATATTGCCCTCCCCTTTCTTTGATTTTGACGGATAAAGCTACACGCTTAGGTATTCACCTTTAAGTGGATTTTTTCAACTGCAAACATTTTTGTTCGACCCTCCGTCTGTTGCCATATTAAAAACAAATCAATTTTTCTTGTTTTTTGTGCATATCCGATCCCGAAAATTATTGTTCTTCAGTCAACCATAAAGCTGGAGCGATTATTTAAAGAATTTGCAGCTTGCATTTTCGGGGAAAAAAACAAACACTTAACACTTTCTCTAAACGGATATGAAGCGGAACCACATCGTATTCCCGATCCCTTCAAGATCCCTGAAAATAAATTTTAATTGGTATTGTTTCATGATTGTACCGTAATCGGTTGCGCATGTGTATAATGTTTATTGAAAGGTAGCCTTATTGCTTTTCAATGTCACACCTGCCAGAAACCATGCAATTGTAACCCATGGCCCATAATCGCTTAAAACCTCTCATGGTGTGTAGTTTTTTTTAGGGTTAAACCTGTGAAATTCTAAACCATAAGGTAGAAAAAATACAACTTTGGTCGGACTGTGTTTCTCTATTAAAACAGAACTCACGCTTGAACAATACTCCTTGTCCCCTCAGTCCTGGATTTCATTCTGCCGATCGGTTTTTGTTTACTGCTCACGGATGAGTGGAATTGTATTGTTATCCCCGTTTTTTTCTTCATATTTTTGTTGGCTGGGGAACCTAAACACTTAAGAACGATTGTGGACTGTTGATTTAGGGTTCCCTTACACGCTAAAGCTGCCATTTAATTTTGACACCCCTCCTTGCGATAACATCTTTGTTTGGTTACGCGCCAGGGAAGGGGACTACATACTTTTTTTCCGTTTTTGAACACAGCAAAAGCAGAATATCCATCAATCAGTTCGAAAACGATTTAAAACCAAAGGTCGGGAACATATAATTGTTATGGGTAACCTATTCGTGAATGAAAGTGCCAATGAATCGAAATTGTTGCAATTCCAATTGCACGCTTGTTATCCTTTTTGTTGTACGAGTGTCTGAAGGTCTGAC
This sequence comes from Portevinia maculata, assembly GCA_949715645.1. Classification (NCBI taxonomy): domain Eukaryota; kingdom Metazoa; phylum Arthropoda; class Insecta; order Diptera; family Syrphidae; genus Portevinia; species Portevinia maculata. The sequence continues at coordinate 83,942,555 of OX454527.1, forward strand.
TAGGAATAGGGGTGAGTTTTAATGTACTTCTTCAACAATTGCTGAAGACTGTCATAGGTAATTTTATTGTGAACAATAGAAAATTGTGCGGGGGTGGAGACTTTAGTTGTTGTTTGCACACTTATTGTCCATTAGAGGCAGAACATGTTGGTCGAGTGGTTGCCTTTGTTCCACTTCAAGTGACAAACGTCGGGCACGCTTCATAGATTTGCTCTGGCTTTCCTGTTTTATTTAATTTAAAATGAAGGCGAATCGTGATTTTGAAATTGATTTTTTTTTCAAAGTCATTGCAAGACAACAGTAAAGTTTGTGTGCCGTGCTACTTTGGAACTTGTTATAAAGTGCATCTTTATGGCGATCCCGATTTATGTTGTGAGCTTTTGAGAATAGATTTATACTTTTGCATAGGTACCAGACCTCCGCATATTGGGAAAATGTTAACCTTTTCTTTACCTTCCTCTTGAGACATAATTTTAGGAGTCGATGGAGCTGCCCGTCCACAACAAAAAAAAATCAGATGACCCACTTTTACCATTCAATCGGACGGGACTTATGTCCTAATGGTCGTCAACGGCAAACATTTCTGACAATTTCTAATTTTTTATGACGAACTGATTTATTGAAAAAATAAAATTGTGCGATATTTATCCAAGCAATTTCGGTTACATATTAGTAAAGTAAAAATAACAAATAATACTTGTGCGATACTCCTTGCCGTTTTTGGAACGGACAATACAGCGGATAACGACAGAGTGACGCTCTTCGCAAATTTTGATCGTTGAGATCCCTTCTTTGGAGCATCTGATGGTGGTATCTTGCAGTTGGTAAACGAATTGATTAGTAAAGTACGAGTACCTAGCCAGCCGCGAGTAAAATTCACACGCCGACATAGAAAAAAGGTCATTATTTGCCGTTGATATTTTGTTGTAAACAATACATAGGTACGCTGCATAAGGCGTCATCGAGGAGGTTGTAGTAATATCCAACTTAAAATTTGATCTACGATTTGCGATTGGGTTCGTAGTACCTACCTACCTACGACTGAAATGAAAGTAACGAATTTAGAAACTAACCTTTTTCTTATTCATGAGATCCACTCCGCCGTCTTCTTTTTAGCGTTGGATTGCAACTGGACATTTGACATACAGCTCTAACATTAAATAAGCTGCACACAATGTGCAATTATGGCAATCTAGGTGGGCACAACTCGTCGCCCTAGTGACACAAGAACGTAACTACATTTTTTACGATTTTGAACTGGGTATGACACCTTTCTTCATATATCATTCTATATATTGTGGCAAAAAATTGTACCTCTACGTGAAGTAGTTTAGAAGTTGGCACTTGCCGTATCAATATTTTTTTCGAAAAATAGTAGGAAAAATAGTAAAAAAAAATCACAAAATCGTCTCTCCTGAAAACTAGCAAATATTGACATACGTTTTTGTGTCACTAAGGCGACGAACTATCAGCATCGATAGTAATGTCGGTCTAGGCATGTCCGAAGATCAGCGCGCCTCGGCATGTGTCCGTTTCACCGGACACCCCTTGACATCTTTGCTAAGCAAGCGGCTGCTCGGCTGAAATCGGCCACTCCTTCATTCTAAAAAAAATCAGAATCCTCCCTAGCAACATAGACTACATCACCCCTCAGCTTCGTTTTGACAAAAACTTCAAAGTCAACATCCCCCCTCCAGAACATTCTGTGAGGAAGGCCCCCTTTCGAAGATGAATCGATCCACTTTTACACCGATTGATCCAAAACCAACGATGGGGTTGGTGGAGGTGTGTTCTCTGACGGGTTGAACTTTAGCCTCTCTTTTCGTCTCCCTAATTATTGCAGTGTGTTCGTGGCTGAAGTGGAACGTGATATCCGCTATGGACATCTGAATCTTCTCAGGTAGCAATAAAATCTCTGGGTTCTGTCTGTACAAACTCCACCGTAGTCTTAGACGGCCGATCATCTCTCCCGGAGATGGCGGAGTAGTTCAATAAAGGTAAAGGTCCCTTAGGCATTCCTAATTGCTACGTGCAAACTCATGTTTATGAGGGAGCCCATCAAGATCTCTCTGAACAGACTGCACGTTGCTGCTACATTTGGCGTAATCACCGGACACTGTCTCATAGGCAAGCATGCAACAAGGCTTGGGGTCTAAACAAATGACTTCTGGAAGATGCTATTCTCCACCTTCTCTGTACATGCTCTGCTCTCTCTCAAAGACGAAAACTCCATTTGGGATCTTTCTTTTATAATGTTCTCAACGATCTCATAAAAATTGACATTAAAAGTCTTTCAAGCTTTATCAAAAGCTCCAACTGGTTCAACAAGTAGGAGGAAGATAGATCCGTATGGTATGACAATGGACCTTTTATTGGTCTTAGTGTGTCGGCCTCTCCCGACTACCACTATAACCTAACCTAACCTTGCCATGTTCGTCCGTCGGCATTAGCCCTAAAACTCGAGCTAGAAAGCGGAAATTTGAACCAAAGAAATTTTTTTTTCTGCAGAAATTTGTCAAATATGTTTATGTACGCCGTCATACAATCTTAACAGCTTATCTCGTATGACCAGTTGATGAATATGACCACACCAATAAGCAGGCTGAAAGATAAGGCATTCGGTCATATAATATAATCAGAAGTTACGTACGTATGTCACAAAAAGACCAAAATAATCATATCATATGAGCTGCTCGACTGTACGGTGAATGTTCAACATTATTATCAAAAAAAGTTTCTTCGAATCTGTTTCGGCTCATGACAGCTGTGAATGGCAATATCGACCAGTAATGTCTCGTTTCTGTCAGACGATGCAGTGGCATGCCCAAAATAATGCGCAACCATGCCTCCAATTCTGCCATAAAACCTGTTTTTTTTGCCAATATTTTTGTTTAGTATTTTTGGGATACCCCCAACACGAATTCGGTTTCGGGACGGCGAATTTCCCAGCGGTATTTTTAGCTTTTTGACCAGGTCAGCGTCACTGTATAGCCCGTATAGTTCGTCGTTGAATCTTTTCCACGCTCCATCGTCACAAACTGGACGGAATATCACTCAACGAATCTTTCTCTCAAAGCATCCCAGAAGGTTTTCATCCGCTTTTGACAGGGTCCATGCTTCTGCACCATACAGCAGGACCTGGATGATTAAGGTCTTCTATAATATCTCCTTGTTTCTATAAGAGAGGGCTTTACTTCTTAGATGCCTTGTTAGCCCGAAGAAACAGCGACTGGCAAGAGTGATTCTTCGCTTGATCTCTGCGCCGATGTAATTTTGCGAAGGGAAGTGGTGTGAAGTTTTGGCATCCCCGCCAAACTTGTCCGTTTGTATAGGATGACGATTAAAAAATCTCGCTGCTCCGTCAAAGTTGGCAAGAACACCACCGAGCCATTTGATGTCGAAAAAGGTTTGAGACAAGGCGACGCGCTATCATGCACTTTCTTTAACATCGCTCTTGAAGCAATTGTACGGAACTCACAAGCCAACACCTGAGTTACAATTTTTCAAAAGTCCGTTCAACTACTTGCTATTGCTGATGATATTGACATTATTGGGAGAACGCGGCGAGCTGTTAGTGGCGCATTTGCAAGCATCGAAACGGAGGCGGCGAAGATGGGTCTGGCTGTTAATGAGGACAAAACGAAGTCGAACATCGGCGACTCAGACAAAACTTCACGATGGACAGATACAACTTCGAAGTAATTAAAGACTTTGTCTACCTGGGCTACCAAAACTTGACATGGCTTTGTATAATTCGTCCCTATATACGCTACATAGGCGACTTTAAAGTCGATAAATAGATGGTGTGTATCGATCTGAAATACCTGGGTTTTTTCCAAGATCTGTCGGAGTGTGAAAATTTGGTCGATGGTTGACTTTCCTGGGCCTAAAACCACACTGATATGGGCCGATCAGGTTCTTGGCGAAAGGTTTTAGGCGTTCACACAATACAGCCGACAAGATCTTATACGCGACATTCAGGAGACTTATTCTCTGTAGTTGGTGCAATTCAGAGTATCTCCTTTCTTGTGGATGGGGCACACGGGCATGCTTTCATCCGACCAAATTTAACAGATGATTTGGTGCATGCTCCTTACCAGGCCAACTCCCGCTGCTTTGAAAAGCTCAGCCGGAAGGACGTCGTCAGTAATATTATTATGATTCTTTTACTGCATCTCTACTGGTCCGCCTGTGAACTTTGCCGAATCAAACTCAAAATGTAGTGGCCGGCCTTCCGCTTTCGGATCACTTCGCCACTTAAGCCAATCAAATTCTGTCATTTCACTTATGTGATCCAGACAGTTTAAGGCTACCTCGTTCTTTCAACGGTTTCGACACGCGCAGGCTCCTGATATTGATAAAGGTTTGGTCTTCGAACCGTTGATCTTAGGTCGTGTCAATTCACGGGTTTGCATGAAGACTTGTGTGACAGTTTTAAGATATTTTATTTTTCGCTAGGCTCGCCAGGATGTTGAAGTTGCCTGGATGCAATTTCTTCAGTTAGTCGCCTTTTACAATAAGTGCTGTTTGTGCGTTCCCTGCAGTCATTTTCTGAGCCCGTCCTTGTGTGGCCAATTTATTTACTTTAACTTTTGCCTACATTTTTTTGAACTCTTTAAAATCGCATTATCGTGCAGCACAATGACTGAATGTAAAAGTTTTATATTTAATTTTCTTTCCTTAGTTTTAAAATCGTTATTATTTAACTTTTGTTTAATTTATTTATTTTCCGTTTAATTTCCAAATTGTTGCACCTTGTTCTATAAAATGTTCAAAATCATAAAACAAATAATAAAAAAAAAAACAATAAACCAAAGCTGGAACATCATGGTCCGCCCGACATTCTGACTTTGATCAGAAGCTCATCGTCGATCTGGGCATAGTTAAAAATGTCACGCATATTGCCCTCCAAGGTCGACCGCACAGCGACGAATACGTTACTGAGTATACCATTAGCTATGGCATAAGTGATTTGGAGTTTGCAGACTACAAGGAACCAGGCGGAAATGTCAAGGTAAGTCACCACAGGACACCCCCCTATAGATATGGAATTGAGGTGACGCGGTATTCGTCAAAGAAAACATCTCACAATACACACAAAATATCCACATAGTTTTGGCTGTCATTGTTGTGTCGCAGCAGCATCAGCTGTGCCCTACATTATCCATTATTGTGTAACATTTTTCTTTGTTTATTATTTTGAATTAACGGCAAAAGGTGCGCATGGGATTCTGTGTCTTTTCATCCTTAAACTAATCATTAATCCCCCTTCCCATAATACCTCGTAATATTCATCTTTTGTGTAATTCATTTAATCCTCCCTCTTCATTGATACTTTTTAATTGGCATGTGGTAGTACTCGTACATTGGAATATATTAAGACGATAATGGCTTGCACGCAGGCGTTTCCTATCATCTTGTGTATCTTGTTACTTTTTTTGTTTGTTGGTATGTTGAGTTTTTTGTTTACTAAATTTCCGGTGTTTGGCTGCTGGCTGCTTGTTTAAGGGTGAATGGTTGATTTGATTAGAATTTGGATATTCAAATAAGATCTATCGCTGAGATTGATTTGTTTGCTAATGTTAAAGCTGATTTGACGAAACAAAAGTATTTATTGCGATTCAATTCACCTAAATATTTGTATTCTTAACTAAACCAAAAAAAAAATAACCCATTTTCCATTCCTCCTAACCTTTTCTCGCTCTCACATTAAACAAAACACTTATGGTGCACCGAAACAAAAACTAACAAACAAATTACTAAAAAAAGGTGAATCTGCATGGACGCCGATAGAGAATACTTACAATCATTTCCTAACGATCGATTTGGGTGAGAAGCGAATGACTCGAAAGGTCGCCACAATGGGTAGGTCGAGCACAAGTGAGTTCGTGACCGAGTACATTGTCCAGTATTCGGACGACGGCGAATTTTGGCGATCCTATGTTAGTCCTATGAGTGAACCGCAGGTAATTTTTTATATGTTTGATGTAAAATTAAAAATTGTGTCTTTGTCCTTTTGAGTTTGCCAGAGAAGATTGTAAACTTTTTATTTTGGTTTTGTCATATTTCTGAGTGTTTTTTTTTACATAGTTTTTTTTAATTCTTGATGTGATCGATTTATTATTCGATCTATTATTAAAGCTTCTTGCGTTGGAATGATGTAGACCGAATGATAAGTAATTTTTTTTTGTTCAATAGAAAATGTTAGCATTTATTTATTTGACTCCTAAGCCTTGGATTAGATACGAATCCGTTGCAATCACTTGTGCGACGCTTGACAAATGAAGTTAGTTTCGAATTTTTTTCAAAGTGACTCGGTTTTCTTGGCCCATCAAGAGGGCGTCATGTGGTCAAGGGTACAAGTGTGATAGTTGTATCACTCAGCGGAGAGAGTCAATATTGGGAGATGCTCCCATTAACTCATCTGCAAACATTATCTCTTCTTTGAGTGCTACTTCTTTTGCCTTTACTAGTGTTAGTATCTCCATAAACAAAAAAAAACTGCTAGTACGTCTACAGTAAACAAAAGTCCATCAGCTGTAATCCCAAATATTGCTTCCCATGGTGACATCAATACGGGTAACAAACAATAACATTGGAAGCTGTTGAAGAGTGTAATGCTTCTCTTAATAAGAGAGTTGATTATTTAGAGTCGAAGCTGAATCTACTGGAGCAGAGGGAGAAACAATGTGCAGTTGACATTATTGGCATTCCCGACGTTAACAACTCTAACGTAAAAGAGAGAGTCAACAAATTACTTGGTACTGTTCTTGGTGAAGAGGTGAACCTCCAGCGACATTGACTCATGCTTTCTTAAGAGTGTAAAAGGAAAGAACAACAAATTTGCTTCTAACATCGTGTGTGTGAAATTCTGAACTGTCTTACGGAAGAAAGCTGTAATGAAGAAAATGCGGGAGGGCAAATTTCTTCCAATATTTTCGGTGTTTGTCATACCAACAACAATGGCAGCAGCAGCAACGACAACAACAGTAGTCAGTGGCTACTTTCTTTTTCGATGCACTCCATCGTGTCTCCACAAATGCATGTCTATTTTTTAAAAGACCACAGTCCCAACTCTCAAAGCCTGATGGCCGTTTTAACTGCCTTGCTGCTACAGTAGATGTCCAGGGGTGCGAGATTGAGTAGAACCTCCATAGCTGCAGTGGGTGTAGTCCTTAAGGACCCTGTTATCCCGATGCAGGCTGCCCTTTGGACTTTGGTGAGGCTTTTCAGTAGCCTTCCACCATACGAATGGGCCTCCCAACCGTTGTGTACAACCAGCGTACCACATATAGCATATAGTATCACATACGCTTTCCTAACCCGATCCCCTATGTTTTCCTTTCAGATGAGTTTGGAGTCTTCGATGACGCCCAGGTACCTTGCTGTCTTGGATATTTGCAGGTCCACTGAGATGTTTGTTTGTTGAAAGCAAGTACATCGTTTTGTTCTCGTTGACCAAGGCCGTTGGGGACAGTGGCGCAGAGGTTAGAGTTGGACTAATAACTTAAAGGTCTCAGGCTCAAATACCGCCGGGGCCAAGTAGTAATATCGTAAAGTTTTTTTCCACTGCTCCATCTCTTGCGAACGACAAACATCCAAGAGTATTAATTGTCATGAAAAGTTTCTCAAATTTGCCGTTCAGATTCGGCTTTAAATTCTAGGTCCCTTCGACTTGCACAAGCAAATGGTTGGAAAAGCTAGGTTTTAGGCCATTATAGGCAAACGGCCCAATGCCTATAATTTATTTTTTTGACACTGTTCCTCAATCGCCATCAAAGCCTCTATCAGGGCATGCTGAGATCGGCGGATGATGTCGATATCGTCCGTGTATCCCAGTAGTTGAACGGATCTGTTGAAGATAGTGCCTTCCGACACACCTGGCCTGCGCACTATCTGCTCCAGAACAAGAGTGGGGAAGTTACATAAAAGTCTTCCAGCGTCACACGACATAAATGGATCAGTTATGCCGGAATTCCGAATTTGACCATCGCCTCCTGATATCATATGCGGCTTTTATGTCGATGAATAGATGGTGGGTCTCGACTTGAAATTCGTTAGACTTTTCCAGGATTTGTCCAAGTGTGAAGATTTGGTCTATTGTCGATCTGCCGTACCGGAAGCCGCACTGATGTCTCGCGAAAGTAAACAGAAGTCCTGGCTGTTGGCAAGTGCATCGTCCGATGGTGATCATAAGCTGCCCTCCTAGTAGGACGAACTGATGCATTTTTAGGAATTATTTCGTTTAATTTGTCAGAAAATTTGTCATGGTAGAATCTTGCGTCAGTGGCTGGAAATTAGATGTCAATTCTGAACTAGACGAATATTGTCGGTTGTTTTTTAGATAATGGTCTGAGTTTCGCAAGGATTAAAAGAACACTTTTGAAACGTGCATGTTATTATTGTCGCTGTCGTCAAACATAGCTTTAAATGCTGTGGTTTAGCTTTCAAATTCGATGACAGTTAAGTGTCGTTACGATGCTTTGCAATCTCTAGCCAGACACAACAATGTAAATAACGAAGCAGGGACGGGCTCAGAATATCAATTGGAGATGTTTGTTCCTCTTCAAAGGCTCCCTCGAAATGCAATTCTTCTTTGAATTGTGTTTGGGAGTCCGTCCGGCGCTTTATATTTACTAAAACCGGTCAAGAATTTCTTTCTATTTTGAATTTATGTTTAAATGCCAAGTGACAACCAGCTTAGATATTACTGCTTTCCACTGAAGATCAGTAGGGACCACTCATAAGTGTTATGAGTGCTCATAAATCTGCACTATTAATGCTTGTTGAAAGGATTACGAAGCTTGTAGTTTAATATGTATCGGTGAATACGGCCTTATTCTGTGCATTTCCTAAAGTAAAGGGATCATTGGCTTATACAGACATACATAATAAAAAAAACTCCGAAATACATAGGCCGGATCACATCTGATCTTCTGCCATTTCAATTTGATTTTCATACTGACAAAGTCGTAGAGGTCTGTTTCGAATAGTTATTCTTCTACAGCGATATCCCACCCACGTATTTGGTCTGGAAGAACAATTTTTAGTGGGGTTTAGTAGCACATTTGGTATCTTCACAACAAACTTCAATATCTGAGAAGAGGTAAGGATTAACAGTGTCGGATAGGATGGCTACAAAAAACAGAACGCCACCAGGCGTTTATATCTCTTACAGAATAAGGCTCTTTTTTTTAAATTGTCCTTTTACCCAGTTTAAGATTTTATGCTGAAAGAGCGGATGGGGACAGTACGATAACTAGGGCGCCAAACATTGATAACTGTTTTCGATAGAAGGGTCAAAAGCAAGCATTTTTTACTATGGGAGAGAGAGGGTGGGGGAGCTATCTCGCCCCGCTTAGGAGGCAGGGGCAATTTTAGAAAAAATTACTTGAATTGAAAAAAAATATATTAAAACATAGGGACGGGCTACAGTCCGCTTGGGCGAACTGTTGGATACCCTATTCTTATTCCTATCCCACATAAGTGGGCGTGACAAAAGTCTAAGTATGGTTGAATTGTTAAGAACGCTCTACATATTTTGTTATATAACATTTAAAGGATTTTATCGAAAAAACGCTCCCTAGCTCAAACTTGGGTGTTTCAATAAAATTGTTTTATTTAATTGTGGGCGTGTCAGTAGGCGGATGTAAAAAAATTAACACATGAGCATAAAGAGCCCCTAGAGAGTATATATTATAAATTTCAGCTCCCTAGCTCAAATTTTGGTCTTTCAATTAATTTTTTTTATTTATTTGTGGGCGTGTCAGTGGGCGGATTTTGAAAATTTTATAGCCCGAGCAGTTTTAGGAGTCATAGATCATATGTACAAAATTTCAGCTTTCTAGCTCAAAATTCGATTTTTTCCGAAATTTTGTTTTTTTTTGAGTTTGTGGGCGTGTCTGTGGGCGGATTTCAAAAATTTGTAAACTTGATTATTTCGGGACCCTAGAGTGTATATGGTTAAAATTTCAGCTCTCTTGGCCCAGTTTAAAGGCCTAATTTTCGCCGACGGACGGACGGACGGACGGACGGACCGGACATGGCTAGATCGACATTACTATCGATGCTGATCATAAATATAGTAACTTTTAGGGGTCTACGGGCAATATGAAGGTATGTTACAAACTATGCGTCAAAATTAATATACCCTTAGAATAGGGTATAAAAACAACGGCAACATCTACAATATAGTTCTATACCGGTTTTGAAAGCCAGAAATCTTTTTTATAATCCTAAATTTAAATTTAATTATTTATGGTAATAGTTTTTGAAAAATTCGCATGCAAACTCAAAATTTTGATGAAAAAAATGAAAAAAAAAGTTTAGACCAATTTTTTTAAAAAAAATTTGACTTTTTTTCAATTTAAGTCCTTTTTTCTAAAATTGCCCCTACCTCCTAAACGGGACAAGATAGACCCCCCTCCTATAGTAAAAAATGCTTGTTTGGCCCTTCTACAAAAAACCGTTATCAACTCTTGGCGCCCTAGTTATCGTACTCGTGCCGAGTGGATTAGTTACCACGTGATTTGTTGGCACAATCAAAGAGTGTAGCCAAATGAATTAAGGAATACCCTCAACTGTATGCTGATCGCCAGATTTGGGCTATCGTAGGCCTATTTGCATGGAATACGTATGTACGGTCGTCTGTTGGCATCTAGGTGTCTGGTTGATGCATATAAGAGTGCGAATAGCAATACAAACATTTGGTATTCTCAATGTCCTTTAGTAGGTTAGATAAACATTTAAAATAACCAAAACTAATCCAACTAACAGAATCGGTGAAGAGGTTTTTTTAATCAATTTTATATATCTATATTATTTCTGATCGCTTTTGGTGCATTTATTTAATCATTAAGACAAAACAACACAGTTCCGCACATTTCTTAATTTAATTCAAAATTAATACATCCATATATTTTTCTGCAAATAAAGATGTTTAAAGGTAACTCGGATGGCAATGCGGTCCATTTCAATGTTTTCGAAGTTCCAATTATTGCGCAATGGATACGCATTAATCCCACTAGATGGCACGATAGAATATCCATGCGTGTGGAACTCTACGGTTGTGACTACAGTAAGTACAGTAATTGTATTCTCTAATCGATTATGCTAATCATCAATACTCTCTCTTTCTAGAATCGGAAAATCTGTATTTTAACGGGACGAGTTTGGTGAGATATGACTTACTACGTGACCCGATTGCGTCGACGCGAGAATCGATTCGATTTCGATTTAAGACTGCCCAAGCGAATGGTATTTTGATTTACTCTCGCGGCACACAAGGTGATTACATTGCCCTCCAGCTGAAGGATAACAAAATGTTGCTGAACATGGATTTGGGATCAAAGATTATGACTTCGCTGTCCGTTGGAAGTCTGTTGGATGACAATGTTTGGCATGATGTGGTCCTTTCTCGGAATCGGCGAGACGTTATATTTTCTGTGGATCGTGTCATTGTGAAGGGTCGCATCAAGGGCGAATACAATTGGTTGAATCTGAATCGCAATGTAAGTTTAATTAGAAGAGGAGGTAGGATTGAATTTGTTTGATTGTGTAATTTATCTATGCAGCTATATCTCGGTGGTGTACCAAATCTGCAAGAAGGGATGATTGTGACGCAAAACTTCAGCGGTTGCATCGAGAATCTGTTCCTGAACACGTCGAACTTTATACGTGAAATGAAGGATAACTTTGAATATGGTGAAGCCTTTCGATATGAACGAGTAAATACGATCTACGCATGTCCATCGCCGCCAATTTATCCGGTGACATTCTTAACTAGGACCTCCTATGCTCGTCTGAAGGGGTACGAGGCACAGAAACAAATGAATGTGTCGTTTTACTTCCGCACGTATGAGGACAGAGGAGTGATGCTTTATCACGAATTTGGATCTGGTGGATTTGTTAAGGTCTTTTTGGAGTTCGGCAAGGTAAAGATCGACTTAAAGCTTGGTGAAAAGCCAAGAATCATTTTAGATAACTACGAGGAGCAATTTAACGATGGCAAATGGCACTCTTTGGTGCTGACGATTGGAAAAAATAAGCTGGTGCTGGACATTGATCAGCGACCTATGACAACGACGAAAACAATTCAGATATCTACAGGACGTGTGTATAATATTGCCGGTGGGTTTGATAAGAATGGATTTGTGGGGTGTATGAGGTTAATATTGGTAGACGGAAACTACAAACTCCCAAAGGACTGGGTGCAAGGCGAGGAGGTGTGTTGTGACAATGATGTTGTAGTGGATGCATGCCAAATGATTGATCGCTGCAATCCGAATCCGTGCCGACACCATGGAACATGCCATCAGAATTCAATGGAGTTCTTCTGTGACTGCAGTCAGACTGGTTACGCTGGTGCTGTCTGTCACACATGTAAGTCTCGACATCTAATCGGCAGGGGTACGGTTTTTGATATTTTTACTTTGCAGCTAAATATCCACTCTCCTGTTTGGCATTGAAAAACGTGCAAAGCGTTCAACAGAGGGTCAGCATCCACATAGATGTCGATGGTAGTGGTCCACTTAAACCGTTCCCAGTTGTCTGCGAGTTCTATTGTAAGTTGTTTTCTTATGAAAAAAAGGAAGTTTTTCTAACAACATTTAATTTCAGCCGATGGAAGAATCATCACCACACTTGGCCACAGTCAGGAACAGACAACAACTGTCGATGGCTTCCAAGAACCGGGCTTATTCGAGCAAACTATAATGTATGAAGCTGACTTGATGCAAATCGAAGCTTTATTGAATCGTTCACATTCTTGCTGGCAACGATTGAGTTACTCCTGCAGATCTGCAAGACTCTTGAATTCTCCCAGCGAATCGAATGCCTTCCGTCCTTTCTCGTGGTGGGTGTCGAGGCACAATCAACCCATGGACTACTGGGCTGGTGCATTGCCAGGATCTCGCAAATGCGAGTGTGGAATTCTTGGAAAGTGCATAGATCCAACAAAGTGGTGCAATTGTGACGCAGAAAAAATGGAATGGACTGAAGATGGAGGAGATATTCGAGAGAAAGAATATCTGCCAGTGCGTGCGGTGCGATTTGGTGACACAGGAACGCCATTGGACGAGAAACAGGGGCGATACACTTTAGGACCGCTGCGCTGTGAGGGTGATGATTTGTTCAGTAATGTAGTAACATTCCGTATTGCTGATGCAACAATAAATTTGCCGCCATTCGACATGGGACATTCGGGCGATATTTACCTGGAATTCAAGACGACCGCAGAAAATGCTGTGCTCTTCCATGCCACCGGACCAACAGACTACATTAAACTGAGCATTATCGGAGGAACAAAGTTACAGTTCCAATATCAAGCTGGCAGCGGACCCTTGGGTGTCAATGTAGAAACAAGCTATCATTTAAATGACAATCGCTGGCATACATTGAGTGTGGAGAGAAATCGGTAAGTGTTGACTATTGGCTCTTGAGCCAGTCCTCTTTCCAACCATGATTTGTTCAGATAATTCCTATTCGTTACCACTTATTTACGCCGTCGAGTCGAAATGATCGCTGCTAGGTTGAAATATGAGATAGGTTCCACACATTTGTATTGGCGAACTTATCTTTAGTCCAACTCTAATCTAACGCCTAACGCATTGGTGCACCTCATACATTTCGTGGTTGTTCCTGTTCTTCAAAATAAGATTTAATAAATCACATGATATCTCATCTTCTTACTTAAATAATATTTTGGAACGATTCGGAAGAGTTACTTCCAAATATCACATTGCACCGCGTGTTTTCCCCATTGTCACAAGACACAGTTGGATCGATTTTCCCAAGATCTTGTATTTGACTATCACCATTTAAAGCATCTGCATGTATGGTTTTAAAGTCGACAAAAAGGTGGTTATTTTCGACCTGGAATTCGTTGGTACTTTTCAGGATTTGCGTCAGTGTTAATATTTTGTCTAATGTCGATCTTCGTTCCGGAAGCCATACTGGATGTGCCTTGGTAGTTCTTGCATAGGATCGCCTTTATTTTGTAGATGAAGCGATTCGTCATCTGGCAAGCTTTCTTCCACCCATATTTTGTTGATGATTTCGAGCATGCGCCCTACCAAAATATCACTTCAGTAAAACCATCAGAGCCGTCGGCCTTGTTGTTGTTGTTGTTTTTTATAACGGTTTTTCATTGACTGGACGTGGGTTCTCTACATTCTACATAACGCCCATTAAGCAGCTGTTTTTTTTATTTAGTCAAATAAAGACAAAAACGGACGGAAATATATATAAAAAAGGAGAAAGTGGACAGGCATGGACAAAAAATCAACGCAATTCAATTTTGACCGTAGTTGTCATATGAAACGTTTTCATTTCGGAGGGAGCGGCAAATTTTGTTGCGAAACGTTGAATTTCGGGTTGAAGTAAACGATGGGTAAAAAGAAAGACTACAAATTTTTGAGTGCGGATATGTTCTTGGACGGTTTTGAGATTCTTGGTCTGTTGTTAAAGGCAATTTTTAATAAATCGATGTTAACGGGTTGTTTTCCAAGCAAATGGAAAGAGTCAATGGTTGTACCAATTCAAAAAGTTCAAAATACTAAATTATGTGAAGAGTACAGACCAGTCAATATGCTTCCTACGTATGAAAAGGTGTTCGAAAAACTTATAGAAAAACAATTTAGGTGTTATATGGAAGAAAACAATTTAATAATGGAACAACAATCCGGTTTCCGAAAGGGATACTCGTGTGAAACCGCGTTGAATTGGGTGATTGAAGGATGGAAAAATGAAATGGACGATAAAAATATAACCATTGCGGTTTTTCTGGATTTCAAAAGGGCATTTGAAACTGTTGATCGAGAAATACTTTTAAAAAAGCTTTCAAAATATGGAATACAAAATAATGAATTGAAGTGGTTTAAATCATACTTAAATTCTCGTACTCAGCGTACCTCAGTCAACAATGAAGTTACAGATCAACAGGAAGTTAACACCGGCGTCCCACAAGGGTCGGTGTTGGGTGTGTTTTTGTTTTTGTTGTACATTAATGATATTAATTTGGCTGTTAGGTACTGCAAACTGTGTATGTTTGCTGATGATGCCCTCCTCTTTATATCGGGAAAGGATATTAAAGATTGTAATGCGAAAATAAATGTGGACCTACAATCAATAAGTGAGTGGCTGGTAGTTAATAAACTAAAGTTAAATATAAAGAAAACCAAGTATATGTGTATCAATGGTATAGATGATAATGTGGTGCAAATTGATGGAGAGAGTATTGAGCGTGTGAATGAATTTAGGTATCTGGGTGTTGTGATTGATAATAAACTTAGCTTAAAAGCTAATACAGATTTTGTGTGTAAGAAAGTGTCAAAAAAAATATTCTTGCTTGGACGAATTAGAAAAAAATTATCGGTTGCTGTAGCTATCAAATTGTATAACGCGATTATCAAGCCTCATTTTCAATACTGCTCGACTATTTTATTCCTATCATCTAAAGGTGATATAGCTCGGCTTCAGAGGCTCCAGAATAAGGCAATGCGAATTATATTGAAATGTGATCGCTTAACTCATATAAAACACATGTTAAATAGACTTAGTTGGCTTAACATATCGCAACAAATTAAACTGAACGTTCTGTTATTCGTCTTTAAAATGAAAAATAAAATGCTTCCAGTATATCTACACAAAAACTTAAAATATATCAGTGATTCTCAACCCTATTACTTAAGAAGTGGTCAAAACTTTAGGTTAGACTATAAATCAACGACGCGAGCACAAAATACAATAATGTACAGAGGTCTTGCACTGTATAATAATCTTCCTAACGAAATTAAAAACTTAAACAATCTATGTAAATTTAAAAAAGAAGTTATAAAGTATTTAAAATCGGATGATAATTAATATAAAAAAAAAAAAAAAAAAAAAAAAAAAACTTTGTTTACAAAATGGCTTTTTAGCCAAATAAACAGCTCCTAAATTCTTAAACCTCTTAAATTTTATTTTTCGCTTTCTACTTAATTTATTTTTTTCTCTTAATAATCAAATATATAAATAAATAGAAAATATTAAAGGTACTCCCCGCGCGCCGGTTGGGAGGGGTAAGGAGGCGGGGCATAATAATAATAATAATAATAATAATAATAATAATAATAACAGATACAAATTAATAGCAGGCATGCCCCCTTTTATATAGACATAATAATAGCGTGTTCATCTCCCTCGTTAGCACTCTCTCGCAGCCTGCCACTACCCATGCTCACTAGTTGATCAAGTATTTGTAGGCACACGACCTCACAATAGCTTGGAAGTAACTGAGACACCTCCCCTTTTGGAATGTGTTCATTGGAGTATTTAATCGGTATCTTTTGTATTCTTTCTCCACATCCGGAGTTCCTTTATCTGCAAGAGAACATTTCGAGTGCATTAGTACTGACAAATAGTGCATTAATAACGTGTCATATCTGTCGTTCTGTCTATGCACTTCCCCAAATACGGTTGTGCGCATCCAAGTCTATACCGACAATTAAATGTTTAATACTTTGTCACGGATATGCGCAAGTCAAGTTCAATCGATGAGAGTGGAGATAAAGTTCAATGAAGCCTTTTTTGATTTTTGGTTGAAAATTATATTTTACTGTTCACCGAGTCAATAAAAATCAAGGATAGTACGTCTACGATAGTGTACTGATGCTCTTCACCACCAAAATCAAAATACCTGACTTCACGCTTCCTCGCCTAAACGGCACACCCCTATCCCTTTCAACCAGTGCCAGGTATTTAGGAGTTATCCTAGATCCTAAACTCAACTGGAAAATAAACATAAAACAACGGGTAAAGAAGGCATGTGTAGCCTTCTATACCTGCAGCAGAACCTTCGGCAAAAAGTGGGGCATGCAACCAAAATTGACCCTGTGGATGTACACAGCCGTGGTGCGACCAATCCTCACGTATAAGTCAATAGTATGGTGGCCGGCTCTAAAGAAAAACTACTATAAAACCAAACTTAATAAGGTACAAAGAACGGTATATATAGGAACAACGGGAGCTCTACGGTCTACACCGTCAGACGGACTCAGTCTTACTCCATCTTTTACCTCTTAATCTACACATAACAAACATCACAGCACACAGCGCCATCAGGCTCAGAGAGTTCGGATGCTGGATTACGAAACCCTACGGACACAGTATTATTCTAGATTCTCTACCGAGAAAACTAGTTCCGCCTGCAACAGACTATATCATTCCCATAATGTCTTTCATAAAACATTTCGTCGTTCAAATCCCCACCAGATCAGAACGGCAAAATGGACAGGTACCAAGGGATTTCGATCAAACAATCTACACCGACGGTTCAAAAATGGACTGCGGCGTGGGTGCGGGAGTTTTTTCCGAATCCTTAAACATCACAAAATCGTACAGACTTCCGGATACTGCAAGCGTCTTCCAGCCGGAGCTACTGGCTATCCGTGAAGCCTGCCGCCAGATCAAACTTCACTCAACCATAAAACCGAGGCAAAAGATCGCTATACTTATTGACAGCCAGGTTGCCATTAAAGCGATTGCTTCAGTCACTATATCCTCTAAGTTAGTACTGGAATGCCGTAATGAGTTGGCCCTGCTTGATAAGTTCAAGGTTACCCTGATCTGGGTTCCAGGGCACAGTAACGTTTATGGAAACGAACATGCCGACGAACTATCCAGGCAAGGCTCAGCTCTCCACTGCTCATCGGCGGAGCTAGTCCACATTCCGCTCGGAGCAGTTAAGGCAAATATCACCGCAGAATACCTCAAGAAAGCCAACCTCAGATGGAGCAGGCTGACTACATGCGTCATATCCAGAAAAATGTGGCCAAACTACAACTAGGCAAAAAACAACCGACCTTCTATGTAGAACCCGAAAAGATATTGCAAGAACCACAGCGACCATCACGGGACACTGGCGTCAAGCTGGACATCCCATACAATACCCACTGCCGCAGTTACAAAGTAACAACTGAAAAATAAACCCTAATTCACTTTTTATGCACCTGTCCGGCTTTAGCTATGACCAGACTACGAACATTGGGAAGCCTTTTTTTCAATACATTTCAGGAAGTCTCAGAGAAAAGTATCAAGGAACTGATAACTTTCCTGAACTCCACAGGTTGGATTTAGTCTCCGCCACAAAACGATAATACCCAGGTTTACGTGAGTTTGTGGTAACAAAATGGCACTCGGTGCTAATTGGGTTTGTCTTTATCGAACCGCCACACCTACCTACCTACCGATGCTTGTATTCCAAGATAACGTCTAAGATGTTCAGCAGCGACTCTACCAGTTCGCAGAATAGAGCTCTTAGACGGATTTACATTCACCTACGCATAGACCAGTTCAAGTAGTCTTTTCGAAATTGTCTCTAAGTGTATCAAAGTGTGTGTTTGATTACTAATGTCAAGGTGTCAGGTTCGAATCCCGCCGGGGCCAAACACCAACTTAACGTTTTTTTCACTGCCACAACTCTTGCGAACGTCCGACAAACATCCAAGTATCAATTGTCATGAGAAGCTTCTCAAATTTGCTGTTCGGATTCGGCTTGAAATCGTAGGTCCCTATATTTTTATTTTATCAAAAAGATGGACCTTGAGACCTTGATTGTTGGCTTATCCCTGTCAAGATGTCATCTTTTTCTTCTTCCTGCACGGCGAGGAAATGATCAGGATTGAGTGGATCATAACCCTCCAAGGCTGATTGGCCTCAGTGATGAAGTGATCGTGAACCGAAACCGGGAGCGCTGCCAATGTTCATTTAGGTCAAATCAGCGAACCATACAGGCGGACCAGTAGGGATGCAGTAAAGTGGGAGGGTTATGACCCCTTACAGACATATTATGCCTTAACGGCCCATACAGGACCTAGAACCTAGCTGCTCCAACCACTTTCATGCGAAAGCTTTACGCCGAATCGGAACGGCAAATTTGAGAAGCTTCTCATGACAACTGATACTCTTGGATGTTTGTCAGACGTTCGCAAGAGGTGAGAACAACACGCGATATTCCCAAGTGGTCCCCCATCTAAGTACTAACCATGCCCTACGTCGTTTAATTGCGGTGATCGAATGAGAACCGATTGATTCGACGTGGCAAGGTCATTGGCCTGACCATAACTTCGCCGTTCAGAAAGAATATTAACCTTCCCACTACACCGCGTCGTTACTGGTCCGCCTGTGGGGTTCGCCGGCTCGACCTCAACGAGGATCACTTCATCAGTGAGGTCAATTTAATGCTGGTGTTGTTGCAATTGTATGATCCAGGAATTTTCAGGCCTACCCTTTTTTTACGTTTTCGCCACGTGCGTGCTCCTATTATTTATCTTACTTTTACAACACCGGTGATCTCTAATCGGGTCAACCGACGGTTTTGCATGCACACTTGAGTGCGGGACAGTTTCAAGTTGTTAAATGTGTCGCTGGGCTCATATGAATAATACAATTGCCTAGATGTGATTTCTCGCCTTTTACTACAAGCGCTCCCAAGATCAAGATTGACTACTCTTCGAACCCAATTCTCATTAACATTCCTTTAATTTTGATGAATATACATTATTTTAAAATTTTCTCTGATCCCTTCCCATTTCATTTAAAGTAAAGAAGCACGCTTAGTCGTTGATGGTTCACTGAAAGCTGAAGTTCGCGAGCCACCAGGCCCAGTTCGTGCTCTCCATCTCACATCAGACCTTGTTATCGGTGCTACAACAGAATATCGCGACGGATACGTCGGTTGCATTCGTGCTCTTCTTCTCAATGGCAAAATGGTAGATTTAAAGTCATACGCCATCAGAGGTATCTATGGCATTAGTGCGGACTGTGTTGGGCGGTGTGAATCTAGTCCGTGTCTCAACAATGGTACTTGCTTCGAGAAGTACGATG
Organism: Portevinia maculata; assembly: GCA_949715645.1. Taxonomy (NCBI): domain Eukaryota; kingdom Metazoa; phylum Arthropoda; class Insecta; order Diptera; family Syrphidae; genus Portevinia; species Portevinia maculata. Next base: position 83,962,418 of record OX454527.1, read on the forward strand.
GTTACTCATGCGACTGCCGTTGGAGTGCCTTTAAGGGACCGATTTGTGCTGACGGTAAGTAATCAACAAACATTTACACGAGCCTAGATACAATTTTATTCTTTACATTTAGAAATCGGTGTAAATCTCCGTTCCAGTTCGATTATTCGTTACGAATTCGAAGGGTCTTTCCGTTCGACTATCGCCGAAAACATCCGTGTTGGTTTCACTACAACAAACCCCAAAGGTTTCCTGCTTGGCTTCTCATCCAATTTAACTGGAGAATACTTGACGATACAAATTTCCAATTCTGGTGAGGTTTCTACAGATTTCAAAAATGAATTAGTAAGTGTAATGTGTAAATTGTTATTTTCAGGTCACTTGCGCTGCGTGTTCGATTTTGGCTTTGAGCGGCAAGAGATAATTTTCCCCAAAAAACATTTCGGTTTGGGGCAATATCACGACGTACGGTTTTCGCGAAGAAACAGTGGATCAACGGTAGTCCTTAACGTGGACAACTATGAACCGGTGGAATATAATTTCGACATCAAGGCGTCGGCAGATGCGCAATTCAACAACATTCAGTACATGTATATTGGCAAGAACGAATCGATGTCTGATGGTTTCATTGGCTGTGTGTCGAGGGTTCAGTTTGATGATATCTATCCCCTCAAGCTTATGTTCCAGCAGAATCCACCCAAAAATGTCAAGTCGCTAGGGAGTAAGTAGAAATATAAATGAATTTTTCTTGGCAAAAGGAATGCTAATTGTTTCGGTTTGCAGCTCAACTTACTGAAGACTTTTGCGGTGTGGAACCTGTTACCCATCCCCCTATTGATGTCGAAACCAGACCTCCACCTTTGGTCGATGAGGAAAAACTCAGGAAGGCTTATAATGAAGTAAATTCAGCGCTTTTGGGCAGTAAGTTTGAAAATTGTTTTTCTTCTACTTTTTCTTTTAAATTTTTTTCACCGAGTTTTTCTTTTCCAATATTTAAACCTCTACCTTTTTTCAAATTTTTTGAAAGTTTCGTGTGTTAGTATCGCTGTTGTTGCAAAATGTCCTTGATGGCTCTAATGTCAGGGGAGGTCCCATAGCTCAATGCAAAATGATGACCGATATTCTATGCAAAAATTGCATCAATGTTTGCCACTTAAATGCTTAAACCATAAAAAATAAAATAAATGATGTGCGTGTACTCTTTGATGAGAGCAAGGTCGATATCATATGTATTGCTGAAACTTTGGTAAAATCGGAGATGTGTGAAGATCTTTCTAAATTCAGTTAACTGGCAGGAGCTGTAGTATGTATATAGATTCATATAAATTTCATATCGTGAAAAAGTCCTCATCCAATGAATCAATTGATTACTTATTTGTTGAAGTAGCGAGCCTTCCATCCTCTGCGATCCCAGTAACGCTACTTCCAGTTGTTTAGACCCAGCGCTGGCGTCCGTGATGGCTTGGTCTTTAAAACATAAGTTCGGCCTTCCTTGCCTTCTCAAACCTGGGGACTGGGAGTTGAAGATCCTCTGCACTGGAACATAATTGTCCATTCGCTCGATGTGGCCAACCCAACGCAGTATTTTTCTTTCCAAAGAACAATATAAACTCCCCTTTCATGCTTATCGTGCAGCAGTCGCTGACATCAATCAGAACTGGCAAGATGAGGGTTCGAGCATGCGTTTTGGCCTTTGAGTCATTAGTCTGGACCCATTTGTTTCACCAAACCGAAGTAGCTTCACTAAGTTGGAGAAGATGTTTACTCCACGGTAGATGAACTCTTTATCTACCTCAAAGTTATTACAATCAACAGTGACGTATTGTCCTGGGCGGTGGACAGATGTTTGTTTGTTTGTTGATAGCATGCACATGGTCTTGTCCTAATTAACTTCAATACCAACCAATTTCTTCTGTTCTTCAATTACAGTAACAGTCTCTACCATGCCACGCTGGGAATGGCCGATGATGTCAATATCGTCCTCATACCCCAGCACCCGGACGGATCAATTAAAGATAGTGTCTTCCTGTTTTACACCAGCCCTGCGCACTGTTTTCTTCATAACAAGTTTGTAGAAGTCACATGACAACGCATCTCCTTGCCGAAATCCGGTACAAGTTTTGAATAATTCGGCAGAGCTGTTTTCGTACAGTTTTGTCTGATCCCATATTCTGCATCACAGTGTATAGCTCCTCAGGTGAATGCTATCATATGCGGCTTTAAAGTCGATGAAAAGATGACGAGTCTCTCGACTTGAAAATGGTTGGTCTTTTCCAGGATTTGCCTCAGTGTGAAAGTTTGGTTTGTTGTCGATCTGCCGGGCCGGAAGCCACACTAGTTCGTGCAGATTAGTGTGTTCAAAATGGCTTCAGGCTTTGGATAGGATATATTATACGATATTAACCAGTGATATGCCTCGGTAGTTCTTGCAAGACATATGATTGCCTTTCATGTAGATCGGGCATATGGAGCTGATAGTCGAGTCATAGGACATGCTTTTTTCCAGACATACTTGGTTGATGGTTAAACGCATGCGCCCTACCAAAATGGCACCTCCATAATTGAAGATCTGAGGCTCCTTATCAACAAACGCTAAAACCCAGGTTTACGTGAGTTTGTGGTAACAAAACGGCATTCATTGCTAATTGGGTTTTTAATAAACCGCCGCATTTACCTACCTACAATATGTTGAAAATATAAAGAACTTTAAGGGTTTATTTCAATTACAACTTAGATTGGGACATGGACGTCCATTATCTATCTATAGGACAGTATCGAAAGTATATGGGTCACTTCAAGGTTAAAGTCCCACAGCAAAATATCTTCCAGCCAATATAAAGCTAATGCTGCTAAAATCATTAATCTTATCTGTTTTACTGTACAGTTGCGAGTTACTTTAAAACACGAACTATGGCTCTAAGAGAAAATTAATTGTAGTATACAATAGTTGAGCAAGATGCATTTTTTGTGATGGCGATGGTGTAGAGGGTAGTGTGTTGGCTTGTGACCCGTGCGGTACAGGTTCAATCCACATGCGGAACAACAACATACCCCATTAAGGTAGAGAAACGAATTACAACTTGTTTCTCCAACCTCTACACCAAAAAGAGGATTTCTGCCTGGTAGTACAATGGACCGTTACCGAGTCTGAATGCTCTGGGATTTGGATTTCCCTTTTAAAAAAAACTTAAAAAAAAAGATGTATTTTTAATCTCAGAAGATATATTTTTCAGTCTCATCCATAAGAATTTGCTAATACACCTCTGAACGGTTGAGTAGTAACGCAGTTTGTGAAGCAGATGTGCACCATGAAACGTGCAGTAAGATGATTTTTTATGTCAAATGGCTCATCGCTTACTGCACAATTATTGATGCACATTGTGTGAACAAATTTTAATCTTACTGCACCAAAAGAAGTAGAACAGCACAATTTGGTACAATTTTTCCGGTTTGACGTTTCGTCCTGTGAAATTCTAATGCATAACCTAGCATTTCAGTATGTTTGGTCGTTTCGTGGCATTTAGGATATGCAAAAAGCATACTGAATAATGGCAATTTCTTACTGCACATGTGTTTCATGGGCAGTACTGCATGCATTACTGCGTGCGTCACTGCTGCACATCTGTTTCAGGCATAAGTATTTACGCAGCCTTTATACACCGTTTCATAATTCCTTACTCATAAACCCATATTTGTTACACAGAGTAGGTATTAAAAAGAAGAAATCTATTACATTTAGCTTCCCAAACTGATAAACACAACTCAGCTGTTTGGGAAAAACAAATGAATATATTCTGCTGATTTGAAGATTTGATTGTGTAACATATGCAGACAAAATAATAGGATTTTAAATACCAATCAAAAAAAAATGCTCTAATTAATTTTTTTTCACGTGCATATTTGATTTTTAGGGTTCCGTAGCCAAATGGCAAAAAACGGAACCTTTATAGATTCTTCATGTCTGTCTGTCTGTCTGTCCGGGAATGTCACAGCCACTTTTTTCCGAAACTATAAGAGCTATACTGTTGAAACTTGGTAAGTAGATGTATTCTGTGAACCGCATTAAGATTTTCACACGAAAATAGAAAAAAAAAACAATAAATTTTGGAGGTTCCCCATACTTAGAACTGAAACTCAAATTTTTTTTTTGATCAAACCCATACGTGTATCTATGGATAGGTCTTCAAAAATGATGTTGATTTTTTTAATATCATTATTTTCTAATAATAAATCTGTAATAGGTGCCTAAGTATGGGCGAGTCCGACTCGCACTTAGCCCGCTTTTTTTAATTCTTTTGAAAATCGTCACTGCTGAAATACTGAAAAAATTCAAAATGACGTTTCGATACAAAAGCATCTTTATACAGGCACTAATCAACCTTCAAACGCATTCAGATTGTGCAGCCTTTAATCAACGTTGAGTTAATTTAATGAATAAGATTTTTGCGTCCAGGGGCATGTTAGAGAATGTGAAGCTTTATGCACTCCTTAATATACGTTTATGAATAAGACTGTTTATATTTAACGGGCTCCCGACAACGTGGGGAGTCTGCTTGAGACACTGCGGCCTTCCATTTTCCGCGTTCCGGGGACGCGTGGCATTGACGATGGCTTTGTCCTTAAAACGAAGCTTCGGTCTCCCTTGTCGTCTCGAACCTGTAGGCTGGAAGTTGAAGATCCTCTTCGCTGGAGCATTATTGCCCATTCAACAATAATGTTGCCGAGCCAATGTAGTTGACGTGCGTTAGCTTTTTGGACTACATCCACATCTTGGTACAGATTATAGAGTTCGCGGTTATATTTTCTCCTCCATTCGCCCTCCTCGCACACGGGACCAAAGTATCCGACGGATTATTTTGCTTTCGAAAGAAAATCTGAAAAGATATCATATTTCCGACTATACCAAACAAATGCCAGGCTGTTCTTTAACAAGCCTTCAAAAAATATCGAACTTTGATATTATTACGAAGAACCATACAAGCAAAATATGTTTTTGAACAAATAAAGTTTGTTATAACTAATCGAACATTACAACAAGGCGATTTTTTGTTCACGCGAATCAACTCTGCAACCGAATTCCCCTCTGTAAAACAACACAAACACTTTCTTGAAAAAAGTTTTTCAATATTTACCGAACATTTCTAATACTTTTCTCTTCTTTCTTTACTTTTTCTTTCCGTTTTCATTTGTATTGTTGAATTTCACGTATCTCAGTTGAAATGTAATTCTAAAACATAATTTAACCATGCGCAACTTTAAAGACGTATAATTTTTTATGTAAAATGAATTTTTATAATAAATAAATACTAAATGAGAATTGTATTGAATGGTTTTAGGTCTGCTTGCGATTTTGTTCATCCTGATTATTATTATGGTCATTCTCATTGGACGTTACCTCCATCGACATAAGGGTGACTATCTCACGCACGAAGACAAGGGCGCCGACAATGCTGACGATCCTGACGAGGCTGTTGTGCAGTCAACAACTGGACATCAAGTAACAAAACGAAAAGAGTGGTTTATTTAGATCGGAAGGAGAAGAAGTTGGTTACAAAGGGACAGAGACAGAGAGAGTGTCGTTTTTTTTTCTCGTATTTTTTTGTTTTATTTAGTTCGATCGAATAGTGTTAGATAGGTCAAAGGTGAACGAAATGAATAGATTTATTGAATTGTCTTTTTTCAATTTAATATGTAGATGTTCTTTGAACAGTGCCAGTCGATGCGGAAATGTTTTTTTTTGTTATCTACATTTATTGTTTTTGTGACACAAAATAGGTTGTGGAATCAATGCGATGACAATTTTTCTCCTACCAGCATGTGTTTTGATTTCTTTTACTGGTGGTAACCCATTTAGTGCATCAGTCTGGCTTCTGTAAGTCATTGTAAGTTCCGCATTTCTATTTCCAATATATGGTACAAGTTCTTCAGACATTCATACTACCGTCATTTCATGGTTTCCTGCAAATGACCATAGGCAAAACGTATTTTTATTTTATTTTTTAATATTAAACAAAAACCAAGCTTAAGTTGACAACAGATTTCGAACCAAAAGATTGCATAACAAATTGTTAACGATATTATTTGATCCCGTCCATTTTTTGTACTTTAAGTTACGTATTTTTTTTGTTCGTAATTAGTTTTGTATTGTTTTACTTTCTAATTTATTATTTAAAGAAAATGTGAAAAAGAACTTTAATGGAGGCAATTAAAGACAGTTTCTTTTATATTTTTCATTAAACAAATTCCCATTGTTTCTTTGTATATTTGCCAATTTCTTTGTACATAATATAAATAAAATTATATAAAACAAAAATGAAATACAATTTCATTGCTTGCATTTATAAAAAATATATAAAAACTAAATATTTTCTAAATAAAGAGGCAAATATACAAGCAGATCATGTTAAACGTCAGTCAGCTTCCGTTTTTGAATTCTTGTAATTTCCGTCTCACATCTCTGTCGTTTTTTATTGATAAATAAAGTTTGTACAATTTTTTTGTTTATGAAATTATCATTGAAAGAAAATAGATCTACACTTTGTTTTTCGTGGTAATTTACATTCCATTATGATTAATAGATTTTTTAAAAAAGAAAAAGAAACACTATGTAGAAATTATTTGTTGAAATGACTTTTTTTTCGTAAATATTATATTTAAACAAAAAAATACAAATTAATATAAATACAAGAATAACGAATAAAAAACAAGACAAAAATATTGAATTGAATTTTAAATTTGAAAACATTGAAGATAGTTTTCTTATTTTTGTGTTTCAATTAATACTCAGCTTACAGGTTATGGTGGCGTATTGGATACCAACGGGAGGCATTGCGGAGTAAAAATAATGGATCATACGATATTGACGAAATGGGACAATATCTGTGTAAATAAAGGATTTCTTTCACAGTTTATTCTACCAGAGGGTTTATAAATAAATTAATGTTGATCAGAATTCGCATCTAAAGCTTGCATCTTAAGTCAGAGATGTCAAAAGTTGGGGACAAGCGGGAAATCGTTTTAATTTTTTGATTTTTTAAGGCCTCGGCAAGTATTTAATGAAGGAGATATTTAAAAATACAAAAAAGTAATGTTTTAAAAATTAATGGCATCGTTCAGTGCTATTTATAGAAAGAAAACAAAGTAATGCCTGAAACTGATGTGCAGCAGGGACGCATGCAGTAATGCACGCAGTAACGCACTTGAAACATACGTGTTGTTTTGGGCAACTAAAGCAGCTTTTGTCACACGTTTTACATTGTCAACAAAGAGTATAAACAAGAAGAGTGATGGAGAACTGTCGAATTTGAAATTTACAAAGGTAATGAATGAGCATGGATATGATTTTGTCGAACTTAAAAATTTATAAAAAAGGCAAAATTAACGACTAAATAGGTAAAATTAAATTATTCTAGCATTAAACTACCACGATTGCCCCTTATAAGAGCCTTAAGGAGCTAGCAAACCTCTCTCCTTGAGTCGAAACGAGCGGAGCCAATTTAAACTCTTTATCATTCAATTCAATGTTGTCGGAATAACTACTTACTTAAACGGGCTCCCGACGCGTGAAGAGTATCTGCTTGAGGCACTGTAGCCTTCCATCCTTACTGCTTTCAGTTCTCCAGACCAGGCGGTCTGGCATGCGCTATGGCTTAGTCTTTAAAAAGGAGGTTCGGTCTTCCTTGCCTTCTCGAACCAGGGGCTGGGATTCGCTTAATGTGGCCGAGCCAACGTAGTCGACGCGATTTAGCTTTTTGGACTACATCTACATCTTGGTACAGCTCATAGAGTTCGCGCTTGTCTCTTCTCCTCCTTTCGCCTCCAAGCACACAGGACCAAATATCCGAAGGAGTATTTTTCTTTCAAAATAACCCAATACTAAAGCAGGACTGGTAGGGTGAAGGTTCGATACAGCATGCATTTTGTCCTTCGAGTGAGGAGTTTTGAACCCATTTGTTTCGGTAATCCGAAGTAGCAGCAGTTTAATAAGATAATTCTCCTCCAGATCTCCACTAAGGTGTCGGGTAGTTGATGTTTACTCCTAGGTAGATAAACTCCTTAACTCATGCTGATTTTGACATTCGAATTCGAACGAAAGTTTGCCGAATTAGAAGAATTTGTATTTTGAGATTCCATCGAATAGAAAATTTATTTGAAGAAAACCGGTATAATTCGAACGAAAATAGACATTCGAACGACTTGATTATTCATTCGAATTTCAAAATAAGCATGACTATCTCGAAGTTAGTGCCTTCCGTTTTCCAGAACATGATTGAAGAACTCACCTGATAGCGCATCTCCTTGCCGAAATCCGTACAAGTTTGGAATTGGTGTTTTCAAGCGTCACGCGACACAACTGGATCAGTTTTTCCGTGATCCCGAATTCTGCCATCACGACGTAGAGCTCCTGACGATGAATGCTATCATATGCGGCTTTAAAGTAAATGAAAAGGTGGTGGGTCTCGATTTGAAATGCATTGGTCTTTCCAGGATTTGAAGATTTGGTCTATTGTCTATCTGCCGGGCGGGAAGCCACACTGGTACGTGCCGATTAGTGTGTTGCAGAACGGCTTAAGACGTTCACACAGTACGTTGGATAGGATCTTACATGCGACATTTAGCAGGGATATGCCTCGATAATTCTTGCCAGACATAGGATCATCTTTTTTGAAGATGGGCTAAAGTTTTGAAATGTAGCTTTGATACGGATCACAGCCAGGCGATCACATATCGGCTTAAAGTCTATTTCTTTTGTCCTACGCCGATTTCAAACGACGAGTCCGGACCCTAACATATGCAATCTTTTATGGCAGCTGTAATACTCGTAAATGTCGCAATTTTTTCTTTTCATCATACCTGATCCTATCCATCGTATCTCCTGAATCGCGTTCATATCTGCCTTGTACCGCTCGAGGACTGACTCAGGCTTTTGAGTAGCACTTGGCGTGTACAGTGTACGCACGTGCATACTCTCAGATCTTAGTTCTTTGACATTTCGGGTCTGGTGGCCATATGAGGGTAGCCATTATCCGACGCTTCCTATGTCTTTCTCATAACTATTTAAGTTTCACGTGGTCGGGAAGTTACTCCGACTGCACGACCCCCAACCTGTAGGGCCAGTTTTATTTTGTACCTCTTGGATGAGGGGCCGGGTTTTTTCGGAGTAAGTAACCCACTTCGGGGATATGAGCGCTGCCTTTGACCCATTTAGTGATCATCCGCCACCAACTCTTTTCCAATACCCTGGTTCCGACCTGGTATTCAAATAAGTCGAAGCAGCTCATGTAGGGATAACACTAATAGTTCAACCTGACTGGAACTGGTAGACGACACCATTGACCTCTCTCGTCCGCTGCCACCAAAGATCATCCAAAGGGGTTGGTTACCCAATCTACAGTCGAGGTGTCGAACTTAAAAATTTATAAAAAAGGCAAAATTAACGACTAAATAGGTAAAATTAAATTATTCTAGCATTATACTACCACGATTGCCCCTTATAAGAGCCTTAAGGAGCTAGCAAACCTCTCTCCTTGAGTCGAAACGAGCGGAGCCAATTTAAACTCTTCATCATTCAATTCAATGTTGTCGGAATAACTACTTACTTAAACGGGCTCCCGACGCGTGAAGAGTATCTGCTTGAGGCACTGTAGCCTTCCATCCTTACTGCTTCCAGTTCTCCAGACCAGGCGGTCTGGCATGCGCTATGGCTTAGTCTTTAAAAAGGAGGTTCGGTCTTCCTTGCCTTCTCGAACCAGGGGCTGGGATTCGCTTAATGTGGCCGAGCCAACGTAGTCGACGCGATTTAGCTTTTTGGACTACATCTACATCTTGGTACAGCTCATAGAGTTCGCGCTTGTCTCTTCTCCTCCTTTCGCCTCCAAGCACACAGGACCAAATATCCGAAGGAGTATTTTTCTTTCAAAATAACCCAATACTAAAGCAGGACTGGTAGGGTGAAGGTTCGATACAGCATGCATTTTGTCCTTCGAGTGAGGAGTTTTGAACCCATTTGTTTCGGTAATCCGAAGTAGCAGCAGTTTAATAAGATAATTCTCCGCCAGATCTCCACTAAGGTGTCGGGAAGTTGATGTTTACTCCTAGGTAGGTAAACTCCTTAACTCATGCTGATTTTGACATTCGAATTCGAACGAAAGTTTGCCGAATTAGAAGAATTTGTATTTTGAGATTCCATCGAATAGAAAATTTATTTGAAGAAAACCGGTATAATTCGAACGAAAATAGACATTCGAACGACTTGATTATTCATTCGAATTTCAAAATAAGCATGACTATCTCGAAGTTAGTGCCTTCCGTTTTCCAGAACATGATTGAAGAACTCACCTGATAGCGCATCTCCTTGCCGAAATCCGTACAAGTTTGGAATTGGTGTTTTCAAGCGTCACGCGACACAACTGGATCAGTTTTTCCGTGATCCCGAATTCTGCCATCACGACGTAGAGCTCCTGATGGTGAATGCTATCATATGCGGCTTTAAAGTAAATGAAAAGGTGGTGGGTCTCGATTTGAAATGCATTGGTCTTTCCAGAATTTGAAGATTTGGTCTATTGTCTATCTGCCGGGCGGGAAGCCACACTGGTACGTGCCGATTAGTGTGTTGCAGAACGGCTTAAGACGTTCACACAGTACGTTGGATAGGATCTTACATGCGACATTTAGCAGGGATATGCCTCGATAATTCTTGCCAGACATAGGATCATCTTTTTTGAAGATGGGCTAAAGTTTTGAAATGTAGCTTTGATACGGATCACAGCCAGGCGATCACATATCGGCTTAAAGTCTATTTCTTTTGTCCTACGCCGATTTCAAACGACGAGTCCGGACCCTAACATATGCAATCTTTTATGGCAGCTGTAATAAATTTCGCAATTTTTTCTTTTCATCATACCTGATCCTATCCATCGTATCTCCTGAATCGCGGTCATAACTGCCTTGTACCGCTCGAGGACTGACTCAGGCTTTTGAGTAGCACTTGGCGTGTACAGTGTACGCACGTGCATACTCTCAGATCTTAGTTCTTTGACATTTCGGGTCTGGTGGCCATATGAGGGTAGCCATTATCCGACGCTTCCTATGTCTTTCTCATAACTATTTAAGTTTCACGTGGTCGGGAAGTTACACCGACTGCACGACCCCAAACCTGTAGGGCCAGTTTTATTTTGTACCTCTTGGATGAGGGGCCGGGTTTTTTCGGAGTAAGTAACCCACTTCGGGGATATGAGCGCTGCCTTTGACCCATTTAGTGATCATCCGCCACCAACTCTTTTCCAATACCCTGGTTCCGACCTGGTATTCAAATAAGTCGAAGCAGCTCATGTAGGGATAACACTAATAGTTCAACCTGACTGGAACTGGTAGATGACACCATTGACCTCTCTCGTCCGCTGCCACCAAAGATCATCCAAAGGGGTTGGTTACCCAATCTACAGTCGAGGTGCTAGGCACCCAGCAGCCACAAACGTGGAGGTGTTGAGTAGGAGTTGGTAGTGGTGAGAGGCTATCGTGAGAACGCCTGTGCTCTCATATATTCGCATCACTACCCTTCGCCGATGGTTTACGAATTGACCTTCGAACAATGGGTCGGAGCTTCAATCTCCCGATGGTGTAGGGGTTGGCCTTCGAACAATGCGTCGGAGCTTCAATCTTCCATGGCAACATCAACATAAGCCACCCAATAATGGAGAGAAACGATTGGCAATTGTTTCTTTAACTTCTGCACTAGAAAGAGAATTCCTGCCTGGTAGTACAATGGACTATTACCGAGTCTAAGTGCTTTGGGATTTGGATTTCCTTCTTTTTTTTTAAATAAAAAATAAAGAAATGCCTGCTGAGCCTGTAAATATGCATCTTACATCGAATCCTTTGGAAATATAAGATAGCTTGCATGGTCCTCCCGAAAAATTATGCTTTTTTACCCGAGCAACAATCGACACCTCAACTTGGACTTCAACTTTAACAAACACGCCGCACGTTTTAGAACCAATGCTTTTTAACGGGATGGAACATATTAGCATTTCAATCTCAACTTCGACTTCAGAGTTAGATCTAAATACTAAATTCAAAGTTGAAGTACAAACCCCACCAACCTTGAGTCGATGTTTTCAGTTTTCCCAACATGCAATGCTTATATTTTGAGCGAATTTTCTTCCTCGCTTGCATTTTGACATAATTTTCTCTTTTGTTTACAACCATTTTTTTGTTTCGCTCTCAAAGTTGCATGTGTTTGACTCGACTTTAAATGCTGTTCTCGCTCTTGCCAAAGTCGAAGTCGAAGTGTTTCTACCTTTATGTTTTTATGTTTACTATTGCCGAATGGTAAAGTTCTTCTGCAATACCTGGCGGCGAACATAATGAACAAATAGAGGACGTTCTGAGCTGCTATTTTTCATAGTAAATAAATCGGGCGAGCAAGGCAACACATAGAGGACGTAAAAATAGTGAGCTTCCAGGTTCCAATCCTCAATTGTGCTAACCTATTTATTACATTCTCACTTTTCGTTTGTTGTTACTTAACGTGTAAAATTTTATTTTTTCAAAAAAACCTTAAGCTACTTTTGAAGGAGGATTTCAAAAAGGCATTAATTTACTCTCTGAACGTTGTTACGAGCAATTCCAACCTTACCTTATCACATTTCCATTCAGCTTTTTCATTTATCACCTAAATAAGTCACAACAACTTTTGATATTTTTAAAGATGAATTTTTTATTATTTTTTGTTTTATTTGTATGCAAAAATCAGGTGTATAATTATCAAAAATCTATACGTATTCTCTTGGGTTTATTTCATGTATTTTGTTATAATTTAATACAAAAAATAGTAAACTATAATATCGTATTGTCGTCAATTTTATTATTTTTGTTTGTCACTCTGTGATACTAAACAAAACAATATAAAAATCATTTTAAATTTTATACATGCAGCTAATTATACGGAAACACAATGAATCGAGACAATCTAAAAGACTTTATTTTAATCGTATGATATTTTGTTTTCTGTATATCCTAAATAATTAGATAACATATTAACAATTATGTGTGTGTGGTTTTTTAATGTTGAATAAACCTTTACTACTAAATAAAATATCTAAACTATTTTTTTATTTATTTATCGTAAGCACTACATGTTTATGTATTTTTAAATCTTATAAGTGGAAGTCTTTTCTTAATGGTCACACTACGTGTCAAATAGTTAATAAAAAAATAGAACATCGATTTTGAAATTTGAAACTAGTCCTAATTTTAATTAAATGTGTACTGTAAACAAAGTCGAAAATAGCACTATTGTCGATGAATGGAAGTAAATATTTTCTTTGAATTTTTTTTGAATTTATGCCAACATTTTGTTAGAAGAAAAATAATACTATACATATCCAAAATATTTAATGGCTGAAACACAATCATGCTTTGGAGCTTTGCGTTGACAAACGCATGCAGTTGAAGCGTAGGAAATCAATGATACCTATCACAATGCTGCGTTGCGTTTCAACTTCAATTGAGACACTTAACAGAGAATGTTATGTTTCGTAGCGTTGCTGTTAAGCGCCGCTTGTCAAAGCGAAGGTCCTATCCAACGTACTGTATGAACGTCTGAAGCGGTTCTGCAACACACTAATCGGCACGTACCAGTGTGGCGTCCTGCCCGGCAGATCGAAAATAGACAATATCTTCACACTAAGGCAAATCCTGCAAAAGACCAATGAATTTAAAGTCGACACCCACCATCTTTTCACCGACTTTAAAGTCGCATATAATAGCATTCATCGTCAGGAGCTCTACGTGGCGATGGCCGAATTCGGGATCCCGGCAAAACTGATATAGTTGTGTCACGTGACACGCGGTGTAATGTGCAGTTTGGAAGCAGCTCTGCCGGATTATTCCAAACATGTACCGGATATCGGCAAGGAGATGAGCTATCATGTGACTTCTTCAATCTTGTTCTGGAGAAAATAGTGCGAAGGGCAGGTGTCAACACGGAAGGTACTATCTTCAATAGATCCGTCCAGCTACTGGGGTATTCGGACGATATCGACATCATCGGCCGTTCCCAGCGTGCCGTATTAGAGGCTTTCACGGCGATTGAAGAACAGGCGAAATTGGTTGGCCTTGAAGTAAATGAGCACAAGACCAAGTACATGCTATCAACAAACAAACAATCATCTGTCCGCCGCCTAGGACAAAACGTCACTGATCCGGTGGAGAATTACCTTGGGAAACCGCTGCTACTTCGGTTTAGCGAATCAAATGGGTTCAAAACTCCTCACTCGAAGGACAAAATGCATGCTCTACCGAACCTTAATTCTACCAGTCCTGCTTTATGGCGCCGAGTCCTGGACGATAAGTAGAAAAGGGGAGCTAATATTGGGTTCTTTTGAAAGAAAAATACTCCTGCGGATATTTGGTCCTGTGTGCGAGGAGGGCGAATGGATGAGAAGATAGGTTAGGTTAGGTAGATGGGCTGGCATAGTGACATACTCAGGTCAGTGCTGACCCATTGTGATGCCCATCGGGGGAGGAGGGTAGTCCCTTACTCATTTTTAACCCTGTCTATAAACATCAGAGATTAATAACTCGCTGTGCTGTTCGATACAAACCATCCTGTAGATTTGATGAACTTCATTATTTTGTCTATCGTTGTGCTGGAGAGCTCGTCTAGGTCGTGGAAGAAGTGTCTCCCCAGAAATCTGTATCTGATGTGTTGGAGAGCCGGGCAGTGACACAGGAAGTGGGTAGTGTTCTCCAGAGCTTCCTCGTCGCCACAGCTTCTACAGAGTTCTTCCTCCGTCAAGCGTAATTTCTTCATATGGTACCGCAGAGTGTTGTGCCCCGTAAAAATACCTAGTGATGTTCTATCCTTTTTCATTAGACTCTCGGTTCTGGACTCATTGTAATTTGGCCATAGCGTTCTAGTGGTGTGGCAAGTATCTAATGCCGTCCATCTAAGGTTCGCCTCTCTTATTGCCCTGCTTCAAGCCTGAGTAAGCAAGGCGGGATGAGTACAGAGGGATCAGTTGTTCTGACACAGCTTCCGAACCTTGTCTTGCTAATTCGTCCGCTTTCTCGTTGCCCGGAATGCCTTCATGTCCCGGGACCCAGCAGAGCGATACCTTATGCTCTGTACCAAGAACCTTGATGGATGAGAAGATACAGCCGCGATCTCTATGAGCTGTACCAAGATGTGGATGTAGCTAAATCACGTCGAATACATTGGTTAGGCCACATTGAGCGAATGGAGCATTATCCAGCCAAGAGGATCTTCGAGAAGGCAAGGAAGATAGAACCTCCGTCTTAAAGAGCAAGCCATCGCGTATGCAAGAGTGTCTTGTCTGGTGAACTGGAAGCAGCGTGTCCGGGATCGCAGAGGATGAAATGCTGTAGTGTCTCAGGCAGAGACTCTTCCGGTTCGGTAGCCCGTTAAGTAAGTCAAAGCGATTGTGCGAAGTGGAAGGGACCTACAATTTTATGCCGAAACGCAACAGTGAAATTGAGAAGCTTCTGATGACAGTTGATTCTTTGAATGTTTGTCAGACGTTCGCAAGAGGAGGGGCAGCGAAAAAAACCTTAGGTGTTACTTGATTTAAATCTGAGACTCTTAGCTTAGTAGTCCAAAACTGAGCCACTGCGTCCACAAAAGCCCGAAACTCGAGTACAATGCTCATATCTGGTCCGGTGCACTAATAACTTATTTGGAGCTACTTGACAGGATCCAAAAACGCGCGAAAAAACTCATTAACGACCGAGACATCGCGAGATCGATTGACTCTCTTAGTCTTCGTCGTAATGTCTCCGGCCTTTGGTTATTTTATCAGTATATCCACCATAAGTGCTCAAACGAAATAGCCAGTTGCATTCCTCCCCTTGAACATTTCAACCGCAATACCCGCCATACAAGGAATGCTCATCAGTTCACCCTGAAGCCTGTGTTCGGACGTACAGTGAAGTTCAAAGAATCTTTCCTCATCCATACAACACGAATGTGGAATACTCTTCCACGCATCGCTTTTCTTTTACATTATAATATACAAACATTCAAAACCAACTTGCATCGCCATCTCGCCTTTTCTTCTCACCACCATCATTTCCTTAACGCCCGCGTTGTGTAGCTATTCGATTTTAAGGGTCCCAAAAAATCCCTTTAGTGCGTGCATATTATAAAAAAAAATGATTTCTGCGTTGAAGAATACAACTGTCACTATCTCGCCTTTTTCGCCTTATTCAGCGTTCGGTTTTTGACCAATTTTTTAGAGACATTTTTATTGATCTAGACGGATAGGCGATACTACACTGAAAAAGTCTTCCGCACTTTAATCTCTGTTTTTCGGATGATACAAAACCTGATTTATTTATTGTTTGTTTAACGTGTTGTGGATACTAACACCGCCTTCACATCTTGCCGAAGAAGGCTATCCAATCCTAGACGAATAAACCAACATCGGACATATTTAAATTCAAAGAAAACATTACCCGTTAACAACAAATGCTTTAAATTGGCTTTAAAATTAAAACAAATTGAATTTAAAAAAATAAAGGGATCTAAACCATACACCATTTAAGTATTATCTACCATCTTTCTTGGAAGATATGTCACTACGTTTACTGTTTTTTATTGGATATGTCTTCTCTCTATACAGGTCCTTTCTACCAGGACTTTGCTAAAAAAAACAAATAAATCAAGCCTCTCCAGGCGCAACATTACATACAATAAATAAAGAAATAATAATAACATCAATATCTATCCTTTGATATGTATTCTAAACAAACACAAACAGAGATTTGTCGTCATAATATTGCCTCTTAAGAATTCACTAACCCTCCATCATAACGAAAAATCCTTTAAAAATCATTCATTCTAATACTTCCACGGCCCACACAAGACTCCATTCAACTGGAACTACAAGTACAATACGCTCAAACAGCAAACATATAATCAAAAGGACATCAATGAGACTATGCAAATAAACTTACATCACATACGTTACATCACGTACGAGCACATCCTCCAGATGATCCATTCTGGCGCTATTTTCAGATCTTCGTTGACGCTAGTCTACATATTCCATCACAGAATCGAACACACTGCAAACAGGGCAAACACAAAGAATACCATGGCTACAATGTCCTTGTGAAGGTTACGATCCCGATAGAATGGCCGGGTAGTGTAGGACTCCTTACGTATTTGCTGGAACAACCATAGAGGTATCACGAGCTGTAGGATGTCAGGAATCATGAATCCAATATCTCGCACCACTTGGTGTGCATATCCTTCGCCCCGAATCACATTCATAATAAATTGGTCGAAACTGCTGGCCGCTATGTGCAGCAGGGCAATTCCAACGATGCAGAAGACCTTTTTCGATGTGACGGCATTGTTGGTGCTGGCTAAGTGCATCACCATCACTGTTGATATCAGTTCCGTTATCTGAAATTTAAATGGAAGTAGGGATATTAATAAAAAAAAACGAATTATACTCGTCCTCCTTGTATGCAAACGGAGTACAATGGAGACTGAAAGTGGTCTCAATGTATCGCTTCCCAGGGTGGGATTGCGATTGTTGGCGGTTGTCACAATTATTGGCAACGCGATGCGGTTGTTGGATTGTGTTGGATATGGAAGAGTAGGTGATACTTGTTCTAGGTAGTAAGTACACAAGAGGGATGTGAAAAGGCGCGAACGTTTGTGTCCCTTTAAATGAAAATAATAGACATTTCTTTATAAGTTCTGAGCAGAGCACATGAACAACAACACTCTGGGAAAAATCAAAAAGGACGCACGGCAGGAGCAACAACATTGCGAGAAAAGCGGATAATTCTACGGCCTGCCTCAAATTCTACTCTACCAGTGACTAAAATAAGGGCCAAGAGCGGAGTATCAGCCAGCATACCAACGGTCCGAAGGATAATACGAAAAAGTGGTATTATACAGAAAAGAAAAACGTAAAAAGAAACCTGTTTTAATGCACAAGGAGCATCGAATGAATTTTGCAAGAAAACATGTCGCTTGGAGCAGTGAATGGGAACGCGTTGTTTTTTCGGATGAATTAAAGTTTAACCTTGACGGCCCCGATGGTTACAACTTTTATTTCCACGATCTAAGAAAGGAGGAGCTTATTTGGCAAGACATCACATAAGTACATCAGGCGTGATGCTGTGGGGAGCTATTACCCACTAAGTTGGAGTTTTTGTCAACAACAATGAACGGAAACAACTACAAATGTTTGCTGGAACGGTCATTTCCAAAAGTGAAAAACATTTTCGGAATCCTGTCTTGGATATTCCAACAAGACAATTCCCCTATCCACATTTCCAGGGTTGTTAGAAGTTGAATTCAATCAGAAGACGTGGAGCTTTTGCATTGGGCGCCCTATTAACCGGACTTTAACATAATCGAAAATGTTTGGGCATGGTCATGGTTATCTCGTAAAGTGTATGAAGGCGGCAGACAATTTGAAGGCAAGGACACTTTAATCGAAGCTATTCGTGATGCCTGGGAACAAATTGCTCTTAATTTTTTAAAAAAAATTATGATTCTATACCAAACCGTCTTTTAGAGGTCATATCGAAAAATGGGTGGCATACTCATTATTAATGTAGAAAAACAGAGAAGAGATCAAATGCAAAATTAAACGTCATTCAGGTGCTGGTAGTGCAATTGAATATGGGTTTGTAGATCTTATATGTGGTGAAGACAAGTTGCTTATCGGAACGGTATATAGACCAAACAAGAACATTAGTCTGTCGACATTTTTTCAGCTCATGGATGAAATATCAGTTCAATCTTCAAAGATTGTTATTTGTGGAGACTTTAACAGTAATCTTTTAGTTGAAAACAATTTAGTTGGCGGAATGGAACATTCAATATGTTCCCAGTAAATACCACTATTCCGACACATTTCTCTGAAGATTCTAGGACACTTTTAGATGTTTTTTTTGTAAGTGATGTAAATGGGGTACTCTTTAAGGATCAGCTTTCAGCACCAGGCTTCTCAAAGCATGATCTTATTTACATGACATTTGACTTTGAAGTTCAGGGTTCGGATATTTCGTATAAATATAGGGATTTCAATTCAATTGATTACGTCATTTTAGAACAACATGTTCGCAATGTCGAGTGGAACAGCGTTTATTATACCTTACTTCTTCGAGTGATCAAATTGAATTTATAAACTCACAAGTATTATCGCTTTTTAATACCCACGTGCCACTAAGAATGAAAACGCAAAGGCACGATCAACGATCATGGTTTACTCCTGAAATTCGTGAACTCATGCAGCTGCGAAATCAAGCTTTTTGCAATTGGAAACGGTATAGGATTGAAGAATTCAGACAAAACTATCGAAATCTGCGCAATTTAGTCATTAAAAAAATAAGATCGGCAAAATATTTTTTTTACTGTAACCGTCTGAGCCTATCTATGGGTGGCAAGAAACTGTGAAAAAATGTACGTGACGTAGGAGTGGCGAAGAAAAAACAGTTCCTGATGAAATCGACGGTAATGTTTTAAATGAAAAATTTGTCACTTTACTCTTCCTTCCGCTTTCAGTTATTGCCCTTCGACTTGCTAATGAATATCAAAACGACCTGGAAAATTTGTTTCAATTTCCAAGAATTGAGAATACTGATGTTGTGGAGTGTCTTTTGTCGATAAAGTCTAATGCAACAGGAATAGATGGAATACATCCCAATCCCAAGTTCCTAAAAGTCATTTTGCCTGTCTTACTGCAACACCTAACACACATCTCACACAACACACAATCCTCACAAAAGGTATTTTTTCCGACCAGTGGAAAATGGCACCCATCGCAAAAAGTGCTCATGATTTCAGACCCATTTCAATACTGCCATTGTTGTTCTACCGCACTCATTAACGTAATTGAAGATATACGAGAACCCTTAGATGATGGTAATATTACTTTTCTTATACTGCTGGATTTTTCGAAAGCATTTGATACGGTTGACCATATGAATCTTTGTAACAAGCTGTCACAGTTGTTCAAATTTTCAAACTCTGCCGTTCAACTCAATAATTCATATTTAGCTGAAAGAAAGCAAGCTGTGTGTGTGAATGGTCAAATGTCCCGTTTCCTTCCTACTGCCAGAGGTGTTCCCCAGGGGTCAATACTTGGTCCCTTGCTATTCTCTCTCTACATTAATGAACTTCCTCAAATCGCTTCCCAATCCACAATCGAAATGTACGCAGACGACGTCCAGTTATACAAAAGCTGCCCTCTTGGATTAATCGAAGATTGTGTCTCGGTTATTAATGAAGACTTAGAAAAGATCTTATTCTTCGCCAAAAGTAATGGTCTCTTTTTGAATCCGAGTAAGTCTAAATGCCTCATTATCTCCAAAAAACCTGTTGATCTGTCATACTCGTACTTTCCACAAATTACTCTTGATGGTATGGTGCTGTAGTTCATTATGTAGAGAATGCAAAAAATCTGGGAATGGTATTTAACCGGAAATTAACTTGGGACACACACATCAATACAGTAATAGGGAAATTATATGGTATACTGCGTACTTTATGGGTCGCGCAAAGTTATACTCCTCTTAAAATTAGGATATTGCTGGCTAAAACATTGGTTATACCAATATTGATTTATGGATGTGAGATATATTGCAACTGCGACTATAATAGCAAAAGAAAACTAAATGTTGCATATAATAGTGTAGCGTGATACATATACGGGCTAAAATGATATGATAGGATATCGTCCTTTTCAAAAGCTATCTATAATGTTTCATTTGATAATCTCATTCGGTATAGAACTTTGATTTTGCTGTTTAGGCTAATGCAAACACATCAACCTTCTTATCTATTTGACAGATTGCGAATGTCCTCATCGATTAGGTCACCACAAATTTTACAATTTCGTTTCACGTGTTGAACGTCTGAACGCCAGTTCTTCATTAACGCTTCTCGTTTATGGAACAATTTACCTCGAAGTATACGACGTATCAGAGACCCCCGAACTTTTCAAGTAGTTCATTGTTTGATCTTGGGAAATTCCAACGGTTGTTTCTTATTTACACTTTAATTTTATAACTTACTGTTGGGAAAATATGTACCTGTTCACAGGTAGTAAAAGTTTATGGGTATACAATTTCCAACAGGTATAAAAACTGAAAATCGATTGAAAAATGTATGGCCTCATCCTTGTGATCGCCAGTGTAAGTGGATCAGTGAGAGATACAGCTACTCGGTAAAATTTGTTCGATGATCTGCACGAATTGCACTTTCATTTTGTTCAGACTTAAAAAATAAATAAAAATAAATACATATTCGTATATGTATTTGACACTAAAAACATACAGTCCTTGGTTTGGAGTCCAAGTTTGAGGAAAGGAAACAACAGTCGGTCATGAAAGTGACATCACCAGGACATCACCAGGTCTTGTCGTTTCCTTGGGGCACTGCAGTGACATTCTTAGCCCGTCCCTTCACGGGCAGGCACTTTAAGTTCGTTAATCATTTAAGTTTCGTTCGTTAGTTCAAAGGAAATCGTTTCAATGAACACTGAACTTTCTACGAACTTCCACCCTAAATTAATTAAATATGTATTTATATGTAAGTAATCAGCCAACGATAATTATCTCATCGATCAAATAAACAAACAATTTATTGTGACTGAACACGCATATGACCGAAGCTATTGCAAGCAGATAACTCATTAAGTAGAAAAATTAGTACCTATTCATGCAGGATTTGAATCACCCAAATAAATCCCCCATCCCCCTTGCACTTACCGTAAAAAACAATTGATGATTCCATTGGTGGTAGAAGTCATCATTATAATAGTTTATATACGCCCACCACGCATAATAGTGCGAGAAGATCGACAAGAAAAACAGCAGCACCATCGAGTATCGCACTCGGTTCTGTAGAATCAAAATTATTAACTGCTTGATACATTCGTAGAGTCCGATCACAGCCAACACTGTCAGAACCCACATTTTCATGGAATTCTGGGTCGCATTGAAGTACATGTGCTTGTAGGAGGCGATGCCCGACTCGTAGGGTCCTTTAAACACAGTATCCCAGCAGGAGCACGAACAAAACCGCCTGTCCACAAAGCGAGCATAGCTCTGCCAAAAATACCACAACACTGCAATGTGTGCGGGCGGTATTAGTGCTGGGGCAAGGCTTCCACAGGCCGCTGGCAACCACTGTGTATTAAACATTTTAGTTCCGCTACTCTTGTCTGCAAATGTGACAAATTGTATTACAATAACTATGAATTGCAGATACTTACCAGTTGAAGATGCGCTATGAACTTCAAGCCTAACTATTCAGCCGTTTGAGTGTCCTTCACATTCTAGCTTTCGTTACTTTTTAAAAGAATTTTAGCTTTGCAGAATTTCCAATGTTTTTGTGTGTGCGGATGTTCTGTGGGTGGTAGAAAAGAAAATGTCAACTATTAAGCACGCGTGAGACCACTCCAAACCTTCGACACACTCTGACAAAAAAAGACAAGTATAGCTGATTGTATGATTGTGGATAGAAATAAACATTCAAGTCGTTTAGCAACGCTGGAGGCGGTTAATCACAACCAAGAGGGAAGGTTTCATTCAATCGATAAGTTTAAACTGAGTTTAAATGAAGTCTACATTGCCTCCAATACAAACACAATTACCATTTATATTTACGAGATGCAATGTGGCTACAACGTTGTGGTAGTTTACTTTGATAGATAGATAGATTTATTTCGCATAATAATGATTCACATTCGGTACGCTACCACACATTTTATATAAGTACATACATACATATGATATTTTTGTATTTTACTACTGAAACAATATATTTAACAAATCTGAAGAGAATTATGATTTAGCAAATAATAATCATTTTGAAGGAAAGTGCGAGAAAAACATCGAATTTAAAAAAAAAAATAAAAAAGAAAATAACTTATAATAAATAAATAAAAATAAAATAACAAAAAAATAAAAAAATAAATTAATAAATAGGTAGATAAATAAATAAATAAATAATAAAAAAGTGTGTAAGTAAATAAATAAGTAATAAATAAATCAATAAATAAATAAATAAATAAATAAATATATAAATAAACAAACAAATAAATAAATAAATAGATAAATAAACGAATAAACAAAAAAAATAATAAACAAATAAATAAATTAATTGATAAATAAATAAATAAAAAGACAAATAAATAAATAAACGAATAAATAGATATATATATATATACAAACACATAAGTAAGTGTATAAACAGGAACAACATAAGATAGAGTTTAAAGATTCATTTGATTGATAAGGGGATTTTCCGAAGAATTATTTTTACTTATGAAGTTATCGCTTAGTTTTTGGATTCTAGCACAAATCATTTCAACATTCGCTCTTCTGTGCAAATCTAGGGTGGAGTAATGCCATGGTAGATTCAACATCATTTTTAATATTTTATTTTGAGCTATTTGCAGCTTCTTAATGTGACATTTTGCACAATTTCCCCCATACTTGGCACCCATAAAGAAGAATGGCTTGAAAAATAACCTTGTGCATTATTAATCTGTTTTCAATAGATAGTTTTGATCTTCTGTTGATAAAGGGGTATAATATTTTAATATCGATGTTAATTTTTTTATAGTTGTGCTGGTGTGATCTTGAAAAGTTAAGCTTGGATCAAGATGCAAACCCAGGTACTTCACTGATGGTGCCCAAGTAATGTTAGAACCATTAATATTTATATGGCTGTTTGGAAGATTGCATGATTTTCTTTTTCTGGTAAAAAATATGGCATGCATTTTCTCAGCGTTCAATTTGATTTTCCATTTTTTATAATAACTTGCTAATATTTCCATCGCATTTTGTAGATTCCTCTCAACGTTGAAAGCAAATATATGTGATGACAAAATTGCAGTGTCATCCGCGTAAATACCTATTTCACAGTTTGGTACACTCGGTAAATCAGAAGTGTATATATTATATAAAATGGGCCCGAGGACGGAACCTTGCGGCACACCTGCCTGAAAATACACTAAGTTGGACGCGCTACCATTAACATGCACACTGAAACAACTGTTTGATAAGAAACTTTGGACTAATTTACATACCTAGATACGAGGGAAAATTAAAATTTATCATTTTGTGTATGAGACCAGCGTGCCATACAGAGTCGAATGCTTTCTCTATGTCTAATAGTAAAATTCCCGTTGATTTTCCTTGTTCTATCGTTTAATGTAAACGTTCCTTATGTTGTCAAGCCCTCCAATTTTATTCACTTTTATGGAGTTTATGATGTATTTGATGTCCCCTACCGTTATGATTTCATTTGGAGGAAATTGAACAGATGAAAAATTGAGATCGCGAGCGTATCGTATCATGAACTTAGGTGGTTGTAGTTACATCTCCTAAATCATGCGATGCCATATGATTGTTTGAGAAGTTAAAAGCGAGTTCTTTCGCCTTCTCAAGATCAGTAAAGAAAGTTCCTCGTGATTTGAGGCAGGGAATTGGTCTATTTTTTCTCCTAATAACTTTTGCAATGTTAAAAAATGGCTTTGTACTTTTCTCTAGAGAACTAAACTTTCCGTCCCACTCTCTGTTGCGGTGTTGTAAGATGAGTTCAAATATGAGCTTATTCAAATAGGAAACTTGGTGCCGAAATATAGGTTGGCGATATGTTTGCCAGTGCCTTCGAAAAGAATTTCTGGTTCTTATAAGTTCTATCACATGCATGGGGGGTCTTGTGCTGAAGTTCTTTTTTCTATCTTTGGGATACAAGTATCAACAGAACTTAGTATATTACGCGAAAAGAGATCAACCAGAGAATCTATATCTTCTTCGTTTGATATGTTTAGTAAATTTGCAGAAATATTCCTCGATTTACTGTTTAGCTCTGAGCGAAAGCGCGCCCAATTCGCATTTTTAACATCCAAGAAGTATTGCACTTTTCGCTCCCCCGACCAAAGAAGCCTGCAAAGTACAGGGTTGTGAACGGAGCTGAGCTCATTTAAAGATATTGGCTGAGAAATTTGACTAGAGGTGTTTGTAAAAAACAGATCAAGGACCAAAGGACTTCCACGAGAACAAGCAGGAACATAAGTGGGACTAGGAGGAAACAGAACAGATATTGGTAACATGACGCAAAGATTTGCAAGTAAATTTCCCCATGTATTTACCCTATTGCAACCCCAGTCCTTATGTCGGCAATTAAGGTCCCCTCCAATTAAGAAATTTTCTCTGGTAGAAAATAACTTCCTAAGATCATTTTCAAGCCTAATCTCTTCTCTATAGTTTGCTTTGGACTGCCAAAAATTGTTTGTATTAGAATGAATTAATTTCGTGTCCCTATTCAGAACGTTAAATACTAGAGCCTATGAATTTGAATGTACCGTGGCTGAAGAGAAATGTGATGTCCACTAAGGACATCCTTCCCTTCTCGTATAGTCGGGCCGGGATTAAATCCCTAGACTCAGTCTCTTCAAAGTCCATCGTAGCCCTAGACTGCCGATCATCTCTTAAGAATATGGCGAAGCAGTTCGGCATTAACCTCTGTTGGGTGCCGGGGCATAGAGACATTCCAGGAAACTGAAGGGCAGATAAACACCGATCTCTAGGTATACCTATCGCTACATGAAAACTTATGTTTAAGCACCTCGCAAGCGAGAGAACAAAACTTAGGTGAACAAGTAGTACTACATGTCTAGCGATTAAGCATATCTGACCAAAGCTGGACCTGCGACGCTCTTATTGCGTAATCTCACTAAACCGACTGCACATTAGCTCTACTATAGGTGTCATTGCAGGACACTTTCTTCTTCGATGCCTCGCATGAAGGTGCTCACGGCATCGCTATGCGGCGTTGTGATTTTTTTTGTTATTATTGTTGGTTTCCATTTTTATTTTGAATCCAAGCCCACAAGGAAATGACATTAAAAGCCATTTATTTTATTTGGAAGAATGACATAACACCGGGAATGAAAAGTGATATTATTTGCCCGTCCCGGGTTAAACGTGAAGGAAGAAGAAGATATTATTAAAGCGTTAACCAGAACTTAAAGAATACGTTTTCCAGACATTCGTGTGTGCGAAATTTCCACTGTATCTGAACGGTACATTTTTTTTTTTTTATAATTTGTTTACGCTAAAGGGATTTTTTCTGTTGTTACAGTACGCTTATAGTGCTAAGAACACAGTGTAAGCATTTGTGTTTTAACAGCAAGCAGCACCTGGCAATATCGTATTTCATTGCATGATTTTCGGTGCTACTTACTATTAGAAAGAATAGAGAGATAGGAAAGTAGTGTTTTGGTGCAGTTGTAGGGTTTTTCTCCACGGGTGGTGTCTAACCATAGATGAACACTTCATCTGGCATGAGCATATTCACCGACTTCGTCTACAGTTGAAGAGTGCAGTCTTTGCGATGACCTATATCAAGAAGTATACCCCAGTTGAAGTCCAGAGGAATGTTTACTTCTCTCTTGCTGAATCCCGAATACGATATGGGATCTTAGCTTGGGGAAATGCCTCAAAAACTCACCTCGATACTATTTTAAATCTTCAAGGACGTTTAGAAAAAATCATAAATGATGACTACAATATTTTCAGATTTCTAGATGTCAATAGTATTTTTAAGATGACAACTCTAATCGAATATTATGATGACAATAGATTCCGTAAACCTATAAGCCACAACCAGAACACTAGAAGACGAGCCCAACAACTGCTAGAAACCCCAGCAATTAAACACAACTACGGAAGAAGACAGCTAGCGCATGTGATTCCAACCTTATTCAACTCAACACCAGATAATTTAAAAAACATCTATAATTTTAAAAAACGCAAAAAACTTATTAAACTGCATTTCTTAAGTGTAAATTCGGTTAACTAAACCTTTTGAAACAAAATGTTCTCATCATAACTCTCTTTCATTCATTATTCAATGTAAAAATCAATTTTCTAGCTAACATAGCTTCTGAACTTTTTCCAATAATATAACCAAATTTAAATATGTATATATTAACCTGCAGATAAGCCTTTCGCTTTGCGGGTAAACGATTAATTTTTTGTTATTACCTAGTCATAGTTTCCAAAAAAAAAAAAAAGATTCTTAATACATAAACATGCTTACTTTGACATTTGATTTCGTTCGAAAGTTTGTCGAATTCGAAGAATCGATATTTTGAGATGTGATCGAATACAAGGTTTTACTCGTTGAGAACATTACTTTATTCGAACGAATAGCGCATTGACTATTCATTCGAATCTCAACATAAGCCTGCAATTATGTGATTAGTCAGGGCTATGACACTAGTTCGAAAATTTCTGTGGAGGTTTGATTTAGTAGGCTTATCACCGCGGCCACACTGGGCGTATTGTGATGTCTTCGTTTTGGCTTAAAGTTCACTCAGGACGGATTTCTTGATAAATTCGGCTGTGTCTTTGGGTGAGCTGAATCGACTAGTTCAAGGTAGGGTTTACCCAAGATTCGCAGACGTGTTTTTGTTAGACAGTCACAATGGCTTAGAATATGCTCTGGTGTATCAGAGCTATGACATCTTCTGCCATAAAACACTAGGCAGTATAATGGGCCCATCGCGATCCCTGCTGGAACCAACTTTACCGTCACTCGTCATCCTAAACCTCTTCCTCAAAGCATTTCATTTCCATACAAAAAACTCACAAATTTGTTGCAGACAATCGACGCTACCCATTTTTTAGATTATCAAATAAATAGTTGCCTCAGGCGTCTTCTTCTATGTCGAGCGACACACACACATTGAAAAAGAATGGGCGTAATGTCTTCCGTGACCCAAATATCATTGCAGTATGTGCATGCGTCCATCTCTGAGAGCCCTTTTTGGCTTGCTTCCTAAAAAGATGCCGATTGTCATTCTAAGCTGACATCTACTAAATTTAAAATCGACACAGTTTTCTTCAAGTTTTGTTCAAGTTGGGCTACATGGCCTATATACCTTGTGCGCCACTATGTGACTCCATCTTTGACTATCGATTCTTGTAGGCGCTTCCGATAACTTCCATTTTACAACACACAGGGGAGGTTTTATGTCCATTCTTGCCCTTTGTAGACGCATTTCTTTCCCTTTTCTTGTTAGTTCATTCGCGTGCTCTATGCCGCAGATACTGGGCATCTAGCACTGTCTAATCGATGCTGTTCGCATAATGCCTATGTCGTTGTGCGACATATTGAACATTGATTTATGAATAATTTAAATATTCATTAAACAAATCTGACTTTTCTGTTTTAAAAATTTTTCGTCATAATACGTTGTTCTATAAATCTGTGGATTCATAGAGAAGTTATACAAAGCGTTCCGTCCAAGATTTTTATTTATAATGCCAAGCGTTTGCAAATGCGCACCCAAGTATTTCAAGTGGTATTCTTTCAAAATATGGCATGTAGCTAAAAAGTGGAAAACATTCTCTTTCTAACAGGCCAAAAATGCATAAAACCTTACTTACATTTAGGGTGAAAAGTTATATTTTTGGCACGAATAGAAGGGCAAATTTGAGAAACTGCTTATGACAATTGATCCAACGCATAATCACTGAGCATATAGGTATATATTCATCATTTCATCTTTTTTCGATGGCTTAAAAACGGTCATGTAGCATGTAATCAGGCCCAACGATGTGAATTTATTATTCAACAGTTTATATTTACAATAAATAAAAGTGTTCTCCTATTTCTATAATTACAATGGAATGTGGTAATGTATGCGTGCATATTTAAGTAATTTTCCTCGCAGAGGTGAACAAACGTTTATTTATAGCGCGGATGGGTAATTGTGCAAATAAAAATGAAAATACCACCATCAGCTCCCAATGAGCAGAGAAGATAGAAGAAGTTAATTTCAATTACACTTGCCTGTGCTGTGAAAATGCGATTACCCAATTAACCGAGGCCGAGTCGTAAATGTTAATCCTCTGTGTAGTCAATAAATTATTTACGAAAAGAAACAATTGCGTTCGTCAAACTAAAAATAGCAAAAGAACTATTTTACTGGAAAGTGCTTCGGATTGACGTAATCGATTTTATTTCAAAAAAGTTTTTGTATTTATTTAATAAGTTAGGATTGTTTTGCTAAACACAACAAGGAAATTCTCAACGTGTGTGAGTAACTTGCGTTTCAGTTATTGGAAAACAGCGCTTTAGGTGAGTCCAAAGAGAATCTGTGGGCGGATTTCAAAAATTCGTAAACTTGATTATTTCGGGACCCTAGAGAGTATATGGTTAAAATTTCAGCTCTCTAGGTCCAGTTTAAAGGCCTAATTTTTGTCGACAGACGGACGGACGGACGGACATCGGATAGATCGACATTACTATCGATGCTGATCATAAATATAGTAACTTTTAGGGGTCTACGGGCAATATTAAGGTATGTTACAAAGTATGCGTCAAAATTAATATACCCTTAGAATAGGGTATAAAAAGGTAAAAAAAACTGACGGCTCAGGCGCAGGTGTTCAAATTCTCTCTTGGAGACAGCATAATATAGGTGCTTCGTTTTGTGTTCAGTAGTAGTTTGAGCGACAATTTCTTTTTTAGAAAACAGTATTGAACAGTGTTTCGGGATTTTAAGTTTTATTTGGATTTAAAAAGAAAAAACTGGATATTTAATAAAATGACTGTGAAGAGTTGATAGCGTACCATAACGAATTTAATGCCTTTAATGCGGATATGATAAATTGATCAATTACTATTGAAGAAAATGAGCTGAAAATTAATCCTAGTTGATTTGTGAATTGGAGGCAATAAGTATCTCAGAGATACTTGTATCCTTAACGACCAAATATTGCTAATGCCCATTATTTTTCATTCCAATTTCCCAAGCAATTTGTTACTTAACGACAATGAATCGAAAGCCGTACAATTTATTGAAATTACATGGTAAAACTATGATACTTATGCCAAAATTGTACCAAAGATTCAACCTTTCTCATAAAAAAAGAATAGATACGAAAATTCGTACCGTGAAAACGAATGGCTAGTTTAAAAATGTCGCTTTAATTTGACATTAGGTTATATCACCAGGAGCTCCTTGAAACCCGAACAAATTATATTTTTCCGAAATGTCCTAAAAAATCGCGCCGCTATTTCTGTATTCAAGGTTAATTTCACTAAATTGACGTTTTATCAATTATATTTCTCATCTACCTACATGGTATACGGGTCTTAACACGTATGTATGTACATATGCATAAACATCACGCCAAAGAAGTAAAACTTCTAACGCGTGTGCATGAGTACCTACACACACACTTTTTCTTAACATGTTCACTAACCTGAAAATAAATTCATTTTGTATCAACTTTGACAACTAAGAAGATACTCTTTTAGACCCACCAGAGGAGTGTTCAAGCTTAAAAAATTGCTCTTGTAATACTGGATCAAATCTTGCCATCAGTTGCACCGATTCTAAAATTGTCTGACGTCTTCACAATGAATGCGGAAAGCAAGATTTCGTTAAGTTAAAAATATTAGTGTCACAGTTTTTACAAAGTGTATGAGTACTAACTTTGAGGTTCATAAAACTACAAAAAAGTTTCCTTGGCAAAAGTACTTCGCGTTATTTTTAATTTTTACGAAAACTAGAAGACGTTTACCATCTGGTTTTTAGTATTTAACTTAAAATTGATAAGAGCTTAACTATAAAAAAAACAGTTGCTAACGTCTACTTAACTACGTAAGATCTTGAGAGAAATTAGTTTGAAAACATAGGGACGCGCTACAGTCTGCTTGGGCGAACTCTTGAATACCCTATTCTTATTCCAATTCATCATAAGCAGAAATCTTAGTATGGTTGAATTGTTAAGAACGCTCTTCATATGTATTTTGTTATATAACATTTAAAGAATTTAATCGAAAAGAACGAAACTTTTTTAAAAAAACGCTCCCTAGGTCAAACATTTGTTTTTCAATAAAATTGTTTTATTTAATTGCGGGCGTGTCAGTGGGCGGATTTTGAAAATATTTACATATGAGAATAAACGGCCTCTAGAGAGTATATATACAAGGTGGCGCAAAAATAACCTTCCGATGTTTTTTGGCTGTAATTTAAAAAAAAAATTAAAAACTTTGATTCTTCTTGTGGATTATTTTCATTTGGTCTTTTAATTTTTTTTACATCAAGTCGATAATATGATGTCATGTAAATGGCCGCCGCCACAGTTGATTGTCATTTGAGCCCTTTTTATGGCATTTTCCATCACTTTGGCCGAAACTTCCGGCGATAGGTCCTCACATTGTTGACTGATATTGTCTTTAAGAGCTGCAAGAGTCTGAGGCTTGTTGACATAAGCCCGCGACTTCAAAAAGTCCCACAAAAAGAAGTCTGGAGCGGTCAAATCAGGCGATCTTGCTGGCCAGTGCAAATCGCCAAAACGGGAGATTAGGCGCCCGGGAAATGCATCCTTCAGCATATCGGTTGTGGCACGTGCAGTGTGTGCCGTTGCACCGTCCTGTTGGAACCACATGTTTTCCAATGCCAATTCATCAAGTTGCGGCAAAAAGAACTCGTTGATCATTGCTCTGTAGCACTCACCATTCACAGTAACCGTTTGGCCCGCGACGTCTTCGAAGAAAAAAGATCCGATGACTCCTCCAGCGAAAACAGCACACTATACAGTGACTTTGAGCGGGTGTAATGGCTCTTCGTGGGTTACACGCGGATTTTCAGTGCCCCAGAAGCGTAAATTTTGCTTATTTACGTACCCGCTAAGATGGAAATGGGCCTCATCACTCATGATTATTTTTAATGAAAAATCATCTTCCTCTTGGTGGTGATTAAGGATGGCTTGAGCGTATGTTAGACGCGATTGGCGGTCAGCAGCTAACAGCTGATGCACCGTCTGGACTTTGTACGGAAACATCTTCAAATCTTGTACCAAAATTCGCTGTAAAGACCGTCGACTGATACCCATTTGCGTGGCACGTCGTCTGGTCGATGTCGACGGCGCTTCCATGACATCTTCGGCTACAGCAGCGATATTCTCTGCAGAACGGCTACTCCGGGGTCTGCCACGCCTGGCAGCATCTCGTGTTGTGCCAGTCTCTTCGAGGCGAGCGGCTAAACGTCGCAGTGTTTCACCAGTAGGCGTTGGACGGGTAGGAAATCTGCGACGAAATTCACGTTGTGCCAAAGTCACCGACCGATTATTGCTCAAATAAATAGTCACCAATATTCCGCGTTCTGGAGCAGTGTAGCGTAACATTGTTTATTATCGTGTATTTCGCATGTGTTTACTACAAAAATGTCAAAACAGAACTGACATTAGTGGCCAATCGCAAAATTTATAGCATTTTCTGATAGGAGGATTACTTTTGCGCCACCTTGTATAATAAATTTCAGCTCCCTAGCTTAAACTTTGACTTTTCAATAAAATTGTTTTATTTAATTGTGGGCGTATCAGTGGGCGGATTTTAGAAATTTTATCTCCTGAGCAGTTTTAGAAGTCAAAGATCATATATAAAAAATTTCAGCTTTCTAACTAAAAATTGGATTTTTTCGATAAATTTGCTTTTTGAGTTTGTGGGCGTGTCTGTGGGCGGATTTCAAAAATAAACTTAATTATTTTTTGCCCCTAGAGAGCACATGGTAAAAATTTCAGCTCTCTAGGTTCAGTTTAAAGGCCTAATTTTTGCCGACAGTCAGACGGACGGACATTTTTTTTGTTTTATGTTGGGAATCCGCTGGAAGTAAAAAATCATCGAAAGATATTGCAGAGCTAGTAAGCGAGGGATGCTTCTGCAATAGTGATGGACTTTAATTCATCTAAAAAAAACTCCCGGGGAACTGGCATTCGCCATCCCGAATGAGATTGCACCTAGTCGACGACTAATCGGCAATTTGTTTTTGAACTATTTGTTGAATTTAAGAGATAAATCCGCCGTTTGTCGGATTTCTAAACTTTTTTTTGTTTGAAAACAATACCTGATTTCTTAGCCCTAGCTAACTCGTCAAGAGGTTTTACCCGTCTTAATCTCCTGATTGCATTGTCTTTATTTAATAGTTCTGTTATTTCTGTGTTTACGTGGTGGAGAAGCCTACTTCTATGCCTTTGAGCAACCTTCTTAACTTCATCTTCAACCATTTCATTGCGATTGGCATTGCGTATGTACCAATTTGCATTAACTATGTTCCTTAGTACTTTATTTTGGAAAACCTGAATTGTTTGTAAATTTGTTTGGCATGTGCATGCCACAACTGGAGTCCGTAGATCCATACTGGTTTCAGAACTTGCGTGTATAGCAATAACTTATTGTATATATACCAATGTATATATGCCAATACATTTTACTGTATAGCATGTTCAACTCATCTTTTTTTTCTTTACGTGCGCTTTCCAACGCAGTTTAGCGTCTAGAGTCATGCCTAGATATTTGGCTGTGTTTGAATATTCCACTACATTGATGTTAATGTAGACTGGAATGTGTGGTACGTTTTTATACGTAAAATTAATATGGACTGACTTAAGGTCATTTAATCTAATCTGCCATTTAGTCAATTCTGAAATATTGTTTATTGCTGTTGGAAGCTTTTTTGTTGCTATTTCGACAGTTGCTCCAACAGCAAGGACAGCTGTGTCATCTGCAAAAGTAGCTATGGTGGTTTCTTCACTTTCAGGAAGATCGCTAGTGAAAAGTAGGTATAGAACTGAACCTAGCACACTGCCTTGCGGTACACCAGCATTAATCTCTCTTAATGTTGAGTACTCTGCATCTTGTTTAATTCTGAAGAATCTATCTGATATATAAGACTCCAGAATGGTCGCATACTGCTTCGGCAGTTGCTTTTGTAATTTGTGTATCAGTCCTTTGTGCCAGACTTTATCGAAAGCTTTCCAGCGACTTTCCACATGCTTGGTACATATCTTAATTTAAATGTAGCATTTATAATCTGCGCTAATTTTTTTAAACATTTTCGTAGAAATTGTTTTAAAATTTCTCCTGTAATCAAATCAAACCCTGGGGCCTTTTTTATATTTATGCTTTCTTTAATTTCTTTGGCAAGTTCTTTAGGTGTTACCGACCGAATAGGTCTATCTTCTTCGCACCTTATTCCGAGTCCTTAATAACCTTTATCTTCATAAGGTTTGAATACGTCTTCAAGATACTCAGCGAAAGTGTTTGCTTTCTCTTGGTTACTTTTCGGCCTTACCTTCTCTGGTTTTTACTGGCGGAATGTGAGCTATTGGCCTGTTCAATTTCTTTGTTGCCTTCCAGAGCGAGTAGTCGGTACTAGCATAATTTGTTAGACTTGTGAGGTAAGTTTTCAAAGACTCATTATTGAATTCTCTTACAGATTTTCTGGGCTTGGCACCCTTGTCTGTTGGCAGCGTTTTCTAGCTTTCCTCTTTTCTGTAATAATTTCACATATTTCGGAGGATAAGAGTTTTGTTTGATCTTTTTTGTTGTTTTGGGAGTGGCAGCCCACGCAGCTTTTTGTATTCTGAGCGTCAATATTTGGACTGCTTCTTCTAGTTGATCTTCTGTTTGAATAGCTGGTGATAATTGGATACTTTCTTCCAACTTCTGTCTGAAGTAGTTCCAATCAGTCAGTCTATTTACTAGTTTTGCGCTATGGTCTTTTATTATTATTTTATCGCTAAGTGTTAAGAGCACATATATAGAGGAATGATCTGATTGGAGATCAGGTCCTTCCGCTATGCTTATTTTATTTGAAGATATATTCTTGGATAGAAAGAAGTCGACAAGATCTGGGGTTTTATTTCTATCTGTTGGCAAATAGGTAGGTTTTCCCGTTGAGTGATATTTAGCGCCATCTTCTTTAATTGCTTCATATAGTTCTCTGCCTCTAGTATTAGTTAATCTAGATCCCCAATACTTATTTTTGGCGTTAAAATCCCCTCCCGCGATTAATCTATTGTGAAATATGCGGAAAAGACTTTTAAAATCATTTTTCTTTAGTCTATAGCTAGGAGACGGACATGGCTAGATCGGCATTACTATCGATGCTGATTATAAATATAGTAGCTTCGTGTCAAAATTAATTACCCTTATAATAGGGTATAAAAAGGAAATCATTTCCAATATAATTTTCTTTCTTGTTTTGACATGTGGCTTCGAACGTTAAATCTACTCTAAAGTTGTTTTCGATTCGAAATTAAAATTGTACTTTGTATAACATTTGCATTCCGACTTTTGAATTAAAGAGTGATTTAACTTTCGAAACGAAATACAAAATAGGGCCGCTGATCTACAAGTTCTAGCTATTTGCTGCATGTATTTCAGCGCGATTACGCCGTATATTTATACGACATTTGCTTTTTTTGTTCGTTGTGTGCTCCCTTTTCCGAATAAGTCATGCCTCCTACCTGATGCAGTTAGAACTTTTGTGACAAAAAATATTACAATAACATATTTAGCTTTACTTTTCAATGTTAAGTTATTATTTTTATTTATGGAGATTGAACACAGAGGACATCTCGAGATCTGGTGCCCCAATTGACCTACTGCCCGGACCCACCTCCCTTAGTTCAGCAGTTCTGAGGCGTGCCAATGATCGCAGAGGTCAAAACTAGGAACCCCACATGTGGACCAGCAGGGATTAACTAAAGTGGGAGGGTTATGATCACTTTAATCCCGATCAATGCCTCACCGCCATTAAACAAATTTCATTGAAGACTAAGTATTTGGAAACTCTTTCCAAACTGTAGCTTTTTGCATTTTATTAACGTTTCCTGCTTTAGAATGTTTTGGTAATTATACCCTATTCTAAGGGTATATTAATTTTGACGCATAGTTTGTAACATACCTTAATATTGCCCACAGTAAAATGTGGTGTGTCTGCCTGGCAGTACAATGGACCAGTATTGAGTCTGAGTGCTCCAGTGCAGAAAGTTTCACACATCCCGACAAAAAAAAAAAAAAAAAAAAAACCTTAATATTGCCCGTAGACCCCTAAAAGTTACTATATTTATAATCAGCATCGATAGTAATATCGATCTAGCCATGTCCGTCCGTCCGTCCGTCCGTCTGTCGGCAAAAATTAGGCCTTTAAACTGGACCTAGAGAGCTGAAATTTTAACCATATACTCTCTAGGGTCCCGAAATAATCAAGTTTACGAATTTTTGAAATCCGCCCACAGACACGCCCACAAACTCAAAAAAAAACAAAATTTTGGAAAAAATCGAATTTTGAGCTAGGAAGCTGAAATTTTTTATATATGATCTATGACTCCTAAAACTGCTCGGGAGAAAAAATGTTCAAAATCCGCTCATTGACACGCCCACAATTAAATAAAACAATTTTTGAGAAAATCCAAACTTTGAGCTAGGGAGCTAAAATTTATAATATATACTCTCTAGGGGCCCTTTATGCTGATGTGTAAATATTTTCAAAATCCGCCTACTGACACGCCCACAATTAATTTTTTTTTTTTTGAAAATTCAAAGTTTGAGCTAGGGAGCTGAAATTTATAATATATACTCTCTAGGGGCCCTTTATGCTCATGCGTATCTTTTTTAAATCCGCCTACTGACACGCCTACAATGAAATAAAACAATTTTATTGAAAAATACAAGTTTGAGCTAGGGAGCGTTTTTTCTTACAAAAGCTTCGTTTTTTTTAGATAAAATCTTTTAAATGTTATATAACAAAATATGTAGAGCGTTTTAACTTATGAGGGATAGGAATAAGAATAGGGTATCCAACAGTTCGCCCAAGCGGACTGTAGCCCGTCCCTATGTTTATTTATTGTTTTGTTAATTTTTAATTACCGATTTTACAAAACTACAAACAAAATTGTGTTCCACAAAGAGGTGTGACCAGCACTTTATGTAATTGAATTGCGAGGCCTTATGGCGGTTAGGTAAAAAAAACAGCAACCCTAATTATTATTGTTATCATGTAACTTGAATTGTTGTTTTGTGATAAAGAACTTATAACACTTCAACGCAAATATTCAACTGTTGTAGAAGACTATTACTATGGGTTGAATTGCTGTCAAAGTCTAGAATTGGTATTTTAAATGAAACGTGTTTTGGTTCTGATCAGTTGACTATTCTGGTGTTGGTGAGTTTGGGGGTATCACACTCAGTATCCGTCCTACCTACTGAAATTATTTCACAAAAAAATCAAAACCACATTTTCCTCAATTTGACGTTTTAAAATAGAGCCAATCTGTCAAAAATTTGAGATCGAATCTTTCGTTTAGGGGGGTAAATCTAGAGCAAATATTTTCTTCAGTGAAAAACCGCGTTAGTATCGCTGTTCCACACACCTGTATAATCGAAATCTGGAGTTTCATCTGGGTTATATTTGATGTCTTATAGCAAACTTTACCGTTTTTGTTGATTCGAACGCGTGACCTGCCAATCAGTTAGTAAATACACTACCATCGCACCAATGCCACCCGCAAGGAGGAACTGAAGGTAGTATCCTTGTTTTCTTTGCTTATAGTTTCTGCCACTTCTCATTTTTGTGGGGGTTTTCACAAAACATGTAGACAGATGTAGATTCTTAACGACTCCACAAACAAACCTATTTACCACTTTTGATGAAATTATTTTTTTTGTTGATTTTGTAAGAAAACAATAAACAAAATATTCCAAAATGGACAAAGGCTCTCAACCCAAATGCCACGCCCACGTTGTGGGATAGGAATATGTATATTGTATCCAAAAAATGTTCTCAATTTCGGCAACAACATCATTATTTGATTTGCCTTAAAAAAGTGATTCGAAAGAGAGAAGCCTTCCGATATTTATTGAGGTCGAACCGGTGGACGTCACATCGGGATCAGTAGTGAGGTAGTAAAGCTGCCGATTTTTTCAGAGAAAAATATCTAGAACTCGTTTCCTAATTCCCTCTTTTCAACCACTTAATATGCTTATAGGTGAGGAAACTTGTTCGGCTTTTGAGTTCAGATGAAGCAGTGAGAATGAATAGGATTTCACTGATTCGATGTAGCAGAAAGAGAAACATGATGCGTTTGACAGATAAGTATTCCTCCTTTCTTTTAAAAAAAAGGTTTCTCTAAGCCAGCGGAAGAAAATCTTAGAGGGTTCCATTGGTGGAATATGCCAGATGACGACTAATCAGCTTGCATCATCTACTAGGTACTCAAACACATACTACACAATAGATTAAATAATTCTGCACATACTTTATCGTGCCTGTCCCAAGAGAATGCATAATGGAAGAAGTCCTGCAAAGAATTTTTTTATAATTCGGATCTGGCAATATTTTCCTCTTCTTCCTTTTCAGCGAGGTTACGATCAAGATTAAGGGGATCATAATCCTTCATGGTTCGCCTGTGGGGTTCGTCGATTTGACCTCAATGAACATCGGCCTCTCGGTTTCGGATCACTTTATCACGGAGGCCAATCATTATGCAGGTGTTATTGCATTTGTGTGATCCAGGATTATCCGCCTCTTTTGTACGATTTCGACACGTGCATACTTCCATCATTGATTATTGTTTGATCGACCTTTTCGGACCCCGGTGATCTCCAGTTGTGTCAACCCATCCGATGTGCATGCACACATGCGGGACAGCTTTAAGATGTTCAATGTGCCACTGGGCTCACCTGGATGTCTGAATTGCCTAGATGTGATTCTACCCCTTCGTCGCCTTTAACGATGCTACAGTGGTATTCTTAGCCCGTCTCTGCACGGGTAACATCCCTTCTACATACAAAGCCTAAAGGAATAGTTACAGGTAGATTGAAGAAACTTGCTGATGTGTACGGTACAACATATATTTAAAACATAGGGGCGGGCTACAGTCCGCTTGGGCGAACTGTTGGATACCCTATTTTTATTCCTATCCCTCATAAATAGGCGTGACAAAAGTCTAAGTATGGTTGCATTGTTAAGAACGCTGTACATATTCTGTTATATGCGCTTGCGAGCTTTGCGATAGTGTGGGCCTTGAAACTAAAAACACCCAGGGAAGGCATGATGTTACCATCCTTCCAGTAATCGCAGCTAGTCTAAAGACTAATCAGCAATTTTGTTTTAACATTTGCTTATGTACTTATGTACTGTTTTTAGGAACTAACTTTGGTTTGTTACCTTTTTTATACCCTATTCTAGGGGTATATTAATTTTGACGCATAGTTTGTAACATACCTTAGAATTGCCCGTAGACCCCTAAAAGTTACTATATTTATGATCAGCATCGATAGTAATGTCGATCTAGCCATGTCCGTCCGTCCGTCCGTCCGTCCGTCGGCAAAAATTAGGCCTTTAAACTGGACCTAGAGAGCTGAAATTTTAACCATATACTCTCTAGGGTCCCGAAATAATCAAGTTTACGAATTTTTGAAATCCGCCCACAGACACGCCCACAAACTCAAAAAAACAAAATTTTGGAAAAAATCGAATTTTGAGCTAGGAAGCTGAAATTTTTTATATATGATCTATGACCCCTAAAACTGCTCGGGATATAAAATTTTCAAAATCCGCCCACTGCCACGCCCACAAAAAAATAAAACAATTTTATTGAAAAACCAAAATTTGAGCTAGGGAGCTGAAATTTTTAATATATACTCTCTAGGGGCGCTTTAAGCTCATGTATAAATATTTTCAAAATCCGCCCACTGACACGCCCACAAATAAATAAAACATTTTTTTTGAAAATCCAAAGTTTGAGCTAGGGAGCTGAAATTTATAATATATGCTCTCTATGGGCCCTTTATGCTCATATTTTCAAAATCCGCCCACTGGCACGCCCACAATTATTATTATTTTTTTTTTTTGAAAATTCAAAGTGAGCTAGGGAGCTGAAATTTATAATATATACCCTCTAGGGGCCCTTTATGCTCATGTGTTAATTTTTTTTAAATCCGCCTACCGACACGCCCACAATTAAATAAAACAATTTTATTGAAACACCCAAGTTTGAGCTAGGGAGCGTTTTTTTTGATAAAATCCTTTAAATGTTGTATAACAAAATATGTAGAGCGTTCTTAACAATTCAACCATACTTAGACTTTTGTCACGCCCACTTATGAGGGATAGGAATAAGAATAGGGTATCCAACAGTTCGCCTAAGCGGACTGTAGCCCGTCCCTATGTTTTCTTAATTCATTATCACTTTGTTCGTGTGATTATGTTGTAAAACATATTTTTCTTTCCTAATTACCTAGTTAACTAGTTCAAATGGTTCAACTCTATGTAATCTTCTAATTAAATTGTTGTTATTAAGTAGTTGAACTACTTCTAAATTAGCAAGGTTGCGAAGCCTAACTTCATGTCTTCTTGCGAACTTCCGAACCCCGTCCTCTACCATTTCAATTTTTAGATCCCTATGTAGATCAGCATTACGTATGTACCACGGCGCATTAACAATATTGCGTAATACTTTGTTTTGAAAGCATTATATGCTTTGAAGATTTGTCTTTCTTGTGCACCCCCATAACTGGAGGCCATATGTCCAAATTGGTTTTAATATTTGCTTGTAGAGAAGCAGTTTGTTGTAGATTGAGAGGCATGAATTCCTCCCTATGAGCCAATACATTTTATTGTATCGTATATTTAGTTCATCTGGTTTTTTTTTGACATGTTTTTCCAACGCAACTTTGCGTCCAAAGTTAAGCCTAAATACTTAGCTGAGTTCGAATGCAGAACTACTTTATTATTTATGTACACAGGTATGTGTTGTACGTTTTTATTCGTAAAGTTAATATGAACCGACTTTAGTTCATTAAATTTTATTTGCCATTTTTTGGTCCATTTGAATATATCATTTACTGTCCTTTGCAGTTTTTCTGTAACTTCTTGTGCGGTTTTTCCTACTGCAAGTACAGCAGTATCGTCTGCAAAAGTGGCAACAGTAGTTTCGTCATTTTGTGGTAGGTCGTTCGTGTATAGGAGGAACATTACTGGTCCCAACACACTACCTTGCGGTACTCCAGCTTTGATGTGTTTCAATTCGGAGTACTCATTATCTTGCTTAATTCTAAATAATCGTTGCATTATATACGACTCTAGTATTTCATGATACTCTTTTGGAAGATATTTTTGTAGCTTACGGATTAATCCTTTGTGTCAGACTTTATCAAAAGCCTGTGTTACATCAAGGAAGATGGCAGAGCATATTTGTTTTTCTTCAAAAGCTTTTTCTATTATATCAGTTATTCTGTGGACCTGATCTATTGTTGAGTATTTATTTCTGAATCCAAACTGATGGTTTGGGATCAGTGTCTTTTCTTCTAGAATCGGATGGAGTCGTTTTAGGAGCATTTTTTCGAATAGCTTTGACAGGATTGGCAGCAATGATATCGGCCGATATGACGTTACTTCACTGGGCAATTTTCCCGGCTTAGGTACCATGATAACTTCCGCAACCTTCCACATGCGCGGAACATACCTTAGTCTGAACGCAGAATTTATTATCTGTGCTATTTTTTTCATACCTTTCTTAGGCAGTTTTTTCAGAATTTCACCCGTTATTAGATCAAATCCCGGGGCTTTTTTCGGGTTGATCTTTTCTTTTATTTCTTTGGCTATTTCCCTAGAGGTTACTGCTGGAATCGATCTCTCGTCTTCGCACATTTCTTCCGTTTGTTGGGAAATATCATTATGGTCGTATGGCTTGAAAACGTTTTCAAGATGTTCCGCAAATAGATCCGCCTTTTGTTTGTTTGTTTTAGCCCAGTTATCACTGCTGTTTTTCACTGGCGGAATGTATGCCGTTGGTCTTTTAATTTTGTTTGTAGCCTTATTGTATTGTATTGTATTGTATGTGCAGTGGGGTCATCAGTAGATGACAAGCACTTAGACCTATTGGTCCATTGTACTTCAGCATAGCTGCCCGCTCGCTGGTTATTGGCGATTAGTAAGATTCAGTGAGGGAGAACCTGCCAGTAGCCTTGGCAAAGCGAAGAATATTTGCAAGTTCAATTTCCCCCATATCATCTTCGTTAACGAATTGTTTGCCTATAGTGGTGAGCCTGGTTCTGGCGAAAGCCGGACATTCACAGATGAAGTGAGATGCCGTTTCATCCGCCTCCATGCAGCACTCACATAGGCCCGAGCTCCTAATGTGAATGGTTTTGAGGTGCTCGTTAAGAGGACTGAAACCGGTGACGAGACCAATCAAGGATCTCAAGTCTTTCCTGTTTAGTCCAAGCAAAAACTTAGCTCTGCTGCTTTTTGGACCGTCCACTAGCTTCTTCGAATACCTGCATGAGACCAGGTCATGCCAGTATTCGGAATGTTGTTGGCGTAAAGCCGAATCCATTTCACGTTTGTGGACGGATGAGCAGCATCCTATGGATGGTTGTGGGCCAATGAAGGCTGTTGAAGAGCCCTTCCTGACCAGAGCATCCGCTCTTTCATTACCCTCGATACCTGTGTGCCCAGGAACCCAGGCAAGTGATACCGAGTTACATCTTCCCAGACGGTTAAGCCTAACCATGGTTTCC
Source organism: Portevinia maculata (assembly GCA_949715645.1). NCBI lineage: Eukaryota > Metazoa > Arthropoda > Insecta > Diptera > Syrphidae > Portevinia > Portevinia maculata. The sequence continues at coordinate 84,004,791 of OX454527.1, forward strand.
TCAACTATTTTTGAGTTGAGAGAGCAAGCCGAACAGGCTTTGATAGCGGCTTGGCTATCTGAGCAGATGTATAAGGTTTTACCCTTAATCCTTCTCCTTAACAGGATATTGGCGGCAGTGGCAATCGCAAAGATTTCTGCCTGAAAAACAGTTGTTTGTCTACCCAAGGCTGCAGATAGATTTATCCGACAGTCTCTAGAGTAGACCCCGGCTCCGGAGATACCGTCAATAAGTGAGCCATCAGTATAGACGATGACATCACCCGGCCTAAAGCCATTCCACCCCTCACTGTTCCATTCCTGCCGTTCAGGAAGGATGACCTGAAAACGGCGCTCAAAGACTTGCTTCATGCACACAGTGTCAAGTGCTCCTCCCCGATGGCCAGGTAGGCTGTCATAGAGAGCTCTGTACCTAGCACCTCTTGCCCCATCGCCGAGATTGACCTGCCGTCCAAGTACTACACACATGCGGTATAGTGATTTTCTGGCCTCACTTTCAGCAAGGAACTGCAAGGGAGGTAAACAGAGCAACACTTCCATAGCAGCAGTGGGAGTTCCTCTCATCGCACCTGTAATGCATAAGCACGCAAGGTGCTGTAGCTTCGACAGTTGACGTTTGAGGATGTGAGCTCTAGCCCACCATACAATCGCACCATACATAAGGTAGGGCCTAACAATGCACGTGTAAATCCAGTGAACCAGCCTGGGACTAAGTCCCCAGGTTCTGCTGAACATCCTACGGCACTGCCAGAGAATGTTAGTTGCCTTCGAAATCCTAGCAACCAAATGTTCAGAAAAGTTAAGCTTTGGATCTAGAACAATACCCAGATACTTAACCTTGCTTGATAGCTTTAGTTGAGTGCCCTGGAAGTAAGGCCACCTCACTTGAGGTATTGCCCTTCTACTCGTGAACAGCATCATCTCAGTCTTCGCGGGGTTGACTGACAGAGCTTGCTCGCGGCACCAACTCCCAACACTATTGAGCGCTGTTTCCATCCGCTCACAAAGAGTTGGTAAACTCCTGCCGCTGACAATAATGCACACATCGTCAGCGTACCCAATAACAGGGTGACCTTCCCCATCAAGTCTTCTCAACAAGGAGTCGACCAACAGGTTCCACAATGTAGTGGAAAGTACACCTCCCTGCGCAAAGCCTTTGACAGCGCGCACAATTCTGACACAGCCGCCAACAGCGGCTGTAACTTCTCTACTCCTAAGCATTTCCAGGATCCATTCCACAGTTGTAGAATCGACGCCCATCAGTGTTAAGGCAGACTCAATTCTGCAAAAGGTGGGATTGTCAAAGGCACCCTCAATATCCATGAAGACAGCAAGAGCATAGTTCTTGCGGTCGAGCGCCCTACGCACTCTGGCCGTCAGATCCGTTAATGCCGTCTCAGTGGACTTGCCTTTTTGATAGGCGTGTTGGCTATCATGAATACCCAGCGAAGCTGGAATACTCGTAAGCCGTACGTCAATCAGTTTTTCAAGGCTCTTTAGCAGAAATGATGAAAGGCTAATAGTCCTGAAGCTTTTGGGATGATCATAGGCGGCCTTTCCCGGTTTGGGAATGAAAACCGCCCTAGCTCTTCTCCAGGCTAAAGGAATATGTCGCAGAGCAACGCTAGCTCTGTAGATTCTAGTTAGCAGTGTGAGCAAAATCTCGATACCCTTTTGCAATAGTATGGGGTATATGCCATCAGGTCCAGGAGCTTTGAAAGGAGAAAAGGACAGGATAATAGCTCTCGCCCTCTCTCTCGTAACAATGCTCGCCGCGACCCGCCACTGCTCAGTGGTAGTTCTGCCTTTGTTTGGCCACACGCAACTATCCACGGCTTTGCAGCCAGGAAAGTGGGTGTCCATTAGCAGTTGAAGTGCCTCCTCATTGGAGTTGGTCGAGGTGCCATCAGGCTTCCGAAGGACGTCAAGCCTGGCTCCCGGATCAGCTGAGAGGACTCTCTGCAATCTCGAAACCGCGCTAACATCCTTCAGTTCTCCGCAGAACCTCTGCCGAGATACCTTCTTAGCGCTCTTAATTTGCCTCTTGTACTCCTTCTGCGCATCCGCATGAGAAGACCAATCGGCTGCCAGGTTAGACTTCGTGGCCCTGTTAAACAGTCTCCCCACTCTTTTCCTGAGAAGGGATAACTTAGCGTTCCACCATCTGGTTGGTTTCGCACCGCCAACCTCCTTCTCCGGGCAAGCAGTATGAAAGACTGTAATAATACCGCTGTGTAGCGTGTCGGTCGCCTTATCCAAGTCATCGCTACTAAGGATCCTGATAGGCAGGGAACTTATCTGACCCCGCAACTCCGTGGAATAGACGTCCCAGTCAGTGCGTCGCACATTCCTGATTTTGCTTCTGATCGGTCGATCTGCACTTAGCTTAAAAATAACATACCGATGATCAGATGCAGTTACTTCCCTTGAAACCCTCCAGCTCGAAACGATGCCAGATGCAGCAGCGGTTGCTACTGTCACATCAATAACTTGCCGCCTCAGCCGAGTGACAAAGGTTGGCTCATTACCAGTGTTCAGTATATCGAGCTGGCTGGCAGCAAAGAAGTTTAGTAGGGATTCACCCCTGCTATTTGAGTCAGTACTACCCCAAACGCGATGATGCGCTTTCGCGTCCATACCAACGATCAAATGCTTGTTACCTCGTCGGGCATGCTCGACAAGCCTTACCAGTTCCACCGTTGGAGGTGGGGCCAGTGAGCCAAATGGGAGGTACACTGAGGCTAAAATAATCTCAGTAACCAACCCTCCTCGCTTAAGACACATTTTAATAGCTGTACAGTCTCGAGAACTGAACTCAGGCATAAGACTAGCATCTAAGCCCTTTGCTACAAAGATGCACGTGCGAGTATTAACAATCCCAGGCTTTACAAAAATTGCTCCTGGTACACCCGAGATGCCACTTACCGCCCCTTATACAGATAAGGTTCCTGTATGAGGCACACCTCTGTATGCAGTTTTCCAAGACGATGACACAATGTAGGTGAAGCCGCCTTGGAATGTTGCAAGTTAATTTGAAGGACCTCCAGTGATGAGCTAGCCATAGAGCTAATTACCACTGGAAGTTCCAGCCTTCTCTCCCCTCTTTTCTGGCCTGAAGAACAGGCGAACAGTGAGGAAAAAAGGCCGGTAAGAGCACTTCCCAAGCATCTTCGCCGAATCGTCATCAACACCAAAAGTATACAGACTGCCATCCTTCATTTTGTTGAAGTGATAGACCCTCCACTTATCGGTGGATAGACCCGGGTTTTGACCCTTGAGAAGATCGATGATTTCCGTAGTCTCCAGATCAGTTTCTGGGACAAAGACCTTCATCTTGGTATATCCCACTAGCTCTGACGGGTGAAGACAGACAAGGTCACTCCCGTCAAGCTTAGGGAAAATCCGAGCAAGATCAGCTCTGACCCACGCATTCGTGGCTTCATCACTACAGCAGAGGACAAAGCCTCCATTAGTCTTGATGATGCGCTCAAACGCCTGGCTAATGCCTTCCTTGACTCGCCTCCTTACAGCGTCCTTCAAGGCCTTGTCCAGAATGCAGATGTTTTCCGCAGTATACTTCCTCAGGTGATCACCCGGGAAAACAACCGCCAATCGCAAACCAGACAGGGCCGAGTCCGTGTAGCTCCTCTTTGGTAGGGGGGGTCCTGCATCATTGCTAGTGCAAGACCTCTTTGTGCCTTTGGATGCTGTACCAGCTACCTTAGGTGACCCCTTAGCCACTCTTGTGTACGTCACCTTCACAGACTTCTCTGTTTCAGTGACCGTCTCTGAAACATTGGGAGCGGACAGATCAGAGGCAGTAGGTACGGGGCCAACAGGTTTGGGGTCGGCATTTACTGCAACCCTACTCTCCGAGTCCACTATTCCTCCTCGCTTCTTCCTCTTACCACTCTTCCGTTTCTTTCGCTTCCTACAGCCTGATTCCTTGGTAGTTTCAACGCTAACCGATTCGCAGAGCCCATCAGTCGCGGAATCCTCCGAGGAGCAGCCGGAAGGAGCCTTCTCGCATTCCTCAAGAGAGAGCTTCTTCAGCTTTTTCCTGAGGGCCGCCTGCTTCCTGGAAGGGCTGCAGAGGGGAGCATCGCTGGACGTGCTGGACAGGAAATCCCGTGCTCGCTTCGTCAGGTTCTCCGCCCCCGCGTCATTCACAGGAGTAGTAGCGGCGTGATCTTTGTAGCCTTCCACAGTGAGTATTCTGTACTAGCATCGTCTGTCAGATTTGTAAGGTATCTTTCCACCGATGCGTTTTTAAATTCTGCTATCCTTTTTCTGAGCTTATTGTTTAAGCTATTAAGTCTACTTTTATCACTTGGAGCTCTTGACAGTTATCATCGCTTGCGAGCTCGTCTCTTTTCTGATATAATGTCGCAAATTTCGTTGGGATACACGTTTCTTTTTACTTTGCTATTTAATTCTGTTATATAACATTTAAAAGATTTTATCAAACAAAAACGAAGCTTTTGTAAAAAAAACGTTCCCTAGCTGAAACTTTGGTTTTTCAATAAAATTATTTTATATAATTGTGGGCGTGTCAGTAAGCGGATTTAAAAAAAAATAACACATGAGCATAGAGGACCCCTAGAGAGTATATACAAGGTGGCGCAAAAGTCATAACCCAGTGGCGTTCACCAATCCGACTGAAAACTACATAGGATAGATGTCAAACGTCGTGGATCATTTAGAACATCGTCACACAGAATTGCCTAAGGCACACCCAAGGCTGAAAACCCTATCGGAAGATGCTATAATTTTTGCAAATAGCGGCAAATGTCAATTTTACTTTGACATTTGTGAAGTAAACAGATGACAACTTTTGCGCCACCTTGTATTATAAATTTCAGCTCCCTAGCTCAAACTTTGGATTTTCAAAAAAAGTTTTTTTTTGTAAATTGTGGGCGTGTCGGTAGGCGGATTTTGAAAATATTTACACATGAACTTAAAGGGCCCCTAGAGAGTATATATTATAAATTTCAGCTCCCTAGCTCAAATTTTGGTTTTTCAATAAAATTGTTTTATTTTTTTGTGGGCGTGTCAGTGGGCGGATTTTGAAAATTTTATATGCCGAGCAGTTTTAGGAGTCATAGATCATATATAAAAAATTTCAGCTTTCTAGCTCAAAATTCGTTTTTTTTTCAAAATTTTGTATTTTTGAGTTTGTGGGCGGATTTCAAAAAGTCGTAAACTTAATTATTTCGGGACCATAGAGAGTATATGGCTAAAATTTCAGCTGTCTAGGCCCAGTTTAAAGGCCGAATTTTTGCCGACAGACGGACGGACGGACTGACATGGCTAGATTGACATTACTATCGATGATGATCATAAATATAGTAACTTTTAGAGGTCTACGGGCAATATTAAGGTATGTTACAAACTATGCGTCAAAATTAATATACCCTTAGAATAGGGTATAAAAATATATGTTATTGGCCGAAAGTGCCCGAAGCCAAATGTTCTGTCGGACTCTAGTAAATATGAGTTAAAAGTAGGTACTTCCTGTCAGAACGAGTAGAATTTGAGAAAATTTAAGTGGTAGGTATGCAAGAACAAACTTATTGGAGAGGCTTTTTGATTGATGTCAAGGTTCCAAACTTCAACGCCACCTAAGGTAAAATAAATACTTTGCTATAGGTCCAAGTTTGGTAAACGTGTTACCCGACAAAAGTCAACGGGTTGATGGTTGATTGCACTCGAATTCACCCAAGAAGAACTCTTACAATAGTCGTCATCATCTGAATTGCACTTCAAGTTCCCAACACACAAGCAAATTCGATCAGAATGAAGTTTCTGATATTAACCAACTAGAACAGGTTAATATGGCCGCACTGTGTCAGAATGACAGGTCGAGCTGGTCGAAATTACAACAAACCAGATTCTGTCAGTCTGGAATATTTTCTTCATCTGAGTTTCATGCTTTTTCTTTTTAATAATTACACATATTAGGAAAAGGAAAATGGGTGCTGTATTTTTCTAAATTGTATAGTTAAATTAAAAATAACGCATTCAAATTGGGTTTCCTTTAAATTGCTTCTTCTTATCGGTCACGCACTGTACATTTTAAATAGCTTACGTATAGTGAAGAAATAATTTAAATGTCAACACGGCACATTGAATGTGTACAATGTGTACGCAAGATAAGAGTCTGTGTCAGTGCAAAGATAACTTCTACAGATTGCCGGTTGTAAGCAGTCTTCTTATTACCGGTTAAGACCACCTCACTTAATATGAGCGATTTTCACTATGGGGGACTTTTTTTACTCACCATTCTTAGAACATCTTTAGAAACGCAATCCGAAATAAAAATTTGTACTTTTTTCATCCGTTGTAGTTGTTTTTAAATAACTTGAATTTTTAAAAGCTGCACTTATATTATTGGAACAAAAGGTTTTTTCCTCGTCCTTATTTTTCAACACAATCAAATTTCACTTGTTCACTTATTTTGTTATTATAACTTTTCGCAAGTATATTTTCTTTTTTTATCAACGGCTAACGACAACCGGTACTGAACTAAACCCCAGCCACTATACTTTCTGAAATTTATATAAATTTCAATTTGGCAGATAAAACTCGCGCAAGCTGTTTTCGATGTTATCAGTTTCAGTGTAAAGAGAACTACCGAGAGAAAAAAAAATCAATACCTAAAAGAGCAAAATAAAAGCAGTCAACAAACCAAAACAAAAAACGCACAACCAATCTCTCTATTTAGAAATAAGATAAGAAAATTGGTTAAAATAAGAGACATTAATTTTTTCGAAACATTAGGTACAGACGAAAAGATGAAATTCAAAAAACTGTGCGAACACCAGACGGTTAATTTGAAATGTGATTTTTTTAATATTTTTTTTTTAAGCTATAAATCCCCGATAGACGGAACTCACTTTTAAAATTGGCAAAATTATCTCACCCCGAGCGAATTGAAAATAATACGTCAGCCAGTTCGAGACCACAACAATTCAAAAACAGCTTTTTCAAAAATAAATGGATAGGGGCCTGTAATCGCACTGTACGTACAAACATATTTTTGCAGTGCTGCTATGCAGGCTCAGTGGTCAGTGCGTAAAGTGAATGAAGTGAGGTTCTTATCACAGCAGCACCTAATAGAAATAAAAATTAGAGGTAGCTTTAATTTACGGTATCGCAGATACGAAGGGTTGGAGAAACGTTTAAGCCTTCTATATGTATAATAAAGTGCGACCCCCTTTATTTCTTTATTTTTTTCTTTAATGTACTAAGACTTTGACTCGAAACATGACCAACTAAGTCACCTCTGTTTGGCATCTTTCACTTGCAGGTCAGGCTATCAAAAAAGGCAAGTCTGTAGTTATTTGTTTTTCAAGGTGATTATTATTTATTGTTTTGTATGGGCGTGATCCGATGATAATGTGCGTGCATGCCTTTCCGCTTTGTGTCGTGTATGTGTTGCATTTTTATCGATTTTAATTGATGAGAAGGCGGAATTAAATATACCTATGCTTGGACTACTTGAAAGTTTTAAAATAATTTAGATATAAAACGGAAACTTATTCAATGAACTACTATCTCGCTTCATAACATCAATATTTTATAATGGTAAATATGATAAACCAGCTTTATCTGTCTATTAGATCCTCAAAACAAGCAACAACGACAGTAGATAACTTGCTACCCTATCTCTACGCAAATAAAATTTTGTTGCGAGTTATGCAGACTTCAACCCGAATTCGAGAATCGAAGCGACACAAGTACGATAACTAGGGCGCCAAGAATTGATAACGGTTTTTTGTAGAAGGGTCAAAAACAAGCATTTTTTACTATAAAGTACTATACCGGCTTTGAAAGCCAGAAATCTGTTCTATAATCCTAAATTTAAACTAAATTATTTATGTCAATAGTTTTTGAAAAATTCGCATGCAAACTCAAAATTTTGATAAAAGCAACGAAAAAAAAAGTTTAGACCATTTTTTTCAAAATTGTGAAATGAAGTGCTAAATTGTTTATATCAATTATGAATCGAACAAAAAATAAAACCGAATGATTTTATGTCTTCTAGTTTTTGAGAAAATTTAAAATTAGTAAAACTACTTTTTTATGAGATTTTTGTTTTTTGCTTGCTTACATAAATACATCAGTGCTAGCACCCAGCATTACGGCGTATAAACAGTGAGGTATGTATTGGGGTAGGTGCGAGGTTGCGTGTATGCAATTTTTTTTTTTGCATTTAAAGAAACTTTGAATTTATCCTTGTATGTATATCCAATGTCAACGAAATATATGTACTTGTACATATACGTAGCCCAAAGTTGCACATTTAAAGTTTTCAGATATGAAAATGTAATGCATTATGAAAAATTCACATTACCAAGGTACAGTAGAATGCACCTATATAATGCAACTAAAAAAGGGTTTTTCAATAAGAGCGCTACAAAAGTTTTTTTTAAATAAAACAAAAACGGTTTTGGATATCAATGAAATTCTTTATTCCTGTGAAAGTACGTTCGATGCCATTATTTTCGACGGTTTTCAAGCATAAATCGGCCGGTACTGCTGCAATTTCACGTTCGATATTCGTACGAAGTTCATCAATCGTCGCTGGCTTGGCATAGGATAGACTTGACGTAGCCCCATAGGAAATAGTCTAACGGCGTCAAATCGCACGACCAAGGCGGCCAAGCGACTGGAACATTTCGTGAGATAACACGGTTTCCAAACTTGGTTTCCAATAAATTGATTGTGGCATTCGCTGTGTGGCTTTTGGCGCCGTCCTGTTGGAACCACATGTCCTCCAAGTCCATATCATCCAATTGGGGCCAAACATATTCGGTTATCATTGAACGGTATCGATTCCCATTCACACTAACGTGCCGGTCTTGATCATCACGGAAGAAGTACGGCCCAATGACGCCGCCGGCCCATAAACCACACCAAACCGTAATTTTGTCGGGATGCAATGATGACTCATGGAGTACGTGTGGATTGCTGCCTGACCAATACCGCATATTGTGTTTATTGACGAAGCCATTCAGCCAGAAATGAGCCTCATCGCTGAAGATGATTTTTCGACGGTAAATTGGACGTAGCGCTCTTAACGTTGAGGCCACTGACTCCGAATTTCGGTAGTAAATTTTAATAATTTCGACTCGTTGTTGGCTCGTATATCTTTCCATCACGAAATGGCAAACCTTACTGAAGAGAAAAAAAAGAGCGGCAAGAAATTCGGCGTCGTTTGCTGTCCCTATCGCTTTACTTTTGTAGCGTCCCTGTTGAAAAACCCTTTATAATGTTCAAAGTATACCTACTTAGATCATAAAAAAAAACAAATATTCGAATTTTGTACCGTTGTTGCAAATGTGGTAGGTACAGGTTATTGTTTAACAAGGTCATTCGTTATTCAACCTTTGTAAGAGTGAAGTGTTTTTTTCGGTGAATACAAAATGGCGGCTTAGCAACTACTACTTCATCCTAAATTAAATAACTTTTCAATATTTTGTGCGTTCGGGGATTTGGTGTCGACCAACGAAAAAAGCATCGCTTTTTAGAAGAAATTGGTCTAATTCCAACTTAAACGTCAACTCCCCCACTGTGTTGCAACTTACCGATGAAAGTGGAAAAATATGAAAATTTCAAGTTCAGTTGGAGGTGGCTCAAAAAAACCCTCTAAAAAAAGGTGATAAAAATTGTAGGAATACAATCAACCCATCTATCGGCACATTTTTCCATGGGCCTCAATGTCGGCTAGAGATTTGCGAGGTGCTTGCTATTATTATCTCTTTAGTGATCAAAATGCATGTGAGCACGGCTTTACAGGTAAATTAAAATTGTTTACCTTTATTTTAAAATTAGCATTTAATCGCTTGGCGCCATCACGAAAAAAAAGTGAACTAAATAAATCTACTATAATAGATTACTTAAAGTATTGTCGTGAAATAGCCGAAGTAATAACGTCTCACGTTGATGTTAACATTGGCGGCCAAGACAAAACTGTTCAAATCGGCGAGACTTCTCTTACAGAAAGGAAATACCACAGAGGCCGTGTAACCGAACAGATGACCTTCGTAGAGTTGGGGTTGTTTTGCAAAAAAGATAAGCTCGGGCGCTTCTTTAAAGTGAACTCCAAATGTAAGGAAAATTTGTGGCCTTATATCCACAAATACGTTAACCCAACACCAGTCGTATTTGTACCGACAGCGCACGCCAGTACATAGGTGTTGAGAAAATGTTCCCTAGTTGTACGACTCATGAAGTTACGAACTACAGCAAGGGCGAATATGTTAACAAGACCGATGCAACCAACACCATTAATGATCTGGAGAATCAGAACGAGCTTCTGGAAAAAAAACATTTTTGCCTCAAAACAACGGACCACCTTCACCAATATATGGCACTTTTCTTTTATCAGAAATACAGCCTTGAAAAAAAATATAAGGACGACTTGGGCTCCCAAATCATGGAATTTTTACTAGACGTAAAAAAAGTATACCCATGTTATATTGATGGTGAAAAAAGTGACGGTTTGCAAATACAGGACTTCGACCCTCCCACCCTTCACAGTGAGCACTTAGAGGGTTTTTTTACCGCCAAAACAACCTCGGCTTCTCAACATCAACGACGAACTCAACGAACTCGACAGTAACAGTCCGGGCGATGATTTCATTGACAAGACTTACATACCTTTTTAATACATTGAAAAAATGAATTTTTAACTAACTCCTTACTCACAAACTACCTGACTGAGACGCGTAATGCCATGCAATTCTACCTCCTCGTGGTGCATTCTGGGTAACGCTAAATGAATTGCTGTACTTTACTTACAAAGATGAACCACAATAACATTTATCTTCAAAATAAAATTACCGTAAATACCAAAATTCAAAAATATATAATAATCATAAAAACGTAGTTTTAGTAATTTTCAATTTTCTCAAAAACTAGAAGACATAAAACCATTCGGTTTTTGTGTTCGATTCAGAATTGATAGTAACACTGACCACAAAAAGCCAATTTAGCACTTCATTTCACAATTTTGAAAAAAAATTGGTCTAAACTTTTTGTTTCATTTTTTTTATCAAAATTTTGAGTTTGCATGCGAGTTTTTCAAAAACTATTGAAATAAATAATTTAATTTAAATTTAGGATTTTATAACAGATTTCTGGCTTTCAAAACCGGTATACTACTTTATTGCAAGTATTGCCGTTGTTTTTTAACAATTTTCTTTTTTTAAATTTTAGTATTTTTTTTTTAATTGCCCCTACGTCCTAAACGGGGCTAGAGATATAGACCCCCCCCCCCCCCCTTCCATAGTAAAAATTCTTGTTTTTGACCCTTCTATAAAAAAACCGTTATCAATTTTTGGCGAACAGAAAAATTGAGCTTACAATACGTGTGTTTTTTTACTCAAGTGTATAAAAACAGTAAAAAACGCTCGCCTGTAATTTGGCATCACTGTGCTGGCTGTCATTTGTCATTTCGCCTGTTTTCTCCAGTCAAACTAGAGAATATTGAACATGAAAAATAAATTCCAAAATGCTACTCAGATTAAAAATCTAATTATACCCCATGTAGGGCAAGAAAATTGCAACTAAAAATTATGAAGTTGACCTCGATGGTTCGGAAATAGCAAGGCTTAATATTTTCAATCCAAAATATTGCTCGGACTAAACATAAATTTAAACCACCGTGTAGGGCGAGAAAATCGCAACTTAAAAGTATAAAGTTGACCCCTATGGGACAACTGGTTTGGAAATGGTAGCGGCTCAATATTTTGTTAGTAAAAACAAAACTTCACACGCAAGTAAAATTTGGAGTTATGTGTCAGTTTAGTAGGTGCGAAATGTCAAAGTTTTGTCATTCGATAACAAAAGTTATCGCAATACGTTCAAAATGGTGCTTGGAAGCACTGCTCTATATCCGCTTAAGAACTTAGCGGCGATAGTTATAACATGCAAATGTGAATAAGCGTATATACGCTTGGGTAGAAAAACACACCTATTGAAATTTTGTAAACAGTGTTTTGCTAAATACGGAAATTAATATGGTTCCTTATTTTTCATTCCCTTTTAAACATAAAAAATATTGTATATTTTATTTGTTCAAAAGAACACTCCGTAGTTAAACACGGTTATTTAGCTTTAGTTGGTTAGGATAGCGCGAGTTGTGGGGGAGAATGAACATTTAAACAACACAAAACTGCAAACTAATATCTACAGTTGATTGTAGAGATACGTCTACCTATCTGAGAAAAGAGAGAATACCAAGGTAAAGACATACCCTACACGCCTATGTCGTCTATCAAGCATTATGAAACAGAGCAACCATAAGCAGCCAAGACAGGAAAAATCTCACCAAAACTGAATTTGATATCAGTTTTTTCATTCCGTAATCTTATTTTTTCTGAGAACTATAAAAATGGCCAATGAATAGCGAGGGTTGGAAAGCAATAATGTGTTCATGGTTTGTCATTGAATAAAGCAATTGTTTATTTTTACTATTGAAAATTACGTAATTTTATTGAAACAAATATTTTTCAATTGTGGAATACACGTAGTTTTTCCTTGAAATAAAGTTAACGTTTCGATTAACATTTTTTTTATTTAAATGGTGACATTATTTTGTTTAGTTTAAAAAATTATTTGCTTATAATTTAATTAGCTTTGAGAGCATTTTTAAACATTGGTATTGGCAGAGCTTCTATTTGTTTATAAAAATGTATTATTACAGAAATTATTGATATTGATATCGATATCCATATATGTATATGTAAGGCTTGAGAAATTCAAATCGGTCTGAAACAACTTTGGAGAAGTAATCGAAGTCAATACAATAATTATGGCTTAACGAAAAATTAAGTGATAATTAAATATGTTTAAAATTAAAGTTTTTCTTATTATACCATCATTACCTATATTTTCGTTCTCAACTGACGAGCCTGTAAAAACAAGGACTGGTGGCTCCAAACTTGCTCGCAGTGGTCATATGAACGAGATCAAATTCCACACTATAATTGAACACTGCGAATAATTTTCAGCCCTTTATCTCAAATATTCTGTGTTTTATTTAAATACAAAATTGTTACCTAGCTATGTCCTTATTGAAAAACCCAATACATATTTCTGGTTGCATTCAATACGAAGATCCCGCATTTTACAATTTTTTTTTCTTCAACAAATACCTTTAATGTTTTACAAATTTAAATGTGTGACCAACGTGTTAACCAAAATGAGACGTATAAAAAAACCACTAATGGGTGCGCCATCTTTTTTTTTGGTATGTAAACGTTATAACTTTGATATTTATCAACCGACTGAGTAGACAATGGGCGCGTTCAATTTACAAGTCAACTACTAGTGACTACTATTTTACCTTTTCTCATTGATCAAATAACTGACGTGACCATCGTTTGGCAAGTGATAGACATTTAATTAGTTGTGAACTTGCATTTGACTTGCAAATTGAACGCCCCAAATACATGTTTTTGAAACGTCAATTTAGTAAATTTTAACCACCAATCGCTTCACACCGAAACAACGCGCCGAAATAGTGACGCTGTACATTGAATATAGCCGTTCAGTTGTCTTAACCACATCACATGCAGCGCAATTTGAAGGATGATTTGTATTTTATTCCGTAAAAAGTGCAATGGTCTTAAAAAATATTTCCGAGAAACCGTCCACGTCGCTTGGAATACGGCCAAAAAGTCGATCGTATTGTGTACAGTGAACCTGATTTTTGGAAGCAAATTTTGATGACCGACGAGGCCCATTTCTTACTTCCTGGCGTCAAGCAAAATTGCCGCATTTGGAGAACGGAGAATCTACACGAGATCCATGAAACACCATTGCATGACTAAAAAAGTGACTGTTTTGGCCGGCGTTTGCGCCAAACCATCATTGGGCCAGAAGGCAAAACAGTTGATGGGAATCGATATCGGTGGATTTTGGCTCATTAAGTCTGCCTACAAATGTGTGAGAAAGGTGAGGATTCTTACAACAAGATGGTGGGCCATGCAGTTTCTGCAAGGAAAATTCCCTGGACGTGTGCTTTCAAAAAATGGCGACATTGAGTGTCCACCCAGATATCCGGAATGACTCCACCGGACTTCTATTTATGGGGTTATTTAAAAAGCAAACTGTATGCCAGCAAGCCTCGTGACAAAATCATAGGTATACCGCCCGAGATGCTCGAAAAAGCGATTCAAAAAGTTCACATTTTGGTTTGCTCAATAGAGGCGGCCACTTGATTGATGTTGAATTCAAAACCTAGTCAAGAAAATTGTAAAGGACCACATTAAATAAATATAGGTACCTCATATATGTAAATTGATTGTTTTTTTTAAATTATTCGATGATCACATACCGACATAAAAGATGGCGCACCCGTTACTTCCGTGAAATCGAGTTATCTTTTCTAAGAGGAAACATAAGGAAAAGGCTACAAACCACTTGGGCGAACTGTTGGATACCCTATTCCTGTTCCCATCCCCATACAGTAAGAGCGGCACAAACTTAAGTATGGGGTCTACAAATTTTGTTATCCATGATTTTTTGCACTTTTTTAAAGGATTTTATCGACATGTGGACATGGCAGACAAATTTTTATGAAGGAATTGTTCAAAATGTCTTTATCTACATACCTGGCAAAAAAAAAGGACTTTTGTTTCCAATTCTTTGTTCAATAAAATACCTTTTTTATACCCTATTCTAAGGGTAAGCTGAAATGTTAAACAAATACTCTCTAGGGTCCCGAAATAATCAAGTTTACGAATTTTTGAAATCCGCACAAAAATCGAATATATGATCTATGACTCCTAAAACTGCTCGCGATATAAAATTTTTCAAAATCCGCCCACTGACACGCCCACAATTAAATAAAACATTTTATTGAAAAACCAAAGTTTGAGCTAGGGAGCGTTTTTTACAAAAGCTTTGTTTTTTTTTTTGATAAAATCCTTTAAATATTATATAACAAAATATGTAGAGCGTTCTTAACAATTCAACCATACTTAGACTTTTGTCACGCCCATTTATGAGGGATAGGAATAAGAATAGGGTATCCAACAGTTCGCCCAAGTGGACTGTAGCCCGTTCCTATGTTTTTTAAATGCGTTTGGTAACTTTTTTTTCAGTTTTGGTCATTTTTTTCAATTAGCAACCATGATTGCCGGCCATTCAAAAGCTTTCGGGATATACATATACGAGTACAGCTACAGATACTTTATTAGCTGACATATTTTCAGCGTTTCCATTTTCTTGAAAAAGTCGGAGGGATCGGCTTTTTTCCATCAATCCCACACAGTAGAATAGCCAACGTAGAGGAACACCTCTTCAGAATGATATGGGATGTACCATCCAATTAAATCCAATTAAGTGTACACCTTTAAATTACCGACATTTGCTTTTGGTGTTAATAATTCATTCATCCTTAATTAATTGCACGTGTTTACTCCAACATTCTTTTATAGTGTACCTACACTATAAAAAAAGTGATTTATTTGTCACAGTCATCGCGTGACCAACGATCAAATGCTAGTGTTTAATGAATGCACAATTTGCTGGAAGGACTTCACTCACTCCCATAATTTAAGTAGAGGGTTAATGCCTAGGTCTATTCTAAAGTTTGCTATCCCTTGTCGGTGTAGTAGTATCGTGTAGTATCAAGCAACCTCTAGGCCTCAATATGGTCATAAATAACTTAAATGAAGCGAAAGAAAATGAAACTTTATTATAGCACGTCGTCCTTAGGAGCTTAGGAGGAAATGAATTTGAATCGATTTAGCACACATACACCACAATAATTTTTTTTTTTTGTATGTAGCCAAAGGAAAAACCATCGTTAGTAGTGCTGACATCGTTAGGGTGTTATCCGCTGGCTGTAACAGGTTAAATGAAGTATTTTCGTTTTGCTTCCTTACCTCATGAGTACAGAGTGACTTTTGCAAGATAACTTTTGCAGTAGATAATTTAATTTGTACTTCAGAACGAATTATGTTTATGATGTTATGTGCTCTTTCATGAGCCGTAATGGATTTAATTCGGGTCGATTGAAATAAAAGGAACACATATTTTATTAATCAATAGATAATTTCGAGCCAAATTTTTATGCTGGGTGCATTTTTCTATGCAAACAATAATGAATAGGGCTCTAAAAAAGGTTTGTCTTGTGAAGGCCCGCGCTGTGTAGCTACTACAGGATAAGGGTACTAAAAAATCCCTTTAGTGCACGTACATTGTAAAAAACAGGCATTGTCAAGGCATGCAATGTAGACAAATCTTGCAAGGACTAATATTTTAAAACAGAAAAATGAATACGCCGTGTATACCTTCTTCTTCCTTTTTCTCTTTAACGACGAGGTAAGAATGTGGACTAGATAGACAATAAACCTCCCACTTCACCGCACGTTTTGACCTCTTAATGTATTGGCAGGAATTCCGATTTCGATCTATATCGTCAGTGAATCAAATACTCATGTTGTTGTGTTTGTGTGATCCAGAAGTTTTAAAGCCTGCCTTTATTTCGAATCTACGCTCCTTTGAACATGACAGTTAAAAGTGAGCCGGTCGCGCTCTTTTTCGATGAAGCTATGTTGCTCCTGCTATCATGCAAAGCATCTTCACCTAAGCTGCCGTTAATTTGCCCACTTTTTGTACGGTGCCCAACATTGTGAGCGCCGGGCGCACAGCTGCGGTGTAGAGCCTCCCTTTAAGCATAGCTTTAATATTTCGGTCACAGAAGATGGCTGAGTTTCCCCGATATTTCATCCACTCTGCGCTTACGCGATGTTTGATGTCGTCATCACAGATTGCTTTGCTATTAATCAAAGATCAGAGAACGAACAGCGCAAGTTTTTTGTTTTTGTTTTTCGGTACTTATACGATACCCATTCCCCGATGAAACAGTCAGCGACACATCAACTGCTCTTTGTAGGAACGTTAAATCCTTGATCATCACCTTTACTTCAAGCAGATAAATAAGGACTGCAATAAATATCAAGGGACTGAAGACGCTTCGCTGGTGTACACCGATTATAATTGGGAGCTCCTCGTGCATCTTATTCTTGTCTTTACTGCAGACATACATGTCCATGATCATCTGTACCTTGGTTTGTGGAACTCTTCTTAGTGCCACCCGTAACAGATTCTTTGAATGTCTATCCAAGGCTACCAGCATTCGTTCGACTTTCTGGGAAATCTTAGGCAATCGGCTAGACCGTGCGCTGTGCAATCTCTTAATTATAAATACATAAAGGGTTCTACGAACTATTCTCTATCCGCCGCACTGAATGTGCTTTTATGCTCATAGCTGAGTTTTGATGCAGCAGCAGTGCGCTGAAACTTTGCAACCTCATAGACCCGGCCAAGAATGTCATTCGAAACTGTCCCTAAGACTATTCGCCCTATCTTCCCTTACCTTCGAAAGGATATTGAAGTCATTGTATTGTTTTGTGTTGTACTTGAATTTGGATCATCAGAAGGAAGCAAGTACGTAGACCTTATAGTCGATTGTACTTTAGCAAACCTGTCCTTTCGCTTATAGCGATTAGCATTAGAGTCAGCATCAGACAATCTGCCAGTGACCTAAATAAACCTAAGGAGACTAAAGAGCTTTATCTTACTTAATTCATCTTAATGAAATAATTGTTTTTTTCAAGGATATCCAATCATGTTCTGACAAAAGTAGGACTTTTGCAGATATATGCCGAATCGTCCGTTTCCAGCCATAACTCACATAGGCTCGAGCTTCTCAGTTTTAAGATGATCGTTTAGGGGACTGAAAACCATCAGACGAGCAGGATCCTGTGGATGGTTGTGGGCTGATGTACGCTTTTCCTGAACAGAACATTAACTTTTGCACTACCATGGGATAGCTGTGTGCGCAGGAACGCAGGTCAGAGTTAAACCTTCCCAATTTGTTTAGCCCAGCCGATGGCCAGCCAAGCAGGCTTTGTTGGCGGTTCAGCTTTCTTAGGAGATGTTTAAGGTTAGCAATTTTACCCTTATCTTTCACAAGATATTAGGGGCAGTCGCGAAAATTTCTGCCGGAAAATCTGTTGTTTGTCCACCCAAGGCTGCTGAGCAGAACTCGGAAGGAGAACTCGAAAGCAGCGTTCAAAAATCTTTTTTAAGTACACAGATCCTAGTGCTCACACGATATATCCTTCTTTTAGTGGTGACCACGCCGCCCTATATAAAGTCCTTGACAGCGCACCCAGTTCTGACGCAACGCTCACAGGGGCTGTAACTTCGTTACTTCTAACAATCTCTGGGATCCAGTCTTCAATTTTGGGTTCAATGCCTTTAGATGACAAGGCAGACCCAATTCTATAGAAAGCTGCAAGAGGGATGGGGAGGGGGGGGGGGGGCTGAGACACACCCTCAATATCCACGTAGACAGCGAGTACCTACATATTTCCCACGGTCGAGCTCCTTGGACACTGAGCGTTAGATCCATCAGTGCCGTCTGGCATACTCAAGCTTTAACCGAACTTCAAAAAAAGTTCAAGGTCTCTTAACAGATACAATAATAGGCTATTAGTCATAAGGCTTTTAGGGAAATCATTGCGATCTTGCCGTAGTTTTGAAATAAAGACCGCCATTGCTCTTCTCCGGGCAAGAGGAGTATGGGCCATACCAATGCTTGCCCTTTATATCCTATTTAGCAGTATGAAAAACATTTCTTTACCATTTCGCAAGAGTAAATGATAAACGACATCAGGTCCAGAAGATTTCAAAGGCGGCAGGGACAAGATGATGTCTCTCTTAGTCTCCCTGCAACGACTCTCGATGCGGCAGACCACTTAAATTGGTTGCTTTACTTCTGTTAGGGATTCGCCAAAGAAGAAGGGTAAATAAAGGGTGGCAAATGGTCATTTTTCAAGTTTTATAAAAAAAACTACAGCGTTGTTCTCTTATTTTATTAATACAAAATGACAATGCGGATTTTATGTTTTAAAGACAATATTGTAAAAATGCCGTCCATTCCCCTCAACCACTTGAAATCGGATTCTTAAATGTATCGATTTAAGCGCTACTGATGTTGATTTGGGAGGATTTTGGTTAACCGTTGTCCCTATTTGTTTGCACTTTTCAACTCACGATCAGATAAGTTGCGTGCTCGGCAATCTCTCGTCAAATATTGAAATGAGTACACAAATGAGTGGGCGCACCGCCCACGAACCAACGAATCACTGCACTTTAAATATTGTTCAACCTTGAATACCCGGTGAGCTCCCGACCAGTGACTCCGGCAAATCACGAGCGTAGAACGACACCACTCTCACTTCCTTCACCCTGTTGTTTGACAATATAAACTTGAATATTTTCCTCTGGACTCCATTTATTTTTTTGTACGGACGCTGTATTTTAGATTTCCCTAGCCAGCTCTTATAAAACCCACAGTATTAATTATGTAATCAAGGACAGTGGCGACGGAATAGCCTACAGGGTGGCTCTATGCTGGGGAACTGGATTGAGAAGAGCTGCTCATAAGAACTATATCCATCACATTTCACAGAAAACTCCGATACCCACATGGAATTGTAGGAGAAACGAAATAAAATCGTTAAGTCATATGAAATAGATTTATGAAACTTTTCTATCTAGTTCTTTAATAAGCTTTGATATCGATATTCAGCACTTTAAATTCCTAAAATGATCTGGAAAACTCTACGGCAAACTTGGGTAAAATTACAACATTGGTAAATTGGTCCAATAGAAATTTAGGAAGTCACACATCACCTTAATAATTATTGCAAAATAAACTCCTAAGTTCCTCAAAAAACATACAATCTCCATATTGTCTAAGGGTGCAGCCTAAATATGATATACGTAAATACTAAGTGGTTCATAAAAAGAAAAAATATTCTTAGCTTTCGTCACCAAATTGAAATGAGTTCAGTCAAAAAACCATTACTTAGTTTCAAGAACAAAATTAGGACATCTAATCTATGTAACATTAACTTGGTGTTCTCCATTAACGTGAACAGCACTAACGTATTACGTAGTTATCGCGCTTGATTAGTGACACTTGCGATTTTTTCGACATTATAACTCAGAATACCGGCACTTATGGGCGAAGACTCAGTATCTGTATAGGTATATGGTTTTATTCCTTAATTCCACTTAAATCCTGCAAACATACGAGTACCTATTGCGCCGTTGAAAAGCTGTCTTAATGGTCTCGTATCTCAGGATAAGCCTACATGTGTTTTATCATGGAGGCTTATCCTGACTAGAGAGCGAAACAAAAACTAAAACTAGCACAATAACAATAATCATGATCATAGAAAAAACAATGATGTCGAAACAATAAAAAAGAATTGTATAAACAAATTGGCAAGTGATGCTGTGACGTTTGAATAGAAAGCGCTCTTTGGTTATTGCCAACGTGAAACAGACAAAACAATGCATAGCAGCCCTTTAACTTTCCCGATGGATTAGTGTGCAAGTATTAGTGCGTTTTCACTCTGTGTTAGCAAACAAATAGGGCGCACACTCTTGCAAAGTGAGGCAGTCTCATAACTTTTTTTTATACCACCCCAACCCTAACCAAACTACCCGCATTGAATACCAAAAGCCATTAATGGTGAATAGAAAAAGAAAATTATCGCACTCATGCAGGGGTTCCTGGGTTGAATGTGATTTTCTTACCCCTCACCCGCCCCCTACGTTTTATCTTGGTAGGATAATCATTTTAAAGACACAACAAGATTAATTAGAAGGATTGTGCATCTCCAATTATTTGAGTCGTTGCATCCAATTTTCCACATACGCCTTAGGGTGGCGCGCGGGGTGACTTCTTACCGACAAATGTATCCAATTTTCACGGTATCCTTTTTTTACGAGACGCTGTGTAGCGATTTTCAGCCGTTTAATTATATTTTTTTCACCATCGCAGTTATGTGAACCAGTACACTAAAAACTGTATAACCATTTACCGACCGGTTTCGGTGGCTTCCTTTGTGGGTGGGGGATGAAACCGAACTAAATGACAAATTCGCACAGTTCGATTGAATTCGATGATACGATTTAGATAGATTTTCTGTGAATTATTCTTTTCAGCGACGATAAATACGGCAGATCATGGAGGAGGAGGCGGCGCCCTCGTTAGCACTTGCAGTTTGGTGGATGGAAATAGCACTGAAAACAACAGCGGTAAATGGTTACGCTCGGAACGTCCTATTGATGTAGGGAAAATGTATCCACTGGCACATCTAAGGTTGGAAAGTGCTTGACTACTTCGGAAAATTTGCCGATGGCAGTGTGTGTGATGTTTTGGATTCAGGTGTGTGAGTTAAGCGGAGAATATCTCTGAAAATTCCGAGTGTATGAGTTTTGTTTATGCGCGAAGTGCAGAATATCTGCTGCGCAGAAAACCATATGATTTGTTATGACATGAAGATGGTGAACTTGATAATTGTGATGCTGGCTAGGCAGGCAAGTCTCTGGCGGTTGGTGTGGTGAGATTTTCTTCAATATGAAGACAATAAGTTCGTTCGCGTGCTAATATGCAATCGTAAATTTATATACCTAAACGTTCGTGCTTAACCACACAAACTCGTTCGCGTACGGAGAAAATTTTAAAAAGTTAAACGAAAATAAAATGTACTTTCGTTAATTTTTCTTCATATATAATTTCGGTTGCTGAGAAAATGAAAACTGTCAAATAATGAAATCCTATGAGTTTGCCAGCTAAAAAAAAATGACTGTTGCTTTTTTTCAAGTAAGACTTTAAGTTTTTTATTTTTCTCTGCGAAATCGTTCGCGTAGGTGGCCAGTCCTATCTACAGAGTTGAGGCAGATAACACATACGTGCACAGAGGAAAATAACATACTAAAAACAAATAGAATCTGCATGAATTCAAATAGATTTCTGCATGGTTTTTTGCCAAGCCGACTATCGGTTTAAAACAAGTAGAAACATCTATTTAATTTATTGTATGTTTGTTTTTAAGAGATTCCGTTTCATTTTAAAAGGAGTTCATTTTCTTTTTAGACTTACCAGCAGTTAGTATTAAGATGGGTCCCTATTGATTAAAATATGCATACGTATAAAATTGAGATGCTAAGCAACTTAAAATCGCACGTATGTGTTTATAAGAAAATGATGACACGTTTAAAATTAAGACGAACTTCTCATAATTTGTACTTGAAACATTTATATTTAAGACTTCCCAACTATTAAAATTAAGCATTAGTCTGTGTTGATTTAAGTGTACCTACTTTCTCATGAAATTAAATTGCTCAGCATCTTAAAGGTGCAAATATCTCTTTAAATAAAAATGGTGAAGCGTGTCAAATTAAGGCGAATCAACCTATGATTTTTACTTGAAGCACTTAAGTACCTGCTGAAAAAGATACATAAATGCGTTATTGTGGTATATTATCTTCCCGTCCTTAGTTTCCAATTTATACTCAGAACTGCGAAAGTTCTGATTGAAATTCAACAGTAGGTAGGTAAAGTCTCTTGCCAGATAAAATATTTTAAAATAATAAAAAATAGTTTTTGTTTAAATTAGCGTGTTTATGTATTCATTCTTCACATTTTTTTTTTTTATTTTAACATTTTTTGGTTACAATATTTTTATTTATTTAAAAAAAAGTTTTGGTCGAATAACTTTCAAGCCATTATTTAAGACATAAAACTGAATAGTTGGGCCATCAACATTTTTAATGTTAATTGCACAGTAATGTGAATCTACATCTACAATTTTATATGACAAAAAATGAGAAGAATATTTAATTTATTTCTATCTCTCAAAAAACATTCGTAATGTCAAAACAAAAAATTCGATTTGTTTGGATAAATGTTTTTAAAGTCGACGTCAACCAACAAAAACGAACAACTCTCAATCTTTTATAAATACTTATTACGATAAAAACAATTACCAATGCGTATCCTAAGTCGTCATTGTATCGGGGCCAATCCTTTAACAGCTCGCTTAAAGTTTTTTTTTCTGGTTTTTAAAGCTTTCAATACGCAGTTTACTTGTCTTTTTCCAGTACTCTAAAACTGTTTCCCATGCAGAAGCGTTATTTGCCAACCAAACAATGTATTGTCCTAGGTATGTTAGGTGATAAACAAAATAAACAAATAATGCGCATTTAACGTAAATACATGCATACACAGTACCTTCTTCATCATAGCTAATTCTGTCCGACTCTGATATTTGACTGTCATAAGACCTGTTGCATCCAGAACGTTTGTTAATTTGCAACCTTAGTTTAGTGTTGCACCATTTTGAGTGCAGCTTTCCTGTTGGGTTCTTAGCTCCTTTTTTCCTTTTCATATAATAAGTTTACTAGTTTTTAAAGTTTAATTTGCATTACCATGTTTGGATGTAGGTGAAAATAAGAACAATACCTTTTTCTCTGATGAAAAATATTTAACAATGTTTTCTGATTTCTGCTGCATTAAATTGTAGCTCAAAACACTTTTTTTGTTAAGGCATTCTTCGACTGTACACTGCACCAGATCTTTTTGAGATCTATTGTCCAAAATGTTTTTCCTCTTATAAAAATCGATGACCATTTGTTCCTTTATCGTCTTTTCTAAAACACTTTCGATGTTTACTATGTCACGGTCAAAACTAGGAAGTAATTCAGAGGATGAGGTTATATATGAACTCTCTGGCGCACTGTTGAGCCAACTTGCTACCGACTGCGATGCTGTCTCTGCTTCGGCTATACTTAGTCCTGCCAAAGGCTTGCACTTTCAAAAACAAATTATTCGTGAATAATAATTAACTTCAATAATTTGATTACAATTTGCTTGGATAGTCTAGTAGCCTATCAAACAGGAGGTACCTTTATATTGAGTATGGTTCAAACACTCTCAAACGTTCACATTGGAAGACAGCCCGTATTTGTAATAAATGGATTACCTACCTGGAGAATGCGCCACTTCACCAATCCATCCTTGAATAGAATATACTCTCCAAAAGTCAAATGAAACTGCGAAGAAAACTTTTCAGAGAAATAAAACCCTTTGACGCGACACACGCACTTTGCACGACTTACGCAACTTTTCTTACACTTTGAACTTTAAATGTACTCTCTTTAAATGTTCACAAAGAAAACCATTTGACGCGATACAACATTTCACTAACGACTGCGACCAACGATTGAAAATTTGTATTACGCAATGTTTTGTCTACTGCGCAAGCGAACCGAGCTTAACGAAGAGATTCTCTTTGAATCAACGTGAATATCTGCTTAATTCTGTTCTCAGTTCCTGATTCAAAGAGACACTGTTGAGAACAAAAAGACTTCGCTTTAAAACTATGAGAAATAAGTTTGTTCTAAGCTGATAAAGTCAGATAAATTTAAAGATCAATTTCTTTTGAAAATAAAATGAAGTTCATTTTAAATTCTGTTGAATTTGAATATAATCTATTTATTTTCTGATGAAATCTCGTAGTTTTAAGAAGATTGGTGTTAAGATGAGCTTCAAGTTATTTTGAGGTGATCCTTTTTTCTCCTTGTGGTATCACAATGGACCTAAATTGGTCTAAGTGTGTCGGCTTCTGCCGACAGCCACCTAAACCTAACCTAACCCAACCTAAGCCATACAATTGAAGGGTTAATAAGAAACGACCACTGGAATTCCCCAAGATCAAACAATGAACTAGTTGAAAAGCGTATAAAAAGATGCGCACTAGGATGAGGCCATTGCGAATATTTCGTTGCAGGAGTTCCCATCAGAAACTTTTTTCAAAGATTTGTTAAGAATATTTGAAAATGCGTTGAAAGAACTAGTTAAAAAAATGGGTTCCGGAAAGACTTTGACAGCGGCAGAAACAGGAAAAATAGATGCTTTCAAGGAGTTAGGACTCTCAGGCCGCGAAATTCTAAGGAGGCTAAATAGAAGTAAGACTGTTGTAAACAGATTTCTTGGGGATCCACAACACCATGGGAAAAATCAAAAAGGACGCACGGCGGAAGCAACAACATTGCGAGAAAAGCGGGTTATTCTACGGCTTGCTTTAAATTCTACTCTACCAGTGACTAAAATAAGAGCTAACAGCCGAGTATCAGCTAGCATAGCAACGGTCCGAAGGAAAAGTGGTACTATACAGAGAAGAAAACTTAAAAAGAAACCTGTTTTAAGGCAAGTACACAAGGAGCATCGAATGACTTTGGCAAGAGAACATGTCGCTTGGAGCGGTGAATGGAAACGCATTGTCTTTTCGAATGAAAAAAAGTTGAACCTTGACGGCTCCGATGGTTACAACGAATTTTTGAAATCCGCCCACAGACACGCCCACAAATTCAAAAAAACAAAATTTTGGAAAAAATCGCAAGAAAGCTGACATTTTTTATATACGAGGGCGGGTCAATAAGTCCGTGACTTTTTGAATTTCTGATCTCTTTACTGAAACGGCAACACTGCTCCTGTCAACAGGCGTCTGTCAGTTGACTCCTGTCAAAATTTAAACTTGCTGCGTCAGTTAGTTTGTGTTTGACAGCTATTTTTATCAGACTACTCACTAATTTGAGGATAAAATGGAAAAAAGTGAATTTCGTGTGCTTATTAAGCATTATTTCTTGCGAAAAAAAAACATTACCGAGACCAAGGCTAAGCTTGAAAAATACTATGGGGACTCTGCGCCATCGATTTCAATGGTAAAAAAGTGGTTTACTGAATTTCGTTGTGGCCGTACAAGCACTGAAGATGCCGAACGTCCTGGACGCCCAGTTGAGGTCTCTACACCCGAAACAATCGAAAAAATTCACGATATGGTGTTGGCCGACCGAAGATTGAAAGTGCGAGAGATTGTGGAAGCCGTAGGGATCTCGCATGGCTCAGTGGTTTCAATTTTGAATGATCACTTGCGCATGAGAAAGCTTTCCGCAAGATGGGTGCCGCGTTTGCTCACAGTCGACCACAAACCCAATCGTGTAACAACTTCACAGGAAGGTTTGGCGTTGTTTAATCGCAATATGGAGGAGTTTTTGCGCCGTTTTGTAACCGTGGACGAAACATGGATCCATCACAACACACCAGAGACCAAACAACAGTCAAAACAGTGGGTTTCTAAGGGTGAATCGGCGCCAAAGAAGGCCAAGGTGGGTTTGTCAGCCAATAAAGTTATGGCGACTGTTTTTTGGGATGCACGCGGGATAATCCACATTGACTACCTTCTAAAGGGAAGAACAATCAATGGGGAATATTATGCCAACTTATTGGACCGATTCAATGACGATTTGAAAAAACCCGACCTCATTTGGCCAAGAAAAAAGTTCTTTTCCACCAAGACAATGCAAGGTTGCACACATGTGCAGTTGCCATGGCAAAAATCCATGAATTGGGCTATGAATTGCTCCCTCATCCACCCTTTTCTCCAGATTTGGCTCCGAGCGACTACTTCTTGTTCCCAAACCTGAAGAAATGGCTAGGTGGAAAAAGATTTGACTCCAATGATGAAGTCATCTCGCAAATAATGGCCTATTTTGAGGACCTCGACAAATCATTTTTTTTGGAAGGGATAAAAAATTGGAGAAGCGTTGGACAAAGTTTATAGAGCTCAAGGGAGACTACGTTGAAAAATAAAAAAAAAAATTTTATCAAAAAATCTGTGTTTTATTCCAAAAGTCACGGACTTATTGACCCGCCCTCGTATTTTCTATGACTACTAAAACTGCTCGAGATATAAAATTTTCAAGATCCGCCCACTGACACGCCCACAATTAAATAAAACAATTTTATTGAAAAACCAAAAATTTGAGCTAGGCAGCTGAAATTTATAATATATACTCTCTAGGGGCCCTTTAAGCTCATGTGTAAATATTTTCAAAATCCGCAAACTGACACGCCCACAATTTTTTTATTTTTTTTTGAAAATTCAAAGTTTGAGCTAGGGAGCTGAAATTTATAATATACCTATACTCTCTAGGGGCCCTTTATGCTCATGTGTTAATTTTTTTTAAATCCGCCTACTGACACACCCACAATTAAATAAAACATTTTATTAAAAAACCAACGTTTGAGCTAGGGAGCGTTTTTTTTACAAAAGCCTCGTTTTTGTTTTGATAAAATCCTTTAAATGTTATAAAGGGTGATTTTTTTAAGGTTAGGATTTTCATGCATTAGTATTTGACAGATCACGCGGGATTTCAGACATGGTGTCAAAGAGAAAGATGCTCAGTATGCTTTGACATTTCATCATGAATAGACTTACTAACGAGCAACGCTTGAATTTTCAGTGAATGGGCCCTAGAAAAGTTGGCAGAAAATCCGCTTTTTTATCGACAAATTTTGTTCAGCGATGAGGCTCATTTCTGGTTGAATGGCTACGTAAATAAGCACAATTGCCGCATTTGGAGTGAAGAGCAACCAGAAGCCGTTCAAGAACTGCCCATGCATCCCAAAAAATGCACTGTTTGGTGTGGTTTGTACGCTGGTGGAATCATTGGACCGTATTTTTTCAAAGATGCTGTTGGACGCAACGTTACGGTGAATGGCGATCGCTATCGTTCAATGCTAACAAACTTTTTGTTGCCAAAAATGGAAGAACTGAACTTGGTTGACATGTGGTTTCAACAAGATGGCGCTACATGCCACACAGCTCGCGATTCTATGGCCATTTTGAGGGAAAACTTCGGAGAACAATTCATCTCAAGGAATGGACCGGTAAGTTGGCCACCAAGATCATGCGATTTGACGCCTTTAGACTATTTTTTGTGGGGCTACGTCAAGTCTAAAGTCTACACAAATAAGCCAGCAACTATTCCAGCTTTGGAAGACAACATTTCCGAAGAAATTCGGGCTATTCCGGCCGAAATGCTCGAAAAAGTTACCCAAAATTGGACTTTCCGAATGGACCACCTAAGACGCAGCCGCGGTCAACATTTAAATGAAATTATCTTCAAAAAGTAAATGTCATGGACCAATCTAACGTTTCAAATAAAGAATCGATGAGATTTTGCAAATTTTATGCCTTTTTTTTTTAAAAAAAGTTCTCAAGCTCTTAAAAAATCACCCTATATAACAAAATATATAGAGCGTTCTTAACAATTCAACCATACATACTTACTTTTGTCACACCAACTTATGAGGGATAGGAATAAGAATAGGGTATCCAACAGTTCGCCCAAGCGGACTGTAGCCCATCCCTATGTTTTTTTTTAGAATCCATTTCCACTGACACTTTTTCTTTACCAAGATTTAGTGTCTGATTCATTATTAAGAAAGGATGTACGAGTACATTGTAAGCGCTTAGAAAAATATGGGTCTGTTCATTAACATCGATAAACACTCAAACCCAACTCAAGCAGGGCTGAACTAATGGCTTCGATGGAGGACTGCGTAGTGAGTTTAAATGAAAAGACGCTAGTTTTGGCTTGAGTATTATTGGGGTAATTTTTTTTTTGTTAATAATCAATCAAATATCGGTTGCGGCAAGACGTGAAACAGCGCTGCAACTTCAGTCTTCACGCCGCAGGAATCACAAGTTGTTGTTCTTTCAATAATTTCAATGTTTATTGACGAAAGGTTGACAGCCTAACTGCGCGTTTGTTCTTACACAAAAACCTCTTGAATGTTGGAGGAATTCGGATCATCAACAAAATATGCATCGATGCGGTATGACTGCACGAATAAAGATGCCAATCCGGAAAACAGCTGACGCTGATCGAATCCAAGTATCAGCAATTCCTGTGATGATTTCTTCGTTGACATTAGCCCATCAGTTCCCTCAACTTTTCAAAAATTAACGGGATGCCTGAAACATAAAGACTCTTTGGAGCTTCGCATTGACAAACGCATCCAGTTGAACCATAGGAAATCGATAAAAGCGTTTCAACTTCAAAATGAGATACGTAAAAACAGAACGTGATGTTTGGCAACGTTGGTGCAAAGCGGCGTTTGTCAACGCGAAGGTAGGGAAATATATGAACTGCCAAGCTTTTTCTTAGTGTAGGATACGAGCCTTCGGTTATATTTGGATTTTTGGTTTAACGAAAGCAACGTGATTGTGGCTTAGGCATAAAGCCTTTGGACGTAACGAAAGCAAAACATGCACCAAAGAGTGATTGTACTCGTAGTTTAAGCATGATGCCTTTCCAGTGTTGAATATTTTTGCGCTTATGTACCTACTATGTGCGACATGGCTGATTAAGCATAATCTGTCCGTTTCCGGATTAACCCACTTTCAAACTAAAAATGCCAGTAAATACATAAATGATAAATGACATTAAAGATATTATATTATATTATAAAGAAGACAGTTTGAATAAACTAACAAAGCGAATTTGCGAGCCACGAGGTGAACTGAAAAATTTAAAATCCATAACTAAACAATCTCACCACCAATTTTTATTAGCAAGGCCACCAACCAAAAGCAAGGTGTGCTACTCGTATCCACAAACAACCGAAACACAGTGTGTGCCAAAACGAAAGCCACTGCAAAAATTTGTATAACACATTTCCCTAAGACGTATGATGAAATTTTGTGCGTGTGTTCTTAGTGCTGTCTGGAAGAATCTTAACATAGTAAGGTTAACATCCGTCGAGCGGTCCCGGTGCCCACAATTTTTTGAAAACAACAAACCGCGGTTCCACCTAATTTTCGTACATCGTGTCTACACGAGCACTGTCACTTTTCATAGAAAGAAAGAAATATAAAATATCATTAAATGTACGGTTTGCATTTCAAAGCTTATTATTTCAATGGTGGAAATGTCACAGACTGAAGCACTTCATAAAAATGAAAGCCCCTAGAATACTATCCATATAATGTTATGAACTGTGCAATATAAATAATACAATTTTTTATAGGATACTATTTAAAGTTTCAACGAGTAATTTTCATAGCATGCTATATTGCAGTCTATAAAATATTTCTCATGGAGACGCCGTGTCATATGAAAGAGGATATGAAAAATCTTTAAACTTTTACATTTCGGGACCCTAGGGGAGAACATAGGTTTATCGAATTTCAATCCTCTATCACGAATTTAATGCCCTCAAAAGTGGGCGCCTTAGTACGATTAAAGTAGCCAGAGTCTACAGAGAGCGCCTGAGAGATTGATCTTCGATTATCGCCAAAAATATGTCGAACCGGTATCGCGATATCATCAAAAGGTAGAAGAGAGCCCGGTGCATGATGAGTGTGCCACCGGAAAATTGTGACAGAACGTGCACACGCAGCAACACAAAACGATGGCAGCAAGAGAAAAGTATAAAACCAGGAGAAGGGAGGACAACAAAAATCCCGCACATAAAGAACAGATTATACACAGTCTCGCAGGAATTCAGGCTCTTCAATATAGAGAAGTTGTTTTGAGTAAATCCGTTCACCCATTGCATTGTGGATATAGTCTTGTTCGTAGACCGACAGAGGGACGGAACGGACACACTTTTGTGAACTTCTCTATAAGATTTTCTTTTCTGCAAACTCAGCAGTAACTCACTCTTTGAGATCAGAAATAACGATTGATACTCTCTCCAAACTCTATTTATTTTCATTGGAAAACATAGGGACGGGCTACAGTCCGGTTGGGCTAACTGTTGGATACCCTATTCATCTTAATATCCGTCATAAGTGGGCGTGACAAAAGTCTAGGTATGGCTGAATTGTTGGCCAACGACCTTGCCACGTCGAATCAATCGGTTCTCGTTCGATGACCGCAATTAAACGACGTAAGGCGTGGTTAGAACTTAGATGGGGAGCAACTTGGGAATACCGCGTGTTGTTGGCACCTCTTGCAACGTCTGACAAACATCCAAGAGTATCAAATTGTCATGAGAAAACTTCTCAAATTTGCCGTTCGGATTTGGGTCCTGTATGGGCCGTTAAGGCCTAATATGTATGTATGTATGTATGTGAATGGCTGAATTGTTAAGAACGCTCTACATATTTTGTTATATAACATTTAAAGGATTTAATCGAAAAAAATTAAGCTTTTGTAAAAAAACGCTCCCTACCTCAAACTTTGGTTTTTCAAAAAAATTGTTTTATTTAATTGTGGGCGTGCCAGTGGGCGGATTTTAGAAATTGTATCTCCCGAGCAGTTTTAGCAGTCAAAGATCATATAAGAAAAATTTCAGCTTTCTAGCTCAAAATTCGATTTTTTCGAAAAATTTGTTTTTTTTTGAGTTTGTGAGCCTGTTGGCGGATTTCAAAAATGCTTGAAATTGAGTATTTCGGGCCCCTAGAGAGTAAATGGTTAAAATTTCAGCTCTCTAGGTCCAGTTTAAATGCCTAATTTTTGCCGACAGACGAACGGACATGGCTAGATCGACAGTACTATTGATGCTGATCATAAATATTGTAACTTTTAGGGGTCTACGGGCAATATTAAGGTATGTTACAACCTATCAGTCAACATTAATATACCCTTAGAATAGGATATACAGGGTGTCTGATGAATATTGCTACATTAAGAAACTCAAATAACTTTTTTTTCAGTGTATGGAATTAATTTTTCTTTTATTTATGTTAAAGCTCATTCAATTTTATTAAATATAGCTTGATTAGTTTTAAAAATAATGACATTTAAATGCCCCCCCTGCTCGTCGATGCATGTGCGGCATCTTACCAAAAAGTTGTTCATTACTGTTTGGAGAGTTGGGACAGGAATAGCCGCAATTGTTTCTTGAATGGATTGCTTTAGTTCATTAAATTTTTTTGGTTTTGCTTTATAGACTTCCTGTTTGCAATAACTCCACAAGAAAAAGTCAGGTGCAGTATGGTCAGGCGACCTGGGGAGCCAACGGAATGTGGAGTTTCTGGATATCAGCTTATTGGGAAATTTTTGTCGCAATTCTGTCATAACAGGCAGGCAAGTCCAAGCGAATCGGCAAGTCTGCTGCATTCAGTTTGTTGGCCATTTGAATTTTATATGGGAATAAGTCAAAATCATTGTGCATAATTGACTGCAATGACTATCTGCTGAGCAGATAAGCTTCTTGTCGAAACTCTTGGATTGTTTTGTATAGCAGCAGCTACAGCAGCGATTGTTTCCTCCGTCCGAACTGAAGGGTTTCGATGGTAAGGTCTTCTTTCGACTGTCAAATGTTCGGCAAAATTGTTAACAAGTCTCATTATGGTCCATCTTCTCGGAGGATTGCCGCCAAACGTGCGCCTATACTCTCTTTGAACCGAAACTATGGACTCCAAATTCTTGTTTCAGTGTACCAGTTACCCATATTCGTTAATTCTAAAAATCAATCTGCAAAATAAAAAAAAAATTAACCAGATTCAATAAATAGAAAAAAAGTTATTAAACTTTTTTTTGGTAGCGGCTTTCATCAGCCACCCTGTACAAAAATCCAAAACAAGTTTTACGAGTATCCCCCAGGGTTATCGATATGCGACTTCTGTCGCCTTTTTTGCGACTGTCGTAGCCTGTTTTGCCACTTTCGTTGCTGTAAGTATAAATTAGAATATTCATAATAAAATATCAGTATTTACGGTATAATTAGGGAAATAAAGTGGCTTGATATACTTTAATTTTAAAAAGATTGTAAGCAAGTGGGCGAATTTTTGGTTATATTTTGACAGATAAGCTTTTTTGTCTGATAAGCTTTATTGGGTCATATAATGAAATCAGAAGTTACGTGCGTATGTCAAAAAAGACTATAATAACAATATCCTTTTGACTGCATTTCTGAAGTAAAATATTTAAGCTTGTGCTGTCAAAATGCGAAAAACCACCAGCCCTTACTTTAGTAAGGGGTTCTGGTAACAATTTTGAGAAAAGCCTTTCCGATTTTACCTTCTACATTTCTGTCTCTAAAGAAACATGCTAAACTTTGTTTTAAAAGTGTTTGCTGGGGAAACAGATCTGCTCTCTTCACTTTTTTGATTGGGCGCACCGTTTGCGTGACAGAAGCGAAAAACAACAAGCCCTTATTTTGGTGTTTTGGTAAGGAGTTCTAAATACGATTTTGAAAACTGGTTTTTTGATCATGGCTCTTACAATTTTGTCGGTAAAGAATCATGACATGCAGTGTTATAAGTGGTGACGGCTAGGGTACAAGCCCGCCCAAATGATTTTTGGACAGGAGTCACAGCTTGGCTGCCAGAAGGAAAAAATAATTTCACAAGCAAATTTTCTTCCTCGAAGCACCATGGTTTAATATTTTAATCATTACTCCTGCGTTTCTGCAGGTTTGCTTGGGCAAACTATTAAATACCATTTTCATTTCCTATCATCCAAAAAGAGGGCGTGGCATATATCTAAGTATGGTATGAACTATTACCAAGGATATGGTCTACATATTTTGTTATACCTAACTGTTTTCTACGTTTTTTTAAAGGATTTTATCGACGATACAAAAACATCTATAAACAGTGGGAATGGAAGGAAACTTTGTTTGGAGAGTTGTCAAAAACGACTTTAGTTACAAACTTTGTGAAGAATAGGACTTTAATTTCCCATGATTTTTTCAATAAAAAGTGTTTTCCGTTTCAAATTGTAAGCGCGTCAGACGGTCGATTTTATAAATCTTCGAACTTGAGCATTTCGTATCCTAAAAGAGTATGTATTCCAAATTTCAGTTTCCTTAAAATATGTTAGGTAGGTAGGTAGCTAGGTAAGTAGATGGATGCCCTTGTGACGGCTCACTTAGACCAACAGTTTGGGTTCATTGTGTCCATTTGGGATTCTTTAAAATTTTCTGGGAACCTGACAAGAGAGATAAAAGAAACCGCTGTTCAACAGCTCAGTAATTCGCTTTAGCAGTACCACCCGGATTGATGTGTGAAGCTCACGAGTTTCTTCAGCTCTAAAGCAGCCAGATCCTCCAGCTCCTCAAAGAAGTAGCTGCCAAGAATCTTCAATCTTTTTGTTCTAAGGGCAGGACATTCGCGTAGCAGGTGACGTATAGATTCTATTTCTTCAACGTCCCTGCAACTCCTGCAGTAGTCGTTGTGCAGTATGACCAGTGTCCTGTGAAGACCCCCGTCAGTGTTCGAATGTCTTTGCGGTTAAACCCGATCATGGTTTTAGATTTCATTTGGTTAACCGCTGGCCAGAGTTCCCTTGTGTGTCTGCATGTATCAAGGTTGATCCAACGTAAGTTTGCTCTACTCATGGATTCGGTGTCGATACTTGGCATTAATGTGCTTAGCGGCGTTCTTATGGATTTTAGGGCCAGAGATTCATTCATTCCCGATCCCTTCCTTGCTAGTTCGTCCGCTTTCTCATTGCCCGAGATGTCATTATGCCCTGGTACCCAGGATAGGGTTCCCGTATTGGCAGTTGATATCTCGTCTAGGTATTTTTTGCCTTTCAACACCGCCCTTGACTTGATTACTACTGACTTCATTGCTCTTATAGCCGCTTGGCTGTCAGAGTAGATGGTGATGTGTTTGTCGGCTATTTTTCGCCTCTGCACCTCTTTGGCCGCCTGAGTGATCGCAGCTGTCTCTGCCTGGAACACACTGCATTCATTGCTGAGTCTAAATGATTCGCTCAGGTCCAGAGACTCACAGAAGATGCCTGCACCTGTACCCACGTCCATCTTGGATCCGTCGGTGTAGATAGCTGTCTCCTCTTCTATAAAATATGTCAAAATCTTTACACTTGAGCATTTTGGGCTCCCAGAGTATAAATTTCCGATTTCAGCTTTCTAGCTCGAATTTTAATTTTTTTTCGAGAAACCGATTTTTTGAGCATGTGGGCGTTTCAGTTTCAGTTCAAAACTTCATACATTTTATTATTTTGGCCCCTAGTGAGTATATATATACATATATACATATATATACTCATATATATATATATATATGTATATATATATATACAGCCTAAAAATTGCCGACGGACGTACGGATATGGTTGAATCGACATTACTATCGATGCTGATCACAAACATAGTAATTTTTAAGGGTCTGCGAGAAGTTTTAAGGTATGCTACAAATTATGAGTCAAAATAATAATAATATTAGAGTAGGGTACCAATACAAATACAGAGCCGAATTACGGCATCAGCTAGCGAGTGATTTAACGCATAAGGTCCTCTTTAGTAAAAATAAATAAAAAAATAACCTTTCTATGTATCTACTTACATAAGTACGATTGGTGAACAATTTTTTCGTTCATGGTACCTATCACGCTTTGTATCCGTTTTTATATTTTAACCAAAAATATTGAAAAATATGGATTTTAGAATTTCTCGAGAAAGATTTATCCAATCTAATTTGTTCTGGTAACAATCCATTTACTTCACAATACCAGATGTTTTTATAAATTTGTTATCAAAGAGAAGCTAACATTTTTATAATAGTTAAAAAATGTAAATATAACAATAATTAATCAATAAAAATAATGAATCAGGAGGGGAATCAAATTATATTGATTTTACTCGCGTACTCTCCTCTAATATTATTTATATTATTACTAGCAGACCTGATGCGAAAATGCATGCATATTTTCTATTTCAAAAATATTTATCCCTTTACTCTGTATTTTTTATTCATATCACGCTGGGAAGTTGATTGCATGGACCTCCTGGGTCGCACTCATCTTACTTGATTGATTAGACATTTGATTTCGTATGGAAGTAATTCACTCGTTCACTCATGCGGTAACTCGGCTCCAGGTCTTTCAACTAATAGAAAGACGTTGATTTCCATGCACACTCTTGATTTCGATACTTACTTCGAAAGAAACACATCGAATCATTTTATCTCTATTTAATTTTTATATTAACCAATTATATTAAAAATTTGCTTACAACAAATATGACTCATTTATTGATCTATTATTTAAGACAAAATAGGTGCTCTAAAAATATTTTTCATTTGAGTACAAACCACATTTAGCATACATTTTACACATTTACTTACTTTCTTATATGATAAAAACATAAAACAGATTACAGAGCTTGAATACAAAACAGTTCAGTGTTATATAAATATTTTCATTGAAAATCTTTAATACACAAATATAATACATATATGTATATTATATTTTACCCTTTATTCCAAAAAATGCTTTAATAAGGGGACTTTCATTAAGGACTTGACAACTACTTTTTTAAATCAAATGCAAACTACTAGAGAGATCTCAAAAAAAAAAAATATTTGCTTGAATTACTATCAAAACATTTATGAATGGAATTCGACTTCGTTCATATGTCCACCACGGGAACGTATGCAGCGGTCGATACGTTGAACCCGATTTTCGAAGCCTCTGCCACACATTTCGACCGATACGGGCGCTATTTCTTGTTCAATATTGGCTCTGAGCTCCTCTAACATCGCCGGCTTGTTGGCATACACCAATGATTTAATGTAGCCACATAAAAAAAAGTCTAGAGGCGTTAAGTCACACGATGTCGACGGCCAATAGATGGGTCCCTTTTGTCGAGATGACACGTTCACCGAACTGAGACTTCAATAACTCGATTTTTGCATCCGCTGTGAGGCTTGTGGCACCGACTTGTTGGAACCACATATGTCCAATTCATGCAATTGCTCAAAGAAATAACGTTCCAACATTGTCTCTGTAGCGAATACCATTTACCGTAACGTGACGGTCATTTTCATCGACGAAACAAACAAAATCCGCTTCATCGCGGAAGATGATTTTGCGATGAAATTCTTCAATTTCTTCCAGCATGTCCCGAGCCCAATTCGAGAACATACGTCGCTTCATTATGATCAAGTGGCTTTTGTTCTTGAGTCAGCTTGATCTTGTAAGAGTGTTGGTCAAGTATGGGAGGGGCCCAATTCTTGAGAACGGCGTGAAATGGACTGATTTGGCTGGTTTGCGACGGACGCCTCTACCGCAGCAATATTCTCCGCACATCGTGCAAAACGTAGTCTCACTTGCACGGCAACATCAAGCAGCGAATATTCTGACTCAAATTTTTCCACTAGACTATGAATTGCTTGTCTACTGGGACGAGAATTACGACCGAAAATTGTTGTTAACGCTCTTAAAGTTGCGACCACCGACTCGGTGTTTCGGTAGTAGATTTTAATTATTTCTAAACGTTGTTGCTTCAACCACGATGAAAATGTTGATTTTACTGAATATTTTGACATTGACAGTTTGGTAATCGGTGTAAGGGTGCGTTTGCACTGAAAGTTTGAATTTGTCAAGTCGCTAATGAAAGACCTTCTACTTTAAATCTATAATATGCAGTTTTTTCTATAAATATTTTTATACATAATACCTGTTAATACTAGAGTACATTTTAAAAAAAATAGCACAAATGCATAAAATACATTTTGTTTATTTGTTTATTCATTAGAAACATTCGTTTGATATATTTTTTTTTTCATTCATTCATTCACATTCCTAATAAAACATGTAACATTCAATACTTATTTATTAGATTTTAGATTGGTTTTTGTATTTGCGATTCTAAAAGTTACTCCTTGAGATTAGGGTTTGGGCCATATCACATATCGATTCCAGACCTGTTTTCTATTTTAGTTTCCATTTGTTTATTTTGCTTTAGGTTTACTTAGTTTTTTTTAATTTCTTAATGATTTTTTTAAAAAATTTTAAATCAATAATTGTTAGTGTACAAACTTACTCAAAATTCTATTCTTATAAACAATTACTATATTTAAGAACTCTAACATTTTCTAACATCTAAGTTTGCAAACGGTTTACTATACTATACTATAAGATCAAGAGCCCAGAACAAGTTTTTGGTGAAACATTTAACAAAAAATAAGTAGAGGAGTTGAAAACTGGCGTTGGGCTTATGCCACAAGCAAAAGCATTGCAACTAAACGTTGCGACTTTCTTGAGTAAGGCCCCAGTTATCGCCTTACGTGAAATGAAAACGGAACAATTTGGTCTTAAAATGTTTCTGTGAATTATTAAACTAATATGTCACAAATAACTCAGAAATTGAACATAAAATTGGCTAGAAAACGAATTCATTCATTTTTACGTACGGAAAAACTTTTCCTGTTAAACTTCTCATTCTCAGTCAATTCACAGAAATGATACAAATCGTTCCTACGATATGTTTCTTTCAATGTGTTTTCTGTTCCACATTTGCTAAATCTGAGCCCAAATTTTGTGCTCCAAACTAGTTTTCCCCAAGGTTGAGATAATTTTTCAATTTTTGCAACTAATGCAAACAGGACCCTGTTGCAAAAATCAAAAAAAGCTTCACAAATCATATTTATTTTCATAAAAGAAAAAAATTCAGTAAAAAAAATGTATATACATACAGGTAAATTTATATACGTACTTACAGGTAAAAAAAAATAATAGAAATTCGGGGTTGCAAAAGATCGCTTGAAAACAGCCTTATCGCGCAGATTTTGCAGTTACATCCCACTGCAAGCGTGTGGTGAAGCATTTTATTGCGTCTTCTAATTTTGCTTTGGGCTGTATATAAAAAATATGCATTACCACACTATGAGCTGAATTTTCTTCTTCTCAGATGTCAGAAGTTATTGGTATGACGTTATCTAAGGTTCAAAGGAACGTAGAGAAGGGAGTCTTAACCAAGGTAAGGTAGCAAGTGAACATATTTAGCCAAAGACCGTGCCGATGGCCATGCGGTCATACGGCGATGTATGATTTTCAATGATTTTGACAGCGTAAACTGAAGCTTGATTATGACGTTTAAGAAATTTGATAAAGATGCCGAGTTTTTAAAAAAAAATTTCTCGATGATAATTTATATGTAAGATTACTCAAAATTCAATAGTAAAGATATAGTTAAATTTAGAACGTCCGCATAAGGAACAATAATCTAGAATAAATATCCAGTTAATTTTAAGTTAGATTCCATCATGTTTGTCTAGTATATTAGTTGATATTTAATAAGCAATACAAAATTAATTTAAAAGTAAATGACGTTTAAGAAAAAAATATGTCTTTAGAGCTGATATTATCTGTTGCTAGTGCTCTCAAAAAATATAATTAATAATTAATTTCTTATTGACAAAAGAAAGAAAAGTTCAGGCATTTTGTTGGCACTAATGGAAGGTATCTACAGTTGTACGCCGACTCCGACGAAAAATTTGATAATTTAGGTATTTTTCTTGTAAAGAGCGCGGCAACATAACTTCCTTGCTTAAAACGCAATAACCCCTATTTTATGAATCAGATGTTTTTTTTTTGTCAAATATAGGTATATGCCTAATATTTCGTTTTACACACATAGTTTTGAAAATCATATTAGGTAGTCGAGGCCCCCCTATTGTTCATATACTGAATAAACCGATTTCTGGCAGCATTTAGGCGATTTCGGTAGGCCCGCTGGGTTACGATCACAGAACATCAGTTCGAAAAGTAGGCCTCGACGCTCACGCTTCTTACTGTTTCAACGGATGACGGCGACTGTTCTAGAATGAAACAAAACTTTAGAATCAAGCTTGTCGAATGAGACCACTCCCGCCCCGCCACGAACCCTACAGCATGAATGACGCACATTTCGAAAAAGGAAGTTAATATGTTCGCGATTGATTCACATTATTGCCGCGCAACTTCAGAAGAAATATCTGGAAAGCAATCTCAACTTGACTCGGATGTAGCGCCCTAGAACGAATCCAGAGGGCAGCCTGCATATGCATCACAGTAGCCTTAAGAACCACACCAACGGCAGCCTTAACGACTTTTCTAAACCTCCTCCCCATTGATATCTATAGGAAGCTGGCGGCCACTAAGGCAGCCCTGAGATTAAGAGAATCCAATTTGTGGCAAAGTTCACACATCGGGCACAGCAACATCCTAACTGCCCGCAAGATTCCCAACAATACGGATTACCTAATCCCAACACTAGATTTCAGTAATAAATACAAGACGGCCATCCCAGACCGAGCAAGCTGGGAAGACGGTCGTATTGTAAGCAATAACGCCATAGAAATATACACCGACGGGTCAAAGACAGCCGACGGCACGGGGGCGGGCGTGTTTTCAGACAACCCTGCGCTCAACGTCGTACTACGACTACCTGATCATTGCAGTGTATTTCAAGCAGAAGTCACGGCTATCCGCGAAGCAGCACGCAGACTCTCTATGAGCCCGATAGATGGAAAAACTATCGTGATCTACATAGACAGTCAGGCAGCGATAAAAGCCTTAGAATCACCAACAATAAGATCCAAATTTGTAAAACAATGCCGCGAATCTCTTAACGAGATCGCGGTCAGATGTAACACTTCCCTGTGTTGGGTACCCGGTCACAGTGATATTCCAGGCAACTGCAAGGCGGACGAGTTAGCCAGACAGGGTTCCGCACAAGAACTCTCTGACAACAGAGAGACACCGGCGGTACCCATTCAGACAGTGAAACGCAAACTTCTAGATAACGCGTTAATAGAAGCAAACAGTTGGTGGAATAGCATCAGTACATGTGTGTCCTCAAAGCAAATTTGGACCAAATACGATGCAAAAAGAACATCCAAACTTCTCTCCATCAGCAGGAAAAATATCAGCTCTGCAATCGGAGCAATCACTGGTCACTACCTTTTAGGCAGGCATGCCACCAGATTGGGAGCTCCCTCAAACGACTTCTGCAGAAGCTGTAGAGACGTCGAAGCGGAAGAAACCACCACACATCTCCTGTGCAACTGCCCAGCACTAGCCAATTCCAGGAAACAAATCCTCGGCAACTATTTCCTCGATGATCTAAGTGATCTCAGTGAGACAGATATCGGCTGCATCAGCAGATTCGTCACTAGGTCCAAATGGTTGAACTGAACTGGAGGACGGATTGGACGATGACTTTTTTTTTTTTTTTTTTTTTTTTTTATAATTTGCGTGCGCTAAAGGGATTTCTTTTTTCTGTAGTGACACAGTACCCTTATAATGGTAAAACCACAGCGCAGGCATTTAGTTTGTTACGCAAGTATCTCCCAGCAATTCATTGCCTATTTTTGGGTGCTACTTACTGAAAGAATAGAAGGATAGGAAAGAAGTTTGGTGCGATGGTATTTTTTTTCTCAACAGGTGGCGCCTAAATTGCTTTAGGGAGATCAGTTTTTGTTGTGTGTATTCAATTTATAAAAATCATGGCCCTGGTCGGGATTCGAACGCACGACCTGCCAATCACTTAGTGAATACACTACCATCGCACCATTGCCACCTGCTTGACTTGAGCCCCTCCCGCTCCCCTCCGGCAGATCACCCCAAAGCGATTCCCCTGCAAAGGAAAAGAGATCTCACTGAAGTTAGATTGTATCAGTCACTTCAGTCAGAACTCCACTCCAAAGGGCGAGACAATAACCCGGCGGATCGACTGAAACGGTCTCCCCCGGCCTTGCTGCCTTCCCGCTATGCAGACAAAACGAGAACAGAGTTGAGGTTAGATTGTAACAGTCACCACACTCTGTCTTTCTCCCATGCCTCAAAACCCGTACCACAAACTCCCGAACTCAGTCACCATAATCCAAATCGACTATCAAGGCCGCCGCTCCCTGCTCCCTTTCCGCGGAATGGTGTAACTTGAGGCTCGTACTGCAACAGTCGCCACAAGCCGCACCACCCCGCGATGCGTGTGGACTCAGGGTTGGACCACATTCGGTCACCCCCTCCGGCACAGTCTTTCAACCAACTACTTGACTGTGCAGCCGGTACACCCCGACCTCCCCAAGGAATGTAATAGCTTGCTCGGGATTCGACTGTATCAGTCACCCCGGCACGTTGTTGCGTGCAAAGAGAGTGAAGAGCAGTTTGAGGTTCGATTGAAACAGTCATCTCAAAAGGCTCTTCCCTCCCCCGGTGATCAGGTAGCAATAGCTGCCCCTCCGCGGCGCAGAATTTGGGATCGACCTGTGGTTTGATTGCATCAATCACCTCATCTCGATCCCAACCCTTGGTTTGGATGTCGGGCGAGAGTCGCCACTGCACTAGTCACTCCAATACATCGCAACCCATGCGAAATACAGCCAGGCTGCACACCCTGACCCCTTCAGGATTATCCCCCCCCCATAAAACCACTACCTCGCAGGAGGCAATCACAGGGAACCCAGTAGGTCGAGCGACAACCGGCAGAACACCCCCTCCCCCCCCTCTTTTGTGGTATCACAACGGCCGAAATTGCGGCCTAAGTGTGGCTGGGCTCACGCCCTCGCAGCCATCTTACCTACCTACCTACCTGCTTTGGATGTACAAACTTTATGTTGAAAATTATCCAAGTCCAGTAAAACAAAATATTTACCAATCGGTTTTTACTACTGAATTTAACCTTTCATTCCATACACCTAAAAAATACCAATCTGACAAATGCGTTTTAGCTAAAATCAATGGAAATAATATGACAGCGGACTAAAATCTTTGAAGAACACATAAAAGAGAAAACGCTTTTGAAAGCCGACCGAGATTTAGATAGAAGAAATTTGGATGCAACGAAATGTGTAATAAGCTATGACTTACAAAGTGTATTCAACTTGCCAAGGGGAAATGCATCCGCATTTTACTATAAGAGGAATATAAATAGGTTCAATCTTACTGCAACAGTTGTTATCCCTGGCATAAAACGATTTACTTATTTGGACAGAAGCTCATAGCGGTGATAAGATTTTTTGGACAGGCTTATCCAAGTGTACCCTACTTTAAAATCGATCATATTATGGAGTGATTCGTGTGTTCCGCAGAATAGGAATAAAATTAATTCCACCGCAATCAAAACGTTCTTAAAACGTAATGATGTAGATATGGTTGTCCAAAGATATTCCGAGCCGGGACATTCATTAATCCAGGAAGTAAATTGCATTCATGCGTCAATTGATAGGTATTTGAAAAACGTAGAGATTCATAGTCCACTTCACCTAGTCCAACTTTTAACAAGCATGAATACCGAGAAAGTTGAATTTAAAATCGTTCAAATACTTCCAGGAGATTTCAAGACGTATTCCAATCCGGCTAACAAAATGGACTTCAGAAAAGTACTCGTACCTTTTACAAAAGTAAAAATATTACTTTATGAAAAAAGTTTCGAGTTTGATATGATATAAAAAAAACTCGGCTACAGAAAAAAAGTTCAAAACTGTCAGTTTAATTAAGGCAGCCACCAAGGGTACACTAGGTTAGGTTAGGTTGAGGTGGCTGTTAGATGAAAGACAACACACTTAGACCAATGAGGTGGTTGTGATGCCACATGGATCGGGAGTTTCGACCACTACCCACTTAAACCATTTGGAGCTTCTAATGAAGCGTGATATACTTCTAACATCTGTGTAAGCTAAGTCACTGAGTTCATTAAGGAAGAAGGCCCCTAAGTAGAGATTTCTTTTATGGGAGAGTGAAGGAATTGTGCAGAGGAGATGAAGTGTAGTCTCCTCCTCCTCCTCCTCATCCCTGCAGCTTCTGCAAAAGTCATCTGAATTGACGCCAAGCCTTGAAGCGTGCTTGCCTATTAGACAGTGTCCTGTGATGAAACCTATAGCAAAGCCAATGTGCAGTAGGGTGGGCCGAATTTTTTTTTTTTTAAGTTGTAATACTGCGGAAAAGTTGCTAATAGTAGAGACTAAAAAGGCAAAAAAAAAGAAAATAAATCGGTTAATATCTTCCGGTCGCGCATGAGCTTTAAAATTTGCTGAAATTTGAAAAAAATTGTACGTATGTTTTAAATAATTTTTTTAAATTCTAAACTTGGTAACATTTGATGTAATAGCTATATTCGACTCTTACTCGAACCGGCAATGATTTAGAAAAAACATGGTTCTAATCGGTCAAGGTTTTCCGCTCGCGCAACTACTGTCAAATTTTATAAATTTTCGTACAAAATCCCATAAAATACCTCCTACTGATCTAAGGTTTGTTTACTTATTACGAGTACATGGAATAGGACAAATTGGAGGGTTGGACTTGATTGAAACAAAGAAAGTTAATAAATCATTGGAAAGGAAATCGCGTGCCAACCATTTAACTCTAGATGATATTTCAAAAACCTCGTTCTCACAATCAAATGTAAATGTTGTCGAAACTAATTTTGAAGTGTCCACAAAAGTTTAATCTAATAATAAAAAAACAGATAAGAATTCAGTTAAATCTACTGCATTACTGAGCGATCGCTATGGAGTTTCTGATCGCGCTACTACTGCAATCGCATCAAGTGTTTTGCACGACTTTGGATTAATTACCGATTCTGACGTCTCCCAGGTTACAATAACAAAAACAATAAAAAGAGAAAAACAAAATGTTAGGGCTGAACTGTGTAGTAATCTGACGAACCTCCACTACAAGGTCTCTATTTGGATGGGAGGAAGGACGACACTTTAGTCGTAGATATAGCTCATTCGAAAAGGTTCCGCAGAGTAAAAAAAGAAGAGCATTACTCGCTAATTCAAGAACCTGGTTCAGTCTACATCGGACATATTACGCCCACTTCTGGAAGCTCTTCAGACGTTGTCCCTTCTATTATTTCCTATCTGTCTAGTCGTGGAATTTCTCTTGACAAGTTAGTGGTCATAAGATGTGATGGCACTGCGGTTAATACAGGTTGGAGAAACGGTCTGATTCGCCGAATCGAAATAAATTTGGAAAAACCTTTACAATGGGCAGTTTGTCTTCTCCATTACAATGAACTCCCGTTTCGACATCTGTTTCAATACATAGATGGTAAATCTACGGGTCCAAAATCTTTGAGAGGGCCAATGGGCGAAAAGCTAAGTGACTGTGAAAAACGTCCAGTCATTGGTTTCAGGAGTATTGACTGTCAGATCCCGGCAATATGCAGAAATATACTAAGTAAAGATCAGCAATATCTACTCGATATTTGTACTGCAATGAAGTCGAGAATCTGTAAAGAGGATTTGGCTGTACGAGATTCTGGCCATTAGTCACACTCGAGGTGGTTGACAACAGCAAATCGAACTCTCAGATTGTTCTTAAGTGAAGAAAGTCGAACACCTCAACTTCAAGAAGTAGTTATATTCATTTTGAAGTCATACATGCCAATGTGGTTTAGAATTAAGACAAGT
The DNA here is from genome assembly GCA_949715645.1 of Portevinia maculata. Taxonomy (NCBI): domain Eukaryota; kingdom Metazoa; phylum Arthropoda; class Insecta; order Diptera; family Syrphidae; genus Portevinia; species Portevinia maculata. The sequence continues at coordinate 84,049,627 of OX454527.1, forward strand.
AAATACTTCACAGAGGGACCAAAACTTGTGTATGAATCAATACAATCTTCAAGATACCTAGCTGATGTGTTACGTAATATTGTCGACCCTGTGATAAAAACGAAATGGCTTTTTCGTCCATCCAGAACATTTGATGTTAGCCATGGCACAAGATAATACACAACACTTAAGAGAGCTCGGACTTCGACGAATTCTAAAGGCGAGAGAGATAGATCAAAAAAGAAAAACTATCAGAACGTTCATGCCGTAAAAACTGAATTTCAGCGCTCAAGATTACTCTGAAATTATAAATTGGATGGACTGTGATTTATCTTCTCCGCCATTATTAAAAAATATCAGTGACGATGAAATTAAATCACATATTCAAAGCGGCACAGTCTCTAATCGGGATATAACATTTAATGCATTCCCAGTCTACACACAGGCAGTTGAACGATGTGTGAAAGTCGTTACAGAAGTTTCAGGAAAAGTTTGCGGAGCTGAGTCTAGGGATGGGTTTATCAGAGGTCAACAATGCCAAACTTTGACCATTAATCAAAATTCAAAGTTCCATCAGCTAAGAATGGATGAGACCCTAGATGATCATGATCAATTGTTTCACATGAGTTTCTTGGACTTACGACTCTTCACACAAAAACTTTAAATAAAAATAATGTATTTACAAATATATAAACAATAATATTGGTCTAAAATAAGTTTTGTTTTAAACATTGTATTCAATAAAGAAAACCAAAGATAGAAACGTGAGAGTTGTTAGTATTTTTATACTCAAACTGTGGTTTATCTTGTATTTTTTGCGCGACCGGAAGATGTTGATGGATTTAAAAAATGTAAAAGCATCTCAGAGAGCGTCGCAGGTCCAGCTTTGGCCAGATATGATTGGTCGCTAGACACGTATCGCTACCTGTCCATCTGAGGTTTGTACTCTCGACTGCGGCTAGCTTGAACATGAGTTTACAAGTAGCGTTAGGCATACCCAGGAAACATTTCTCAGGTAGAAGAGGTAATACGGTTCCATTTTTGGCGACTTCTTCTGCCCTGCAATGCCCTGGGATGTCTCTGTGCCCTGGCACCCAAAAGAGGTGAATATTGAACTGCTCTGCCATCTCCTCAAGAGACAAACGGCAGTCTATGGCTACGATGGAGTTTGAAGAGACTGATTACAGGAACTTTAGCGCATCTTGACTATCCGAGAATATGCGGATGTCCTTAGCGGATATAACGTTTCTCTTTAGCCACGACAAGACTTCCTTAATCGCCATGATTTCTGCCTAGAACACGCTACAATGATCAGGAAGACGGAAAGGATGACTGATATTTAGTCTTTCTGAGAAAACACCCCCACCTACCCCATTACTAGTAATGGGGTGTAAAAGTTGATCGATTTATCAGCATCCTTCTTGAATTATCTAGAGGGCATAGTGATTTGGAAGTTATTTTCGAACTATGGCTGGGGTACAGTGTAGTCGATGTTCCTTGGTAGGGACCCAAGTGAGTCCAAAATGATAGAGTGGCCAATATTCGTATTGATCCACTGTGAGGTGGCTTTTAAGCGGACAGCGGAACAGGCAGCTAATTGCCTGCTGAAAATATCCAGGGTACACTACAAACACCCAAAAATTAGCTTTGTACAAAATTAACAAATAGCTCTAAGACACCGATATCAAAAGAAAAGAAAAAAAAATGTACAAGACTTCCTTCCGTTTATTCCCGATATTGATAAGCAATATTTTAAAACATTGCTAAATCTTTAGAAACTAAAAGTCTGTTTATATAATAGAAAACGCCAACTAAACTTTTGTGATAGCAATAGAACTGCTTTTATTTCTTTTTGTTTTATTTGTTTTTTTAAGAAGAATGTTTAATACTAAACACTTTGAATAATTTTCTATTTTTTTATTGTATTTTTTGAATTAAAACATTGTTAATAAAAAAGACGAAATCGATTTTTCTATTCAAATTTCAGCATCCAACTCCATGTTATCTTGCCTTTCAGATATTTTGGATGAGAATTGCTTCGTGCCATATTCATTTTTTTGTGTTCCACGTGTATGGAAAAAGGAAAAGAAATCAGTTTCAAATTCTAGGAGGTGGGACACAAGTCAAAAAAGGAGACTTCTACGTTTATTAACGTAGCTTGTTAACGGTTTGGCAGAACAATTTGAAAATTGGTACTCGTAGGTGAACTCTTTATAAGACTTTTTTTTTTTTCGGGGTGTGTGAGACTTTCTGCACTAGAGCACTCAGACTCAATACCGGTCCATTTTACTACCAGGCAGATACACCACATTTTACTGTGGGAATTTACGCTTCAATGATAAGGAGCTTCGGTTTACAGCACTCACCATATCCGCCCCCAATACCTGCCACCTGATACGAGCAAAAGCAATCACAATGGAAATGTTCCGCAGTGTCGTCGCTTTCTCCACAGGCTTCGCAGTTGGTGGTATCACTTAGGCCTAGCACCTTAAGGTGCTTGGCAAAAACGTAGTGTCCCGTAAGAACGCCAGTGGGCAGTCTGCAGTCTATTCTGTTGAGAGACAACAAGAATGCCGCCGATTTCCCACAGACGTCGGGGAGAATTAGCTTAGTCTGTCTGCACCCTGGAGCGTCATGCCAGCGGCGATTGTGTTCATGGGAGACCCAACCGTCAATGGAAGCCCTGGCCGAGGACGCAGGCAGACAGATCGCTGGTTCAGGTCCTGAGAAGTCACCCTCTGAGCCTTGTCTAGCAAGTTCATCGGAGATCTCATTTCCCGGGATCCCGTTATGACCCGGGACCCAGACAAGTTTAAGTGAATTCAGCCTTCCGATCGAATTCAGAGATATCTTGCATTCACGTACTATTTTGGAGGTAGTTAAGGGTTTGAGTAAGGCCTTAAGCGCAGCCTGACTGTCGCTACAGACGCAGATACTTCGCCCCTCCACCTGTTCCTCGTAACATAGTCCATGGCCATTAGGATAGGATAAGTCTCTGTTTGGAAGACTGACGCATATTTGCCCAACGGAAAAAGAAGGCTAACGTTTTCGCTCTCCACGAAGACACCACTTGATCGGTTTTGGAACCATCCGTGAAGATTCGACTGCATTCCCTTCCAGGTTCAGAGTCCGGCCAGAGCCAGTCCTGAACGCGAGGAAAGCCGACCTCGTAATTGCGCTTTAGCCGAAGTTCCGGTGTCATCGCATCAGACGGCATATCCATAAGACAGGAGTCGAAGGACAATCGTTGCGGAAGTTCATCAAAACTCCAGTGCGAGTTATACCAAAAGCCACCTCTTCTTAGACGTGAGCTAGCCTTGATTGTACAGCCCATGATGTAAACATCAAGGGGCGGAAGGTTCAATAGTGCATCTAGGCCGTAGCAAGGCGTGGTGGGGAAGGCCCCCGTGCAGCCGAGACATACCTGCCTTTGGAGTTTGGCAAAAGCAGCAGTGACGTATTTACGTGAAAGCTTATTCCACCAAACAACCGATGCGTATGCTATAAATGGTCTTATCATAGCCGTATAAATCCATAGGACTCTTTTCGGTGATAAGCCCCATGTCTTGCCGAAAATGCCTTTGCACTGCCAGAAAACAGACAGCGCCTTGGCACTCTTCAGCTCAACATGTTTGGACCAAAGAAGTTTGCTATCCAGGATGACTCCCAGATACTTTGCTTCATTGGAGAGTTGGATTGTGACGCCTTTTAGCACTGGCTGAGTCAACCCGACCAGCTTCCTCCTGCTCGTAAAGAGAACAACCTCAGTTTTAAAAGGATTGACCGAGAGCCCATTCCTAGTGCACCATTCGTCGATCACGTCAAGGGCCGCCTGCGCCTTGGCGCATACAGTCGCTAGGCATGATCCAACAGAAAGCACAGCAACATCATCCGCGTACGCCTGAGCGTAAATATTAGAACTGTTGAGTGCGTTCAACAGAGAGTCGACCAGCATACACCACAGCAGTGGAGACAGGACGCCGCCTTGCGGGCAGGCTCTGTTTACCCCCGCCATAACATAGCGGCCACAATCCGCATCCGCAACCAACGTTCTATTCATTAGCATTGCTTTAATCCACAACACCAATGGTACGTCTACGCCGTGTTGTCTGGCGGAGCTGCACATGCTATCAAAAGTCGCATTGTCAAAAGCACCCTCAATATCGATGAAAATGCCCATCGCGTATTCTTTCATGTCAAGCGCGCCCTCAATTCTACCAACTAGATTTTGGAGCGCAGTCTCGTAGGATATTCCGCGTTGATAGGCATGTTGCATCTGAGATAGTGGATGCAATCGCAAAGCAGTTTTGCACATGTGTAGCTTGACCAGCATTTCCATGCTTTTCAGCAAGAAGGAAGTCAGACTGATTGGTCTGAAGCTCTTGGCGAGTGAGTAGTCACTTCTGCCAATTTTTGGTATAAATGAAACTCTAACTGTACGCCAGGGTGTTGGAATGTATGCCAGTGCTAGGACAGCGGTGAAGATTTTCTTCTTAGTCGGTAGCAACTGGTTTGTACATTGTTGCAGCATGGCTGGGTATATTTCGTCCGTACCAGGTGACTTGAAGCCGTCAAAAGACGCAAAGGCGTATTTAATGGCCTCGTCCGTTACCACGGCCTTCGCAATATACCAGCTACGCCGAGTTGTTTGTCTTGGCTCACTCAATTGTAATCTGGTTACCCGGAAAGTGAGACTCCAGCAGATAACTAAGAGTTTCCGCTTTCGTCTCAGTGAAGGTGCCATCAAGTTTTCTAAGTGAGTCCAGTTTGACTGGTTTGCCCTTTTTCAGAACTTTAACCAACCTACTAGTTTCACCCAGTGTTTCAATCTTTTCGCAGAAATTCCTATAAGAAGCACTTTTCGATACCCGAATTAGCCGCTAATATTCCTTATGCTTCGATCGGTAGAGATTCCAGTCTGTCTCCAAATCAGTCTTCAGTGACCTACATTTGCAGTTCCGAGCTCCACCAGGGAACCGGCATTCTGCCAGGGGGTTTACTTACTGGGCACGTCAGTTCGAAACAGCTAGCAATGGCACCATTCAGGGTTTGAACAGCATCCTCTACCTTTTGTCTCGTCCTGAGTTTGGTTGGAGTTTTGAGAGTTTTTCCCATTTCCTCCCTGAAACGTATCCAGTTGGTTTTTCTTGGATTCCTCCTCTCCTGCAAAGTTATGGCTTCGCATTCGATTTGGAATTCGATATACGTATGATCTGAGAGGGATGCCTCCGAAGAGACCCTATAGTTGGTAACCGCCTTAAAGTATCTATTTGATAAAGTCAGGTGGATTACCTCCTGTCTTCTTGACGTCACAAAAGTTGGCTGCGAGCCAACATTTTTGATAGAATGAAATCACACGGTTTCGGAGTACCAAGTACGCAAACCTTTAAATGCGTTTTCCTCGAAAAAGTGCCAATGGCATATGAAACAAAACAATTCTCAGGACGTTATGTTGACGCACCCTATATATTTGTCAGACTTCCGCAAAAACTCCGAGGTGAACATTGTCGAAGGAAAAAATTTATAAAATTAGAAACATTATCGACACCTCGCTACCGCTATTCCGGGTGATATTAAATCATAACAATAATGTTATTGCTGAGAAGTTGTGAAAACACAACATATTCGAATAAACTATGAAGCCCTTGGGTAGCTTTCGTTAAAAGTTAATTATAAAATCTTGATACTTAGAAAAATAAGTATGTACTTATACAGGAACTGGATTAATTCTCAAAACAGAAAATCCGATTACTGATAAGTTTGTTTTTGGTTCCGCAGAAGCGGAGGTACATAAAATAGCTCTGATAGTGTAACCTTCTCAAATGCACACATCATGCATTAAAGTATCTACTCGTATTCCTATTGCCATGAGTTCATAACAATAGCCGCGTTTTTTTGAGAAATGTATCGATGGTTGATCATAGGAGCGAGAATTATGACCGGCTGCTGGTCATGCATTTTTGTTTGCAACACAAATTATTCTATATATTTGCATGATGTATCCAAAGCAGCAATGCTGTACATTTTATCGACAGCTATTCCCAGTATTGCTGGCGATACAATGTTCTTGCTGTGTAACTTGTAAATGCGAGCATTCCTGCGGGTACATTACCAAAGAAACGGAGCTACACGTGTGCTTAATTTGTAATCAACGGATACATATAATAGGCGCGTTTCTTCGATATATTTACGAACGATTACAAGAACTATGGCCAGCAGCCATACATTTTTGGTTGCAATACAAATTATTGTATGTATTTGCATAATGTATCTAAGGCAGCCCTACTGTGGATATTATCGACAGCTATCCCCAGTATTGCTGGCAATACAATGTTGTTATTGTGTAATGTGTAAATTGGAGCTCTCCTGTGGATACATTTGTCGAAGAAACGCACCTAATGCAAGCATGAGGGTACTCGTATATAAATTTCAAGAAAAAAATCTTAAAAATCGTACATGCTGTATTTCTTGTCAGACGGAAACTGTTTTACCATGACATTTTAATAAATAACATTTTTCATTGAAAGTGTATCTACTCGTATTATTCGGGTTAATCTTTTAAACAAAAAAATGTAAAATTTTAAAATTTACTTTGATCCTCCTCGGGTAAAAGAACGTCGGCGTTGAAGCTTATGTCAAACTCCTCCTTAGAAGAGATCTCATTGATTTTTTTTAAGCTAGCACTAGGGTTCAGCTGCATATCCCTAATGACTCGATGGCGTCTGCTGGACGAGCATTTTGTGGGGAATGACGAGCGATATGTAGAGGTTCTCCGAATGTATCGTTTGCCACAGAACATTCTTAGAAATTCCATACGAAATCTGGGATGAATAACTGCATAGATGTAGGGATCAATGCATGCAGATGTCTTGCAGAATATAGCCGGAATCATAGAACCCATTGGGGTTATCATATGCTCATTCCCACTTATCCCCAACAGAGCCACCACCGAATACGGCGTCCAGGCAAAGAACCAAAGTGCTATCACCCCAATTACAATGCCGGCCAACTTGAATTCGGTTTTATTTCGATCCTTGTTCGATTGAATGCTGTCCGCTGCCGTTGATACCGCTCGCAGAATGTAGACGTAACAATACGTAATGATACCGAACGGTATACACCAAGCTCCGACAAAAAAGATAAACATGAATATCCGTGCCGGAGTCGACTTGGATAAATAATCAAAGCTGCAAGTGGTGAGGAATCCTTCGGGAACGTACACACTGAGACCAATGTCCAGCGATGGTACCACTGCGAAAGAGAAACTATATATCCAAATAAAGCAGACCATGAGCCGGGAACGGAGTTTCGTTGAAGAACGAAGTGGATTCAGGGGGTATACGACAACATTGTAACGGTCGACAGCAATAGCTGTGAGCGTTATTATTGACACAGTGCCGGTAAGTCCACCGACGAAGCCATAAATTCGACAACCTGAAAAGAAATGATTTTTTTTTGTTGTGTTTCACTGTTGCACTTGCCGAAACTTACCAATATCACCGAGAGCTGGTCCCAGTTTGAAGCTATTATATATGGCGATGGGGCATTTGGCCAGCATGAGGAAGTCACTAACCGCCAGGTTCATCACTAGGGTATTAGCGTGAGTGCGCAGTGATTTGCATCTGCAATGAAAATTGAGATAAAGTTAATTTCGAATGAGAGGAGAAAGGGGGTGTGTCCTAGCCGGGTGTTTAATTTATTCGAACGAAAGATTTCGTTGTCTTACATTCATGTGCTGAAGGTATTCGGGTAAGCGGTTTATATTTGTGGCTCCAATTGGAGGAGACTTGCTATGGAAATATTATAGATTATTTATCTATGGACTTGCAACATTATACGAAATAGCACGTAAGGAAATTATATGGACTTAAAATGGACCAAAGGTAAGAGTACCTCTGGTGTAGTAGGGCAACGGCACCAGTGGTCAGCCACTTTAACCCATCTCATATAGGATTTCTTACAATGCGAAGGAGTGAAGACTATCAGGAGCATGTCCTGTATATCTACCCACAAGCTAGAAGTTGTAACGGTTTCCTATGGTAACTTTTCGTCGCATCTCCGTCGTCCGCATCTTTCGAGGTGTTGACGTTTTGTCCTCAATGACTTAGTTTTGTCCACAATGACTTAGTTTTGTCCTCAATGACTTCAAGGATATCCAATTTTGCCTGTTCTTCAATCGAAATGAAAGCCATGCTGAAATCGGCCGATAATGTCGATATCGTCGGCGTATCCCAGTAGTTGGACGAAAAATTTGCCCAAGGCCTCCTGGAAGAGGACAAACGGACTAGCAAAGACTGTACGTCCAAGCGCCAGAGATCGGTGGAGGAAACGGGTTCGGTTCCCAAAAACCCAAAGACGCATAGCACCAGCACCACCTCATATTCCGCCTCCAAGTCTCAAAAGTCCTTAACCGACGTCCTAAAAGACAAAATCTTGGTCGCGGTGATCGACCGCAGCGATCCAGATGAAAGAATCTCCCCCGAACGGTGGCAAAGGTTAGATTAAAGCTGCTAAGCTGCTATCTAGCCTTTATGAAGGACCAACCTGGAGCAGCTCCAGAAACTGAAGATAGGCTCGTCGCCTATGACGACATTAGATCTCTGGATCTGTATAAGATTGCCATACTCAAACTTGGCGAGGTTTGGTCTGGTGCGAAGCTTGAGGTTGTTGCGAGGGAAGATATTCCAAGCAGACCGAGGGCAAGGATAGGACTCGCGACCACATCGCGAATCTGGATTGGGCCCAACAAAACCTCACCAAAACCTGCGGGGATTTGTCAACAAAACGCTAGAGATCGGTGGAGGGAACAATTTCGGTTCCCAAGAGGCAGAGGGTGCATAACACCGGAAACTTTCCCACCGTCACATCTCACAGGCCATTCAGTGAGGTCCTTTAGGACGAGATAGTGGTCGCGGTTATAGACAATAGTGACATCGACGGTACTACTTCCCCTGAGAAATGGGATGATGCCATGCTAGCGCTCTCGGGTAGATACGCCTCCTTCGTGAGAGAAAACCCGGGACCACCTCCGCTAATACACGAAGGCAGGTGGCATCAGGGCCATATCAAGCTAGTATTAAGCAGCGACCAAAGATCGGCTGACCTCTACAAGCTTGCGATTAGTAGGCTCCCATAAAAGAAATTTCCATTAATTGAATTGGGAGATTTCTTGCTTAATGCTGTAAATGCTTAATGATGTAAATGACTTGGCTAACGCTGACATTAGAAGTCTATCGCGCTTCATAAGAAGCTACAAATAGTTAAACGAGTAGTGAAAGAAACCCCTAGATCCATGTAGTATCGCAATGGACCTGACATTGAAATGTGTTGGCCTTAGGCTGACAGCCACCTTAACCTAACCTAACCTCAGTGATATTCAGCGGATTCTTATTGTGTTCATAATCATGGGGCACATTCGACAAAAGCACATGGGACATGCATGGCACAAGTGTAATGTGCGCCTTGTTGAATTTTAGTATGTAATAATGTAAATCTGAAATAAGTAATTTGAAAATATTTTCAGAACGGTTCGTTCTTTTGAAAAAAGGTTAAACAAAACTTCTATCAGGTATGATATCAATGAAACAATACTTAAAAAAGCTTTCGAAGACATTTTAAGCAAATCAGCAACTCCCTCGTCAGCATGTACTTTTTTTTTTTTTTTTTTTTTTTTTTTATTTTTTTTTTTATTTTTTTTTTTTTTAAAAAGGAAATCCAAATCCCAGAGCACTCAGACTCGGTAACGGTCCATTGGCATGTACTTGGTCGTGCCCTCATTGACTTCAAGATCAACTAATTTCGGCTGTCCTTCAATTGGCGTAAAAGCTTCTACCACGACTACGGCACTCTGAGAAAGGCCGATGATATCGATATCTTCGCATCTTCCGCATGCTATGCAAAAAGTGGTGTGCAAAAAGTAATTATCCGGTATTTAATATTCGATACCTGAAATGAGTATCGGTATCGAATATCTACTACTCAAAGTATTCGATACTGATTACTCATTTGCATGTCCAAAAAGAACATACTTTAAAATACACATACACAGTTCCCTCGTTAATTTTTTCTACTACTGTACAAGTAAAACTGTTTCGTATTTCTATTCTCCTACTACTCTCATCAAAATAAGTCTCACGCTCACCTCTCACCTCAGTCACATGGAGTCTCCCAACTCGCACACACGTAGGTAAGGTATAGGTATAGGTACACCATACAGTTCCAATATGATTACTTTTCTTCAATTACCTCAATTTAAACTTTGCCAGAAATCAGTATTCAAATCAAATTTGATTATCGAATACCAGGACTCGTTGTTTCTTTTTGCCAGCATTCAGTTACCAGTAATCAATAAATTCTTTGAATGAGTTGATTTGAGGATATGTAGGAAGGTACAAACATTTATTAAATAGGTTTATCAATCGCTGATACGAGTAGCTAAGCTATGTATAAAAGGAAAAGAAGTAACATCTGGTTGCATTTTGCGGTGGAAGGAGAAGGTAAAGCAAAATGTGATATTTGTAAATGCAACGAACATTACAGTAGGCTCTGTCCCAACGAATATGCCCGCTATTTCTGAAACACATGATGTCGCAGTTCCAGCAAGTAATAATGAAAATGATAATGTTCCATCCACGTCAGAGCAAGAGAGGGCCAGGCTGATATCGCGTGTGGTAAGCGGCGTGCGAAATCAACCAAAGATTAGTTCATACGCGACGCGGTCCCTCTCAATTAATCGGCAAAAAAAAATTACTAACATAATATTCAACATGGCTGTTAAGGGTCTTCAACCCTTTACCATGGTTGAAGATGAGGGGTTCACCGAACTATTGACAGAACTTGAGCCAACGTATAAAATGCCTAATCGAACAACATTTAGCAGAAATTTGTTGGAACAGCGATATCATGAGGCAAAAGAATTGGTTAAAAGCCTTATAAAAGGGATAGAAGAAATAACTCTGACAACGGATACCTGGACGTCATCTCATTCACAAAGAGTGGACCATTAATTCCCTTTTATTTGATTGTTTTTCATTCAAAGAGCGTCATACGGCAGAAGATATGAATATGATGTGAATAAAATTGTTTCAAGTTGGGATGTTTCCGAAAAGATAAAAGCCATTGTAACAGACAACGCTTCAAATATAACGGCCGCAGTAAGACTAACAGGATGGCATCAGAAAGCCGTTACAATTTCAAAAATAATTCCATTGGTTATTGCATTGCGCAGAGCAGAGTTGCACAAAAGTTAGTTTAACTAATAACTAAAAAGCTACAACTAAATTAGCTGTAGTTTCTTTGAACGTACATAACTAAACCATAATTTTAGTTGTAGTTGCCACAAATTTTGGGACTAAATTAGTTATTAAGTGCAACTAAGTGTGTTTAGTTGTGAAAAATTTGTTGCCAGAGGGTAACTAACAATAATTAGCTTTAGTTTCAGCTTTTTAGCCATCGAATAAACACAACTAATAATTTTTTTCCAACAATTTAACGAAAAAACGCACAGGAGTAATTCTTTCATTTCGTTATACATTTTCCAGTTTTAATTACTCGTATGTTCAATTTAAGAGATTATTATGTCCTTACGAAACACCGGGAAATTGTGTGGAAGTAGATTTGTTTTGAATAATTGAGGTTGCATAACTTGAAGTTTGTTGTACATCAGCTGAAGGTAAGAGGAAAAATATCGAGTAGTACTTCGGTAACCGATGCCCGATTTAAGACTGCCACTTTTAGTTGTCATAAGGTTATTTACCAAATGGTCCTTGGAGCAACAAACAAGGTCCTTAAGTTCAATGTTATTGGACTAACAGATCCTTGGAACAACAAAAAAGGTCCTTAAAAGTCAAAGAAAGGATATTTTTCCAAAATGCCGTTAGAATCCACACGGTTTATCTGTGTTCAATGTTATTTGACTAAGAGGTCCTTAAAAGTCGAAGAAAGGATATTTTTCGAAAATGCCGTTAGAATCCATACGGTATATCTGTGTTCAATGTTATTTGACTAAGAGGTCTTTGGAACAACAAAAAAGGTCCTTAAAAGTCTAAAAAAGATATTTTTTCCAAAATAATTGTTGTTCCTGACCCCTTATTCAAATAACATTGAACTCATACATATATACCGTGCCGTTTCTAAAGACATTTTGGGAAACTATCCTTTTCGGGTTTAAAGGACCTTTATTGTGGCTCCAAGGACCTGATGTAAAATAAAAGGGGCATTCAATCAATTTTTATTTTAAACGCAATATGCATAATAAATCCCAATAAATTATCACCATTATAGCAAAATAATAAATTTTGATTTAGTTATTAGTTTTTACCTAGACAGCTAAAAAGCTACTGCTAAAAAACTAACCAACTTTTAGTTGTCATCCGCAACTAAATTTGGCAACCTAACGAGCTTAGTTACACAACCTGCAACAAATAGCTAATAGCTAAAATTATTGGTCATTATATAGCTAACCACCAAATCGATTGCATTTTTAGCGCAGCTAATTTAACTACGTTAGTTACTTACTTATGGCGTTAGCTAGATAACAAATTAGGTAGCTAACGTGCAACTGTGGCGCAGAGCAATAAATAAAAACACGGCTTTACATTCCGATATGGCAATTTGCTTGAAAGAATCCCTTTTAGATGATTTAAATAGTCATTTCCCACGCTTGGAATTCAATCCAATTTTAGCTAAGGCAACGTATTTGGACCCACGTTTTAAAAAAAAGGGATTCCATAATTGTACTGCCATTACGAACATCCAGGAACTCTCCGTATAGAAATTTCCGAAGTAATCGCTAGCTGTCGTAGAAAAGAACATGTTCCCGCTACCACACCAGCCGATGCAGCATCTTCTGGCCAAGAAATGGAACCGCATCTTTTGTGGGGAGATTTCGATAGCAATGCGGATTGCGTCCAATCTACTCGTGTGAAGGAATAATAGAAATGCGGCAATATACCGAAGAAAAGATTATTCCTAGAGAATAGAATGCGTTAGCATGGTGGAAATCACGGGAAATAATTTATCCCAATCTGGCAAAGTTAGCTAAAAAATACTTAGGGATGGTAGCGACATCAGTTCCTAGCGAAAGGATTTTTTCAAAGGCTGGATTGGTGATTTCCGATAAAAGAAGCAGACTAAAACCCGAAAATGTCCAAAAAAATTTGATTTTAAATGTTAATTCAAAATATATCCGTAAATAGCTTTTAAAAAAATTATATTACTACTGTCTATAATTTTTATTATTAACAATTAATTTATCTGTTGTGTACTTAATTTATTTTTATTATTTGACAATATTTAAATACTTGATATACTTTTTTTTAAATTTATTTCCTATCTCTATAATTATTATCTATTAACTACTCATCATTATTTATCAACTATGAAGTACTATACTGACTATATTTTTATTATTTAACAATGTTCAAATACCTGAAATACAATTTCTTTTAAGTTTATTTCCCGTTTGTTTATTAAATAAATAACGAAATGAATGTGAGTGCAAGCAATGCTACTTGAATTTTGACTGCGAGACAAAGTACTAGTATCGAATACCAAATACCGAATACTGAATTTGAAGTAATCAGTACTCATTCGATACTCAAATGTAATGAAATTGCACACCAATGCCGCATACCCCAGTAGAAAAAGTCATATCGAATATGCCCCACCTAAATGACCATGGGGAAGGAGATTTTTAAGTAACTTTTTTGAAACTGTTAGGGCACTGTGAAAGTGCGAACTATTCCAGAAACTGTGCATTTTTGTAGTACAAATATCAAAGTTTCAAATAAAAAGAAAAATAATTTTCAATATTCTCTCGCAAAAAAGTTATTCCGAATCTGCAAAAAAGCCCTACTTTAACTTACTCTCCGCTTACCAAATACATTAAAATTCTTGTAATCTTAAAAAATTAAGGATGCTTCACACTGTAACCTATTTTTTGGGTTTAAATATGTAAATAGATAATGACGTCACATGGAACACTTCGGGGTCTTTATTTAACAAACTTAAACTTAATCCAAGAGCTCGTAAAACTTGGAGCAACAAATAATCAGCTACATGATGTTATACTCTTCTTCATTTACTTTTTGTTTGCAGCAATGCCTTCAGGTTATTTAACTTACACAAATTAAAATACAAATATGTATGTATAACCAAATGCTAATCTTGTACTCCATCGCGCAATGAGATACTTACATTGCTCACTAAACAAAACGAATCAGGAATGATTACCTGCATATAGAGGAAGTTGGTGAATAGGCTATTAAATAAATACCACTCACGGTTGAAACACTGTCCTCGGATGGTTACTTTTACCTCATTGCGATGAGGAGCGGTACCTGCCATAACTGAAGTTGAATAGCTACATACCATGCCATTCGATCAAAATGTAATCACGTAGAATAGTTTTCGAGAAGAACTTTTCCTGTATAGTTGCCTTCCCATTTCTTTCTTCACCAAGGATTCTCATTATAGTCGCTTTTCATACGCAGTCACCCTTAGTAAGAAAACTCGCTCATCGAAGGATAATATATTGGGTTTTTGTTCGTAGAGAGCGGTTACCCAGAATCAGAACAAACATCTTAATGTAAATGCATTGATACTGTCAATAGGATAATTATTTTATTTTACTTTGAAATGCATTTTTATTAATTATTGAATTACGAGTATTAACGTACAAACCAGAAAAAAGGAACTGTTTGGTGAACTGTTAGGTGAATTGTTGGGTACCCTTACCCTCTCTATAATCCTTTTCCTAAAAGTGGCGTGGCATTGGTTTGAGTATCCTTGTTCTATATAAGTTTTGTAATGATTTGCCGTTCAGGAAGTCTTTTAAAAAGTTCGCAAGTTGTGTAATAGCTTGAAGCTCGAAAAGGAGGTAAGGTAAGGATTTAACTGAAGTTTCTTCTTGACTATAAGCGTCAAGTATAGGAACCCCCAGCTAACAGCTAATTCCATACTGCAATTTCGAGTGAAACCCCATATCCCATATTAAATTGTTTTCACGAAAGCAACTGTTTTAGAATTTACATACACTCTGTTCCATGTGTTTACGAACAGGTAGTTTCTTGATTTAATTTTAGGATTTTTTTTTTAATTCTTCCGTAATATGGGAACAACCGTATGCAATATGAAAGAAGGCTATATTATGTTTCTTTTGTAAAAAAAAAATGGGATTAGGCCGATAAATTCAATTTTTATGATGCTTTTCTCAATAAGGTCATAAAATTAGTCCTTTTTTCGTTCCACCTGATTACGAGCAGTAACTTAATCTACCTGTTATCATATTTAAAATTAAAAATAAAGGCATTAAGAGTACAAGGAACCTTAGTTCAAAACATACTTTTACTTTTAAATTCATTTTTATTAATTATTAGTTTATATCAACATAAATACTAGACAAAAATGATTAAATCTAACTTAAAATTAACAGGATACTTATTCTAGATTATTGATCCTTATGCGGATGCCCTAAACTTAACTCTATCTAATAATTATTGCCTTTCGGCCTAAAAACTATTTTACGAACTAATCTTACATATTATGTTTTCATCGAGAAAATTGTTAAGAAAACTCGGCATCTTTATCATATTTTATATTTTTATATCAAAAAAAAAAAAAAAAAAAAAACAAATTACAAACTACCTACTCTACTTACTTAAACTACTTAACTAATTCTAACTATAATTAGGATTCTGATCACTCGTTGCATAACGAAACAAGTGGTCAAAATCCCAATTGCTTTCTGAGCGCCTGGCAGTCGTCAACGTGCACACGCGCCTCCGTGAGCTGACTGATACCTTACAGAATCAATCACCTCCCGGAAGCACCACCACAAGCCGGCGAGCCCGGCCTCTCGCAGAAACGCCCTAGCTAACTTATTCTAACTTATAAACTAAGAAGATGTTACCTAGAGTAACGCACCGTCTTGGGAGGGCATGTTGACCCTTCCCCCTGTTGTCGAATATATCCCTCTCCGCTATTGCGGTACCAAAACGGAGGAGCTCATGAGCATTGGCGACGTTTTCGCCGCGGATGAGCCGCTTATCTCTCGCGCTGCGGTGGCGGGGGTATAATACCGGGATACCATCCCTCGTCTGTACCAGCCCTTTTGCATTAATATGAATAAATGCCTCCGGCGGGATAAAGCCAGACCGGAGCGTACTCTCTACAGCAGGGATCTTTAAGTTTCCCTCATCCAGTGTAGCCATTTGATTTATGGCACACCAGACCCTACAAACAACTCCGAATAGATATAGTCAATTCGGGCAGCTTGTTCGTTTAATTGTGCCTGGAACTTATCGATCTTTCCGTGCAGAGACAGAAGGATCGATTTTAAGTCCAGGTCCACCTCTGGTGCCTTTTGGGCTACCTTTGGTGGGTTTGATGTTATTTGGGCGTGACCCGATCCAGCTGCCATTTGGGCAAAGGACACGTTGGGTGCCACAAAATTTGAGAACGAGCGACCCTTTTGACGCCTATTGTCTTCAGACTGCTGTTTGCGGACCTGGACTCGCTTTTTCAGCTCCTGGTACTTTGGGCAACCCCTGAAGTTGGCGGGATGCCCAGTGTTCCTGCAGAGCACACAAGAGAGGACACTCCGGTCCTCAACTCTCTCCTTACCAAGAGGACATTCTCCATGTATGTGGTCCCTATCGCACTTGACACATCTAAACTGCATGTTGCAGTTAGCTGCGGCGTGCCCGAACCTTTGGCAGCGCATACATTGAAGTATGCGATCCGACCTTTTAATTTTCTCCCATCTAACAGCGTGGTAGTACAGGAAGCGGATATTTCGCAGCCTGTCAATTTTGCTGTCGGGAGTAAGCTGCACTAAGAAGAATGGTAAGTAACGGTTACCACCCCTTGCCACAGCCGAGGAAAACGGCTTGACCCCCACGAACTTGAGGTCGTCGCTTTCAAAATTTTTGAGCTCTTTTTCTAACTCCTCCGTTTTTATTGAGGGATCAATTCCTTTCAAAACAACGGTCTTAAGCTTTTGCTCCCTTGGGGTGTACGTAAAGTATTCGGTCTTAACCTCTCCCAAGGCGGCACGAACCCTATGGTACTCCTCTATATTTTCACATAAAATTATGTGTTTGTTCGCTGATAGCCTTTTCACATGAAAATTTTTCGTGATTAATTTACATAACCTTATGCTATCTGTAATTTCAAAATTACTCACATTTATAGGTGGGACTCTTACCTTTGCTTGTTTCTTTTGTTGCTGGTGTTGCTGTACCTCAGTCTGCTTTTGCTGCTTTGATTTTTGTGGTTGTTCTTGTTGTTGGTGCTGTTGTTGGTGCTGTTATTGTTGCCATTGTTGTTGCTTTTGTTGTTGTTGTTGTTGTAGTCGTTGTTGCTGCTCTCCTGCAGCTGTTGCTGCATTTGCTGTTTAAGCACAGCTTGTTGTTGCTGTTGCTGCACCTTCTTTCTGCGCAACTGGTCGCGCTTCTCCAGTAGCTCTTTTATGAGCTTGTCCAGCTGCGCCTCCTCGTCCACTTCTTCGTCCATTTGGACGACTTCCTCGTTATCAACCGGTAGGTCCCTGAAGGAATTTCCTTCTCCGACGTACCGGTCATTGCCATTCTCAAATTCATAAGAGCTGGAATTTTCTGCATCATCATCGGCTCCAGCCGCCGATGATGTCACATTATGGCCTGCCAAGTTAACCCTTCTCTTGGCCGAAAGATTCGGCTTCGGCTTTAACTTTCGTCGCCTCTTCTCAACTTGCCTGAACTCCTCGCTTACAGCTTCTGGTGTCACCGCTGTAGTGGAAGCTTTCGTTGGTGCTTCTGTAGCTTTATTTTCTGCTACCATTGGTGCTGTTGGTGTTACCTGCGAGACCACCCGCCTGGTCAACGATCGACCCGCTGTTGTTTTTGTTGGTGGTGTTGCTGCCAATTCCATTCCATCTGCAGATACTGCCTTTGGCATATATACTGCTGCTGCTGCCGTTATTGTTGCTGTTGTTGTTGTTGCTGCTGATGTTATAGCTGCTGCTCTTCCTGATGTTGTTGGTCTTGCTGCGGTTGTTGTTGCTGCAGATGATTTTTTAGCCAGCTCGCGTGTTTGCACCACGCGTCGCAACGGCACACCCACACCCGTACGCGGGACCACCGTTTTTCCGGGGTCCATCGCCTACCATCGTACGGCACTTTTTTTACACTTTTGTTATTGTCTCTATCAAACTTTCTCACATAAATTATAAAAAATTAAAAATTAAATTTTTCTTGCTGGGAATCAAACCCACGCTTCTGACAACAGAGTCAGACACTCAGTCTACTGAACCAATTGTATATTAGAATTTAACATGACAAATTACTAATATATTGCACTTGATCGCTTATAATCTTCCGTAACTAGCCGTCCTGTCTCTCTACGTGTTGCGGAACGACTAAGTTCAAAACATAATTTCATAGAAACAACAGCTATGGGCAACAAAAATCCATTAACTAAGAACGAAATAGGCTAAATTCGAGCTTACCAGGAACGAGGCAAATCTAACCGTTTTATAGCTATAACATTGGAGGAGGACCAACTGTTGTCCATAGCTATATTAAGGAACCTGAGAACTATGGAAAAAATTGGAAAGGAAGGGTTAGCAAAGCCACAACAAGTCAGGATCGATGGGCGATACTGACAGGTGCTTCAAATTCAAGACTTTCCGCAAGCAAAATCAAGACAAAAACTTAAAGCTTAAAAATAACTTAAAGTAAAAAGCATCATAAAATTTGAATTTATTTGCCTAATCCCAATTTTTTTACAACATAAACTTAAACATAAGCCTTCCATAGCCTTCTTTCATATTGTATTTTTTTGTTTCCATATTATGGAAGAATTTAAAAAAAATCGTAAAATTAAATCAAGAAACTACCTGTTCGTAAACATATGGAACACTATAGTTTAAGAGTCGTTCTATTGTACACCTAACTTAGGTTAGGTTGGGTTACAGTTGACACGTTTGGACCAATAAAAGGTTCATTGTGATACCGCATGGATCTATCTTCTTCCTACTCGTTGAACCAGTTGGAGCTTTTAATAAAGCTTAAAAGACTTTGAATGTCAATCTTTTGGAAATCATTGAGATCATTATAAGAGAAAGATCTCAAACGGAGTTTTCGTCTTTGAGAGAGAGCAGGGCATGTGCAGAGAAGGTGGAGCATAGTCGCCTCATCCTTCTCGTCTAAGCAGTCCAGGACTACGACCCAAGTATTTAAAAAATAAAATTAAACTTTTCCTTTTGCAAAGTAGTTTCCATCCAAATGAAAGGTAAACAGGAAGTCGAGTCTCGGGCAAGGGTCATTAAACCAAGTGTACCTAACATAATTAGGTGCATGAAATACTATATCAAGTTCTGGTAGTTCTCGCGTAGTAATTGTTGGGACAGAATCACCATCGTCATCTTCAACATCACCATCTTCATCATCATCATATATTACCATAGGATAAATATCGTAGTTGCTAATATTTGTAATGAACTATAAAATGTAAATACTTAATATTTAAATCTGGCGCTAAGTTTAGTCCAGTCACCATATTTATTTCCTTTAGTGAATTCGCCATAAAATTTGAACTTGAAAAATAACGTAATGTCTCTCTCGATGAAACCAAAATCCTCTCACGCACTTTTGTATAAATACGCATGAAAAATCACAAAGAATAACATTTTTGTATTACAACCCTTAGGGGAAAACACCGCATTTTTACTCGTCGCAATTCGCTCCATATTCGTTGGAATGTTCAACTTTCGACTATCGTTTGCTAATAAGTTGCATTATCGGTCACACTTCTTCGTCTAATACCCTTTCGGTAAAATACACTAAGAATCATTCATATCCATCGGCATATCCATCTTTCATATCCATCGGCATTCAATTGAAATAATAACCAGGACCAAATCTTCCTTAATCGAAGGATACCAAGAAGGTTCAAGGGTTAGCGACCGGAAAAATCTCCGGACGTTCAGTAATCGCAGGAGTAGAACCTATAATCTAAATGATCATGTGATTGACTTGCATGTAAGTAAAATTAAGCTTAAACATATTTTACGTTAAAATTTTATCAGTGCCTTTAATTATTTGCGGCATTTGTGTTAATGTAAGTATGGTATAGGTATATAATTATTATTATATTTGTTTTTCTATATGTTTTACTATGTATAACTAACACCTGCACTAAATTATATAAAATATATATATTTCTGATCGTTATAGTTGCTTGTTTTAAGTGCTCTACGACTCACAGCTCATAGTATAATTACAAGAAAAAGAACATAACTACCTACTTAAAACGGTTATTTTTAAGGAGTGGAGGTGTTAGTGCGCGGATTTTGCAAATAAAGGGTCTTTCATTAGCGACTTGAAAACTTCAAACTTTCAGTGTGAACGCACCCTTAAACCGATTACCAAACGGTCAATGTCAAAATATTCAGTAAAATCAACATTTTCATCATGGTGATATACACGAAAGAACAACGTTTACAAATAATTACATTTTACTACCGAAATTCCGAGTCGGTGGTCGGAACTTTAAGAGCGTTAACGCCAATTTTCGCCCGTAATTCTCATCCCAGTAGACAAGCAATACTTAGTCTAGTGAAAAAAATTGAGTCAGAATATTCGCCGATTGATGTTACCGTGTCAGTGAGACTACGTTTTGCCCGAAGTGTGGAGAATATTGCTGCCGTAGATGCGTCCGTCGCAAACCAGCTAAATCAGTCAATTTTACGGCGTTCTAAAGAATTGGGCCCCTCACAGACCACATTATGGCGAATTTTGCGTAAGGATCTCGGGCTACACCCTTACAAGATCAAGCTGACTCAAAAACTGAAGCCACTTGATCATATGAGAGGACGTACGTTCTCGAATTGGGCTCTGGACATGCTGGAAGAAAATGAAGAATTTCATCGCAAAATCATCTTCAGCTATAAAGCGGATTTTTGGTTAAACGGCTTCGTCAATGAGCAAAATATGCGTCACTGGACAGCAGAGAACCTTCATGTGCTTGGTCCGCAAAAAGGCACTTCATCCGCAAAAAGTCACTGTTTGGTGCGGTTTTCATGCCGGTGGCGTCATTGGCCCGTTTTTTTTTCGTCGATAAAAATGACCGTCACTTTACGGGAAATGGTATTCGCTACAGATACATCTTGGAACGTTATTTATTTGAGCAATTGCATGAATTGGACATCATTGATATGTGGGTCCAACAAGACGGTGCCACAAGCCACACAGCGGGTGCAACAATCGAGTTATTGAAGTCGGTGAACGTATTATCTGGAGAAACGGACCCGTCCATTGGCTGCCGAGATCGTGTGATTTGACGCCTCTAGACTTTTTTATAAGGCTACATTAAATCATTGGTCTATACCAACAAGCCGGCGACGTTAGAGGAGCTCAGAGCCAATGTTGAACGAGAAATAGCGGCGGTATCGGTCAAAATGTCATCGCAAATTGGGTTCAACGTATCGACCGCTGCATACGTTCCCGTATTGGACATATGAACGAAGTCGAATTCCATTCATAAATGATTTGATAGTTATTCAAGCCAATAATTTTTTAGAGATATCTCAACTAGTTCGCATTTTATTTAAAATAGAAGTTGTGAAGTCCTTGATGAAAGACCCTTTTGTATATTCATAATATGCATATATTATGTCAATAGTATTTTTTAACTACGCCAGCTGTAATGAAAGACTTTTCCAGACTGTAGGGCGAAGACTTGTCCAAAGTTTATTCTTAATATTGCCGGCCGGGGTTAATACACCCGACTTTTTCCTTTAATAACGATGTTGTGATCTGGGCTTAATATGCATTTCCACTTAGCCGCCTCTAAGGTTAGCCGGAGGTCATATATACGACTTTCAAAGTTTAATTTCACCCAAAAATAAAAAAGATAAAATGAAAAAGCAAGAAGGAATAATTGAGAGACGGACGGAGTCCCAAATTCCCGAAAATCGCGAAAACTGATAATCCCGAAAACTTCAGATCCTAAAAGCCCAAAATCCCGGGATTTTGGTTTTGCCAATATATTAATCCTCGTGTAAAGCTTTTTTATTTTTGTTTATCTATTTAAATCCATTTTTCAATTGTCTAATTCATTTATTGGAGCATTGGAGGATAAGGACTACTGGGGATACCTCTCTAAAGAAGCGCGTTCACAATCTACCACTCTGGTTGCGTAGATATGACTGATTGTGATTGCATATAGCATTAATAAATAATCTATACATGATACATGTCTACAATTGATACCACCCACCTCCTACCGTGGGCTGACTGAAAAAGAAAAGTCCTATCTCCATATAATCTACATTATTGCGATACATTCTTTCCTGATTTCGCAAGTATAGCAAATGGCCAATTAGAATGTGATCCAAAAACAATTCTTGGGCTTGTCATTTTTTTTCATCATTGCATAAAAAATTACAACAAGAGGTATTGACACATATGCAACCATTTAAAAAGAATTGGTAGGAGACCGCTACTCTCTGCTACCTGTTCACGTGATTATCGCAGAGCAGATGGTGGTTATGGTAATTTACGTTCCAAGTACTTTATCCACGACGTACGCTTTCAAGCGTAGATGCTAGCGCCGTGAAGGAAGGTGTTTACGCAACACTTTTGTTTCGCCGAGATGATTCCATTATGCGAATATACTTACTCGATGATTATATCTATAGAAATAAAGAAATTTATCTATCTACATATCAACAAAAGCTCGCTGGCAAGCATGTCTCTCAATCCACATCGGCTTTAAATCTAAATCAAGAATACGAGCCAAAGAAATCAGTGTGTTTTCAAGGGTGGATATGTTATGAAATTTACGGAACTCTCTTACCTGATGAACATGTATATAACCAGCGCATTCCCAAAGCATCCAATCGAAGATATTATTATATAAATTGCTGCCATGATGTAATAAGCCCTAGGACTAGGTGGATTGAACTCCAGCCAAAATGAGTTGATCCTTGTAATGTATTCCACGTCGTATTCACCTTGAAAATTTGCCAGTGCCGAAAAGTGTTTGATTCTGCAACAGAATGTAGATAGCACGTACATTAGTATCGCCGGCCGTTAGAATCCTACCCACATAAAATGCATGCACTAATTTACTAAAACTCTCAACTCTTCCCACAGGCGACATGCAACACAATGCTTAATAAACTACGAGCATTTTATTTCCTTTTCTTTATTCTGATTGGAACATTAAAGAGTGAATGAAATGGATTTAAGGGTGGAGGTTGCAATAGGCATACAGGGTACGTCAAAATAATTTCCTTTTTTTGAAATGCATGCCATTCAGGCTGTAGGGGTCGTAGAGCGACGGGAGTGGACTCATTCCACAGGCATGGTTGTGTTTCTTTCCAGGTCAGTCGCCATCATGCGTTGGAGCAGTGAGGCATTTGGCTGCGAGGCCTACTTTTCGAACGGATGTTCTGCGATATCACCCCACCGAGCCTTCCGAAATCACTTCAATACAGTCCCGTTGAGCACAGTCCGGGACGGGAAATCAATTATTACATGGGTCAGTGCGTTCAGACTAACCGCGAGTATGGCAAGACGAAGAACTGTACCTCGGCTCATCACATCACCTGAGAACATTGAGGCAGTGAGGGCTTTAATACTGCAGTCTGCACGGCGTTCTATTCGCACACATGCGTCTGACCTCACGAATACTGCACGAGGACCTTTATTACCGTTTCAGTTGGCGGTTATGATACTTCAATTCTCGGAGGAGCGCATGTGAGGCGCTTTTCAAAAACGGTCCAGAGGACGCAAATTTTTTTTTTCCAGTAATGATGTCCATTTACAATTGACTTAATAATAAATATAGCATTGGACTTACACCAATCTCCGGGAATCGCATCGAAGGCCTTGGCATTCACCTAAAGTCTCAGTGTGGTGTGCAATTTACTTATTATTCTTCCCTGGTTTTTTGAAGAAAACGAGGTCACAGTAACCGCGAATTCAGACCGATATCTGAACATCTTGGACGAATTTTTTTCCACGACATGATGAAGTGGAATGTCCATAAAGTTGGTTCCAACAGGACGAAGCAAGGGCTTACACTTCAAATGCATCGATGGCTGTTTCGAGGGAACACTTAATAGGAAGCGATGACTGATTTGGCCCCGTGCTATTTTTTTGTGTGTTTTTTTTAAATCTTTCGTTTATGTCAACCGTCCGTGCACCCAACAAGACCGGAAGGCCAACATCCGGGCAGAAATTACCAACATACCCGCTGCTATGCTGGTAAGGATCATTGCATACTCCGAAAATCGTCTTTTTTGATTTTCAAAAATGTGTAAAGGTACGATTACACGGTAATTTTTTCGAGTCATTTAAATGAAGCTATGACGCCAGGAAAAAATATCGTATTAGAGAGACATTTAAGCTACGATTCGTCATTGGTCATTTGCGAAAAAATGGCGATCTTACGAAATGACTAGTATCGTCATTTTTGTCCCAAAATCAAATGACGCACACTGCGAGTCATTTAAAATTTGTCATTAAATGAAGAGCGAAAAAGTGACGATCACACGGTAATGGCTTGCCTCATTAAAATGACAAATGACACCTTTCCTATTATTTCGATATCGTAATGAGCAATGAGATAATTATAGATTCTGTCATTTAGTGTTTTTCTCGGGTTGGGGACACAATCCCGAAAACCAAAATCCCGAAAATCCAAAATCCCAAAAACCTAAAATCCAGAAAATCCAAAATCCCGAAAAGCCAAAATCCCGAAAAGTCAAAATCCCGAAAAAAGAATCCCGAAAAATAATATATAAAATGAAAAATTTGCGCAAATTTTTCAATTCATATATTATTTTTCGGGATTCTTTATTTAATTTTGAATGTAAAATAGACAAGTGTTTGTCCATTTCATTTACCGTAATAATGTTTTGCAATTGTTTGCGTTGTAATGTTTTGCAATTCGCAATGTGCATTCAGTTGAGCTGATCTCAAATAGTGTGATAGCTGACCGAATATATTTTTGTTAGTGAATATCGTAATACAAAGTGAGTATCGTGCATGCCTTTATAATTAAAAACTTTATATTAACAGTGACATTTTGTGTTTGAAGTCTTAAGTAGAAATGAACGTGTCCATCGTGAAAACCAACAAACAGCGTGAGAAACTGCTTATTGACGGCTACAAAAAATACAAGGATACATTTTACTGGGAGTGTGAGCAGCGAAAGCGTTCTGAAATAAGTTATTTCAGATTAATTACGTACAATATGAACTTGTATTAATATTGTTTTGTCATGGATCGTTTTTGATATGTTTTTGTAGGACTTGAACTGTTTTTGTTATGTTTTATTTATTTGAAGTTTTTTATTTTGTTTATTTTGTTAAATAAATTTGCCAAATTTTTTTGTTGCTACAATAAAATTTTTAGTTTCATTTTCGGGATTTTGGTCTTTCGGAATTTTGGATTTTCGGGATTGTGGGTTTTCGGGATTGTGGGTTTTCGGGATTTTGGATTTTCGGGGTTTTGGGCTTTCGGGATTACGTTTTTCGGGATTCTGCCCGACTCCCGTTTTTCTCTCATCTAAATAAAAAATGTTAAAAAGAACTTTTGCGATGATGGTGGAAACTGCGGAGACGGCGTATTTGGCAGCGTGTGTGCTTAAAATCAGTGAAGACGACCTTGATTACGAGCCAACGCGACGAAAGCGGAATATTTGGCAAAAGAAGTGGTTGAGGCATCGCGAGAAGAGTGGATTTTGTGCTGGATTACTGCTCGAATTGCGCGAAGAAGAACCTGAACTATATCACAATGTCCTTCGTATGTCAGGAAATCAATTCGATTATTTGTTGAGGTTATTGAAGCCACACATCGAAAAACAGAACATAAATATGCGAGAGAGCGTTTCAGCGGAAGCACGACTGGTAATAACGTTCAACACAATTATACCGTGCGGTTGCTAATAACATTTTGGAAAAATATCCTTTTTCCAGATTTGAAGTACCTTTTTTGTTGTTGCTGGACCTCTTAGTAAAATAACATACATACATACATATATAAAATAGGGACTTGCAAGAATCCAATATTATAGAAGACTTAAAGTATTCAAAAGACTTAAAAGCAGTCAGCGCATTTTCGCGTCCTTCAACTCAAAACTGGGCGATAAATTCGCTAGGAGGTCTGTAAGTAGAGGAACGTCACAAGGCGGTGTCCTTTCCCCCTTCTGAGGAACTTGGTGGTGAATAAACTACTGATATGCCTCGAGGGGGAGAGTTGCATGGTGATTGCCTATGCGGGTGACGTTGCTATTGCCATTTCAGGGAAATACCTCAAAACGCTCTCAACAAGCTGACAAGGTGGGCAGGAAGCTGTGGGCTGAGGGTTAACCCTCATAAAACCGAACTTGTCCTCTTTTCCAGGAACTATAAAATCCCTCATATGGACCCTAACTCTATTAACCTTTCCCATTTACATCCGTATATTCTCGAAAAGTCAAGCCGCGATAAACTCGCTGAACTCATTCTCATCAAACTGCATCGTAGCCCTAGACTGCCGTTCATATCTTGAGGAGATGGCAGAGCAGTTGAATATTCACCTCTGTTGGCTGCCGGGGCATAGAGACATTCCAGGGAATTGTAGGTCAGATGAATTCGCCAGAAAAAGAACCGCATTACCTCTTCTACCTGATAAAGATTTTCTAGGTACGTATAAATATATCGCTACTTGTAAACTTATGTTTAAACTTTCCGCAGTCGAGAGTACAAACCTTAGGTGAAAAGATAGTAATACATGTCTACCGACAAAGCATATCTGGCCAAAGCTGAATCTGCGACTGCACATTGACTCTGCTATATGTGTTATTACAGGAAACTCTCTAATATGCAAGCACGCATCAAGGCTTAGCGTATATTCAAATGACTTCTGTAAAAGCTGCAGGGACGAGGAGGAGGAGGAGACTACACTTCATCTCCTCTGTACATGTCCTGCAATCTCCCATAAAAGAAATCTCTATCTAGTGTGTTGGCTATCAGCTAACAGCCACCTTAAAATAACCTAACCAAACCTATCCCTATTTACTCCTGTTTTCTGCGTTTTGCCTAATTTGCTCGACTTTGTTGTACTTTCGGTGTTCAAACTCACACGATAGTTGACAGAATAGTCCATATTGTCGGCACTTGACGGCAACGGTTCGTATTCCATTTCACTCATAGTAATTTGTACCGAAATAGCAGCCATACACATGCAACGAACACCAAATGAAAGCACAGATATAATATTAAATGCTGTGTCATTTAGCATTTGCGTAGAAAAATGACACGGCATGAATTTCGTGCCTTGCAATTTTTTTGAGGATGCCATTTAAATGACGCAACAGCCAAAAAGTGTAGCCATTTGTCCTAGGCGTCAATAAAGAGCGATCACACGGTCATTTTTTCTAGTCATTTTAATGGCACAAAATTCTTGTCATTTTCCTAGTCATTTAAATGACGCCTGAAATCTCGTCTCAAAAATGGCGATCACATTTAAATGACTCGAAAAAATGACCGTGTAATCGTACCTTAAGCAAAACTTTAGATATGTACCTGAATTATAAAAAAAAATTAAACAAATCTGTTTTGTTGCCGCACCCTGTATTAATGCTACAGTTGTAAATAAAAAAATTTGCAATCAAAGACAAAATTGCACCATCAAATATACCCTCAGTAGGTACTCGGACTCACCGTAGTGTTTCGTTTGTCATGTTCAATGACGAGTATAAGTCGCCATCATCGGTGAGCAGGGTGGTCATCAGTGTCGCATTGTTCATTGTCGTAACTGATACCGATAGTAATGCAGGGCTGTTAGTCTCCATGGAGTCTACTATGGTGGGATGCACTGTGATTGCTGGTGTCGTCTGTTCCGGTTGTAGACCGGTCGATGATGCTGCTGTTTTAGGTTTCTCTATCTCATCCATTTGTTTTGTTGCGATTTTGTTCGATAGTTATATATACATAGATGTTGTTTTTTGTATTATGTTAGCAGTCACTTAATTCCTTCCTAAGAACATAAAAGGCGGATTAAGATGGAGGAGGCGAAACAATATGAATAGGAAATAAGTGATTAATGTAGAATGAAATGCATCCATTGGAGAAAGTTTTCTATTTTGTTTAATAAGGGATAGGGATGGGGATGGTAAAACATAAATGTTGTTGCACTTTGTTTTACCTACACGTTTGTGACTATTAATTAAAAAGCTATTTGATTTTATATTTCAAAGAATTCCAGAAGCCGATGACAGCGATTCTTGCATTAAACACATTGTTCTGAAGTGCCTTGTTATTATAAGGTCCACACAGGAAAGCCTGGGAATTTATTCTTTGATAAATTAAGTGCACAAAATTGCTGATAGCAACAAAGGGGAGGGCTGCAGGTGATTGCCTATGCGGGTGACGTTGCTATTGTTGTCTCTGGAAAATACCTCAACACTTTAAAGGAACTCTTGCAAAACTCTCATATTGACCCGCCTTCTATCAATGGCACAAGCTTAACTTTTTCCGACGAAGCTAAATTCCTGGGTATAATCTTCAATAGGAAGTTAAACTGCAAACCCAACATACAAGAAAGAGTCAAAAAAGCTTCAGTAGAACTTTTCTCTTACAAAAAATCAATTGGTAACAAGTGGGGATTACAACCCCGTATCACTCACTGGCTATATGTATCGGTCGTTAGATCGTAACATACGGGGTGGTATGGCAACATGAACATTCTGTGGGAAATACCCTGTTCAAAAAACCAGTAAACAGACAAATGGACCTGGTTAGCGCCAAATGGAATTGTCAAGAACGAAATCGACTTCATCCTATCGAACAAAAGAAAATCCATTCAAGATGTATATCAATAACTTCTCCTTCAATAGCAACCGTAGAATGATCAGAGCAAAAATCAGACTGAATCGTAGCACATTAGACAAAAAAACCCACAAAGTAAACTTAGCCCCAAAATACATAATGAAGAATCTCTAAATTTATATATGAACGAAATTACTAAAAATTGCAAAGCTCAAACATTAAGGAACATGAGTTGAGTACATTGCAGGAAAAGTATAATTTGTTAGAAGAATCTATAATTAAAGCTTCCAACGCATTCCTTCTACATAGAATTAGAAAAAAAAACGACAAACTCTCGGAAGAAAGTAAACAAATCATTAGGGAAAGGAATAAATTACAAACGAAAGGCACACTTAACGAAAGAAAAAACATAGGGACGGGCTACAGTCCGCTTGTGCGAACTGTTGGATACCCTAATCTTGTTCCTATCCCTCATAAGAGGGCTATAACATTTAAAGGATTTTATCAAAAAAAAAAAACGCTTCCTAGCTCAAACTTTGGTTTTTCAATAAAATTGTTTTATTTAATTGTGGGCGTGTCAGTAGGCGGATTTAAAAAAATTAACACATGAGCATAAAGGGCCCCTAGAGAGTATATATTATAAATTTCAGCTCTCCAGCTCAAACTTTGAATTTTCAAAAAAAATAAAAATTAAATTGTGGGCGTGTCCGTAGGCGGATTTTGAAAATATTAACACATGCGCATAAAGGGCCCCTAGAGAGTATATATTATAAATTTCAGCTCCCTAGCTCAACCTTTGGATTTGCAAAAAAAAATTAATTATAAATTGTGGGCGTGTCAGTGGGCGGATTTTTAAAATATTTACACATGAGCTTAAAGGGCCCCTAGAGAGTATATATTATAAATTTCAGCTCCCTAACTCAAATTTTGGTTTTTCAATAAAATTGTTTTATTTAATTGTGGGCGTGTCAGTAGGCGGATTTTTAAAATATTTACACATGAGCTTAAAGGGCCCCTAGAGAGTATATATTATAAATTTCAGCTCCCTAACTCAAATTTTGGTTTTTCAATAAAATTGTTTTATTTAATTGTGGGCATCTTTCTCCCCTCGAAGTGCCAGGATCTGGAATATATTACCGACTCAAATTAAAATCATAAATAATTTAAATGACTTTGTCCGCTCTTTAAAGGACCACATTCAGAACCCTATGCGCTTTCACTCAATTTTTGTAAACTGATTTTTATTTTTATTTTCTTTTTCATATTTCCCTTTTATAGTTTAAGATATTATCTTATAAATAACATTTGAATTATTTTGAATATGCTTGTATGTTAAGATACTACTGTTGAATTTGGCATGTACATAAATATATATATAATGAAATATTGTAAATTTTAATGGCCATAAATGAGATGCACATCTCAAGGCTATTGTTGAATAAAATAAAAATACAAATACAAATACAAAATACAAATACTAAAAAGAAATTTATTACCGGTATTAACGTTTTCATTTTGAGTCGGTCTTATTTCATAGCCCCTGACATTTTCTAGAATAACGTACAAAATTTAGCTTTAAATGTTTATTTTGTAAAATAATAAATTAAACGTTTGTTTTGATTTAAGTAAAAAATTAATCAACAGAAATGATCCCTAGCACCTTAATATATTTAGAAGTTTTCGGTAGATATTTTAAAGAAAATACATTTATTTCCAATATCCCTAATGGAAACGCAATAAATCTTGCGATAGATTTTTAAGGCAAACAAAATATTTTATGAAATTTAGTCACCAAAATTTAGTCATTTGAAAAATGAAATGAGACTAAACCAGAAGTTTATAAAATATGCAATAAGAGGATTCAATGGAATTTGTATCGTCGAGACGATACTGAAACATAATCCTTGTAATAGAAGCTACTCTATTGTTTTGAAACATGACATTTCACTAGAGCCGTAGATTATGTATATCGATAGTTTTAGAGTAATACATTTATTTAAGGCACATAGTTTTCAATTGTCAAAATTATTGTTAGGTAGCTATATACGTTCATTTGTGAGCTTTTAATATTATCTCTTGCCTTAATTTCTTTTTTGTTATAAAAAATAATATATATTTCAACAAACCTTTGGCTTTTTGGCGTTCTGTTAAGGTTTTGGCAAATTTTAAATTTTTTTCAGCACGAGATGACATTTTTATCACTTTAACTTCACTTCACGTTATTTCACTTGCGACTACACACAACGGCCAAACTGAAGTTATGACTCAGCTTTTCCAATATTTCTCCTGTAACTATTTTAGGAATAACAGCCTAAGTCGACTTTGGCAGTCAAATGTCATTATCATTATATACATTCGGAATAAAAGCCTAACTGCAAATAAGTTGTTAGGATTTAATTTTTCAAATTTGGAAAAACGGCCTACCTCGACTTTAGATGGTCGTCATATAAAACTGGTATAAAACTTTTTAAAATCGAGTATGGATTTGATGTGTTTGTGGTAATCCACTGATGATCCCAAACCACCACATCTGGGTGAAACTCCACAAAATATATATAGTCATACTAGTAATAGTTGACTATATATATATTAATTTTTGACTTTCAGTCATAGCCAATACAATAGGCTGAACTAACATTTCTTTTGTTATTCTTCAAATCTGAAGGAACATTTGAATTGGAAATAAGTTCACACTCATCCGTGAGTGGTGACAACACATATACCCCTGGTATAAAACTTTTTAAAGGTCGTCAATATAGTCCAGTCAAAATAGACATTTGACCTAGGTAAAATTCGCATAGAGCTGAAAATTGGTAGAGACGTTAAATACATCATTATAAATAAAATGCCAAAACTCCCCATCGATCCTACTTCTGCAAAAAAAAATTATTCAAGGTCAAACGTACCAAATTAAGGTTTTTTCCATTTTTCTCGAAAACAGTAAGTTTTATCGTGAAAATACATAGGTCAGACAAAAGTGTATATCATACAATTCTCTACAAAAATGGTCGAGTCACTTTATCTTTTACAACTCACCATTCGTGAATTATCGCGGTTTTAATAATTAGAAAATTCATATTTTACATTTTTTTTTTATATTAAAAAAGGAAATCTAAATCTCAGAGCACTCAGACTCGGTAACGGTCCATTTTACTACCAGGCAGAAATCCTCCTTTTGGTGTAGAGGCCTGTGAATGGGTGGCGTATGTTATTGTTCCCCATGGGGATTGAACCTGCACCACACGCGTCACAAGCCAACACACTAACCTCTAAACCGTCGCCACCCTTTTACATAATAAGCACACATTTCCGCACCACCTATGAGGTAATGTACTTGGCGCATTTTTTTTTTTAACGTGGTTTTCCCAGTTTCCCCAGATCTTATCCTATTGATTGAAATAATGGTAATATTGCTAATGATCAAAGTGGAATAGGTTGTTTTCTTCTAAATGTTATTATATTAGAAAAAAATAAATATTAGGCATTACCGGCCCATAGAGGGCCCAAAACCTAGCTTCCTCCAACCACTTTCTTTGCGAAGTGGAAGGGACCTACAATTTTACGCCAAATCCGAACGGCGAATTTGAGAAGCTTCTCATGACAACTGATACTCTTGGATGTTTGTCAGATGTTCGCAAGAAGTGCGGGATTGGAAAGAAACTCAAGATTTTACTTGGCCCCGGCGGGAATTGAACCGGGGACCTTTCGATTAGTAGTCCGACACAATAACCATTGAACCACTGCTAATTATATAATTTTATAATTCTACTTCGACAATTATTTATTCGTCTTCATTTTCCTCTTCTTGCAGAATTTCTGTTCGCTGTTCTAAGAAAAGGGATCAATTGTGTCTTCATTAATATCATAAATATTTTCATCTGTTATAACGGGTCCGCCAAATAACTTTTTTTTTTTTGAAAATGCTATAAAAAAAAAACTACTGAATATTTTCTCAAATTTCTTTTTTTATTTGAAAGTACAATCCTTTCGGTTAATAATGGAAAATAATTTCATTCAAATGGCTGCCTCGGCTGGCCATGCAGTAGCCTAGTATGGCGTCATACCAAGGTCTTTATACAAAATTCGTCTCAATGATGTCTCCGAAATGTTCAATTGTTGAGAACGACGGTGAATTGATGTTGATGGCGCTTCACGCACACTTTCTGCCACAGCAGCAATATTCTCGGGTGTACGCACTGTTTTTGGCTTTTCACGCTTTGGTTTATCGATGAGGATGCCAGCTTCTTTCACTTTTTTTCACAAGATAACGAACATACGGAGCTGACGGTGCTTCTCTTCTTCCAAAATCCGTACGCAATTGTCGCACACATTCTGCAACATTACCATGATTTTCAAAGTAATGTCGCAATATTTCCCAGCGTTGTTCAAGCGTATATACAACCATATTCGTTCAGCGGAAGGATAAAACTAATTATCTGTCAAATCAGACATGAGCTAAGTGTTACCATTCACGAAATAAGCACTAGTTGAAAAAAAACCTTAGATGGCGGACCCTTTATTTGTTTCAATATTGGAGCAAGTCTGACCTTGACAATTGATGCATACTGGCGAACAAGGTAATCCCACTTTTTGACAACCACAATTCTTACTACAATCCGTTTTGCATTTACAAAAAATAGTATTAAGGAGTTTTTCTGGAGTAGGCGGGAGTTGAGTTTGAATTGGCTCCAAATAACTATCAGTTAATTTCCAACCCCATCCTTCTGAGTCCAGCTCATTGCCTAGCCATACTTGAACTTAATAATACACACGATACAAGTGTTGAATGGCAGAAGCAGATGTTGGAGGCAGAGGCAGACAAGACAACTGTACTGTTTTATTGTTCCATGCAGATTTTACAAACCTCAAATATCTATATTTGTCTATGGAATCAATTTTTTTTGGAGCACCATACATTGCAAGAAAAAAACGTAGTATGTAGTATCGCAACCAGTTATTGCATGTAAAAATAAAATATGAGCTTGACATTTCGGATATGCAGTCAGACTTTCTGATGAATAAATTCTGGATTGTACTTGAGCTTTCCCAGGTTTCAAAAAGTAAATAATTTTATCATTTGGAGTCCATGCAGTCAGTAATATCAACATCTTCCCCAACAACGACAGTTGTATTTGAACTTTTCCATTGTTCTATTGCTGTTTCAGTTATAAGGACATCAGCATCATTATGAGCTTGTTTTATTCGAATATCAGCAGCTGTAAATTCTTCACATAAGATTGAAATAAAGCGAGACTTATTGTAAGTATTTGCAAGAAATTGTTGTTGGTTTGTTGGAACTTTCATAGATCGATCAAAAACGATATCAACAGATGAAGATGTTTTTGTAGTCCGACGACGTTGTTCTGCAGCTTTAATATTTTTCGTATGATTAGTACCTATAACCATCAAATACAATCGTACTGTTATCACCAAAATGTCTTTGTACATACTGAACATATTTTTCAAAAATAATATGAAATGTTTCTCTCGATCCCATACAACACGGTGTAATAGATACCCTCCATCGATGATGTAGATACCATTTGTGTTATCAATTTCAAAGTTTAAACATTCAAAGCAACTATAAAGAGCTGACTTCATAGTTTTACGCATTCCCACTGCATCAAAGAGTGATAATGGGTAAGGAGCTAATTCATATGCGAAGAATGTTTCAAGTTCATCTTCAAATGTCTTAGTAATGCTCATGCGTTGAAATAATAATACAGCGTCTATAGGGAGGCACCTTTTCACCATGTACTTTTATGACGCTACTTGCACTTAAAAGAGGAAGTACTCTACCAGCGCGTTTTAATTTAATATTATTAAACGTTTGGCCAGTCATATTGCTCATAGAAGCAAGTCCAACTGCACGAGCTTTATGAGCTAGGGCTGGGATTTTCATGAACTTAAACATCGGAAATATGCGCTTAAAATATGCCCTTAAAAATGGAAAATATGCAGTAAAAAATGTTAAAGTTAAGTAAGTCTTAAGTTCACTACGGTTAAAGCTAAATAAATATTAGGTAAGAACAAAATATATATATATATATTTTTTTTTTTGTTTGCACTTAAATTCAAGGTAAGCAAATGTTTTCAGGTATAATAATTAAAGTAGGCATTATATTTCATGTTGAACTAATTTTAAGGGTAGGTATATCTAACTAGCTTAATTTAAATACAATGTATATATGTAATTTTTAGGTTTATGTAAGTATTACGAGAAAAAAACTTAATCTAGGGTACTTAAATTACTGTTGCACTCGGGAACTGCCTCTGCTACTGCTGCTGCTGGTTCGGCTGGTACACTTATGCTGACGTCCTTCTCCTCCAATAGGGATACATTTGCAGGAAGAACATTTTTTTGGCAACAAAGTTTGTTTCACTTATTGTTTATGGCTATCGGTTCACTATTTTTACTTATTATTATACTTTCTAGTTTCTAGGTATTCTTATAAAGTTATGTGCCTAGGCACTAAATATTTTAACTTATTTTATAGGCACTAGGTTTTTATTCTAAGTTTACTTAGATTTAATTTGATTATATGCACTAGTTTTAGCTAATTTTTAATTAGTTGTATTTATTTATCTAGTCCCTATTTATTTTATACATTTTTTTTTATTTTTCGAGGAGCGTTGAGGAATCCCTGGATTTTTATATAGTCCTCGTGACACGTATTTCCGTGCCTTGAGGCCTTGAGTTTAAAGAACATAAAATAATAAACAAAAAACCTTGGTACTTTTCGCCCAAAAAAAATTGTAACGTCTATTTCTATTCCTTATTTTTATTTTCCCGTCTACAGTTAATGTAGGCACTGGGTTTTAATTAATTTGTGTTTTTTTTTTATTACTTTTTTTTATTTTTCTAGTCACTATTTTATTTTACTAGTCATTATTTCTTCTTAGTATTAAGCACAATTTTTAATTCAAGTTTTAATCTAGTCACTATTTTAAATTATAAACCTATACGGCACTTGCCATTTAAACTACATATTATTAATACTTCTTATTTCAACGTCCTCGGCCACTTGCAAAATTCAACTTCCTGTGGTGATCCAAATCAAAACTTAATCACTAATTCGGCACTAGAGCATCTTAAATATTTATTACGGCCCGAGCCAACTTATTTTAGCTGTGGCACATGCCAACTTATATTTTAATTACATTTTTAAATAAAACTTTCCACAAGCACTTTCCAAATTCAAACTTAATTCCAGAGATACAAAATACCAACTGACTATGGCCGACGCGCAACACCCTTTTTACAATCCTCGCCTCGGCCGGATCTATCGGTACCTTGTTTACGAGCTAAATTTATTTTCGAGCAAAATTGATTACGAACAAAATTAGTTCATAAACAAAGTACCGATTTAATCCCGCATGCCCTATGTTTTGCCTCGCTAATCCCTAAATCTACCGACCATCCAAAATTCATTTGACCCCTCAGCCCTCCATACCATCAAATCAGCTCATACACCAGATGGCGAGTGCAATCAAGCTGTGCTTGGTACATGAACACTTCACTATCATGGTCAATATGGAGAGACACTTTCCTTGTGTGGAGGCGTGTCTTCGCTGCTCTTGCTATCAATTTTTCTTACTCGCTCTCTGGAGTGGTGAGTTCAGATGTCTCTTCCATGAATTGTTTTGGCTAATTAGATTGGGTCTGGTCTCTCAACCATTGAGTGGCCAATGAAATTCGGCTTTAAAAAAAATAAATTAGTTTCCAGGCACTTGGGTTGGTGGATAGGTGACTCTTACTAACTTTGCTAGTGTGAGCGCCATTGTCACTCTGGGTACTTACATAGAGTTGCAAAATTGAATTCATTATGACCACAGAGGCAGAGTAGGTAAACAACTTTATGTATGTTAATATTTATTGGCCCGAAAGTATGCAGTATGTTATTTGCAAGTTAAGACATAACTCCGTACTGGTTGAAATACTGGGGAAGGAATTTCTGCCCATTACAAAGCACCCTTTTGAGCTACAAGTAGTTCTCGCACCTTTTTTCCAAGCTTAAATATAAGTGATCGGGTTCTATTGGGTTAATCGGCCAGCATATAAAACATAGGGACGGGCTACAGTCCGCTTGGGCGAACTGTTGGATACCCTATTCTTATTCCTATCCCTCATAAGTGGGCGTGACAAAAGTCTAAGTATGGTTGAATTGTTAAGAACGCTCTACATATTTTGTTATATAACATTTAAAGGATTTTATCAAAAAAAAACGCTCCCTAGCTAAAACTTGGGTATTTCAATAAAATTGTTTTATTTAATTGTGGGCGTGTCAGTAGGCGGATTTAAAAAAATTAACACATGAGCATAAATAGCTATTAGAGAGTATATATTATAAATTTCAGCTCCCTAGCTCAAACTTTGAATTTTCAAAAAAAAAAAAAAAATTAATTGTGGGCGTGTCAGTGGGCGAATTTTGAAAATATTTACACATGAGCATAAAGGGCCCATAGGGAGTATATATTATAAATTTCAGCTCCCTAGCTCAAACTTTGGATTTTCAAAAAAAATGTTTTATTTATTTGTGGGCGTGTCAGTGGGCGGATTTTGAAATTTTTTTATCCCGCGCAGTTTTAGGAGTCATAGATCATATATAAAAAATTTCAGCTTTCTAGCTCAAAATTCGACTTTTTCCAAAATTTTGTTTTTTTGAGGTTGTGGGCGTGTCTGTGGGCGGATTTCAAAAATTCGTAAACGCGATTATTTCGGGACCCTAGAGAGTATATGGTTAAAATTTCAGCTCTCTAGGTCCAGTTTAAAGGCCTATTTTTTGCCGACAGACGGACGGACGGACGGACGGACGGACATGGCTAGATCGACATTACTATCGATGCTGATCATAAATATAGTAACTTTTAGGGGTCTACGGGCAATATTAAGGTATGTTACAAACTCCTCTTCGAATTTACCAACTCCACCATCAGCCTATATCTCGTGTTCAATCAATTCGCGACCTTGGCATATTATGCGACAGGGAACTATCCGTTCGCATATTGATGAGATAATTACTAAAGCAAACTCATCACTTGGCTTCGTTAAAAGATGGTCAAAAGAATTTTGCGACCCATACGTGACCAGATCCCTGTACATAACTTTTGTTCGGCCCCTCCTAGAGTACGCTAGCCAAGCGTGGTGTCCCTTTCAACGAGTTCATGTATCTAGAATCGAAGGCATTCAACGTCGTTTTCTTCGATTTGCTCTTCGTGGTCTCTCTTGGAACGATCCTCTCATCTTACCTCCTTATCGCGACCGTCTTAAACTTATAAACCTAAATACCCTTGAAGAACGCAGGGACGCAGCTGACATTCTCTTCATTCACCGACTCCTTTCAGGCTCCGTCGATTGTGCGTCTCTTCACAACTCTATCTGCCTTAACACTAATCCTCGTAGTCTACGCTGCCCACGACTTTTCTATCTTCCAACCCACCGTACCTTGTATGGCTCCAACGAACCCATCTCACGTATGCTACGGAAGGTTAACTCAAACCTTAATGTTTTTGACTTCAACCGCAGCACTTCCTCTATAAAAATCGATCTCCTTAAGC
Organism: Portevinia maculata; assembly: GCA_949715645.1. Classification (NCBI taxonomy): domain Eukaryota; kingdom Metazoa; phylum Arthropoda; class Insecta; order Diptera; family Syrphidae; genus Portevinia; species Portevinia maculata. Next base: position 84,087,968 of record OX454527.1, read on the forward strand.
CCTCCCCCATCACCCCCCCAACAACACCTAATCAGTTTTAGTTTTAAGTCCTAGCTATAAGTCTTAGTCTTTTAAGATATTTAGCTTGTATTAAGCCGAAGAAATGGGGGCGTACGCCCCCACCAAAATAAATATGCGTCAACATTAATATACCCTTAGAATGGGGTATAAACATGATATGACACAAAGACTGAGGCTGATTCGCTTACATTCTAATTTTCGGGCGGTATCCAGGTCTAAAAGCAGTAGAACATGCAATTTATATTGCTATTGACTCTGCAATTGTAAAAAGGAAGTCCTATCCAAGGGTTGGTATATTTAATTTTGTAAATTGGTTAAAAAATATTATTCCTTGGCCCTAATAGACGTTCATATATTTGTTCTCTTTATTTCTTTTCTAAGAAAAGGCGAACCTGAAACGCTAAACTTTCGCCCAAGATGTTTCAGATAGGTGTTGTTATGCACTTTAACTGTCGTAAATTGTTCAGTGTTTGCTTGTTCTATACAAAAATATTAGGCATACACACGTCTTGGCAGTTGACAAGTGCTACGCGAGCTGGTGATCGAACCTCCTTAGTACGATGAACTTAATAAGTATTAAATGATGCGTTTCTTGGAATAACTTCGTTTATGGAACACCTCCAATGGTAATATTTATAAATAGAATAGACAAAGGTCGGCGAAAAGTATTCACTGATATCGATTTAACCTGAATTATTAATGGTTGTGAGGATGCGAATCCTCAGGTGCCGGAGAAGCAATTAGTACAAACCCGTATGTTATTTAAATTGAGGGGAACAAGCACATCCACTCACACCAACCTTGGAGAGAGAGGAGAGGTGTGAGGCGACTGATGTAATCGAGAATCAAAACGGGTTCCTCTTGAGAGTAAAGCAGACCGGGGTGACTGTAGCAATTGAGATGACTGATAGGACCTTTATCTGCCCCCCATTCTCTGGCAATAGAGCTGGTTGGGGTTGCAGAAGTTACTGAACCCCAATCCGCTGCTTGAGTCCCTGGAGGCAGATCAGTGCGAGGCTACCGCAATGTGATCTCAAACTCTTTTCACTTCTTGAGAGAGGAGCTGACATGGGATGACTGTAAACAGTCGAATTCCAGATTGTAGCGCTCAGAGGGATAGTTCAATAGCTATGGTGTTTCCCTTTCAAAGTTATGAAAGAGGAAAACAGGGATCCCATCGTTAAAAATGTGGAAAATATATTTTAAAAAAATCATTTAAGAGAATATTTACTCGTATATGCATCCCGTGCAGGGATGGGCTAGGAATATCCCTGCAGGAACTTAACTAGCGGGCACGTGTGCAAGTCGTAAACAAAAACTGATAGGCCCAGAAATTCATAGATACGGAATATTATAACAGGACTTTTAGTTTAATCTGAACGTAAAATAAATTATTTTTTTTGTTTATAATCTAACAAGTCAAGTCAAATTTAGAGGATGGCTATCTGTATCTTCCATAGCCCAGTCTGGAGTTCCCCAGGGAAGTCACCTAGGACCAATTCTGTTTATACTAGCCATTAATGATGTTAATGCATGTATAAATCACAGTAATATCCTGATGTACGTTGATGATATAAAAATATTTAAATCTATCACAAGTCAGCAAAACAGAATTTTTCTTCAATCTGACATTAATAGCTTCGCCAATTGGTGTGATAAAAACCGTTTATCCCTGAACCCTACTCAATGTCAACATATGACATTCTCTAGAAGGAATATCCCTTCCACCTTTCAATATTCTTTGTCTCAACATATTCTTTGTAATGTTGATAATTTTAAGGATCTTGGGGTTTATTTCGATACCGAACTGGTGTTTACTAAGCATGCCAATTTTATAGTCAATAAATCTAATTCTATGCTGGGCTTCGGAAGAAGGTGGGCGAAAGAATTTAATGGCCATAAGTTTCCACGCCTTGAACAATTGTTTTGTCCGTCCGAATCTAGAGTATGCCTCACAAGTTTGGACACCGTTCTACAACATTCGTTCAAATAGAGGCCATTCAACGTAAATTTATTCGATTTTCACTTAGAGGACTCCCATGGGATGGTCCATTTAACCTCCCTCCTTACATTCAACGTATCAAGCTTCTTCAAATGTTACCTCTTTCTCAACGAAGGCTTAATAGCGATATCATTTTTTTACAGCAGCTTATATCCGGGCAAATAGATGAACCTGACTTGCTGTCGTCTATTGGCTTTAATTTTCGTGGTGGTGCCCATAATTCACGCAGTGTTGAATTATTGTTTAGCCCCCATCATATAACGAATTATCGGAGGCATGAGCCTATTAGTCGCATGAGTAGAATCTATAATCTAAATGATCATGTGATTGACTTGTATGTTAGTAATATTAGGCTTAAAAATATTTTGCGTAGTAATGATCTAATGTCTTAAATTATTTGCATGATTTTTGTCTGTGTTAGTATTTTATAGGTAGGTACATACTAACACCTGGACTAAATATTGAGCCTATGACAGCACTTTTAGTGCCGGCAAATTTCTGCTCGTGATAGTTGCTTCCTTTAAGCACTCCACGACACAGAGCTGATAGTGTATTTGAAAATAAAAAAAAACCATTAGAGTTTCAAGTAAATCATAAGACTAAGAAAAACATGCAAAGGAAATTTTGATAAATTTGGATAAAAATCTCGATTGTTTTAGGAATACATTCAAAATTGTTGGGATTACTGCGCTGTGCGTTTTTCTACCATATTCGGTTCAAAACCACATGATGGTTTTGTCCTGTGTTGGAATATGGATGGAGGTGTCATCATGAAAGTTTTACAGATTTTCCATGTTGTATAGTTGTGATTTGTTTAGAAGTTTTATACCTCTACTAACTTGCTGCCGCCAATAAAGGTTCAATAGATGCGCGTGCGCGGCATGAATCACCATCTGAACAATTTGTAAATCATAGAAGTTGTTGCATATGCGGTGTTTTCGCCTTGCTAGTACACCATATCTCAGTCGGACTCCACCAGCCCAAAATAGTATTGACGTAGCTGGACGTAGATGCTGGAGAACGTATACTTCTTGCCGTAGTTTTGTTGTTTTGTGGTAGCTCTATTTAGGATTAATGTTGATTATTGTTGAATTTTATATCTTTCCTTTACTTTCATATCCATCTCAATGTCATTAAAGTTTAAAAATTCCGCACGACTGCCATACCTTTCTATAAACTGTAGGTACTATAATCCTATTCGCCACTAGCCTTGTATGATGGCGCCATATTTCTCTAAAACGTGTCCTGCAGAAATGATACAAGATCATCCAAAGCCTGTTTAATGTACACCATCACGATAGCTTATTACGTTTTATTTCTTGGCACCTTCCACTTCTAATTCATTTATTCGGAAACCATAGATAAAAGAGAACACTATTTAGATTTATTAAAATTAATGTTTGGGATACCGAAAAGAGGAATTATTTGCAGTCCTTCATTTCCGTCCAAAGCGAATTTGGGCGGGGGTGTCGCGGCACTTCCCCGAGTAGATGGACCATTATGAGACTAGTAAACATGTTTGCCGAATCTGGAAGCATCGCACGAAGAAGACCGTACCATCGAGATCCTTATGTTCGGGTTCAAGACACAATCGCGGCTGTGCATCGTCAGTTCACGCAAATCCAAGCGTTTCGACTCGAAACTTATCGGCGCTAATTGGAGTTAGCAGAAGGTCATTACAACGAATAACTCATGATGACTTAAACTTGTTTTCGTACAAAGTCCAAATTGCAAGCAAGTTAAACCCTCTGGATTTGCCTATTCGCCTCGAACTTTGCCAACAAATTATTGAAATGATCGAAGAAGACAACAGCTTGATAAATTGCTTGTTTATGTTTCAGCAAGATGGAGCAACTGCACACATAGCCAGACCGGTTATGGCGGAGCTCCACTCTCCGCTGGCCTCCAAGGTCACCTGACCTGACTGTACCAGACTTTTTTTAGGAGGTTATGTCAAGCAAGAGGTGTACAAAACGAAACCAAGGAGTTTGACTGAATTGAAGCAGTCCATTAAAACAATAATTGAGGCGATGCCGACTTCAACTCTTCAGGCCGCAATGAATAATTTGTTGAGCAGGTGTCGCAAATGCGTGGGTGAGCATGGATGTCATTTACGGTCTATCATCTTAAAAAACAATTAGTTATAAAAAATAAAATTGAATTTTCTATACAATAAAAAATAAATAAATAAAACTCAATGATAGCAGAATTGGTGCGCCACCCTCTATTTAGTGTTATTTGGTACCTGTTTGCGGTATGTTATGTAACATTTGACGATTACATTGACATTAAGTAGTGAATGGTAGTCTAACTACAGTTTTGATAAGTGTTATTAAATTGTTTGAGCTTAAGAATGAATTATGGGCCGATTATCGTTAGCGAGTCGGACAACAATGCCAGCGAATGTGACTTGATTGTTTTATGGTAATCGATTTTCAAAATTTATTCGCCTCAAATGCCTATCAGTAGAAAACAAGCACTTAGACCTAATGATCTATTGTATTGCTAGGGATGATATGAAATGCCGTTTTATCCGCATCCCGTCAACACTCACATAGGCCAGCGCTCCTTACGCATAAGTTTTAAGATGCTCGTTAAGAGGACTAAAACTACTGAAGAGGCCAACTAATCCAAGCGAATACTAAGTACTGCTTATTTTGGGATTGTCGACAAGCTTCTTCAATTGCTTGCATGGGGCAAGGTTATGCCAGAATTCGGAGTGCTGTTAACGTAGGAGTCAGTCATTTCACATTTATGAACAGACGAACATCACCCTATGGATGGTTGTGGGCCGATGAAGGCTGCCAATAAACCTTTCCTGGCAATAACATCCGCTATTTTATTACCCTGGATACATGTGTGGCCATCAGGAACCCAGGTAAGGTTTACAGAGTTACACCTTCCCAACCTAATCAGCTTAGCTATGGTTTTTTCAATAATCTGAGCAGATGTATAAAGTTGAATATTTTACCATTTTCCTTAACAAGATATTTGAAGCACTGGCAATCGCAAAGATTTTTGCCTGAAACACATTTTTTGTCTACCCAATGCTGCTGATAGATTAATCAGTGGCTTGAGTAGACACCAGCTCCGGAGAGACCGTCAATGAGTGAACCATCCGTACAAACGATGGCATCACCCGGCCTTAAGCCATTCCACCTCTCAGTGTTCCATTCCTGTCGTTTAGGAAAGAGGACTAGAAAACGGCACACAGAGTCAAGTGCTCTCCCCGATGGCCAGGTAGGCTGTCAAAGAGAGCACCTCTGATTTCGTCGCCGAAGGTGACCTGCCGTCCAAGTACTACACACATGCGGTATAAAGATTTTCTGGTCTTACTCTCAGTTAGGAACTGCATTCTTTCATCGTAAGCGTGTCGAATAGCAGGGTACCCTTTCCTTGTCTTCTCAGCGAGGCATCGACCAAAAGGTTCCTCAATGTGTTGGAGAGCACACCACGCTGCCCAAAACCTTTATTAGCGCACACAGTTCTGACGTAGCCGCCCGCAGCGGATGTAATTTCTCTGCTTCTAAGCATTTCCACGATACAGTGCCGTCTTAGTAGACTTGCTTTTCGATACGCTTGTTGACTTTCATGTATACCCAGCCAAACTGGAATACTCTTATGCCGTACATTCATCAATTTGTCAAGGCTCTAGAAGAAATAATGAGAAACTAAAAGTCCTTAAGCTCTTCTCCAGGCTAAACGAATATGTAGCAGAGCCACGCTAGTTTAGGATTTATAAAAACTTAGCTTTGTGAACAAAATCTGTATACCCTTTTGCAAGAGCACGGGGTAGATGGCATCAGGTCCAGCTTTGAAAAGAGGAAAAGATAGGATGAAAACTATCGTCCTCTCCCTTGTTCGGACACGCACCACTCTCGACGGCTTTGCAGCCAGGAAGGTGGGTGTCGATTAACAGTTGAAATACCCCATCATTAGAATTGGTCGACGTACCTTCCTTCAGGCTTCTGAAGAAGGTTAAGCCTAGCTCCCGGATCGGCTGAGAGGAATCTCTACCATCTCGAAACCGTGCTGACGTTCTTTAGTTCTACAGAGAACCTCGGCCAAGTTGATATCTTAGCACTCTTAATTTGCCTCTTGTTCTCATTTTGTGCATCCGCATGAGACGACCAATCTGCTTCCAGGTTAGACTTCCTGGCTCTGTTTAACACCTTCCCCACTCTTTTCATAAGAAGGGATAGCGTAGCATTCCACCATCGAGTTTGTTTCGTCCCGCCTATTTCCTTTTCGGGGCAAGCAGCATGGAATGCCGTAATAATACGATATTCTGGATCCTGATAGACAAGGTACCTACGATCCTATCGGTCTATCTGCACTTTACTTAAAAAGAAAATAACATGATCAGATGCAGTTTCTTCTCTTGAAACCCTTCAACTCGAAACAATGCCAGATTCAGCAGCAGTTGCAACTGTTATATGAATAATTTTGAGCCAAGTGAGAAAGGTGGCAGGCAAAGTTTCTGAGGGATTCACCTCTGCTCTTTGAGTCAGTACTGCTCCAAACGCGATGATGCGCGTTCGCTTCCATACCGACGATCAAATACTTGTTGCCTCGTCGAGCATGGTCGACAAACCTTTTCAGTTCCAATGTTGGTAGTGGGGACAGTGATTCGAATGGGAGGTATACCAAGGCTAGGATAATTGCATGCTCCATCACGCTCTGTTTATCCTGCACATCATGATTTACAAACATTCAAAACATTGGTGCATTGGTTTCTCGTCCATCTTTCTTCCTCTTTTCCTTAATGCCCGTGCTGTGAATTTATGTACATTGTACGCGCAAAATCATACATCCACCACAAATAATGATTTGGTCTTTTATCTCCGGAAAACGCACAGGGCGGCTCAATCTGGACCAAATGACTTTGCGGCAGGATCAGTTCCAGAAGGGAGTGATGCCGCAGCTTCAAGAAACGATTGCTGTGGTCGAAGAATTCATATTTATGCATGATGGATAACCTTGTCATAAAGTTATACAGTTAACAGGTTTTCATCAAGAGAAAAAATCCAAAGTTTTGGATTTCCCAGAAAGTCCTCCTCTTGAAGCGGCGGCCGGAGTGAAGTGCCACTACAAAACGGGAGCTTATGGAAAAAATGCTTTTGAATGGAATCACAACTCAAATATCCAAGATATGGTACAATCGTACATGGAAAGGATGCCACGTCGATTTAAGGCTTTTAAATATTAAATTTTGTTAAAAACAGAACTCCTTAAATTTTTATTAAAAAAAATGTTCTGCAATAAAGAAATTTAAAAAAATACATATTTATTACAAATGTAATTCCAGGAACCATTTAATAATAATGTGCTGCCTTTGTCTAATAATATGGCAAGGTACTGTACAAGTATAGGACGAATCACAATCTGAAATGACATATTTCATTAGTGTGGAATTGGAGAAATATCTAAAGTGTGTTTCATTAACTTAAGCCAGAACATCGCAAAGCTTCTTTCCTTCGACTAATAGCCTTAGGGCTTATATAAATACAATTAAGAGCTATCAATCCTACCATGAACTGATTTTCTAAGAATTTATTTCAATTGCTCTTCGTCCTTTAATTTAATTGTGCTAAACGTTTGCCTGGAGCTTAACATTAAGAAAATAAATGAATGTCAAGGATTGGTAATCCGGTACCTTGTTTTCTTAGTTCTTAAACCATTTCTTTTCCATAATTCTAACTAAGTCCTATGTTCACCGTCATTCAACTTAAGATGAATATAAAGATGAATTGATTCATTAAGTAGCAATTAAATCATTTCAAAAAGTTCTTCAGCAGAACATGTATCAGGATCGCCATCGCCATTAATTAAAAGCAGTGTTGGGGATACTGAAATGAACAAAGCAAATTTACATGTACATATTTTACGGGCGTTTTAAATAGGTCATACACTCAGGTCATACTCTCAGAGTGACCAAAGGATAGTGATGCGAATATTTGAGAGCACAGGCGTTCTCACGATAGTTTCTCACTACCAACTCATACCTCCAACTTGGTGGCTGCTGCGTTTCTAGTACCTCGGCTTGAGATTTGGTAACCAACCCAACAAGGTCGTTGGTGGCAGCGGGAGAGGCGGAAGGAGTGTTTTTTTTAACACTGAGACACTTCCTCATGCTTCAGACGGTAGTCAGGTTGAACTATTAGTTTTATCCCTATACGAGCTGCTTCAACCTATTTGAATGCCAGGTCTTTAGGGATTTTCAATACTTAGCCAGGGTATTGAAAAAGAGTTGGTGGCGGATGAGCCCTAAATGGGGCAACCGCAGCGCTCATATCCCCGAAGAGGGTAACTGACTCCGGAAAATCCGCCCCTCTCGTCCTAGGGGTAAAAATGGAGCTGGCCCTCTAGGTTGTGGGCTGTGCCGTCGGGGTAACTTCCCGACCAAGTCAAATATAAATCGTTATGAGAGAAACACATGAAGCCTCGGATAATGGATACCCTCATATGGCCACCAGACCGGAACGTCAACGGACTACGATCTAAGAGTATGCACCTCAACCGGCGTACACCGTACGCTTTAGGTGCTACTCAAAAACTTGAGTCGGCCCTCGAGCGGTACAAGCAGACATTAACGCGATCTAGGAGATGCGATGGATAGGATCAGGTAAGATGAAAAGAAAACATGCGACATTTATGACAGCTGCCATAAAAGATTGCATATGTTTGGGTGTGGATTCATCGTGGGTAATCGGGTTAGGACAAAAGGGATAGACTTCAAGCCGACAAGTGATCGCCTGGCTGTGATCCGCATCAAAGCTACATTTCAAAATGCTCATTGGAAGGTTTGTAGCCAGGGGTAACCGGCTTTGTTCTTACGGAGCCTCTCTGATACCGGCCACCTCAAAGAGTAACCATGGCCTTACCACGTAAATGCGGGGCTCTGGCGTGGTTGATCGTCTTTTCCGCAATACTCGTGGGATATGAATCAACCAAATAAAAACAAAAACAAACAAACCAAAACAAACAAAATGCGGGGACATCCATGACGACTGCCTGGCACAGGAGCGACCCGGAACAAGCCGAGAGGGAGGTGCAACCCAGCACAAGTCAAAGAACAATCATCACCTCCCAACAAGCTACGGGGGTGCCAAAAGGGGGTGGGAGCCAAATCCCAGGGAAGGAACAATGGCCGAGGGAACGAGCACAGCTCAAGTACCAGCCCCTGAACCCCCCGGAATCAAACAGGAAGGAAAAGAGATAGACCAGCCCAACCTCGACTTGGGAAACCAGGTGCGAGGGACGACCCTCTGCGAAGGGGTCTTAGTGGTGCGGGCACAAAATGGTACCTCCGCTACTTCAAAAAAGGCTTCAGGCCTGAGGAAGCCAAAAGGAGGGCTGAGGAGCATCGGGTCAAACCCGAAAGCACGGGGGAACATTAACAGCGCGTGCAATCCGAGGTAGAGCACAGCTCCTCCGAAGATTAGAGTACCTTCTTCATCTTTCCAATCGGCGGAGTAGGACCCCGAGGAGTCTATGTCCATTTCAGAGAGCATGATCTCGGACGGGGGAAATGGACAACACGGTCATCGACCTTTTCCAGGATATCACCCAGGAGGAGGAAGATTCCCTGCTGACAGAGGACGGGGCAATAGCCCCGCGCAAACAACAGCTCCATGAACCCCAAAAAAAATTAGACTAGCACAGATGAACATTCACCATGATATAGCCGCCTCGGCGACCATATATAGAATGTTTACCTGCCAAAGCCTATAGGGCATGTACTAATCCAGGAGCCATGGATCCTGAAAGGACAAGTCTTGTTTGCATTCTAATAAACAATAAATATAAATTTATTTTACTATCAGAATACGCGACACGAGACCTGGTGCCAATTCAGGTACACCTGGATGTCGAAGGATGTCACAGCACCATTATCATCGTATCGGCGTTCTGTGCAGGGAATGAGCCGGTTGTATCATCCCAAATGCGGCGACTGGTGGAGCATTAAGCTCCGCATGCCGCTCCTTATAAGGTGCGATGCAAATGCCAACAACACCATATGGGGGAGCACCGACACCAACATCAGGAGTGAGTACCTATTTGAATTTATAATGAGTTCCTCACTTGATGTCATAAACGTGGGAAACAACCCCACTTTTGTAACTATGGTCAGAGAGGAGGTACTCGACCTCACGATTGGTAGTCCAAGCGTAAGTTAATTAATTAGTAACCAGAGATTATCTAGTGAGCCGTCATTGTCTGACCACCGAATAATAGTATTAGACCTGGACAGCACAAGTATCACGAGAAACCCAGTAAGGAACCCAAGGAAAACCAACTGGGAGACATATAGAACTGCTCTTAGAGAGCAATCTGGGGCGCCTTGTTTTAAGGAAGGCTCCGGGCTATACCCTAGAGCTAGAAAGCGCAATAGGAGACATTACCTACGCCATCATCTCAGCGTTTCGAGGAAAACTGTCCTCTAAGTAAAGAAAGGAACAGGAAACAGACAGGTGGAGCAATAACTTGTCAATCGTGGGTGCCAAGAGCGGAAATCGATGAAAAGATACAACCGATAACTCAACGAGCTGTACCAAGATGCGGATGTACCCCAAAAGTTTAATTTCTGTAAATGGTATTCCACTTCCAACCCCCAGCTCAAGATGACAAGAACGACTGAACCTTTGATTTAAAGACCAAGCCATTGCGGATGAGAAATCGCTTAGTCTGAACAACTGGAAGCACCGTAAATGGAAGGTTGCAATGTACCAGGCAGAGACCATCCACGGGTCGGGAGCCTCAGGTAGGTAGTTTAATTGACTTTGGCGATTCTTTTATGTTTCTGCAACCTGATTTATTTCACTGTCGACAGCCTGAAATAGAATTCATTGGATACAGGAACGATTTCTAATTTCCAACCACAACATCAGTACTTTGCAGAAAAGTACTGCCACGCAATTTGTTCTGAGCTCCAACATAAATTTTTCTCAGAATCCGGAATTTGATTTTCCAGACTTAGACTCGTTTAAATTAAATTTGCAAAACAAGCACCCATTTTCCGGATGAATCATCATGTCACCTATAGCAGCTGACATGATAAAAAGGGAATGTTATAGCTTATCTGAAAAATATGCTGGAAATCTTCTATGTACAAATTATTTGTTAAAAAATGTTTAATTTTCCATTCAAAAGGGTTTTCATCAGTGGTTAATTTTACTGAAAACAAATTAAGTTTTGATCTGCCTATTCAAGGAGCTAAATTTTCAAGTCTCATTTAAAAAGAATCAACATGCGGCTGAACAGTAAGGATAGCCCGAACAAAAGACACATAATTTTGTGGTTACATAAACCATGATTTTCTTTGTAAGAAATTGTGAAATGTTTATTTCGTAGAAAAACAAATCATTTGTAAACAAATATTCTTTGCCATTATGTATTTAAACAAAATCTGTTCACGTTGTAAAAAAAAAAAAAACATGTAAATATAATGACCGGAATAAGTATGCAAATATACATATTTAGAATGGAAGCAAGCCCACATTTCCTTGCATAATTTTTGGCACTGTACTTGCTAGTTACACTCACTAATTATTACTCATTACATGTATAACTAAGAATTACAGTATTCCGCTAATAGATTGTATTTGTATCACACCACCGTGACCAAATCGGCCACTCTTTAAGTATATTATTTTAACATTGTCAGTTCCTGTTCGACACTCAGAAAATAAAGAACTATTTAGAAAAAAGGGTAATCTCTGGTTTTTCTACTTTTCTACAACAAAGATACTGCAAGGAATTTCTTCTCTCCTTCATAGCTTTTTCAACTTGGTGAACTAGCGAACAGCAAAGAAACCAAGATTCTCAACCAAATTACAACGGAAGGAAATCCGAGCAGCCAAAAGGAAATCTCAACTTTAGTTCAACCTGCAACTCTGGAAGCACCTTCACACCCACCCCAACATTTTTTGATCCAGTCGAGCCAGATCAAGCAGCAGATGGAACAAACCCCCGTTGAATTTCCTTTATCCCAAAGCCCAAGGTAGGTGCTGTGCATATTTATATTAAGTGAGCTAAGATTTATGAGATTCAGATAAATAAGATTTATTTTGCACATAGTGTGATAATTTCTATACATTATCTTTGTGCTATTTTTATGATTTTCATTACTCATTCTAAAATCAGAAACGTGGTTTTCATATTGAACAAAACAAAGTGTTCGAGTTTATTGGTTATAGCAATTCGGGGCATTTCGAGTCGTTGGCAAGCGGTATATTATAGTGCGGTTACATTACGGTTTTAATTTCGTCTTTTCATAAAACGGTCCATTCTTTTCGGTGTACGGTATACGCCTAGTGGTAAATTCCTGTTCACGGGTTACGGGACATTTTGAAATTCTCTGGATTTGAGATTTATTTCTTGTCATCTCTTTAAATTTTGCATTGAAGCTTTTTCAAAGTTTTGTCAATATTTAATATTTTCTTTGATTGAAACTTCCATTCCTTTAAAGGATTTTAAGTACAAAAAAAAAAATGTCTCTCTATGACGAATATTTCTTCCACGTAAGGCAACTCAATGAGTTCATAAGAATTTACCGCGAGATTCAAAAGGAAACGATCACACAAGGCGCATTGGTTGCTCGAAAAAATGAAATTGAAGCCATATGGCACGATTACAAAGCAATCCACATAAAGTGCATTCGAAATTCTGATAATAGCTTAGAGGATACGAAACTCCAAGCGATTCGATCAAAATATATCAGCGTTTCTGAAAGTTATTTCAATACGGTTGGATCGATGATTGATATTATTAACAAAATCGAAGACAAAAAAGATACCCAGTCGAATAAAACTCAAGTCGTTAAAAATGAACCTGAATGGTGTGTCAGAGTACCTCCGTGCGACGCCGAATGCTTCCAAGGTGATTACCAATCATGGCCATCATTTCGTGACATGTTCACTTCGGTTTATTTGGAACATCCTAAACTGAGCAAAGTAGAAAAATTAGGTGATATAAAAACAAAAAATGAAGCTCATAATATTGTGGCAAAATTTTCTCTAACCGGTGATAATTTGCAACTAGCTTGGGATGCATTAAAAGATCAGTATGAGAACAAGAGGGTTCTCATTAATACTCAATTGAAGATTTTATTTTCGCTTCAATCAATCACCACTGAAAATGGTCCTGCTTTGAGAAAGCTTCATAGAACTATTACTGATTCTTTAGCGATTCTATCAAGTTACAAAATTAATATCGACAATTGGGATCCAATCCTAACATTTACTGTTTCACAGAAGCTTCCTGAAAACACATTGTTTCTCTGGGAACAAAGTCTTTCCAGTCCAAGTGAAGTCCCTACCTGGAAAGCTATGGATGATTTTCTTGCTTCTAGGTACCGAGTTCTCGAATCGGTTGAAGAAGTAAAACAAAATTGTCGCAAAGCTGGTACTTCAAATGCCGTATTAAAAAGGGTGAATAATTTTCACATCGAGCAAAAGTATTCCGCCTGTAAACTATGCAGAAGCAATCATCCCTTGCGATCGTGCAAGCGTTTCATTGAGATGGATTCTCCGTCTCGAAGAAAAGTAGTACAAACCCATAGGTACTGCTACAACTGCCTCGCACTAACCCACTCAGTGTACGAATGCAAGAGTAAAAATTCTTGTAGCCAGTGTGGCAAGAGGCATCATACCCTTCTCCATGTCGCTACTAATCTCGCGCAACCTACTACACCTAATAATATTAGTGTCAGTTCCCCCGAGATAAACCCAACCCCGATTATACAGTCCACTTTACCAAACCAGATCAACCCCCCGAGAAATCTAGTTCCACAAAGTGAAACGAAAACAAATAGCTCTGAAGAAGATCCTCAACCTTCTACAAGCAATCTTCAAAGCCATGTTGTAACTCAACAAAAAAAGGTTTTACTAGCCACAGCGCTCGTAAAAATAAGTGTGCACAACCGAACATTCTTGTTACGAGCCCTAATTGACCCTGGTTCCGAAGCGACATTCATTTTGCAATCGGTTGTGAATCGACTGAAACTAGATACTTCTCGTACCAACGCTACAATTTGCGGCATCGGCAAAGTTCAGAGTGAACTTTCCAGCAGTGTATGCTCTCTTACTCTAGAGTCACGCATAGATCCCACTGTCCATATTCCCGTAAATGCAATTGTATTGAAACGTTTGACAGGCAATCTACCATCACGGGCAGTTAATGCATCAAACTTGATTGATATAAAGAGCTTAAAGTTAGCAGACCCACATTTTGAAAAACCCTCACCCGTAGATATCCTGATTGGGGCCGATATCTTCCCTTTTCTGTTACGGGATGGTGTGAAGCGAGAAAGACAAAACTCCCCAATTGCACAAAATACGGCTTTCGGGTGGATACTTTCAGGACCTTGTGAAGAAATCTCCATAAATCCAACTTATCGCTCGTTTTTTAGTGAGCTTTCTTTGGACAAACAAATCCAACAATTTTGGGAACTTGAACAAGTCTCAGAGGTTAAACCAATGACCGAAGAAGATAAGTTTAGTGAAAATGTCTTTCAAACCACGACAACTCGCACGCCAGAGGGGCGTTATGTAGTAAAATTGCCATTTAAGCCAAATTTCGGAGATAGTACTCTTGGCAACTCGCGAAGTTTTGCATATATGCAATATGTACGGCAAGAGAGGCGTCTTCTGAAAGACGCAACATTAAGGAACACTTATTTCAATGTATTGGAAGAATACGTTACCCTAAACCACGCTGTTAAATTGCCTACACGCGATTTAAACCTTCAAAACGATAATTTTTACTTACCACACCATGCGGTTATAAAACCGGACAGTACTTCAACTAAAGTACGAGTAGTTTTCAATGCCAGTGCTCTTACAGATAAAGGAGTCAGTCTTAATGACATGTTGTACTGCGGTCCCTCTTTACAAAACGATCTTCAAGCTATATTATTACGATGGCGTAAATATCCCTATGTATTCAATAGCGATATTGAAAAAATGTATCGACAGATACTTATACTTGAAGATCACCGTCGATTTCAGCGAATCCTCTTTAGATCATCTGTTGATTCAGATATCGAAGATTTAGAGTTGAATAGAGTCACGTTTGGAGTAAATTGTGCTCCATATCTAGCAATTCGCACTTTGCAACAGCTTGCCACGGATGAAGGACATAAGTATCCTCTAGCAAACAAAGTTGTACAATCAGACTTCTATGTTGACGATGTCTTTTCAGGTGGATTTAACATAGAATCAGTCATCGCTCTTCAAAATGAACTCAAATTGCTTCTGTTATCCGGTGGCTTTTCTCTTAAAAAATGGACTGCAAATCATCCGCGATTGCTGGAAAACATTCCAGAAAGTGATGTTTTGAACCAACACTTATTACTTTTAGACGAATGTTCTAACACCAAAGTTTTAGGGATTGGCTGGAATGCCAAAGAAGATTTCTTCTTTATCCGATGCAACCCTTTTGGCGAGCAACCAATATCTCTAACAAAACGCCAACTCTTTTCAAACATTGCCAAAATATATGATCCTATAGGTTGGATGGCCCCAACCACAAATTTGCTAAAGATTCCAATGCAGCATGTTTGGAGCGACAAAACGGATTGGGATTCTCCAATAAATCCAAATCGTATTGAAACTTGGAAACAGTTTGTTGAATCGTTTCCTATCATAAAAGAGATGAAGATTCCAAGATGGATTAATTACACTCCAGATGTTTCTGTTGAAATGCATGGGTTTTGCGATGCCTCACTTAATGCATATGCGGCATCCATATACTGTAGAGTTACTTCTCAATCTGGAGTTACTTCCACTCATCTTCTTTGCGCAAAAACGAAAGTTGCACCTGTGAAAGCCATATCAATTCCACGGCTGGAGCTCTGTGGAGCGGTCTTGTTGACAAAATTGATAAACATCGTCCAAAATAACATGCAGTTAGAACATTGTCCTGTCTATCTTTGGACAGACTCCATGATTGTCCTTCATTGGATCCATGATTGTCCTTCTCGTTTAGAAACGTTTGTAAGAAACAGAGTCTCCAAGGTACAAACAGAGTGTCCCAAAGATAGTGTATGGCGTCATGTTCCTTCCGAACACAATCCGGCTGATTTAAGTTCAAGAGGTGTATTGCCACAAGCTCTTATTGATAATGTGTTGTGGTGGTATGGTCCTAGTTGGTTGCAGTCTTCGTCAGAATCTTGGCCCAACTTAAAAATCAGTAAGGACCCAAACTGGAATTTAGAAGAAAGAAAAATGAAGTCCTTTGTTATCAATCGCGAATCCGAATTCGATATTTTAAATCTTTTTTCATCACTTCCTAGAGCGTTGAATGTTTTGGCATACATCTTTCGATTTTTCAAAGGGACTCATCCTAAGAGCAGAGCGAATCGCAGATATATTTCTTCTGCTCTCACTCATAAAGAAATTGCGTTCGTGAAACTTCGAATTACAAAGTTAACTCAAAAACGTTATTTTGCGGAAGAGTACGAGGACTTAGCTAACTCGCAACTATTATCCAAAAGCAGTTCACTCTTATCATTAAACCCTACCCTTGATTCAGAAGGAATAATAAGAGTAAATGGTCGCTTAACAAATGCTGCTTTAGGATATCACGAACAGTTTCTGATTATCTTGCCATATGCATGCCCCCTGTCAAGACTTTTGGTGGATTTCATACATAAAATATCTCTTCATGGTGGTAACCAGTTAATGTTGCTCTTGATTCGAAAATCATATTGGATCCTTAAACTTAAAAATCTAATTAAGTCATATTTAAATAACTGTAAAGTCTGCGTTCTACAGAAAAAGAAATTACAGACTCAGCTAATGGGGACCCTTCCCTTAGAGAGAGTTCAGTTTTCATTTCCCTTTGGTAATGTGGGATTAGACTTTGCAGGACCCTTTGATCTTAAAGTTCAAAAGGGTCGTTTTTATCAAACCATAAGGGGCTACGCTTGCCTTTTCATATGTCTATGTACCAAAGCCGTTCATCTAGAGGCAGTCAGCAGTCTTTCTACCGATTCGTTTCTAGCGGCATTTGATCGATTTGTTGGACGAAGGGGCGTCCCTCAACAACTCTTCTCCGACAACGGAACAAATTTTGTAGGTGCCAATAACATTCTTACTAGGGAGATCCGTAAGGCAATTTTGAAGGCGACCTCAGAAGTTGAAAAATCATACCTCGCCAGAGACCTAAAGTGGAATTTTATTCCACCAGGCGCACCTCATATGGGTGGTCTTTGGGAGGCCGGTATTAAATCATTCAAAACACACTTCAAAAAGGTAGTAGCACCTTACTTTGCTAGTAAAAATCGAATCATGTATGAATTCTCGTCCCATTTATCCACTGAGCGAAGATCCATTCGAGCCCTTGCCCTTAACTCCGGGTCATTTCTTAAAGGGTTCGCCGTTGCTTTCTTTACCAGAAGGTCACCCTAGCGAAAGTACGACACTTAAGAACTGGCACAAGGTGCGACAAATGTTGCACTCATTCGCGAAAAGGTGGAAAGACGAGTATTTGTCTTCAACGAAGAAATAGGTGGAAGTATCCTCAAAGAAATGTCCAGGTTGGAGATGTCGTTGTGGTTCGAAACGAGAATTTGCCGCCTACGATGTGGCGGTTAGGAAAGGTTACTATCGTTCACCCAGGAAAGGATGGAAAGATTCGCGTTGCTACCGTTAAAACTCAACATGGTGAAATTGTTCGTCCAATTGTAAAGTTATGCCTCTTGCCTAACGATAATGATTTGCTACGGGTTCATGTAGCTGAAGATTAGTACGAATTGTGTTAAGCCCAGTTAAGAATTATTTTATTGTTATTTAATGCACAGCACCTAAAATAAAAATAATCATTTGTAATTATATCATAAAATCATATATTCTATTAACATGTGGGAGTGAGTAGGGGCACTCATTAAACCAACCCCCGACGCTGGATTTACTAACATTTCGCAGGAGCGAGCCGAGGCGCTTAACAAATACCTCCACCGATGGATTATTTTAATGAAATATGTGCTTTAAGTAATAAGTTGATTTCGACTTTTCGCATATCTGCAAAGGGAGGCCGGAATGTTCACGTTGTAAAAAAAAAAAAAACATGTAAATATAATGACCGGAATAAGTATGCAAATATACATATTTAGAATGGAAGCAAGCCCACATTTCCTTGCATAATTTTTGGCACTGTACTTGCTAGTTACACTCACTAATTATTACTCATTACATGTATAACTAAGAATTACAGTATTCCGCTAATAGATTGTATTTGTATCACACCACCGTGACCAAATCGGCCACTCTTTAAGTATATTATTTTAACATTGTCAGTTCCTGTTCGACACTCAGAAAATAAAGAACTATTTAGAAAAAAGGGTAATCTCTGGTTTTTCTACTTTTCTACAACAAAGATACTGCAAGGAATTTCTTCTCTCCTTCATAGCTTTTTCAACTTGGTGAACTAGCGAACAGCAAAGAAACCAAGATTCTCAACCAAATTACAACGGATGGAAATCCGAGCAGCCAAAAGGAAATCTCAACTTTAGTTCAACCTGCAACTCTGGAAGCACCTTCACACCCACCCCAACAAAATCATTATTATAGTCTTTGCCTTTGGAAATTGAAGTTTTGAAGCTATAACGTCTAGAAAATTGCATTTACCTGTAAAACGAAAATACTCACAGTCGACATTATTGCCGTTTGGATTTGTTTGCATTCGTGGACGCGTGCCGGAAGTCCATGAACTGATAGCCGGCATACCAAAAACAAAGACCAAATTGCTTATCGGCTGCAAATGCCGGACATATGCTATGCGGCAGCTCGGAAAGAAATTACCTTAATTCTCCTAACAAATATGATTACCCTTCTCTAGGGCTAAGTAGAAGAGATGAAGATGAAATCTGTTGAAGAATTTTGCAAACGCAAATATCCTACAACAGCGGATTACATTTTTTACGAATGGCTGTGACAATATTTGAACTTCATATATGAAGCAAACTGGGCACAGCTTCTTCAACCACTCAAATGTGTGAAGCCATTTTTTTGCATTTATATTATAAAGGTTCTTTCATTAGCGACTTGAAAACTTCAAACTTTTAGTGTGAACGCACCCTTAAACCGATTACCGAACTGTCAATGTCAAAATACTCAGTAAAATCAACATTTTCATCATGGTGAAATACACGAAAAAACAACGTTTACAAATAATTAAAATTTACTACGGAAATTCCGAGTCGGTGGTCGGAACTATAAGAGCGTTAACGCAAATTTTCGGCCATAATTCTTGTCCCAGTAGACAAGCAATTCATAGTCTAGTGAAAAAAGAATATTCGCTGCTTGATGTTGCCGTGCCAGTGAGACTACTTTTTGCCCGAAGTGTGGAGAATATTGCTGCCGTAGAGGCGTCCGTCGCAAACAAACCAAATTAGTCAATTTCACGGCGTTCTCAAGAATTGGGCCTCTCCCAGACCACATTATGTAGAATTTTGCTTAAGGATCTTGGCATACGCCTTTACAAGATCAAGCTGACTTAAGAACTAAAGCAACTTCATCATATGAAGCGACGTACGTTGTCGAATCGAGCTCTGGACATGATGGAAGAAAATGAAGAATTTCATCGCAAAATCATCTTCAGCGATGGAGCGCATTTTTGGTTAAACGGCTTCGTCAATAAGCAAAATATACGTTTCTGGACAGGTCAGAACCCTCATGTGCTTCATAAAACAGCAGTCCGTCTGGAGTTTTTTCGTCGATGAAAATTACCGTCACGTTACGGTAAATGGTATTCGCTACAGAGATATGTTGGGACATTATTTCTAGCAATTGCGTGATTGGACATCAGTCATATGTGGTTCCAACAAGACGGTGCCCCAAGCACGAAGCGGGTGCAACAATCGAGGTATTGAAGTCTCAGCTCGGTGAACATGTTATCTCGAGAAGCGGACCCGTCAATTGGCAGCCGAGATCGTGTGATTTAACGCCTCTAGCTTTTTTTTAATGGGCCTATATTAAATCATTGGTCTATACCAACAACCTGGCGACGTTAGAGGAGCTCAGAGCCAATATTGAACGAGAAATACCGGCCGTATCGTCGAAATGTGCGCCCGAGTCATCGAAAATTGGGTTCAACTGTTCGACCGCTGCATACGTTCCCGGGGTGGACATATGAACGAGGTCGAATTCCATTCATAAATGTTTTGATAGTAATTCAAGCCAATATTTTTTGAGATATCTCAAGTAGCTTGCACTTTATTTAAAGAAGAAGTTGTCAGGTCCTTAATGAAAGACCCTTTATCTTTCCATTAACTACAATCCACTAAATTGTTTTGCAGTTTAATTAAATTGTTTCGCAGACGCTTTTAAAATATAAATACCACATGCCACTGTAACAACTAAATATATTTTTTGTCGGTTTAAACGGTACATACATATATTATAAAGTAATTGTTCTTGATTGAGTGTTAATAAAATTAGAAGGAAAAAATCTTTAAGAAGAGTGGAGGAAAGGGCAAGAATAGATGTTTATTGCCTTTGAAGGTCTTTTATGCCATGCTATAGCCCGAAAAATAAATCGAAGTGATCATTGTGTCAGCAATTATTTAAAAAACCCTTCGTCTTACACAAAAAATTATAAAGGAAACACTTCTCCTGCCTTATCACTTCGCGAAATGCGAAGTATCCTTAGAATAGCGTCAAATTCAGCTTTATCGGCAGCTAAAATTAGAGAGAAAGCTAATGTTAAGGCCAGCTCATCAACTGTTACCGCACCATTCGCCGAGCTAAACACTTCAAGCGCCTGAAACTTAAGAAAAAAACACCACTCCTTCTCTGCTACGGTGACGGTTCAAAAACCGCTCCTTTCCTCAGATCATGGAAATAATAATTATAACCATCCGGCCCATCTAGGTTAAACTTGTTTTCATCGGAAAAAAAACTTTCCGCAAATCATTTGCGCATTTCGTATTTTGTTGTTAACAAAAAAGGTCTCTCATTTACCATAGTCATTTTTTTCTAATCCATCATATAACGGGAGAAATATCGATTTTACTTTTCAAAAATGCCTGCTTTTAATCTTATGACTCGCGGTGTATCATTGCAGTGGATAGTACCTACTTAAGCGGTGGAACTTTTGAACACTTTGGTGATGAGTTTTTTCCGATAAGTCGAAAGCATCCCCATGTTTTATGGCATGATATGCTCAGAAATTAATCCGCAAATCTGAAATGTAATATTTTCTTGACCTTCTTTGAACAAGAATTCGTCATTTAATAGGTGTATATCTGTGGATATATTTTTTTTTGAAGTTAGACCTCTTTTGGTGCATTGAGAGTAAAATTTAAATTGTAATTGGATATCGGAACCCACTTTGCATTTATCGGATTTCCGAACCCAACATTTCGATAACGGCAGCAAGTAGATTCGAAACCAGAAAACTTAAGAAGTGCATTCCGATTATTAACCCGGCTTGTAGCATGAAATTAATCAAATAAAGGCCGCGTTAGCCGACTGCATTGTTTAGAATGGAAACGTACCTTTATATACGCCATGAACCGTACTTGTTGTTGGGGCAGAACTATCCTCATATCAGCTTCATCACTTCGTCATCATCATCGCATCGTCATCATCATCACATCGTTATCATCATCTATGTTAAGATCATTTCACTATTGTACATAATGTATATATTATACAAGTAACATGTAAACTTATCTCTTCATTCAATATTCAAATCTGGCGCTTCTTTTAGACCATCCGCCATAATTAATGTATTTTTTGAATTCGCCTTAAACTTTAAATATTTGAATTTAACGTTACCTCTCTCTCAAGAATTTGTATAAATACCCTTGCCAAAATAAAGCTTTTAACAATTGTATTCAAAACCCTTAGGGGAAACACTATCGTTTTATTCGTCGTCGTTTCGCTCGCTAAATAGCCAACCCTTTGTCGACCTCGATGCGTCATTGAAATCGTGGTCTTTCGCAAATATTCGCAACCGTTGAAAATCGTTCAACGCATCAGCCAGGATCGTTCTATCCTTCGATAAAAAGGACTCAATAGAGATCCCCGGTTGACGGTCTAGAATCGGTCTGACCGTTCATTTTGGCGCCCATCGTGGTTAAAGTGATTACCCACCCATTTACGTTTCAAAAGACAAAGTGCATCATAGTGAAAAACTATCAAAAAAAAAAAAAAAATCATTAAGTGCACAATAAAACTTTGTTCAAAATCGCGTCGCGCTTTCGGTTACGCGAGTGCATAGTGTTGGTGAAGGCGGAGAGGCAACCCGAAAATCCAGTGGAAGCAGTCAAAAGAATACCCAGGAGGAACACCAGGCTGCAGATCAACAAGGAAATAACGTGGGAGATAAGTATAACATCTCTCACCCAGGTACGTCCGACTATAAGTCTAATTATTCAAATGTGTGATAGTAAATGAAATAACTCGTCGCCACAAACGAAATTAATTTCCGAGAAAGTGGAACATCATTATGTATGTACACCAAATAAACGCACATTTGATATAATTAAGACCTGCATGCTGCATGAATATTTAAAGCTATATATTTATGAACAACATTTGTCGCCATTCTCGCTATCTCGTCAATTACGGGAAAATAATATATACATCAAAAAGTTGCATCTATCAAATCGTCAGTTTTTGAAAAAAAAAAAAAAAAAAAATTATGTTCGCTTATTATTGGAAATCTTGATAAATTCATACTTAGCTATCGCTGGTACAAACTCGCTAGAATCCACAAAAAGAGCTAAATTAAGTTCCACCCTTGTAGCCAATTAGAACACACACACACCGAATAAAAGCTTTCGCCCAAAAATTTGAATTCGAATTTTTTTCCCCACCACACTATTGCATTTTTTTTCGTAGTCGCTTTTTACTCTCGTTCGCTCGTACTCTCGCATGCTGTACCACCCACAATCCACAACTTGCAATCAACACATACCTACTTGATTTCAGTGCATCGATCTTCATTTCGCCCACACCTCATCGCTCATCGGAGTTTTCGTCGTCGTCGTCGCGGGAGACCTTGCTGCATGATCATTGCACTGAAAGAAAAATCTCTTTTTTTGGAAATTCATCATCATTGGAATTCATCTGTCGTTTTCGCCAATTGTCTGATAAATCACAGCCAACAGATCAACTTGTATGACATTCATAACCACAACGATTGTTTGTTGAAAAAACTAGTTTTAGAACTAACTCGTCGCTCTCTTCAGTTATTGGGATAATAATTGTCGCATTTAGAGATTATTGTCATTTTTTATTTACCTTGAACTGTTTCGCCGTCGTTTGTTCACTTCTGAAAATAATACGTTGGAATTAGGTGTCGCCAGCTAAAACTTCTATTTGGTCATTGAGTTTGTTTGAATTCGCTTTAATAAGAAGTCATCGAAATTCAGTCGATATCGCTTTGGGAATACTTTCTATAACGTTCACAATCGTCAGTCAGGATGGCAAATGAACCGACTATAGACGAATTAAAACAGCAACGGGCTTCCACTAAAGGTAGCATATCTCGGATAAAGAATGTGGTGGAGTCCAATGCAAACACATTCACCTCGACCGAACTGGAGTGTCGTCTGGGGATTCTGGAGTCCTACTTCAAACAAATCTTAGTATACCAGACTAAAATAGAAGGCTTGGTACCCACTGATAACTGTCGCAGTGAAATAGAAGAGCTCTACATTACTGCCAAAGCAAGAATTCTTTCGCTGTTGGGAACTGGGAGGCGCGGCAGTGCTGCAGACATGACTTTAAATATTCCGCATACAATCAGTCATCTTCCTAAACAACGATTGCCTAGGTTTAGTGGGAGGTACTCTGATTACAAGAATTTTATAAATTGTTTCAACAATCTTGTGGATAATGATCTGAGCTTAACTAAAATAGAAAAGTTTAATTATTTGCTGTCATGCTTGAGCGATCAAGCTCTCGGTACAGTCAAGGCTTTCCAAGTCACAGAGGAAAACTATCCAAAAGCACTGTTAAGGCTTAAAGAGCGCTATGACAATGATTGCCTCATCTTTCTGGAATATATTTCCGAGTTAATCGAGTTACCCAAGGTTCCGAAAGCGTCTCCTGCTTTATTAAGGAGTTTGGTCGACAACATTTCTGCGTTATTTAGTTCATTACTCTCAATAGGATCATTTGAGAATATATGTAATGCCATAATTATACATATTGCCATGTCGAAGGTTGATACGGATACCCAATCCAAGTGGGACGAACAACTGGACTACAGGAAGCTACCTGAGTGGAACGAGTGTGCAAGTGTCCTTAGCAAACGGTGCCAGTACCTGGAAGCAAGGGATAGCAAGCAGCTTCGATCAGAGCCTGTCCACAAATGGTCCATCAAACCAAAGTCGTCTTCTTCCATTCAACGATCTCAAACTTCCCTATCTGTAAATCAACGATCTTGTTTCTTTTGTCAAAACAATAATCACTCAATTACAAGTTGTTTAAGTTTCAATGAGCTATCAGTTATGGAACGATTTTCGAATGCTAAGAGACTAGGGCTTTGCTTGAATTGTTTAGGAAAAGGTCACAACGTTTCCAAATGCCCCTCGACTTACAGGTGTAAGGTGTGCAAACAATCACACCATAGTCTTTTGCATAGACCCCAACCAATAAACACTTCTTCTCGAAGTGAGGATGCACCATCTACATCTGCTGCAGTGCATTCTGCCTCAGAAAAGGATCACGCCCCTGCGGCACAAGTTATTTTGGCAACGGCACTGGTGCTAGTCAAAGATTCTTCAGGAGGTTTTCAGTTGGGTAGGGCTCTGCTTGATTCCGGGTCACAAGTCAACTTTGTAAACGAGAAATTTGCAAATTCGCTCTGTCTCAAGACACAAAGGAAGAACGTTGACATCGTGGGAATAGGTGTGTCCGAAACAAAAATTAAATATCAAACCAGATCCACAATTCGCTCCAGATACAGCGATTTTGAGGTTTCTTTGGAATTTTTAGTCGCACCATCCATCACAGGGTATCAGCCGGAAGCAGCTCTTAACACCATAGGTTGGAATCTTCCTGGAAATATAGAGCTCGCGGATGAGCGCTTCAATCAGCCTTCGCGTATCGATTTGCTGTTAGGTGCTGAAGCGTTCTTCGATTTGCTGCTAGAAGGTCAAATCAAACTTGGTGAAGTACTTCCAATGTTAAAACGAACTACGCTAGGCTGGATTGTATCAGGAAGATACAAAACTCAACTTCGCGAAAAGAAGAAATTCTGTTTCAACGTAACGGAGGATTCACTGAATCAATACGTCGAAAAGTTCTGGGAACTGGAAGAACTCCAAGAACATCGGTCAAAATGGTCAGAGGAGCAGAAGGACTGTGAGTCACACTTCAAGGACAACATCGAAATTCTACCGAACGGTCGACTAATGGTTCAGTTACCTCTAAAAAAGGATCCCATCTGCCTTGGAGTTTCCTACGATATTGCCTTCAGAAGGTTTTTGTCACTCGAGCGTAGGTTATCTAAAAATACTTCGTTGAAAGTTCAGTACGTTAATTTCTTGAAGGAATATGAATCGATAGGCCACATGTCTCTTGTCACAGACCCAAATCTTGCAATACCCCATTACTATTTGCCGCATCAATGCGTTATTAGACCTGATAGCGCTTCTACGAAACTCCGTGTTGTATTCGACGCATCTTGTTGTACTTCGTCACAGATCTCCTTAAACGGGATTCTTATGGTCGGTCCTACAATACAGGACGAACTTCTTATACTGTTGCTCCGGTTTCGACTTTATCGATATGCCCTGACCGCAGACATCGTAAAGATGTATCGGCAAGTATTAGTACACCCATCGCAAAGGAGACTTCAGTTCATCTTATGGAGAGAAAATGTTCAAACTCCAGTACAAACGTACCAATTAAACACCATAACATATGGTACGTCATCGGCGCCGTTCTTAGCGATCCGTTGCCTTCAGTACTTGGCTGAGAAAAATCAAGAGCAACTGAGCCTTGGTGCGTCGGTTTTAAAGTCGGACTTTTACGTCGACGACATGTTGACCGGAGCGGACGACATCGAAACGCTTACACAAAAACGAAAGGAAGTCGTTGCAATTCTGAATTCGGCTGGGTTCGAGCTGTCGAAATGGAACAGTAACCATCTTAATTTCGTCAAGGAAGCTAAAGAACAAAAGATTAGAGTGACTGAATCCAATCTTACGAGTACATTAGGGATTGCTTGGAATCCTCTCACCGATGAATTTAGCTTTTCCTACAAGTCCAATCGAAACTATCCCAAATATACAAAAAGATCCATTCTCTCTCTTTCATCTTCGTTCTTCGACCCAATGGGTTTGTTAAGTCCCATTATAATACAGGCAAAAATCATTCTGCAAAGGTTATGGATCGAGAAAGTGGATTGGGATGCATCCATCCCACAAACCATTGACATTGAGTGGCGACGGTATTGAGGACCTGCACTCACTGCAAAATCTTTCGGTTCCTCGATACGTCTTTATGGAAGATAAAAGAAGCTACCAAATACATGGGTTCGCAGACGCATCCATGAAGGCATATGGCTGCTGCATATACCTGAGAACCACAGATTCTTCAGGGTCTGTAGGAATACAACTTTTAGTCGCTAAATCTAGAGTAGCGCCTGCCAAACAGAAGCAACTCCCTCGCTTAGAACTCTGTGCAACCCATCTTTTAGCAAAACTTTGGGTAAAAATTCAACCAATGTTCGGTAACAATTACACAGGAGCTTTCTTCTGGACGGATTCCGCAATTGTTTTGCACTGGATATCAACGCACTCTTCAAAATTAAAAACGTTCGTGGGAAATAGGGTAGCAGAAATCCAGGAAAAAACGAGGCATGTCCGTTGGAGACATGTGCCAACACACGACAATCCGGCAGATGTGGTCTCTCGAGGATGCACGGTAGAAGAACTGGAGAAGTCAATCTGGTTCACGGGACCACCTTTCCTACGTCAATGTGAACGAAAGTGGCCATACACTGTAGGGATACCTCTTTCTCCACATGAATCTGCTTTGGAGATAAGAAAAACAGTCTTGAGCTGTCAACAACAGAAACGAAACTATCTTCTTGAGGTTTTAGATCGATTCAGTTCATACACCCAAAACTATTCGAATTTTTGCGTACGTCGAGCGGTTTCTTAGCCTCGTAAGAAATGCAGCGTCTTCACATGACAAATATCTAACGGTCAAGGAATTAGATAATGCTCTACATAGAATTGTTTACGTGATTCAAATCGAATCCTTCGCTAAAGAAATCGAATCAATCAAAACGAAATCAAAACTAAAAGGATCCATAAAATGGTTAAGTCCTTTTCTTCAAGATGAAAATGGCCTCCTTCTGTTGAAAGTGGGAGGTCGATTAAAGCACGCTAACATTCCAGAAGAATGCAAGCACCCTCTTCTACTTCCCAAGAACTCTAATTTTACTAGAAATCTGGTTCGACACCTGCACTTTTCGAACTACCATGCCGGTCCAAAATCTCTTGTTGCACTCACGAGACAACGATTCTGGATAACCAACATTCGGGAGCTGGCACGCCAGACGGTTCGACAGTGTCCTCATTGTGTCAGATATCGTCCAAAATTGTTCGAGCAGGTGATGGGAGATTTGCCTGCTGAAAGGTTGACTCCATCTCGTCCCTTCATTTGCTGTGGGGTGGATTTTTGCGGTCCCATATACACACATTTTAAAATTCGTGGCAAAGTACCGTATAAAACCTATGTTGCAGTCTTTGTTTGTTTTTCGTCAAAGGCAGTCCACTTGGAGGCTGTGTCGGATCTGTCAGCCGATGCCTTCATAGCAGCTTTGAAAAGGATGATAGGTCGTCGTGGGCTCCCCAGAGATTTGTTGCGATAACGCAACAAATTTCGTTGGCGCTCAATCCAAATTAGTAGAATTGCGCGAAATGCTGTTTAAAAAAGTCAATCAACAATCAATTATTAACTTTTGTACTAATGCCACAATAAACTTTCATTTTATACCCCCCAGGGCACCCCACTTCGGTGGGATTTGGGAGGCAGCTGTTAAAGTCGCAAAGGGCCATCTGTACCGCAGCTTGGGATGTGCTAAGCTAATATTTGAGGAGTTGTCAACTGCACTGGTGGAAATTGAAGCAGTTATGAACTCAAGGCCCATTACCCAGATGTCAGCAGATCCTAACGACTTCGAAGCACTCACGCCAGCACACTTGCTTATTGGGTCATCGTTGAAGGCAGTTCCTGAGCCAGCAGTGGAAGTTGCGGAAATCAGTTACATTCAAAGATGGCGGCGAATAAATGCCGTCAAAACTCACTTTTGGAAACGGTGGACAACAGAGTACGTCCATGAACTTCAAGGTCGTTCAAAGTGGACATCATCCAGTCCAAATGTTGCGGTTGGAAGCCTAGTCATCGTGCACGAAGACCACTTACCCCCGCAGAAGTGGCTTATTGGGAGAGTCACAAAAGTCATCCAAGGTCCAGATGGTCGAGTACGAGTCGCTGATGTAAAAACGCCACGAGGAGAGTTCAGACGACCCATCCGGAAACTTGCAGCGATACCGTCTTGAAAGTAAGTCCTTTCAAAGGAGGCGGAATGTTGGGGCAGAACTATCCTCATATCAGCTTCATCACTTCGTCATCATCATCGCATCGTCATCATCATCACATCGTTATCATCATCTATGTTAAGATCATTTCACTATTGTACATAATGTATATATTATACAAGTAACATGTAAACTTATCTCTTCATTCAATATTCAAATCTGGCGCTTCTTTTAGACCATCCGCCATAATTAATGTCTTTTTTGAATTCGCCTTAAACTTTAAATATTTGAATTTAACGTTACCTCTCTCTCAAGAATTTGTATAAATACCCTTGCCAAAATAAAGCTTTTAACAATTGTATTCAAAACCCTTAGGGGAAACACTATCGTTTTATTCGTCGTCGTTTCGCTCGCTAAATAGCCAACCCTTTGTCGACCTCGATGCGTCATTGAAATCGTGGTCTTTCGCAAATATTCGCAACCGTTGAAAATCGTTCAACGCATCAGCCAGGATCGTTCTATCCTTCGATAAAAAGGACTCAATAGAGATCCCCGGTTGACGGTCTAGAATCGGTCTGACCGTTCACTTGTCATCCATTTTTTTTCTTTTTAACATGTTTATGAATTAAAAATAATGCACAAAACCAAACACACTACTTGGCTTGTTTTTGTCAAAACGAACGGAGCTGAGGGATGGAGCAGTCTATGTTGCTATAGGGGATTCTGATTTTTTTTTAGAATAGAGGAGTGGCTGATTTTATTTTCAGACCACTGGAAAGTTGCTTTAAGGCGGACAGCCGCATTAGCCCCCGCTTACTTAGCAAAGCTGTCTAGGGGTGTCAGGTAAAACTGTCAGACCATTGCAGCAAAGGGAGTGCAGTGCACCACTCTTGCAGAGACTCGCTGGTCGTTGGACTTTGCGAAGCTTATCGCGATTTGTGGCTTTCTCTAAGGCAGTCTACCAAACAACTACCCCGTACATAAGTATCGGTCTTATTACCGATTCATTACAGGTGGATGTTTTGCAAGAGAAAAGTGCTACTGTCGTTTTTTGAACTCTTTCTTGAGTGTTAGGTTTGCCGCTAAGCTTGTTATCCAAAATGAGACCCAAGTATTTAGCTTCATCAGAGAAGACTAAGCTTGTGCCCTTGATTAAGGGAGGGTCAATGTGTGGAATTTTATATTTCCTAGTAATTAGAACAAGTTCAGTTTTGTGGGGTTTGACCCCTAACCCACAATGATGCCCATGTCGTAAGTTTGTTGAGAGCGTTTTTGGAGAAGTTCTTTCAGGGTGTTTAGGTGCTTCCCTGAGATGACAATTGCAATGTCATCTGCATAAGCAATCACACTGCAGCTTTTCCTTTCCACTTAGATAACACTTTCTACCTAACGCGGCTGTAAAAAATTATTATCATGAAAATTACTGCAAAAAACTGGTATTGGATAGTAGCATGAAAAGTGTTATAAAGTAGTAAGTAAAGTTCGAAAGGCCATAACAAGGGTTTACACAAGGGCCTACACATTTTTCAATTAACCAATAAATACTGTTCAACATCATGTAATGCTCATTCATTTAAAAAGAAGTAACAATAAACATCGACCATCGATCAGAAAACCAATCAAACCGCAAAAGGCACAGCACTATCAATTTTGTGGACATAATGATGTGAGTCATAGAAATGTTGAGTAGTACACGTGTGGATCTGGCTGCGGCATTTTTATATAATTTTATTTAATTTAATTGTCATTTTAAATGCCAATTTCGGTCTAAATCAGTGGGCACGTCTTGTACAAGGTGGGCCAAAAGAAGTCATTCGATGTTGTTTGGCTCTCATTTTTTTCTAAATGAAAAACTTCTATTCT
This sequence comes from Portevinia maculata, assembly GCA_949715645.1. Classification (NCBI taxonomy): domain Eukaryota; kingdom Metazoa; phylum Arthropoda; class Insecta; order Diptera; family Syrphidae; genus Portevinia; species Portevinia maculata. The sequence continues at coordinate 84,118,369 of OX454527.1, forward strand.
GTTTTTTGATTATGTTTATTTGAACCTTTAGAATTTTATTGGTCAAGTCGAGAAGATGATATCGGCCAATACGGGCTCGTTTTATGGCATTTTTCATCACTTCGGCCAGAACTTCGGGCGACAGATTCTCGCACTCGTGTCGAATGTTGTCCTTAAGGGCTTCTAGGGTCTCGGGCTTGTTCACGTAAACACTGGACTTCAAAAAACCCCACAAAAAAAAGTCTGGAACGGTTAAATCGGGCGATCTTGCGGGCCAGTGCAAATCGCCAAAACGAGAGATGAGGCGACCCGGGAACGCCGCCTTCAGAATATCGGTTGTGGCTCGCGCAGTGTGTGCCGTAGCTCCGTCCTGTTGGAGCCACATGAAAGAATTCGGTTAACATGGCCCTATAGTGCGCACCGTCTACTGTTGTCGTTTGACCAGCGGCGTTCTCGAAAAAAATGGCCCGATGACTCCTCCAACGTGAACAGCGCACCATGCAGTAACTTTGAGCGGGTGTAATGGCTCCTCGTGCATTACTTGTGGATTTTCGGTGCCCCAGAAGCGATAGTTTTGCTTGTTCACGTACCCGCTGAGGTGGAAATGCGAATCATCGCTCATTCTGATTTTGGTCGAAAAATCGTCCACTTCGTCCTCGAGATTGAGGATGGCTTGGGCGTAGGTTACACGCGTTTAGCGGTCGAGAGGCAGCAGCTGATGCACGGACAGGACTTTGTACGGGACCATGCGCAAGTCTTTGACCAAAATTCGCCTTAGGGACGACCGGCTGATGGCTAATTGCGAGGCACGGCGTCTGGTCGATGTTTCCGGCGACAACTCGACATCCTCCTCAACAGCGGGGATATTCTCGGCACAACGGGCGCTCCGGGGCCGGCCACTCTTGGCAACGTCTCGTGTGGTCCCATACTCTTCAAGGTTGGTTGCCAAACGGCGCAGTGTTTGCGCAGTCGGTGCCGGACGGCCGTGGAATCGGCGACGGAATTCGCGCTGCGCCAACACTACAGACGAATTGTTACGCAACAAAAATAGACACGATTATTCCGCGTTCTTGGGGAGTGTATCGCTCCATGGCTTGATCACTTGTATTCTACATCTGTCTAGTCCACAAATGTCAAAACAGATTTGACATTGGCGGCCATTTGCAAAAATAAGAGCATCTTCCAATAGGGCGATCTATTTTGGCCCACCTTTTATTTGTCGTGTGCCGGTATTTATAAGTGGTTTCGTAGGCTTAAACTTGATAAAACACAAAAGTTTAATGTCCACCTCAAACGAAGACTTAGCAAAAATGATTGGTTAATTGCAACTATCAATGAACGGTCAATTGATTGGTTTAAAGCAAGAATTACGTGAATTTAAAACTCTTTTTAATAATAATCTTGCAGTTTAAATAAAAAAGTAGATAGTTTCACGATCAACTTTAATAATGAATTGAACGCGGTAAAAAGTAAGGTTAACGAGAAAATATCTGCTAATGAATACATCAGTGAGTTGACAAATTTACACCCCTATCGTGGAATCCGTCGGATCTGAGATTCACTTCACTTATTCGATTCACGTGAACAGAAAATTGCTATCGTGGGATCCGTCGGATACGCTCCCTTACCGACCACTATTGGTGAATAGGAAATTCAAAATTCAATTGTGACAGCTCATTTCGAACACATTTGTTTTGTAAAAATTATCTCATTCACGTTACCCACATGTGGATGGTTCACGTCTGCGGATTGCACGATGCAAATTGTTCACTATTAGCGGATCGTTCCCCCCGACGGATTCCACGATAGGGGTGTTAAATGTCAAAATAAGCAAACTTGAGAGTGAAGTGCGCAAAGGTGACCTTATCTTAACTGGGATACCAGAAAACCCAAAAAAAAATTTAAAAGACATCATTCTCAATATATGTGCGGTCACATCTTTCTCGGTGCTTTCGTATGAAGTTTTTCGTCTAAGGAGAAATAAGCAATTGGGGACCAGCGGGGGCAGTAACCTGCCAACTAAAAAGTTCTCTTTATCTGCACCGGTAAACCGGTCAAACTTTTTTTCAAACTGAGCGAATTAGATTCCTTAAATGTTTTTTTGCTGCTGGTCCTGTCACACTGGAAAAAATTGGTTTCACTTCCAATCGCGCTATCGGAGCATTTGAATGCCTTTCTGTTGGTGCACTTATCTTACGTAAAGCAGCTATTAAATTGAAAGAGGAGAAGAAAATTCACTCAGTATACAATCTTTCAACGGGACTGTAGTGGTTAAAATAAAACCAACAGACCCCTTTATTAAAATTAATCGCCTGGAGGATTTGGATCGGTTGATATAATTTGTTTGTCCGAAACGTGGCTAATGAATAATCCGAAGAAAAAAGTCGAAGATTGGGGGTTGAAAATTAAGGGCTATCGTCCGTATCGCTGTGATAGTGATGGTCGTTGCTCAGGTGTCTTAATTTATGTACGAGAGGGAATACGTGCTTTCTGTTTATATTGCCTTAAACACAATGACATCCAATGTTTACTTTTGGAGATTACGTTACCACACCAGAAAGTGCTAATTAATTGCACTTATATGCATCCAGGTAGATTTCCCTTTGCCGAGTTTGACTCGTTCCTGTCTAGGCATGCTGCAAGTTATGAAAACATTATTCTTTGTGGCGATCTTAACGTTGACGTTAGCATTGGTACTGGGCCATCGGCTCACTTGATGAATGTTTTACACTCGCATGGACTAGATATAGTAAGCTACTATCCCACGAGATTAACAAGTCAAAGTGCAACTGCCATTGACTTATTTGTCGTTTCGAACAAAAATAAAGTTTTGTTTTTCAACCAAACACATGGCGTTGCCGACCATGATTTAATTTACCTGATTTATGATGTGGATGTTGATAGGTCTGAACATGACGTTACCCACTTTTACCGTGATTTTAATAGCATTAAGTTAAGGTTAAGGTTAAGTTCTGCAGAAAGATTGGGCTCTGTCTAGGAAAAGTTTTTTAGGTTTTTAGGTTTTTCTCCAATTGAAGTCTTTCAAGTGGTATGACCTATGACCTTAATAGCATCAACATGGAGGAACTCTCCCTGGAAGTAGCTGGTATAGATTGGCGTCCTCTAAGAATTTCTACCTCAACAGATTTTAAGGTTGATTTTCTAACTAATCTATTGAAATATTTATATGATAAGTACGAGTATGTTCAATTAAAGAGAAGAATCGCATCCAATAACTGTCCGTGGTTTACATCTACTAATTAGCATATGTGAACGAGATTTTTTGTACAGCGTGTTCAAAAATACAAGATCCACTAACGATTCGAATCGTTATACCGCCTGTAGAAACAGTACGGTAAGTGCTATAAATCACGCCAAAAGAACATACCATTTCATCAAATTAGATGTGTCAAGAAACTCCACAAAAATATTATGGAATAATTTAAAGAGCTTGGGTACGATTAGGAAACCGGACTTGGAGTGCCCTGGGGATCTCGATTTTGCGAACAAACTGAATAATTTGTTCGCCCTATCTTCTGACAACTCTAGCCCACGAGTGATTCCTGTGTCTCTCTCGAACTTTCCTGAGGGATCTTTCTCATTTAACTGCGTTTCACCTGAGGATTGTTTCGTTGCTCTTAATGCAATTAAATCCAATGCAATATCCCTGGATGAAGTTTCACCTAAATTTATTCGTCTGCTGCTCTCGGCCATCCTTCCAAGCGTGGCTAATATGTATTTACAATGACTGTCTGATTAGGTCGTTTTTCCCGAGTTCCTGGAAGATCGCTAAAGTCATTCCTTTACAAGAAAAGGCGGGAAGTATTGACCCATCGAATTATCGACCAATCAGCATTCTGCCATTCCTGTCAAAAGCCTTGGAAAAACTCATGTACAATCAGCTCTCCGAATTCGTTGAGTCTCACAATCTGCTGTCACCCCTGCAATCTGGATTTCGGAAGAAGCACAGTTGCGTCTTGGCTATTCTAAAAGTGCATGATGATATTCGGATTGCATTGTCTGCGGACAAGGTATCGATTTTGAGTTTACTTGATTTTTCTAATGCTTTCGGAACAGTAAACCACTCGATCTTATTGCATAAATTACAACACCATTTTTATTGTTCGTCAGGGGCTCTCAAATTGATTAAAAGCTGCTTGTTTAATCGAAGGCAAGCCGTTTGCTTGGGTCCTCTGGTCTCTAACTTCGTAGAGCTTAAACTTGGTGTCCCTCAAGGGTCACTGTTGGGGCCCTTGCTGTTTAGTATGGTTATAAATAATGTAGTCGCAGTATTAAAATATTGTTGTTACCATCTTTACGCGGATGATTTGCAGATTCATTTATCTTTCCAGCTAGGCCTTTTGGAAGATGCAATCTCTAACATAAATAGGGATTTGGAAAGTGTATTAACGTGGGCAGTTCAAAATGATTTAATTTTAAATCCGGATAAATCACAAAGTATAATTATTTATAAGAACAGTTTAGATGAAACCTAATTACCTGAAGTAGTTTTAAATGGACATGTGATTCAATATAGCCAGGCTGTAAATAACCTTGGTTTCATCTTTAATAAAACTCTCACATGGAGTGATCATGTTAGGAAGGTTATTTGTAGTATTTACGGAGGACTTAGGTGGTTATGGAGAGTGTCGTATTATGTACCTCAGCAAACAAGACTAATGCTGGTTAGACGGCTATTTCGGCCATGCTCGTGTTCTCAAACACAAACTATTGTACATATATTTCATGAAATAAAGAATCTAACCTAATTTAATCTAATCTAATCTAAAGCTGGTTAAAGCTTTACTTGCCCCAATTATAACCTATGGATCCCCTTTGTATAGTGCGATGGACTCAGTCAGCAAACAAAAATTAAAGCTAGCTCTCAATTCTGGTACTCGTTTTATTTATTCGTTAAGAAGGTTTGACCATGTGTCTTATTTGTCTAATTGTGTTTTTGGCAGTTTATTGATGTCACATTTCACTATTGAAATATGTAAATTTATTTTTAAATTGATCCGACATCGGACTCCGGCGTACTTGTACGATAAACTGGAATTTTCAACTTCAACGCGTTCCAACAACATCAATATTCCAATTAGTTCAACGTTACAGACTCGTAGATCTTTCTTCGTTTTAGGCGCCAGGATATGGAATAGATTACCTGCTCGATTTAAAACCATCAATCAATTTAGATAATTTTATCCGCTCTTTAAAGGAACATCTCCATGACCCCACCATAGCTTTGCTTTATCACTCTTTGTTTATTCATTAATCTTTTGATCTCTTGTTTTTATTTTAATTATTTTTACCTTTTTCAGTAATTCATATCTTGTTATCATGTATCTAATTTTCTTCTTTTTTTTCTCTTTTTTTTTGATAAGTTTGTGAATTCCTCTTAATAATACCTACTCTTTACTTATTATGTTCATAAATTATAAATGTATATATTTTTAAGCCACAAATGAGATTTCATCTCAAGGCTTTTGTAAATAAATAAATGAAATGAAAAAAATGAAAATGAAATGATTGTGGCTATTGAGTGTGTGTGGCGGAAGCATCAAGATGTCCTTTGAAACCACGCACTATTTCTGTATTCAAGGTTGTTGTCAATAGATTGAAGTTTTATCAATTATATTTCTCATCTGGATACACAACACATCCTGTTATTCTATTGGTATACATTTTCAACAAGTACTTACAATGTATCTATGTTTGTAGGTATGTCATACATAAATATCACGCCAAAAAAGGAAAACTACTTACGCGTGTGCATGAGTACCCACACCATTTTTATATTTAAAAGCTAAAAAGGTGGTAGAAAACGACGGTGAATGGAGGCACTTTCGCTTTAGATTTGGAAGTTTTTATTCAATTTAAAAAAATTGGGGGAAATAGCTAATATGTAATTGCATTATTTGTGTCGAAAAGTGTGTGTATTTTGAGAAATGGCATTGTTTATGCCGACAGCGTTTTACTACCTTTTTAGGGTTCCGTAGCCAAATGGCAAAAACCGGAACCCTTATAGATTCGTCATGTCTGTCTGTCTGTCTGTCTGCCTGTCTGGATGTCCGGGCATGTCACAGCCACTTTTTTTGTTGGCGGACCACTGCATATCATCGTACGAGCATAACACCTGCGGTAATTTGTTTTGGAAAACTGGGGCAAAAATCTTTTGTGCATGGCCTGGCTTAGGTAGCGCCGGATTTTTTTTTTGTTTGTCTGTCATGATGTGTAGAACTTTGGGAAAAACAAAAAGGCTCCTTTATGAATAATTATAACTGGTCGTTGTGCTTTCTCGACAGCGACGTGTAATTGAAATGCTGTATCTCTAATGATAATGATGATAATCTTCTTCAACAAATTAGAAACTATCATTCGAACTGTTCAATTCAAGTTGTTTTGGACGGTTACAAGTCTACAACTCACCAAATAAATGCTGGTGTTCCCCAAGGCTCTGTTTTATCTCCGACTCTCTTTTTAATTTTTAAAAATGATCCCTTCTCTGTTAATTCTAATCCTATTCGTTCCTTCGCAGATGCCAGCTTTTCATGTGTGTTTAGGTTCACGTCCCTCATGTTCGGGCGTGGAACTGGAACGGCAACGTATGTTAAGCGCATTGAATTCCGATCTTGATAGTATAGTTCAGTGGGATGGAATTCAATGCTTCCAAAACTCAATGCTGTCTTTTGTCATTAAAGCGGCGAAACCTCAACAGTTTCCCATTATTCAGGAATAACGCTTGCACCGCTGAAACCGAAAGATTTTCCATTCCCGGTATGTGTGTTAATGACAACCTTAGTTGGAATGGCCGCATATTCGATGTCGCCAAGAACGCTGCGAAATGTGTAGGCTTCCTTAAGCGATGCAAGAAATATTTGACGCCTTCTGATCTGGCTACAGTTTATTCGTCCCAAACTTGAGAAAAACTCTCATATCTGGGCTGGTGATCCAATCACATGTTTGGCTTGACAGAACACAAAAAAAACGCGCGATAAAACTCACTGGCGATGGAGACATCACGAAATCGCTTGGCTCTTTTAGCCATCGTCATAATATCTCCTGCCTATCGTTGTTTTATCTTGTGTCTTCGTCCTTGATGGAATTACTTACGATAACGGCCGTGAACTGACAGGGAACTTTGGAAGGTGGAACTTGCGGCGCAGGGACATAAGTCCCCGGGACATAAGTCCACATAAGTGGGACTTATGTCCCACACCATCGGGACATAACTTCCAAAATATTTTGTCGACGATGGGACATAAGTCCCAAATTTTCGGAGATCTCTAATCTCAGCAGCAGGATAGGTTTATTGAATTCCATTTCAAAGGCTCTGTTCGAAATCGGTTGTAAAGGAAGCGGGACGAAAATGGAATATGTTTGCTTCAATAAATTGAAACATGTGTACATATGTGAAATGCATTTACCCAAAGTGCAATAAGGCCAAGTGCTAAAATAAAACGCTGAAATAAAACCTCGCACCTACTCCAAATCAAACAGTCACCCCAAGCAGGGTGTTGCAGGTTGGCAGCAGGCCCCCCATAGGTATTGCACTGTTTATGGAATCTACTTGCGATTTCGCAACAAAACCCATAAACGGTGCAATGCTTATCGGGGGCCATGCTGCCCCCTGCAACCCCCCCTCCCCCCCCCGCTTAGGGTCGCTGCTTGATTTGGAGTAGGTGCAAGGGCAAATTGTTGAAAACAGCACCAATGGAACGCCAAATTGGCCTTATTTCACTTTTACATCATTTGGTGAGACATAAGTCCCAACTTTTACTTCTGGGAGTTATGTCCCACTTGAATTTGAATTTTGGTGGGGGCGTACGCCCCCATTTATTCGGCTTAATACAAGCTAAATATCTTAAAAGACTAAGACTTATAGCTAGGACTTAAAACTAAAACTGATTAGGTGTTGTTGGGGGGGTGATGGGGGAGGGCTTAAGGAGATCGATTTTTATAGAGGAAGTGCTGCGGTTGAAGTCAAAAACATTAAGGTTTGAGTTAACCTTCCGTAGCATACGTGAGATGGGTTCGTTGGAGCCATACAAGGTACGGTGGGTTGGAAGATAGAAAAGTCGTGGGCAGCGTAGACTACGAGGATTAGTGTTAAGGCAGATAGAGTTGTGAAGAGACGCACAATCGACGGAGCCTGAAAGGAGTCGGTGAATGAAGAGAATGTCAGCTGCGTCCCTGCGTTCTTCAAGGGTATTTAGGTTTATAAGTTTAAGACGGTCGCGATAAGGAGGTAAGATGAGAGGATCGTTCCAAGAGAGACCACGAAGAGCAAATCGAAGAAAACGACGTTGAATGCCTTCGATTCTAGATACATGAACTCGTTGAAAGGGACACCACGCTTGGCTAGCGTACTCTAGGAGGGGCCGAACAAAAGTTATGTACAGGGATCTGGTCACGTATGGGTCGCAAAATTCTTTTGACCATCTTTTAACGAAGCCAAGTGATGAGTTTGCTTTAGTAATTATCTCATCAATATGCGAACGGAAGCTTAGTTCCCTGTCGCATAATATGCCAAGGTCGCGAATTGATTGAACACGAGATATAGGCTGATGGTGGAGTTGGTAAATTCGAAGAGGAGACTTGTTGCTCTTGCGTGAGAAGGTAATAGACTGACATTTAGATACATTAAGTTCTAGGCAGTTCTTAAGGCACCAGTTGGAAAAACTATTTAGATCTGTTTGAAGGAGGCTAAAGTCATGTTGTGAAGAAATGGTTTTGAAAAATTTGGTGTCGTCAGCATAGAGAGAGAGCGCTGAGTGTTGAATGATCCTTTCAAGATCGTTAATTGTTAGAATAAATAAAAGGGGACCTAGATGACTGCCTTGTGGAACACCAGAGCTGGCTAAGAAAGGTGCCGAAAGAACGGACCGGAAGCGAACACTGTAAAAACGGTTTTCCAGGTATGACTCTATCCATTTTAGCAAAATGGGTTCAAAGCCAAGGGCAGATAATTTGAAAGCTATTAATTTATGGGAAATCTTGTCAAAAGCCTTACTGAAATCTGTTGTAACAACATCGACTTCTTTACCACTTTCTATGGCTGAGAGTGTAGAGGATATGAATTCGACAAGATTAGTGGTAGTTGATCTACCTTTTAAAAAGCCGTGCTGGTTAGGGGAAATAAAAGACTTGCACTGAAAGCTTAAGGCTTCATACAAGATACTTTCAAAAAGTTTGGGTATATGTGAAAGTTTGGCTATGGGGCGGTAGTTTGTCACCTCGCTCTTTAATCCCTTTTTGTGTATTGGTGTTATAAAGGAGGATTTCCATATCTGAGGAAATTCACCTTGAGAAAGCGATAGCTGAAAGAGATATGAGAGGGGTAAGCAAAGATTTGAGGAACACTTTTTAAGAAATATGGCTGGAAGACCATCTGGGCCGGGTGAATATTCATCATTAAGTGTAAGCAACTTCTTTTCTATTGCCGTATGATCAAAACTTTGGTACATAGAAGGACCAATGGAGAATTTTTGAAGATATTCGAAGTAGGTGGGATCCGGTACGAAGGAGCTGTCGGCGAAAGACTGCTTAAAGAAAGAAGCAAAAAAGTTGGCAATGGTAAGCGGATCGGTAGATGATTTATTTTCATAAGAAAGGGATGGGGGGAAACCGTCCGATTTTTTTTTATAGTTAACGAATTGGAAAAATGACTTCGGATCGTTTATTAGCTTGGTTTGCGCACTATTAAGATACTGTTGATAGAGGGAGTTATAAAGTTGGGTGAATTGAAGGTAAACACCGAGGTAGTTGGAATAGTCAGAAAAAGAATCGGTTCGAATGAAAACTGCCCATAGTTTGTTTCTTTTGTTACGTAAAGACCGAAGCCTTCGATTGTACCAAGGAGGGCTCGTAGAAAAGGTTTTCTTGCGAGAAAAGGGGACATAGAGAGATATAGAATTAAATAATTCTTTGTAGAAAGTGGAGAGAGCATCCTTCAGAGGTAGATTGGCGAACTTAAAAGAACACCTACTAAGATAAGTGTTGATTTTTTGGAAATTCGCTTTATGGAAGTCGTAAGACGAGGCAGCTGCTGAGTGAATGGGTTGGATAGGAGAGTTAAGGAAAAGAGAAAGAAGAAGTGGCGGGTGAAAGTTATCAATGATCGACAGCGCAAAGGGACTCAGGGACACAGAGGAGTTTATAGGGTCAGTTGTGAAAATGAGGTCTAACTGCCTACCCATATAGTTGGAGACCCCACTAACTTGACATAAACTTGAGTCTGTAATCCCATCCAAGAATAGACATTCCTTACTTGAGGTGGGATTTAAAGAGATAAAAAAAGATTCTTCATCTGATAGAGTCCAGTGCAAATGCGGAAGATTGAAGTCGCCGAATATAATGATATCATCAAGGGAATCAGATATGCTATTTATTTGGTCGATTGCTTCGATTGCGAGTTGGTAGGATTCTATAGATTGAGCCGGTAAGATATAAAAACACATAACGTAAACAGATCTGCTGGGGAGTTTTATTTTAATAGAAACGAAGTCAAGCTTAGAAGAATTGGAAACAGCAATTAGAGAGGAGTCAAGGTCTTTGAGGGTGGCCAGTAGGACGCCTCGGCAGGGAGAGCCATCAGTTGGTCGGGTAAGATCGTCGTCTCGAAAAACATTAAAAAAAGGGGGAAGGATCTCCTGGTTCTTTATGTCGGGAATCAGATTTGTTTCAGTCAGGGCGTAAACATCGAATGGAAGAGCATGAGATTGGTGCAAGACAGCGTGGGTTTTAGATCGCAGTCCTCTTACGTTTTGATAGTAAAAAGTGAGGGGAGCGTTAATGCGGGAGAGCGTATGGGAGGATAGGTCGGTGGCCGACTCAGAGGTATTTGTGAACGAGTTGGGAAGGGCACATGCTGGGTTTGAGTTAGGGGCGAAAATAATTTTTATAGTCGTTGCGAGTTTTTTGTAGATGCGAGATGTGTCTGGAGTTGATATGGGATGCGTAAGCGGATAGGTCCTTAGCTACAGTGGTAGGGGAAATATTATAACTCTCATGGTAACGGATATATATTTCGCTCAATGATTGAAGATCGGTAGGGAGACCTTCCTTTTGAATCGAAATTTGTACGTTGGTTTTGGTCTTACCGTCGATACAAACAGATTCGGGCTTATCATGCAAATAAGCAAGGAACAACCGAACGTTTTCGAAGAGTCTGTGATCTCTTAATCGTGCCATTACATAACGGCCGTCGAGGTCTTTGTTCAAAGATGTATGGTCAACAAAGTTAGCAGTAAGTTTAACTTTGGGAGGAAGAAGCGGGTCAAAATTGACCGGGAAGTCGGTAAGTTGTTGTGGTGAAGCGTTTTGGGCTGGTGGAGTGCTAAGAGAAGAGGACGGTGGAGTGGGATTGATGATGTGGGATAGGATGAAATTTGGATAGTTCGTCGCGGAAGGAACGATCTTAGCGGAAGGCGTTAGTGGACAAGGCGTTAGTGGAGAGGGTGATAGTGGGGAGGGCGTTTGTGAGGAACTGAAATTAGGTTGAAGGTTAAAAGAAACTCGCTTTGGTAGATAATTTCTGGGAGAGCTTTTGACAATGGGTTGGGTAAAGTTTGGAAAAATGCCTGTTTTAAAGGACCAGTTGTTGTCGGAGGAGATAGGTTCAGAGATAGGTGAAGGGGATGGCTTATTATTATTCGAAGATGGAGGCTTTTTGTTAATGTTTGACTTATGGCTAGTTTTATTAGGCTTCTTTTGCTTCCTTTTAGATTTATTTATCCATTTAGATAGCTGCATCTCGCCCAAATTGAAGACATCCTGATCGGAGTTCCAAAATAACCATGTATATTTGTTGGGAATACTGAATTTAAAAGAAATGGTTCTTTTCGAATTCACTGCGGAGATCTTACTGCAATTTTCGATGTTTATGGAAAATTTTGTTCGGAATAAGTTCAGCAACCAGGAAGCATCAGCATGTGGGGGAGCGCCTTTGATGATGAATGTTGTGCAGTCAGGGTTGCGCTCGTTACCTCTGTTTAATTTGTCAATCCTGTTTTCCCATTCAGCGACCGTCCAAGAAGTCCCTAGCCGATTGATAACATCGGGAGCGTTAGCAGGAGGAGTCGGTTGGTGAGTTAATGGTGCGATAGGCAGAGGAGGTGATGTTGGCAGTAAAGTCGCAGTGGTTTGAGTTGCAGTAGGCGCGGGTACACCATAATTAGCGTCAGTATCACGTAGTTCGGGAGCGTTAGCAGCAGGAGTCGGTTGGTAAGTTAATGGTGCGATAGGCAGAGGAGGTGATGTTGGTAGTAAAGTCGCATTGGTTTGAGTTGCAGTAGGCGCGGGTACACCATAATTAGCGTCAGTATCACGTAGTTCATACAGAATTGAGTTGCTATGAACTGACTGAATGTGGCCTTGGTCGATATCAGTAAATGTGTCGATTTTGCTAGCTATCGACTTGAGTTCATCGACTATGGCTCCAACCGTTAGCCGAGTTGAAGATAAATCGTCGCTGACAGCATCGATTTTGTGAAGCACGACATCGACTATTGGTGAAAAGTCTATAATGGGGTAGTTCGGTGGTGATTTTGACGATGGATTTTGAAAAAAAAGGTCGAGGTCGGTTCGTAAGGAGTTTATTGACTCGGTTATGGATTTATTCGAGTTTAAACTTCGAAAAGCCATTATTAGGTCATCTTTGAGTTCTTTATTGTTGTAGGGGTTGGGGCACGCGTCTTTAACATTCGTTGAGACCTTCAGAACCTTTTCGATGCTCAAGAATTTCGACTTAAAAATCGCGTTTGAGGAGTCAATTACACTGCTGAGTTCATCTACACTTTTTATCACTAACTCGAACTTGGACATCTGCTCTGCAATTTTCTTATTTTGCATAGCAATGTCTTCAAAAGTAGAGTTCATTGACTCGTTAAGGCATTTTATGGCGATCATTACATGTGAGAGCGATATTTGCTTACACTCGTCACATAAAAATTGAAAAACACTCATGTATTCTTTTAAGTAGGTCACCGATCGTTTTTTCAAGCCAATGCAGGTCGGGTGGAAAGAATTGGCACAAATTCCGCTGCAGGTCACCCATTCAGTTTCATCGGAAACGCAGTTACCGTAGCACTTGAACATTGTTAGTAGGTCAAAAAAAAGTGCAGAGTAATCACAAATCACAAAACAGATCAGTTATATATTATTCGTGAGGGCAAAAATTAAATTCGCGAAGGCAAATGAAATTGTTGAATGGGACAACTGGGTCGATTAAAAAAAAACTGATATTGCGGAAAGGGTGGAAAATTAATGCAGAGTAATATGCGAAGCACGTCTTAACTAAAAGGCTGAATGAATGCAACTGAGTGAGACAACTGGGGTTATATACCAGTTACCTGCGGAGGGAGTCAAACGTAGTATTCATACCAAAACCGGGAAACAAGTCGAGCGAATTACCTAAATCATATCGTCCGATAAGCTTGACATCGTTTTTTCTGAAAGCAATGGAAAGGATTATTGACATCCACATTAGAGAATGCATATCAAAAAGCATGCCTCTGCACATATGCGTACCAAAAGGGCAAATCAACGGAAGGCGCTCTGGTAAGACTAACTACAGAGATAAAAAACGCCTACCGTTGCAAAGAGATTGCACTTTGCGCCTGTTTATGTGAAAACCCATCTCTGTGAAACACATTGTAATAGAATATTCATATTTGAACATTGTATCCCAAATTTTACGTGAGATGTCGCTTCACGCCCTCTCATTCCTACGACCTTGTTTTAACATCCTATTTTACTTTTAACGTGGTTGAAAACTTTCTTCTTATATCAACCCTCCACGAGGTAAGACCGATAGTTATACCTAATAAATCACTGAATCTTAAACTCTATCTTTTTCTTTTCTCATCGGAAATATACCGCATATTTGTAACTACCGCTAACATTGGCTCAAACGCAGATGAATAGCGCCTTTCTGGACATAGAGGGTGCTTTTGACAACACTGGATATGAATCCATATCAAATGCTTTGTACCATAGAAACATAGACAAACCAACTATTAAATGGATCAAAGCGATGCTGGAAAGTCGCAAAATAACTGCCTCGTTAGGAATGACCTCAGTATCAGTAACAGCCGTAAGGGGCTGCCCACGAGGGGGAGTACTTTCACCCCTTTTCTGGTCATTGGTCATCGATGACCTGCTACACAAGATGAGCAATTTGGGCTACACTACAATTGGGTACGCCGATGATATTGTCATCATAGTCAGAGGCAAAGACTCAATTGGAGTCATATCAAAAATGAAAAATGCTCTAAAGACAGCCATAGACTGGTGCATCAAGGAAAATCTTTAAGCCGTCATCGTTCCTTTCACTAAAAGGAGGAAATTAGACCTAGGCCTAATCACAATAAACGACACGGTCGTAGAGTATTCCGACGAAGTCAAGTATCTTGGAGTAATCCTAGACAAGAGACTTAACTGGAACTCTCACATTAATAACAAAATCACTAAAGCTAATAGAGCTTTATGGGCCTGTCGTCGCAGAACCTGGGCAATCTCTCCAAAGATCGTCCACTGGATCTACACAGTGATGATAAGACCAATTATAACATACGCCTCCATAGTATGGTGGACAAAATCCACAACAAAAGGTCACAATAGAGAAGCTGAAAAAGGTACAACATCTTGCGTGCCTTGGTATCTCCGGAGCCATGCGAACCTGTCGAACGGCTGCCATAGAGGCAATAACAGGAATTACACCTCTCCACATATACATTCAAAAAGTGGCGATCCGCAGTGCAATAAGTCAAATACAGTTGAACGAGATAAGTCTTAACGATCATCCGGAACTTAAGACCCTTCTCGATGAACTGCCAGAACTCAACATGAACTGCGCGGTCACAGACCGCATTCATAAAACACTATGCTTCAATAAACGGTTCTCCACGGAGATCCCCAAGAGAGAAGCATGGGTTAGTAATAACCCACCTAACAGCCACAACGGCATAAAGTGGTATACGGATGGTTCTAAAATGGAAGCGGGGGTAGGAGCGGGAATATACGGACCAAACAAACGTTTCACGATACCCATGGGAAAAAGTCCCAGCGTATTTCAAGCAGAGCTCCACGCCATTCAAGAATGCGCCAACCACATTAATTTATCTGGCATAAAAGGTGCAACCATCCATATATTCACGGATGGTCAAGCATCTATAAACGCCCTTAGCTCGTATACCATTGACTCCAATTCAGTCATGTACTGCTTCAATACCCTACAAACACTCGGAGTAAGAAACAAGATCACATTGTGGTGGGTTCCGGGTCATGTCGGGGTAGAAGGTAACGAAAAGGCCGACGAACTGGCTAGAAAAGGTTCAGGAACACCTTTCATAGGTACAGAACCTTTCTGCTGCACTCCTAGATCAGCAGCAACGGCAGCAATACAAAGCTGAGAACATAGAAAATGTATCTATCTTTGGGAAAGCATTCCAGGTCTAAAACAGGCCAAACGAGCCATTCGGCCCTTCAATCAAAATGCCAGCAAATGCCTAAACCTAAGCAGGCATGGTATCAAAAACTTAGTAGGTTACCTTACTGGTCACCATGGTTTAAGATATCATCTACACAAAATGAGAATAGCAGACTCTTCTGAGTGGCGGCTCTGTCTTGAAGAGGACAAGTCAGCTGAACACATTTTATGTGAATGTCAAGCCTTTAATGGAATTAGAAAGAAGATCTTTTTCAGGGAACAAATGAGCCCCGAGGACATAAAGAATTTTGCTACTGATAAAATTGTCCGCTTTACATAGAAAGTGGAAATTCTACTATTTTACATTTTTCTGGCCCATACGGTACAAAAGGTCTCTTTAGGTGCCCCCCCCCCTATTAAATCGCCTTGGCGAGCCAGAATTTAAAAAAAAAATCATGAAATTGAATGGTAAATTAGAAACTGCTGGAATTTCCCAAGATCAAAAAATGGATGAGGCAACATGCAAAATCTTCGAAAGAAAGGAAAAAACATTTATTTATTATGTTTTTCTACATTAATAATGAGTATGCCCGCCATTTTTCGATATGACCTCCATAAGACGGTTTATAATAGAATCATTCTGTTTTTTTTTTAAATGATTAAGGGAAATTTGGACCCAGGCATCACGAATAGCTTCGATTAAAGTGTCATTGTGTCATACACTAAACGAGATAACCATGCCCAAACATTTTCGATTATGTTTAAGTCCGGTGAATAGGGCGGCCATACCACAAGTACCACGTCTTCTTATTGAATCCAGCTTCTAACAACCCTGGAAGTGTGGATAGGGGCATTGTCTTGTTGGAATATTCAAGACAGGGGTCCGAAAATGTTTTTCACTTTTCTTAATGACAGTTGCAGTAAACTTTTGTAGTTGTTTCCGTTCATTATTGTGGACAAAAACTCCAACTCGATTGTGGCATGGTGGGTAATAGCTCCCCACACAATTACACCTAATGTACGGCTGTGATGTCTTGCCAAAATAAGCTCCTTCTTTTTTAGATCATGGAAATAAAATTTGTAACCATCGGGGCCGTCAAGGTAACGCGTTTCCTTTCACTGCTCCAAGCGACATGTTCTCTTGCAAATTTCTTTCAATGCTCCTTGGGTACTTGCTTTAAAACAGATTTCTTTTTAAGTTTTCTTCGCTTTGCAGTACCACTTTTTCGTATTATCCTTCGGACCATTACTATGCTGACTGATACTCCACTATTGGCTCTTATTTTAGTCACTGGTAGAATAGAATCTGAGGCAAGCCGTAGAATAACTCGCTTTTCTCACAATGTTGTAGGTGTTGTGGATCCGCAAGATAACTGTTTGCAACAGTCTTACTTCTTCTTACTTCTATTACGAGTAAGCCTCCTTGCAATTTCTCAGCCTGAGAGTCCTAACTCCGTAAAAGCATTTATTTTTCCTCTTTCTGTGCCTGTCAAAGAGTCTTTCCGGAACCCATTTTTTGCTAAATAAAAACAGTTCTTTTCAACGCTTTTTTAAATATTCTTAACAAAACTTTGAAAATGTGAACTCGTTGATTCAGCGAACAGAATACGTAAATCTATGTACACAATACGTCGATTCAACGAACAAAATACATCAATGTACGGACGGAGCTCATTGATTCCATGAACAAAAATACGTTTATCTATAGACAAAGTTTATTGATTCAATGAACAAAATTCGTAATTTATGGACAAAGTTCATTGGTTCAATAACCCTAATAAGTTAACCCATGGACAAAGTTCATTGATTCAATGAACAAACCACGTTAACTTATTTAAAAATTTTGTTGATTCAATGGACAAATTACGTTTACCTACGGACAAATTTGTTTAATTCAAACATTTTTTTATGAAAAATATACCTAAAATCAATGAATTAAATTTGTTAATACGGCAATATTTACATTAATACAGCTTCATTAATTGATGAACGGCCGTTCATTGTATTGACGAACATCTTTATCGGTTTAATAAAAAGTTCATTAACACAATTTATTTTTATTGTATTTACGTACGTTTTTCGTCCAATCATAAAAAAGGAACAGGCCGGAGTCATACACAGGCATTTGGCCCATTAAATAAGAGAATCAAAACCAAGAATTCTGACCATGTTTATTGTAGTCAAACCGGCCAACTCCACAGGCAAACCAGTAGGGATGTCATAAAGTGGGAGGGTCACCATTCCTTTAATTCTGATCGCAATCTTGCCGCAAAAAGAAAGAAAGAATTCGGCTTTTGCTAGAATAACTGTTTAAAGCAGTCAAAATAAGTAGGGCATTTTAATTAAATCACAGCTAATTAACAAATTGATTTCTTTTCATTTCTATTGAATCTCTAATACAAAATATAACTTTTACTGACATTGAATTTATTCGCATCGTTGCTTTTAAATGGAAACCACAAGCTTTAATCTATATAAAAAAATTAATGAATCCCTGATAATCCTTAGAAAAATAAAACGTAAGTCCAAACATCCGCAACACAAAAAATAAAAATAAATTATTCAACTGTTATTAATATCTCACAACCTCTCCAAGAAGTAAAAAGTAGCTTTTAAAAGTTATTCATGGATTTTTTTATGTAATGAAGCAAGCAGTTGTAGACGTACACGTGCACGTCCGTTAACACGTTAATAACAACCTGAACTCGGAAAAAGATAATAATAATTTCTAACCTTAGATATTTGTTACATTTCGTATAAAATTTTTTTTTTTAAAGCAGATTTGATAATAAGGAAATTTATGTTTCTACTGAAACTTTTTCTTAAAACAACACTAAGGGGAAGTAAGGAACAGAACAAGCAATTTTACCATTCATGTGAGCCTAACGACACCTTTGACAATAGAAAATGTGCCGCAAGTGTGCATGTAAGTCTGTGGGATGACATGACTTGAGAATGGAGATCACGGTCTCGTAAAAGGGCAATCAAACAATAGTCAATAATAGGAGCATGCACGTATCGAAATCGTAAAAATAGAGGCAGGACTATACTCTATCCAACAAAAATTGTCAGTACAGGCAAGATATGATGTTTGTCTCTCAGTCTGGTTGCAATGACTTACATAAATCGGTCCCTCTTTTAAGTTCTCACAGGGTTGCCGTAGTGTGTATAATAATTCGCCATAACTCAGAGAGCATATCTTCCAATTTAAAATAAAAATATTGCGGAACGAAATAAATTTCGTTTATTTTTTTCCTTTTCTGGTAAGATAATAATAGGCGCGTTTTTTAAGGGTATCTCCAGTAGATCAACAAAATATATAAATTTCATAACACAAAAAAAAATCAGAACGAAAAATATATCACTGTAATCCAATTTATTCATTATAAATATTGTAAAACATAAAATACTTATTTTCTAATATCACTACTCAACTAATCCGATGAATAATTACTGCTACTGCTCTCGTTATTTAGGTCTATTATTAACCTTTCAACTGCTTCCTCGGCAAAAACATCCATTTCCCACATATTTGGCTCAACAACCTGTTCAACGTGTTGGACACATCGATACCATTTTTCCTTGTCAACCCTTGTAAGTGCTGTGAGTGCGGGTAGCATTTTAAATTATTTTATTATATAGAAAATACAGATCATGCTTTTATAATTTTAATAAAATTTGCCATTCTTATTATACCTCTATCGCTAACTTATTGTATGATTGCATGTATCCCTACCTAACTTAAGATCTTCCTTTTTGGAAATCCCGTATTCATTGACACAACAGGCGTCATTCATCGGAAAAACAAAGACATCATACAAACAGGTACATAATGAGATCAAAGGATGTATTTAGGTTTTTTTTTTATTTAAACAGTTTGCGACATAAACTCATTTAGCAAGATTTTCTAAAAACATTTCCCAGTCCTTTCCGCTTTGTGAAAGGTAGACACAATCAGGCAATTAGAATACAAAATTATATAACCACGACGCAATGTCACTTGTGCAGCTGTACAATATAAATACAATCAAATTAAAACCGAATGGCAACACCCCACGTAATAATTCGTTCTCAAAAGCACCAAAACCGAAAGTTCTTTGACAAAATCCATAGAAAACCCTTAAAGATATGCTTCATTGTCGAGATGGTAATGTATTAGTTTCAGTTTCAGTTATTTATTTCATCAAACAGATTATACAATAACATATTATCTAAAAGACTACTGAATAAGATTAGCATCTAAGTATTTAAAATTAATATTAATACTTATGTACAATCGTTTGCTTATACTAAATTAAGACAAATTTTGAACGAGTATAAACATCAACTGGCCTTTAAAAGTATTTCGACTGATGTTATGGTGAAAATCAATATGGTTGCAAACTGAATTTGATTCTCGCAAGCATCTGGTAATGGGTTCATTAAGCCCATAATTCACTCTGTGAAAAGGTTCACGAAATGAATTGCGGGACCTTAGATCTCTACCAGGAATGTAAATATCTATTAATGATAAGAGAAGGGGGCAATTTATGTGTGAGTTTAACAAATCACGAATGAAAATAATAGAAAAATATTTACGGCGTAAATATAGACTCTGAAGGCCTAGTAATTGGCATCTGGAACTATATGGAGGCATTTGTGTATTCCAATGCAGCCTATATATGACAGCTCTCGTAAATTTTTTTTGAATTTTTTCAATTCTTATAGAACCGATATTGTAGAAGGGATTCCAAACAACGCAGCAATAATCAAGCACTGATCTGACATAGGAACAAAACAACGACTTGAGGGTGTATGGGTCTGTGAACTCATTTGAGTTACGCAGAACAAAACCAAGCATGGAGTTAGCTTTAGCCACTATGGAGTCAATGTGAAGGGAAAAGCTAAGTTTAGCATCAAACATTACACCTAGGTCTTTTTTAGAGTTTACCTTTGTTAAAGGCTGGTTGTCTATGTTGTAATCATAAAAGACAGGAACATGACTGCGATGAAAAGACATAACTTGGCATTTAGAAATATTTAAATATAAATTGTTAGTATTACACCATTCGGATAGATTATGAAGGTCATTCTGGAGAAGAATACAATCATTTACTGACTTTATGGTCCGGAACAGCTTAAGGTCGTCCGCAAACATCAGGCATTGGGAGTTCCGAATTACTTTTGGAATTTCATTAATGAAAATCAGGAATAAAAGTGGACCAAGGTGACTGCCCTGTGGAACACCTGACGTGGCATGAATGGGATCAGACATAATATTACCAATCCGAACGAACTGTGTTCTTTCAAGTAAATACGACCTACACCATTGGAGCATATTAGAATGAAATCCATAAGACTCCATTTTTCTTAGAAGAATTTCATGGCTGACTCTGTCGAATGCTTTGGCAAAGTCCGTGTAAATTACATCACACTGGTGTCCTTCTTCAATTGTATTCGTAGCATGGTTACAGAAAATCGTTAGATTCGACGTAGTAGACCTTCCAGCCATGAAACCGTGTTGAGTAGGTGAAATTATATTCTTAAGGTGAAATACCAATTTATTATAAATTATTCTTTCAAATAATTTTGGAATAGCAGACATTTTAGATATAGTCCGGTAGTTTGAAACATCTTGTTTCGGTCCAGATTTATGGATTGGGCTGATAAAAGAAATTTTCCAATCGTTTAAAAAAGTACCCTTCTCAAGTGAAACATTAAATAAAAGTGTTAATGGTTCCGAAAGAGCAGCAACACAGTTTTTTTAAAACGATCGAAGGAATGCCATCCGGTCCAGCTTGGAAATCATCTTTCAAAGAGTGGAGGGCAAGCTCAACATCTGTGAAGCTTAGATGTAAGCTACCGATATTGACCGAGTTTTCTAGATGTCTTAAGGAATTGTGACTAGTATTGGGAGATGAGGATGTGGTATACACCGACTGAAAAAATTTGGCAAACAAATTGCAAATAGCTGGGATGTCCGAGGATGTAACACCAGAATATTGGATGCAGTTTGGAATTCCGTTCGAATTTTTTTTCGAGTTTATATATTTCCAAAAATATCTACTATTTTTTTAAAAATTAGATTCAGTTCGAGACAAATAGTCCTTGTACAGGAACCTTCTGAGAACGTCAAATTCATTTTGAAGACGTAAATATTTATTTAACAATTCATAATTATTATGTGATTTACGAAAAAGTTTGTAAACTTTATTTTTACGATTGTTCAAATTGCGAAGCCTTTTATTAAACCACGGTGGCTTCGAGCTGCGAGGTCTAACCACTCTTCTGATGTGCTTCAGTCACACAGACACACACTGCTTATTTTGGTGGATGATGATAATAGCAAGCGAACACAAGACGATCATGCTCATTCCCATTCGGCTGTGTGTGAGACTGGTTGTGGTGGGTTGTATGCGAATTTTAGGAAAATTACAACAACAATTCCTTGGTATGACAGTGGTTTGGTTTTTATTTCAGTGGCAATTCTTGCGTTACAGGCACTACTGGTAGAAAAAAAGCTCCTCCATAAGGCCTGTACTGACAATTTTTGTTGGATAATGTATAAGAACTTCCGAATCACACAAAGGTAACAACATAAGCATTTGATTGACCTTAGTGATAAAGATAACCGAAAGAAGGACAATTGCCAATAATCATTGAGATCGAATCGGCGAAATCCACAGGCTTACCAGTAGAGATGCAGTGAGACGTGAGTGTTATAGTCCCTTCAATCGCCGTGCCGTAATGAGAGAAGAAGAAGAAGAAGAAGATGATGCCACGATCACATTTTTAATACATACACCCTTTACTTAATATATACACCCTTTAATACATACACCCTTTATTTAATAGTAAAAAACCTAGATAGTACAATTTAATCGAAATTATTTAATTTACAATCTATTCTCTAATAATTAATGAGAAGAAGCGAGTGTACCTATCAGTAATACAAATGCAAATAAATCTATTGATGGGGAAAAATAAACAATCGAATATTAAATATTATTTAAATTGTTGGTGTTAAAAAATGGTTGGGGACACAATCCCGAAAACCAAAATCCCGAAAATCCAAAATCCCGAAAACCCAAAATCCAGAAAATCCAAAATCCCGAAAAAAGAATCCCGAAAACGAAATCCCGAAAAATAATATATAAAATTTTTCATTTCATATATTAATTTTCGGGATTTCGTTTTCGGGATTCTTTATTTAATTTTGAATGTAAAATAGACAAGTGTTTGTCCATTTCATTTACCGTAATAATGTTTTGCAATTTTTTGCGTTGTAATGTTTTGCATTTCGCAATGTGCATTCAGTTGATCTCAAATAGTGTGATAGCTGACCGAATATATTTTTGTTAGACAGTGAACATCGTAATACAAAGTGAGTATCGTGCATGCCTTTATAATTAGAAACTTTATATTAACAGTGACATTTTGTGTTTGAAGTCTTAAGTAGAAATGAACGTGTCCATCGTGAAAACCAACAAACAGCGTGAGAAACTGCTTATTGACGGCTACAAAAAATACAAGGATACATTTTACTGGGAGTGTGAGCAGCGAAAGCGTTCTGAAATAAGTTATCTCAGATTAATTGCGTACAATATGAACTTGTATTAAATATTGTTTTGTCATGGATCGTTCTTGATATGTTTTTGTAAGACTTGAACTGTTTTTGCTATGTTTTATTTATTTGAAGTTTTTTATTTTGTTTATTTTTTTAAACAAATTTGCCAAATTTTTTTGTTGCTGCAATAAAATTTTTAGTTTCATTTTCGGGATTGTGGCTTTTCGGGATTGTGGGTTTTCGGGATTGTGGTTTTTCGGGATTTTGAATTTTTGGGATTTTGGGCTTTCGGGATTACGTTTTTCGGGATTGTGTCCGACTCCCGTTAAAAAAGTGTCTATTTCGGAATGGTTAAACGAGAAAAGCTATTTTTTTAATATCATTTAAGAATACTGTTTTCACTCTCTCACTCCAAAGTTTTTCTTGAAATGAATTAATCAATCGAGGAGCAGTTGTTATAGTTACGAAGATTCTGGTGTTGATTCGCACCTTATGACTATAGTAAACTCTTGCATCATAATACCCGGAATTATCAAAAAACATCAATAAATGATCAGCAGGGCAAATATAACTAAAGTCGTCATGTAGTCAAGGCGTCTTTTGGTCATTTGACAGGGAAAATAATTCTTTGAAAACAATGCAGGACAAGGCATTTGATTTTGAATCAGCTCCCTAATGAACATTAATGAAAAATATTTACGACGACATTCAAGAGCACTTAAATTAAGTAAGCAGCATCTGGTTTTATAGGATGTCACGATAAGCTAATTCAATTGAAAAAAAACGTGCTACAAAAACAAACGTAACAACTTTTTTTCTGTATGAGTAATCGGCTTATTTGTTTTTATTTGACAGGTTACTAAAGGGTGATTTTTTAAGAGCTTGAGAACTTTTTTTAAAAAAAAAACGCATAAAATTTGCAAAATCTCATCGATTCTTTATTTGAAACGTTAGATTGGTCCATGACATTTACTTTTTGAAGATAATTTCATTTAAATGTTGACCGCGGCTGCGTCTTAGGTGGTCCATTCGGAAAGACCAATTTTGGGTAACTTTTTCGAGCATTTCGGCCGGAATAGCCCGAATTTCTTCGGAAATGTTGTCTTCCAAAGCTGGAATAGTTGCTGGCTTATTTGTGTAGACTTTAGACTTGACGTAGCCCCACAAAAAATAGTCTAAAGGCGTCAAATCGCATGATCTTGGTGGCCAACTTACCGGTCCATTCCTTGAGATGAATTGTTCTCCGAAGTTTTCCCTCAAAATGGCCATAGAATCGCGAGCTGTGTGGCATGTAGCGCCATCTTGTTGAAACCACATGTCAACCAAGTTCAGTTCTTCCATTTTTGGCAACAAAAAGTTTGTTAGCATTGAACGATAGCGATCGCCATTCACCGTAACGTTGCGTCCAACAGCATCTTTGAAAAAATACGGTCCAATGATTCCACCAGCGTACAAACCACACCAAACAGTGCATTTTTTGGGATGCATGGGCAGTTCTTGAACGGCTTCTGGTTGCTCTTCACTCCAAATGCGGCAATTGTGCTTATTTACGTAGCCATTCAACCAGAAATGAGCCTCATCGCTGAACAAAATTTGTCGATAAAAAAGCGGATTTTCTGCCAACTTTTCTAGGGCCCATTCACTGAAAATTCAAGCGTTGCTCGTTAGTAAGTCTATTCATGATGAAATGTCAAAGCATACTGAGCATCTTTCTCTTTGACACCATGTCTGAAATCCCGCGTGATCTGTCAAATACTAATGCATGAAAATCCTAACCTTAAAAAAATCACCCTTTATTTAGAATTATTAAAATGAATTCTTGTGATACCGACAAGAGGATTTGGATAGTGCAGCGGTACCATGCTTTGCGGTCCTTCATTTACGTTGAAAGGGAATTTAGGCGGGAGTTTGGCGGAACGCCCCCGAGTAGGAAGACCATTATGAGGCTGGTAAACATGTTTGCCGATTTTGGAAGCATCGAGATCTCTATGTTCGGGTTCAAGATACAATCTCGGCTGTAGCATCGCCAATTCAGGAAACTCCAAGCGTTTTCACTCTAAACTTTTCGGGCATTGCATATCATCGTACGGGCATAACACCTGCGGTAATTTGTTTTGGAAAACTGGGCCAAAAATCTTTTGTGCATGGCCTGGCTTAGGTAGCGCCGGAGTTTTTTTTTTGTTTGTCTGTCATGATGTGTAGAACTTTGGGAAAAACTAAAAGGCTCCTTTATGAATAATAACTGGTCGTTGTGCTTTCTCGACAGCGACGTGGATGCTGCTGCTAATACATAACAAACATAATTTTACTGGGTATGAAATGCTGTATCTCTAACCGGATAGAGGGATCAAACTAAGGTAAAGGCGTGGTATGACTCCAGCTGCAAAGAGGCTATCAGGTTGAAAGAGGTAAGTTTTTGATTATATAAGGCCAACCCGTCTGAGGAAAATGCAAAAAATACTAAAAAAGTCCCACGGGTACCTAGTAAAAACTTTTGGTCGTTTTTTAGAAAGATCAAAAACTCGGCCCCCACATCTATTCCGACACTCATTTTCAGTGAAATTTCAGCTGTCAGATCTTTAGATAAAGCCAATCTGCTTGCTGCTGACTTTGCAACTAGCTTAACGCTCCCAGATTTTACTTAATCTCCCCTGTACTCGAGCGCGTAGAATAAACCATTTGAATAATCCACTTTCGCATTCGCACAGTGGCAAGAGTAATAAGCGACCTTGACATATACAAATCCGCTGGTCCAGATGGTATTTCCCCTATCGTTCTGCAGAGGTGTTCTTCAACGCTGGCAAAACCACTGCGTAAGCTTTTCTATCTGTCCTATTCCTCAGGGCTCTTTTCGAGAAGATGGAAAACAGCATTGGTCAGCCTATCTCAAAAAAGGGGAATCTTCTTCTCCGTCTTCCTATCGACAAATTGAACTTTAGTCCCTTCTTTCCAAGGTCATGGGAACGCTGATTAACCGTCAGCTTATGAAATATCTTGAATCCGGAAAACTCTTTAATGATCGGCAGTAAGGTTTTCGCAGCAATTGATGACTTAGCTAACGGAAAAGTGGAACAAATCTCTTCACGATGGTGGTGAAAGTAAGATCGTTACGCTTGATATTTGAAATGCATTTGACAGAGTATGGTATAAAGCTCTCTTGTCGAAAATGCGCGCATATGGAACCGATGATACTCTTCATCAATGGATTAGAAACTACATTTCGGACTGTTCAATTCAAGTTGTTTTGGATGGTTACAAGTCTACAACTCACCAAATAAATGCTGAAAAAAAGATAGTAATTTAAGCCAATAATTTTTTTTTGAGATATCTCAAGTAGTTTGCATTTTAATTAAAAAAGAAGTTGTCAAGTCCTTAATGAAAGACCCTTTACAAACAAATTCGTGCCTTGATCTATTTTTGAGATATGTCTACTTTTGTTAAGTACTGTTATTCGGCTGTATTTGCAAAAACCTGAGCACGCTATTTTCGGTGCAGGGAACTAAGTCCACTGAGGGGCTTAGTTCCCACATAGTGGGAAATAAAACCACTTTCGCAAAGTGGACTTAGTTCCCGTATAAAGTGGGAAAAAATAAATTCCCAAAACTCTGAGTGGTTTTAGTTCCCTTTTAATGTGAAGTAAATTCTCACTGTCGACTAAGAACAAAATAAAATTAAAGAGTCAAAAAGGTCTTTTGCAATTTTTATTAACAAATGAGAATTTAACTTTTAACTGAGACAGAGTAATATAGGTACCGTGACCTGGCACCTACTCTAAATCAAACAGTGACTCCAAGCAGGGGGGCAGCATGCCCCCCATATGCTTTGCACTGTTTATGGGATTAGTTACGAAATCGCAAGTAGATTCCATAAACAGTCTAATGCATATGGGGGGCATGCTGCCTCCCTGCAACTCCCTGCTTGGGGTCACTGTTTGATTTGGAGTAGGTGCGAGGTACGGTTTTGAAACTTTGACCTTATGTCACCATGATAAGTTTAAGATTTTGCTTAAAGAGTGTGATAACTAACTGCACTTTACATTTTTTTTTGTCTAATTCTAAAAGTTGGATGTTAGTTCCCTCTTCTTATTTTTGAATGTGTACTAATTTCCCATAAAAAAATGGACTTAGTTCCCATGTAAGTAAGCGAAAGTGGTTTTATTTCCGACTATGTGGGAACTAAGTCCCTCGGTGGACTTAGTTCCCGCGGACTTATTTCCCTGCACCGCTATTTTCTAACACTCACCTCAATTACTTTATATTTCAAAAATGAACAAAATTTTAAGAGCCAAGTTTAAAATAATCTGTGGTGAAAAACTATTTATATGGTAGGTATCGTTATTTAAAGTAAAAGAATAAAATTAAATGTCCGCGAGATATAGGCCTACAAACCCCTAACACGAAGCTTGAAGTAAATCCGTCAACCGATTGTGGCTGCAGCCTTGGTGAGAGACGGGGACACACTTTCTGATAGTAGTAACACATATTATCTTATAACCCTTTCAGTACCGACAACTTAAAAAGTGAGTGCATTTTATTAAAAATTGGAATTTCAGTCAATTATTGTACATTATTAAACAAATTAAAGTTTTTGTTGGTATCCCCAAAAAGTTGGGATTGGTATTGCTTTAAGACACAAATGCAGTTTTTTTTTTAAATTCAGTTTCGTATCTTTATATGGAGGTTGGTATATTTGTTTGAGATAAATAGACTTCGAAACCGCCGAACCGATTGAGCTCAAATTATTTTGTAATCTTCGGTATTGGCCCGGGAGTGTTTGTGAGGTTTTGTTCAAATCCGATCCACCGATACACGGCATATTTATCTGAGATCATTCTTGTTTGCTTTACGTAGACGCCGATTGCGTCGGGTCCTTTCCAAATGCAGTAGATGACATGGTGACGCTTTTGTTATCCTTTCTTTGAACTACTACAATCCTTCCATTAGCTCGAACTCTTTGATTAGCTCTCCTCGACTCGTTGATCCGTCAGTTTTAAATTCTACTGTCTTAAGGCGATTTGTAAGAATCGGCCCAGTTCCATTAATTTTAAAGTCTTTTAAGGTATTAAAGGAAAATAGTGTTAAAAAAACACAAGCTACTTCGCTGGCGAGGTTCTCAGTAATTGCAGAGCTAAACCCAATCCTAGTTATCGGTCGCTAATGAAGGTCGGAGCCTATGGGTAAACCACGCATATAATGAGAGCCAGGTAGCACAATTATGCGGGTCAATTTATTAATACTCTTATTTTCGTTGTAGAATTTGAAATGCTGGCAATTTTTTCGGATATATGTGTGTTCATTTATTAATAATTAGCTGTACCCGGCCTTGCCCGTGCTCAAACAGAATTGCAAGTCAAACTTGGTGGACCGATTTTGACCAAACTTCAATACCACAGATGGCCTGATTTGAGCTCAATCGGTTCAGTGGTTTAAGGGACTTGCTTATCCCGTTCACGCAACTTCGTTGCTCCGCTAAGGGTAGGTGCTAGTTGTCTGGCAGGCGCCTATGCCACCTTACTTTTTGAATCTAACAGCAACACGAAACAAAGAAACTTCGATTTTTATTTTCTTTCAATCATTTTGTTTATGCGCACGGTTTAACTACATGCAACAATTCTAATTGAATGTCAACAACGAAATCAACCAACATATACAAATGTGGGAATACAACGCCACCTATCAGAATCCAATATAATTATACATATTTCGAATTTTACAACATAAGCTCCTATAAGTGTAGAGAAATGGTGATTTGAATGATTTTTTGTTTGTATGGGGGGTGCCGCGCCCCTTTATCCGATTTCGACTAAACTTCAAAGGAACACTCCCTGGCCAATTCTGAAGAATTGCCGTAAGTTTGAACTGAATCCGAAAAACAAATTCTGGAACCCGATCTCAGCGCCACCTACCGGGTCCAATTGTGAAGTTTTCTAATACAAACCTTCCCCTTGAATCACTCTATCTATCAAAAAAAACGCATCAAAATCCGTTGCATAGTTTTCGAGACTATAGCGTACACACACACAAATTTTGAATTCTATATCTACATATATAGATTTATAATAAATTTAAAATTTGTTTTAAATTATTGACGAATATGATAGATAACCTAAACTTACAATCAGGTCTTCTCGGCAGCTCCAACATCGCGTCTTCCGCAAGCACAAAAATGGCGCAAACATTTAAATGAATATGAATAGTGCGAGAAAATAACACAAATTCTAGACTTGGTACTAAACAACTTGGCTAAACGAACTAAATGAGTCAATATTACCCGCTCATATATGTCATACGGTCCTGAAAGGGATACATATCTAGTTTGAGTTCGGAATTTCAGCACCATTGCAATAGTTTTATCTTTAATACACTAAAGTAAACGAGAAAGTTAAATATAATCGACGGACCATGGCAGTTAATCATTAATACTATTACCATGCAGAAGAACAAGGTAATTTTCATCACAATCAAACTTCCAGACAATATCACCTAGATTAAAATTACCAGTGAGCACAACATATTGAAATGAGTTTAAGTTATCAAATATTAAACGTCAGTCGGTTATTAAGCTAAATATTATACACCTTTATGAGGCTAATATGTGGTATGTAGCTAACGAGAAGCAAAGAGTGCAAAATCCGATGAGAAGGAGGTTTTCACAATGAGTTGATCGATATCAAAAATAACCGGGAAATTTGTTTTATAAGATTGTAGTTTATTTATATTCCATTATTTTCTGTTAGTTGTTTCAATGGCTTCCAGCTGGCATACCAAAAATAACAACTCTATTTAAAATAAATAAAACTCTTCCCTCCTCATTTCGATTATTATGAAATTGAAGTTTTGCTGCGCTTTATTGTTTGGTTATTTGTTTCCCTTTTTATAGTTTGAACTTGCAATGAATAACGTAATTGCTGGTCTAGATTTGTTTTCGTCTTAATTTAGTTTTTACCCATGCCTTATGCATTTGTTTCTCCCACAATATAAAGTAGCTATGAAGTGGCACTATTTCCATTTTTACCAAAATAAAAATGTCACTAACAGTTCTCTTACTTTCACTTGCAAATTTTGTTAAAGAATAAAAATAATAATACGATGAATGTACAGTTTGTAAAAAGAGTATACCTAATGAATAAATAATAAAACTAAATTAGTAAACAACAAAGTTTTTACTACCTTGGCACAATAATGTTATCCGTAAATTCTGGCAATCAGTATTCGGCTTATTTTATTATTATTCCTTATTCAAAACACAATTTTGAACTAAAGCAAAAAGGCCATAACCGTATCCAACAAATATTCTGCGCGTTTTTTCTCACAAAACTATACGTTAACAAAATAAGTAAAAGGGACGTTTATATCACATTACCGTTCTCAACCTCTACCGCCTTTCGAACCGAAATCACGGTTACGTTAAAATATTCGCCTAAAACTCTGTGATGTGACATCCGACGAGAGTGAAGTCTGAAATACAACTGGAATGGACACTACTGTTGAACTACACGGTTAGGATGAAAACAAGGATACTTTGAACAAACGAATATTCACGGATAAAACAATTCTCTCATGATGAAATCCAAAGCTTAACTGAACTCTGTGGTGGATTTTTGGCATGAAATTTAAAGAATAGTAGATCATTACCAAAGCTGCAAGGATGCTGCGCGGATAAAGGGATGGAGTGTGTCGCACGTGAATAGTAAAATAATGTAGAAAACGTGGTCCAAATGTGATAGACATCTGCTCATTCATGGAATCTGTGACAGATACATGTATGAATGAAATTTAAGTTTATTTAAAGTATGTGTATGAGGACGGTAATTTGATAATAAATGAAATTTTGCGGAAATTTATGTTTTAGACAGAATATTTATATGCATCATTAATTCTTTATTTTTCAGTGGTTGAATGCAAATAAGTGAAATATGTATTTGACATTTTGTTTAAGTGTAGGAAAATACATTTTATAATGGCGTGATGATGATGGAATATGAGTGGAATGAAATTGAGTCACGTGTTGTTGGAATAAGATTTATTGCTGTTTTTCTGTCATCACGTGATGTTTCAAAAATATTTTAGTTCAGTCGGCACAATACCTCAAAAGCTTGAAAACAACGGTGAATTGCAGCACCTCTGCCTTAACATCCGAGAGTATCAATTGTCATGAGATGCTTCTCAAATTGCCGTTCGGATTCGGCTTAAAATTGTAGGTCCCTTCCACTTCGCACAAGAAATTGGCTGGAGAAACTAGGTTTTTTAAATATGTGAAACTATCCAACGTTAAAGTTACCGCAATAAATTGGTTTTACAGTCAAGTTTAGTTGACGGTAATTTCGCGCGGTTGAGTTAAGCTGCTAATTGCACCATTTCTGCCGAACGATTTTTGTACTTCGTGAAATGACATTGTTGATGCCAGTGACCACTGCGGTACACTGATTGATTTTTAACTTTCTGGTATAGTTTATCAGCTCCATATATCCCATCTACAATAAAAACTATCTTCTTCCTCGCAAGAACTTGAAAGCGGGTGGCCGCAGTGCTGTGGAAGTGTATTCACTTGCTATTCGATACGGAAAAGCAATTCTCCGAATTTTGTTGGCTTATTGAGGAGGGAGGGGTCAACATGCCCTCCCAGGACGGTGCGTTACTCTAGGTAACATCCTCTTAGTTTATAAGTTAGATTAAGTTAGCTAGGGCGTTTTCGGAAGAGGCCGGGCTCGCCAACTTGTGGTGGTGCTTTCGGGAGGTGATTGACGCTGTAAGGCTTCAGTCGGCTAACGGCTGTGCGTTTGCATGTTGACGACTGTCAGGTGCTCAGAAAGCAATTCGGATTTTGACCACTTGTTGCGTAATGCAACACGTGCTCAGATTTCTAATTATAGTTAGAATACGTTAAGTAGTTTAAGTAAGTAGAGTAGGTAGTTTGTAATTTGTTTTTATAAAAAATATAAACTTTAAATAATGATGCCGAGTTTTTTTAAAAAAATTCTTGATAAAAATAATATGTTAAATTGTTTGTAAAATTGTTTTTAGGCCGAAAGGCAATAATTATAAGGTAATAGTGAAGTTTAGAGCGTCCGCATAAGGACCAATAATTAAGAATAAGTATCCTGTTAATTTTGAGTTAGATTTAATCATTTTTGTCTAGTATGGTAAATATCTAATAATGAATAAAAAAATTATAATTCTATAAATAAAATAATTTATTTATATTTATATATATATATATATTAATATATATATACCTCGATGGCACAATCTCTAACCCGGCCACACCCTTCTTTTCACCCCAGAACAGCGGGCAACATATCTGGCACCATATCTATTTGAACACCCTGATGAACGTTGCCTTTAATGATTGCATTCGGTATATTTATGATATCCCAAGATGTGTTAGTGTTGCGCAACAGAAAAGGTCTCTGTTAGGAATGGCTTCATGGAATCATTCATAACAAATGTCCTAAATATTTGAGTGAGTATATTAAGTTTGTTCAGTCACCAAGAGGTCTAGGCTTCTTTTACCGCGATTCACGCACACAGTGGGAGAGCGATCTTTCTTCTTCAAAGCTGTTCGATTGTGGAATTTTCTTCCACTTTAATTACAAAGAATAAGTTCGTCAGTTGTATTTCGGGAAAAACAATTTCTACACATGTCGTAACAGAATTAGTCACATTATATCAATGAACATAAAATCTTTAAAACCTACCTTTTATCATTTATTATTAGTTATCTGTAATTAATAAAAAAATCGATACTTAATTTTAAGAATTATTTTCTTGTAGTATCATGTAAGCTTCAAACAAAATAAATAAATGAAATAAATGAAATGAAATGACTAGTCTTGCAAAATTAATGACTGACCTCAGCTCCAAATAAGTGGAAGTCGTTCATGTAAGGTATTTTTTTATTTTGTTATAATCTAAAGGGATTTTTTGGAACCCTTATAATGTAATAGCTACACAGCGCGGGCGTGGGCGTTAAGGAAATTAGGGTGAGAGGAAAAGGAGAGATGACGATGCACATTGGTTTTGAATGCTTGTACGAGTAGGTTATAATGTAAAAGAAACATAGGGACGGGCTACAGTCCGCTTGGGCGAACTGTTGGATACCCTATTCTTATTCCTATCCCTCATAAGTGGGTGTGACAAAAGTCTTAGTATGGTTGAATTGTTAAAAACGCTCTACATATTATGAGCATAAAGGGCCCATAGAGAGTATATATTATAAATTTCAGCTCCCTAGCTCAAACTTTGAATTTTCAAAAAATTGTGGGCGTGTCAGTAGGCGGATTTTGAAAATATTAACACATGCGCATAAAGGGCCGCCTAGAGAGTATATATTATAAATTTCAGCTCCCTAGCTCAAACTTTGGATTTGCAAAAAAAGTTTATTTTAAATTGTTGGCGTGTCAGTGGGCGGATTTTGAAAATATTTACACATGAGCTTAAAGGGCCCCTCGGGAGTATATATTAAAAAGTTCAGCTCCCTAGCTAAAATTTTGGTTTTTCAATAAAATTGTTTTATTTAATTGTGGGCGTGTCAGTGGGCGGATTTTAAAAAATTTATATCCCTAGCAGTTTTAGGAGTCATAGATCATATATAAAAAAATTTCAGCTTTTTTCCAAAATTTTGTTTTTTTGAGTTTGTCAAAAATTCGCAAACTTGATTATTTCGGGACCTTAGAGTATATGGTTAAAATTTCAGCTCTCTAGGCTCAGTTTAAAGGCCTAATTTTTGCCGACGGACGGCCGGACGGACGGACGGACGGACATGGCTAGATCGACATTACTATCGATGCTGATCATAAATATAGTAACTTTTAGGGTTCTACTAATAGTAATATTATTATTATGTTACAAACTATGCGTCAAAATTAATATACCCATAGAATAGGGTATAAAAACAATGCGTGGAAGAGTATTCCACATTCGTGTTGTACGGCTGAGGAATTCTCTAAACTTCACTGTATGTCCGAACACAGGCTTGAGGGTGAACTGATGAGCATTCTTGGTGGGTATTGCGGTTGAAATGTTCAGGGGGAGGAATGCAACTGGCTATTTCGTTTGAGCACTTGTGGTGGAAATAACGAGAGACAAGAGACATTGCAACGATGGCTAAGAGAGTCAAGCGATCTCGCGATGTTACGGTCACCAAAGAGTTTTATCGCGCGTTTTTGGATCCTGTCAATTAGGTCCAAATAAGTTATTGGTGCACCAGAACAGATATGAGCGTTGTACTCGAGTTTCGGTCGAATAATCGCCTTATAAATTTTTGCTAGATCAGAAGGGGTGAAATATTTCATTCGTCATTCTTTGCGACACCGAATATGTGGTCATTGCAAGGAAGGTTGTCATTAACACACATACCGATAATGGAAAGTCTTTCGGTTTCAGCGATGTCATTCGTGGATAATGGCAGTGTGTGTGGGTTTTGCTTTAGTGACAGGAGACAGCATTGTGTTTTGGAAGCATTAAATTCCACTTTATTGGTATCTGTCATTCTGACTGTCGACGACACCGTTGATTCACTGATACTGCCAGTTCTACTTTATGGTGCCGAGTACTGGACGATAAGAAAGAAAGGAGAGTGATATTGAATTCTTTCGAAAGAAAAATACTCCGTCCGGTATTTGATCCTGTGTGCGAGAAAGGCAAACAGAGGAAGATATTGACGACAAGGAAGACTGAACATATGTTTTAAAGACCAAAGGTTCACGGATGCCAGAGCGCTTGGTCTGGACAGCTGGAAGCACAGTGCCCGGGATCTCGGAGGATAGATGGCTGGAGTGTCTCAGGCAGAGACTCTATATGGAGATTCAGTTAAGTAAGTATACTAAAGAGAAAGATATTGCAATTGTGTTGAAATTTCGAACTCAAATTGATTATATTGTCCGTCTGTTTGCCCCACTTCCCCATTTTTTGATCTGTTATTTTAAATAAGGGTACCTACCTACCTACCTTACAACTAGTTTTTCCAACACTGTTTTTCTCATTTTTGTTTCAACACTTTGTAAAATTGAATTTCTCCTAGGATTATGGACATGATTCTTTAACTTCTTCAATAATGAAGCTATGACTTTAAGTCTTCACTAAGCTTATAGGCACTTTAATCACAAGATACAACTCCTTTCATTCATTAAATTACTGTCGTATTCACTTTTTGTATACAAAAAGCTACGGTAGCCCATCGAGCACACATCGTTGCTTTCGAGTGGGGACTTATCCATTCGTTCGAAAAATTGTTAACTTATTGGAATGCGAATTATGTACGGTATTATCTTTTCAGCTGCTACCTTAAGAAAGATACAAAAGTTAAGTCCACTTCTATCAACTTTTAATATACCTTTCAAGAGCTGCACTCATAATTTTTATTATCATTAAGTCAACAGAGGGATGTTCTAGATTGTCAACAAAAACGTGAGTTCTTTGAATAAAAATAAAAATAAATAGTTACCTTAAAGAAATCTATGCAAAATCTATGCAGCTTATTTTGTCCTCACATCAATCTGGGAAGAATTTGAAATCTTAGACCACCATGGTAGCAGCAGGAGATTAAGTCTCAGGAATATCCTCAATATGAGTTGTCCAGAATCAGTAAAAATGACTACCATAACACCATTCTGAGTATAAGAAGAAGATACAGCTATTGGAATTTGAAAAACAGACACGAGAAATTGCTTTGATATTTTTCCAGAAAGAGAGATTTGGTACTCTCTGGTTAAACAAAGACGAACAGTTTATTGAACCTAAGTCCACAGCACAAAAATATCGGATACTAAGGATGAACGGGTGGCGACGGTGTAGAGGTTAGTGTGCTGGCTTGTGACCCGTGCGGTGCAGGTTCAATCCCCATGGGGAACAACAACATACGCCACCCAATCACATGCCTCTACACCAAAAGGAGAATTTCTGCCTGGTAGTACAATGGACCGTTACCGAGTCTGAGTGCTCTGGGATTTGGATTTCCTTTTAATTTAAAAAAAAAAAAAAAAGGATGAATGGGTTCTGGGTTTTATATCGAAGAAAGTTCTGACTCCTCGCAGGATGGGGTTCGAAACTGAACTGAAAACACTGTGATGGATTATTGAAATTCAAAGCGAAGGGAAAGCGGCAAGATACTTCGCTGTATTGGGTTGCGATCAGTGTTGCCGGAGAGAAATATTATAAGGTAGTACCTACTGCAGCCAAAAATGGGGAGTATTTTGGAAAAATAGCAGTATCTGTTCCATTTTTTATCTTTAATGAGAAACAGTTGGGAAAAAACTCGTTCTGACGCTGCCGCTGTGCGGAATACAAAGCACTTACAAAATCCCTTGTCAGAGGGAAAAGTGTTTCATTAAAGGCATTCTTTAAGACAAATATCTCTGACAAAAACTCTGCTATTTCTAAAGAAGATGTGGTGGGTGTATCAACATCATCAGCATCAGAAATCTATCTCAACAACGTAGGTTCTTGCGGCAGGGGATTCAGGAACCGAATTTGCAAGAACAGCAGCAGACTCATTTGGTTTTTACCAGCAACAGAAGACACATTGACATTGGCTGGTAGAACTTATTTTGACGTTACAGATTTTGATTTGTCGGTGTATCAACTTCAACAGCAAATACTTTTTCAGCGTTTAAAAACTCAATATCGTTGGCTCTTGTAGCAGGTGATTTTGGTGCTAAATTTTTAGGAACAGCAGCAGACTCATTTGTTTTAGAACCTGCAGCAACACAAGATACATTTACAGTTTTTTTGCCTTTACTATGTATAGGTAATACAAGTCTACTTTGAATTATTCTAACAAGAATTACAATTTCAAGTATATTAATTTAGCAATTGTTTTTATTTTATTGATTTACAAATAAAAATTCACGGAGTTCAAACAAAAAAACGACCAACAAAATACAATCTCAGGTAACAATAAAATAAATACCAAACTGACAGATGAAAATTGCATGAAAGATGAAACCAACGAAACACAAAAACAAACAAGAAAGAGCGTAATTCCCTTTTTGACGACAGTTTGGAAGATAACATTGCTGCTAAACTTGCTTTAAATTTTAAGTGAATTAAATTAATTTAGGTTGACATTACACTTTGCTGCAAGTGTAAGTCGTGTAAAACACGACTGAATTAAAAATTTATTGAGTCTCACTTGCCTTGAATATGTTTTCACACACTTTTTATGCACAATTTCCGTACGTAATTTCTTCTTAGTTGATGGTCCTGGAGCACCGCTTACATATTCAGAGTCTGTGTCACTTCCTGCCATAATTTGTTTTTATTCACCCGAAAATACACAAAATATGAACTTTAAAATGAATTTACAATTTTGATAACTTCAAACGTAGAATATTATGTATTGAATATTGAACAAAATATTAATTTATAAAATTGTTCAAGGACGTTTTATTTCGTCGAAATAATTACGAAATAATTAAGAAATCACCGAAAGAAAATGTGCGCGACCACTGCTCTCTCTTGCTCCTACAGTGCGATACAGACAATATGCCTGCACCTGCACGAAACGTAACTACTCGTAGCTATTAGACAAAAAGAGAAAGAAAATGTTTGCTTGCACCTCCCTCTCTTGCCCCTACAGTAATATACAAATACGAAACGTAACTCTCTGTCTTTCTATCTTCACTAACTTATTACGATTACACTTTTCGTAACGCTTTCGTCACGCATTCACCAGCTCACTCCCTAAGCCAAGCGTGGGTAAAGACATTTTACTTCAAAAAAATAGGAGTACGAATGTGAAAGGAGGAGTACGGGAGTACGGAGGTGTTGAAAGTAGTACAATGCTCCTATGGGAGTACTTTCGGCAACACTGGTTGCGATATCCATTTAATTGGATAATTGAGAGAGATATTGAAATTACATAGATGTTGGAGACTTTTATGGTAATTAATCCCTATACATACAATATTTGGGGATTATTCCCGAAATTAAGTGATAAGCTGACAGGATGTTTTGTTTTTGTTATTTCGAATATTTGACTGACGTTTCTTTTTACAAAATCATATTTTTACTACGAACAACGGGGATCTCGTGAAATTGATACATTGGACCTTTATGTTGATAAAATGAGTCACGTGTACAGCGTTCCACATTTGTTTATACAAGAACAAGTTGTAAGTTTGAGGTACTTGAGGAAGATATAAAACTACAATAAAGGATCGAACATTTTAAAAACACAATTTGGAAGAAGCTTCAAACGCGATCGAAAAAGGCAGATCTTCATAAGATCTTATTTAAACGTCTTCTTCTTATTTTCATTAACGGCGAGGTAATGACCGGATTTGAAGGAATCGTAACTCTTCGATTTTGTGGCATCCCTTCTGGTCCGCCTGTGGATTAGCCGGTTCGCCCTGATTAAAATCGGCAGGCTTCCCGTTTTTGGACCACAGCTCTTAGTTAAAATTCTTCTTCTTCTTAAGTGGTGCTACAGTATGCGGTGGGCCTGGGCCTCAATCAACATGCCTTTTCAGTTAGCCCAATCTTTGGCTAACCACCTCCAGTTGCGCCCTCTAAGGCGTGGTTTTCCTCTATTGCGTTGTCCCTACGGGTTGGAATCGGAGACTCTTCGGGTCGGAGCGTTGGTGCCCATTCGCTCTACATGTCCTAGCCAGTCGACTGATTCGTACTTGTCTGACTAGGTCGATGTCGCTGTACAGCTCGTAGAGTTCGCTGTTAAACCTCCTCCTCCAAAATCCGTCAACGCAAACGGGACCGAAAATCACTCGAAGAATTTTGCGTTCAAAACGACCAAGAAGATCTTCATCCGGCTTTGTTAACGTCCACGCTTCTGCGCCATATATCAGGACTGGGATGATTTATACAAAGTCTCCTTAGTGTTTCTTGACAAGGCCTTACTAATCAATTGCCTTCTTAGGAAAAAGAAACAGCGGTTGGCAAGCGTAATTCTACGTTTGATTTCTGATGTGATGTCGTTTTCAGAATTTATCGCGGAGCCAAGGTAGACAAAGTCCCTAGCTACCTCAAAGTTGTAGCTGTCTATCGTGACGTTCTGTCCGATTCGTCGATGTTGTGTGTTCCTTGTTGTTGACAGCATATCCTTCGCATAGACCCTATCTACATATGTAGATATTTGAATTTTCTTTATTGAATATTTTTGTTAGGGCTTAACTTAGCTGGAAGCAAATTTTACTCAGCAACTAACTTTTTGATATTAGTAGGAAAACAAAAGATTTTTAAAAAAATTCTCAGATTTTCCCACCCTTATTTATACATTTCGGCGTTTTTTTGCACATATGAACAGTATAGTGCAAAAAATATATATATAAAGAGTAGATAATTTTTTTTTCATACATTTTGCTTGATATTTTGGCAAATGCGGGGCTAAATTAGGGGGAAACAAGAAGACATTTTGTTACACCTAGAGCCTAGACTAAACATCTAGCCTGAAGGAACAGCAATAGAATAACCATCTGAAATTAAATAAAAAAAATACAATATATATACCAGCTAATTCGTTTTATTCATAAAAAAGAAGACTGTAAGCTAGGCCATATAACAATTTTGGCACATTGCTCAGGTAAGACTGTGCTCCAAACACACTGGCTTTTGGCATTTTAGCTCTCTTCTTTTTATTGATCCTGTAGCACATGCAGCATGTCCCTTTTTGAGGCGTATGACCTGCAGGATCTACTTCGCGCTGATCTGGGGTGAAACCTTCGATGTTTGTTCCAGGTCCAACATTTTCTCCTAGAATGCACTCCATGGCACTTCGAATACGAATTTGGCTCGTTATTCTTCGGTTTTGTACTCTTTTACGTATCTGCGGGATGCACAAGCTCTCACCCAGGCTGTCAAAGAAATTTATTCTGCGACTTTTCTTTGTTGTAATATTTCCTGATCCTTGTGGATTATTTTTCACATAAATTATGTATGCAGCTAGTGCTGATACGTCAAGCAGATTATAAAATAAAGCCAATGGCCAACGTAGCGTCCTTCGTTTTGTGGTATACTGGCTAAGCATTTTGTCCATCGTATACCCTGCCTTTGGTATGATTATAATACAGGATTGATTATCTCTGGTTGTTTTTGTGGTCCCTCGGAGATTGCCTTAGTTTGTTGGAAGGTTGACAGCAAAACCACAGACTTGTCTTTTTTTTGGGACGTAAGAGCAAAGCACAGCATTTTCACAAAATCTAAATTCGGTGGACAACATTTTTAAGCTTTAAATTCATCTGGTAAGTAACGTATTTTTTTTTAATGTTCCCACAACAGACAGCTTCCAACTAAGCAGCTCCTAAGCTAATGGTAGAGTGGTGAAACAATTGTCTATTGTCACGTTTCTTCCAGTATTTTCACAATTCGTTCACCCTGGTTTACTTCTCTGTTGGAACCAATTTTACCAGCATAAATTTGTCCACTCTATGGATAGGCTGTCTGCGAATCACAGGCCCACCAAAGCTTTATGTCATACTTTGCTGGCTTGGATGGTATGTATTGGGTAAATTTAGTACGGCCTCTAAGGCGGAAAAGTTGTTCATCTACCGTAATTGACTAATTGTCCAAGATTGAAATATAACATTTCAAATACATCCCTTATATGTGCTGCTTTGTCAGATGCTATTCGATCAGCTCTGGTAATTTCCTAATCAAAGCGCATAAATCTCGAAATTGCTCTGAAGCGACGAAATAAAGTAAATACGAATCATGAGAAATAAGAAACAAAACAAAAAAAATATTTCCTAGACTAGATGCATTCAAAATAAATTTATGGGATTTTTTTTTTATTTAACACATGTAGATACAGTCCAATCGGGTACATAAAAAGATGTGTCCATGATATACTTGGTTTTTCCCTCATTCACTCTTTGTTAAACGAATATGTTTATACGTGAATAAAAAGTATAACAAAAAATGTTAAAGTGTATAAAATATATTAATTAAATGAACGTGAATAGGAGTGTTTTTATTGTTGCTGTTTCTACCCTGCAATACAAATTTTATCATTTCTGGATGTATCTAAGAACTTGGCAAAATATACTTAAACGGCAAAAAATTGATTTCTGTTTTTGTTTTGATTTGATTTTTCGTATATTTCAACCTGAAAACAGAAAAAAAACATGGCAAAAAGCTTAATATTTGAATTAAGTATGCTTATTAAATATGTATATATATACACTTCGCTTCAACTAAATAAGCACAAAAATTTTCTAAGCTACGTTGTCCATTTTTTCAAAACCTTGTGCCGTAATATATCATTCGATGATGCTAACTGTTTGTTTATGATGTTGACAAAATAAATCGGACAGAATAATTCAAAAAGTACCGCTATTTTTCCACTGGTTCTCTTGCAAAGCGTTCAATATGGAAAAATGCAGTTTTATTTTGCGTCAACTGAAAATATTGAAATTGGAAATAAAAGTAATTGGGATTAAATGAAACAAGGTTTTCCTAAAATAGTTTTTTATTGGTTAACTTTAGTAGTGGGTACTGCCGCCTTTATTCGTAATAGTTTCGTAAATTCGATCCGGCATGGAATCGTACAGCCTCTTTATGTAGTCCAGCGAAATTTCCCTCCAGGCCAATTTAATGGCTGCAATAAGGTATTCTCTGTGCTCAAACTGACGGTCAGACTCATAAACTTTTCGTACTAACCAACCCTCAAACGTTTTCTTAAGGTTCAGGTTCGGTGAGTACGGCGGCCATTCAAGCAATTCCACATTCCGCTCCTCTATCCAATTTTATACTATGCACGCAGTGTGGATGGGGCGTTGTCCTGGTGAAAAATTCAGTTTATGGGTCCAAAAATGCCTGCAAATTTATGGAAATTTCTTTTCAAATTTCCTTTATAACTTAATGCAGTCATTTTTGAGGTTTTGAACTCAAGCTCAACAGTGCTATAGTAGCTAACTGCTTCACATACCATAATACCACCTTCTCGACTATGATGCCGCACTAAAAATCGTTCTTCTTTCCTCACATCGTGGAAGTAATAATTAAACCCATCAGGGTCATCAAAATTAAACTTCTTCTCATCCGAAAAAACAACGTGAAGCCATTCATTTTTAAAACTCATATGGAGTCTATAGAATTCTAAGCGCATACACTTCCGTTTCTCGTTAAGTTGTGGTTTCTTTTGAATTTGCATCCGTTTTAGATGTTTGTCACTATTGATAACCCTTCGCATTGTTGAAACGCTTGCAGTAACACCGGCTTTTTGCTTTATTTTTGCGGCAGAGTCGCAAAAATTGGAAGCACATTTTAAAATTGCTCTTCGATCAACTGCTGCTGTTGCCGTTTTTTGACCTCCTTTCATGTTTTTTCCTTACGAACCTTTGCTTCTTAAATAAGAATAGACCACACTAAAACTTCATCCAATTTTGTCAGCTATAGAACTCCCGGTTAGCCCTTGTTTTTTTAGTAAATCGATTTGAGCTCTTTCAACACTATTTAGAGATTTTGATGTACCTGTTTTTCTTTGAAATACAATTAATCAAATAAAACTCACTTAAAGCACTTCAACTGTTGATCTAATGTGTCAATCTCCACAGAATACTCAAAAGCAGTGAAAATAATGACCTTGTGTCTATTCAGTTGATACAAAATAAAACTGCATTTTTCCATATTGAATGCTTTGCAAGGGAACCAGGGAAAAAATAGCGGTACTTTTTGAATTATTCTTTCCGATTTATTTTGTCAACATCATAAACAAACAGTTAGCATCATCAAATGATATATTACGGCACAAGGTTTTAGAAAAATGGACAACGTAGCTAAAAAAATGTTTGTGGTTATTCAGTTGAAGCGGAGTGTACAATTTAAAATGTTGGGCCTCATAAACGTTGGCCAATCGGGGGAACCAAAGCTGTCAATGTTTCAGCTTAAAGATAGCAAAACAGAGTGAGTTAAGAGTATTTATCGTTTTTTTTTTTTTGTTTATCTCAAAGATCGAATGTTGGCTTCAAAAAAGTAGTCCAAAGGTGTCAAATCACACGAACGAGGTGGCCAACTCACAGGCCCATTTATTGAGATTATTCGGTTAACAAACGTTTGGCTCAACAAAGTCATGTGTGAAAGAAGTGCTCTATAAGTTTGGCGAACAGTAAACGTTGTTCTGGGGTTAGTCTTTTAATGGTTATTTGCCAAAGTACCTATATTCAACAAAAAAGTCAAATACACTTTATTAGTAGGGGAATTATGCTTAAGATGACATACCCGATAAGATGAAATACTTACAATTATTCTTTAACCATAAGCGCCACAGTTCTGCCAGACACGTCTGGACATGCAGTTTTACGATGTTTTTTACCCCCATAGTAACGCAGCTGCCAATTTACAACATGCTTTCAATTAGGTCGGAATTAAGGATTTTGTCCGTGAAAAAATTATTTTTGTATTAAGTGTTTGCTCCAGAATTTCTGATAAGGTGAGTATTGTGTTGTGTCTGAAGTGTTTTGTGACTACAGTTATTTGTATATGTAGTGATTTCTGTGTGATATTTTTGTCTGATCAGAAAATGTTGGTGCCAACAATCTGCTAAACATTTTCGATCCTATCGGGTAAGATGGCATGGTACCCGACCGTCCAATATGACACGGTATGTCATCTTACCAAAGAGGTTGTAATTTATATATCTTTACATTTCAGTATGCCAAATAATTACAAGAGAACGTCAAACAGGCATTCTTGGTCAAAAGAGGATAAGGCGTGAGAGAAAATAAATGTAGTTGGCTACTGTCATCTAAGAAGTATGGACGATGATGATGATGTCGGGTGAATCTACTGCAATGAGCTTTATAGTAGATCACGTCCTGGGGAGCACTGGATCGCCTGCCAGGCTTGCGCAAAATGGTGCCACGCATTATGTGCTGGTATTGAGCATAAAACTGAGCAGTTCATATGTGAACTCTGCAAGGACGATTTTTAAGAGGTATGTCATCTTACACTAGTGGCATATATATACCTAACTATGTCATCTTGAACTCTCTTTTCAGCTTAACCCGCCAATGGTGACCTATTGGTCTGTGAGACCGGGTGTGTTAAAAAAGTCGAATAACTTTATTCTCCGTTATTGTTTTTTGTTGCAATTTCGAGTAGCTGTCGCATTGCTTGCCCCCCCCCCCCCCCCCATCAGTTTACGTCGAACCTGCTTAGTGAGCACACCTTGTGTAATTTTTTTTACTAACCGGTGCGTGAGACCGTGTGTCACCGTATATGTAAGTAAAATATTTTTTTATTATTCGCGTATTTTACATATAGACATGTACCTGGGACATCGGGTCCTTCAAGAATTGGTCGGTGCTATGAGTGTGAATGGAAAAAAAAAACAGAAAAACCAAGTACTCTTACCACAAATGTCAAAAATATTTGTGTCTTGAACACGTAGTGCCGTATTGCAGCAGCTATTTACCTGTAGAAATTTAGTTTTTCAGATGTATTTTTTTGTTATTTTTTGTTTGCCAGGATACCAATTTTTGTTTATTTTGTAAAAGTTCCGAATGTCGAAAGACTAAAAAACGTTATTTTCCTTAATGGACATGTGATCTTTTATTTTTTTTCTTAATATTAAAAAATGTATTACTAAAAACTTTGTTATTTTTAATGCTCTAATAAAAAAAATTTGTGAATTTAATTATTGAAATGAAACAGCTTAAATTGATTAAATA
This sequence comes from Portevinia maculata, assembly GCA_949715645.1. Lineage (NCBI taxonomy): Eukaryota > Metazoa > Arthropoda > Insecta > Diptera > Syrphidae > Portevinia > Portevinia maculata. Next base: position 84,162,946 of record OX454527.1, read on the forward strand.
TCTTTGTTTTATTGTCAAAGAGCATGCATTTAAAAAGAACATGAACTATTAGTAACACGTTTCGAAAAATCTTCAGTTCAAAACCCCGGTGCGTGAGACCGGCGTCACCATTGATCAAAGTCAAATTTCCGTCACCATTGGCGGGTAAATTAAACATTATTTTAAAAATCTTATTTGTTGCTTTACTAAATTCTTTTAAATTATATTTTGTTAACCAATAAATGAATTAACTGAATTCACTTTGTTTTCATCCCTATGTTTTCTAGATATTTTTATTTTTCACTTTCAAGAAAAAGTAAGTCACCTTGAGCACAATTCCCCTATGACAGAAAGTTTGACAGTTATCCATATCAGAAGTTTCATACCTCAATAAAAAAAACACCCTATATATAAAAATATAGTCAAATTGTTAACAAGAAATCAGACAATGTGTTAATAATTTTTTTTTGTTTTCTTAAAAAATTCCCACTGAGCACGCAAAATGACGGAGTTGGATAACAACTCGGAAACTGATTACAAGTACCTTATCATTCATTGTATTGAAGTTTGCAACATTATAATCATTAGAAATTTTCGATTAAGTAAAAGGCTTTCAATAAATTGCAGTACAGTTATAATTATACAAAGTTGAAGCCACTTTTTAGGTAATTGATTTTAGAATCTAGACATGTTTACTTGATCGCAGTAGGCCTTTTTTGTTTCTCCCTAAAACAAAAATCTATTAATGCCACTTTTTAGGTAATTGAATTTTGAGTTTGCATGCAAATTTTTCAAAAACTATTGACATAAATATTGTAATTTAATCTGAATTTCGGATTATAGAACAGATTTCTGGCTTTCAAAACCGGTATAGAACTTTATTGTTAGTATTGCCGTTGTTATTTAATATTTTTTTTTTGCCCCTATTGCCCCTACCTCCAAAAACAGGGCAAGATAGACCCACCTCCCAAAGTAAAAAAATTTACGTTTCTACGAAAAACCGTTGTCAATTCTTGGCGCCCTAGTTATCGTACTCGTTCCCTTTAGATGAACTATTTCGTGGCATCCGGTTGTTTCGAACGACTGAATCCAACTATATAAAATACTATCCCGACAAGGTCCTATACGATGGGGCTCAGTTGAATAGGATTGACAATTTCCTTATTATGGTGACTCGAAGGCACGTTGCAAGGGCGATGGCCAGCGACAATAGCCTGATCTTTTGGGCTTACTACCCCAATGAAATGTACATAAAGAGTACGCTCCGGTCTGGCTTTATCCCCCGGAGGCATTTATCCATATTGATCCAAAAGGGCTGGTCCAGACGAGGGATGGTACCAATGTAGTATACCACCGCTACCGCACTTGTTGTGCAAGGCAACGAGTGCTCAGAATCATAATTATAGTTAGAATACGTTAAGTAGTTTAAGTAAGTAGAATAGGAAGCTTGTAATTTCTTTTATATAAAACATAAAATTTAAATATGTAATGATGCCGAATTTTAAAAATTTTCTCGATGAATATAATATGTAAAATTAGTTCGTAGAATAGTTTTTAGTTCGAAAGGCAATAATTACAAGGTTATAATTAAGTCCAGAACGTCTGCATAAGGACAATTAATTAATAATGTTCTGTTAATTTTAAGTTAGATTTAATCATTTTTGTCTTGAAAGTTGACACTCAAAAACAAATAAAAATTGAATTTAAAAGTAACGATTTCGTTGCATAGCACATCAAGTGTGATAAATGCAGGAGGGGTGTTGTTTGCGTATACGTTGACTGTTGTTGACGATTTCGGTGGTATGTCGGTGGCATGTCGGTGGCAGAGCGAAACAGAGTAACCTCCTCAGCAGCAGCATTTGGCGATGATCGTTCTTCGTTGTTGCTAGCATAAGAAGAGACCACATTATGCAAACTAGCTGGTGGAGAGCGCAGAGAGTTGCATTTTTTTTCCTAAAATCGTAACCATACTTTAAGTTATACGGCACTTTACACATACCACATTGAATTTTGGCATCACAGCGATCAGCTTTTGAACCGCATGTACAATGCGTTGTGCACATGTTAATAGATTTTCATCTAATGATCTTCCTCCAGAGGAACATGGCTCTGATCCATTGATTTGTCGAATCTTCAATACTATTGATCGTCGTGGCAATCGAGTCGTATTCGGTGTTATAGGCACACAGGGTAATTGCTTTAGATTGAAATGCCTCTTCTACCTTTTGAAAAAGGCAATGAAAGACATCTTGACTTGAGTGAAGAAGGCTAAATATTTCTATTAGTCCCCTTAAATGAACATCTATCAGTCCTGGCATGGATTTCAGAACAAACGTTGTTATGATAGAGCTGGAAATATACCGTCAACACCGGGGCTTTAAATGGTTTATTGTAAAGTAACAAGGTGTTCCCTCCCTCCCTTTCTGCTTATTGCTCTTAGTTCCGTGCTTATTTCCAATTTGTTCAACATATTTTTATGAAATTTTAAATAGTTTAATTTATTTCTGTACTACATTTCACAAAAAATCATAATTATGATTTAGCTTACCAAATGCTGAGTAGACATTGCGCCATTATTAAAAGAAAACCATTTACGTACAATTTCACAGTTAAAATGATTAAATTTCTTGGTTTCTTAATCACCCATAAATAAAACTTACACTGGTTGATAAATGAAAATTCTTTGACCGTTAACACGAATGAAAATCATGCAGATATACTATTGTATATTAATATTCAGTTCTACTTCACAAAACGTTTAGCCAGGAAGTATTTTAATGGCTCATATCAGCCTTCTCGAGCTACAATACAAATGACCTCCTTACACCGTCTAACAAACTTACTTAGATTTATGGCTTCGCACCTTCAGATATACGAGGAAATCTTATTAAACTCACAATAAAAAAGCCTATGAAATTACCTCTGCAAGTTAATATTAAAAGACAATTTAATTTTTGGTGTGAGTGATAACAAACAAAAATTGATATGATTAGATAGTTCATAAGTTTTTGTTTTTAAATTTTATCGTCTTAATGCCCTTGTGGCGGCAATATGCTTCTGAAAACTGGCCGCGAAATCTATGTGGATGCGTTTCTAATCTTACATATGTTCGGCAAGCTGGTATACCCTCTGTGCGTGTGACTTGCGTTGAGCTGGCATGAATCACACTACGCCACAGTCGTGCCATTTGTTTTCTGTTGTTTTTTTTTTTGTTTTTTATAATTTGCTTCATTTATAGTATTGGAACACAGCGCAGGCATTTTGTGATGAACAGCAAGCAGCACCTGGCACAGAAGTATTGCATTGCATGTTTTCAGGTGATACTTACTATTCGAAAGAAAAGAGAGATAGGATAGAAGTTTTTTTTTTGCAATAGAAGGGTTTTTCTTCATGGATGGTGTCTAAATTGCTTATTATAATCATCGACTTGACCACCCACATTGTGACTTCCCAATGACTTCGATGTCAAAGTGCTAGGTATCATTTTCTGCTGCAGGCAGGCTGGGATGACAAGTCCGAAAAACAAACTGTGGAAGAGGATAAAATCGAAACACACGCTTAAACACGTTATATGAAGATGATAGCTTATTAAGCCAACCGTTTTGAAATACATTTTTATACCCTATTCTAAGGGTATATTAATTTTGACGCATAGTTTGTAACATACCTTAATATTGCCCGTAGACCCCTAAAAGTTACTATATTTATGATCAGCATCGATAGTAATGTCGATCTAGCCATGTCCGTCCGTCCGTCCGTCCGTCCGTCCGTCTGTCGGCAAAAATTAGGCCTTTAAACTGGACCTAGAGAGCTGAAATTTTAACCATATACTCTCTAGGGTCCCGAAATAATCAAGTTTACGAATTTTTGAAATCCGCCCACAGACACGCCCACAAACTCAAAAAACAAAATTTTGGAAAAAATCGAATTTTGAGCTATAAAGCTGAAATTTTTTATATATGATCTATGACTCCTAAAACTGCTCGGGATAGACAATTTTCAAAATCCGCCCACTGACACGCCCACAAATAAATAAAACAATTTTTTTGAAAATCCAAAGTTTGAGCTAGGGAGCTGAAATTTATAATATATACTCTCTAGGGCCCTTTATGCTCATGTACTAATTTTTTTTAAATCCGCCTACTGACACGCCCACAATTAAATAAAACAATTTTATTGAAACACCCAAGTTTGAGCTAGGGAGCGTTTTTTTTGATAAAATCCTTTAAATGTTGTATAACAAAATATGTAGAGCGTTCTTAACAATTCAACCATACTTAGACTTTTGTCACGCCCACTTATGAGGGATAGGAATAAGATTAGGGTATCCAACAGTTCGCCCGAGCGGACTGTAGCCCGTCCCTATGTTTCTTTTTTACCTTAAACTCATTTTTTTTTAAAGAATCAAAGAAAACATATTTTTTCTTTATTGTTCTCATATTTTAACGAGTTACTGAAATTATCTATAGTAGGGGAAATGGTCATTTCATTTAATTTTTCTCAAAAACGGCTTTGAGGATTTGGATCAGTTTTGATGTTTGGAATAGAAGATGCCTTACCTATGTTTCGAGATTCATTATACAATATTTACTTTGAAAAACTGAAAAAAATATCAATAACGGGTGAAGGGATTGCAAAGAAATTTAATATATTAACTAATACATATTAACATTTAGAACTTATCTAGATTTCGGAAATATAATTTTTTTTCTAATAACATTCCAAAATTTTCAAAACCATTACTTTCCTTAAAAACGGCTCTAATGATTTCGATCTTTTTTATGGTTTTTAATATTTAGAGTAAATATAAGAATATGAATATGGTATGCATTTTCGCCAAAGACTCAAACAATGGCTCATTAAAACAACGCCTATATATCCGAAACAAGAGAAATTTGATATTCTAGCAGGTTTCCAAATGCCATTTTGATATTGTAAAATCAAGTGTTTTCACGTCATTTAGAAAAATAGCAACTGAAAATGGTGAAAAAATGCCGTTCATTGAATTGACTACTAGCGCTTGTCAATGACTGACAACGAATTTACATGGCCGGGTTGTCACACAAAATATCACTGGCAAAGTGAAAATTAATTGAAAATAAAAAAAAGAGTTCATTTGTTGGTCAGCAAAAAGACACATTTTAATGCACAATTAAATAAGTAATTTTTGTTTGGGTCAGAATACCCAAATCCAAAAAACCAAAAACGAAAAATAGATGATTATTGTGAAATAATAGAGTTAAGTTTAGCATGGAGATTATTTTAAGACATGTTTTGATTTTATCACAACATCACGTCTTAATTCACAATTGACAATTAGATGACAGTTCTCAATTTGCAGCACTACTGGAAACAGCTTTTAGTAAGCTGACAAAGGCATTTGTCAAAACTTCATTGTTATGACTTCAGAAACGACTTTTTGTTAATAATTGACAACAGTGCAAAGGAACTTGCAATGTCATTCAATGACGAGCTGTCAAACTTTTCATAATAGGCGTTTTTCTTTTTTAGCTCCGAGCGGGGCACAGAGCTGTCAAAAAAAGAACTGTGTTACTTTTTTAGCTCGGAGCGCTCTAAGCACAAAATTTGTATTTCTTTTTTTTCTCTGAGCTAGCTCAGGGCTCGCTCGATGAGCTCAATTAAAAATGCCGAGCACATAGAGCGAAAAGCTGAGCGCGGCTGACTTCATTCATTATTTGTGCTTTTTCCATAGTTTATTTAGTAGAAATTATAATTTAAATGGAACAATCCTTGACAAACACCAATTTCAGAAGCAACCCTGACTATTTTGAAAATTAATAGAAAAAAATTATCTAATGACAGTTCAGTGCTCAATTCTGTTTCTTAATTAGCTCGGAGCGCTCAGGTTACGTTCAGCTCGGAGCGAGCTCTGATCGCTCGGGCCCCGCTCTGTTCCCCGCTCGGGGCAAAAAAAGAAAAACGCCTAATAAATGGTTTTTCATTAGCTATTTGACAACTTCTTTTTTAAATAAAATGCAAACTTCTTGAGATATCTCAAATGTATTGGCTTGAATTACTATCAAAACATTTATGAATGGAATTCGATTTCGTTCATATGTGAACCATCGAAGCGTATGCAGCGGTCGATACGTTGAACCCAATTTTCGATGACTCGGCCGCACATTTCGACCGATACGGCCGCTTTTCTCGTTTAATATTGGCTCTAAGCTCCTCTACCGTCGCCGGCTTGTTGGCATAGACCAATGATTTAATGTAGCCCCATAAAAATAAAGTCTAGAGGCGTTAACTCACACGATCTCGGCGGCCGTTTCTCGAGATAACACGTTCAGCGAACTGAGACTTCAATAACTCGATTGTTGCGGCCACTGTGTGGCTTATGGCATCAGTTTGTTGGAACCATATCCAATTCATGCAATTGCTCAAAGAAATAACATTCCAACATGTCTCTGTAGCGAATACCATTTCACCGTAACGTGACGGTCATTTTAATCGACGAAAAAAAACGGGCCAATGGCCCCGCCGGCATGAAACTGTACTAAACAGTAACGGATGAAGTGCTGTTTCATGAAGCATATGAGGGTTCTCACCTGTTCAGTAATGCATATTTTGCTTATTGACGAAGCCGTTTAACCAAAAATGCGTTTCATCGCTGAAGATGATTTTGCGATGAAATTCTTCGTTTTCTTTCATCATGTCCAGAGCCCAATTGGAGAACGTACGTCGCCTCATATGATCAAGTGGCTTCAGTTCTTGAGTCAGCTTGATCTTGTAAGGGTGTAGGCCAAGATCCTTACGCAAAATTTGGCATAATGTGGTCTGGGAGAGGCCCAATTCTTGAGAACGCCATATGAAATTGACTGATCTGGCTGGTTTGCGACGGATGCTTCTAAGGCAGCAATATTCTCCACACCTCGGGCAAAATGTAGTCTCACTGGTACGGCAACATAAAGCAACGAATATTCTGACTCAAATTTTTTCACTAGACTATGAATTGCTTGTCTACTGGGACGAGGGTTACGGCTGAAAATTGGCGCTAACGCTCTTAAAGTTTCAACAGCCGACTCGGAATTTCGGTAGTAGGTAAATTTTGTATAATTTGTAAACGTTGTTCCTTCGTGTACTTTACCATGATGAAAATGTTGATTTTACTGAATATTTTAACATTGACAGTTCGGTTTGGATGCGTTCGCACTGAAAGTTTGAAGTTGTCAAGTCGGGAATGAAAGACCCTTTATTATTGAATAAAATTGCATACTTTCCCAATTTTTTTACAAACCTAATGACTGGCAAGAAATGGGGAGTAGCTTGGGATGCGCCTGCAAAATTTAGGAGTTGACATAAAACCACCTATGTGCTGTGAATGATCAAAGTATCCTGAATGTGAGGCTATTGCTCGTCTGAAAAGGAGATGCCTGGGCTATTTTTTCTTATAATATAGAAGATATAGCGTCGCTTGATTGCAACGAATTAGTGGATTTTTTAGGGAAATAAAATGCTTTGACGAAGAGTTTAAGGATGTTGAAGACTGACATTATAGTTTGTTCCCTCAGGGATGGCAATGGGCCCAATATGGTGATTACCCTTACCTTACCTAAACCTCAGCCAAAATGTTTAGGACATTGTGTATACATTTCGTAAGCAACCCAATATTCATTACCAATAACATTTTTGAATTTAGAAATATTTAACTCATTTATAGTTTTTGTGCTGATACTTGAAATTTTTTCCCAGAAAGATACAAATTGAAAAGTCTCAAATAATAAGTCCTCACAATTAATGCCAGATGGACAGATATGGCTAAATCGACATTACTTTCGATGCTGATCAGAAACCTATATTCCTTTAAAGACTTACTACGAATAGAAAGACGCATACCTTTCAATGTATCAAAATAAATGTACCCTTTGGAAAAGAATCTTACAATTTCAGCAGGTCACTGATTTTGTTGACATTGAAATTGAACTTTGCATTGAATGAGAACTAGGAGTTGGTTCCTTCAGAGTTCAAACATTTTTATACAATATAGAGCAGTGCAGTGGTATTCTTAGAAACGCACTCGAATCGATGTGGGTTCTATACACCAAAATGTAATCGTGGTTCCTACGTTGCCCAGCACATGGGTTGCGGAACTATATTCACACAATAGAGTGACAACATTTCCAAAAGTTGATTTTGTGTGTGCCAATCAATTTAAATACAAATTGAGTGCGAAAAGATTATTTCTACACATTTTTTTTTTGTTTTTTTTTTTCAATCAAAAATTATGTATCTGAAAATGTCTACTTTAATTGTATGATCGATCTCGTACGCATGTAGACTAAAATTACTGATTCCTGATACTGGTGCGGTCCAGACACGTGTTTTTTATGACTAAAATTCTTCGTTATCAATTAAGGAGGACTTCATGTGATGGAGAACACACATGACTTCAACTTGTTCCGTATGAATATAACAGTTCGTTTCTGATCACTTATGTAAACACTTATGTATTGCCGATTGCGTGTCCAATTTAAGCGATTGGTATATCCGAACATCGAGTGCTGGAATTCAATCAGAAGAAATTAGTCCGTGGAATTTTAACAATTTGAGAAGTATGTTTAATATTTGTGATATTTATGATATTTGACACTCTCACTCCAGGAATAGTTACAAATACGCATCTTGATTCATTCGCGTGCATTCCAGATATTGTTTTTGTGTCTGAAATATGGATCTACAATTTTGAAAACAGTGATTACGTTATTGCTTCGTGATTACGTTATGGCTTCTTCTAATAAATGTGAGAAATGTGTTCTTGACTTGATCATCACTGACCATTGTATGACTGGACACCTTGTGGAAACATTTACAGGAAGAATAGCAATTATTCAAAACCACTGAACAAAAATAATAAAAATTAACTTTAGTAGACTCAGAAAAAATCTGCTTTTTAAGTCTTTTGATGATATCTTTTCGTGTAGTGATGTTTCGAATTCATACGCAATATTTATTGATTGCCTTAAGAAGCATATTTATAATTGTTACTCTTTCTTACCACCGAAAAACTTGAGAAAAAGACTCAAACCTTGGATCTCTAGGGAGTTAGTGAATAAAGTCAATGCTAAAAATAAGCTTAGAATGAAATGCTATCGATACCCTAGTAAAATATGACTAAAAAGTAAATACGCTAAAATGTGCGTTGAACTAAAAAAGAAGATTTCAATTTGTCCTGATACCTCTTACCGTAATTGTTTTGATTATGTCAGAGAAAACATTAGAAATGAATGGAAATTAGTGAACAGGTTTCTTCTTCTTCAAAAAAACCTTCCTCTCTGCGTATCAGTAACAATTTAGTCTCTGATAAATACGAAATCGCTGAAGTATTTAATGATTATTACACAAATATTTCCAGGAGGCCACACCTCTTGCGAACATCTGATAAACATCCAAGAGTATCAATTGTCATGAGAAGTTTCTGAAATTTGCCGTTCGGATAAGGCCTAAAATTGTAGGTCCCTTCCACTTCAAAACTGGTATAGTTTCACTTTCAGTGCAGAATATCGAATTTCTATTTCCAATTACCTGATAATGATAAACTTTAAGATCCATAATTTAAGAATAGGAGAAAAAAACATCGCCCGTTGGCCTTATATCGTTTTCTAAAGCGAAATAAAGCTAAATCGAAAATTTGGCGTTATTTCAAAACTAAAAACGAAGGCTAACTTTTTGATTTTTGGCTTTATTTTGTTGAGCATTATTTCACTTCACCGAGCTTAACAGGAACACAGTTTCCACTCTGCATTCATATATCCGTAGTTGCACCCACTGTAACCATACTGATAACCACCAGGGATTTGAGCTAAGGGTTGGGGTTCGATTGAGTTCAGTCATCCCAACCTGTACTCCTGCATAGGAAAAAGGTCGGACTGATGTTAGATTATAACAGTCACTTCAGTCAGCACTCCACTCCGAGCTCGAGAAAGGAAACCCGGTCGTTTGATTGCTGGAGTCATCCCCGGTTTTGCTGCCTTCCAGCTGAGCAGACAAAATGTGACCGGACTTGGGGTTCGATTGTAGCAGTCTCTGCTCCTCTCCCAAGGTTCTTGAGGTTACCGTGTGTTGTAAGACCTGTATTACATGCCCCCTCCCCCCCCCCCCCCTGAATTCATTCACCATAAGCATCAACCTTAAATCCAAAAGGTTTTAACTAACATGTGGATGGACCCCCGACTCAACTATGACAGCTGCCCCTCCCTGCTCCATTTACGCAGACCAGTGTAGCTTGTGGTTCGTATTGCAACAGTCACTCCAAGCTCCAAGGAGCAGTTTGAGATATTTCTTTTTTTTTTTGATTTATCTGCGCACTATCTCTACCTAAAGTAGGATACAATTCACCTGAATATAAGGGGCTAGGCTCTGATATACAAGCAGATTATAACCTATACAAATAAAATAAAAAAATGCATATTATCAATTATTACAAATTGCCCGCAAAACCAGTAGGTTTGTCTGCAGGCAGTTATTCATAAAAACGAAATATACAAAATTGTGCTGTAGCTTACTTATATTAAATACTATTAGAACTAATTCATTTCCCGGTACATAACAACACATATTAAAATCGAACATCAGAAGATGTGTGCTCTCCATTAAAATCAGATAAATTAGTGTAACTAAGGTAATAATTCTTTAGTTTTTTTTTGCGCTTTTTAAAGTAAACAATATTTTTTAGCTTATGTGATATGTTATTGATAACTTCCGGAACTGCTTATTGTAGCCTCCTGCCGTAGATATTGTTGAAAGGAGGTATATGAAGTAAGCCTCGTGCCTGTCTTCGTGTGTTAACGTTATGCTTAATTGTAACATTAAAGCGAGCATCTTGATAATACTCCAACGCCAGCGTCATCCGAAAGATATTTTCTACTGAAAGAACATTGAAATTTGTATCGCCTCGCCGTCCACTTCCCTGTATAATCCGTACTATTGAGTTTTGTATTCTTCGATTGAAACAGTCAACTCAAAAGGCTCTTCTTTCCGTGGATCAGGAAGCAGTAGCTGCAGTAGTAGATATATTTTATAAAAAAATATTTTAAAAATGCTTATATATAAATATGTCTCGGAATCAATGAAAGTCAGTTTATAGAACAACGCCTTCCTAAACGGAAGCTCTTTGAGAGGTTCGAGCAACAAATTGTTTATCAAGCTAAAGCGCTGAGGCAGTTATTATAAAGATTTTGGATTTTATTTTATTTTTTATGTTGTTAAAATCTGTATAACGCCTTTAAGCGACTGCGCTGCTTTTTAGAAGACAAGCTAAAGTAAGCATGCATTTTGGTAAAATTCGGAAGACATTTTCTTTAAACAATATAGTTCCAGAAAATAAATGCCTCCGAATTTCAACAACATTATCATTGTCTAACGTTTTTATTTCTTTTGTGAATATCAGCATCCCATATTTTAGGTAATGAACTCAATATTCTGCCATAAAAAAATAGAAAGCTTTTCAGTAGTGGATGTATATTTGGATATCTTTGGGATATAAGCGCGTATTATATCTTCATTATATGAAGAGTTCAATAATAAAATTGACCATTGAAGCACGCCGCGTAGCCTCATTCTGAACACCTGTATGTGAGGCTGAGTCCGGCGTGATATGTTTGAATACATATTGTAATAGACATGGAGTTCCTATTATACTTACTTATTTAACTTATTTTGTTACTTAAAAACTAAAATGGGGAACTACATCACTCTGAATAATTATTTGTTTGCTTCTTTATATCTACTATAATTTTTGTCAATCTGCTACCCTTTTTTTGGTAATCTTCTTCATTTTTCTGCAACAGCATTTGAATCCCTGCCCCAAATATGTCGGGTATCTCACTGGAGAGTTATGCTGTTGAGACCAAATTTTATAGTGATTGCAAAATTATTTGTACAATGCATTTTTCATACTGTCTTCAACAAAGTGGTATTATTTTACAGTAAAATAATTTTTAACTACATAATTGGTCAATTTATTATTAATTGCTAACATTCTCTTGAAATGGTAAACATAAAATAATTAAACTTGTTTCATAAACAGCGGTTAGAATCACGAAACCAATTAAGACCATGTTAACAGTTAGTAATTAATAAAGCAATTAGTTAAAAATTATTTTACTTTAAACTAATACCACTTTGTAAAGAGATACAGTATGAAAATTTTCTGCAAATAATTTTGCCATCGACTTTATACCTCTTTTCGTCGTAAGCACTGTGTTTGACCATTCCCTGTTCAACACCAATTTTACTATTTTACTATGAAACTTCATTCCCAATAAGGTCATAAAATTAGTCCTTTTTATTCCATCTGTTTACGAACAGTACCTAAATCTACCTGTTATCATATTTTAAATCAAATATAAAAACATTAAGAGTACCAGGGACTTTAGTTCAAAAAATAATTTCATAGAAATAACAACCATGGGTAAAAGAAATTCATTAAACAAGGAGGAAATAGGCAAAATTCGAGCTTACAAGGAGCAAGGCAGATCTATCCGTTTTATAGCCGGTAAGATTGAAAAAGGACCAACTGTTCACAGCTATCGTAAGGGCCCTGAGAAGTATGAAAAAACCAGAAAGGCGGAATAATCAGAGCAACAACAAGTCATGATCGACGGGCGATACAGGCGATACTAAGAGCTGCTTCAAATTCAAGGCTTTCCCTAAGTAAAATCAAGGTAGAAACGGAAGCTAGTAGACTAACTGTTTATCGCGTGATACAGCAGTCCAACAATATTAGACTTGAATTTAAGTCACAACAGGTGGAGTCGGGAGGGCATGCCGTTGTCTTTTCAGATGAAAAAAATTTTAATTTGGATGGACCATATTGGATATAATTATTATTTCCATGATTTGAGGAAGGATGAATTAACCTTGGATAGAAGACAAAGCTAGGGAGGTAGAGAAATGGTATGGTGAGCAGTAAGCTTCTACGGAACTGCAAGCCTTGATTTTCAAAGCTCAAGAATGACCGCAATCACCTACAAATCTTTCCTTCATTTTTCCCAATTGTTTGGTGGACATCGTCGGATTTTCCAACAAGACAATGCACCGATACATACCGACGGTTAAGCTATCCATATATTGGCGCATTGAGGATAACATTTTGATTGTAACTGAAGCTTTGTATCGAAAGCAATCGGATAATGGAACCCACTTCGCAAGTATCGGATTTCACATTTTTAAAACGGAAGCAAATTGGTTCCAAAATGCTTGAATTCTGCCAGCGGAAATTCGAAAATCGGACAAAAATCGACGACGCAATTGGGATAGATATAAATATAATATATATGTACAAGTTATTTTCGGACAACTAATTCTAAAATCATCCCAATCACACTGATTAATTTGCTCCCTCCCATTCTCTAACATGAAATATCACGAAATACAAGTTGCGCAGAAATAGCCGCAGGATGCCATGTCAAAAAAATTAAAATAGATATATTTCACATTAGTCCGAAAATTGCAAACTTTTGTGGCATACCTGCTGGTGCTTGCATTATTTGGTGTTCCGTATCTCCTTCTGTTGGCCATGTCTTGTAGCATATTTGTGTGGACAAAATGTCGACAGCTATTAAGGGGTTGTGTGTGTGGAGGAAGCCGCCGAATATAAGAACCAACAAAATAAAAAAAAGGATATTTGTCCATGATGTCCTTAGAAACCACGCACTGTTTCTGTATTCAAGGTTGTATTTTTTTACTTTTTAATGCAACCTTTACTTTAAATAAAAAAACTTAAATGTATTGTACAATTTTAAAGTAGCGTATATTTCAGAATGGTTAACCATAGAAAGATAATAATTTGTTTATGATGTAAAAGATAATCATACGTCTCAGACACTTTGTTTGTGTATTTAATGAAACCCATGACCTTTTTTAAAAATATTAATGATTTATTTATCAATGTAGTTCCTATTAAGAGAAATAAATTAGTGATTCTTTAAAAAAAACATTTATTTAAACAACAAAAACATAAAATTTTAATTCAATTACAAATCAACAGAAAACATAACTTATTTGGCACGAGTACGATAACTAGGGCGCCAAGAATTGATAACGGTTTTTTGTAGAAAGGTCAAAAACAAGCATTTGTTACTATGGCAGGGGGGGCCTATCTCGTCCGTTTAGGATGTAGGGGCAATTTTAGAAAAAATGAATTAAATTGAAAAAAAAAAATTATTTAAAAAAAAAAACGGCAACACTTACAATAAAATACTATATTGGTTTTGAGAGCCAGAAATCTGCTCTATAATCCTAAAGTTAAATTAAATTATTTTCGAAATTGTGAAATGAAGTGCTAAATTGGCTTTTTGTGGTCAATGTTACTATCAATTATGAATCGAACACAAAAAACCGAATGGTTTTATGTCTTCTAGTTTTTGAGAAAATTGAAAATTACTAAGACTGAGATTTTTGGTTTTTTTGCTTGCTTACAGAAATACATCAGTGCTAGCACCCAGCATTCCGGCGTATAAACAGTGACATGGTTGTGTCCTACATCTAGTAATAAGTCTTTGTAATTTTAAATCGCACGCGATTAAATTAAATTTAAGAATGACACACGTCACATTCGTCTCCAATACAAAGATGGTATAGGTTTCTTACAGCTTCATTTAGATACTTTTTCAAATAAAACGGTTGGGTAGTCCAACTAAGCTTGTACATATTATAGAAACAGTATCGGGCCCAAGACGGATCCTTGAGTAACGCCCATATTTAAATACTTTTGCGAATTAAAAACATTTTTGACTTTTTTTACTTGCTTACGATTTGTTAAATAAGAGGCACACCAGTCGTGAATAAACCATCTAGGGTTTAATAGTTTATCTAGTAATAATAATAAAGTAGGATTCACCATATCAAAGCCTTAGTTATAATGTGAACGAATGTTAGAAGTATTCAAAATGTAATATATTTCCCCAGATAATTTAAATAAAGCACTTTCAGTCGACCGCTACCGCTTCTAGACCCAAACTGAGACTCCCTTAAGAAATGAGTCCTGTCTTAAAATGGTAATATTTTAGATTCAATGCCTTTGTCAAAAACTTTAGAATATCCGTTTTCTGGAAATAGGACAAAAATAAATTAATAGCACCTTTTTTTGCAGTGGCTGTTTTCAGACACTCAGGAAAACACCTCCGTACACACAAAAATTAAAATTAAAACATAGGACATCAGAAATGTGAAAAGCCATATGTTTCAAAATAAAACTTTAAATACTATCAAAGGACGACGAATAAGGTGTTTTAAGCGAAATTCTAATTATATAAATTTCAAGCGAAGTTAACTGAAGAAAGAAAAAGCTTTATGATGGAAAATCGCTGTGTATTAAACTGTTGACACAATGAAGTGAGCAATGACCCACATTTCAAACACTATTCAAAGATCCAACATTAGCAAACAATTATTAAATAATTAAGCAACTTCTAAAGGCTCAGATACAGTTGAATTTTTATTGTTTATAAAAATATCTGGGAAAGTATTTCATTAACAACTCGCCATTCCTCTTTCGAATAACCCACATTTCTTGCTAATTGTTTGCTTAAGTCTTTTGTTGATATATTAATGACCTTCCTCAAGCATGCTGCAATGCATGTATTCATTTTGAAGCTGACGACGCTCAGATATACCTTTCTCTGCCAATTGGACTGGTTTCGGGTCTCGTGAGTAGATTTAATTCTGATCTCTCCTCAATAGTGAAATGGTCTCAAAATAATGCTAAAACCCAATGACAAGTCAGTTGATTCTGATTTAAAAAAAAAATGTACGACATTAAAGCGAAACCGCCTGTTTATCTTAATTCCACGATGCTTAATTTTCATATGTAAGATTAGTTCGTAAAATAGTTTTTAGGCCGAAAGGCAATAATTATAAGATACACTTAAGTTTAGGGCGTCCGCATAAGGATCAATAATCTAGAATAAGTATCCTGTTAATTTTAAGTTAGATTTAATCATTTTTGTCTAGTATGTAAGTTGATATAAGCTAATAATTAATAAAAATGAATTTAAAAGTAAGTAAAAGTAAATGCTTAATTTTCAGATACAGTAACAAACCTTGGGTACAAATTAAATCGATCGCTTTCCGCTATCGACCAAGCAAGTTATATTGTTTCACGTATCTTTACAGGTTTACGTAAGCTGTATTTATTTTCTAATTTCACACCCGTTGATACTAAATTAAGGTTGATTAAGTCCTTATTTGTTCCAATCTTTGACTATGCCATCGTTGTGTATCGCAAATTAGATTCCCGTTCTCAGCACAAATTACTTGTTGCTTTTAATGGTATGGTGCGATATGTCTTTGGAATAAGAACATATGAACATATATCCAGTTACCACAAACTCGTCCTTGGCTGTTCACTTCAGGATTTTTGGGAAATAAGATGTTGTGTGTTCATGCACAAGATCATATGTGACCATTCACCGCTCTATCTTTTCCAGAAATTAAAATGTGCTCAGTCTTAGCGAACTTTCAATCTTATAACGTCACCGTCCAACTACTTGAATACGTCGCGCCTCTTTCTAGTCCACACTGGCAGACTTTGGATGTCTCTACCTGTCGCCATCAAAAAGATAATAGGAGCTGAACAATTTGAAAGAGCTCTATTTGCTGACTTCGCTTAATTGTAATCACTGCATATTCTTCGTTTCTCGCTTACCTTACTCTACTATTCTTTATCTATCCTCACTTTCTCCTCTTTTCTTTTAACTTGTTAACCCAGTCCCTCCTTTCCTTTCTCCAAATATGTATTTGAATTTCTTTAATTATATAATCATTTAAGATTCATTTAATTTTTTATTTTAACCTATTAGTACCTATGTTTTTTTGTGAATTATGGGCATTTGAGTGAGTTCACATGTATATGTGCGTATGCGTGTAAATACCGATGCAGATGCAGACACTGCCCATATAAAAAACCATCGTACCGACGTCACCTATTTTGTTATCCGAGCGCGCATATGAAAGAGGGAGACCACACGAGCGTTTCAAGCCTATTGTGGTGTTTGTGCGCACTTTCATTCGTGAGATATCGTGTATTCAATGTTTTATTCAAATAACTCTTATTGAATTTTTTTGCATTTTTTTTGTGAATCGGACATCGGAAAATTGCTTTTCCCACATTGATAACAATCGGAGTGAAAGTGAATGAAAAGTGATTCTATCGAAGTTCTTTACTTTCGCTTTGTTGTTCGATTCGCACAAGTAAGCTGACATAGGCGCCTGCCACGGAACAAGCACCTACCCTAAGCGGAACAACGAAGTTGCGTGAGCGGCCTAAGCCATGCGGAGAAACACGTGCAGTCCCTGTCATCGGTTGAGCTCAAATCAGGCAATCTTCGGTATTGGCCTGAGAGTGTTTCTGTGAAATTTGGTCAAAATCGGTCTTCTTTTTTTAGGCGCAGCAACATACGCTGGATACCCGCTATAGACCATATAATAAGGAAGTCTACTCGAACATATTGGCCAATAAAATTCTCGGGCACGGGCAAATCCGGTCGGGTGCAACTAGTCTACTATAAAAGACACTTTGTCTTAATTGCATACATACTTATTCGGCATTAACAGCCCATACAGGGCATAGAACCTAGCTTCTCCAACCACTTTCATGCGAAGTGAAGGGGACCTACAGTTTGACGCCGAATCCGAACGGCAAATTTGAGAAGCTTCTCATGACAATTTGATACTCTTGGATGTTTATCAGACGTTCGCAAGAGGTGCCAACAACACGCGGTATTCCCGAGTGGTCCCCCATCTAAGTACTAACCACGCCTTACGTCGATTAATTGCGGTGATCGAACGAGAACCGATTGATTCGACGTGGCAAGGTCTTGTTGGTCTTACTTGTACTTTACCAATAAATTTGAATTGAATTGAGTTGTTAAAAAGTATACATTTCTACAAAGCGCTATTTTAATTTGTACCTCCCTACACATCTTTTCGTAATACGTCTTTATAGAACCTGGGTTTTATTCGATACTAGGGCAGTACCGATGTCAGTACTAATTACAGTGCTCATATCAGAGTATCGATACCCATCGAGTATCAAATAAAATGTATTGATACCTACTCGTATCGAAACGAATACATTCTTCAACAATTGTTTGGTAGGCCACTGTAAGTCTACAAGGGAATTAAATAAAACAAATATCGTCGGCTTAATGTGTTGAGCTGCTAAGTCCACATTCATAACTTTTACAGAAGAATGAAAATCCATATCGACGGCTAAATGCGTTATACAGTTTAGTTCACTTTTGGTTAAAATTGCGATTTTGATGAATTTATTTTTACTCCCAAAAAAACGGACATACATGGACTGAAGTGATAAACGGGACTTTCGATTTTCTCTTTCTTTTGCTACAAAAATTAAGAGAAAAGCTACTACCGAAACAATATCGTCTGGGGATAATCGACATAGGCGCCCAGGCATATTTCGTATGAAGCAAATGTCATAGTTTACGAGTACTTCCATTCGATACTTACTTAGATCAAATCGAAAGGGTATCGATAGTAATTTTACTTCTGTTGAATCAAAAGTATCGTTATTACTTGGATCGAATCGATTTCCAATAGTACTTTTACATAGACCCGGCATTCAACATGTTGCGATGATATTTTGAAATTTCATTTCCGTTTACACTGAACGGAGAACATTTCATAACGGTCAAAATTCGGTGCGCCTGTTTTTCTATCTTTTGAAATCAGAAGTGGTTGAAACAATATTTTTTAACAATCTACTGCACAAGAAGTCATATATGGCTTTTGATTTTTAAAGGCCGGCTACTAGGATTGCGCAACTGCCACAGGAAAATTACCGTTTGGATCGCCTAGAAAAGTTCCTTGTGTATGTGATTTTATGTTTTCAGATTTCTTTTTTTATTGCACAATCGCGAAAAACCGTAGTCAAATTTAACAGTGCGCGCGGCGAGAGTGCAGTGCAAAAATATAGAAATAAAAGTTTATTTTTTATTGGCTAGAGAATAATTTAAAGGCTGTTATATTTTTTTTACTGAGATTCAATATTGGTAAGTAAAATTTAAGTGTTAAATGTTCAATTATGACTGTGGAATTCAAGACACGGCGAGTTTTTGGCAACGTCCATATATGGCTCCTTTTCCATTCACAAAAATACTAATAAACAAATTTTCGCTTTTTTTGCAATGAGAAAATAATGATCTCGTCAAATTCTTTCTACGGAAACAGATTTTGTGGTATTCCTGGCGATGGATATGAGAGTGAGGATGAAATCCTCGAATCGGAGGATGAGCAGGCCATGGAGATGGACTATACAGAACATCTGGAGGTGCCTGAAACCGATGAAAGCGAGTACGATTCTGATGATGATAAACCATTGTCCACTTTGAGATCGAAAGATAAGAAGAAGCAAAAGGTAAAATGGAGGAACAAGTCTCGTGCATCATTCATTGACAGCGATTATCCCTTCTTAGGGAGGAAAGAGCTTCCAGAGGAAATGTCCTCTCTAGAGACCCCCCGCTGACTTCTTTTCTTTTCTTTTCACGGGAGAACTGTTTGATATGATTGTTGAGGAATCCAATAGAAAATCATTGCAAGATAACATAAATAAACCAGTCAGCATTACTCGAAGTGAAATGGAACAATTTGTCGGTATAACCTTATTCACGTCCCTCATCAAGTTGCCTTCTGCTAGACGCTATTGGAACTCTCAATTAGGATAGCCTTTTGAATGCCATGCTTTGTAGGCGGTGGGAGAAAATAAAAAGATGTCTCCATTTCGCTGATAATGATCAATTTGTGAGATTTGACCAACCTGGACACGACAAGCTTTTCAAAGTCAGGCCACTCCTAAATAATAAAAGGGAACGACTTCTTCTTATACCAAAAGAAGAGCACCTTGCAGTGGACGAACAAATAGTCCCCACCAAGTGTCGACATCAGCAAGCAGGATAGGGTACAGGTCACTTCTTATGTGCAAAAAATGCAGAATAAATCTGTGCCTGAACAAGGATGGAAATTGCTTCGCATCATTCCATATTTAATTTATTTAGTAGTGAATAATATTAAAAAAAGTGTTTTTTTTTTAATATTAATTTATTTTGTACTGCATATTGAAAATGTTTTTGTTTTGTTATACCGTTGAACTGAATTCTATATTTATTTATTTTTTGTTATTTTGAAACATGTGTAACTGCACAACCGGCCATATATGGCAAAGGTAATTTTGGTTGAAAAATGTGTAACTGCACAACCAGCCATATATGGCAAAAGTTAATATCTTTTAATAAAATTTGTTTAAACAATTTTTTTTTGTTTTAGTCTCTTAATTGTACAAAATGAATAACAAAAATGACAGTTTTTTTATTTTTTTTATTGGATCATAGTGCGTGCAGTAGAGGGTTAATTCTCCAACAAAATTAACTTAAATATATATTAGGTTGCTTGATTTGTATATATGTATATCATATATATATATATATTTCGGTCTATCTTTGTCTTTATTTGAATAAATATTTTGGTAGCTGTTTTCTTTTTAATTGGTTTTTTATTCACATGCGGGGGTTACTTTATTTGTTTGTTTGATTTGACAGACTTCCAAATGCAGAGATGAAGTAGTGGAAAACGTATCGCGAAATGATGAACTTTTCGGGTGAATGCTGAATTTAGCTGGAATGACAAATTTCGGGTCTGTGTAAACGTATTATTACTCTGTGAACATTTGGATGTTTATTTACAACTAACCTTAGTCTATTTGTATACCCTATTCTAAGGGTATATTAATTTTGACGCATAGTTTGTAACATACCTTAATATTGCCCGTAGACCCCTAAAAGTTACTATATTTATCATCAGCATCGATAGTAATGTCGATCTAGCCATGTCCGTCGGTCCGTCCGTCGGCAAAAATTAGGCCTTTAACTGGGAGCTGAAATTTTAACCATATACTCTCTAAGGTCCCGAAATAATCAAGTTTACGAATTTTTGAAATCCGCCCACAAACTCAAAAAAAACAAAATTTTGGAAAAAATCTAATTTTGAACTAGAAAGCTGAAATTTTTTATATATGATCTATGGCTCCAAAAACTACTCGGGATATAAAATTTTCAATTTAACCATACTTAGACTTTTGTCACGCCCACTTATGAGGGATAGGAATAAGAATAGGGTATCCAACAGTTCGCCCAAGCGGACTGCACCCCATCCCTATGCTTATTTATTATTTCTATTTCTATTATTTGAGACATTTCAATTTGATTCTTCGTTTACATATGCCTGGCTACAATTCCGTATATGAAATTGCAGTTTATTACAAACAATTAAACAGAAAGGTCATCGGCAGAGTTAACTTCATCCCAGAACTCAAAATTTAAGCTCGACCTTCAAGCAACAAAATCATTTTTTTAAATTCAA
The DNA here is from genome assembly GCA_949715645.1 of Portevinia maculata. Classification (NCBI taxonomy): domain Eukaryota; kingdom Metazoa; phylum Arthropoda; class Insecta; order Diptera; family Syrphidae; genus Portevinia; species Portevinia maculata. Next base: position 84,184,318 of record OX454527.1, read on the forward strand.
ATTGTCTTTTGATTATTTCTTTCGAGCAACCCTACAGTTAAGTTTCTATGAAGCCTTATAAAAATATGGTCCAAACAAGGGCTAAATCGAGTAGGCTCGTACGTTGAAGTATCAATTATATTTCTCATCCGTACCATACGGATGTGTACCTAATCCTATTAATTTTTTGGTTTTGGCCTACATTTTTAACAAGCACATATTTATTTACATAAATATCATGCCAAAAAAGTTAGACTTCTAACGCGCGTACATGAGTGTGCATACACCACACCAATTTCAGCTTTCCAACTCGAATTAAAGGATCTTAAAATTTGGTGACAAAGGGCCATGGCTAGATCGATATTTCTTTTGACGCTAATCTTAAATATAGTAACTTGGGGGTTCAACGCCTACAAATAGGCACGCAACAAACTATGAGTCAAAATTAATATAGATAGTGTAGAAAAACGACAAAATTATATGCTATAATATCCCTGAGGCATGCAGGTATTCGTCTTGCAGAATCACAATCAAGTGTTTTGTTATAAAAAGCTGACGAAAAAGATATTAGGTATTCTCTTTTAGTTATCAACAAGAAAAGTAGTCAAACTGGTTTTAATTACAATGTCGGGAATGAATTAAACATCAACAAAGACAAGCTATTAATTTGAGTTTGTCTTATCAGATGTTTTATCGTTGCTCCCTGTTTGGTAGTTATATTCGAATTGACAAAAACACACGATATCAAAATCAATTAATGGAAAAACGCAGCAACTTCATGTATACACAGGTACTCGTACAATGTTCTTACAAGAGATAATTTATTTTATCGTGGTGGTTCGCAGGAAGAAGAAGAGGAAGATAAAGATTTTGTATGTTGTTTTCAAAATGGGATTTGCTGGCGTATGTGAACAAAGAATTATGTTTTATGAATGAAATGTCATTTCAATTTGATAAAGCTCGTGATTAATAACTGTAGGTATTTAATGAATATTTTTTTTTTGTATTCTTATTTTAGCGGAAATATTACATTGTTCTTAAGACTATATTGCACAATTTACAGAGATGTGGTATACTCTACCTTACTACTGAAATATTAATTGTAAATGTTTTAAAGAATTTTTATTTGAACTATGTAAGAAGGAAAAGCTACTATAAAAACCTTCTTATCAATTTAAGATCTTAGGAACGTAGGCTGGAGGGAAGGAGAGGAGGTGAATAACGCAAGGACATCTTGATTTCATAAGAAAATGTTTACAAACTATTGCGACAACAATTAAAGTAACAACTAATTAATAATTTAACAAAATTTAAGGACTAAACAATAAACAAATGAACCAATCAACAGATAAATAAATTAACAAGTGAATAGATAAATATATATATACAAAAATAAGTAAATAAATAATATGGTTAACAAATAAATAAATAATATATAAATAAATAAACAAATACAATAAATAAATAAATAAATAATAAATAAATAAATAAATAATAAATAAATAAATAAATAATAAATAAATAAATAAATAAATAAATAATAAATAAATAAATAAATAAGCAAATAAATTATCACATTTTCTTAATCAAATAGCTAGATTTGAAATCAGGATGTTTTCGGAAGTAATACACGCAACAATGTATCGATCACGTAATTTTAAAATTCTTTCTGATACTTGTATTTAATGAATATGAGCTCCACAAAAAGGTTATAAAGGAACAGGTAAGTATTTAGGATTAAGTGCACAATGGGCAAAAACCGTGCCCAGAAAAGGTTCAGCTCAAATCAGTTGACAAATTTCTTTACTCTGGTAGAGCAAGCGTCAAATAGGAAATGAAAACTGTCTGATGTCAGCTGATTTGTTTGTTAATAATAAAATATTCTTTTTCTGGTATTTTGTATCTAATAAGGCGTTGTTCCAACTTAATTTGACAGTTTTAACTAATTAGTGCTGGGTTCTTACGTTTTGTACTACACTCGACAGCAAATAAACCGGGCCACCCGCTATGTTCAAGCTCTGATTGGATTTTCTGCAAAAGTATAACACATACAAGTAAAAAAGGTGACTACAGAAAGTGCTTTTTATGTAAATGAAAATGATTTTAAATTTATTCTTAAGTACCGTTAACTCACATTGTAATCAAGCAAGAAACACAATGCTAACGATTTGCTTTGCTTTGTCTAGATTTCGCAATGACCGTTCTTTTTTCTACAATGGGGTTAGTTAGTGTCTATTATATTTTTTTTAGATTTAGTCCAGTGTTTGCTCAGCCGCGTGTATTTTTGCGTTTTTTTACGTTGTTAATAATGGATACGACATCTCAGGAAACAGCTCAAGCTGTCGCACTACTTCAAGCAGGCGTTACGCAACGTGAGGTCGCTCGAAGACTTAAAATTAGCAGATCTTCGGTGCAACAAGTTTACAGAGATACCTAGAGGCTGGAGCATTCGGTCGACGTCCAGGTACGGGCAGACCTAGGGCTACATCAGCAGTAGATGATCGTTTTATTAAACTTGCTGTTCTGCGAAATCGCCGCCTAAATACAGTTCAAGTTCAACAAAGTCTGCGGGACGAACACCGAGTGTTCATAAGTTCAGAAACCGTCAGAAGGAGACTTTTTGAGCAGAACCTGACTTCAAAGAAAGCTGCAACAGGCCCAGCATTAACCGTAGCCCACCGTCGAGCACGCCTTGAATTTGCTCGAGAGCATAGGGATTGGACGTTGAAGCAGTGGGGTAATGTACTCCCTACTGATGAGCCCGGGGTGAGTCTACATGTATGTGATCGACGCCAGAGAGTATATCGTCGCGTTGGTGAACGATATTCTCAATGTTGCATCGAGGAAACTGTTGCTTATGAAGGGTTTGTAATGGTCTGGGGCGGCACATACATACAGCTTTAGTTTTCATCAGACCAATGGGCCACGTGGATTGACTTCTCATCGCTACATTTCTGAAATCCTAGCAGATCATGTGTTACCTTTCGCAGGATATATCAGGCAGGATATACTGTTAATGCAACATAACGCACGGCCTCATGTTGCATATGTGATGACTCATTATCTACGGGACGTCGGCGTTTGTACGATGGACTGGCCAGCTCGAAACCCGGACTTGAATCCGATAGAACATTTATGGGATGGACTGAAACGTCGAGTTCGAGCCCGGATACCTGCTCCAACAAGGCTTCCAGAGCTGCGAATCGCACTTGAAGAGAAGTGGAATGCTATTCCTCAAGATTTAACCATCAGGCTCGTGAGGTCGATGAATTCAAGGATGCTGGCAGTTATCCAAGCAAGAGGATGCAATACCAGATATTGACCAACGTTTTTTTTTAAATTCTTTCTTTGTTATTCGATTACATTTTTTTTCATTTTATGATTGCATTAATTAACACAACGTAAAAACGACTCCTTTTTCTATATCCTTAAATAAATACTGAATTAATTGAATAATCCCAATGAGTTCCCATTCATTTTATTCAACATATAACGCTCTTTCTGTTGGTACTACTTTTTTAGTTGTATGTTTTATACTTTAAAAGAAAATCGAATTAGAGTTTGAACGCAGCGGGTGGCCCGGTTTATTTGCTGACGAGTGTAGTTGGTTTCCCACTACGAGTTCGCATCCTAACATATACATCCTTTTGTGACAGTTATAATAAATGTCGCACTGTTGTCGTTGTTGCATACCCGATCCTATCCATCGTTTCTCCAGTATCGCGAAAATATCTGCCTTAAACTGCGCGAGGACAGATTCAAGTTTTTGAGCAGCTCGTACCTAGAGAGAACAAAATAATGCTAAGCAATTATTGAATCCAGTTCAGACGTACGGCATCCAATTATGGGAATGTTCAAAGAAAATAAATACCCAAATATACAGATTTTCGAAAACAAAGTGCTTCGTGGAATAATGCATGGATAAAAAGTGATTTTCATCGCGACCTTAAAATAAACATGGTAACAGAAGTGGTAAGAAAGCACGCTGTGTCACACAACCAGCGACTACAAAACCATATTTATTTCGCAAAGGGGCAGTCTTGAATGGGAGAAACAACATGCGGAGATTAAAAAGTACCAAGCCTCGTAAGTTAATGGTCTAAAAGCTATGGGAAAGTACTATACGAAAATGTAAACTCTCCACAATGTGATTTGAAATATACAAGAACGAAAAATCTTTTATCGATCTTTAGTCGATTAGTTTTGCTCATATGGTGTTTTTAGTGCTGTTAGAATCGCACACAACTTCGTACCAAGAACTACCAAGTGTCTTTCGAGATTTTCCCAAAAAAAAGCTAATCGGGAGGATTCAGGAAAACTGGATTGACTTGGCACTGATCTTGAACCTGCCGATTTTCAACGATCGAAAGCTGTTTGTTATGGCAAATTTTACATGACATCTTCCGCACTAAATGAATTGTTTAATTGCATAAATATCATAATAACGATTGCTCGTTAAACATCCTTGGAAAGAGAAATTTGTGCTTTTTTAAGTCGTAAATTGAAAATTCAAAATTTGATTACTATTTCGGAAACCAGCAGAATAGAATCTCGCCTGTCCAATTTCGAAAGTGTTTGGCATATTGTGCTGAATTTTACTATATAACTGATTTCAGCACAATAGTAAGAACGTTGCATATCGTTATTTTTCTAATTATGTCGCTGTAGTCCTTGCTCTTTAGTTAGTTTCAGACCTGTTATCGTCTCCTGTTTTAATCAACATTTTAACTAAATAAGTCGTTGAGCTGCAATATTATCCTGTGCAATATTATCCACAGACGATCCAATATTTCTTTACTGCACAATAAATATCAAACCAATTTTGATCCTACGCCATATATATATATAGGTATTGTACAACCTTGCAATATGATTATCTCTCGGAACATGTCTTTTAGTAGCTTGTATCCGAATTAAATTGTTCGTGTTTAAGCTTTCACTATATTATAAGATAATTCTATGTCTTAATGTGTAAGCATTCTATTAAAATAAATAAAAAAATTTGTGCATTATCAAATTTTGCCCAATATTTTTGAGCGTATACTGCCACCAGGTGCTAACATTTTTAAAGGGTTTTTAGGCACTTGGTTGTGCTAATGTTCTAAATAATCCACGACACAATTAGTTCGAATATTTATATTTATTATATGTTCAACTTTATTAATATAAACGGTAATACAATGAATTAGCAACTTAAATCTGAGGCGCGCAATCCAGAAGTTACCCTTGTTCTTAAAAATCCCAACAAGCGAACGCTGAAGCAATTAAGTATCTCCAATTCAAACGAGTTTCAGTGTTCGTTTGGCATCTATCGCTAGTTATGTAGTTTTCAGTCGGATTGCTGAAAGCCATAGGTTATTATATACAAGTTCTTACAAATCGCCACCGGTGCCCAACAGCGCTGCCGGTAATTATAGCGCAGTTTTCTTCGCAGGATTTCCTTGAAATAGACATTCGGCAAGTTTAAATTCCAAAGCAACACAGGTCGCCTGCAAGTTAACTTACGACTAGTTGTTTGAACGCTTTACCCAGCATCTGTTATTGCAGTGAAGCTCACAGCTGTAGTAAAAACTAATACCTTCTGCACACTGGGCTGCTCATCAGACACATACACGATTCGTTTTACATCGAAGATTTCTCTCCGCCTAATATTCCACAAAGGAATCTTTGCTGGAGTATTATGGTAAAGTATTCATACATATCTTTCGTTCATTGCAACCAATGCGTGTCAACGATGACGAGACGCCCGTGTGCAGAAGACCTTAGAATACGCACTACGCACACTGAAGCAAAATGAATCAGATATTTTTGACATCTGTACCTTAGTGAGGAATTGGTGTTGATTTCTTTCACTTGCTCGAAGGAAACATTTTTATTGAACAGCTGATATTCAGATGTGATATTCGCCACAGAGGTTAAGCTCGTAAGAGCTCGTAGTTGCCTTGCAAATTGAACGCGCCTAATTTACCAGCAGTACATACGTTTACGTTTAAGGATCTGCTTATCCCCATTGTCACCGTTGAGTAAAATTCAAATGTATATGTAAAAAAATGTATTACCGTTATAATTATATCGGTGTACTGCAGATAATTTGGTCAAACAAGTTCGTCGCACAGCACTCTTGAACTATTACCAATACAAAATTAAAAGAAAACATAGGGACGGGCTACAGTCCGCTTGGGCGAACTGTTGGATACCCTATTCTTATTCCTATCCCTCATAAGTGGGCGTGACAAAAGTCTAAGTATAGCTGAATTGTTAAGAACGCTCTACATATTTTGTTATATAACATTTAAAGGATTTTATCGAAAAAAACGCTCCCTAGCTCAAACTTGGGTGTTTCAATAAAATTGTTTTATTTAATCGTGGGCGTGTCAGTAGGCGGATTTAAAAAAAATTAACACATGAGCATAAAGGGCCCCCTAGAGAATATATATTATAAATTTCAGCTCCCTAGCTCAAACTTTGGATTTTCAAAAAAGTTTTTTTTTAGTGGGCGGATTTTGAAAATATTTACACATAAGCTTAAAGGGCCCCTAGAGAGTATATATTATAAATTTCAGCTCCCTATCTCAAATTTTGGTTTTTCAATAAAATTGTTTTATTTATTTGTGGGCGTCAGTGGGCGGATTTTGAAAATTTTATATCCCGAGCAGTTTTAGGAGCCATAGATCATATATAAAAAATTTCAGCTTTCTAGCTCAAAATTCGATTTTTTCCAAAATTTTGTTTTTTTGAGTTTGTGGGCGTGTCTTTGGACGGATTTCAAAAATTCGTAAACTTGATTATTTCGGGACCCTAGAGAGTATATGGTTAAAATTTCAGCTCTCTAGGACCAGTTTAAAGACCTAATTTTTGCCGACGGACGGACGGACGGAAGGACGGACATGGCTAGATCGACATTACTTTCGATGCTGATCATAAATATAGTAACTTTTAGGGGTCTACTGGCAATATTAAGGTATGTTTCAAACTATGCGTCAAAACTAATATACCCTTAGAATAGAGTATAAACAATAATATGTTAATAATTAAGTACAAGATAAAGGCGCTTAACAAGTGTTGAAAAAGTGAACTGATGGAAAAGCAATCCATGATAGCATGTAAATGAATGATATAATTATTTGAATAATATGTACACTCTTATAACATATTGAGTTAAAAATAAATAATTAAACAAATAAATATGAAATCTACTACAAAATGTCATTTATTGATTTTTCCAGACGAATAGTTAAAACTATAATTAACAAATGGAATATCCAATAATTCAAAATGAAAAGTATTAAATAAACCACAAATCACAGAACATGGTCATCTTTATACCATATCCTTTGAGTAGAATGCCTTAATATTGACCTAGTGGCTATATTGGTGATTAGATTTTCTTCTTCCTTTGTAGAAAGGAAGAGGAGATACGCGAAACTGTGGCAATTACCGTTCAATCAGCTGATGTCTCATACCTAGCTGATTAAATTAATTTAAGAGAACAAAATAGAACGAAACATAATGCAGGATACATCTTTCATATTCGACTAAGTGGTTAATGTAAATTTGAATTGGAATAACGAAAGTAAAATCTGAACAGTAGTTGGTGCTTGCGAAGATTGAACTACTTAAACCGGTATGTTTAAACGTTCATATCTTCAGATGAGCAATGAGAAACTTAACTGCTTTGATTAATGTAATACATAGATCTATATTTACGAATTTACGAATGTCTTACAGATTTACATCGTAAAATGGTGCCAATGTCATCTGTGTATGCTTCTCAGACTAGTATTTCATTGAGCTGGTTTGGTTTTTATCATTTTAATTAAATAAAATTATACCTATAAGACAACTAGTTACACCAGCATTGTATACGGTATTAAAATACACATATACATATATACAATACTGTAGATTGCAATTTTGGTTTTCAAAGCCACACATAACCTATATTTAGCAAAATGGGTACTCTATTAATCGATGACAATTGGTAGTCTGTAATTTAGATACTAATTGCCTCATATTATGTGTCACTGGAAGTGCTATTTGTGGTGTTATTTGTATTAAAAACTTCTTTTTGAGCCAAACCCCAAATACATTTATACTCAGAGAGAAAATTATCAAAATTTTCCATTCGAAATCGGCATTAAATTCTAGGTATCATCTAATCGTATCGAAAATATAGGGGTTGTCACATACAAATGGAACAGCTAGGGATTAGTGCCTAGCCTAAATTGGCCGTTAATGCTAACGATGAAAGTTTTTTTGTTCATCATTGACATTTCATCACCAGTGATGGCTGTCAGATTGCTGAAAATTGTCAGTAATTCTTTAACTTTCTCCGTGAACCTCCCCAGGAACGAACGTACAAACTTTCAAGAAATAAAGAACAATAATACAGTATTGTCGAAAATTAGCATCGACCAATATTAAAACATCTACTATCACCAAAACCCAAAGATTGGGTTTACCTGAACATGAAATGGCCATATTATGCTTCGGTGGGGTAACATAATAGGTATGTTCCCTTACTAGTTCAAGTAATTTTAAGCTACTCACAGTTACTAAGAACTGCTAAAGTTGTTTCCTAAACACACAAATTTCATAAAGGAGAGAGGCAACGAGAGTGCAAATCACTTCCCCTCAACTAAAAAAGAACGAATTTCTGACCAAGAGATTTCTTTGGGCAGTCTGTAAAAAATTATAGCTTATTCAGAGTATGCCTGTTTTCCCTTTCCATTATATTTTGTTGGAAACCAAGGTTGAGCCACAGGGCAACTACGATACAGGTAAAGGAGACATGACATGCTTGTGGTTGCTACTCAGCTCGTCAAACAGGAGTAGGTCTTGCCACTTACCGCGAACCAAGAAAGGATAGCAAAAATTAATTGAAAGACCGGATCTTACGACAGTTTTCTCGCTTTTATAAGAACTAAAGGGTCTTTCAGTAAGGACTTGACAACTTCTTTTTTACATGAAATCAAACTAGTTGAGATATCTCAAAAAAAAAACCTTTTAGCTTGAATTACTTACAAAACGTTTATGAATGAAATTCGACTTTGTTCATATGTCCACCACGGGAACGTTTGCATAGTTATTAGACGTTTGCAGTCGATACGTTGAACTCGATTTTCCATGACAAGGCCGCACATTTCGACCGATACAGCCGCTATCTCTCGTTCAATATTGGCTCTGAGCTCCTCTAACATCGCCGTTTGTGCTTCTTTCTTCAATGCTTATTTATTTGCTTTGTTAACTTAAATGCTTAAAAGCCTCATAAATGGCATACACGCCAGAAATTTACCACCTAAATGAGGAGTACGATTTTATACAAGGAATAGTTTACGCGTGCCTCACAATTTTCCGCGATGTTCAAGGCCCGGAACAATGGTACAATGGACCGGTAACGAGTCTGAGTGCTCTGGGATTTGGATTTCCTTTTTAATTTAAAAAAAAAAAAAAAAAAAAAAGGCCCGTAACTCACTCGCGGAAAGTTACGCAAAACTTATGTGTGAATTGTTGCTACCACTGATGTTGCCTGCTTTATTTTGGATATTGGATATGAACTAGACATTCAACTTACCCAATGGCATTTCCGAGAAGTATGTACCACCAAAAGTATAAACAGACCTGAAAGTCACAAATTTCATACTACGAGTATTTGGCCGAAATCTGTACCACAACGTCTTTCAACGTTCTGTTGACGGTATCCAAATGTACATGCAGCTGAAACAAGCTTATGCGTGTTTGGTTTTGCATGTTTTCGATGGCAGCTCAAGTAATAATTTAGTGGAGTGTTAACGTTTCGGTTAATTTTTTCAGTTTTTTTTAAAAGTTTTTGCGGTGAAACAAGCAGGATATTATAATATCAAGTGAATCCATGCAAATTTGTTTTATACCGGAAGTATTTGTTATTGTAATACTAAAAAATTCATGGTTTTTGGCGAGTGGTACAAATATGTACCATTCGTCCTTTTTAGTGGTACAAATGTGTACCAACAGTCATGTATACGCAGATATTATCCAGGAGTGTTACTTTGTTTTATTTAGATAATGTCGCATCGTTTGAATCAAAATGAAATTGAAGAGATTATTAACGACGGGTTTAGTGATAAGGACGACACAGACGATTTTTCTTCAGGCAGCAGAGATGATTATGCACCAAATAATTCAAATACTGAAAATGAAGGATCTATTTCGGATGACGATTCTAGTCAAGAAAATGCAAGTTTATGCGATTCTGAAGAAGAAAGTGTAGCTGATATTCAAGAAGGTAATATAGCTGATGTTCCGATAGATAACGGTTTAGTTTTATGGTCGTCAGTTGGGAAAAAATGCATCCCTAAGAGAATGGTGAGCGATCCTTACCAATGTAATCTATGGTCAGAGTTGAACCGCAGCTTATCCATTAAGGACATTTTCCAGAAATCTGTATAGGTGCATATATATTGCACAATGCACAAACGAACGCCTTGACATATTTGAGCAATAAAAAAAAAATCGTCAAAAGATAACTAAAACAAAAACTGGTGAAAAGAAGTTATCGTTGGATGTATTTTTATCATGTGCTACAACTGATTACCATGTCGGAAGGATTATTGGTTTACTCATGACTCCTTAGGCAATAAGTCAGTCAGGTCGGCAATTAATAACTTCCAAAATGTATTTTTCTTCACCTGAAAAAACGACAATGGATGACAAAACAGATTATATAAAAGATTTGGTTGAATGCCTGAAACAAACACTGGCCGAGCTCCTGCTAGAAGAAGGTCTGAAATCGCATCCGGTTCGTAGGTCCTTGAGGCCTGGACGTAAGCCACGGGAGGTTAGTGGCATCAAGTATTTGCTAATAGAATGAACGACTAGACGTCGGTGCGTAAGTTCCAGTCAAGCAAAAAAACAATCGCGCACCAAAATGCTTGTAAAGAATGCGGAGTACCGCTATGTAAAATAGGTTTCACTCCCTATCATACATAAATACATGTTCATTTTCCTTATTTATTTTTTATTGCTTTATTGCTAATGAAATTTCTTTTGCTCAATATTGTTTGTGTAGTTTTTTAAAGTTTCTGTTGAAATAAAAATGAACTTCTAAAATGTAGATCTTTATTATTCAGTATAGCCTAAAGAATACGGTTGGTACAATATTGTACCACATAATATCGCGGATGGTACATTTTTGTACCAACGCCCACCGGGCGTCTGAAATTGGTTCCCCGAATGCCGGGTCGAAAGGGTTAAAGCAAATGTTATACATTAACAAGATGTATAAAGTTATTAGATTAATTGAATACTATTTTTATGCGTTGCCATATTTCGTTTTAAAACAAATAGCTACGGCTTACGTTAAAAAATGGGGAAAAAGGGCTAAACGTTCATTGCTTCGAACATGATCGGAACCTTTAATGTCGTGCAAACATCTGGTAAGTATAAGTGTTAACTAGAAGTTCGCTTTTCTTATGCAGAACCTGAAATATACGTACCTCATATTTTAAGTAAGCTTGTTACTAAATGGCAGATTAGGATTAAAAGGGTATCACTTCTTGGAGCCTATCTCCCTAAGCAATATGAAGCGTAGCACGCTCTTCTATGCTGTTTAAAGCGCAGCTCGCTTGTGATTTAAGACTGAATTTTATTAATTTCTTACTCTCTATTTATACAAAAATTCTTACGACTAATAATTACAACTCTAAGCAAAAATACGTATTAATTTTGCACAATATATATTGGATCTTCACGATCAATACTACAAATGCTCATTTCTGTAAATCGACCAATCTGGCCCACATTAAGAATGGAGGAAGCAAAGAATGTCATTCTAAACTATGACAAACACATGAACTGAGGTGAACCCTCACATAACATGAATTTCTGCCGATAGCGAATGAATGTCATGCGACACTTTCAATGTGAGATTCCATATTATTTAATGGATTTCACGTTTCGTGTGGACTGTATCACACTGTGAACTGAATCACACTACAGTTCACCCAAAAACTTTTAACTGATTTGAAAATCCTGTACGCTGAGGAAGCAGTTTTTTAGTTTTGAGAACAATATTTTAAAATAATCAGCATTTTTGGATATTATTTAACATTAAGTTTATAAATGTCCTCTGTCAATTGATATTTCCACCACAAACAATTTCCACCCAAAAGAAAAATCCAGCATTATTTCACGCTTCGAATGTTAAGCCTAACCTTTTTAACATATTTTCAAACGTGCAGGGAAATACAAATAATCCTTCCAAACTGTGCAACGCGAATGTGGAAGGCTTTTACCGCTCTTTTTTCCCGGCCATTACAAGTTACAAAGCGTTTAAAACCAACCCATTTTCCTTAACTCTCTCACTATGTAAATATGAACAAGATCATTATATCTACATTGTAAGGGAAATAATAGTTAGGCTGAAAACACACCGGATAAAGCAAAACGTTTTTGATTCGATAGCCAAAAAAACATTTTTTTATTTCAACACACACCAAGCGAAACAGAATGTAACAAAACAAAACGTTTTGTTTTCTTGCTTCATTTGGTGTGCGCTGAAATAAAACAAAATTGAATTCGCGAGTCGCGATGCCGCGAAGAAAAATAAATTGAGGGCCAAACTGCGGGCCACTACACTTCAGAGAAAATTAAAAAAAAAATATTAAGAAAGGTATAGGGCAACATTCAATTTATTCATATACACTCTGCTTCAACTGAATAAGCACAAACATTTTCTAAACTACGTTGTCCATTTTTTCAAAACCTTGTGCGGTAATATATCATTTGATGATGCAAACTGCTTGCGTATGATGTTGATAAAATAAATCGGATAGAATAATTCTAAAAATACCGCTATTTTTTCTCTGGTTCCCTTGCAAAGCATTCAATATGGAAAAATGCAGTTTTATTTTGCGTCAACTGAATAGACACAAGGTCATTATTTTCACTGCTTTTGAGTATTCTGTGAAGATTGACACATTAGATCAACAGTTCAAGTGCTTAAAGTGAATTTTATTTGATTAATTGTATTTCAAAGAAAAACAGGTACATCAAAATCTCTAAACAGTGTTGAAAGAGCTCAAATCGATTTACTAAAATAACAAGGACTAACCGGGAGTTCTATAGCTGACAAAATTGGACGAAGTTTTAGTGAGGTCTATTCTTGTTTAAGAAGCAAAGATTCGTACGGAAAAAACGGCAACTACAGCAGTTGATCGAAGAGCAATTTTAAGATGTGCTTCCAATTCCTGCGACTCTGCGGCAAAAATAAAGCAGAAAGTCGGTGTTACTGCAAGCGTTTCAACAGTGCGAAGGGTTATCAATACTGCCAAACATCTAAAACGGTTAAAAATTCAAAAGAAACCACCACTTAACGAGAAACGGAAGTGTATGCGCTTAGAATTCTCTAAACTCCATATGAGTTTTAAACATAGGGACGGGCTACAGTCCGCTTGGGCGAACTGTTGGATACCCTATTCTTATTCCTATCCCTCATAAGTGGGCGTGACAAAAGTCTAAGTATGGTTAAATTGTTAAGAACGCTCTACATATCTTGTTATATAACATTTAAAGGATTTTATAAAAAAAAACGCTCCCTAGCTCAAACTTGGGTGTTTCAATAAAATTGTTTTATTTAATTGTGGGCGTGTCAGTAGGCGGATTTAAAAAAAATTAACACATGAGCATAAAGGGCCCCTAGAGAGTATATATTATAAATTTCAGCTCCCTAGCTCAAACTTTGGATTTTCAAAAAAATTGTTTTATTTATTTGTGGGCGTGTCAGTGGGCGGATTTTGAAAATATTTATACATGAGCTTAAAGGGCCCCTAGAGAGTATATATTATAAATTTCAGATCCCTAGCTCAAACTTTGGATTTTCAAAAAAAAAAATTATTTATTTGTGGGCGTGTCAGTGGGCGGATTTTGAAAATATTTATACATGAGCTTAAAGGGCCCCTAGAGAGTATATATTAAAAATTTCAGCTCCCTAGCTCAAATTTTGGTTTTTCAATAAAATTGTTTTATTTTTTTGTGGGCGTGGCAGTGGGCGGATTTTGAAAATTTTATATCCCGAGCAGTTTTAGGAGTCATAGATCATATATAAAAATTTTCCAAAATTTTGTTTTTTTGAGTTTGTGGGCGTGTCTGTGGGCGGATTTCAAAAATTCGTAAACTTGATTATTTCGGGACCCTAGAGAGTATATGGTTAAAATTTCAGCTCTCTAGGTCCAGTTTAAAGGCCTAATTTTTGCCGACGGACGGACGGACGGACGGACGGACGGACGGACGGACGGACGGACATGGCTAGATCGACATTACTATCGATGCTGATCATAAATATATTAACTTTTAGGGGTCTACGGGCAATATTAAGGTATGTTACAAACTATGCGTCAAAATTAATATACCCCTAGAATAGGGTATAAAAATGAATGGCGTCACGTAGCTTTTTCGGATGAGAAGAAGTTTAATTTTGATGGCGCTGATGGGTTTTATTATTACTTCCACGATGTGAGGAAAGAAGAACGATTTTTAGCGCTGCATCATAGTAGAGAAGGTGGTGTTATGGTATGGGGAGCAGTTAGCTACTATGCCACTGTCGAGCTTGAGTTAAAAACCTCAAAAATTACTGCATTAAGCTATAAAGGAAATTTGAAAAGAAATTTTCCTAAATTTTCAGGCATTTTTGGACCCATAAACTGAACTTTTCAGCAGGGCAACGTCCCCATCCACACGGCGCGCATAGTAAAAAATTGGATAGAGGAGCGGAATGTGGAATTGCTTGAATGGCCGCCGTACTTACCGGACCTGAACCTTATAGAAAACGTTTGGGAATGGTTAGTACGAAAAGTTTATGAGTCTGGCCGTCAGTGTGAGGACAGATAATCCCTTATTGCAGCCATTAAATTGGACTTGAGGGAAATTTCGCTGGAGTAGATACGTAAACAGGCTGTACGATTCCATGCCTAATCGAATTTACGAAACTATTATGAATAAAGGCGGCACTACTAAAGTTAACCAATAAAAAACTATTTTAGGAAAAACTTGTTTCATTTAATCCCAATTACTTTTATTTCCAATTTCAATATTTTCAGTTGACGCAAAATAAAACTGCATTTTTCCATATTGAATGCTTTGCAAGAGAACCAACAAAAAAATAGCTGTCGTTTTTGAAATATTCTTTCCGATTTATTTTGTCAACATCATACGTAAACAGTTTGCATCATCAAATGATATATTACGGCACAAGGTTTTGAAAAAATGGACAACGTAGCTTAGAAAATGTTTGTGCTTATTCAATATTGAAGCAAAGTGTATGTACATAATACATATTAACATGTTTGTAATAAAATAACAATTCACAGCTCAAAAAATTGTATTCTTGCAATTCTTCAATCATTACCTAATTAGAGCAGCTAAATAAATTTGGAAATTGTACTAGCAGTGTCGTTAAGCTACCTGAAAACAATCTAAAATCATTTTTACTTTTCTTTATATAATTAGGAACAATAATTTGAAACGCTGCTAGTAAATTGTCACTTATGTTCAATCTTTTTTTAATTTGTTGACAGATTTCAATATAGTAAGATTGAATGCACTTTAAAAAATGCATTTTTCATCAATAATACAAAAAAATAAGATATGCGGGCCATTTCTTATTGGCCGCGGGCCAAGGGCCTAAATTAAAAACAGAGGGCCAAATGGCCCGTTCGGGCACATTATGGCAACGCTGTATCGCGACTTGCTTTTAGTGTTCTTCAACATGTGGTCGGACTCAGACAATGAAGTTGTGCCAATCGTACCTACAATTTTTGAAGCAATTGAAGAAAAGGACGCAAATAGTAGAGAGTGGTGGGTGCATCCATATAATCTAAAACGGAATGCTGAGGATGTGATTATAAACTTAATAGCAGAGTTAAGAACTTATCCTGAAAAATTTAATAATTTCACCAGAATGCGTATGCATAATATGATTAGCGAACGCGAAGGCTTGCTTCAGAAAATATATGCTGAGCGTGAAGCTATTGAATACGTACCTCAAGAAGAAACACATGCAAATATTGGAAGAGCAAGACCATCAAATGGTGCACGTAACATACGCAATCAGTATGTTCAATACTTTAACTTCTCTACTGGAGCAGTTCCTTGGCAATACAAGTATGCCATCTAATTTTGGTTACATGATTTTTAAATACAGTATGTCAAGTATATTCATACACATTATTTACATTAATAAACATGTATAAAATTAAAATTTAATAAAACTTACCTTGGCATTTAATTTCAGTTGCTACTTCTATCCACAGCTTATCAATAGTAACTTTATTAGCATGTTCCTTATCTTTAAAATTATAGATAGGGCTTCTTGCATCAATTAAAAAAAATAATTTTTCTCCATCTACGTTCATATTTGTTAAAATTTGCGCACAGAATGAAAAGTTATACACAACGAGGATGCGTCTTTAAAAAAGTATTAAGAAAAACCCCACAATGTTTTGCAAAAAACAACAGGTCAGCTATCGGCAACGAAACACGTTTTCTTGTTTTGCTTTTGTTTTTATGTTTCGTTTCCTTTGGTGTGTGTTGCGCTATAAGAAAGTAGGCAATTATCGTCAACGACGTAGGATCGAAACGCTGGGTTTGTTGCATTCGGTGTGTGTTGCTCGTATACAATGGCATGTATTTTCGACAAACACCACCGAAACGCTTCGAAACAAAATCCTATTTTTTGTTTCGTTTTCTTTGGTGTGTGTACTCTCATAAGAAACAATGTTCTCTTGTTTCACGAAACAAGTTTTGCTTAATCCGGTGTGTTGTCAGCCTTAGTGCGCGTAAATAGTACAAAAAAAAACATTATCTGCATACAAAAAGTGAATTATAGTAACAGCGTTTTTCCAACAACGTCGCGTCAGTTGCAACGATAAACTTGCAGAACCCGGGTACTCCTTCGTAAGCAGAATACCTGTCCATGGTTTTTATTTTATTCACGCAAAAATAGAAAAAAAAAGTCAATTGTGTGCATATAACGTGAACTTATGGCCACTTCCCTTTCACGGCTCGTTTTGGTGATCCTCGCTTAACGGACTTCTTAATTCGGCTGTCAACCATCACTATTCTGCTATGATATACCTGAAGAATTCATTCTTAACAATTAGAAAAAACATTCTAAATGGAGAACAAATAAGTGGAATAATTAGCGAACTCGAAACTCTACCTTACGAGAATGAAGTCGAAGTCATAGAGAACGAAATATCATCGATCTACACTAATAATTCAATCCTGTTATACGTTCTCTCAATTCCCAAGATAAGAAACGAAGACTACAATATGTTGCTGACTAGGTCATCGATTAAGGGGAAACAAATCAACTTGGAATTTGAAAGGATGCATATTAACCATAAGGAAACGTATGAGTAAGTTGGCAAGTGTTTATCTTTAGACACTAAAAAGCACTAAGGAGAATTCCAGAAGACGACTGCGTATTTAGGCTCCTAAAAGGGGTACAGGCAGGATGTAACTTTCATTCAAACCACAAAGAGGTGATCGAATTTGTCAAAGATGACACAATCTACCTGAAAAAGTTAATGGCACTAATAATATTTCAAGATCTTTATCAGGTACCTACATCATCCAGTTAAGCCACAAAACCATCCATCTCAAATATAGGACGTTTACAAGCGCTATATTTAGCCATCTCCAAGCTCTCCGTCCAGTGATATCAAATATTCCACTAAAATACATACGATCGATCTGGGATATGTGCATAGCCTGAGCGTCAAAATTACGTAAAGGACATGCTTCATCGAATAGACGTTGACATATTATTTAACCCATTTATGCCCAAATTATTTATTTTTTTCTTACTTAGAAAAACACTTAACAAACATTTAAGCAATATTATTGCCTCCCAAAAAACTGGTGATATTAAAGTTTCTAAAATGTTAAAAGTGTGCGTTAACGCACCAAAGGGCACACAACATCATAAAAATGTTTTTAACAAAAATGTTGCAACATTTTGTTTGTATGCGGTTTACATTAGCCTTTTCTTTAGAGTCTTGGAAAAGAATGCTGTCCCCTTCTTTTTCTTTACTTCCTTACTTATTTAACGGGCTCCCGACCCATAAAGAGTCTCTGTCTGAGGCACAGCAGCCTTCCATTCTCTACGATCCCGGGCACGCTGCTTCCAGTTGTCCAGACCAAGCGCTCTGGCATCCGCGATGGCTTGGTCTTTGAAACGGAGGTTCGGTCTTCCTTGCCTTCTCGAACCTGGGGGCTGGGATTCGAAGATCCCCTTAGCTGGAGCATTATTGTCCATTCGCTCGATGTGGCCGAGCCGCCAATGTAGTCGACGTATTTTGGCTTCTTGGACTACATCCACATCTTGGTACAGCTCATAGAGTTCGCGGTTGTATTTTCTCCTCCATTCGCCCTCCTCGCACACAGGACCACAAGTCCGCCGAAGAATTTTTCTTTCGAAGGAGCACAGTATCAGCTCCCCCTTCCTGCTTATCGTCGGCGCCATAGAGCAGAACTGGCAGGATAAGGTAAAGCATACATTTATTCCTCCGAGTTAGGAGTTTTGAACTCAGTTGTTGCCAAACCGAAGTAGCAGCGGTTTCCTAAGGTAATTCTTCGCCGGATCTCCACTAAGGTGTCATTCGTGGAGTTGATGTTTACTCATAGGTAGATGAACTCCTTAACTACCTCGAAATTGTTGCTATCAATGGTGACGTTTTGTCCCAGGCGGGCGGACAGATGTTTGTTTGTTTGTTTGTTGATAGCATGTATTTAGTCTTGTCCTCATTTACTACAAGGCCAACAGATTTCGCCTGTTCTTCAATGCCCGTGAAAGCTTCAATCACGGAGGGCTGTGATCGGTCACACGATGATGTCAATATCGTCCGCATAACCCAGCAGCTGAACGGACCAGTTGAAGATAGTGCCTTCCGTGTTGACACCTGCCCTGCGCACTATCTGCTCCAGTACGAGATTGAAGAAATCGCATGATAGCGCGTCCCCTTGCCGAAATCCGGTGCATGTTTGAAATAGTTCGGAGGAACTATTTCCAAACTGCACGTTGCTCCGCGTGTTTTCCAGAGTCACGCGACACATCTGAATCAGCTTTGCCGGGATTCCGAATTCGGCCATAGCCATATAGAGCTCCTGACAATGTATACTATCATACGCGGCTTTGAAGTTGATGAATAGGTGGTGTGTCTCGACTTGAAATTCGTTGGTCTTTTCCAGGATTTACCTCAGTGTGAAAATTTGGTCTATAGTCGATCTGCCTGGCCGGAAGCAACACTGGTACGTGCCGATAAGTGTGTTGCAAAACGGTTTAAGACGTTCACACAGTACGTTGGATAGGATCTTATATGCTGGTAAGCCATCGGAGCCTGCGGCTTTGTTGTTCCTTAGCTTTTTTATAGCTAAGCCAACTTCTTCTATACTGGGTGATGGAACTGGTTCTTCATTGACTGGACGTGGGCTTTCTTCTTGCCCTATCACTCTCTCTACATGATGCCCATTAAGCAGCTGCTGGAAATACTGCTTAAACACATCTATTATTCCCTGCGCTTCGGTGACTAGGTTTCCTTCGCTGTCTCGAAGAGCCTGCGTTCCGGTTTTGAAGTCAGCAGCCACTTGCTTTGCTTTCTTATAGAATCTCCGGATGTTGTTACGATCGCGAGACTCTTCGATCTCCTTGAGCTGGGATACTGCATATGCCCTTTTCTTTCTATGCAGCATCTTTTTTCTCCTACCTTCTCCTGGCTCGATACTCTTTCCTCGCTGCCCTTGTTTTGCGCTGCAGCGTTTTTCTGTGGGCTTCTTCTGTTACCTTTTTCCTGTACACGCATTCATCATCATACCACTGGCTCTTTCTCTGGGGTGGCTGATACCCTACAGTGGTTTTGGCTACCACCTTGATGATGTCGCGATACTGGCACCACTGATTGTTGGCGTCTGTGGTAGGTGAATGCACAGTGGGGAGTTTCATACTCAGGCGCTCCCTGTAAGCTCTGGCTACTCCAGGTGTGCTAAGGCGTCCAACATCGAATTTCTTCTTTTGGGCGGTTCGCAGCTTCATCTCGTTGGACAGTCGAGCTCTGAATTTAGCCGCAACAATGGTCAGAGTTGACGTTTGCCCCTCGGAATGTGTGCACGTCGAAGATGTTGGATGCGTGCCTCGCATCGATTAGCACATGGTCGATTTGGTTGGCGGTTCAACCGTCTGAAGAGCGCCAGGTTGCTGTGTGGATCCTTAGCCTTGGAAACCTAGTGCTACTTATAGGGCCCATACACTACACATGCCTGCATGCGCATGCAAACTGCAAGTTTTTTTTTTTTTTCTTGGCTGTGCCAATGGATGTGGTAATTTTCAAAAGATGGAATGCACGATTCACAAGCCCGAATAATCGATGCCAGGAATGCGCCTACGTACTAATCCACACCCAGCAGACGTCAACCACTCACCCCGCGGGACCGCCGTCAGGTATTAATTCGCGTGGCTGGTTAGCAATTCATGTTATGCGTCTTGTCTTGTGTCAGTTGCTTCTGACGCTTCTGCTGCTTCTGATGCTCTCCTTAGCCTTTCTACTGTCCGCAGTTCATTTCGGATAGTTGTTACCAGATTACAAACTGTCGTCCAATTGTCCTCCGACTGCAACATATGGTCTATTACGAAAGATGGATTGGGCAGATTCGTTCTCCATGATACGAATCGCCTACAATGAAAAACTGCATGCTCCGTGTCTTCCTCCTGGTCTGGACAATCTGGGCAAAATGGTGAGCTATCGTGTCCAAATCGATGTAGGTATTTGCGGTAGCCGCCGTGGCCAGTCAGGAACTGCGTAAGGTGGTAGTTGCTGTTTCCATGTTCTCGTTTTGTCCAGGTCTCGATTGACGGGATCAGCTTGTATGTCCATCTGCCTTTTGTAGTGTTGTTCCACCTGGTTTGCCATATAGCAATTGAAGCTGCTCTTTCTTTTACTTTAATTCTTGCCATTTCACTTGCATCTTGTCCGGCCGACGTTTTTCAGTTGTAGTTCCTCAACATCTCGCCCGATAGAATGTCTATGGGTATCATTCCAGCTATGACGAAGGCCGCTTCGTGCGAGATGGTTCGAAACCACAGATTGTCCTTAACGCGCTAAGCCTGTATGCGGATGATAGTTTCCTTCTTGTTTCTTTCGTCGCCAGTGCTCTCGCCCAAACCGAGGCGGCGTAAAGAAGGACTGAACTGACTACTTTTGATAAAACGTTCCTCCTAGCATATCCAGGTCCACCGATGTTACGTAGCATGCGTGAGAGAGCTCCCTGTATTTGCGATGCTTTCGTTGTAATATACTCCACGTGCATCTTGAACTGCAGTCTGTTGTCTAGCATCTGGAAATTGGCGAATTCAATGGTTTTTCGACTTGTTATAAGGACAGCTTCTGTTTTATGGTCGGCTAGTTCTAGTCCGGCGGATACTAGCCAGTGTTTTATCCTGGAAATTGCTTCATTTGTAGCTGATTCCACTTCATGGATCTGTTTAGCTACTGTCACGATGGCAATATCGTCGGCAAATACAATTATCGATACTCTGCGAGGTAGCATTAATCATAGGACTCCGTCATACATGATGTTCCACAGAAGCGGCCCCAGTACGGATCCCTGTGGGACGCCCGCGGTAACCTTGTAGTATTTGACTCCTTCAGCGGTATAATACTTTAACTTCCTGTTGTTAAAGTAGTCCGTCACAATCCTCAGCAAGTAATATGGTGTATCCATTCTGGCGAGAGATCTTCTTAGCAATGACCAGATCGCGGAATTGAAGGCGTTTTTGACATCCAGCGTAACTACTGGACAATACTCCTTTGTGCCGTAGAGCCATCTTACTCCTTCTATGGCACTTTCAGCTATGTAGGCCAACGCTCTTATAGCATCGACTGTAGAACGCGCTCTTCTGAAGCCAAACTGTCGGTCTGAGAGGGCTCATTTCTCTTCAGCCAGTGCGAGAAGTCTATTATAGATTATCTTCTCGAAGATTTTTCCCATGGTGTCCATGGCATATAGGGCGGTAGGACGATGGTTCTCCTGGAGGCTTCTTTCCTTTCGGAAGCAGGACCAACTGCTGCATTTTCCATTTCTCAGGACAGGTTCCCTCCTCTAGGCACCTCTACATTGTTGATATGAAGAGGTCTGGTCTCTTTGTAACAGCCACCTTCAATGCCTTGTTTGGGATTTCGTCTGGTCCGGGCGCCTTGTTGTCACCTATCCTGCTGCATGCCTTTATCAGCTCCTTCAGAGTAATAACAGGTATATCGTCTGGATTAACCTCTACTATTATGCTGCGCATGGTTAGGTTAGGTTAGGTTGCTGGGTTGACGGGACAAGAGAGTCCTGCTCCCGTCACACTTAGGTCTATGTAGACCCTTTGTGATACCCTGGAGGTTGATTCCCTTACTTGGGACCTATGAAAAACCTAGCGGGCTTACAAACCATCCCGATGCGCTGATGAACTTACGCAAGTCCTTTACAGACTTGCCGGAGAGTTCTTCTAAGTCCTGGAAGAAATATCTGCCAAGGACATTGTTTCTTATGTGACAGAGTGCAGGGCAGTGACAGAGGAAATGAGGGGTATCCTCGTTCACCTCCTCGTCCCCGCAACCTCTGCAGAGCTCGTCTGTGCTGAGTTTCAATTTCTTTGCATGGTAGCCCAGCATGTTGTGTCCGGTGATAACACCTGTGAGAGAGGACAAAGATTTTTTGTTCATTTGAAGGATTCTCTCGGTCTTTCGGTTGTCATATAGTGGCCACATTTTCCTGGTATTGACACAGGAGTCAAGGGCACTCCATCTTTCGTTAGCTGTCATCAGCGTTTTATCACCGATCACCTGTTTAAGGTAACAGGGTGGGGTTTTTACCGTTGTGTCAGCCTCTCTTAATTCAAGGGAGGATCCTTTTCTTGCCAATTCATCGGCTCTTTCATTTCCCGGGACACCACTGTGTCCGGGGACCCAGCAGAGTCTTACACTGTGCTGCGCGCCAAGAGCCCGCAGCTCTTCGCGACAGCGACCTACAAGCTTCGATTTTATTTCTGTGGCGGAAATCGATTTTATTGCCGCTTGGCTGTCAATGAAGAAGGTAATATCAGCATGTGGTATTGCCGTCATTGCAACCTGTTTAGCGGCTGTTGCCACCGCCAGAACCTCAGCTTGGAAGACGCTGCTGTAGTCGGGGAGTCTGATCGAGCCAGATATTCCGAGTGTTTCGGAATAGAAACCCGCGCCAACGCCAGTATCCATCTTGGAGCCATCTGTGTAGATGGGGATCGTTGTTGCACGGACTGGTGTTTGATTCTCATGCCATTCTTCCCTGCAGGGAAGGGAGACAGTAAATGGTCTTGTAAAGTCTAGTTTGGGAGTAATGTAGTCTGTGCATACATTATCACCCGTAAATTTCTTTAGAATCCGCGCATGTCCTGTTGTACTGGGTTTCCAGTTTTCCGTTTGGCTTAGCCGCAAGGCACTGTTTGCTGCGGATTCTTGTACAAAAAGGTCTAGAGGTTTAAGATTGAGAATTACCTCCAACCCCGCTGTGGGGGTGGTTCTCATGGCCCCAGTAGTACCAATGCAGGCAGTTCTTTGGACTCTAGTCATGGTCTTAAGGTTGGTGGCCTTGCACAACCCCTGCCACCAGACTAAATTACCGTATGTGAGTATAGGTCTAACTACAGCCGTATACAACCACATGATAATTTTGGGACTAGGTCCCCAGGTTTTGCCGAAAATTCTGCTGCAGGCGTATAAGGCTAGCATTGCCTTCTTAGCTCTTTCTTTTATGTTGAGGCTCCAATTTAATTTTCTATCTAGAATCACGCCCAGATACTTCGCGGATTCTGATATTTGTAGTGGAGTACCTTCAATTGTTGGCCTATTAAATTGTGGTATAATCCTTTTATTGGTGAAGAGGACCAGTTCTGTTTTCTGTGGGTTAACCGCCAGTCCGCAGTTTTTTGTCCAGGTACCAACCATAGATAAGGCGTTTTGTATTTGCTCGCTTAGAGTGGATGGGAATTTCCCTGTCGCTAGCAGTGCTAAGTCGTCTGCGTAGGCTACTGCCTTGACTCCACTAAGTCTAAGTACGATCAGAATCTCGTTTAAAACGAGTACCCATAGAAGGGGTGATAGGACTCCGCCTTGAGGAGTTCCTCTAGATGCTGACATCTTGATTATTTCACCACCAAACTCTGAGTTGATGCATCTTCTTTTAAGCATGCACATTATCCATTTAATAATGGTATTCTCCACATTAAGGTTTACTAGGGCTCTTTCTACCGCTTCCCCTTGAACGTTGTTGAAAGCACCTTCAATGTCCAGGAAGGCGGCTAGAGTATATTCCTTATCCCTTAATGTCTTTTCTATGGTGCTGACTACACTATGGAGTGCTGCATCTACACCTTTACCTTTCGTATACGCATGCTGAGCTGGGGATAAGACCTCTGGACTCAGTTTGCTACGAATATAAATGTCAATCAGTCTCTCAAAAGTTTTTAGAACAAAAGAGGTTAGGCTGATTGGCCTAAAGTCTTTAGCGGTAGTGTGACTGGGTTTTCCAGCTTTGAGTATGAAAACCACTTTGACTTCTCGCCATACTTTTGGTACATATCCCCATTTTAGGCTACTTAGGAATATGTTCCTAAGATGTGGAATTATGTATTCTTCACATCTTTGTAGCATCATAGGAAAGATGCCATCAATACCCGGAGATTTATATGGAGAGAAGGAGTTGATAGCCCATCTTATCTTCTCTTCCGTTATAATTTCCGCTGGTGCTGTATGCTCCGTGTAGTGCTCTTCTTCCAAGTTATTGTGCTCATTGTTGCATCCTGGAAAGTGAGTCTCAAGGAGGAGCTTAAGCGTTTCGTTGCAGGATTCTGTCCAGTTGCCGATAGGATCCTTGAGAGATCCCAAGGGTACTGGTTCTTTAGCAAGTATTTTCCTGAGCCTAGCTGATTCTGTGGTGTTTTCTACTTTGCTGCAGAAGGATTTCCACGAAGATCGCTTTGCTCGTTGCGTTTCTGTTTTGAATTTTCTTTGACTGGCCTTGTAGGTTTCCCAGTCATTGTCCGTTCTTGTACGTTTTGCTACATTGAAAAGTTTTCTAGTTTCTTTTTTAATGTCGTACAGTTCTCTTGTCCACCAGGGGGGAGTCGATTTTCTTCTACTCTTCGTTTTCAAGGGACAAGATTTTTCGAGGGCTTTGCCTAGGATTTTTCCTAGATCCTCGGCATTTCTGTCTGTACTCTCAGGTGCATGCGCAGCATTTGTCTGGAGCGTTCGTATGTTCTTTCCCACTTCCACATTGAAGAGGTCCCAGTTAGTTTTCCTATGGTTCCTATATGGTTTTGGGGGATTGTTTGTGTCTGGTATTAGGAATTCAATGATCTTATGATCAGAGAAAGTTTCCTCCCTTAATACCTTCCACTGGTCTATTTTGATTGTATTCGAGTTACTTAATATTGTAACATCGATTACTTCTTGCCTATTTCTAATAAAAAAAGTTGGTTCTGAGCCCCTATTAGCTATTAATAAGTTATGATCTATAAGAAATTCGAAAAGTGACTCACCCCTTGTATTTGTATTTGAGCTACCCCATAGGGCATGATGAGAGTTGGCATCGCATCCCATCACCAGGTCCCATCTTTCTAGTGTAGCCCGTTGAACAATAAGGTGTGTCAGGTCTGATGGTGGTCCTTCCGTTGCATCATAGGGCTAGAAGAAAGAGGTTAATCTGTTTCCTAGCCACTATACAAGTTCTGATCTTACTGTTTGGATCTGTCTGCACTGTTTTAAACAGGGCCAGTCCCTTCGAGTTTAAACCCCTTATTCTGCCTCCTGCTACCCAGGGTTCTTGAATAAGGGCCAGGTCTATTTTTCTATCCTCCATGAGGTAGATTAGGTTGGCGCTAGCCGCCTTACTGTGATGAAGGTTTATTTGTACTATCTTCATCACGGTTTTTAGACGCCCCCCCCCCCTTGTTATTTTTATTGACCGAGTTCGCAATAAGCCTAAGCTTGCATCGGTTTATGCCAACGCGAACTTTGAAGTCGATCTTTTTCAGCAACGAAATGGATTTGTGGCTAAGCAACACTACCACTTCCGTGCCTGATTCGTTGTATTCTCCCATCTCGATCACTTCCCAAGTGTGGCTCAGCTGATCGGTATTTAAGGATCGTAAGTATCTTTCAATACGATCCTTCGGGATATGTGGTCCTCGTACAACAAGTTTGGCCTTAGGCCTTGTCATACGTACGATCTCCTTCCTGTCGATTAGACGAAGGTCGGCGTTTGGCCATGGAGCTTTTGTCCTGGCAATAAACTCTTTGAGCCATGTGAGAGTGTGTTCTTCCTCACAGGTCATAAGTTTGAACCCTTGGATTGTGTTGAGGGTGCCAAAAAGCGGGAGGGGTTCCTTGTTTTTAAGGATGGCCTCATTCACCTCATCCAGGATTCGAAGTTCAATAAGTCGCCATTGGTCCTCTGTCAACTTCCGTGAAGGATTGCCGTAGTCTGCTACGGCGACTTGTTGCCCAACAGCAGTTGGTATATAGACTTTGGCTTTCTTTCGAGCGTTCGTTTGGGAGATTGGGGAAAGCGTGTCGTTTTGTCTCGCCCTCTTGGACGTGCTCGCAATCGGGTCGAGATTGGATTGGACATCCGCACTCGTGCCAATTACGGGTTTCCTGAGTCTGGCTGCTATTGGAGTGGAGAGAAGAGGGCTATCCTTCCCCTTTCCAGCCAGTCTTTTCGGAATTGTCTTAGAGTTGGGCGTACGCTTACTCTTCACCGTTGTGTTGTCGGGTATTGTCCTTAGTCGTTCTCTCGCCTTGTCGAGGGATAGCTTTTCCTTTTCCGTTAAGGATTCCGGAATTTTGCTACCAATCTTACGGACGATCCTAAGCGCGTTGCGTCTTTGCCTGCGCAGGATCTGATGCTCCTCTAGGGGCTTCTTTGGTTTGGGGACTTTAGAGTCTGACGCTCTTTGAGTGTCCCGTTCGGGATTGGCAGGCTGTGCCTCCACGACTGTTTGGCAGCTGTCAATCGTCAAGTTACCCCCCGAGACGTTACGACTGCAGTAACCTGGTTGGTGGGAGGATACCGCATCCAAATTGCAAGTGGAGCTGAGGCTCTGGATGTTCTCTAGATGCAGTTTCCTCTCTCCTACCCCCTCAGTGACTATCTCCTCTCCTTCCAGGCCCGTACGAGCGAGAGGTTCGATGCAACGTCTGGCCGGTGAGTCTGGTAGTCCTGTGGTCGGTTCCTGTAATCGTTCAGTCTTCGTGTCTGTCATTGTCACGTTTGTCTTAGGAGTCGGAGGTATTGTCTGCGGTGAGCCGATCAGGTTTTTCTTCATCGGATCGTCCGCAGGCAATATCTCCTTTACCCCAGGGAGCATCTCCCCCTTCTTAAGACCCGTACGAGCAAGAGGCTCGATGCAACATCCGATTGAAGGGTTTGATGGTTCCTCGGTGGCATCCTTTGGCATAGTGTTTGATGCGGTCGACCCTCCCCCTGGATGGACTTTGCCAATCTGGGAGGAAGGTGGCCCCATCAATTTCTTATCGCTGGTGTTATCCCCAGGATTAGCATCCGCCGGTGTACGAGCAGTGGGCTCATTCTCCATTGGATGCTGTTCCTGCAGATACGCACGTGCGTTATGTAGCCGTTTGCGGTCAGTCTCAGTGAGTTCGTCCCATCTTTTCGTTCCTAGTCTCTTTATCGTTGTCCTGCAGTTTGTAATTTTTTTCCGTCTGGAGGAGGTTGACAACAAAGAGAGGTTGGAGCTAGCGACGGAACAGCTGTCGCTGACATCAAGGTTCATGCCCTCTATGCCAGCATCCGTTCCAACGCTCTCCCCATCCCATACTCCAAGATTGGCGAAAGGGTTCAGAAGAAGATTTTCTTCTTCTTCCGTCAGTCGTTCCGTTTGGGGATCGGTGTTTATAGAGTCAGTGGTGCCCGATCCTTGCACCTTAGTCTCTTTTGTTTTGTTTTGTTTGTTTGGTTTGTTCATTGAAATCCCACGAGTAAGGGGGAAGGAAGGTCCATCTGCACTCACCCCCTGTATGCAGATAAGGGGAATTAGGGTTAAAACTGGAGGTCCCCAGGTATCCAGAGTTTGCGCTAGCGACTGAGCACTCCCTCAGCCATGCAGGTCTCGGCGCGTCGAACCTTACCTTGGATTTGATGCCTTTTAGTTTTCCACCCCCTCTTTGTCGATTAACAACAGAGAGGGGAGTACTTAAGCCCCACCACCACGACAAGGTAGGCAAATCAATCGGGGGGATTATGCTGGACATTTTTTTTTTTTTTTTTTTTTTTTTAAAAAGGAATTCCAAATCCTAGAGCACTCAGACTCGATAACGGTCCATTGTACAACCAGGCAGAAATCCTCCTTTTGGTGCAGAGGCATGTGAATGGGTGGCGTATGTTGCTGCACATAGTAGCTGGTCTTTTGGAGAAAAGGTGTTCTACTATCGATTATGCTGCACATAGTAGCTGGTCTTTTGGAGAAAAGGTGTTCTACTATCGATCTCAACATTCTTGGGCATGTTATTGGGGGGGTTCTATAGCCCTTCAGCTTCGTCATAACCATCCTGTATGCTGTTCCCCAGGGGTTAATGTCAGCTTCGTCGTATATACGCTTGAAGCATTTTGCCTTACTTTCCTTGATAGCCCTTTTTAGTTCGTGTCTCACTATTCTAAAGTTATTCAGGTGTTCTTGAAAGTCGCCTCTCCCCCTGGATCTTTGGAACTTTCGCCTGGCTCTTAGGCACGCTGCTCTCAATGTTTTTATGTCCTCATTCCACCAATAGCATGGTGCACGCTTTTTGCTGCTTACTCTTCTGGGCATTGCTGCATCGCACGCTGTAGTGATAGCACGGGCGAGTTGGGCCGACATGGCTTCTGCCGTTTCGTTCTGTCTCTGGTTGTCTGTGCTAATCAATTTTTCAAACGTATCCCTGTCAAAGAGCGCGTCTTTCCATTGCCAAGCCTATGTTCAGAGGTGCAAATGTTTCCAAAAGTATACGTCCTCTGGCATTGGTTAGTTTGCTTCCCCCCTCTGTTCAACTGCAAACTGCCAGTGTATGAGCAATATCAACATTTTTTGATATTTTCTTGCTTGTGCATGCAAGCATGTGTGGTGTGTGTGCTACAGCAATTAAAATTGCCACAGCAGTGGTGTCGGAGCTTGACATTTTTCAAAGTTTTCTGTTCAGCGGTGAACACACGACCGAATGTTGTGCAGTTTGCATGCGTAGTGTATGGGGAAAGCGTGTTTGCGCATTTTTGTGCTTGTGCATGCAGGCATGTGTAGTGTATGGGCCCTATTATCACCGTATTACGAGCTGCTGCAAAATCAATTAGTCGGTACCCGTTGGCTGTTGTCGTTTCATTGATTCTGTGCTTACCAACTAACCCGCCAAAGATGTTTTCCTTTCCGACTTTAGCATGGAAGTCCCCGAGTGCAAGTTTTACATCATACTCCGGACAGGCTCCGTAGGCTCCATCCAGGAGGCCATAAAACTCCTCCTTGATGGGATCTTCATCTTCGTCGGTAGGGGCGTGTGCACATATTAGGCTTATGTTTTGAAAGGTAGCTTTGATGCGGATCACAGCCAGGCGATCACTTATCGGCTTAAAGTCAGTAACTTTTGTCCTAAGCCGATTTCCCACGACGAATCCGCATCCTAATACATGCAATCTTTTATGGCAGCTGTAATAAACGTCGCAATTTGTTTTATTCATCATAACTGATCCTTGATCGCTGCCGCCTGGACAAGAGGAAGTGCCTAAGTGAGAAGACACTCTCCTCCCCTCCTTCTCTCGTCTGCCGCCACCAACGACCATCCACAGGGGTTGGTTACCCCATCTCCAGTCGCGGTACTAGGCGCCCGGCAGTCACCAACGCGCATGTGAGACTAGGAGTTGATAGTGAGAGGCTAGAGTGAGAACGCTTGTGTTCGCATGTTATCGCATCATTACCCCTTTCAACTACCCCTTCTTTTTCTTTACGACGAGATAACAATAAGAATTTAAAGGACCGTAGCGCTCTCACTTTATGATATCCCCGCTGGTCTGTGTAATTGCATTTGTATGATCTCGGCCTGCCTCACGTGCATAATTCTGTTGTTCACTTTTATTTGATCGCAGCTCCAAAATTTAATTTCGTGATAAATTCAATAATTTACAAATCAAAAAGGTTTACTATGTTTTTTGTTGCGTTAACGCACCATTGGGCATAAGTGTGTTAAAGCGGTCATTCAGATGACCTATGCAGCAGAAACTATAAAAGTCGATTGTTTTCAATTACTAAGTTCGTTTAGCATAAATAAAAACGACAACAATGAATAGTTTAGTTAAAGTAATGCTTTTCTCAGGATATACAAAAAACCGTAGTTGGCCCAACTTGTTCGTATATTAAATCATAGATCCGTTACCACGTTATCCATACTAATATTATCAATGCGAAAGTAACTCTGTCTGCCTGTCTGTCTGCCTCGCTTTAACGCCAAAACTACTGAACCGATTGAAATGAAATTTGGTACACAGATAGTCTAGGGCCTGAGAGTGGACATAGGCTTCATCCGCTGTCCAGAAGCAGAGATCTAAGCTAATATCTAAGAAAAGTTGTAACTCTCGAATGCTTTCTAGCTCCTAGCTTTGGAATGACTCATCAAAATGAAATAGGATTTTTTTTATATAAAGTTCAATTATGTACAAAGATTTTAAGATATAATCATCTTTGTAGGTTATCCTGAAGTTGAACAATAAGCATTAAACTATAAATTTTATACAATTCAAAAAAGTAAAATGTTCGATTGAAGCTAAATAGATCGCTGGATTTTCCCAGCGTTCAGTGGAGGAAAATTTGTGTGTGTGTGCGGCTCAAATCTGTTTCTCTACCTGTACCTTTTGTGCAATGTGCTTTTTCTTTCTTTTTTGTATGCACCTTTTGCAGTTTGTGTTGTTTTTTTATGGCGCATGGCCATGGGATTGAGAAAGATAGAGTATGAAATGTAAATGAGATTGAGAGGGAGTCACACTCAGAGTATATCCATATAATGAGTAGGGACACTCTCGACGTTTTCTTTATCAGTTCTTATCAGCAAGTATTTTGTTTTGAATTTGAGAAGTGGCAGACTGGCGAAGCAAGGCGAGCACGGGACATCTAGTAATATTTATTTTAATTCCTAGTTCTTCGCACAATACAAAATTCAAACTAAAACTTATTCTGAACCAGTATGCAGCAGGTAGCCGTGTATATGATGAGCAATTAAACGACGTTGGGCGCGGTTAGTACGTAGATGGGGGACCGTTTGAGAACAACCACGTGTCGTTGGTCAGTCCCATCTACAGAGATGAGGTAGATGGACCTAAATTGGTCTAAGTGTGTCGGCTCCTGCCGACAGCCACCTAAACCTAACCTAACCTGACCATGATGACCAATCCGCTGAGTCGCCTAAATCCATGCAACGCGTGTATCCGATATTCAGTTATTGCACCCGATCGTTTTGTTATGGCAAACTGCATATTGTGATGCTTCTTAAACTGTTGGTCTGGGTTTAGGTATGCGTATGTCTGATGGTATTAGCTCCTCCCTTCTTGAAAATCTACGTCCGGTATATCCGGCAACTATGGCTGGTCAACGACCTGATGTTGGTTGTCAACCGGAAGCGATCCTTGTAGGTGAAGGTTTAGTCTTGGAATCTTTGACCCAGTTTTGAAACTTCGTAATGCCCACCAGGCAAGCATCAGGAGGAATAAACGCGTGTCTGTAATTAAAGAAATGTTCGATTTATGTGTTAAATTACGTTGCCGTTCGATTTGTTTTAGGACGTACTTCCAGGGCTAAGATTAGATTTTATTATAAAAATTGTAAAAAAAAAATGCTTTCTGATAGGTTTTGTATTTCACTTAACCGATTTTTTTCAGCAAAGCGTAGTTCATGTACTCCGCTTTGGTACAATTCGCTTTTATTAAATCGTTGAAAACATACATTCTTCCTCCCTGGCAAAACCATTGCGCAAGCTTTTCTATCTACCCTTTTCCTCAGGGCTCTCCCCGAGAAGATGGAAAACAGCATTTGTCCTGTGGTATTCTTGAGATTCAGTCGAACACTCTTTATTGTTTAATATATCAATTCATTACATGTTTCATATTCCATTCAAAGCTTAACCTATACATTTATAATTTATATACATATATACAACGTAGGTTTGTCTTACTAACACATCTTCCTTTTTTTTTTTTTTTTTTTTTTAACTAACTTATATGCTAACTAACTCTACTCTTACCAAAAATTAACACTAATTACTGATGGGAGAAGACATTCGAACCGAATAAGATAGATTGTTTCTCTTTAGTTACTTCATGCGTTTTAAAAATATTGAATTTCTTCTATACGTCCGTCCGTCATTCAGTTTAATCCAAAATGATCTTGGCGTATTTGCCCTTGCTATTATCTTAGCCTATACCGAGAATACGGTATGAATTCCAAGTCGGAGAATCGGTATGGTACAAAATACCGATTCTCCGACTTGGAATTCATACCGTATTCTCGCTGTTTTATCATACCAATTTTTATTTAGTTTGCCATTGTTTTCTAATGATTCTTTCACCTCTTTGTATCTGTCTTTTTTAAACATACAGCTTTCCCAGTATTAAAGTTCTGGTGCTCCTACCAAATAAAAGTTCCACTGGGGATGCATTTAATCCTTTGATGGGTGTATTTTGATACTCCAAGATCATTTTCCAGAATTCCGTATCACTTGCCTTAGCTTTTAAAAGTAGTGATTTAGCTATTTTCACAAAACTCTCTGCAAGTCCATTCGACCTGGGATAATGTGGACTTGACGTTGCAAGTTTAATGTCTAATGAATTTGTGAAGTTTTTAAAAAAATACGAACCAAACGGCATGTTATCTGCTATAATTATTCGAGAAATCCCATGTGTAGCGAATATGTTCTTTAACTTCGCTGCCACTTCCTCTGCTGTTTTGTTATTTACATTTTCTACTTCAACATATTTTGAAAAATAGTCTACAACTACCAGATACGATTTTCCCGCCCATTCAATGAGATCCATACCAATTTTGTCATATGGAATTTCTGGAATCTCATGCGGTATCATGGGCTCTTTTGTATTAGACGCCCTCGAACTCTGGCAAATGCTGCATTTACCAACCACTTCCTCTATATTCGTATTCAGCCCGGGCCAAAAAACTAAACTTCTAGCTCTTGTTTTTGTCTTTTCAATGCCTAAGTGAGAACTATGTGCTTCTTTTGGAACCGATCTCTTTAAGCTGTGGGGTAGTATTATACGGTTGTTGTAAAATACGAAATCATCTTCTATAAAGATGTCATTTCTCAGTTGCCAGAAAATTTTAATTTCATCTTACAGTTTATTTCTCTTATTTGGCCAACCCTGTTTGACTACTCTCATGAGCTTGTTTAAGCACCTGTCATTCCTAGTTTCTTTTTTGAAGATCTCCCTTTTCTGCTCGCTAACATTTATACTATGTACAAATTCCTCCATATCTTTTATTTCTTTTATTTCTCGTCACTACAATAATTTCTAGACAACAAGTCTGCTATAAGCATCTCCTTTCCCGGTGCATATTTTAACCCGAAAGTGTATTTCAACAGTCGAATTCGCATTCTCTGAAGTCCAGTCGATGGTATTTGTCCAATTTCTTTATCCATGACGCCTAGCAGTGGTTTGTGATCGGTGATCAGTGTCGTGTTACGACCATAAATATATTTGTGATATTTTTCACAAGCGAAAACTATTCCTTTCCACCTGCGAATAATTGATTTCAGCTGAAGTTAAACTTCGAGATGCAAACCCAACAGGCCTATTTTCCTGTAAGAGCGTGCATCCTATCCCGAACTTAGAGGCATCGGCTTTTATTGTGGCACATTTTGCGGAATCGAACGGTTTAAGAGCCGGAGCTTTAGCAATCAAGCCTTTAATGTTTTCCAGACACTTGTCATGTACTTTTAACCATTGGAAAGTTGTGTTTTTTCTCACAAATTCTCGTAGCGGGTACGACAGCTCTGACAAATCTGGTATGAAGTCTCTGGTGTAATTTATCAATCCTAACAAGATTTGTACTTCCTTCTTACTTGTGGGAGCCTTTAAATCTTTTATTGCTTTCATTCGTTTTTCATCTATCCGAATTCTTGTCGACGAAATAGTGCGCCCTAAATAATTAACCTCATTTACTCTTAGCTGAATTTTTTCTTTATTAAATTTTACATTTCTTTCCAGAGCCCTCTTCATAACTTGGTTAAACCTGGCATCATGTTCCTCAATGGTTCTCCCACACACCAATATGTCGTCAACATAAACTATGACTCCGGGTATGTCACGAAAATTTAGATCGTTTAGCCTTTGGAATGCCTGCGGCGCTACCTTTATCCCGAATGGCAGTCTATTGAACTTGAAGCAGTCAAAAGGTGTGGAGAAAGTACAAAGTCTTGCCGACTTACTCGATAACCTTATTTGCCAATATCCTTCCTTCAAATCAAGAACTGAGAAAACGTTCATATTTGCTAGCTGGGCACTAATTTGTTCAAATTAGTTGGTAATGGATAACTCTCTTCTACCAATGCCTCATTAAGATATTTCGGGTCCAAGCACAATCGCAAACTTTTGTCCTTTTTTTCTACAATTGCTATCTTCGATACCCATTCCATAGGCTCATCTACTTTTTCTATAACTCCTCGCATGCATAAACTATCTAGTTCATTTTTTGATGGCATATTTAAGGCTATGGGTACTCTATGCGCTGCTCTCACTACTGGATTTACACCACTTTCCAATTTTAGCCTATATTCCTCATGAAATGATCCTAGTCCCTCAAAATTTTCCCTAAACTCTTCTAATATTTGTTCTTTTGAATTCACCTTGTCTACTTTATCAATTCTCTTTACTAAACCTAATTGTATGCATGCTTCCAGTCCAAGAATCGGTATTGATCCATTTTCTACAATTACAAATGTCAAGACTGTTTGTTTTCCGTCGACATTACATCCAAGTCTTGCACACTCATTTACTTTTATTTCTAAACCGTTGTAAGCTTTTAACTTCGTCCGAATCCCACTAACTTTGGCACCTTTCATTAATGAAAAAAAATTGATAGGTAATACCTATTTTTCATTTCATATTGTATCGAGATATAAATGGTCAATATGCTCTATTCCATGCTTTTTATGTAGTTGTTTACTTCGACATAGCTACCATTTCAAAGTGATTCATTTTACCATATTCCCGACATTTGTTCCCATATGCTGGACAGTTTCCTTTTTCATGTCTAATGTTTTGCGCTTTGTTGATAGTCTCCGCTTGTTTTTTCGATGCTTCTGCCGCTCTCGCCATCTCAATAACTTTTTTGACTTCTAACTTTTCCGTCTCTAGCCACCGCTTCTGAAGTGTTTTATCTGCTACACCTACCACCAACTGGTCTCGCAGCATTCTTTATTCCTGCTCAGCAAATTCACACTGTTTAATCAGTTTCATAAGTTCCACTAAGAAATTATCAAATGGTTCCGACGCAGCCTGTGTTCGGTTGTGAAACTTGAAACTCGCATACACTTGATTCGATTGTGGCTTGCAGAACCATTCAAATGCTTTCACCACATCAGTATATTTTTCTTTGTCTTCATTGTTTTCGAATGTGAATGTATTAAATAGCTCTACAGCTTCTGGTCCAACGGTGTTTAAGAAAACTGCCGCTTGCACTTTTTCAGATTTTTTATTTAACTCAGCCGCCGTATGAAAATAATCAAAATTTTGTTTGAATATTCTCCAATTCTCTGCCACATTACCATCAAGTTTTAATGGATCGACTTTTTTTAAAAAGTCCATTGGTATTTTCTTATTTCTTTTCATCTTTGGCGGTCTGCCCCGTGGTTTTTTCTCAACAAATTTATATGGGTCACCTTTGGCTTTTACCATAAATTTTTCTTTTTACTGCATTGCACTGATTGTTAGTTCTTTTTTTTCGTACCACGTTTAGTTCTTTTCGTTAAATCTTTTGGTTCCGTATTCACAATAATTACTTATTTATTACTGGGTTTATCCTCGTCGCCATGTGGTATTCTTGAGATTCAGTCGAACACTCTTTATTGTTTAATATATCACTTCATTACATGTTTCATATTCCATTCAAAGCTTAACCTTTACATTTATAATCTATATACATATATACAACGTAGGTTTGTCTTACTTACTAAAACCTGTGTCCCCAAAAAAGGCGAATCTTCATCTCCCTCCTCCTACCGACCAATTCCAATAACTTTCCTTCTTTCCAAGGTCATGGAAAGGCTGCTAAACCGTCAGCTCGTGAAATATCTTGAATCCCGAAAACTTCTTAATCGGCAGTACGGTTTTCCCAACAACAGGACCACTGTGATTTGATGACTTATCTAACCAAAATGTGGAACCAATCTCTTCACCAAGGTGGTGAAATTAAGAGCATTGCGCTTGCCATTTCAAAGGCATTTCACAGATTTCGGCATCAAGCTCTTTTTTTTTCGAAAATGCGTGCATTTGGAATCGATGACACCTTTCTTCAATAAGCTGAAGTGCGAGCGGGCCGGTACGTCGTAGAGGGAAACTCCTTCAGGGACCTACCGGTCGACGACGATGATAGCAATGTCATCCAAATGGTGGATAGAGAGGAAGATGATGAGGAGGCTCAGCTTGACCATCTCATCAAAGAGCTCCTTGAGAAACGTGAGCAGTTGAGGCTGAAAAAAGTACAGCAGCAGCAACAACAAATAGTGCTGAGGGAGCAAATCCAGCAACAACATCAACAGAAGCAACAACAACGACAACAGCAACAGAACCAACAAAAGCAGCAACAGCAGCAGCAAAAGCAGCAACTGCAGCCAAATCAGCAACAGCAGTCAAAGCAGCAACAGCAGCAGAAACCAGCAAGGAAGAACAAAATTCCACCGATTAATGTGAGTAATTTCGACATAAGTGATAGTATAAGGTTATGTAGGCTTATAACAAAGAACTTTCATGTTAAAAGGCTATCGGCCAATAAACATATAATTATTTGTGAAGAAATAGAGGAGTACAATAGGGTGCGCACCGCCTTGGGAGAGGTTAAGACCGAGTACTTTACGTACACCCCAAGAGAGCAAAAGCTAAAAACCGTTGTATTAAAGGGAATTGATCCCTCAATAAAAACGGAGGAGCTCGAAAGAGAGCTAAAGAACTTTGAAAGCGATGACCTCAAGTTCGTGGGGGTCAAGCCGTTTTCCTCGGCTGTGGCAAGGGGTGGTAACCGTCACTTACCATTCTTCCTGGTTCAGCTCACTCCTGACAGCAAAATTGACAGGCTGCGAAATATCCGCTACCTGTACTACCATGCTGTAAGGTGGGAGAAAATAAAGAGGTCAGATCGCATACTTCAATGTATGCGCTGCCAAAGGTTCGGGCACGCCGCAGCTAACTGCAACATGCAGTTTAGATGCGTGAAGTGCGATAAGGACCACATACATGGTGAATGCTCTCTGGGTAAGGAGAGAGTCGAAGATCGGAGTGTACTCTCCTGTGTGCTCTGCAGGAACTCTGGGCATCCCGCCAACTTCAGGGGTTGTCCAAAGTACCAGGAGTTGAAAAAACGAGTCCAGGCCCGCAAACTGCAGTCTGAAGATGATAGGCGTCAGAGGAGTCGCTCGTTCGCAAATTTTGTGGCACCCAACGTGTCCTTTGCCCAAATGGCAGCTGGACCGGGTCAAGCCCACATGACATCAAGCCAACCAAAGGTAGCCCAAAAGGCACCAGAGGTGGATCTGGACTTAAAATCGATCCTTCTGTCTCTGCACGGAAAGATCGACAAGTTCCAGAAACAATTAAATGAACAAGCGGCCCGAATTGACTTTATCTATTCGGAGCTGTTTGTGGGGTCTGGTGTGCCATAGATCTAATGGCTGCGCTGGATGAGGGAAACTTAAAGATCCTTGCTGTGAATGTTAACTCACTAGTCAGGATCGAGAAAAGAACGTCACTTACCAATTTGTTGAAAACCGAAAACCCGGATGTGCTTTTGGTTAGCGAAACTAAGCTAAATCAGAAGCACAAATTGGAATACAAAGACTATCATGTAATAAGAAGAGACCGGCCTTACTCCACTCAAGGAGGTGGGGTTGGAATCTTAATTCGAAAAGGCCTGCGCCATAGGGTTATATATAGCGGGGACGTGCGTAGGTTCCAGTTGTTGGAGGCATGCATCATATGCATTCCTCTCCATAGCCGGAGGAGAATGTATGTGGTGTCGCTTTACGCACCTGCTGCACCTCCACCAAACCAATTTATGACAGAGCTCGAGACACTTTTTCGTGGTCTGCAGCTGAACTCGGAGGAGAATTATTACTTCTTGGCCGGAGATATTAATGCCAAACATGCGGCATGGGGAAATGTTACTGCAAATCCCAGGGGCAACCAGTTTCACGACTGGTGGCGCCTCAATATGATTGAGTACAACCTCGAGTTGTACGCGACGGATATCCCTTCTTTCCCAAGAAGCGGTGCTTTCCTGGACTTGGCCTTAACGGACGCAAGACTTCAACTGACGAACATAGATCAAAACACGCGGAACTGTTTGCGTGCGTTTGAGTACGATAGTGACCACTACGGACTCGCCGCCGCAATACGGATCCCGAACGAGCAAACGCTGCTGGAGGAGTACGCAGCAGTGTGTTCATTCGATTATCGGAGGGCACAATGGTCGCGCTTCTCCAGATTTTTAAAGCGAGATTTACGTTCGAGTGGGATCGACCCACCGACAAACAGTAACATGACAAATGATGACATTGATCGGCATTTATTGCAAATGAACGACGCCATCAAACGAACTATGGAACGAACTATTCCTCGGGTAGGACGTTCCGACGACGACCAGACAGAAAAGTACAGAAACCCTACAATCGACGCACTATACCGACAGAAAAGTAGACTGCTCTCGAGGCTTAAACGGCTGTACAGGCAATTTACTGATCGCGACGACCCGGAGGTAAGGATGCTGAAGTCAGAGATCCGAATCCTGAAACAGCTGATAAAAGAAAATTACAGAAAATCTGTAAGTCTGTATTGGGGCAATAAAATTCGGGCTATTAAAACCTGTAGTCCGAATATGTTCCCACAGATAAATAAGTTGTTCAGGAGGAAAGATCACAATGATATTCCTTGTGTTCGAATCTCCCAGACAGCAGAGAACAGACAGACAGTACTGACTGCTGGAATAAGTCCAGAAAGTGTCGCTTCAAACGACGATTTTTTCGTGGTCGAGGACCCACAGGAGAAAGTGGATTTGCTGGGCGCTTGTTTCGAGGCCGTGTATACGGTGAACAATCCTGTTCGCCGTAACCACGACATTGAGAATAGGGCTCTGGTGAGCCATTTCTATCTGCGCACCGAACTTGAGAATTGGCGATCTGAGAATAACGGTTTCACCGTGTTCACTGATGAAAACCATGCTAATGCAGTTGTCGCCAATGGCCGAGATGCATCGCACTTGTTCGTGTCGAAGAATGATCTTCTGTGCATCTTCGAGTCACTAAAGAATAAAAAGTCGGCGGGGATGGATGGTGTCCCAAACGTCGTATTGAGACACCTGCCTTTGGAGGCTGTAGATATTTTCACCACGCTGTTTAACAATGCGCTGAATAATGCACATTATCCGGCGCATTGGAAGGTAGCTGTGGTACACCCTATCCCGAAAAAATGTAAAGATAGGACGAACCCTGCCAATCTTCGGTCAATTAGCTTACTTCCGAATATTAGCAAGGTCTTTGAAAAGGTTGTCAATAGAGCCCTGTTAAAGTGGGTCGAGGACAATAACATAATCCCGGACAACCAGTTTGGTTTCAGGGCGAGGCATGACACTATTCATGCCGCGTCGAAACTGGTTTCCGACATTCAGTGGAATAAATGCAAGAACCAATGCACGGGTGCTTGTCTGGTTGATTTTGAGAAGGCTTTCGACACCGTATGGTTAGAGGGACTTTTCTACAAGTTGACCAGGCGGGGGATGCACAAACCTTTGCTATATGTAATTTATAATATGCTTATGGGAAAGAAGTTCGTAGTCAAATGTGGCAACGTGACTTCGAGCAGAGTCTTTCAAATTAAAAACGGTTTACAGCAGGGCGCGGTCAATTCTCCGATCCTGTTTAACATTTACACGAGTGATCTGGTGGGTTCACTCAGACATGCTATAGCGTATGCCGACGATTTGGTGGCATACAGATCAGGTTCTAAAATCGAGGTCATTAATATCCTTTTGCAGCGTGACTTCGATCAAATTAAGCGATATTGCGACGACTGGAAGTTGAAAATCAACTTTCAGAAGACGGAAACAATCTTGTTCAGAACTCCATTGGCTGGGGCCTCTAGGGATACCAGAAAAAACTGGAAGAAATTGGCCATTATTGGACAGGATGGGCAGCCATTGGCGGTGAGAGGCGTAGTTAGATATCTAGGTATCTGGCTTGACCAGTATCTATATTTCGATAGTCATATAGTTGCTTGTCTTGCTGGGGCCAAGAGGGCTTATGCTCTGACAAGGAGACTGTTTCATAGCAGTCAACTTGACTCCAGAGTGAAGGTCATTTGCTACGTGGCCCTTATAAGGCCGATCATCGCTTATGGTTGTCCATTGTGGTTTAATATAGCGCCTAGTTATATGGAAAAGATTCGGGTTTTGGAGAGACAATGTCTTAGGACCTGTCTCCGATTGTTCCGAACGCCTGAATCCAACTATATAAAATACTATCCCAACAAGGTCCTATACGATGGGGCTCAGTTGAATAGGATTGACAATTTCCTCATTAAGGTCACTCGAAGGCACGTTGCAAGGGCGATGGCCAGCGACAATAGTCTGATATTTGGGGCTTACTACCCCAATAAAATGTACATTGAGAGTACACTCCGGTCTGGCTTTATCCCGCCAGAGGCATTTATCCATATTGATGCAAAAGGGCTGGTACAGACGAGGGATGGTATTCCGGTCTTATACCATCGCTACCGCAGCGCGAGAGATAAGCGGCTCCTCCATGACGGGGACGTCGCCAATGCTCATGAGCTCCTCCATTTTAGTACCGCAATATCGGAGAGGGATAGACTCGACACGGAAAAGCAATTCGCCGAATTTTGGTGGCTTGTTGAGGGGGGAGGGGTCAACATGCCCTTCCAGGACGGTGCGTTACTCTAGGTAACTTCCTCTTAGCTTATAAGTTAGATTAAGTCAGCTAGGGCGTTTTTGGGAGAGGCCGGGCTCGCCAACGTGTGGTGGTGCTTCTGGGAGTTGACTGACGCTGTAAGGCTTCAGTCGGCTCACGGCGGCGCGTGTGCACGTTGACGACTGCCAGGCGCTCGGAAAGCAATTGGGATTTTGACCACTTGTTGCGCAAGGCAACGAGTGCTCAGAATCCTAATTATAGTTAGAATACGTTAAGTAGTTTAAGTAAGTAGAATAGGTAGTTTGTAATTTGTTTTATATAAAATCTCAATAATGAAACCGAGTTTTAGTAAATTTTCTCGAGGAATATATATGTAAGATTAGTTCGTAAAATAGTTCGTAAGCCGAAAGGCAATAATTCTAAGATATAGTTAAGTTTAGAGCGTTCGCATAAGGACCAATAAATAAGAATAAGTATCCTGTTAATTTTAAGTTAGGTTTAATCATTTTTGTCTAGTATGTAAGTAGATATTTATCAATGAATAAAAAAATGAATTTCAAAGTCAAAAAAAAAAAAAAAACACCTTTCTTCAATGGATTAGAAATTATCTTTCGGACCGTTTAATTCAAGTTGTTTTGGACGGTTACAAGTCTGCAACTCACCAAATAAATGCTGGTGTTCCCCAAGGCTCTGTTTTGTCTCAGACTCTCTTTCTCAGTTTTATAAATGGTTTCCTGTCTATTACCTCTAATCCGATTCAGTTCATTGCCAATGACAGTACCTACCCTCATCTTCTCATATTCGTTTCTTGGTCCATGCCCCTCGTCTTCGGGTGTGAAACTGGAACGGCAACGTATATTAAGCTCATTGAATTCCGATCTCGACAGCATAACTCAGTGGGGTGTTACTAATAAAATAAAATTGAATGCTTCCAAACGCAATGTTGTCTTCTGTCATTAAAGCAAAACCCATACACACTGCCATTATCCATGAATGGCACTTTCATCGCTGAAGCCGAACAGCTTTCCATTCTCGGTAAGTGTGTAAGTGACAACTTTTGTTGGAATGAACGAAATTGCAAATAACGCTGCGAAAAGCCTAGGCTTCCCTAAGCGATGCAAGAAATATTTCACCCCCTCTGACCCAGCTACTATTTACAAGGTGTTTCTCCTCCCGAAACTTGAGTAGGTATCTACAATATTCTTATCTGGTCTGGTCCAACAAAAATTTATTTGAAGCTGCTAGACAGGAACAAAATACGCGCAATAAAACTCATTGGTGACCGTAATATCGGGAGATCGCTTGACTCTCCTAGTCATCGTCGCAATGTCTCTTGTCTCTCGTTATTTTATCGTTATTTCCACCATAAGTGCTCAAACGAAATAGCCAGTTGCATTTCAGCCCTAGAACATTTCAACCGCAATATCCGCTGTTCAAGGAATGCGCATCAGTTTACCCTTACGCCTGTATTCGGACGTACTGTGAAATACAAGGAATCCTTCCTTAGCCCTACAACACGAATGTGGAATGCTCTTAACGGCTCCATTTTTCCTACACATTATAATCTACAAACATTTAAGACCAACGTGCATAGGCATCTCTCCCTATCTTCTAACCCTAATTTCATTAACGCCCGCCCTGTGTAGCTATTACATTATAAGGGCCTATTCAAAAATCCCTTTAGTGCGAGTTCATTATAAAAAAAATGCAATCGACAAGCATTCTCTTAGATCTCAGAGACTAAAGGACGTGAAACTTTTGCAGCAGTCCCTTAATTTACTTGTATCTTTTCATTTGTTTGCGTAATATATAAATGATTTTTATTTCATAGCTGTTTGATCTATTCCAGTGAAATACGATTATTTCTTTTCAATAACCCACAAAGTTTACTTACGTTAAATATTGCTGAAAGCAAAGACCACCAACGTGAATACACTTCCTTCGCTCTTCGCCTTTAATATAACCACTACTTAATGGCATGTTAACGTACTCCTATTGTCTAAAACCATGGAATAACCATTTAAATGGCATTTCCAAGCTTGAACAATCTTTTGCGTAGGTATTCTTCTTGCCGCTCTTGATACTTGATCTACTTTTACCTCAGACCATCCATAGCGCTGTGCTGATGATGAGGAAATAACCAACGTCTCAATAAAATCAAAAAAAAAACAAAAATGCAGTTTAATTTTGTGGTAAATTGCGATCTTTTCATATTACATAAACTTACTAAAATTCAAATACAAAACAAATAATATTACGTAGGTAGGTTTAGGTATCAAGAAAAGATAGATATTTATTATCATTGATATGACAAGACAATGCTCGTGTTAGGAAATCATTGTGCGAGTGACTTTCAAAATTC
Source organism: Portevinia maculata (assembly GCA_949715645.1). Classification (NCBI taxonomy): domain Eukaryota; kingdom Metazoa; phylum Arthropoda; class Insecta; order Diptera; family Syrphidae; genus Portevinia; species Portevinia maculata. Next base: position 84,227,887 of record OX454527.1, read on the forward strand.
ACCGAGTTTTTTTTTGGAAATTATTTCCTTATGCAACAAACTATCTATATTACCAGCCGTCGACCTCTTACTCGTAAGTGCTGTTTTATTGCTTATTTGCAATTATTTCTCTCTTAATTGGTTATTTTACACTTCTTACTGCTACCATTTGTATCTTGTGCAACTAAAACAACTGCAACTGCATTGGTCAAACCCATAAATTTGCTCTAAATTAATCTTTACACACAGTTCCGCAATTAATCTAGCCTTACTGCTACATAAATTCATACACATCGATGCGTCTATAATTTTCGCAATACATATTATTATGTAGAAAACTAAATCGTTCCCTTTCTTCTCTTGAACTTCAAACAATAGATTGCAAACAAAATTATAACAAAAACTCATTAGTTAACTACATTTGAGCGCATTTAGGTACCTTGGCCTCTGATAATGAAAATGAATCTATCCCTTATGCAAAACCATCACGGATTTCATTTAGATTATGCATTGGAAAACTTTCAATAAGCAACTTTAATAGCCCCCATCGGACAATTAATGTAAGAACCTATCCGAGCAAGAGACTCGTAAAAAAAAAGTATCTACCAATCCGAGTAAAAGCATGGGAATTGGAAAATATGTGCTATAATAAATCGCAACATTGCACGCAAGGTGGTCAAAGAACCGCATGCATATTGCACACGCATAATGTACCTTAATTGCCCCCAGAGTCCCATCCCATGCGCTTAGTACCGTGTTGGGGATACGATTGGTTTCTGATGGGGTTTATCTAGTTCAATATCTCACGACTACTTTTTTTTATGTTTTCGCGATATACTCGTCGTGGACAATAATTGTTTGTGAATTTCCATGAATAGATAAACAAAAAAAACAAACACTATTTAGGTACATACATATTGTTTGCCGCATTCCCACTGTCATCTTATCCAACTTACATTACACTAGCTGTCTCCAGCTGTTATACAGTAGTACACCAACAACGTCGTGCTGTGTCTATCATCACCAGCCAGGCAGGCAACTGTTGCTCTCTGTACGGCCACTGTGTGGTGCTTGCTCCCCGTTGGTATTTTTGTTTTGTGTCGATGTCGGTCATTTAGTCGTCTTTCCCAGCTAAGTTTTGTCCATTCATTTATCCACTGACAGCGGTACGGTACTGGTCGTTGTAGAGTCGTCGTTTGCTTGGCACTAGGAATCAAGCGTCGGTGTTACTGATAAGTACTCAAAGTATCTGCAAATACATGTTGAAAGTGCGTCCGATCTTGAATGATATAATTTTTTCAGATCAAAACAGCTCAATATTTTGAAATTTACCAAAGAAAGTATCTGAATGTCGAGTTTTTAACCGATCAAGTGGCTCTAAAAATAGTAATTTTTTTTTTATTCCTGCTGTGATAGCACTGTAAGTGCAAGCACCCATTGCAAGTTAAGTGTTTCGTAAATATTATCAATTAACAAATAAAATGATCTCCAAATATCTGGAATCCCTGCTGAAGGCGCTCGTTGTGTTACTCTGCTACGGTAAGTGAAATATTTGTTTTTACCTAGTCCAATATGGAAAGTGACCGTGGATCCATTAAAATCTATGTTTGATTAAGAAAAGACAATATTTAACCGTTATGTTGGTAGGTAATTCCCGCCTAATTCAAATTCCAGGCTCGCAGCTGCGAAAGAAAAAGAAAGAATTTCTTCGAACCATAAATTTGATGGATTTCTCTGTTTATGCTTGTCGTCACCATTTCCCTTTTATTTTCCAAATCTGACTCACCCAGAAGCACGGCAAAGACACAACCAGGCAAATATGTTTGGTTTGAAGAGATTGTGAATTGTACAATTTTTGCTAACGGCATTAGTCACTGAGTTTTGTTTGGGTGTTTTAAAATGTGCACCTCACAAGCCTTAGTTACTTTTTGCAATGTTATTCAATGCTCCTCGCTCTTGGAAAGTAAAGCTCTTTTGTTATGTCTGCAATTCTTTGTTCTTTTTTACTTTGTGTCGTGGAAATATAATAGAGAGTGAAATAAACCAAAAAATATTCTGGAATAACCACTTCTTGGAAGGCAGCAGGAGGAACTTGTTTGTTTTTTCATAAAAAAAATACATATATCGAGAGCAACTTTAAACTGTTTCTTGTGAAGTAAATTGTACGTGCTGATATTCTCTGTCGTAGGATGAAAGCTGTGTAGGTCAGGGATGAACATTGCTCTTTTATACTTTTATCAACTCCTTTCCTGTAAGGATAGAACGTATTTACGATATTTCAGCATTTTTATCTCAGAACAATACGCTTACTGATTTTCGTAGAACTTTTAAATTATTTTTTTTATTCAATATTAGATATCAACTTAAATACCAGAAAAAAAATGATTAAATCTAACTTTAAATAAACAGGATACTTATTCTTAATTAATTGTCCTTATGCAGATGTTCTAAACTTAACTGTAACATTATAATTATTGCCTTTCGGCCTAAAAACTATTTTACAAACTAATTGAACATATTATTTCCATCGAGATAATTTAAAAAAAAACTCGGCATCATTATTTAAATTTTATATTTACGCAACAAGTGGTCAAAATCGCAATTGCTGTTAATTGTCAACGTGCAAACGCACCGCCGTGAGCCGACTGAAGCCTTACAGCGTCAATCACCTCAAGGAAGCACCGTTACAAGTTGGCGAGCCCGGACTCTTCCGAAAACGCCCTAGCTAACCTAATCTAACTAGGATGTTACCTAGAGTAACGCACCGTCCTGAGAGGGCATGTTGTCCCCTGCCCCTCAAAAAGCCACCAAAATTCGGAAAATTGCTTTTCCGTCGTATCGAATGATTTTCGTAGAAAATAGCTGTTACATGATTAAACTCTAAGCTCCAAACTCCTTATCCATCTTTTTCTCACGCTGAAAGTTTCTTTGCAAAGTCAATATCGTGTAAGGTTTCTAAGAATGTATTTTAACCAATGGATATAACCATAATTTGTATTTTTGTATTTTATTTTTATTCAACAATAGCCTTGTGATGGGCATCTCATTTATGGCCATAAATATATACATACTTATATAGTCCTGTGTTTCGAGATTAAAATAATTTCAAACAAAAAGAATTAAATTATTTTAAACACTATTCCTTACACCCTTGGGATAGGGTACCTATATTATATTTATAATATGCCTTTGTAACATAGGTGCCTATCTTAATATTGGTCGTAGATCACCATATAAAGGGTGGTCCAAATACAAGTATGTTATTGCTTTATTAAAAACAGAAAACGTTCCCATTATTTACGGAATACGATTTTATTGGGGCAGCTACTTTGGGTGGGCCGAAAATGTTTTTTTTTTTTAAAGTTGTAATACTGCGGAAAAGTTGCTAATAGTAAAGATTAAAAAGGGGGAAAAAGAAAAAAAATAGATTAATATCTTCCGGTCGCGCATGAGCTTTAAAATTTGCTGAAATTTGAAAAAAATTGTATGTTTAAGATATTTTTTTATTACTAAACTTGGTAACATTTGAATGTAAAAGCTATATTCGACTCTTACTCGAACTGACAATGATTTAGAAAAAAAATCGTTCTAAACGGTCAAGGTCTTCCGGTCGCACAACTACTCTCAAATTTTATAAATTTTCGTGCAAGTAGAAACTCGCTTGGGTCAACGACCTCAATTCTCCCCCACCTACCGCCTCGCAACGCCATTGTTCTGTCAGTCTGCACTAATTTCTCGTATTTAATGTGTGCTTTGTTTAGTCTTCCAGTTAATATTTTGGCATTTTGCATTTATTTCTATTTTGGTTTTATGCTATTTGTTTGTGTAACTTTGCGACTTAACGGCTATAAACTATGGCTGCACCTAAAAAAATCATCACAAGGCAGGTATTTGAGTGCCCTATATTTGGTACACCTAAAGATTTTTCATTAAACAAATAAAAAACAGATGAGAATTCAGTTAAAATCTACTGCATTACTGAGCGATCGCTATGGAGTTTCTGATCGCGCTACTGCTGCAATCGCATCAAGTGTTTTGCACGACTTTGGATTAATTACCGATTCTGACGTCTCCCAGGTTACAGACAAAAACAAAATAAGAAGAGAAAAACAAAATGTTAGGGCTGAACTGTATAGTAAATCTGACGAACTTCCACTACAAGGTCTCTATTTGGATGGGATGAAGGACGACACTTTAGTCGTAGATATACCTATCTCATTCGAAAAGGTTCCGTAGAGTATAAAAAGAAGAGCATTACTCGCTAATTCAAGAAACTGGTTCAGTCTACATCGGACATGTTACGCCCACTTCTGGGAGCTCTTCAGACGTTGTCACTTCTATTATTTCTTATCTGTCTGGTTGTGGCATTTCTCTTGACAAGTTAGTGGTCATAGGATGTGATGGCACTGCAGTTAATACAGGTTGGAGAAACGGTCTGATTCGCCGAATCGAAATACATTTGGAAAAACCTTTACAATGGGCAGTTTGTCTTCTCCATTTCAATGAACTCCCGTTTCGACATCTGTTTCAATACCTAGATGGTAAATCTACGGGTCCAAAATCTTTGAGAGGGCCAATGGGCGAAAAGCTAAGTGACTGTGAAAAACGTCCAGTCATTGGTTTCAGGAGTATTGACTGTCAGATCGCGGCAATAGACAGAAATATACTAAGTAAAGATCAGCAGTATCTACTCGATATTTGTACTGCAATGAAGTCGAGAATCTGTAAAGAGGATTTGGCTGTACGAGATCCTGGCCATTTGTCACACTCGAGGTGGTTGACAACAGCAAATCGAACTCTCAGATTGTTCTTAAGTGAAGAAAGTCGCACACCTCAACTTCAAGAAGTAGTTATATTTATTTTGAAGTCATACATGCCAATGTGGTTTAGAATTAAGTCAAGTAAATACTTCACAGAGGGACCAAAACTTGTGTATGAATCAATACAATCTTCAAGATACATACCTGATGTGTTACGTAATATTGTCGACCCTGTGATAAAAACAAAATGGCTTTTTCGCCCATCCAGAACATTTAATGTTAGCCATAGCACAAGACAATACACAACACTTAAGAGAGCTCGGAATTCGACGAATTCTAAAGGTGATACAGATAGATCAAAAAAGAAAAACTATCAGAACGTTCATGCCGCCAAAACTGAATTGCAGCGCTCAAGATTACTCTGAAATTATAAACTGGATGGACTGTGATTTATCTTCTCCCCCATTATTAAAAAATATCAGTGACGATGAAATTAAATCACATATTCAAAGCGGCACAGTCCCTAATTGGGATATAACATTTAATGCATTTCCAGTCCACACACAGGCAGTTGAACGATGTGTGAAAGTCGTTACATAAGCTTCAGGAATTCTGTGTCTAGGGATGGGTTTATCAGAGCGACTCTGCTGTCAAGGTCAACAATGCCAAACTTTGACCATAAATCAAATTTCAAAGTTCCATCAGCTAAGAATGAATGAGACCATAGATGATCATGATCAATTGTTTCACATGAGTTTCTTGGACTTACACTAACCATTGAGCCACTGCGCCCGACAAAATAATAGATAACAATTGGAGCTATTACATTCTGTAAGAGGATAATTTAAAAATGTTAAAAATTATCGTTGCCAAACTTTTTAGCTCATGCGCGACCGGAAGATATTAACCGATTTTTTTTCTTCTTTTTTCCCTTTTTAGTCTCTACTATTAGCAACTTTTGCGCAGTATTACAACTTAAAAAAAAAAAATGTCGGCCCACCCTAAGGCACCTGCCTCCTCTGGCTTCACAGTAGCGCATACTGTCAACAAAATTTGCCAAAACCTTGTTGACTGTTTGTGACTTTATTTCACAAATGCCTCCGACGATATTAGCTTTAAGGGCTTTAATCGTTTCTGGATTGTCCGCATAACATCAGTGTTTAAGGGCGCCTATTTAAAAAATTTCTAACAGGGTCAAATCGTAACTCCGAGGCTAATTGACTTATTTTCAATAAACACAGTGTTTGTGCAACACAGCACTGACACTTAAAACAAATTTTGCAATATTTCCCAACGTTGTTCAAGCTTAAAGCGATTTATTGCGTTCTGCTGATGTATTTTTTTTTCCAAACATAATAAACTTCGAAGGAAATACAAATGTTTGCTTACACTGCGACTAGTTATGAAACTAACGAGCAGTCTGCTTTTAAGTATTATTCGAGGGAGAAAAGTAAATGGCTAACAGTTTACTATTCTTTAAATACATTATATCTAATTGTAATTTGTTGTAGGTTCTTAACTTTTAGTGACAATAACTCACGCAAAAAAATACGAAAAAGAGAGAGCGAAATGACTGCCAGTTTCAAAATAGCCTTTGATTAAAAAAGACTTGTATGTGAATGTGAACCACCCTGTATACATTGGTATGTATTGTTGTTGTAGTCACATCTGTGTATTATAAAATAGTCATATCTCCGATGGTTTCTCAACTTGTGGGTAAAAGGTAGGTCGCAAATCCAAAAATTAAGACGCATATGCAAGTTGGCCAAGATCCAACGATTTACTGCACCGCCAAGTCGGTGTATCGCTTTGATTAATTCATATTGTCTCTTTTCTTTAATCAAATGCGGAAACGCAAAGAGGAATCAAAGGTAAGTAGAGTATCCTCCTCACGCACGTAGAAACACCAATCCTTACAAACGTGTGAGCAGGGCCTAATAACGCGTTTGTTTGTTGGTAATTGTGGCAAGTGTAAATACATACTTGTCACGTTAGTAATGCAAAACTTTGATAAACGTTGAAATAGTAAAGTGAGGATTTTACTTCATGTTTGCGCCTTTTAGGGGCTCACGAAACTAAAAAGGTTAAAAAACGATGGCTTAAAAGATTTGCATATGGTGTCAGTGGATTTTAAAAAAGGCCTTTGATAGACAACCAAGAGGGTGCAGAGAAATAACTTCACATGGGCAATAACTTCACCTCGAGTGGGTAATAACTTCCCCTTTTTTTGTGAAGTTATTGCCCGCAATATGTAGGTTCACTTCACCTTCACTTTTTTGTGAGAAATAATTTCTCTTAACATTTTATGATAATTGAAGAACCGTACCTCGCACCTACTCCAAATCAAACAGTGACCCCAAGCAGGGGGTTGCAGGGAGACAACACCCCCCCCCCCCCCCCCCAACTGTTTATTGAATCTACTTGCGATTTCGCAACTAATCCCATAAACAGTGCAACCCAATGCTTGGGATCACTGTTTGATTTGGAGTAGGTGCTAGGGCAAATTGTTGAAAACGGCACCAATGGAAAGTGAAATAACGCTAAATTGGCCTTATTGCGCAATGCCTTATTTCATGGCACCAATATAAATTGCTAAAAATTAATTGTTATATTTTGTTATAAATGAAATTATACAAAATTCTCATTAATAAATTCATTTCACATTTCCTGTTCAGGTATAATAAACAAATTCTCAAATTATAGGTGGGAAATAATTTCACAAAATTTACTGTGAAGTAATTGCTCAAAGTCAGTGGGCAATAACTTCCCAAAAAAAAGTGAAGTTATTTCCCACTCGAGGTGAAGTTATTGCCCTTGAAGTTATTTCCCGGCAACAACCAAGAGAACTGTTTGGGTGGCGCTAAGACAGCGAGGAGTTTCAGAAACTTACGTGCAGGGGATGTTGACATGGATGATGGAATTAAGATAAGAGTGAGATGTCCCGAGGTGTTATCAATTAAAGTCGCTATCACAGAAGCACTATAGTCCCTTAATATTTACCAAAGTCCTTAATTATCTGCATGGAAAAAAGTGACTAACTCCAAGTGCTTGATGATGATGGTGATGGATAAATAATAAGCCGGGATCAAACGTCCCTGGAATGTGCACTTAATATATGGTGGATATATGGAAGGAAATGGGTATGCTATTAATCCGTTCTACCTGTGCTGGCCGTTTTCTGTTTCACTCTAACCTATTCCAGACATTTATATGAATGGAAAAGTGATTTCCAATTGCGATAGGTTCAAAAATCTGGGATAAACTATCAATAGCAAAGAAACTCATCCATCTTCTGTGTCTGATCAATGCACCCTTCGTTGTAAAGAAGGCCTTACACCGCAGCTGTGCACTCGGCGCTCAGATACATACAGTTTGCAAAGTGTTAGGCAAATTAACGGCAGCAGAACTTTTCGTTAAAGGAAAAGAAGCCGAAGAACTTATTACTCCTATACCATGTATTTCGCGATACGCACAGAAAAAATGTTTACACGAACAATTTCTTCAAGGCAATTCAAAAGGTTATATCAAAATATAACAACTCATCCATACAAAGTTCTTTCCCACGGGAACTAAATCGTTTTGCGAAAGTTAGTTTTCCGCTTTCTTTATATTCAGTTATTTCCATTCCGTCGGCCTAGCTCCATCCCCTTCCCATTCCGTTCAATCAATCACGGTCTCATGCAACTGATTGAATACACATCATAGAGTGCCACAATTTAATCTATGGCCTAAGGGCCAAATATGCCCCGAAGTTCAATATGCTCGATCAGCTTTCGACAAAATTGTAGTATTTACCTCCCAACTCAATATAAATATTATAACTAAATACTCCCTATGAATATGTACTTTAAACATTACTCAATTTCGAGGTGAAAATGTATTCATACTTGTGAAATCGCAAAAAGCTGCTGACCAGTCCAAAATCATACTCTCCAAATTTTGTCATATGACCGTCACCCTGCACTCACAAGTCACAACTTTACTCTTCCAAGGGCACAGTATAATAAATGTCTCCTTGTCTAATAAATGTCTTAGAAAAAGAAATTATAGTGGAAATGAAAGACCAAGGTGAAATAGACATTTAAAAAAAAATGCAAGGTTTAATCGACGTGTACAAATTCATAAGCGCAGATCACATTTAGCAGCTAAACTTGGATTGACCTATTTACGTTGGATCGAGAAAAAAATAGACTAACTAACCAGTTGTAAAGCATCTACATTTTTAATATGCACCTACATTTAAATACAGTGTGGGCCAAAAGCGACTTACTAAATCGAGTGATTATTTTCAAAGTAAAATTCAATTATGTAGTTTGGTCCTCTCTAAACCGCTGTAGTTCATTTTAGTAAATCTTTTATAAATACATTAAAAAAGAAAAAAAAAGAAAAACAAAAAGTTATGATTTGTTTCAAATTAGGAAGTCGCTTTTGGCCCATCCTGTATAAAAATTGGAATACCTGTCTCTCAGGCTAATTTTTTTAGTAAGCTAAGATAGTCCACCGAAAACTTTACGTATTCAAAGATATAGTAAGCAATCTCCTTCGCAAAGTTTCTTGCATGTTTCCTCCACTTTCACCAGCAATAACCCCGACCATTTCCTGTTGAATGATCTTGATCTCATTGACAATATTTAAACACCTCTACATTGAGATAGCCCCTTAAGAAATAATCAATGGCTCAAATCAGGGTGAAAATGGGGGCCATTGAAGCACTTCTCGTAAGGCGATCAGTCGAGCTGTGGCCCAATCCTCTTTAAACCATACGGCTGTATCATATTCACCCACTTTGGGCCGATCCAAATTCTTCAACTTGTCTCAGTATTAAAGGGAAGTCACCACAGTTACAGTGACCTCAATCTTTTAAAAAACACAGACTCAGCGTGTTTGAAACCAGATCACTGATACCTCATCGTTCACCCAATCTAACAGGACCGACCTCACTGCTCCACCTGATTCGGGGACCCTTCACTGATTTTTTGATGCAGGGACTTAATTATGCCCCACCCTGTATTTTGTCGATTTTAATGTTGACAATCACTTTGTTTCGACAAGTTTTCTTGTAGAACTTAGTAAGCTAATAGGTTTGTATCTGTTGCTATTGGAAAGTGTTGCAATTTAATGCATGAATTATTTCCTTCTTGATAAGTCACACATAAACTATCTTTAGATATTATCTTTATTTATTATGACCTACACAGCACTTCGAATTTAACATTCAGGTGAGCCCATTGACACATTAAACATCTTGCAACTCTCCCGCAGTTGTGCACGCAATTTAATGTTCAGGGATTTAAAGATTTCATTTAAACTGCCCCAAACAAGTGACGAGAAAAAAACGTTTTTTGGGCGAATTGTTGGGGAAGATATTGCACTTTTTAGGAGTTTGTCGAAACTCCATTTTGTGAACGTTTTTGGCAACAACTTTGTATGAGCGAATTGTTAAGGAGGATAATGTAGACAACTTATGTTGTCACTGTTTTTTGCGATTTAAAGGAATTCATCAAAAACACAAAGCATCCTTCATATCCATCAGGTTTTTTTGATAAACTAGTTTGAAAATGTTCCAAATTCACGCTGTTTGTTGATAGATGGACGGACGGACATGGCCGATTACAGATAAAGTGATTTTAGGGGGCTTACGACCAATATTAGTAAATAAAATACACCTGATCACTTTGGGAACCAATTTTATTCTGAGTTTCTTTTTCACAGTCTTAAGTCTAACTTACAATCATTTATTATTGTTATTGTTTTTTTTATTGCTAGTTGGTCAAGGGGTCAATGTGTCTTATGTACCTACGGTAAATGTGCTGTGCCGTTAGGTGGGTTGATGTGACGGAAGTGTAATGTAAGGAAAAAGATAGTGTACAATACTCTATCCAACTAAAATTGTCAGTACAGGGAAGATAGGATGTTTTTCTCTCAGTCTGGTTGCAATGACTTACATAAATCGGTCCCTCTTTAAAGCTCTCACAGGTTTGCCGTAGTGTGTATGATAATTCGTCATAACTCAGAGAGCAATTCTATTAGGGTAACCATCTTCCAATTTAAAATAAAAATATTGCGGAACAAAATAAATTCCGTTTATCTTTGTCTTTTTTTGGTAAGATAATAATAGGCGCGTTTTTTTAATAGTATCTCCAGTAGACCAACAAAATATATAAATTTCGTAACACAAAAATCAATCAAAACGAAAAATGTATCACTGTAATCCAATTTATTTGTTTATAAATATTGTAGAACATAAAATACTAATTTCTAATATCACTGCTCAACTAATCCGATGAGTAATTAAGTCTTTAGTAAGTCTCTTATTTCAGCCATTTTAAATGACTTGTTTTGGCTTGCTACAAACCCTTGCACTTGAGCCCTACATAAGTTGAGATCTTCCTTTTGGGAATTCCCATATTCATTGGCAAAACAGGCGTCATTCATCGGAAAAACAAAGACATCATACAAACAGGTATATAATGAGATGAAAGGATGTATATATGTTTTTTTTTATTTAAACTGTTTGCGACATAAACTCAATGAGCAAGATTTTCTAAAAACATTTCCCAGTCCTTTCCGCTATATGTATATTGTGAAAGGTAGACACAATCAGGCAATTAGAATACAAAATTATATAACCACGACGCAATGTCATATACCTAAACAGATGGTAAAAAAAACTGCACTTGTGCAGCTGTACAATACAAATACAATCAAATTAACAACACCCCACGAAATAATTCGTTCTCAAAAGCACCAAAACCGAAAATTCTTTGAAAAAATCCATAGAAAAACCCTTAATGATATGCTTCATTGCTCTTCTGATGAGCTTCAGTCACACACACTGCTTATTTTGGTGGATGATAATAGCAAGCGAACAGAAGACGATCATGTTCATTCCCATTCGGCTGTGTGGGAGACTGGTTGTGGTGGGTTGTATGCGAATTTGAGGAAAATTACAACAACAATTCCTTGGTATGGTTTGGTTTTTATTTCAGTGGCAATTCTTGCGCTTGAGTGCCGTAAGAGTATCTACAGGCACCACTGGTAGAAAAAAAGCTCCTCCATAAGGCCTGTACTGACAATTTTTGTTGGATAAAGTATAGGGAAATTGATTGTGGAAGTGTGTTTGGGATTTTGCTAGCGGATGTGCCGATGACTGCAATTAACTTATTATGGCATATTATAAGCTGTGAGGCCAAATCAAAATAAGGATAGGATACGAGTATAAACAAAAGAAAATTTCAGGAACCAACAGATAAGAATATACTGTTTAAGTTCATATTTTAGTTTTGCTGTGTTATTCATCCTTCTGATAAAGCTTGTCGAAGAGTTCCATAGCCGCACGGAGTCAATGAAAAACTTCCGCTCCCATGTTAAATAAGATTACCGATAGGGAATCAATTGGGCAGATATAGGGCCGAATTAACAAGGCAGCTAACGAGCAATATGTCACTGAATTATGTGAGTTTGACATTAAAACTTGTACTTCAAGGGGATGTGCAGCAAAACCCGTGCAGTGATGATTTTGTATGCAAAATGACACATTACTTACTGCATGTCAATTCATGCTGCAAGTTTTTTTTTTTTAAATTTGCACGCGCGAAAGGGATTTTTGTGTACCCTTAAAATGTAAAAAGTTACACAGCGCGGGCAGAAGGGAAATTTTGATTGGAGAGAGAGAGGAGATACCGATGCATGTTGGCTGTAAATGTTTGTAAACTGTAATGCGAAGAAAGGATACGGCTAAGGAACGATCCTTTGTATTTCACTTTTCGCCCGAATATAGGGTTAAGGGAGAACTAATGCGCATTCATACTATGACGGGTATTGCGGTTGAAACGTTCTAAGGGATTACCAAAGATGTCTCTATTTCTAATTCTACTGCAGTTCCAGTAGTAGAACAACACAATTTGGTACATTTTTTCCGGTTTGACGTTTCGTGAGGTGAAATTCCCCGGCATTACCTAACATTTTAGTCTGTTTCGCCGTTCAGTGATATTTAGGTCAGGCAAAAAGCATACTGAATAATGGCAATTGCTTACTGCACATCCGGTGGATGTGAGTTACTTCTTGCTGTAGCTCTCATTATTGGTTTCTACTCTAGCTGAGCAATAACTTATAAGATATAGGATAGATAGGCGCGTTGTATTGAGACTTATCTCAAGCTCAGCAATGGAAGTCCCATTAAAATGCTATGTTCACTTTTATATTAACCTTTAGTTTAAATGGCAAATTCGGAATACATATGGAATCAAACCCGTTTCTACTTTTTGTGAAACATCTGTTTTTGGTGAAATTAAAATGTTTTGTTAGACGTATGTATATTCACGGACGCAAGTCTCGAGTTTATTATTCCAGTACAATTAATCTAATTTTTACTTTCCAAATCGATTTTCCGTTCTACTTTTTATATACTGTCCGCGAATGAGTATGGATGCTTGGGGGGTATTATATTTATTTTATTTCCGCACCTAAGCACCCACTTTGGTGTCATTTCATTCAAGACTTCCAAGACTTTATCTTCGCTCTTTATGTTCACTCATGTGCTGACCTATTTTCTTCACTTGCGGTTTGTTTTGTAAAATTTTATTGAGCTCGGTATACACTTTTCAATAAATCCGACTATTATATCTTACTATGTGTATAGGCTTTCAATGAAATAAATAAATATGAAAAATATGAAAAAAACATAGGGACGGGCTACAGTCCGCTTGGGCGAACTGTTGGATACCCTATTCTTATTCCTATCCCTCATAGTGGGCGTGACAAAAGTCTAAGTAATGGTTAAATTGTTAAGAACGCTCTACATATTTTGTTATATAACATTTAAAGGATTTTATCAAAAAAACGCTCCCTAGCTCAAACTTGGGTGTTTCAATAAAATTGTTTTATTTAATTGTGGGCGTGTCAGTAGGCGGATTTAAAAAAATTAACACATGAGCATAAAGGGCCCCTAGAGAGTATATATTATAAATTTCAGCTCCCTAGCTCAAACTCTGGATTTTCAAAAAAATTGTTTTATTTATTTGTGGGCGTGTCAGTGGGCGGATTTTGAAAATATTTATACATGAGCTTAAAGGGCCCCTAGAGAGTATATATTATAAATTTCAGCTCCCTAGCTCAAACTTTGGATTTTCAAAAAAATTGTTTTATTTATTTGTGGGCGTGTCAGTGGGCGGATTTTGAAAATATTTATACATGAGCTTAAAGGGCCCCTAGAGAGTATATATTATAAATTTCAGATCCCAAGCTCAAACTTTGGATTTTCAAAAAAATTGTTTTATTTATTTGTGGGCGTATCAGTGGGCGGATTTTGAAAATATTTATACATGAGCTTAAAGGGCCCCTAGAGAGTATATATTATAAATTTCAGCTCCCTAGCTCAAACTTTGGATTTTCAAAAAAATTGTTTTATTTATTTGTGGGCGTGTCAGTGGGCGGATTTTGAAAATATTTATACATGAGCTTAAAGGGCCCCTAGAGAGTATATATTAAAAATTTCAGCTCCCTAGCTCAAATTTTGGTTTTTCAATAAAATTGTTTTATTTTTTTGTGGGCGTGGCAGTGGGCGGATTTTGAAAATTTTATATCCCGAGCAGTTTTAGGAGTCATAGATCATATATAAAAAATTTCAGCTTCCTAGCTCAAAATTCGATTTTTTCCAAAATTTTGTTTTTTTTGAGTTTGTGGGCGTGTCTGTGGGCGGATTTCAAAAATTCGTAAACTTGATTATTTCGGGACCCTAGAGAGTATATGGTTAAAATTTCAGCTCTCTAGGTCCAGTTTAAAGGCCTAATTTTTGCCGACGGACGGACGGACGGACGGACGGACGGACGGACGGACATGGCTAGATCGACATTACTATCAATGCTGATCATAAATATAGTAACTTTTAGGGGTCTACGGGCAATATTAAGGTATGTTACAAACTATGCGTCAAAATTAATATACCCCTAGAATAGGGTATAAACAGAAGACCGTCAGAAAAAAAATGAAATTTCTTTAAAAAACAACAAATTGTACTAGAATTATGCTTCGTCTCACATTATCCTAATGTAGGTACTTATTTGATTGTTCGATAATGTGTGGAAGCTGGAAGTCACTCATTCGTTCACTGATGTGATAATTCGGCCCTGTTTGGGTAAGCAAATCTGAATTGAAGTGAACTGAAATGCAGTTGAGTGAAAAATCGCAGAAATCGATCAAATTTGCGTAAACCAAAAACATATCTCACAATGCAATTAAAAGCAATGCAATCGAAGGCAACACTGAAACAAATTTCACAATCATACATTAAGACGAGGACGGGAAGTGGCGGTATAAGTTGTCCACATCAGCTTTCGTATGACTCCGTAAGTTGTTGTTACTGCTAGGTTAATTTATTCAATAGGGTAGGGGGACCATACAGTTTGAATATTGGAAATTAAGCAAGATCTAGTGGTGTATGCGATATCATAATGCAATTAGATTTTCTGGCATTTAAGCCAGGACTTGATTAAGAGAGTGTGGAACGTTATCTTTTAACTCTAGGGGACAGCTAAGCATCACCAGCATATTCGTGCATATGAATTGACCTGATTTATGAAATTAGGAAGATCATTGAAATTGAGGTTTTACATACAGGGGTGGAATCGGCTAAGGTGATAGTTGATAGTTGACAATAAAAATCATACCTTTACGTCCACGTAAGGTGATAATCAAATTGACAATCACCTTTTTGCAATGAATTTCATGTGACAGCTATTTAGGTGTCGCTTTCATACATTTTTGTTATTTTCATAGGTATACACCTCGGCTTCAACTCGAAATAAATTAAATACTTTAGTGAAAAAAGAATATACATATATTAAATAAATTCAATTTAGTGATCGCTTTACGCAGAAAAAGAGCAAAGAGGAGTTGATTATCAAAAACGACAATCAAAAAGCGACAATCAACTATCACCTTAGCCGATTCCACCCCAAGTTTTACATAAATCAGTTGAGCTGAACGCGACCGGCTCAGTTTGTATTGTCATGTTCAAAGGAGAGATGCTGCGAACCCCGTCAAAAAGGCAATAACAATTGCGAAAGAGATGCACCCCTAAAAACTCCTGGATCACACAAATGCAACAACACTAGCATATTATTAACCTCTGTGACGAAGTTTTAATAGATCGGGAGGCCTGCAGATATTTTTGTTGAGGTCAAGTCGGCGAACCTCACAGGCAGACCCTTGGCAATGCATTGAACGGAGGGTTATGATCTCTCTAGTCCCAATTATAGCCTTGTCATTAAAGAAAAGAGAGATATTACACGTTCTATTGATTGGTAAAAGGTTGCGAACGAATTAATTTTGTTTTATATGATAAATTTTAAAGATTTCGACACGTGCATGCACCTTTTATTAATTTATTGTTCGAAATTGGTCTTAGTGTATCAGTGATCTCTAGTCGTGTCAACCCAAGGATTTGCATACACGCTTTCTGACAGCTTTTTAGATTTTAAAATTGCCTAGATGTCATTTCCCGCCCTCACATAGGAACACATTTAAACCACTGTCGGACCAGTAGGGATGCAGTGAATTAGGAGGGTTATTAGACCTTTGGTCCAGATCATAACGTCGGCGTTAAAGAGAAAGAAGAAGGCATCCCTTGATATAAAGAAAAATGTATAGAATCAATTTGTGTTAGGTAATAGTCGAATCTAAAAAATATTTTCGCGGGTACTGAAAAAAATCGTTTAATTATTCTCTCCTTAAAGTTTTTATTGGTTCATTCATATATTTACAGATCTTCCAAAAATCAATTAAAAAAAAATGTCACTAAATGAGAAATTGTAGTTATTTTAGTTTCGATTTTGATCAAAAACAAAACAGTAATGCCCTTTGACTTTTCTAAATTGCTATCATAACTTTTTTACCGCTTTGGTAATAAAAATTATCTCATCAATCATCACTTTCAACTGCTTCTGTTGTGTATCATAAAGATCATCATCAGCCACTGGAAGCTCTGTCATTAATTAATTTCATTTATTATTATACTCGCAGAAAACTACTTCCACTATCTACTCCAATTTCCGATCATTTACACGTGCTGGGAATTAGATACTCATATCAGAGTTAGTAGTAAACATCCGAACCTGTGTTTTATGCTGAAATGATTGTACGTTGAATTCCGTTTCCAAATATGTATATATTGAAAAATTCAATTGTGGTTACCATCGGATGTAAGTACGGTGTCAATAAATAAACACATACTGTCGTATTGTTGGGGCACATGTTAAGTTTAAGTGACCCATTATGAGGTCGTTTATATCCGCACTTTTGTTCCTCGTCGTATTTTGATTTTGTTGACCTTGACTTTGAAGTTCGTATTTCGTTTAAATTATTTATTTTCATTTCGAATAAAATAACAAGAAAATTATTTTTAAAATCATGCTAAAAATCAATAGGGGTGTTCACGGTCACGATCCGATGCAACTGCCTACTGCTATCATTGCTAAAGTGCGAAAATGTTGCAGTATTTTTGTTTTGTAAAAAAAAAAAATTTGTAAACTTTAAAGCACATGCGCTGACCGGAAGATATGAACCGATTTTAATTCTTTATTTATCACTTTTTAGTCTCCCCAATTAGCAATTTTTCCGCGGTATTACGACTTGAAAAAAAAAAGTTGTCCCGACCCAATCTAATGCACAGCTCTTGAACAAATAAGTTGGGAGTATTGTCAGCTCTGACTATGTACATGATTTTGAAAGACCCTAATGAACCCACGATACAATTTTGGCATGTAGAAGCATATTTTTACCATTTTATTTCACCAAATTTCACGGCTTTTAAATAATTGGTAGGAAAATTGGAATAAAAAATAATGTGCAATTTATCGTTAGGTATATTAGGTACAAAATTGATTAAAAACTCTTCTTTGCATTCGTAAAGTTAAAATGGTGAAATTAAAATTGTTTTTTTTTTGGCAGTAAAAGTTACAACCCAATTAAATTGGCACTTCAGCTAACTTCCGCTATGCTCTTCTGCAGTCAACGCAGCGCTGTGATCGCTGGCACAGTTTGTTAAATAGGATGCAAATAAATATCCCTTCGCAAAATGCCCTATGGGTAATTTATTGTGCCAACCAATTTGGGGAAGTTTTTCTTGTTGTTGTTTTTATTACGAAGAAGATACGCTTCATGCACACACATACCACAAATCGCCGCCATTATATTGCCAATGTACTCCCACAATTTAATGCAAAATACCTTTTAGTATAGACAAAGTTTTGCAAATGGGTCCACGTTTATTGTTATTAACTTTCAAATGAGTGAGCGTTTTAAAATTTAAATTTAAAAACTATAATAAAGATTGTCTAAAAATATTATTCGTTCATTAAAAAATGTCTAGGCCTTTGTGTGAGCCTTGTTAAGGCCTTTCAAATTTGATTTAATACTTTTTAGGCGACTATTTAGTACAATTTTGAATACTTTTACAAGTTTTTTTGAGTCTTTTCTGGTCTTTCTGTTAGCTTTAGATTTGGTTGCTCTGCCTTGGGGGTGATTTGTCGCGTTTGGTAGTTCGGTGTGTTTTGGTGTGTGGTTAAAGCCATTGTTTGACCGTCGACTATATTTTTACTTTATAATAAAGATAGGTTAAATTCGCAACAAAAAGAAGAATGAAATCCAACTCCGCCCATAATTAAAACAAGTTTCACACACACATACCACAAATCGGTGCCATTATTTTGCCGTGCTTGTATAGTTGAATGAAAAATACCTGTTTTAGTGTTAACTGTTTTTTGCAAAGGTTTCCACGTTTATTGTTAATAACTTTCAAATGAGTAAGCATTTTAAAATTGAATTTGGAAAACTCAAGTTTAGATTGCTTAACAATATTTATTGGTTAATTGAAAAATGTGAGGGCCCTTGTGGAAGCCGTGTAAGGCCTTTCAAATTTGATTTAAAACTTTTCAGTCGACTTTTTAATACAATTTTCAATACTTTTCTAAGTTTTTTCGAATGTTTTCCGGACTTTTTTTGTAGCTTAAGATTTGGTTGCTTTTTCATATTATTTATTATTATTTTTTTATTTAATATATTTAAATTATTTCATACATGCGAAGCTTTTCAAATTTGCCGTTCGGATTGCCTTGCGTGCGAACAGTCGCCTTTGGTATTTCAGTGTGATTGTGAGGTTAAGACCATTGTTTGACCGTGGACCTTTTTTTTATTTTCATGCGTAAGCATTATGAAATTTGCAACAAATTGAATGCAAATAGCGTACATATAACGAACATTTCAATTCCAATCAATACAATATATACGGACCTTATTCTGTCAGTTTCCATATACAATCCTGAATAATTTACAACAAACTTGATTTCATTTCTATAACGAAATCAAATGGTTTCCGAAATCAGAAAACCGCGACAGCGGAAATTCCAAAATTCAAAAATCTGGCAAATAGCGGCGAACTATTTGGGTTACGAAATCCGATAAATGCGAAGTAGGTTCCGATATCCGATTGCTTCCGCTACATTGCATCCGTTACAATTCTTCCGTTGCAATTATAATTTTACCCTCAATGCGCAAAAAAAAGTATCACTTCAAAAAATAAAAGATTTCGGCCGACTCTACCGTGCATACTATTTATAAGAGGCTATTTACTTTAGACGAAAATAAGCCAAATTCGGCTGACAAAATAATTAAGAAAAAATGTCCCCAGCTCTTAGTCTATAAGTGTTACCGTTATTTTTAATTTTTATTTTTTGTTTCCATTTGAATTTTTTTTTTTTTTGTTTTTTTTCTTCCATAGTAAAAAATGTTTGTATCTAACTGTTCTACACAAAACCGTTATTTTTTCTTGTCGTCTGAGTTATCGTACTCTTGCCTAGCCGATCCTCAAGTACTTTTGGCAGCCGGTCCTTTCATGTATAGTTTCAGCGGTTGTAGATTGAGAATCACTGCCATACAAACAGTTGGTGTCGTTCTTATTCCCTGAATCGCTGGTGGCTTGAATTGTGGTATGTTTCCTTTGTTTCTAAATAGCATCAGTATTTTATGGATTGACCCCGAAACCAAATTGTTGTGTTCACATGTTGATTATCCATACCGTAGTGAGTTTTCTAACAGTTCGCTTAGAGTTGACAGAAATTTTCGAGTCGCAAGCAGTACTACATTGTCTTCATGTACAATTACTTCAACCCCCCTGTTTTTTTTTTAATTTCGTAAGCATTTCATTAATGACGAGGACTCACAGCAGGAAATTATTTCTGCTTGTGGTCTGCCTCTGGAGGCAGTTACTCTTAGGTCAATATGTAAAAGTTTTGCATTTATGTTCCTTTCATTGAGCAAGCTCATAATCATATTAGTGAGAGACTGATAAACCTTAAAAGTCGATTACGCTCTCTCCAACGCAAACGTTTCAAATAGTTGAATGCTCCTTAAATATCTAGAAACGCTGCTAGTAACTATTTTTTCTTTTGGTGATTTTTCTATATTTCTTATGACTTTGAGGAGCGCATTACCAATCCGAATAACCTATACCAAACTTCAAATTCAAATTATTCGAAAAACTGACGAAGGAATTGAAAAACTTTCACAATACTAACTAATATTCACTTTTATTATGAAGATACAAGTATTATTCAAAATGGATGTATATATTGAAACGGGAGAAAGATTATACTGCACTTTATTTTTAAAAAAGGAACAAAAAGAGAGGAAGAATACTTAGCATATTAGTCGAAAAGGACACTACAAATTAGGTACCTAAAATCATTCGCTACTTTGTGACTCATCTGGATTCTTACAAACACGATTTGTCAGACATCTGTACGTAGTCGATTCTAATGAAATTCTAAATTTTCTTAAACAAGTAAATAGTTGTAGTTTTTGTTTTTGTTTACAGACATCAAGTCAAAAGATGATCGGAAAACTTTTTTCATTGAAATTCATAGATAAATAAACAAAAACAAATTTGGAATGAGTGCAATTTTTTTTATAAAATATTCCGTTTGAGCAAAACAAATATTATTCATTTAGTTGTATAGCTAATAGATATGCGATAATATTTTGGAAATGATAAATATGTTCCTGTTGACTGAATACTGACAAATATTGCACAAATGAAATATTTTATTTCACTCTGGTAATGGTAATCATATTTATAAAGGCTATTATCCAACTAGTAAGTGCTAAACTAACTTATTTGGAAAAAAACGTTAATACATAAAAGCTTCCTCTTGCAAAAATTACCTTGAAGTGAAATCTTATTTAAACCAACTAATGAATAAAGAATATTTGCTTACGTTTTTATTTTCATAATAGCAACTGATCTAGCATCAAAAGTTATGTCGATCGAGTCATGACCGTCCGTTCTTCGCAAGTTTCAAGGCTTTTAAATTAAAGCTAGAAGAATGAATTTCGAAACACACTCGTAGACTCTCCAAGTGTTCAAGTGCCTAACTGGCAATTAAAAAGATTTTCCAGAGCTCCAACTATATGAGAATAATTGTTCTATCGAAAAATTTACCTCTTCGCAAGGTTGTGTAGACAATCACCCCTATTGCAAGTGACAATTGATAATTGACTATTTTCAATGTGTGCTATTGTGAACGAAGGATTCTAAAGGATTTTGTCAAAATCGTTCACAATAGCACACATTGAAAATTGTCAATTATCAATTGTCGATTGACACTCGCATTAGGGGTGAATGTCTTTCTTATCAATAAATTTGCCCATAAAAATTTTTGTTATCACGTAGTAGTAGTAGTAGTAGTAGTAAGTGACTATTTATTTCATAAAAAATATATTGTTTACAATTTTCTTAGTTTCTTAGTCTATATGGTTTGGCTGAAGGCCGTCTACCAGATTGACATAATAAAAAAGTGATTCTTTTAAGTTAATTAAAATAACATTTCGTTTCTAGAAGTTTTCTTCGATAATGCGATTTCTATAGTGCATTGCATTTACAGTGTAGTTATACAATGTATCCCAGCCTCGGTCACCGTTTAGTGCGCTTATCGTCTCCTCTAGCTCGAGTACCTGCGATCCAAAGAACTTTAGGCGGAATTCCTTTAGCATGGGACATATCCCGACGAAGTGGAACACATCCTCTCGCTCCTTGAGGTTGGTTGGTTGGTTGGTTGAAAACCGGCCCTCGATGTGGATGCACTTAGACCAGAAATAGGTCCATTGTGCTTCCGATGTGTAAGGTGGGTGGGTCACCCTCTTACTCAGGGAACCATTTGCTCCTCTGAATGAAGGAGCTAATCCTTGCTGTGCAGGCGTTGTTAAGATCGTTTAGATCATTGAAAAGGTATTCACCCAATGTAGCCTTCCTAGTGTTGGCGAGTGCAGGACACGTGCAAAGGAAGTGACTGATGGTCTCCTCTTCTTCCTCGTCCCTACAGCTTCTGCAGAAGTCATTGTAGGGGATGCCCAACCTTTGGGCATGTCTTCCTATAGCACAGTGCCCGGTGAGGGCGTTTACTAATTTCGAGAGGGTTCCTCTCTTATGCCTCAGAAGTCCGATGGACCTGGATTTGTTTAATGTCGGCCAGAGTAGCCTTGCGGTGTTGCACTGGTCGAGTTGGTGCCAACGATGGTTGGCTTCGTTCACCGCATTGGTGTCTATGAGGTTTTTAACATAAGACGTTGGCGCCTCGATGTCGGTGACGCTTATGCTATTTAAACCAGAAGAGCCTCGTCGGGCCAGTTCGTCAGCTTCACAATTCCCTCGTATGTCACAGTGACCCGGCACCCAGCAAAGGGTGAGGCTATACTGACCGGCTATCTCGTTAAGAGATGCACGGCAGTCTTTCACTGCCTTGGATCTTGTAATGCTGGATGCAAGGGATTTGATGGCCGCCTGACTGTCGATGTATATTACAATATCTGATTTCGATATCGTATTAACCGACAGCCAGGCAGCGGCTTGGCGGACGGCGGTGACTTCGGCCTGAAAAACGCTGCAGTGTTCTGGAAGGTTAAAAGAGAGGTGAATGTCCAGGTCTTCAGAGAAGACTCCGGCACCGACTCCGTCCTCCGTTTTGGACCCATCCGTAAAAATTGACAGCGATTCGTGGTGTACGACATGACGTTGTGTCCACTCGGTTCTGTCTGGGATTTGATGTTTGTAGCCCAGGTTGAAGTTGTATTCAGTGGGCAGGTGGTCGGTGACCTTAGGGAGATGTCGATACATCGATAGTAAATTGTCATGTCTAGTTTGTTGCTCTGTCCATTGTTTGGAGCTTCTCAGTCTTATTGCTGAGCTGGCAGCCAACTGTTTGCCGACGATGTCGGTCGGGAGAAGGTGGAGCATGGCTTGGAGCGCCGCAGTGGGAGAGGTTACAAAGGCTACACAAAATTGGGAGCTCCGGGCGATGCGGTATGTAGTTCAATTTGGTTATCACGTCATACCATATGTTTGGGTCCATGTTAACAAAATGGTTTTCTGCCATAAGCTCCTGAAAACGAAAAGAAAAGAAATAGCAACGGATTTAGAAACTGACCTTTTTACAACTCGCCCGGTTTAAGTCGTTTTGACCAAATTTGCAACGTTTAGTTGTAGGTATTGTAAGAAAACCCAAACGAAAGTGTTTCTCAATAGTAAGAAAACCAAAACAATAATATTCCAAAATAACCGAAGACTTAAGCCGATGCATGCCACGCTCACTTTGGGGAATATGAATATTATGGATGGTGTATTCAGCGTTGCAGGGAAATAACTTCAAGGGCTTTAATTTAACATTGGCAATTACTTCTTCTCGGGTAGGCAATAAATTCACTTTTTTTATATGAAGTTATTGCTACCAATGGGTGTCAATAGGAACATGCATGGGGTATTCAGCGGTGCAGGAAAATAACTTCACGGGCAATAACTTCACCTCGAGTGGCAATAATTTCAATGTTTGATGTTAAAGTATTGCATACTATGGGTGAACAATAACTTAACAATAACGCATAAAATCGCGAGATTTTTTAATATAATTTTACCTTATGCTCAAAAATTCAAAATCTTGCCCCTTAAAACTTTAAACTGCTTACCTTTTGCACAACATTTTCAAATCAGTTACAAGTTTTTGACAGAAAGCTTTCTAGTTTATTAGCTAATATTTTCATTGTCAGATGGTTGGCCCGGCAATATTTTATCTGACAACGTTGTCAGGTTAAAAATTGTCAGTTCACACGGTTGCCAGAAGTTTGCTTACCGAAAATTGGCAGATCCGTTGACAGGCATTGTCAGGCAAATTAAAGATTGTTTTTTTAATTCTGCATCAGTGAAATGAATTTGAGAAACATGAAATAATAAAAAAAAAGAAAATAGAAACGGAACAAAAAAAATGCACTTGCGATTGTTTTGGCCGCATACGTATTGGAAAGCAGCGAGGAGAATGAATGGCCAGAGAAACGTTGGCGTGTTTGAATGAACGGGTGGCCCGCCGTCAACAGGAGGGATTTTACGGAAATTGCTCGTCGATTTAAGAGCTGAGGAGCCAGAGTTGTATCGCATATTTTGCGCATGAATTCTAAACAATTCGGTGATCTGCTAGCTTTGGTGACTCCATATATCCAAAAGCAAGAAATGAATAAAATTTTATAAATGGCTGACCTTAGATGGCAAAATTTAGAGGGGCATAGGGTGTCTAGAGCACTTTGGCCTCATTTGGACCAGGAAAGATCTAAGGAATTTCTCAAATTGACCAGGGAAGAGCTTAGAACAGTAGTTGGGATTATGTCGGGGCACTGTCTCCTAAGGAAGCATGCTAGGCGGCTTAGACTGGTAGATTTGGATACAAGCAGGTTCTGTGGTAATCTACAAGCCGAGGAAGACATAACGAACATACTGTGTGAGTGCGAGGGCATACACGGAATGGTAGGAAGTTTCAAGGAGAATACTTCTTCGAGGAATTAGGGGAGCAGAGCGGCACAGACCACAGGAAGCTGGTAAAATTCTGCAGGAAGATTGGGTGTTTTGTCTAGGAAAAGTGTTTTAGGTTTTTCGATGGGCACTTCTGATATCTAGTGCTTCATGCGAACTGCATACCCCTGTTTTAACCTAACCTAAGCTAAGAAACGAACATATATGGGGGACCCATCTACAGAGTTGAGGTAGATAATACATACGTGGTATCACAATGGACCTAAATTGGTCTAAGTGTGTCGGCTTCTGCCGACAGCCACCTAAACCTAACCTAAGAAACGAATATGCACGCGAACATTTTAGCGGCTGAGCAGCTTGTGTTGACTTTACGATAGCCGTGTTTCTTTGCACGCGGATATAGGGATAATTTGAAATTTTCATGTAAAATACAACAACAACTTATCCTATATACGCTAACTTTAGCGGGGATAGCTATCGCCCCTAAGTCAGTTAGCGGGGATAAACAGTGCTTCCAAAACCAATTTTCTTCGTTTCTGATGAACCGATGCAATGAATTTTTCAGGATATGTCAAAGTTTGACATCCCTCCGACCACTAACACATCCCGCCGAATATTTTGTTCGATATTTTATTATTATTTTTTTTTCAAACTGTATTATAAAGGTAATTGAATTTAGCAAATCTGTTAATGTGAAATAGTTTTTCATAATTTTAGAATATGCTTGGCATCAATTTCAAATGGCGGAAGTAAATATTTTTCAATTTCAGGATTTTCAATACAAATTTCTTAACTACAACTTACAGCTGTGTCACGGTGCATATGTGCTGCCAAGTTTTTTTTGATGAATTCTTAAGCGGCGATGGTCGTTTTCTGATGCCATCCCTATATCCTCGTGCAAAGAAACACGGCTGATATCTAGCTAGGAGAACTATATTGGCTTCCAATATACTGGCTTAACCTTAGAACCGTGTATCCTCTGATCAACACATTTCCGTGTTTTGGGGAGCTGTACTCCCCACTGCTTTTATATGCAAATTAACCAATAATTTAAAGCAGTGAATTGCTTATTGGTTGAATACTTTTATTAAGTACCTACATTAATATGAAAATGGAAAATTATGTAAAATGATAGTCAGCCTTATTGCGAAGATCAATCGACAATTAATAATTGACTATTTTCAATGTGTGCTATTGTGAACGATCGATATTTGATCGATTTGATATCGATCATTTGATATTTTTGTCAAACGCATTTTTTTAATTGACTGCAATTGACAAAATCCTTTAGAATCGTTCGTTCACAATAGCACACATTGAAAATAGTCAATTATCAACTGTCGATTGATCTTCGGAATAAGGCTCAGTGTTTTTTACATTTTTTCCGGAAACTGTTTGGAGGAGTGAACGTTTCTTTTGTTGTGATCCATCAAATCCATTGCAATTTTAACGGAACGCTTCAGTGGAAGTCTGCACAGGTTGTCTAGATGCGTTTGAACTAACTCAAGTGCCAACTCTTTGAGAAACATTTTTCGCTTTGGAGATTTGTTATTGTTCCAAGCCGGATGGCATAGCTCAAACAGTCAAAAAGCTGCAAGTCCAGCCACGTCAACCATGTTGTGAAAAATCACCATCGGCCAACGATTGCTTTTCCTGTTGCAGGTGTAGCCGCGTATCATTTTGTCGAATTTGTCGACGCCACCTTTGTGTTCGTTATAATCATGAATTATGATTGGTTTCCTTGTATTTTCATGTATCGGCTCGGAGGCATGGGAGGTCGACATTAGTACAACATTCTTTTTGGAGTTACTCGTGAGAAGCAGAAAACTGAAGCAAACGGACCTCTTTTTCATATTCTTCAATCGATGAAAACAGCTTGCGTTTGTTGGATCAAACTGTACCCACTAGAGTTGTATTGTGGGAATACATATCCATTGCCAATGGATAACTCGTAAAAAAGTTGCCCATGGTAATGTTTGCCCCAATATTCAAACTGCGCTCGGCAAGTCGAAGAACCAAGGCATGTGAAATTCCAGTTGATCTTTGTTCGTTTGTCTGAGTACCCAAATAAATCTCAGCTGATACCGGAGTTCGTTTTGGAATCCACAAGCCAAAATATTTTAATTCCATACTTTACTGGCTTTGATGGTAGGTATATACTGACGAAAGCAGCATCTGATTCTCGACGTTACTAACTGCTCATCAATCGTTAGTTCTTTGGATGGAACAAAAGCAAACTTCAAATTCATTTGGAAGATAATCCATATACGGCGGAATGGAGCCAGATTATCTCTCTCAATCGAGCTATACGGGTTCTTGAATCATCAAATCGCAAAAAGCGGGAGATTTGCTGAAATCGCTCCAATGACATCACTGCCCTATAGAATGGCATATGGGATTTATCGAATAAATCTGTAGCTTGAACTGAATTTGATTTCTCTGCGCCAGTATACAGTAAAATGCCAATATAAGCATAGATCTCATCGACATCGGTATTATGCCAAGCTCGCAGTCTTTTCGGATTATTTTGACGCTGGTTATCGGCAATTGCCCTTTTAGCTTTTCTATTTGGCTCTAAGACAATTAATTCAATAACAGCAGTTGGCAGATTATTTGTCGACAAAAGTCTCTGGGCTAAAAGAGGCATCTTCCATTCTATTCTTCTTCATTTCCTTAGATCTCCTTTGTTCTGCAGCACTAGGAATCGACCACCAAATAGTTTTGTCATTTTTGCCTGGGCCCATATATTTCTGGCCACGATTTGCCACAGCTGCTAAGCTTGAAAGCAGACTGTTTTTCGACGAAAGTCTCGGTGCTACAAGGAGCAGACTCCAATAGACAAGTTTTCATTTGATCAGTCCTGGTTTGCTCTGTAGCACTGGGCATCGACTACCAAACAGTTTTGTCGTTTTTGCCTTGACCCATGTATTTTTGCCCACGATTTGAACAAAGAATATTGTCTTGAAACATTTGTTAATAACTTTCAATGAAAACTTCCCAACTCAAACAGGATAAAACGCGATTGAAACCGCAATCCCATACAAAATGTACTAAGGAAAATAATGGGGAGTACAGCTCCCCAAACACGTATAGAGGTAGCATTGGTTTATGCGCTCTTACACGAAACTCATTGTAAATTTGAATTTGATTCCAATACTTTTGCAAATGTAACGGTACATTTCACACAATATGCTGAGATATTACGTTGGTGTTCAATAGTTCGTTGTTTGTATTCATCATTCAAAAGTGTATGGGGAGTGCAGCACCTGGGACCACTTACTTTCAACTTTTTTTCGATACGATTTTTAAATTTTTGGATTTTTTTACAGTTTAGACTGCGAAAGTCGTAGAATGTCAGCCGGTCGAAATGTTCGATCATTTTCTGCGTCGATGTATTCACTTATTTTCACAAAAAAAAAATTCAATTCAAATATTTAAAGAAAGCAGCATCGAAACTTTGTTTTCCCCGTTCAAATGTGAAAAATAATTATCTGACAATAAATAAATTGTCAGACGTCAAGCACAGCACATTTGCCAATAGTAACTGAGTCTGCAAATGTCCTAACGCCTGACAATGATCTGACAATGTGTTTTCTGCAAATATTGTCAGACAAAATTGTAAGTTCACACGTTTGTAAGGCATTTGGAAATAATAAATATATTCCTGTTGACTGAATACTGATAATCAATATTGTCAGATCAGGCAATCGCCTGAACATAGCTTACAGATGTTTTGTATCAGGAACATAAAGGAGATT
Source organism: Portevinia maculata (assembly GCA_949715645.1). Lineage (NCBI taxonomy): Eukaryota > Metazoa > Arthropoda > Insecta > Diptera > Syrphidae > Portevinia > Portevinia maculata. The sequence goes on from OX454527.1 coordinate 84,256,230, forward strand.
ACTTCCTTCCTTAAACTTTCATAAAACTCAAAACTGCATCGAATAACTTTTTTGTTGTATCATCAACCATTAAACCTGCATCAATCACGTGAAACATCTTTCCCGGTATATTTTGGCAGCCGGCAGCATAGCCATAGCCATGTCTGTATTCTTAAATAAAGTATAACTTGTACACTTTTTGTTATCAGTGAAAAATAAAGAAAAAGATAATAATATTAATAATAATAATAATAATAATAATATATTGTGAAATCAATTTGTTTTTTCTTGAAAAACTGATAATAATTTGCTGGTTCAATTTGCACTTCCATTTTTGTTCTTCCACTTTTCCTTGTCAAAAACCGATCTCAGACTGAGTTCAATAAGATCATAAGTAGCCAAATACCAACACAATTGTGAAGAACATTACAAATTATGGTTCCTTGTTTACGTTAACACTTCAAGACTTAATCACCCATCATGACCATTAATAAATTATCATAAAATATTAATAGAACTTGTTTCCCACAAAAAGTGAAATTATTGCCCACTCGAGGTGAAGTTATTGCCCGTGAAGTAATATATAATAACATTTTGCATTCAATGACCCGCTCCCACATTGAAGTAATAAACTTGAATTAAAAAGTAAACAAACAATTTAGCTTCCTTAAACATTTGTGTGTACAAAGTTATATTACTGGTACCTAGAATTTGTTTCTCACACCATTTCGCAAGGGATGCGATGGTTAGGTGTATCGATTTCTATAAATAAGGCTAGAAACTATCTCTACTTTAGGTAACTGGGTTGACGGGTCAAGAGAATCCTGTGCCCATCACACTTAGGTCAATTTAAACACTTTGTGATATCTCTTCTTTAACGTATGACCATATTTGTTTATATAGACAAGAGCCCGAAGTAATTTTTCGGTCTAAGAGGTAACCGAAAGATATTTGCATTACTGTGTAGCCTGGGTAGAGAGTGTATCGAAAATACTAGTCTGGCAGCAAATTGTGGCAGCCAAAGCTTGTGACAGCGCGTTGAATATGCGTCATTTTCCACAATAGTAATAATAGTAATAATAAGTGTAACCACTTGATTATAGCCCTAAGCGAAAGAGTAGATCAGCTTATACATAAAAATATTGGTCCAAGACGTTTTGGGCGCCGCGAAGTCCTTGCCAGACGCAACTAAAGTTCAGGATCAAACCCATTTTTTAATATTTGACTATTACGACATAAGGCATATTTCAAAGTCCTATAATACCTGTTAATGTTGTCAATAGCAACATATTTTTAGATACCGTATAAATATTGATAAGGAATGACCATTAGTAGTTAGAAGGTTTAAAGGGCAACGTAGTGTAGTAAATTGATTTTGAATTTTGAGCTTTGTATCTAAAGTTTAATAGAAAGGAAGTTTGTACTGGTACTCTCTATAAAACCGCTGATTCCGCTGATGGTTTAACGGTGGTTTTTTCTGAACTTTAAGCCATTTTAAATGATTGGCTCTTCTTACCGTCGAAACACTAGCACTAACGCCCGCTTTTTGCTTTATTTTCGCAGCTGAGTCGCAGGAATTGGACGCACCTCGCAAAATTGCTCTTCTATCAGCCCCTGTTGTGGCCGTTTTATATCCTCCTTTCATATTTTTCCCGTACGTCTCTTTATTTCTCAAGTACGAATAGATCAAGTTAAAGCTTCGTCCAATTTTGGTAGCTATAGCACGCAGTAAATCGATCTTAGCCTTCTCAACACTGCTTGGTGATTTTTTTTCTACCCATCGTTCTCAAAATTTACAAACAAATGACAATTAAATAAATTAATTCACTCAGAAAACTTTAAAAATTGTTTAAACGGGTTAATCTTCTCGGAACACACATGAACAATGAAGATAATGACTATTATGTACCTATTTAGTTGACGCAAAAAAAAAAAACTGCATTTTTCCGTATGAAATGCTTTGGGAGAGAGCCAGAGAAAAAGTAACGGTGCTTTTTGAATTATTCTTTCTCATTTCTTTTGGCAACATTATAGACAAATAGTTAGCAACATCAAATTATAGATTCATGTACATTATGTGGAAATAATGAGCCATATAGATTTGAAAAAGCTTGTACCTATTCAGTTAGAACGGAGTGTAAAAGTCCTTTTTTGTTTTAATCAAGTCGCAGTAAAAAAATAGATCTCAATAAACTAGAAAACTTTGTGTCTATAATTTTTAACTGATTTGAAAATCTTGTGCACTAGGCAAAGAGCCTTAAGATTTTAGGAGCAAGCTTTTACATTTTTGAGCATAAGGTAAAATAATATTAAACTTTTATAGGTTTTGACAAAAAGTTTTCTAGTTAATTGAGAGCTATTAATTTTTTTTGCAATTCATGTGATTAAAAATAAAAATTCTAATAGTTTGCAATAAATAAGGAGAGTTAAAATTTAAAAAAATTAATTCGCACGAATTTTAGCAGGATGGGAGATCAGAAATGGAAAATAACTTGCAGGTGACATAATCGCGACTGTTACGTTAAAATATGGTTTCATAGCGCTTTGCGTAAGCGTCACATTACGACACCGTAAGCTCTAGTGTGGGACATGGAAAATTGTAGCTTTCCTTGTTGTAAATAGACCTGACCCTCTCAAACAACTAGTACCTACTCTAAGCGGAGCAACAAAGTTCCGTGAAGGTGCTAAACCATTTTTTGGGTCTTATTTCATTTTCAGAAATTTCATAATGATTTTCAATTCCAATTCTAAAAATGAAATACCTAAAGTCCAAAAAAATTAATATTTTTTGTTATTGCACTGGGAGTATTATTTAAGGGCCTTATTTCATTTATTTATTTTTCTGCGTTATTTACGTTGACTTAATTTTGAAGCGCCCTTTTTGAGTTGTTTCCCGTTTAAAAAGATTGGTTTTTAACTTCCCAGTTCTGGCTAAGTTATTGTAATTGGTCCGAAAATGAAAATCGTGATTACAACATATTCTAAAACTTGAAGGTTCACAATATGTTTTTTAATTGTTTTTAAGAAGATGTATGGGTGTGCGTGTGTGTGTACGTGCGTAAACTAATTTCATTCATATCGACTTCGTTATTGTCGCAATCGACGCGTGTTGATGTATATATGATCTGAACGCAATTATTTTGGATTCGGTCACTCGGTTTTTTGTTATAATAAAAAGGCTGATTAACATCGCATCATTGGAGATGTTATTTTAATTGGTCCAAAAATGAAAATCGTAACTAACAACATATTTTATAATTTGATGGTTATAATATTTTTTTCAAATGTTTTTAAGGAGATGTTTGTGTTTTTTTTTTTTTTTTTGGCTGTGCCATGGGATGTAGTAATCTTCAAAAGATGGCATTTACGATTCGCAAACCCTAATAATCGATGCCAGGAATGCCCCTACGTACTAATTCACACGCAGCAGGTATTACGTCGCGAAGCTGTTTAGTAATTCAAGCTATGCATCTTGCTTTGTGTCAGTTGCTTCAGGCGCTTCTGCTGCTTCTGCTAATCTCCTAAGCTTTTCTACTCTCCGCAGCTCATTTTACACAGTTGTTAGGTGGTTACAAAGAACTGCGTAGCGCGGTAGTTGGCATTTCCATTTAATCGATTTGTCCAGGTCGAAATTGTCGGAATCAACTTGTAAATTCCATCTGCCTTTTGTAGTGTTGTCCCACCTGGTCTTCCACATAGGTATTGAAGTTGTTCTTTCTTTCTCTTTTATTCTTTCAGTCTGGATTGCTCCTGTTGATACGGTATTCTCCTCTTGTAGATTCTCAGCAGGATGTAGAAGCCGCTTCGTCCGAGATGGTTCGAAAACCGCAGATCGTCCTTAATGCGCTGAGCCTGTATGCGGAAACAGGGGGTGGCATATAGAAAGACTGAACTGACAATCCTAGATAGAAGGATTCTCCTATCATATCCAGGTCCCCCGATGTTGGGCAGTATTCGAGAAAGTGACGCTTGCAGTAGTAACCCCATGTTACTCGAGTACTCCACGTGCGTTTTAAACAGTAGCCTGTTATCAACTATTACTCCTAGGTATTTTATATTTTCTTTTGATCAGACTATTTGATGCCCTACCCGAATGTAAATGTATTCCACAATTTGTCGACTTTTTATTAGGACTGCCTCTGTTTTGTGGTCAGCTAATTCTAGACCGGCAGATACTAGACAGTCTTTGATTCGATCAATTGTTTCATTCGTGGCTGACTCTATCTCGTAAATGTGCTTTGCCACTGTAACGACGGCAATGTCGTCAGCAAACCCAATTACTTGGACTCCTCGTGGCAGCTCAAGCCTCATAACTCCGTCGAACATGATGTTCCATAAGAGGGGGCCCACTGATCCTTGTGGTAGGTACTCCCGCAGAGACGTTTTAATATTTCAATTCTTCATCAGTTTCATAGCTCAGCTTTCTGTTGGTAAAGTATTTGGCTACTATCCTCCGTAAGAAGTATGGTGTGTCCGTCCTGGCTAGTGATCTTCTGATGAACGACCAGTTTGCCGAGTTAAATGCGTTTTTGATGTCCAGGGTCACTACTGCACAGTATTCTTTTGTGATATATCGCCATTATTTCCCTTTTATTGCTTCAGCTGCTGCATCGACTACCGCTTTAATGGCCTTGACGGTAGTCGGACAGTGCTCCTTTTTCCTCTGCTACCGTGAGCAATCTGTCGTATATAATTATGTCAAGCATCTTACGTATAGTGTCCAACGGCATATCTTCTTGTACGTATTAAACAGCTAATCCGATGTGATTATTTGGATGTCCACTGTTACGGCCTCCATAACTTTATTACATGTAGTAGATGGAATTTGGGGAACCAGATGCTCAACTTTGGAGCTGAGCATTGTCGGACAAGTTATTTGTGGAAACTTGTTGCCCTTTAACTTAATCATTACCATCCTATACGCCGTACCCCACGGATTAATGTCCGCTTCCTCGCTTAAAGCCTCTTGTTTTGCTATCCTTAATTGCCTTCTTTAAGTAGCGTCGCGCCTTTAGGCACTTTGCTCTGAGTGTTTTAATTTCCTCGTTCCACCAGTAGCACGGTGCTCCCCTTCTGCTCGCTTTTCTTCTTTGCATTGATGCTTCGCAATCTGCGCTAATGATGCGTATACGTTGATGCGATTGAGTGTCCGCTGAGTCGCCTTGAACCAGGTTTCCCGCATTCAACATTTCCTCGAACGTATCCTGGTCAAATGATTTGTCCTGCTATTTTGGGCCTGTTAGTTTGGGGCGTTGCAAAGAACTCCTTTCTTTAGTCTCGAATATTATCGCTTGATGGTCACTGTAAGAATATTCCTCACTAGCCCATTTCTGCCTTACGATACGTGTTTGTCCGACCATTGTTTACAACGCGTAGGTCTAGAGCCGCAAATGTTCCATCTGCTACCCCATTCTGTTGCAGATGCATTGAAATCACCAACTATAACAACAGGGGCTCTCCCGCGCGCATCGGCCATCAGGTTTTCTGACATTGCCTGGTACGCGCTCGTTGACCAACCGCGTCGTGGATAACAGCTATAAAAATGAATTCCATTAATTTTAGCCTAAACAAACCCTTTAGCCTGACCACATGTACCTTGAATGCATACCTGCCGCGTATCCATATCGCCGCAGGTTTGGGTTTGTCACCTATCGAAATGGAGATGTATGTGTGTGTATGTGTGTATGAATTTTACTTACGGAAGTACGTTGGTGAACATTTTTTTCGTTCATAGTACCTACCTTTCTCGCGTATATAAAATAATATCGGTTTCGTTCTCGTCCTAATCGACACGTATTTACCTAAAAATTAACTGAAAAAAAATTACACTCTAGCCGTTGTTTTGTTAAACAAAAAAAATTATAAAAATATTGTTCTTCGAATTTCTTGAAAAAGATTTATCCAATCTATTTTTTTTTTTACATTAAATTTATATTTTAATTGAATCAAGCTAAATACTTTGATTAAAAGATTATAAGTCTTATAGACGCGAAAGACATCTTTAAACGAGTTATCAAAAAATAAAAAGAAAAAAAAACCATAAATCGAATCTAATGTAAAGCTACGATTACACGGAAATTTTTCGCGTCATTTAAACAAACTCACCGACAAGAACCTTGTAAATAGCGTCCAGAACTTCCGGAATGATACACGTTATCGTTGGCTGCGATACGCGGAAAAAGAATAGCACTGATCGAAAACTCTCACCATTGGCCAGGTAGCGCAGCGTGATTACCAGTCGTGCTTCCGCTGAAACGCTCTCTCGCATATTTGTGTTCTGTTTTTCGATGTGTAGCTTCACCAACCTCTACAAATAATCGAATTGATTGGCTGATATACGAAGGACATTGCGATATAGTTCAGGTTCTTCTTCGCGCAATTCGAGTAATAATCCAGCAAAAAACCCACTCTTCTCGCGACGACTCAACCACTTCTTTTGCCAAATACTCCGCTTTCGTCGCGTTGGATCGTAATCAAGATCATCTTCACTGCTTTCCAGAACACACGCTGCCAAATACGACATCTCCGCAATTTCCACCATCATCGCAAAAGTTCTTTTTAACATTTTTTATTTATATGAGAGAAAAACACACTAAATGACAGTAGCTATATTTTTCTCATTGGTCATTACGAAATCGAAATAATAGGAAAGGTGACATTTGTCATTTTGATGAGGCAAGTCATTACCATGTGATCATCATTTTTTCGCTTGTCATTTAATGGCATCCCAACGGAAAATTCTAAATGACTCAAAGTGTCCGTCATTTGATTTTGGGAGAAAAATAACGATGATAGTCATTTCGTGTGATCGCCATTTTTTCGCAAATGACCAATGACGAATCGTAGCTTGAATGTCTCTCTAATGCGACATTTTTTCCTGACGTCACAGCATCATTTAAATGACTCGAAAAAATAGCCGTGTAATCGTAGCTTAATCAAAGAGCGACTTATAGTTTTTGAAAACAGTGACAAAAAAACGAATACTCATTATGAAGGAAGAAATTAATCGAAAAAAGTCGATTTTATTGAGTTTTCGTTTTCTATTTATTGATTTCTATTTATGTTATTACTAGCAAACTTGTTAAACAAAAATCATAATTATTTTCTATTTTATACGAGTACCTATTCTCATATTTTTTATTATTATATTCATATCACGCTGGGAAGTTGATTGTGTGGACCTGCCGGGTCGCACTTACCCCACCAGTTTAATTTATACTCGTGGATTTTTTTTAAACGAGTAGCAACACAGGCAGTCAGGTACGGATGCAGTGAAGTCTGAGGGCTATGATATCTCTTATCCAAATCATAACCAATATATATGTATATGAAAATAAGTTAAACTATCTTTACTTCTCCCCAAGTAAAAGTGAAAATAAACAGTTGATTTTACGCAGCAATAATGCTTCTAAAATAGTATATCCCTTGCAGTTACAGGGTTCGGTATGAAGAATAGTTACCTGCCACAGCAACGTGTTTTAAGTGTTAAGTTTTTCAACAATGAATCCGCTGAATGGGGTACAGCATTTTTTGTATGGAAGTTGTATATTTGCAGTTGAAGAGTCACATTTAAATGCACACTTACTCGCGCAGATATGAAAATAAAAATATGTCAAAGTGTAAGTAAAATATCACAGTACTTTGTTTTATTCAAAGTGCGACTCTGCTAATTGGAAATATCCGCCCTGGCACAGACCTCAGTTGCATTGTCAAGGTTTTTCGGCGGACGCGCGTTGTCCGCCCCGTCTGTATTTATTCTCTCTCAATGAAATTAATCCGAGTTCAAATTGTTATACGTTTTGTTTGAAATTGTGAATCAAATCACAAAGGTTGGTTCATTGTTAACATTTTATTTGCATTCCACGATACGAACAATAGTTTTTTAACAAAATTAAAGTCATTTCCTATAGCAGGGTAATTTCATATACCAATTGAGCTAACTATTTTCTATGCATTGAAATTTAGGTAACAAATTGATAAAAAAAAGGCAAATTAATAAAAATGCACTCTTTACCATCATGCAATGCAATACCAATTGGCCTGCAGAGAAATATCGTGTATTAATGTCAGCGAATTTTGTATAAAAAAAAAAAACTTAAACAATTAAAAATTTGTTCAACAACAAATTATTCCATATCCGTAATCGGATATATTTTTTCTGGCTGAGGCAATGGCAGATATGTATAAAAAAAAAGAACAGAATAATTCGAGAAGATAAATCTTTCAGTTTATCAATCGGAGGAAGCCGGGGCTTGTTCGACTTTGAACGATTAACAAGAGGGTTTTATGTTCAAGTTGAGATGTAAACAATGTATTGTTGTATGTTAATATTGCGAAAATGATTGCCTTAACATTGAACTTTATTGTAGATTATAGCTGGATGTGCGAAGTCAAAGTGATAGTTTATAAATTCAGGCAACGTTGCTTTGTATGAAAATAACTTGTGCTATCGCATTTAATACTGGTTTCTGGGCCTAACCCTTGAAAACGAGCTCATGCTTATCGGGAAAAGCAAACTGTGCTGCAAAAGAGCGTATCAAGCTTAACTGAATGACAGTGAATTGATTATTTAATATTTCTCCCACGTTTGTATTTTCCGACACATTAATATTTAGTCAAAAATATTTAAAATTCATTTAAAATCTTTAATACATAATGACAACCGCTGCCGAGGACTTGACACAGACTTATTCCTATACAAGCGATACTGTCATAAAAATGTTTTCAAAAGCTGAACGAATATCGCCTTAAAGACGCAGCATCTAGAGAGTCTTAAGGGTCTATTTTTGCTTTAAACTAAACTACTTTCCTAGGCTAATTTCCAGACCTACGAGAATCAATTGATCTACTTGCATTTTACAAACGCAGGTTATTTAATATGATTTGCACCCTTAGTGAAAATACTAGTATGTATGAATTTCCACAATGAAAGTTTAATGCTTCTACACATTCAGCGGCGCGTAAAAGAACGGCACGACAAGAAACAATGATATATAAGATTTAAGATTTGAAAGAGTAGGCAACGAAATCAGCAATGATTAACAGCTGATCCACTAATTAGTAACAGACTATTCTACAGACCAAGACCTTGGACTTGTTTCCTACCTCTAACGCTGCCAAATACGTATTATCGGCTTTGCGTTCGTCAGACCATTGTTAATTTGTTCGTTCTCCAACCACGCGGTTAAAGAACTTACTTCTTAAGCAATACGACAAAGCCAAATGTGAAAAACTAAACGGTTTTTATGTGTTTTAACTGGTCGCTGTGCTTTCTCAGCAGAGACTTGAATGCTGCTGCTAATATGATTTACCTGAATTTATCTCTAATAGGACAAAGAGTATCAAATTCAAGGTAAATAAGTAGTGTGATGTAAGCTGGCCAACCCACCTGCGGAAAACTAGACAACGTTTAAAAGAGCCAAAAATTACTGGAATGGCTACAATAAAACATTAAGAACTCGGCCTCGTCATCTATCCCGATTCCCAACACTCATTTACCATGATATTCCAACCGTCAGCTGGTTTAGATAAAGCAAATTCGCTGGCTGCTTGCCTTGCAGCTAAAGATGGCACGATTAATCGAAAATTTTATATTAATCGATTATTTTCTTTCGGTTAACGATTTAATTGTATCGAATTTTCTCTTTCGATCAATCGACAAAATAGTCGATTAATTCAAAAAAATAATCGAAAATAATCGAAAGAAAACCATCACTACTGAAACCCAGAAAACGAAAGGATGCAGTACCTGGAATTGTATCCCTGCGGATGTGCCACACATAACCAGGGGGTATAGATAGAGCTACAACCTATAACAATAGATTATTAGTTGTAAGTGTAACTAAGTACTTGTGACAGTGAAATGGCTCCTATACGAAGCGATGTTTGGAAACATTTTTCAAGAGAAAATGCAACGCATGTGAAATGCCAGTTGCGTTGTACATCCGTGGTAGCAAATACATTAAAAACAAATATTTTGAACCAGTTTGACCACCGCTTTGAACAAATGGAACATTCGTTTCTACTGGCAGCATCATCACTCCTAGACGCTAGACCCACGATTCAAATAAATCCATTTTCAGGATCCCATAGCTTTGACCAAAGTTATGAGAACCATCAGAAGCGAAATGGCTGAAATGACTTTGGCCCACAAACAACGAAGAACGGACAATGAATTAGCACATCCTCAAGACGAACTAAGCTTCTTCCTCAATGCTCCGGTTCTCAAGTTAATACGAAATGTGGTTGCTGCTTGGGAAGAGATGAAATCCGTTTACCCTAAGCTATACACTCTCTCCGAAAAATATTGCTTTTTGTTTGGGACTTCCATACCATCCGAACGGTTTTTTTCCAAAGCAGGTGCAACTGGTACGGAAAAACGGAATCGTTTAACGACGAAACACCTGTCAGAACTCTTGTTTTTGAATTCAGTTTTTAACAAATAATGTATGACATCAATCCAGAATGCACTTGATGCAATCTACGCTTGAAAGAAGATGTCCAGCATTTTATTGGAGTTTGTCCTATCTTGAGAAGCATCAGAAGAGCTCATTGTGGTAAATCTACACTTACAGAAGACGAAATTGTTCTGTGCTTGAATGATCAGGATTGGAATGTACTCTCAAGTTATGTTAAAGCAGACACAAAATATCGACAACAAATTGTAGATGAAGCTTTTTAAAAAGAATAATATTTGTGTAAACTTTTATAAAAATATTAGTTAAATTTAATTTTAAAAATGTTTAAACTTTTGTTAATAATAATATGTTAAAATTTCTCTCTTTTTCCGGCTGACGGCATTTGCCAATGCACATTTTTGTGAATTATGTAAGAATTAAATATGAATAAATAAAATCACAATTACTACACAACAAATAATGTATTTTCTTTTCTTTATGTATAAATTAAATTAAATTTAGTGAATTAAACGCTTAATAAAAAAAAAAAATTCTTGCTCAGCAAACAATTTATTTTTGAAATTATTTCCTTTTTCATGACAATATCAAATTTTAACCGAAAAACCGATTAATCTGTTAATTTTGTTGCAATTAATCGCGATTAATAATCGCTCTCTTCGATTAATCCCATGATCAATTAATCGATTAATGATTTTTGTTTGCCATCACTACTTGTAGCTATCTCAATGTTTCCCCTGGACTTTAGCGCGCAGACAACACCGTGGAACAAATGCACTTTTGCAATCGTACAAAAGTGCGATTCAGGATATTGACGTGCACAAATCCACTCGTCCTGATTGTGTTTTCCTTATAGTTCGGAATGTTTTTACACGCTGGTAAGACCACTCCACTGTCTATCTGTTCTATTCTTCAGACGACTTTCCGAGTCGATGGAAAAACTCCATTTGTCCAGCACGTCCCCAAAAAAATCAAATCTTCTTCTCCCCCCGCCTAACGACCAATTGCATTTATCTTTCCGTTTCCATAGAAACGCTTATAAACCGGCAGCCTATGAAATATCTAAACATAAATATAAAACTCCTTTAAGAAGGGCAGAACGGTTTGAAACGGAACGGAAATGAAAACATTTGGCCTTATTTCGCTTTGTGAAAGTGGAACTATTGTTGTATCGCTTTAATGACAGCAGACAGAATTTTGTTTTCGGAATCATTAAATTCAACTCTATACGATGAACCCCACTGAAGTGTGCTGGCGTGAAATAACGCCAACAAAATGAGGCCATTTTTACGCATTTGGCCTTATTTCGGTTTGAGAAAGAAATATTAAACTCTTTATGGGATCTACTTCTGATATTCATGGCGACGTACAGTTGCGAAATTACAAGTAGGTCCCATAAACAGTGCAATGCGTATGGGGTGCATGCTGCCGTATTTCGATTGGCGTTATTTCACTACACCACTTGGCAGCGCACTTGAGTGGGGTGCATCCGAAAGAGTTTAATTTTGTGATTCCAAAAGAAAATGGTGTCTTTTGTCATTAAAGTGATACAATAATAGTTTTCCCAGTGCAATGCTCACATCTCGTCTGGTGACTAACTTGACAGGACGAAAAAAACGTCCTAATGACGCCACCGGCATGAAAACCGCACCAAACAGTGACTTTTTGCGGATGAAGTGATGTTTCATTAAGCACATGAGGGTTCTCACCTGTCCAGTAACGCATATTTTGCTTATTGAGAAAACCGTTTAACCAAAAATGCGCTTCATCGCTGAAGCTGATTGAGCGATGAAATTCTTCATTTTCTTCCATCATGTAAGGGTGTAGGCGAAGATACATACGCAAAATTCGGGTCCACACTTCGGGCAAAACGCAGTCTCACTGGCACGGCAAAATCGGGCAGCGAATATTCTGACTCAAATTTTTTCACTAGACTTTGAATTGCTTGTCTACTGTGACGAGAATTACGGCCGGAAATTGGCGTTAACGCTCTTAAAGTTGCTACCACCGACTCGGAGATTCGGTAGTAAATTTTAATTATTTGTAAAAGTTGTTCCTGCGTGTACTTAACCATGATGAAAGTGTTGATTTTACTGAGTATTTTGACATTGACAGTTCCGTAATCGGTGTAAGGGGGCGTTCACACTGAAAGTTTTAAGTTGTCAAGTCGCTAATGAAAGACCCTTTATATTAGTACACTCTTTATCCCAAATTAGGTTATTACGGATTAGATATAAGTCGCAGACATTAACATGCAAACTGTGAAACGTTCAGAAAAAAAAACAGTCAGACGATTCAATAACACATACTAAATTCGAGCGGGTAAGTTGGACCCACAAGGCACGGCTGTGTGGTACTACCCGCAACAAAGCTCTTTATCTGGGATACACGAGCTCATAATGGTTTTTCAACCTGCGGATTTGTCTGGCTTAAAATCAACAAGGGCTGGCTGATATCGGGATTGAGTTCTATCAAATTATTATTCGATTGCCACGTACGCTGAAGTATTGTGACTAAGTCTGAGCTTGTTATTATAATGCTTCACTTCACTCTTCCACAATTGTGACATCTTTCAATATCGCATTCGCATAGACAACTTGGAATGATTCACCTCATCGATTCGAATTCAAAGTATTGAACATATTTATTACACAGTCATCCAAAAACTTCGTTAGCACAAAGCGACCGTATGAATTATTTATGCAAGCAATTGAGCTGGGCGTTCTAATTAATAATGACAACGGTGTGTGCTATGTTCGACGACGAATGGGCCATTTGACAACCGTTTTGAATGAGATTAATTGTTTTTCTAATTAAGACGCTTCGCCTGATGCCGTGACACTTTAGTCGATCTGACCCTGCCGGTGCAAAATTCCGCGAGCATCAGAACAGTCGATGACATCTAAAACTTGATAGATTAAAAAATTATCGTGGTAACGTTATTTGCGATAATTAAATTGGGAAGAGGAGGGCTGATAGACGACGCCAGCACGTAGGTTGTTCGGCTTCAATTACTTAGACGGCAGCTATAAAACTATCTTCGTGCACATTTATCGCTTTGTAAACCAATGAGGCATTTGTTAGATTGCCAAAGTATAAGATAATTACACCTAATGAATGATAATGATGAACACAAAATTACAAACGTTTTTGCGATGCTATTTTGTGACGGCGATTTACTTAAACTGTTTGGCTTATCATTTGTTAGCATTAAAAACTATTGGGAGGGTCGCGAAATAAATCCAAAACAATGGATTATTGGATGATTGCTTATTAGATGATTAGACTGCTTATATTCTGTGGAATTTAAGTTTGAGAATCCGCGGCATTTTGGACATGAAATCATGCTATTTTTTTATTGAGAATGCAGTTATGCAGTCTCTCTCATTAAACCGAATATGGGTTGATAAAAGAATAATACAATTTTAAATTATTCTTCATTTCATTTACAAATTGTTCGGTATATTTTATAGTTTAGGTAAGACATGGCCTAATGCCGTCAGCTCGAGTGTGAGAAAATGTATACAAGTATCTGGGTAATAATTAAAAAGATTCTTCAATTAATAATCTTCTATATTTTAGTGCAATTTGTTCCAATCGGTACAATTCAAGGCAGTTCTCATTTAGAATTCTTTCAAAATCCTATTCTATAAAACTGAAGTCTGAACACGCTTAGAATAGGCCAACTGCCCAGAAAGTGGTATTCGTGCTCCCGCTCCTGTAGATTGGATAAAGACGAAATTATTGGCAAATCTTCCCGTCGCAGAATGAAGTTAAAATTCAATATTGCTCAAGTGAACTGAAAATGATTGAATTATTTCCGTAGAGTATCTGTCATGGATAAAATTTACTTTTAATTTTTAATAATTTAATACGTTCGCATATTGTATCTCCGTGCATCTTCCCATCGACTGCCGAAAGTAAATATTATAGAACTCCTCTTTCCACCGAGTGATGCTTTCTGTATTCAAGTATAAATATTGTATTCGCAGAGCCCTAAAGGGCAAAATGAAATAAAGTCCAATTTTGTCTCTGGAAATTAAGCCCAAACAAATTAAAATAAGGCCACAAAAAAATGAAATAAGGCCCAAAAGTACTTTCGAACTCCAAGCAAGGTTAGCAGGGGGCAGCATGCCCCCTTAGATTAGATTTTTGGCCCACTTGTGGGCCTATTGTGATATCCTTCATTTAGAGCTCGTCCGTAATGCCGCAGTTTTTTAGGAAGGCGGCTAATTCTTTGGGAGAGCTGGCAGCTATGTCTGCTGCTTCAAGGTAGAACTTACCTAAATAACGTTGACGTTTTGATTAAGCAGTTGCATTCACATAGTATGTGTTCTGCTGTTTCAGCGTCGTTGCACAATCTGCAGGTTTTATCCTGTGCTATGCCCATAGTCATCAGGTGTTTTTTTAACGCGGCAATGCCCTGTGAGGTAGCCTGTGACTAGTCGAATCTGACTTCTACTTAGTTGTAGTAGTTGTTTCGTTTTTTTGTGGGAACTATTTGGAATACAATTTTTAACTTCCCTGTTTCCTTCGGTTTCCCTACAGAATTGGAGCTTCTTTTCCTCGAGCCAAGTTTTAATACAGCTTTTAATAGTGCTTATTGATAGCCCGCAGAATGGTCTTGGCATCATGAATGGGGATGCGGATCCTGTTCTGGCTAGTTCGTCTGCCTTTTCATTGCCTTCGTATCCACTGTTTCCAGGCACCCAAATCAGTTGAACTTTATTTGTGGTGCCAAATAGTTGTAGAAGTTGGAGACAATCCCAGACCAGTTTTGATATTATTTCAAAGGCGTTGACTGCGAGTAGGGCCGCCCGGCTATCGGAGAGAATGTAGATGTTTTTGTTTTTTAAAAGTCTGTTTAGATTCTCTCGAATGCATAGCTCTATCGCGTAGATTTCCGCCTGGAATACGGTGCTGTTTGTGTCCATACTAGCGTATAGGCACGTTTGAGTGCGATGGGCGTATACTCCTGCTCCAACCCCTTCATTTGTTTTCGATCCATCTGTGTACCATACATGAGAATCTTTGGCAAATGTAGGTTTATTCTGTTCCCAGTTTAGACGGCCTGGAAATGTAACCTTGAAGTTGTGTCAGAAGTTGTATCTTGGTAGACATTTGTCTGTTAGGTGTATTACAAGTAGCTCGTGTTCCCTAAGTTCCCGTAGGATTACAGAGTGAGCTATGTTGGAATTTGATTCATCTTCTGTGATGAGCGTATAGGTGTTTACCATTGCTTCTTTCATGAGTTCTAGGTGAAGTGGAGGGATGTTTAGTATAATTTCAAGTGCAGCTGTTGGTGCAGTTTTCATTGCACCTGTTCCACAGACACAGGCTAGTAGCTGAATTTTATTGAGCTTAGCCTGTGCTGACCTCTGGATTGCTTTGTGTCACTAGACAACGGCTGCATACTTGATAATAGGTCTTGTAATTGCCATATACATCCATAGTGTCATTTTGGGGTTAAGTCCCCAGTTTTTACCGAGTAGGCTTTTGCTGGTCCATAATGAGGTCCTGGCCTTATCTATAGTTTTGATAAGTTGAGAAGTCCATGTAACTTTTTCGTCTAGTGTGATTCCTATTTAACTTCCGTTGAGAACTCTATTGTTTCACAAAAGAGTGTAGCGTTTCTGAGTCTTCCTCGCCTTCTTCTCTTGCTGAATGCGACTATGGTGCTTTTCTTGGGATTGACTTTAAGTCCAACCTTTGTGTACCACTCAGCTACCAGGTTCAGAGCCCTCTGGAGGCGATCCGAGATGCCCCCTTACTCATAGCACTGTTTTGCACCTAATTTCATTCTCAGAAATTCGGGCCTTATTTTATAATGAAAACATAGGGACGGGCTACAGTCCGCTTGGGCGAACTGTTGCATACCCTATTCTTATTTCCATCCCTCATAAGTGGGCGTGACAAAAGTCTAAGTATGGTTGAATTGTTAAGAACGCTCTACATATTTTGTTATATAACATTTAAAGGATTTTATCAAAAAAAACGCTACCTAGCTCAAACTTGGGTGTTTCAATAAAATTGTTTTATTTAATTGTGGGCGTGTCAGTAGGCGGATTTAAAAAAAATTAACACATGAGCATAAAGCGCCCCTAGAGAGTATATATTATAAATTTCAGCTCCCTAGCTCACTTTGAATTTTCAAAAAAAAAAATAATAATAATTGTGGGCGTGCCAGTGGGCGGATTTTGAAAATATTTACACATGAGCATAAAGGGCCCATAGAGAGTATATATTATAAATTTCAGCTCCCTAGCTCAAACTTTGGATTTTCAAAAAAATTGTTTTATTTATTTGTGGGCGTGTCAGTGGGCGGATTTTGGAAATATTTATACATGAGCTTAAAGGGCCCCTAGAGAGTATATATTAAAAATTTCAGCTCCCTAGCTCAAATTTTGGTTTTTCAATAAAATTGGGCTGTTAATTAATTAATTGGGCTGTTAATTATTTCAATTCAAAAATTTATTGGTAGAGTACAAGTAAGACCAAGTGTCTTTTATAGTACATTAACAATTTAAATAAAAGAAAAAACATTGGTACTAAGAGAAGTTAAGTTTAAAATAAAAATTAAATGAATTTTAAATGATTATACAATTAAGGAACTTTAAATACATATTTGGAGAAAGGAATGGAGGGACAGGGTTAACAAGAGAACAGAAAAGAGGAGAAAGTTACGATAGATAAAGAATAGTAGAGTGAAGTAAGAAAGAAAAGAAGAATATGCAATGATTACAATTAGGCGAAGTGGGCAAATAGAGCTCTTTTAAATCTTTCAGCTCCTATTATTTGTTTAATGGCGACAGGTAGAGAGTTCCAAAGTCTGGCAGTGTGGACTAGAAAGAGGCGCGACGTATTCAAGTAGTTGGAAGGTGGCGTTATAAGATTGAAAGTTCGCTGCGACTGAACAAATTGTAATTTCTGGAAAAGATAGAGCGGAGACTGGTCACGTATGATCTTGTGCATGAACACACAACATCTTATTTCCCAAAAATCCTGAAGGGAACAGCCGAGGACGAGTTTGTGGTAACTGGATATATGTTCATATCTTCTTATCCCAAATACATATCGCACCATATCATTAAAAGCAACAAGTAGTTTGTGCTGAGAACGGGAATCTAATTTTGGATAGACAACAATGGCATAGTCAAAGATTGGAACAAATAAGGACTTAACCAACCTTAATTTAGTATCAACGGGTGTGAAACTAGAAAATAAATACAGCTTACGTAAGCCTGCATAGATACGTCCCACAATATAATTTGCATGGTCAATAGCGGAAAGAGATCGATTAAATTTGTACCCAAGGTTTGTTACAGTATCTGAAAACCTAAGCATCGTAGAATTGAGATAAACAGGCGGTATCACTTCAGTGTCGTACAATGTTTTTGAAATCAGAATCAATTGACTTTTCATTGGGTTTAAGATCAGACCATTATTTTGAGACCATTTAACTATTGAGGAAAGATCAGAATTAAATCTACTCACGAGATCCTCAATCAGTCCAATTGGCCTAGAAAGGTATATCTGTGCGTCGTCAGCATAAAGATGAATAGATGCATTGCAGCATGCTTGAGGAAGGTCATTTATATACAAACAAAAAAGGATTGGGCCAAGAATTGAACCCTGCGGCACTCCAGAAAGGATACTTTTTGGTCGAGAATATTTTTGGTCAATATAAACCCTTTGAGAGCGATTTGAAAGATAGTTTCTTATTAGACACAAAGAGTGTTCTCTAAAACCAAAGTAAAGCTTTAATTTCCTACATAAAATGTCATGATTTACCGTGTCAAAGGCCTTAGAGAAGTCAAGTAAGCAGAGCAGCGTAAGATAGTCCTTATCATATTCTACTCTGATGTCGTCAAGAACTTTGACCAAAGCCGTGGAGCAGCTATGTTGGGCACGGAAACCAGACTGCACAGGCGTCAATAAATTAAAACGATTAAGGTGACAAGAAATCTGCTTGGCAATGATTTTTTCAAAAACCTTAGACAGGCATGGTAAAATGCTTATGGGACGGAAATCGGAGGTCGATAAGGCTCTGGATTTTTTTGGTACAGGGATAATTTTAGCTCTTTTCCAGCAGTCAGGAAAAGTAGAGGAAGTAATACAAAAATTAATTAAATGTGTGATACAACTAATAATATGGGGAAGTAACATTTTAACGAAGCGAAGATGTAATCCATCCTCACCAATTGCATTCGACTTAAGATTTCGGATATAATGTATCACATCCGCTTCCGTGACAACTTCAAAATCCAAGCCAAGAGGTGAATCAAAAAAGAGATGAACATTCGGGACAAAAGAGGAGTTGCTACTTGGATTGGACAAAAAAGCGCAATTAAGTTCATCAACATCAGGTAAATTAGTTGATATATTTTTTTTTCCTAGTCCGATGGAGCGTAAATTGCTCCAGAGCTTTTTTGAAGGTTGGTCGGTACTCAGTTTCGATAGAAAATATCTTTTCTTTGCCATTCTAGTGATAGATGAGGAGTAATTTCTGGCTCTACAATATGCCTCCCAATTTGTAGTAGTACGCATTAGCTTCCATTTGCAATACAGTTTCCGACGAGATTTTATAGCACAGTGTACTTCAGAAGTAAACCATGGGCATTTTTTATTGCGCACTAGTCCAGTTTTAACGGGAACATGCATATTAAAGAGATCATTTATTATTCCCTGAACAAGTTCTGCCTTTCCATTAACATCCGGAACAAAGTAGCAAGAATTCCACGGACATAAACTTGCATCATATTGAAGGATGTTATTATTTATTGATGCGAAATCCCGAAATTGAAAAGATTCCTGCAACGAAGCGCAAGAGAAGTTGATGTTATATGTGCAGAAAAGAAGATCATGATCGGATACACTCTCTAGAGATAGCTGGTCTTGTAGCAAAACATTACAACGGTCGGAGACAACTACTAAGTCAAGAAGACTAGGTAGGGAGTCAGGCGCAAAACGTGTAGCGGAAGAGTTAACAACCACCATACCAGAGGAAGCAATGTTATCTAAGAGCTGACGAGATCTACTGTCCGATTTATGTAAATTTGCGTTAAAATCACCACAAAGTATAATATGCTCATAGTATGGTGAGAATTCTTGAATTTTGCAAAACAATTGATCAAAAGAACAGTTACGATTGGGGCTATAGACAACACCAAGGATGCATTTAACATTACCATTTGAAATTTCAACAAGCAGATATTCAGTGTCATTACCCACTGATTTTCCTAATATTTTACAGCCTAAAGTAGCATTGTAATAAATTGCAATCCCACCACCAGTAGTTTCTGTAGTTCTGTTATGCGGAATCAGTGAATACCCGGGAATGCCAAAAATTGTATTATAGTCGTCCTGATTATCAAGTGTCTTGAACCAAGTTTCACTTACACAAATAACATCTAATCCTGACCCAATGAAAGTATGGCGAACAAAATCTAACTTCGATAAGTTAAGGCTACGAGCATTAAAATGGCATACTTTAAAACCTTCATAAGCATTGGATAATATTCTTACAAGTGTACGAACCTCTACCTCATCCATCACTCCAGGTAAACTCACATTACGAGCCATCATACATTAAAACGCCATCAACAAACAATAGTAGCGCAATGCCATTATTTGCAGCAATATGTAATCTATGCAAAAGAGACACTATAGAAAAGAAAAAAAGGAAACATGAACAGATGTATAAAGAAAAGAGCGAAAACGCGAGAAAAGTGTGCAGATAAGGAGAGGAAGGGTGGGTATCATAAAAATGTAACATTAGATCCAATTAAAAAAAAATTCAAAATTAATTTCAGACTAAGAATTCAAAATTATAAATAAAAAATAAATATGAAATAAATAAATATAAATATTATTGTATCGCTAAACGTTAAAAGCAGAATCCATGAACGTCATACGGCTAACAAGACAGTCAGCTATTACGAGAGCGTAGAAGTTGAAGCAATTTTCATTTCAGTGTCATCTTTACTCTTCTTCACGTAAACAAATCCATTGCGCGTTCTGGCGGAGAACAGTAGACCCTCACGACGTAGTTGTAAAGCATGGCGTAGCAAAGAGCTATTTTCCTTGGTTAAACTCTCATTTATATAAATACGACTGGAACTGGTACGATGGGTAACGGGCGCAGATGTTGCGCTGTTGTTGTCAGAGAAAAGTGAATCATTCTCTAGCTGAGCGAGTGTAAGACCTTTATTCGCCCGAAAGGCAGCAAGCAGTGCGCTTTGCTCAGTTTGTGATGAGAGTCTGATCAGCAACGGGCTGCTTCCATTATTGGATTTGTTTCTCAGTCGAAATGCATCAAAGTGGGAAGTGATGTTGTAGTTGAGTTTTCCAGCGATGATTTTTACCAAGTCAGTAGGATTTTCTCTTGGTTTTTGTGGAATGCCACGAACGATCACATCACGGAGACGCTCTTTCCGCTGAATGTCAGCAAGATCTTCTTTTAGTTTGCGGTTTTCATCTCGTAGTTCCAGAATGTCGCTCTCAAATTGTTGTACTCTGCTTGTAAGAGAAGTAATAGCTTCACAGAGTTTGTTGTTAAAGCTGCATTCAAATTCTGAAAGCAACGATTTAAATTTAACAATTAAGTTTGATTCCAAATCACGAAGTTGGTCGGTTAGCGATGGTTTTTTATCTGATGGCTTTACAGATTGTGTTTGAGTTTTGATTTGGCTATTACCTGATTGAAATTTATCCGGGGTCACTGCAGTAGCCAAAGTGGATTTCTCTTTAAGAGTTTGCTGGCGAGTAGTTGACATGTTGGAATGTTTTTAATAATATTGCCACACTAAATCAAAAATGTATAAAAAATGTATAAAATACATTACTATCGATGCTGATCATAAATATAGTAACTTTTAGGGGTCTACGGGCAATATTAAGGTATGTTACAAACTATGCGTCAAAATTAATATACCCCTAGAATAGGGTATAAAAACACCCCAAAACTAAGAATTAAATTGAGCCCCAAAAAATAAAATTACACCCAAAATACGATATATTTTCGTTGTGTTTGCACTGCTGTATAATTTTGGGACCTATTTAATTTTGCCCTATTCCGGCGTAATTTCGCAGAGGCAGAAATTCCAGTTCAACCCACATAAAACAAAGCAAACACAAAAAAATAATATGATTAATCTTGTCTTAATCTATTCTCATTTGTCATCAATATCATCCAGTTAATCTGAATTCACAAAATTAATTTTAAATTCAAACTAAAAATAATAAAAAAAATAAAATAAAGAAATATTAGGCTAGCTAACTAAGTCTAACTTAGAAACTAAGAGGATGTTACCTAGGGTAACACACCGTCTTGGGAGGGCATGCTAACCCCTACCCCCTCAAAAAGAAATTCTTTCCCGTATGGAATTTATCCCTCTTCGCTATTGCGGTACTAAAACGGAGGAGCTCATGAGCATTGGTGATGTCCCCGCGGCGGATGACCCGCTTATTTCTCGCGCTGTGGTAGCGGTGGTAAAATACAGGGATGATATACCTCGTCTGGACCAGCCCTTTAGCATCAATATGGATAAATGTCTTCGGGTGGATAAAGCCAGACCAGTGCGTTTTCTCTATGTACATTTCATTGGGGTAGTAAGCCCCAAAGATCAGGCTATTGTCGCTGGCCATCGCCGTTGTAACGTGCCTTCGAGTCACCTTAATGAGGAAATTGCTAATCCTATTCAACTGAGCCCCATCGTATAGGGCCTAGTTGGGATAGTATTTTATATAGCTCGATTCAGGCGTTCGGAACAACCGGAGACATGCCTTTTGTCTCTCCAAAACCCTAATATTTTCCATATAACTAGACGCTATATAAACCACAATAGACAACCATAAGCTATGATCGGCCTTATAAGAGCCACGTAGCATATGACCTTCACCCTGGAATCAAGTTGATTGAACAGTCTCCTTGTCAGAGCATAAGCCTTCTTGGCCCCAGCAAGACAAGCAACTATATGTCTAGCGAAATATAGATACTGGTAAAGCCAGATACGCAGATATCTAACTGCGCTTCTCACCGCCAATGGCTGCCCATTTCGTCCAATAATGGCCAATTTCTTCCAGTTTTGTCTGGTATCCCTCGAAACAAGCCAATGGTGTTCTGAACAAGATTGTTTCCGTCTTCTGAGAGTTGATTTTCAACCTTCAGTCATCGCAGTATCTCTTAATCTGATCGAAGTCACGCTGCAAAAGAATGTTTATGACCTCGATATTAGGACCTGATCTGTATGCCGCGAAATCGTCGGCATACGCTATAGCATGTCTGAGTGAACACACCAGATCACTCGTGTAAATGTTAAACAGGATCGGAGAATTCACCGCCCCCTACTGTAAACCGTATTTAATTTCAAAGACTCTGCTCAAAGTCACATTGCCACATTTGACACCGAACTTGTTTCCCATAAGCATTTTATAAATTACATAAAGCAAAGATTTGTGCATCCGCCGCCTTGTCAACTTGTAGAAAAGTCTCTTTAACCATACGGTGTCGAAAGCCTTCTAAAAATCAACCAGACAAGCACACGTGCATTGGTTCTTGCATTCGTTCTGAATGTCGGAAACTAATTTCGCCGCGGCATGAATAGTGTCATGCCCCGCCCTGAAACCAAGCTCGTCCGGAATTATGTTATAGTCCTTGATCCACTTCAACATGGCTCTATTGACAACCTTTTCAAAGAGCTTGCTAATATTCGGAAGCAGACTAATCGACCGGAGGTTGGCAGGGTTCGTCCTATCTACAACTTTTCGGGATTGGGTGTACAATTGTGCATACACAGCTACTTTGCGTTAAACAGTGTCGTGAAAATATCTACAGCCTCCAGGGTCAGATGTCTCAATACGACGTTTGGGACACCATCCACCCCCGCCGACTTTTTATTCTTAAGTGACTTGAAGATGCACAGGAGATCATCCTTCGACACGAACAGGAGCATCTCGGCCATTGGCAACAACTGCATTAGCATGTTTTGGTCATTGAATATGATGAATCCGCTATTCTCAGATCGTCAATTCTCAAGTTCGGTGCGCAGATAGAAGTGGCTGACCATCAGAGCCCTATTCTCAATGCCGTGGATTGTTCACCGTATACATGGCCTCGAAACAAGCGCCCAGCAAATCCACTTTCTCGTCGTTTAAAGCGACACTTTCTGAACTTATTCAAGCAGTCAATACTGTCTGTCTGTTCTCTGCTATCTGGGAGATTCGAACACAAGGAATATCATTGTGATCCTTGCTTCTGAACAACTTATTTATCTGTTCACCAATTGTTGATGGTATATTGTACTTTTAATGTTGAGGTCCTATGCTATAAGCCATCATGTAAGTGCCAAAATAACTGTACTAAATTGCAACTTAATATAATGAAGGATGGGCGAACGCATAGAAGTCGAATAATTATCTGACACGACTCGCGCTCCACCTATTGTATGTTGCTGGTTTTAAGACAGAAACTCCCGCGCAAGTGCCAACAACTTCTGGCCAAGGTAATTTTAGCATTAAATATCTGGGCGACCGAGTTTTACTCGAGACAAAACAAGACAGTCATAACAATAAAAAATCGTATCTTGAGTTCAAATTAGTAAGCCGGTTCTTTTAAATAACCTTTTGCAAGGACAAAAGAAACACCAAATTAAAGCTTTACATTAAAAAAGGTTATGGTATGTGCCAACATTGAAATGACAGTGCTTGTATGTATGTAGTTATGCTGTTCGCCAACTACCCCATATAAGAGTGGAGATAAATCGTTTTATCGTACGGCAACAATTTCGTTAGGGTACATTCAATGTCATAAACCTTTATCTCCTTAACGTTCTCAATTTCCGTCAAGTTTATCTTATTCAAGCTCCACACAAATGACTGCCTCTAAGTTACTGTACCTACAAAGTTACCTGGTTGGTAACCTGACCATATGATTTGGTTGCATAGCTTGATACAAAAAGGCTGGCACTATATGTGAAGACTATGAAACCGTTCTTTATTAATAAACGTAAATTAGTTGTGAATTATCTAAATCAACAAATAAAATGAGAAATCTTTATCACCCCTATCGTGGAATCCGTCGGATCTGAGATTCACTTCACTTATTCGATTAACGTGAACAGAAAATTGCTATCGTGGGATCCGTCGGATACTCTCCCGACCACTATTGGTGATTAGGAAATTCAATTGTGACAGCTCATTTCAAACACATTTGTTTTGTAAAAATTAAATTCAGTGAAAATAAAATAAAAACTGCGAATGTCAAATGCATGGATAGATTCGATCCGTTCGTTTTCCACGATACAGTGAATTTCATTCACGTTACCGACATGTGGATGGTTCACGTCTGCGGATTACACGATGCAAATTGTTCACTATTAGCGGATCGTTCCCCCCGACGGATTCCACGATAGGGGTGTATAATAAACATGCAATAAACTACTTGATTTTACACAAGTTTGACCTTGTTTTTCTTGGCTACATTTTGCAAGGCATCGTAACAGTTTTTTTTCATAGTCAAAGAGTTCAGTGCGTTGGACTACGGTGTTTGTAGTGCTGCTTGACTATCTGAAAAGATACGCATTTTGTCGTCTTTTTAATCAGTGCAGATCTCAATAGCAGGGACTTCTGCCTAGAATACCGCGGGACACATTCCCATAGGTATTGAGGCTTTGCTGTTGGGTCCAAAGACAGCAGTTCCAAATCCAGATTCCATTTTTGATAGGTCTGTGTACAAAGCTAGACTTCTCGGGTTCAGTGCCGAAACACCATCGGCCCATTTAGAACGGTTCAATATTTCTACCTCAAATAATTTCACAAAACTGTAGAGTCATAGATGGTGTAAAACTTGTCTAAGTTCACATGGCTCCAGTGGCACGTTCCGTGGCGGACTTGGTGTGCGAGTTCCAGTTAAGTTTTTTACCTAGGATGATTTTTTTTTCTCCGAGGGTGGGTGGAAATCTTGAAAGACACTGAAGCTAGTAGTGTGGAACCCGCCACCCATTAAAACCACCTCCCTTTTTATTTACGACTGAGTTAAAACTCATTTAGCAAATTCTACTTTAATGTATTTGAGAACGGTTGGTGGGATATAACCCAATGGCTAGTCCCGATGATATTTAAATTTACTTTATTTTCTTATTTCGCGTCTATTGGCGTTAAACTATCCCGATTTAGTTAATAATAAGCTATTAGGATTGAGGATGGGCGGTTAAAAAGGAACGGAAAAGGGGTCGTTATTTGTATTCTATCTATAGCTATTACGTAACCAAATCGTTTGGCTTCAATCTCTTAAGCCTTCTTAATGTGTTGCCATTTTCTTCCACCATGTGCTGTATAGCATAGTATTCATAATGCTTAACCGCATATTTTCTTAGTGTATCTTTGATATACTCTACCCCTAGATCTGTGAGTAGATTGTCATTTCGGATGTACCATGGAGCATTAACACTACCTCTTAGTACTTTGTTTTGAAGAGTTTGAATCATTTGTAGATTCGATTTTTTCGTACAACCCCAAAGCTGAATTCCATATGTCCATACGTGTCTTAGGATCTGCTTATAAATCAGGATTTTGTTCTCAATCGAAAGTTGGGGGCTCCTTCCCATTAGCCAATGCATATTTCTTAGTTTAATGCCTAGCTCTTCTCTTTTGTTTTTGACATGCTCTTTCCACTTATGTTTAGCATCTAGCGTCATAGCTGGGTATTTGGCCGTATTTGCATACGGTACTTCTATTCCATCTATATTAACTCTCACCGTATTTATTTTTCTATTGGTGAAGTTAATATGGACGGATTTATTCTCATTTTTTCGTCCAGTCACTAATATACCTTATGGATCTTTATAGTTTGCGTGCGTCGCCAATTGCCATTATTACTGTGTCATCAGCAAAAGCGGCAAGGCTAGCTTCTTCTTGTTCAGGCAAATCTAATTTTTTTTTTTTGTGTTTGGAATTCGCTGGAAGTAAAAAATCATCGAAAGACATTGCAGAGCTAGTACGCGAGAGATGCTTCTGCAATAGTGAGAGACTTTAACTCATATAAAAAAACTCACGGCGGACTGACATTCGCCATCCCGAATGAGATTGCACCTAGTCGACGACTAATCGGCAATTTGTTTTTAAACTACATATTTGTTGAATTTAACAGATAAATCCGCCGTTTGTCAGATTTTTAAACTTTTTTCTTGTTTGAAATCAATACCTGATTTCTTAGCCCTAGCTAACTCTTATAGATCAAGAGGTTTTACCCGACTCAATCTCCTGATTGCATTCTCATTATTTAATAGTTCTGTTATTTCTGTTTTTACGTGGTTGAGAAGCCTACTTCTATGCCTTTGAGCAACCTTCTTAACAACCATTTCAACCATTTCAACATTTAGATCTTTATGCAGATCGGCACTGCGTATGTACCAATGTGCATTAACTATGTTCCTTAGTACTTTATTTTGGAAAACCTGAATTGTTTGTAAATTTGTTTGGCATGGGCATTGTGCATGTCCACAACTGGAGCCCGTAGGTCCATACTGGTTTCAGAAGTTGCGCGTATAGCAATAACTTATTGTAGTTAGACAGGGATGAGTATCACCCAATGAGCCAATACATTTTACTGTATCGCATGTTCAACTCCTCTTCTTTTTCTTTACGTGCGCTTTCCAACGCAGTTTAGCGTCTAGAGTCATGCCTAGATATTTGGCTGTGTTTGAATATTCCACTACATTGTTGTTAATGTAGACTGGAATGTGTGGTACGTTTTTATATGTAAAATTAATATGGACTGACTTAAGGTCACTTAATCTAATCTGCCATTTAGTCCATTCTGAAATATTGTTTATTGCTGTTTGAAGCTTTTTTGTTGCTATTTCGACAGTTGCTCCCACAGCAAGTACAGCTGTGTCATCTGCAAAAGTAGCTATGGTGGTTTCTTCACTTTCAGGAAGATCGCTAGTGAAAAGTAGGTATAGAGCTGGACCTAGCACACTGCCTTGTGGTACACCAGCTTTAATCTCTCTTAATGTTGAGTACTCTGCCTCTTGTTTAATCCTGAAGAGTCTATCTAATATATAAGACTCCAGAATGGTCGCATACTGCTTCGGCAGTTGCTTTTGTAGTTTGTGTATCATGCACCTGATCAATGGTAGAGTGGTTATTTCTAAATCCAAATTAGTGAATTGGGACTAGCGATTTCCCCTCTATTATTTTTTATAGACGTTTTACCAGCTTTTTTTTCGAATAACTTGAACAACATTGGTAGAATAGATATTGGGCGATATGAGGTAACTTCGTTAGGTGGTTTGCCTGGGTTAGGTATTATTATTACCTCCGCCACTTTCCACATGCTTGGCACATATCTTCATTTAAATGCAGCATTTATAATCTGCGCTAATTTTTTTAAACATTTTCCTGTGAATTGCTTCAAAATTTCTCCTGTAATTAAATCAAACCCTGGGGCCTTTTTTATATTTATGCTTTCTTTAATTTCTTTGGCAAGTTCTTTAGCTGTTATCGGCCGAATAGGTGTATCTTCTTCGCACCTTATTTCGAGTCCTTGATAACCTTTATCTTCATAAGGTTTGAATACGTCTTCAAGATACTCAGCGAAAGTGTTTGCTTTCTCTTGGTTGTTTTTCGCCCAGTTACCTTCTCTGGTTTTTACTGGCGGAATGTGAGCTATTGGCCTGTTCATTTTCTTCGTTGCCTTCCAGAGCGAGTAGTCGGTACTAGCATCATTTGTAAGACTTTTCAAAGACTCATTATTGAATTCTCTTACAGATTTTCTGAGCTTATAATTTAAGTTGTTCAGTGTGGTCTTGTCGCTTGGCGCCCTTGTCTGTTGCCAGCGTTTTCTTGTTTTCCTCTTTTCTGTAATAATTTCACATATTTCGGGAGGATAACAGTTTTGTTTGATCTTTTTTGTTGTTTTGGGAGTGGCAGCCCACGCAGCTTTTTGTATTCTGAGCGTCAATATTTGGACTGCTTCTTCTAGTTGATCTTCTGTTTGAATAGCTGGTGATAGTTGGATACTTTCTTCCAACTTCTGTCTGAAGTAGTTCCAATCAGTCAGTCTATTTACTAGTTTTGGGCTATGGTCTTTTATTATTATTTTATCGCTAAGTGTTAAGAGTACATATATAGAGGAATGATCTGATTGGAGATCAGGTCCTTCCGCTATGCTTATTTTATTTGAAGATATATTTTTGGATAGAAAGAAGTCGACAAGATCTGGGGTTTTATTTCTATCTGTTGGCAAATAGGTAGGTTTTCCCGTTGAGTGATATTTAGCGCCATCTTCTTTAATTGCTTCATATAGTTCTCTGCCTCTAGTATTAGTTAATCTAGATCCCCAATACTTATTTTTGGCGTTAAAATCCCCTCCCGCGATTAATCTATTATGAAATATAAAAATCATTTTTCTTTTGTCTATAGCTAGGAGACCAGTATACTGCTGCAACAGATATTTGTCCACTGCTCGTTTTTACACATATGGAAATTCCTTGGATGGCACATGATTGATTGGTTTTATTGCATTCTTTATTAACACTGCGGCCCACCTTTTGCACAGTTATAAGGATGTGGGGAGTGATAGAATTCATATCCTTGCAGTTTAAAGTCAGTAATCAATTTAAAGTGCGTCTCTGAAATGAGACATATATCTATCTGCTGTATGTCAAGAGTCACTTGCATCTCGTCCTTACGACTCTCGATACCATTAGCATTCCATTCAAGAATTTTTATTTTATTCATCATGTCTGTCTTTTGGTAACAGCTCTTTTGTTGCTGTTTTGTCTCTCTAACAACAATATTCTATCTAATATCGTTTTATTCGATTTTTCCATGGAGCCAATCCTGTTTAGGATTTGTTTCATGAGGTTTTCCATGCCAGTGTTTGGCTCTACTTTGCGTTTTACCGTCTTATCTGCTGGTATTTGAGTATTTATTGATGCTGCCTGAGCATATGTCATTTTTGGACCCGCCATCTTTTGTCTCAGGACGTTTTTGATTATCGCTTGGTCTTTAGGCTTTTCTTTCTGTGGGCTCTTTTGCAAGACCTTTTTAACCGTTTGATCTTCCTTATTTGAGTTTTTTTGTGTTTTTTTTGCCTTTTGTCCCTTGCAAGTTGGATTTCTTTTGCAACTAAACAACCTCTGTAGCTAGCAGGATGGTTTTCATTCCAGTTTGCACATTTAGGATGTTCATCCTCTTTCTTCTTACATTCTTTAGTGTAGTGACTTCCTGCACATTTAACACATCTTGGATTTGAGTTGCAGTATCTAGGTGTATGCCCATATCTTTGGCAATTTTTGCATTGGGGCACTTATTTCGATTTACGTAGGGTATGAATCTCAACTTGCATCCCAAGTATGTTTATTATTTCATATACTTTTTTCTTATCTGCGTCATGCTCGAAGCTGAGTGTAAAAATTGGTAGCGGTACTTTGCTTTTAAATTTAAGCATATTTACAATTTCCAAGGTTTTAAAGCCTCTGTCTTTTAACTCTTTTTTTATGCTTTCGGGTGAGCATGAGTAATGCAGTCTTTTCACTACCACCTTCATTGGTCTGGTTTGCTTATTTTCATGAGAATACCATTGTACCTTTTTTTTGGTTTAGTATCTCAAAATAAATCTCATGTATACAAAAGGTACAAGATTGGCCCCAGGACACTGCCCTGTGGTACACCTGCCGTTATCGTCTTCAGGTCCGAGTATTCATTTTCATATCTTACACGGAAATACCTGTCTGAAATGTATGATTTAAGAATGCAGTAGAACTCATCAGGAAGATCTGCTTTCAATTTACATTCTAATCCTTGATGCCAAACTTTATCAAATGCTTGGGCTACATCTAAAAAAATGGCCAAACAAACTTTTTTGGTTTCCAGTGCCTTTTCTATAATACCCGCAATTCTATGCACTTGTTGAATAGTCGAGTGTTTCTCTCTAAACCCAAATTGATGGACTGGGACTAAATGCCTGTCCTCTATTATTGGTTTAAGTCTCTTTAGGAATATTTTTTCAAATAGCTTTGAAATTTTTGGTAGTAAAGAAATCGGTCTGTAGGATTTCCTTTCATTTGGTGATTTTTCCGGTTTCGGAATCATTATCACTTCTGCTACCTTCCATTGACTAGGGACATACTTAAGTCTGAAAGCTGCATTAATTATATGTAATAGTTTTCGTATATCTGTTTCAGATAATTATTTTAATATTTGCCCTGTTGTCAAGTCATAACCTGGTGATTTTTTTGCATTTAAGTTGTGCTTGATTTCGTTCTGTACCTCTTGCAGTGTTATTTTTTCTATGGTTTTGTGATTGTTTTTTTCAACCACAGTCAAATCTTCTTCTGTAGTTTGTCTAGGAAATATGCCGAGATAATTGACTTCATTGGTGATAGACTCATGATTAACCAGTCTCAAGATTAACCAGTCTAGTTCTAATAAAAGGCACTTAAATGGTTTTGTGAGGATTGATTGTCCTTCCATTGTTGACCAATCTACAACGTGCAGCAATGCATCGTGCATGCCACCAGTAATGGTTGCGCCAAGCTTGCCATTTATAATAATCGCCAGGTCACTAGCATAACCTATGGCGTTATGGCCCAGTCTGTGTAGACTGACTAATAGACTGTCGATGACTAGTGACCTTAAGAGCTGGAGAGTACCCCATCCTTGGGGGCAGCCCCTGGCCGAGTCGAAAGGCACGTGGACTCAATTGAGGAAACGAGCATATTAATTTTTGAGAGGACAAGTCCCCGAAACGTGTTCCAGTCCGTCGACTTAGGATCGTATCTACTCGGCGGCGCCTGTGTCAGTTAGCCAGAGAAGTCAAACCTTATTACTGATCATCTGAGAACGAGGCCTCAACTGATACATTGACACATTTTCAATAGGATTTCCCATAAATGGATTAGCGAGTGTAAGGTCAGGTACCTTTTCGCGAATCGCAAAGTTTACTACAAAACCCTTAGTATAGCGAAGGTTCGCCTAACACCTTAAAGGTATTCACAGATCCTCTTTTGAAGATTCAGCTTGCCGAAACAGTAGAAGCAGCCAGTTCAGGACAACCTGCATTTGTGTACCTGGCTGGCTCGTCTTTTTTTTACCCTTTTGATTAGCAGTTTGCCGGTTTTTCTGGCAAATGTGCCGCTTCCTTGCAGGTAGGAGGCAGCCGACGAAGCGGTGGCTGTTGCGTTAGCAGCACTTCCAGAACTGCTAGGGGAAGCTTACCCAACAGTAATACCACTACCATTGCAGGTTGTTTAGGTGCGGTTCACAGGAACGGTCATCTCGGTCGTCTTGCCGCTGCCTGAACTGCTTGGATGAGCCAGCCCTGTGGCACAGCCAGTCGAAGAAGCCTGCACGTGTACCTTTCCTTCGGGCACTTTCCGGTAGGTTGTACGATGATGGGTGTCTCATTCGCTTGCTTTAGGGGCATTACTATCATGCAAGAGTATAGGTTGTCATTAGAAGCTTCATAAATTTGACCTTCGGGATCAGCGCATGTTGTGGTAAAAGTAAAGCGTCGTAAACAGAAATGGTTAGGTTAGGTTGGAAGGGAAGTGGACAGCAGGGCTATGCTGTGCTTGCACAGGGGGCCCATTGGTCCATTGTGATCTCTTGTTGTTTTATGTGGTAAACCTACATTTACAATAAAACACTTACCATACTCAGTTTAGGTTAATCTTGCTGGTTGGCCTATTGGAACCAACCTGTGTTCTTGACAAACCTGATAGTGTCCGTCCGTGGTACCTGCGCTGCGTCCTCTAGGTCTTCGAAGAATCTGTTGCCCAGATAGCGAAGTCGAGATGTCTGAAGGTTTCGCAGAGCAGGGGTTTGATGGTCTCTGTTTCCTCTATATCTTGACAGCTCCTGCAGTAGGCTGGTGAGCTGATGCCCAGCCTGCTTTCCATTACACCTATGGTGCAGTGGCCTGTCAGTACGCCGGTTAAGATACGTATTTCTTGCTTATTCATTTCCAGAATGTATTTTGTTCTTTTTTCGTCAATTCTTGGCCATAGACTGCGAGATATAACACAGTCGTGCCTTTGGGACCAGGTGGTGTTAATTTGTTCCCTCAGTTTTTGGTCAATGTTTCTTTTTGCTGGACTAATTTGGATGTCTATTGACGTAATGGCGTCTATTGCGTCAAGTTCTGACCCGATTCTTGCTGGCTCGTCTGCCTTTTCATTCCCAACAATGTCGCTATGACCGGGGACCCAGCAGAGAGTGATCCTATGTCGTTCGCCTATTTTGTTGAGGGATTTTTGTCAGTTCCTGACTGTTTTTGACTTTATGGTTTCGCTGTCTATAGTGCTTTGATAACCGCCTGACTGTGTACGAAGATTGTGATCGTGGAAGGATCCAGATTCTTCGCGGAGATAGTTTCTGCTGCCTTGTCGATGGCGACAATCTCAGCTTCAAAGACGCTGCATTCATTGGGAAGTCTGTACGAGTCCTTTATGTCTAGGGGCTCGCAAAAAACTCCTGCTCCTGTACCTACATCCATTTTTGACCCGTCCGTATAGATATGGATTTCTTGCACGCTGACGTGCGCGTTCCAGTTCTCTCTTTGGGGTATGTATGTGGAGTAGTTTTGCTCAAAGTTTCGTTTGGGGATTAAGTAGTCCGTTTTTCTGGATAGATCGATACCCAAGTAATTGTGAATTATAGAGCCGTATCCATAGGAGCTGTGCCTCCAGATGTTTGCCTCCTTGAGGCGGAGGGCTCCTTTGGCTGCCATGCTGCGAATATATTCACCAAGCGGGGTAGGTTTAAAATGACTTCCAGCCCGGCTAGGGGTGTTGATCTCATTGCTCCCGTTGTACCGATACATGCTAATCTCTGTACCTTTGAGTGGTTATGGAGATAGGTAGTCCTTTCTGTTGCCTTCCACCATACAATGCCTACCACCAACACAAATGGTTAGACTTGATTTTTTTTAGATCCTGTATGCACCGTTAATGCCTTATATTTGTTTCTATTTTTCCAAATTAACACCCTCTAATATTTATTAAAGGTCCATTGCCTAACCTAAGCAATTGGGATTATATTTAAACGACTATCCCAAGCTGAAAATAAAATAAAAGGCTTTGGCAGCCAAAACGTCTGATCATCGATTTTCTTTTATTTGGAATACTATTTTTTATAGAAAAATGTCTACACGCATTTACAGACAGGGTGAGGAATCGAAAAACACAATTTAAAAAATGTCCCATTATAGGTGGGCTATTTCGAATTAAGCGCCATTTTTTGATTTGTCAGCTGACATTCTAAGGTTAATTCATAAAAAATCACATACACGCAGAATCCACTACCGAAATGGTGGGATTTTTGCGGAGGCGGTTCAAAAATGTAGTGAATTTTGTCGGTTACCATAATGCACCTTCTTGCGTACAGTGGTCCAAGTAATTGGAAAAATTCAGACAATTGAATTTCTTTTTTTTTTTTTTGAATCAAAAGGTGTATGCCAATAACCATGTGTGAACTGAAAGACGGGATTGGACGCGCCATTGATGAGATTCAGCTGACATATTGCCAAATTGGTGCCGGGAAATAAATTCACGGACAATAACTTCACATGGGCAATGACTTCACCTCGAGTGGGAAATAACTTTTTTTTGTGAAGTTATTGCCCACAATAGGTGAAGTTATTGCTCATGTGAAGTTATTGCCCGTGAAGTTATTTCCTGCACCTGCCAAATTGTCATCGAAAATTGCGTCAAAAGGACCAGCGTTTGCCGTCAGTCACGGGGCGGCCATTAATCTGATTTTGTGTTCCATACATAAGCTCGATGTCTACACTCTTTATAAGAATAAAAACATTAGAGCTTTTCAAATCAACGCAACGTTTAAATGGGACACCATTTACAAAATGTGCCAAGATTATTACGAGATGAAATTTGATACAACGTTTTTTTGTAGTTTATGCTTGACACTGCTATGGCATGTATTCCTGTTAGAAGTCAAGCGGCCTTGACTTTGTAGCGAGTATTAGCTTTGTCGTATGTCGGGTTTCAAAAGCATTCAGTATGTTCTAATTTGAATAGACGTAAATGGACTTTCTTTTCTGTGCGGTTATATTTACACGCTTAGTGGTGACATTGAATGATACTTCAGACGCATACAATGTGCAACTTTGTACGAATATGAATTACATGTTTGTGCGCCATTATGAAAATTGTATGGGGTTTGTGTATCACTATGGAAATATCGTATCTTCTATATTATATTCCGGGTTTGATATATTACTAATCGATTTATCTGGAAGATTTAATAATCTACTATATGTAAGTTCAAATAATACCTATGCGAGAATGTGGTGGTGTTCTATAGTTAAGAACGAAATATGGTATCTATTCTTGTCAGTTAGCTTCATTCATGGTGGGTAGAGGATGTTCGTTCAGGGCTCTTATCACATTAGACGATGATCGTCCGACGACATCGTTTTGGCGATAGTTTTGCTTCATGTCACCTTTAAAATGACTATCGTCTCAAAGTCGTTTCGACGATTCATTTTCTGCTTCACGTAACGGACAGAGCTGTCAAAAATTGTCGTCTCGACGACTGAAATAGGGCGATAGCTATATCATTATCGTCTTTAATTTTTTGTGTAGGTATTGAAAGTAATTAGCAAAAATTAAAATATAATTTTAACCAAGTTACTTCACAGGTGAGAACCCTCATGCGCTTCATAAAACAGCACTTTATTCGCAAAAAGGCACTGTTTAGTGCGGTTTTCATTCAGATGGCGTCATTGGGCCGTTTTTTTTTCGTCTATGAAAATGACCGTCACGTTACGGTTAATGGTATTTGCTACTGAGACATGTTGGAACGTAATTTCTTTGAGCAATTGCATGAATTGGACATCAGTGATATGTGGTTCCAACAAGACGGTGCCACAAGCCATACAGCGGGTGCAGCAATCGAGTTATTGAAGTCTCAGTTCGGTGAACGTGTTATCTTGAGAAGCCGACCCGTCTATTGGCCGCCGAGATCGTATAATTTAACGTCTCTAGACTTTTTTGTACGGAGCTACATTAAATCTTGGTCTATGCCAACAAACCGACCAAAAAGAAATCAAGTATTCATACCTGATTAGGTTGGTAACAAAATAGATTTTGAAAAATAAAAAGGCTATCTATTGCTTGTCCCTACCTGTTAAGATGTTAATGAACATTTTAAAGTCTCACACTAAATAAACAATGTTTTTAATTTTGCATCATTGACTTTTAAATTTACTTTGAAGCAAATCCGCACAGTGGCCGCAACTAGAACTTTGTATTAATTAGAATAATACAATTTTTAATGACTATTGTTAAACTTATGTACGCTTGTATACCCTGTGTCTAACTCCGTTTAGTCCCTACTTTATCTATGTACAAAAGTAAAGCGAATTCATTTTTGAAAATAAAAAAACGAAAGGCAATTAATAAAGCAAACTATAGACAAGATATTCTGAGAAATGAAGTCTGAAATAAATCGCAATTTGTAAAGTTTATTTTAAATATCTTCATTGTAAACAAGTAATTGCAATGCAAGTAATTTGCGTCCATTATAAAGATACTCGTAGTTAATATCTGTTTTAATTTCCATTTAAGTTATGCATTAAATCTTTCATTTAAACTTGTAAACTCTTATAAAACTTTTTAATATTATGTTTTATTCATATACATGCTGTCAATTTTTGTTTGAAAAAATACTATAGTTCGCACAGTGCTCGATTATTATGAATAGCTGCTATTCTCTCAAAATTTGACAAAGGTCCCAAATATATAATACAGAAACGGAAGACCATATCGCGCTGCTATTGCCCAAAGATGGCTAGAGCTCCGACAAAATGAATTCATCTGATATGATGATCCTTTTATATCTAAATAGGATGGCAGGATAGCATTGGTCGCTAGTTAAAGAAGCTAGAATCCGTCGATCCGCTGCGTTGATGCCAACTTCAGCTTTAGCGCATAAAACGGAAACAACAGTCCTATAAAACGCGTCGTTAACTGTGGCAGTCAAAGACACATTGGTACCATTGGTAGACACAAGAAGGTACCTGTCCAAAGCGTTTTTTGGACTTTTAATTCGATTAAATTTTAACAACTAATGAGTTCAATCACGCTGATTCCAATCAACAGCGGCAACAACTTAAACGCCTGTACCAGCATTTTCAATCAAAGAGAGCTCTCTTCAGTTTATTCGTTCTTTTATAAACTTAGGATATAAGCTTACATTCCACAAAGAAATTAAACATAAAAGTCATTCAGCTAATAATCCAAGTGATGACAAATTCAGGTTAAATAGAATTATAACAAATAAGTAATAGATAAATTGAATAATTCATTAATTTACAAACTAATTTTTAAGTAATTACAGGATGTGAAGCATCAACATACTGCCCGCCTTGAAGGGTCGAACGGAAGGTAAAGCACTTCAACAACCCGGTAGAGGGGCCAGGCGATGAATTGGTCTTCTTAAGACAGTTCCTTTGACTCTTATGTCGGCAACCCGTATCTTTCCATCCGCACCGGTGATGAGTTTCACGATTCTACCAACGAGCCATTGCTGAGGCGGTAGATTATCGTCGCTGATTAGTACCACTGTACCCTCTGTGGCATTTTCGGAGGCTGTTTTCCACTTCGTCCGCCGTTGTAACTCGAGTAGATACTCTTTAGACCATCTCGTCCAGAAGTGCTGCTTTATCTGCGTCGCCGCCATCGCTTTAACGGGGAAATATCTTCTGGAATGGTAGGCTCTGGAATAGAATTTAAAGCGTTACCAATTAAAAAATGGCCCGGAGTTAAGACTTGTTCATCGTTGGGATCAGGCCCTAAAACTCAAAGTGGGCGGGAATTCATGATCGCTTCTATTTCAGCGACTACGGTCGAAAATTCCTCATACGTCAAAAACGTCTGCTTCACCGTCTTGTAGAGATGCGATTTAGCAGACTTCACCGCCGCTTTCCATAAACCACCGAAATGTGGAGCTCGGGGTGGTATGTGTGCGAACTTGATTCGATGCAAGGCGCACCATGATGAGATTACATTCTCCCTCTGCTGCTCCGAGACCGCAGTATACAGTTCCTTAACTTCATTTCGAGCTCCAACGAAATTCGTCCCATTGTCGCAGTGGATTTCCTCGAATAGGCCACGTCGTGCCACGAACCTTTTAAGGGCTGCTAGAAACCCTTGCGTCGATAGACCCGATACGACTTCTAGATGAGACGCCTTTGTTACAAAGCAAATAAACACGGCCACATAGGCTTTATGCGTACAGTAGCCTCGACGCCCTTGTGAGATTTGAAAGGGCCCACAAAAATCCACGCCTGACTTCGCAAACGGCCTTGATATCGTCACTCTGTTGGCTGGTAAATCACCCATGATCTGCTTCGAGTGCTTCTGCGCTCTGCCTTTCGGCTGGAAAAATCGACCGAATGCGGTAGACACAACATCTATGGACATATATGTATATAAATCAAATGCTGTTCGTGTGCGCACGAATGGCATGACGGATTTATTTATTTTGTTTGTTGTTGTCTGTAGAATGTTTAAAGCAAAAAAAAAAAGGTTGGGAAAAATTTTAAAAAACCGAGAGAAAGTGTTTTAGATGGCGTTGCGAGATAAAATTATTAACAGCTCTGACATTTGTTTGTTTATTCCTCACCGTGTTTTCTCTGCGGTTGCATCTTTTTTAGCGAATCAAACATCGAAAATAAAATCAGCAATTTCGATAATAATAATAGTGGTGGTCAATTAAAGCGCATGGTAATTACAAACCCGTTGGCCATTGGAGGACGCGTGCCTTGAATTGAACACAAGTTTGGGAAGAAATCAGAGTAACAAACCTGTGCGCGTTTCAAGGCAGTACTGCCTCCTCTTGAACACGGAAAAGGAAATACGCCGCCGGGTAGCCGCTAGTACTTTTAGAAATATAAAAAAATATAAAACTAATTTTTGTTGTGAAGTTTCAATATCGCTAGGGCTTCAACAAAATATGTAATATAATAAAAGCTGGGCCACGCCGCGCCGGGAACCATCCGCTAGTCTAGTACCTACTTAAAAAAATATGATATCAGTTATCAGATTATCAGACTATCCCTGTCTGAGTGTAACCATGTTGAAAAAACACCCTTTATTGGGAATTTATTGCTTTTTTAAAATGTATTATCAATTTTCAAATGCAACTTCGAATGCTCCATGGTGATTTGACTGATAAGTCATGATGTGCTGGACTTAATTGTAATAAGTTGGCGAACCCAAAGGTGGACCAGTAGGAATGCAGTGAAGTTGGAGGGATATTATGATCACTATAGCCCTGATCATAACCTCTCCATTAAATAAGAGGAAAAGCGGTAGTAGATGTCAACTCTATTGGAAGATACATATTTCACTTGCAGGGTCGTCAAAGGCTTATGACGTTTCTGATCTCTAAGTGACATATCCGAACAACTTTTGCAGCTGAATTCACATATCTCCCTACATACCTCCTATATGCAGTGCGTAATTCCGGGACTAGCGATAACATAATAAAACCAAATGCACAAATTGCCTGCAATGACCTCATCATATTTGCGGTACATAATGCATCTTAGAACACAAATCAGTCATAACACCATCCGTCATGAACAATTAAATTATTGTTCGGGAAACAAACAAATTTCAATTGTGGATTCTTGACACCTGTCAGCAAAGTAAACTACGGGCAAGTAAGCACTATACATGACAATATTTAAGTGGTAATTTGGTAGTTGTTAAATAATAAGTGACATAAGAATATCAATCGATTTATTTATTGGTTTTCCCCGACGCGACGGATATGTACTTGTAAATTAAAGTTCTGATTTTCTGTGTCAGAAGAAGCAAAATAATGGAAATCATGACTACCTAATTATATTAATTATAAAACAAGTTTAACGTTGAGTCAATAAACAAATAACATCAAATGCTATACTAGCCGATAGTTTGGTATTCAACAAATGTAAGTTTGTGTAATAAAAATAGTAATACAAAACCTGAGTTCCGTTTTCAGCTTATAAATACTAAAAGAATGCAATGCGTCAACAGAATTTTGTATGTTCATAATAAACTGTCAATTTTTGATAGACTTTAAGATAAGATAGAAAAAGATTTGACAGTTAGCGACATGATACACCTTATGTATTTTTAAGCAATTTTTGTAAGGGAAATTGTGTTTTAAACTACCGAGTATATTAATTTACGTTTGTATCTTAACAGAAGTCCCACAACAGAGTTTTGCTCTTTTGAATAAGCCATTTCACTGTAAGCTCCATAGTCTCTACGATAAAAGTCACATCATTTTCTTTGCAAAATGACTCGACGAAGGTATTGTGAGCTTATTTTATGATACTATAAAAACTTTACGTCAGAGAACCTCTTTTCAAAATAAATATGCTCTGCGGAAAGTATTTTTTTATTCAACATTTTATAGCTCACTACAATTTTCTTAAAACTTCACAATAAGTTTTTGCAAAAATATATGGACGTAACAAATCATAACCAACCCACTTTATTACATCCCTACTGCTCCGCCTGTGAGTTTCCCCAATTTGAACTCAATAAATATCGGCATTCCTTCCGATGTCGACTCACTTCGTCGGTGAGGCCAATCAAATGCTGGTGTTGTTGCATTTGATCGCAGCGATTTTAAAGCTGCCTCTCTTTCGCGATTGTATATATTAGCCGCGTTTCTTTGCACGCGGATATAGGCATAGCGTTAAAAAACGACCATCGCCGCTTAAGAATTCATCAAAGAAACTTGGCAGCACACATGCACCTATGACATACACCGTGACACAGCTGTAAGTTGTAGTTAAGAAATTTGTATTGAAAATCCTGAAATTGAAAAATATTTACGAGTACTTCCGCCAATTAAAATTGATGCCAAGCATATTCTAAAATTATGAAAAACAATTTCTTATTAACAGATTTGCTAAATTCAATTACCTTTATAATGAAGTTTGAAAA
Organism: Portevinia maculata; assembly: GCA_949715645.1. Classification (NCBI taxonomy): domain Eukaryota; kingdom Metazoa; phylum Arthropoda; class Insecta; order Diptera; family Syrphidae; genus Portevinia; species Portevinia maculata. Next base: position 84,296,596 of record OX454527.1, read on the forward strand.
ATAAAAGTAATAAAATCATGAATAAAATATTCGGGGGGATGTGTCAGTGGTCGGCGGGATGTCAAACTTTGACTGCTGAATGCTTGATGTGTAAACATCATTTCAACTGTCGGAAATTAATATTTTTGAATTTCACAATTTTCAATACAAATTTCTTAACTCAACTTATAGCTGTGTCATTAATAAACGTCATAGGTGCATGTGCGCTGCCAAGTTTTTTTTTTTTGATGAATTCTTAAGCGGGATAGTCGTTTTTTAATGCCATGCCTATACCCGCGTGCAAAGAAACACGGCCTATGACTAGCAACTTTGTTTACTCCTACTGTGATGTGAAGCATTTTAATCACTGGTAGCATTAATTTGTCCTCCTACGATGTCCAACATTGTGAACAAACCATATGTGAGCGCCGAGCACATAACTGCGGTGTAGATCAGGGACGTAGCTAGATAATTGATAATTTATGATTAAAATAGTAAGTGGTACATTACAGATTGCAGTGATATAAAAAATAGATATAATTATAAAATTAATCAAGGGTAAACAATAAGTAAACGGTATTGGTGAAATTGTCGGGAAAAGGTGAAAATTATATAATTATTGTGCTATTAGAAAGATATGTTAAAAGCTTAATCTAAAACGCGGCAACAGAATTGATCGTCTGCAATTCATGTGGCAATTGATTCCACAAACGAATTGCAAATATAAGAAAAGAGCGCTCTCCAATGCAACGTGCAAAGTGCGTAATAACAAAAGACTTAAGATGAGAAACAGTACAAAACCTAAGAATGTTGGTAGTCCAGACGAGGATAGTTGTCCAGACGAGGATATACAAAATAATGAAATATGAAATATTGTATAAAAGACTCTTGACAAGTCGCGTTTTGTGATTGAGTTGTAATAAACTACAAGGGGGCGCACCAATTGTGATACAATAAGAGACTCAAATAACTTTTTTTAATCAATGCACTCCATTTATTTTTATTTTTATTGTAAATAAAATTCCATTTTATTTTATATAACTAATTGTTTTTGAAGATGATAGACCGTAAATGACCTCCATGCTCATCCACACATATGCGACACCTGATCAGAACATTATTCATTGCGGCCTGAAGGGTTGAAGTCGGCATCGCCTCAATTTTTGTTTTAATGGACTGCTTCAATTCAGTCAAATTCGTTGGTTTCGTTTTATTCACCTCTTGCTTGACATAACCCCATAAAAAAAAGTCTGGTGCAGTCAGGTCAGGTGACCGTGGGGCCAGCGGAAAGAGGCGTTTCTGGATATTAACTTGTTTGGGAATTTTCGTTGGATCTCCGCTATAACCGGTCTGGCTATGTGTGCAGTTGCCCTATCTTGCTGGAACCAAATGCTGTTGAAACGGATACTTCTTCCGTTTCTGGGGAATTGTGGGCAGGAATTTCCGCGAAAAAATGGAATTACATCAACATACTGCATTAATATGTGGTTAAATTCGCATCGTTTATTAGAGAATACTTCTTGCTGATGCAGGACAATGCTATGGTGCAAGCGTCGCCAGGTGCATTACCGAATACGTACAAGAAATGGAAATCGTATTGATGGCTTGACCTGCGATGAGCCCAGACATTGATTCCTTTGAACACATATGGGACCTGCTGGGAAAAGGATGAGGATGTGACCTATCCTTCTAGAGATACTTAACGGCCGGAGATCTACTCTGATGAAGAACCTTGACAAATTAGGCGAAACCATGTTACAATATCTTCTCCAATGTATGCCCCGGCGACTTACTGCATTGTTAGATGCTCGGGAGGTAATACCTACTGTTAAAGGAACGAGGACTCGTTAAATAAGACATACAAAAATTAAAGAATAAAATTTTAGTTTAGGCAGTCTTTGTCCATTTTTCTTTATTTATGTTTTATTGCTTAATCCTTCCTTTTTATACCCTATTCTAAGGGTATATTAATATCGATTTAGCCATGTCCGTCCGTCCGTCCATCGACAAAAATTATACCTTTTAACTGGAGCTGGAAAGCTGAAATTTTAACCATATACTCTCTAGGGGCCCGAAATAATCAAGTTTAAGATTTTTTTTAAATCCGCCCGCTGATCTCAATAAAGCAAATTTATCGAAAAAATCTAATTTTGATATAGAAATCTGAAATTTAGTAGATGGTCTTTAGGGGCCCAAAATGCTGGAGCATTAAAACTTTCAAAATCCGCGCCCTGACACCCAAAATTAAAAAAAAAAAAAACAATTTTATCGAAAAGTCAAATTTAGAATATATAATCTCTTTAAGCTCTTAATGTTCATATTTAAAGTCTTATGCAATACACAGATACGCCCACATTTTAAAGAAACCGGTTGTTTGAAAAATCAAAGTTTGAACAAGGAAGCTAAATTTGGAATTTCAATATCATGCTACTCATGTTCATTTATTTTGCCCATGTGAAATATTTTTAAAATCCGCCCACTGACACGCCTACTTAAAAAAAAACCGTTTTATTGAAGAAAGCATAAATAATTGCTTTATATAAAGTTTTCTGCCATGCCTAATTTTAAGGGCATTTTTTACAAAATCTTAATGTTGTATAACAAAATATGCAGATCTTCCTTAACAATTCTCCCATACTAAGATATTAGTCACGCCCACTTAATGAGTGATAGGAATAGGGTATTCAACAGTTCGCCCAAGCGGACTCCAGCCTTTCCCTATGTTTTTAATTTTTTGATATGAATTTGTTTATTTTGATTTAAATAAACTAAAGCGTATTAAAACAACTTTCTTTTTTAAACATAATTTTAACATCCAGTTGAGCCTAGCGACTTACTTAACACCTTAAAGCTCTCCCGCAAGTCTGCATGCAAATCGGTGGATTGAAACGACTGGAGATCACCGGTGGGACGTTAAAGGTCGATCAAACAAAAACAATAATCAATAATGGAGCATGCACGTGTCGAAAATTTAAGAAATAGGCCGGCCTAAAAACTACTCGATTACACAAGTGCAACAACATCCGCATTTGATTGGCCTCTGTGATAAAGTAATCCAAAACCCGGAAGCGTGCCGATGTTTATTGAGGTCGAACTGGTGAACCCCACAGGTGTAAAAATATGGATGCAGTAAAGTGGGAGGGTTATGATGTTTCGATGATAGTGTGACATTTCTCACCTAACTCCTCAGCCGAACTGTCAAAAACAGCTCTACAAATTTAAAACATTTCATCCAATCAGCTCACGAGCTGCAGTGTACTCAAGTGTCTGTAATTCGACTTTTACTTTTATTTAATTTTTCCAGTGTTTCGATCAATGATTGTGTCTCTTTCGATTTTGTAATGCGTGATGTTGTAAACATCATTGTATGAATGCGTGAATACGTCAACGGAAATAAAAGAAGAAAGTAAACATACTTTATCCTTCGACGCACATGTATCCGTTTTGAGTATGGGCGTATATTTGTTATAGCTGTCCGTTGAAATCAATGCAGCTACGGATCAACGGATTGTATGGATTTGGGGCTTCACTACCAACATTTTGGGTTGTAGGCTGATTCTGTTGGTGAAATTGCGCTCGGTGAGGTACATAAGACCATGCCATTGGTAAGGGGCAGGTGGGCCACACTGCCCGCTCATAGAACCTATTGTTTTTATACCCTATTCTAGGGGTATATTAATTTTGACACATAGTTTGTAACATACCTTTATATTGCCCGTAGACCCCTAAAAGTTACTATATTTATGATCAGCATCGATAGTAATGTCGATCTAGCCATGTCCGTCCGTCCGTCCGTCGGCAAAAATTAGGCCTTTAAACTGGACCTAGAGAGCTGAAATTTTAAACATATACTCTCTAGGGTCCCGAAATAATCAAGTTTACGAATTTTTGAAATCCGCCCGCAGACACGCCCACAAACTCAAAAAAACAAAATTTTGGAAAAAATCGAATTTTGAGCTACAAAGCTGAAATTTTTTATGTATTATCTATGACTCCTAAAACTGCTCGGGATAAAAAAATTCAAAATCCGCCCACTGACACGCCCACAAATAAATAAAACAATTTTTTTGAAAATCCAAAGTTTGAGCTAGGGAGCTGAAATTTATAATATATACTCTCTGTGGGCCCTTTATGCTCATATGTAAATATTTTCAAAATCCGCCCACTGGCACGCCCACAATTATTTTTTATACCCTATTCTAGGGGTATATTAATTTTGACGCATAGTTTGTAACATACCTTAATATTGCCCGTAGACCCCTAAAAGTTACTATATTTATGATCAGCATCGATAGTAATGTCGATCTAGCCATGTCCGTCCGTCCGTCCGTCCGTCCGTCCGTCCGTCCGTCCGTCCGTCCGTCGGCAAAAATTAGGCCTTTAAACTGGACCTAGAGAGCTGAAATTTTAACCATATACTCTCTAGGGTCCCGAAATAATCAAGTTTAAGAATTTTTGAAATCCGCCCACAGACACGCCCACAAACTCAAAAAAACAAAATTTTGGAAAAAATCGAATTTTGAGCTAGAGAACTGAAATTTTTTATATATGATCTATGGCCCATAAAACTGCTTGGGACATAAAATTTTCAAAATCCGCCTACTGACACGCCCACAATTATTTTTTTTTATTTTTGAAAGTCCAAAGTTTGAGCTGGGGAGCTGAAATTTATAGTATATACTCTCTAGGTGCCCTTTATGCTCATACTTAAAATTTTTTTAAATCCGCCTACTGACACGCCCACAATTAAATAAAACAATTTTATTGAAAAACCAAAGTTTGAGCTAGGGAGCGTTTTTATTTACAAAAGCTTAGTTTTTTCGATAAAATCCTTTACATTTTTGTCACGCCCACTTATGAGATATAGGAATAAGAATAGGGTATCCAACAGTTCGCCCAAGCGGACTGTAGCCCGCCCCTATGTTTTTTATTTTTTTTGAAAATTCAAAGTGAGCTAGGGAGCGGAAATTTATAATATATACTCTCTAGGGGCCCTTTATGCTCATGTGTTAATTTTTTTAAAATCCGCCTACTGACACGCCCACAATTAAATAAAACAATTTTATTGAAACACCCAAGTTTGAGCTAGGGAGCGTTTTTTTTTGATAAAATCCTTTAAATGTTATATAACAATTCAACCATACTTAGACTTTTGTTACGCCCACTTATGAGGGATAGGAATAAGAATAGGGTATCCAACAGTTCGCCCAAGCGGACTGTAGCCCGTCCCTATGTTTCCTTATGAAATTGTTAATGTCGGTCGTGCAAGAATTGTTGATATCATTTGGATCGTAAAAAAAGTATTGACCTAAAGTAGCCCCTCCCGATGGTGGCAAGTGCGGGACAAGTTCGTAGGGAGAACAGGACTGTCTCCTCTTCTTCATCGTCTCTTCATCTTCTCCAGAAATCGTTGAAGGGGATACCCAATCTCTTAGAATGCCTACCTATCCCACAGTGTCCACTGATTGTATTTCTAAGGGTGGATAGAATTATTCTCTTATGTCTTTGAAGTCCGTTTCTTTAGTGCAGCTTTTGCCATAATTGTCCAACGGTGCTACTCTATTTAAGCTGGCTCAATCTAAAGTTTGCTTTTAGTTTGGTTTTAGTCCTTTGCCGTGGATGAAGTACCTAGCAGACAACATTGTTGCTTCAGTTTTGTCCACCATTTGCCATTTGCACCTGTATCCTCGGCTAGCCAATTCATCAGCTTCACAATAACCTTTGACATCACCCTGAAATGGTATCCAGGAAACAGTGATGTCAAACCTTGTGGCTATCTCGTTAGGAGATACGTGGCAATCCTTAACTACCTTTTTGTAAAACCAACGTAATATTTTTGTTAATGATGAAGCTACAGTCACATCGTAGGGTTTATGGGCAACCAGTTTTTTCAATGCCTTTGTAAATATTTTCTTCACAGTTCAACTTCTGGTCTTGCTTAAATTCTTGGGTCCACATAAAGTGGGCAGCGATAACTATGCCCTTTTGTGTTTCCTAGTAAAAAGAATCGGGTCAACCTTGGTAATAGCTCTTCTCAGTAACAATAGGAATGAAATGGTCTTTGAAGCGGTGATATTTATTTCGTACTAAAGTATATATAAATATGTATAAGGCATTAAAACCTAACTTCGTCTACAATTTAGGTGAGCTAAGCTATATATTTGAAGCGAATGGAATGGAACTACAATAGTTAGCCACATAGTTAAAGAACAAACTCCTAAAAAAACCGTATGGCAATACGAGAAAGCCAATTGGGAAACACTAAACGGTTCCTTTAAGAGGAACTCGCTGTGCTTCCCCGACAGCGACGTGGATGCTGCTGCTGATATGATAACAAACATGATTTTATTGGGTATGAAATGCTTTATCCCTAATCGGATAAAAAGTATCAAACCCAAGGTAAACGCGCGGTGTGACTCGAGCTGCAAAGAGGCTATCAGGTTAAAAGAGGTAAGCTTTCGGTCTTATACGGCAAACCCATCTAAGGAAAACCGAAACAAATCCAAACGAGCCAGAAATGACTGCAATGCCCTTGACAGGTGGCAATGGTGCGATGGTAGTGCATTCACTAAGTGATTGGCAGGTCGTGCGTTCGAATCCACACAACAAAAAACATATCTCCCTAAAGCAATTTAGGCGCCACCTGTTGAGAAAAAAAATCCCATTGCACCAAACTTCTTTCCTATCCTGCTATTCTTTCATACAGTATGTACAAGGTGGCGCAAAAATAACCTTCCGATGTTTTTTGGCTGTAATTTAAATTATTGCTCAAATAAATAGTCAAAAATATTCCGCGTTCTGGAGCAGTGTAGCGTAACATTGTTTATTAACGTGTATTTCGCATGTGTTTACTACACAAATGTCAAAACAGAACTGACATTAGGGGCCAATCGAAAAATTTATAGCATTTTTCTGATAGGAGGATTACTTTTGCGCCACCTTGTAGCACCCAGAAATAGCAACTCTCCCTTTCTTCTAATCGTAATTTCCCTAAGGCCCGCGCTGTGTAGCCCTTTAGTGCGCGAAAAATAAAAAAAAAAATTTAACTCCGATTCCGAAGGCAAATTTTGAGAAGCTTTTCATGACAGTTTATACACTTGGACGTTTGTCAGACTTTCGCAAGAGGCGGTGCAGAAGTAAAAATTTGGTTGTTCATAATATGTGGGATTTGAATTTTGAACCCCCCGTTCAGAAACCAACGCACTAACGACTGAGCCACTGCGCACACTTCCAGGGTTCCGTCCCAAATAATAACGTAATTGTTTAATAAAGTTGTCCCGAACTTGAATGCTTAATCTTAATCCACAAGCAGCATGCATTGTTACAGTCTGATTCATTTCAAATAAAAACGTGCATCACAGCAATAGCTACTAGAACAGTTTATTCGAATTATTTGTCCCACCTCATCTCATCCAAAATGGAAGTATTTAGCACGATATAACGTGATATCTTTTGACGTTTCTATTTACGTGTTTTATTTTTACAGTTTAAACATTTTTGTAAGTTAAAATCTTCCTCTCAATTACCTCAAAACTAGTTAAGCTTCAATTAAATTTGAAATATGTAAATTAAAACAAAATTATAATGTATCCTCACTTCGAAACTAATTAAATTACATAGGTCCAATTAAGCCGTCATCTTATTGCAATATAAAGTGCAAATTGTTAATACCAACTTATCAAGGTCAGCTAAATGATTTTTTTAAACTTTTATTAGCAACTACGATAGGAAAATTAAATTTTCACACAAATTATTTTTTCTTATTTTTTGTATAAACTGAAAGAATACCTACTCTTCAATATTTCTGACATCTGAAACCAACCAGTGCTAACAATTCAATTGAACTTGATTTAAAGTTCACGAATTTTTACAACCGATAATGACTCTCTCACAGAAAATGCAATGTGACGCCATTTCATTCAAAGCTGCACCAGTTGCATTGTGTGATCAATACATAATTCAATTCAATTTAATTGGATTGCAAAATGAAATGTGTATCAATTCTCTAGCGAATTTCCGATGGCAATTTAGTATGAAAATTGCGCTTGAATAAGAAATCGAAAAGTTCTAATGTTAGAAAATACGATCATTATTTATTTAACGTTCTTTGCTATGATTGTATGTAAAACACTTTGATGGTAGTAATTACTGGTTTACAGCTATTATCATTTATGTGAAACTGTTCTAGGGGAGTGGGGGGTGGAGTTGAGGAATTTCGTTTGGAATATAAGCTAAAGTATCTTGTCAGTATTTTGGGGAATCACAATATTTGTATCATATGCGTAGCATAACTGAATTTTCTGGTTCAGGGGCGGACTATGAATACCACTGCAGTGTCGCTTGACTAAAAGTGCTGGCCGAAAAATGCAATTTCGGGAAAAAATCAGATCTAGGCAATTTCAATGCCTAGCGACAAATTTAACATCTTAATAGAATAGTGGGTGGATACAGAAAATCAATAACAGGATATCGTAAAAAAAACATATGTGAAGGCTGCAGCCTTTGTTGTGCTAGGAATGGTTTCTCAGTCAATCCTCCAAAACTGAGGTCATTCTCTTTACAATAGGAGGAGATAGCTGATTGGGTTGACTCAACCAGTGTTAAAAGGCGTCACAATCCGACTTCATGGTGAGCCATCCATCATGGTGAGCCATCATTGATAGCAGACTTCTTTGGTCAAAGCATGTTGAGCTGAAGACTGCCAAAGCTCGATCGGTTTTCTGGCAGTGCAATGGCGTTTTCGGCAAGACATGGGGCTTATCACTGAAAAGAGTCTTATGGGCTTATACAGCTATGAAAGGACCATTGGTAGTGTATGCGTTGGTTGTTTTGCCTCGGATGCACATGGGGCTTCCACAGCACACCTGGCTCCGCCCTAGATGTATGCTTGATATCGCGCGACGGTTGTCCTTCGACCCCTGTCTTACGGATATAATGTCTGACGCAATAACACCAGAACTTCGGCTGATGCGCGATTCCGAAGTCGACTTCAATCGTGTTCAGGACTGGCTCTGGACAGACTTTGAGCCTGGAAACGAATGCAGTTGAATCATCACGGATGACTCCAAAACCAATGCTGCTGTTTCCGTGGAAAGCGACAACATACGACTTTACTTAGCTTATGCTATCTTAATAGCTATGAACTATGTTGTGAGGAGCAGGTAGAGGAGGCGGAGTATCTGTGTCTGTAGTGATAGTCACGCTAAGGCCTTGCTTAGCCGTTGAACCACTTCCAAAAAAGTTCGTGAACGCAAGATCTCTCTAAAGTCGGTCGCAGGGCAAAACCACTGCGTAAGCTTTCCTGTCTGTTCTATTCTTCAGGGCTGTTTCCGTCTCCAGCCCGTCCCAAAAAAAAGTCGAATCTTCTTCTCCCTCCTCCTACCGACCAATTGCCCTTACGTCAAATCTTTCCAAGGTCATGGACCCGCTGATCAACCGTCAGCTAATGAAATATCTTGAATCCCAAAAATTTCTTAGTGACATGATTTGATGACATATCTAAATGAAAAGATGAACCAATCTCTTCAACAGGGCGGTGAAAGTAAGACGTTGCGCTAGATATTTCAAAAGCTTTTGACAGAGTTTGGCATCAAGCTGCCTTGTCAAAAATTTGTGCATTTTGAATCAATGATACTGTAATGGATTAGAAATTACCTATTGGACCGTTCAATTCAAGTTGTTTTCGACGGTTTCACGTATGCAACTCACCAAATAACTGCTGGTGTTTTCCAAGGCTCTGTTTTGTCTCCGACTCTCTTTTTCAAATTTATAAATGATCTCCTGTCTGTTACTTCTAATCCAATCCATTGCTTCATTGATGACAGTACCATCAGCTTCTCATATTCGTTTCTTTTGTCACGCCCCTCTTCTTTGGGTGTGGAACTAGAACGGCAAAGTATGTTAAGCTCAATAAATTCCGATTTTAACACCATAACTCAGTCGGGTACAACCAAGAGAGTGGAATTGAATGCTTCTAAAACGCAATGCTGTCTTCTGTCACTAAAGCAATACCCACACACTCTGCATTATCCATAAATGGCACTTGCATCGCTGAACCCTAAAGACTTATTCTTTGTATGTGTGTTAATGACAACTTTCGTTGGAATGACCAAATATTCGATGTCGCCAAGGACGCTGCGAAATGTCTAGGCGTCCTTAAGCGATACAAAAAACATTTCACCCCTCCTGATCTGACTAAAATTTATAAACCGTTTATTCGCCCGAAATTCGAGTGTATCTGGTCTGGTGCACCAATAACTTATTTGTAACTTTTTGACAGGATTCGAACGCGCGATTAAACTCATTGGCAACCGAGACATCGTAAGATCGATTGACTTTCTTAGTCATCATCACAATGTCTCCTCCTTATTTCCACCATAGCTGCTCAAACGAAATAGCCAGTTGCATTCCATTCCACTCTTCCACGCTCTGTTTCTCCTTCACATTACAACCTACAAACATTCGAAACCAACGTGCATCGGCAGCTATTCAAATCCATATTTCCTTATGTCTACTTGTTATATAAATTCGTTGTCAGTCATTGACAAACGCTGTAAGTCAATTCAATGACAGGCAGTTTTTCGATATTTCCACTTTCCAATTTTTTAAATGACGCAAAAATATGTCATTTGCCAATTTCAAAATGCCAATTGGAAACCCGCATTATGCTGTTATACACGAAATTTTTCGCAAAACAAGTAGTTCCCTTTTTCAAAGTTTATTCTTTCTTTACAAGTTTTAGTTCTATTGTCATTTTTAAAATCACTTTCTCTATCGAAATCAAAAACAAATTCATTATGTTTATTTAATTTTTTGAGGACTATAAACTATGAGCTCAGGATGATTGCAATCACACTAAACCGAATCAATTTCAATCGATCTCAATTTTATAAGTTACAAACTACTATTATTCGTTAAGTTAATTGATTCCCAGTTAAATGATTAAATGTTGATGGAAGTTTTTAGGAATACAAAATTAAGGTCTAAGAGTTATTTTCTTTTTATTGCAAATTCATTACAAGCAGCCATACATTTCCTAAAATAGGGATCACAAATATACAAACATTGACGATTGACACTCTTTTTTCAGTTAATAAATAGTCACAATCACAATAAAAAAATTAATTGAAATAATGATTCATCATAAAGGTAAAATCCAAATTGAAACTTCTGCATCCTACAAGTTTTAAATCACATGATTTCGTCTACTGGTCTACAAGTGAGATTTGTTTTTTTTTTTCTAAAGTTAAAGCTCTGAGTTTTTTTTAAACTTCTGGGTGATTTAAAGAGGGGGGGATCTTTTGTACCATATGGGCCAGAAAAAGTTTAAACTAGTAGAATTTCTACTTTCCGTGTAAAGCGGATAATTTTACCAGTAGAAGATTTCTTAATGTCCTCGGGGTTCAGTTGTTCCCTGAAAAAGTTCTTCTTTCTAATTCCATTAAGGGCTTCACATATAATGTGTTCAGCTGACTTGTCCTCTTCAAGACAGAGCCGGCACTCAGGAGAGTCTGCTATTTTCATTTTGTTTAGGTGATATCTTAAACCGTGGTGACCAGTAAGGTAACCTACTAAGTTTTTGATATCATGCCTGCTTAGATTTAGGCATTTGCTGGCATTATTATTGAAGGGCCGAATGGCTCGTTTGGCCTGTCTAAGACCTGGGATGCCTTCCCAATAAAATAAATACATTTTCTATGTTCCCAGCTTTTTATTTCTGCCGCTGCTGCCGACCTAGGAGTACAGTAGAAGGGTTCGGGAGCTATGAAAGGTGTTTTTGCACCTTTTCTGGCCAGTTCATCGGCCTTTTCGTTACTTAAAGCTCTGAGTTACAGAGAGAGGATACTAACACAATTTCCCACTCGTAGTATTGTCACATTACACTTTTCCATTCGACTAGTTGTTTCGTGTTACGGAAATGTGATACACTTGTATAAATTCACTTTTTTTACAAGTAGTTGTGGCGTTGTATATATTTCGTACAAAGTTGAGTTAGGCATTACAAAATATGGGAAAAAACCTTCTTCTTCTTTTAGTGGCGGTGAGGCTCTAATCAGGATTAAAGGGATCATAACCCTGCCCTTAATCCCTACTGGCCCGCATGTAAGGTTCGCCGGTTCGACCTCAAAAAAATAATGCAGGCCTCTCTATTTTGAACCACTTCGTCACTGAGGCCGATCAAATGCTAGTTTTGCTGCATTTGTGTGATCCAGGAGTATTTAGGCCTGCCTCTCTTTTGAGACGTACACGCACCTATTATTCTTTGTTTGATCTTGCTTTTACGACACCGGTGATCGAAAGTCGTGTGAACCCACGGATTGGCATGCACATTTGCCGGACAGCTTTAAGATGTTAAATCTGTCGCTAGGCTCACCTGGATGTTTAAATTGCCCTTGATGGGGTTCTACCCTTGGTCCGTTTTAAATGTATCCGATTATTGAACTCTTCTCGCGCGAATTGAGGATGCTACGAGACTTATAAGCAGAAGTTTATGTTGTATAATGCCTTCGCGTTTTGTATGAAATCGTAGGGTTCCTTATTTTTCCTTTATTTGTATTGAATTAGGGATTTATTTAAATTACCTATTGTTGTAAACCGGAGAATTTTAAAATAATTTATTATTGAATTAGATATTTATGATTAAATGTAACTGAGCTAAGGGATTTTTTTTTTTTTTTTTTTTAAGGCACTGTGACCTGAAAAGATCTTTTGTGCCACAAGGTTGTCTTTACGCCAAAAGGCGACTGACTTCCCTAATGAAACTCAGCACGTCTTTGGTGGTAGAGTTGCGAAGCTCTGCCAGTGATAACATCTCTCTGTGGAGAAGGCGTCGTCTCAACCAATGTAGAGCCGGGCATTCACAGAGTATGTGTTCTGAGGTCTCCTCGTCCTCCATGCAGAATCTACATTCTGGCGTTGGACATAGGTTCATCTTGTTGGGATGATATCTCAGACCGCAGTGGCCAGTGAGAAAGCCAACCGGCAGTCTAATGCTTTCCTTATTTAGAGTAAGGATTTCCTTATAGGAGTAGGGCTTAATCAAGCGTTTAGACTGTCTCAGACCAGGGGCGCTTACCCAATGTTCAAGGCGAGTCTGTTGCTCCCAATCTTTGACAAGCCCTAGAGCAGTAGTCCAGTTGACACTGCAGTACGGTTCTGGACCGACAAAAGCGGCTTCAGAGCCAGCTCTGGCAAGCTTATCTGCAGCTTCATTCCCTACAAAACCTCGGTGGCCAGGCACCCATCCGAGTTTAACTTTGTTGTATTTAGCTAGCTTTTGTAAGGCGCAGCAGCAGTTTTTTACAGTCAGAGAGTCTATTGTGTTGGACGACAGTGCCTGAAGTGCCGCCTGACTGTCTGAGAAGATATGTATCTTTGCGCCCTTAATTCCTTTGTTGGAGTTTAAGATAGCGCAGATCTCAATGGCATGGATTTCCGCCTGGAACAGCTAAGGGAATAGTAGATGTATTTAAGCAGCATTTCCAAAAGCTGCTAAATGGGCAATGAGAGTGATAGGGCAAGAAGAGAACCCACGTCCTGTCAATGAAGAACAGATTTCACCACCCAGTATAGAAGAGGTTGACTTAGCTATGAGAAAGCTAAAGAACAATAAGGCACCCGGTTCTGATGGTCTACCAGCGGATCTATTCAAATATGGAGATGATGTTTTGGTACGGCGCATGCACCAAATCATCAACCAAGTACAGGTAAAAGAAAGCATGCCCAATGACTGAGCATGCCCCAGAACGAGTCACTGTGTGGTGCGCAGTTTCATCAAAGTGCATTGTGGGGCCATACTTCTTGGAAGAAAACGGTGTAACAGTAACTGTCAGTGTGGATTGTTTTTTAAAGATGTTGAAGTATTTTTTTTACCCAGAACTGCGCGGAAGAAATATCCATTTCAACAGCATTTGGTTCCAGCAAAATGGAGCAATTGCACACATAGCCAGACAGGTTATGGTTCAGCTCCAACGAAAATTCCCAAACAAATTAATATCCAGAAACTCCACTTTCCGCAGGCCCCCAAGGTCACCTGACCTGACAGCACCAGACTTTTTTTATGGGGTTATGTCAAGTAAGAGGTGTACAAAACGAAACCAAAGAATTTAACTAAATTGAAGCAGACAATTAAAACAATAATTGAGGCGATGCCGATTTCAACACTTCAGGCCGCTAGGAATAATTTTGTGATCAGGTGTCGCATATGCCTGGATGAGCGTGGATGATAAAGAAAACGGCATTTATTTATTTTATCTTCAACATTAAACTTTATTGTGTTTTTGTTTACAGTGACAAGTTACTTAATTTTTATGACAAATACAACTTCATTAAAATAGTCAACGAATAAAAAATCCGAAATTCGACCGAGTTTGACATAATAAATCGAGTTACTAACTGCCGAATATCCGATTTTCGGGAACAAAAAACGTAGACACTGAAATTCGGAAATTAAATTCCTATTTTCAAATAACTGAGTGTCAATTGTTCGTTTCCAAAAGATATTTTTTTCGAATCGAAATACAGAGAAGGGGCCCAGTCCTTGATTATCTGCTTGGAAGAAAAGTGACGGACTCCAAAGTGCATCAGTTATTCTTTGCTGACAATGGAGGAAAAGCGAGGATCAAACGTCCCTGCAACGACCACTTGGTGTATGAGTGGATGTTTTGGAGGGCAATGGGTATCGTTTTAGTACGAAGAAAATGTCCGTAAATAGAAGAGTAATTCCCTAGTGCGAAAAGTACAAATACCTGGGATCTCTTATTGATCAATAGCGAAGCAACTTGTGATAACAACATTAATCATTGCATACGCGTAGGAAGAGAAACTCAGCCATCTTCCGTAGCCGAAAAATGCCCCCTAAGTTGAAAAGAAGGCTCTACAACGCAGTTATGCACCCAGCGCTTACATTTGGTTGACAATGTTGGGTTGGGTTAGGTTAAGGTGGCTGTTAGCTAATAGACCAATGAGGTCCGTTGTGATGCCACGTGGATCGGGGGAGTTTCGACCTCTACTCGCTAAGCTTCTAATGAAGCGCGATAGACTAAGTCATTGAGTTCATTAAGTAAGAAGGCTCCTAGATAGAGATTTCTTTTATTGGAGAGTGCAGGACATGTACAGAGGAGATGAAGTGTAGTCTCCTCCTCCTCCTCGTCCCTGCAGCTTGATGCGTGCTTGCCTATTAGACAGTGTCCTGTAATGACACCTATAGCAGAGCCAATCTGCAGTCGGTTGAGAGAGATCAAACCCAAAGAGCGTCGCAGATCCAGCTTTGGCCAGATATGCGTGGTCGCTAGGCAAGTATAACCTGTCCACCTAAGGTTTGTACTCTCGACTGAGCTTAAACATAAGTTTACAATTAGTGATTAGGCATACCAAGAAAACCTTTATTAGGTAGAGGAGTTAATGCGGTTACATTTGTGGCGAGTTCATCTGCCCTACAATTCCCTGGGATGTCTTTATGCCCCGGAAGTCAATAGAAGTGAATATAGAAATGCCCTGCTTTCTCCTCAAGAGATGAACGGCAGTCTATGGCTACGATGGAGACAATGCTGGACAGCGTACAAAAAGTATGAGGGCAAATTAACGGCAGCTGAGATGATGATGCTTCACTAAACAAAAGGAGTAATAAACCTTGATGGAATAAGAAGCAGCAGGCTCGTTAGGTACTATCGTGTTCAAAGGAGGGATGCTACGAACCCTGCCAAAACGGAAATGTCAATTAATATTCCTATACTATTGTGAAAGTTAGGCAGGCCTAAAAACTCCTGAATCACACAAATGTGTTAGGCCTGCCGATACTTTTTGAGGTCAAACCGGCGAACCCCTCAGGCGGAACAGTAGGGATGCATCGAAGTGGGAGGGTTATGATCGCTACCTCGACGTTGAAGAAAGAGAAGAAACTTATTAATTTCAAATTAAATTCTCCTTTCGGAAAATCAAGTTCTTTTAAATAAAGTATTCGCACATTTAATAACCCAACAGCAAACAAGTTGAACAAAAAAGCAAAAAAAAAGCTCGCACTAACCCTACCTATCGCTTGGGTCCTGATTTCAGACGCTGAGTCCCAATAAATGGAAACTAACCTCACAAAATCGCTTACATCCGCTATTAAAAGGACATTTTTGTTCGTTTTTACATGTTTTCTCCATTGTTGCTATTATTTCTTAAAATTTGCATACCAAATCTTCCGATCTTATATTTTTTTTTGGAAATTTTGTGTTTTTTTTTTTTGCTTCAATGCTAAATTTGAAGCTTTTCATCCAAATTTTAAGATTCTGATGGCTCATTTGAAAAAAAAATTAATCACTTTATCCACATACTTTGCGAAAAATAGGACTTTCATTTAAAATTATTTCTTGAGTAAAACTGTTTTCTAAATAGTGGGCGGATTTTAAAAACATTTAAACATGAGCATTAAGGTCACCTTCTTCTAAACAGTGGGCGTGTCAGTGGGCGAATTTTTAAAATATTAAAACATGAGCATTATGGATTATAGATTTCAGCTTCTTAGCTGAAACTTTGACTTTTCGAATTGTCGATAAAAGTGTTTTATTTAATTGTGAGCGTGTCAGTGGGCGGATTTCAAAAATTCTTGAAGTGGATTATTTCGAAATCGTACAGATTATTCGGTTAAAATTTCAGCTTTCTAGCTCGAGTTTAAAGGCCCAATTTTTGCCGACGGACGGATATCGGCGTTACTTACGATGCAGATAACGAATATAGTTAGGTATCTACGGGCAATATTAAGGTATGCTACATACTATGAGTCAAAATTAATATACCCTTAGAATAGGTTACAAAAACAAACCTAAAAGCAGTGAAACCTGTTCTGACACTGCAGGTGAGGAATGTAGATACATACTTTCATCTCCATATATAATTATGTATTTGTGTGATTTCTTACTGTGTAAAATATTAGGCTTTAACGGCCCATGCAGGGCTTCTCCTTCTCTGACCACTTTCTTTGCGAAGTGGAAGGGACCTACAATTTTAAGCCGAATCCGAACGGCAAATTTGAGAAGTTTCTCATGACAATTGATACTCTTGGATGTTTGTCAGACGTTCTTACTATGTAATTAACTTTAATTGATGTATTTTGTTTTATATATAATATACCAGCTGACCCGGCAAACGTTGTTTTGCATATAAATTATTTCTAGTGAATATTTTCGTAGGGAAATGAAAAATAACTAACTTATTGTAAGTGTGTTTGGATGTGGTCTATGACTTAAAGAGGAATTGAGCGCTGTGGACGTTTTGTCCCTTTCAGAACATTAGCGGATATTGGAGAACGGTGTGTATCAGCAATGAACTCAAGATTATTATTTCTTCTTCAAATCACGATTTGTCGCGTCGCTGTACGGTCGCCAACCATGATTCCAGCAAAGTCGTCAACAACAGTTGCATGAAATCCACGCATGTGCTCTACAGGTCTACAGCTGGTGTTTTATCAGGATTGATGACAATAGCGTGATTGTCAGTTTGTAATGTGTAAATATTTTTGTTTGGAAGCAAATAAGTTGAAACGTTGTCTAAACAAACATATTAGATATCTAAATACAATTGAACAGCGTTTTTGGTCAACATATCCACTGTTTTTATACCCTATTCAAAGGGTATATTAATTTTGACGCGAAGTTTGAACCATACCATAATATTGCCGGTAGACCCGTAAAAGTTACTATATTTATGATCAGCACCGATAGTAATGTCGATCATGTCCGTTCGTCTGTCGGAAAAAATTGGGCCTTTAATCATTTATATACTCTCCAGGTCCCCGAAATAATCAAGTATAAGAACTCAAAAAAAAACAAATTTATCGAAAAAATCGAATTTTTAGATAGAAAGCTGAAATTTGTTATGATCTTTGAGTCATAAAACTGCTCGGGAGATAAAATTTCTAAAATCGGCCCACTGACACGCCCATCAAATAAAACAATATTATTGGAAATTCAAAGTTTGAGCTGGGAAACTGAAATTTATGATATAGACTCTCTAGGTGTCTGCTGGGAATAAGAATAGTATATGCAAAAGTTCCAAGCGGACTGGAGCCCGTCCCTATGTTAATTGTTTGTTTTGCTTTAACATACTTTCTCACGTTTTTGCTCTATTATTTGTTACTTTTTACCCTTTACCTAATAGCTTCTGTTTGCACTTTCATATTCAGTTCAATAACAATCACAATGATTATTCCATACGATTTGTGCAAATTTCTACAATTTTATCATTCAATTTGTTTCTGTTGTTTAAGACAGGGATTCCGCACTTCAGAAAAAGATAGCTTGTTGAAAATGTCTATAGAGCATCCAGCTTGCCGACGATGCGTCTGGCATATGGTGAATTGAGGTTATTGTAGCCGCAACATGCGCTTTCGGAGTCCCCACCGCCCAAAAAGTAAATTTGTAAAAATGTATGTGGTTCATTCGACATTGGCAGCAATGAGCCCACTTTGTGATAGCTTTGGATTTTGATTTTGAACGTTGAATGGAATTGTTGACTATTTGCAGCATTTGTTTTTAACTATTTCTGTTGCTCCAAACGATGTCATTTGGAACCATGAATTAAATGTTCGAATTGACTTCAGGAACAGGTTAGAATCTGGATCCATACCGATAAGTAAGCCGCTCAATCCATTTGTCTTTGTTGATTTCTTTCAGCTCGTGCCTGTTGTGATTGTGATTCACGAAATTGTGGCATGCTCATACACACATCTGCATTATCTTGTTGGACTCGTTCGTCTGATCTTTGGGCTCTTCTATTTCGCATGTCTGTCGTTCTATTCGTTCGACGGCCCAAATTGGTCCCTTTGCGTCTTGCTGGCATTGTTTACTACACACATAAATAGATTAAATTGAAGAACTTAATGATGGAAAACCGTATACTGTCCTTTTTTTGGTTGTTGCCAAAATAAATAAATACAAAATGAAAAAAATCTGTCGTAACACGCTGGGTAAATAAGACATTTTGAAGTTTTTAAAACCCGTACTGAGAAAATACCTTTCCAACAAAGTATAAATCATCAAAATCGGTTCAGCCAATCTCGAGTTATGGGGTTACTTCACTTCGGACACTTTCTTTTATATATATAGATAATGTAAGGGTACTTGATTTTTCAAAAAGGTGAACTCGATTTGAAAAGTGTGAATTTAATTTGAAAAGCCTAAGTAAATCAATAATTAAATAAATCAAATTCATGAGACAATTTTATAAGAGCTGTCTGACAAAATTGTAGCATGTCACATTGACCAGAATCTTTTCGAAGAACATATCTCATAAAGGTCCAAGTTCGTAATCCCATTCAAAAACTTGTTTAGGTTAGCCAGTGCTCTTTTTTTGTGAGTTGATAAGATAAGAAAATAACAACCTGGTGGTCAAAATTCCAAGCACGTTAGTTAAAGTTTATCTTCGTGTTTTAATTACAAATGGGTAATTAAACATTCATATTCCTCGAAATCATAATGATTTAGAGTGTGGATCTTAAGCGCAAATCTAATGTGTTTTTATTTTTGTTGTTTATGGATCCACGTTATGAAGACGTGATTTAGCAATATAATGTCAAACGTGACTAATTTTAGGAACGTTTTCTACTTCTTTTCCATTTGTTTTCTTTCTCATAGAACATGGAAATTCCAATATAAAAATACGTAGCTCGTAGTTATGCCACGAGCAAATGCTAATATGACGACAATGTTTGCTTGAAAATAACACATTTACGAGTACATGTACTTTAAAATCAGTCACAATATAACAGTTGGAGTGATTTTGTTGTTGTCATACATATTTAATTTTTTTTTGGAAACATTGAATCGCTTTTGATATAGGAAAGTGCGATCAGTGAGGAAAGAAAAAATTTATTTGTTAATAAAGGGTCTTTCATTAAGGACTTGACAACTTCTTTTTAAAATAAAATGCAAACTGCTCGAGATATCTAAAAAAAAAATGTATTGGCTTGAATTACTATCAAAACATTTAAGAATGGAATTCGACTTCATTCATATGTCCACCACGGGAACGTATGCAGCGGTCGAACCGTTGAACCCAATTGTCGATGACTCGGCCGCACATTTCGACCGATACGGCCGCTATTTCTCGCTCAAGATTGGCTCTGAGCTCCTCCAACGTCGCCGTCTTGTTGGCATAGGCCAATGATTTGATGTAGGCCCATAAAAAAAAGTCTAGAGGCGTTAAATCACACCATCTCGGCGGCCAATAGACGGGTCCGTTTCTCGAGATAACACGTTCACTGAACTGAGACTTCAATAACTCGGTTGCTGCACCCGCTGTGTGGCTTGTGGCACCGTATTGTTGGAACCACATATCACTGATGTCAAATTCATGCAATTGCTCAAAGAAATGACGTTCCAACAGGTTTTTTTTATAGAATGATCAAAAACAAGCATTTTTTACTATGGGAGTGGGGTCTATCTCGACCCGTTTAGAGGTAGCGGCAATTTTAGAAAAAAAATTACTTAAATTGAAAAAAAATATTAAAAAACAACGGCAACACTTACAATAAAGTACTATACCTGTTTTGAAAGCCAGAAAATGTTCTATAATCCTAAAATTAAATAAAATCATTTATGTCAATAGTTTTTACAAAAATTCGCATGCAAACTCAAAATTTTGACAAAAACAATGAAAAAAAAAGTTTAGACCAATTTTTTTCAAAATTGTGAAATGAAGTGCTAAATTGGCTTTTTGTAGTCAGGGAAGAATCCGGAGTTAATGTAAGTCTGGTAACTGTAAAATGGATTATTCGGAGTGCCAAACATTTGAAGAGGCTAAGGTTGAAAACAAAAACCACCTCTCAATGATGTGCAAAGCTGCACGCCTTCGGTTTGCTCGAGACCATATGACCTGAAAAAAGGAGTGGCATACTTTCGTGTTCGATAAAAAATTCAACCCGGATGGACCGGTCGGCTACAACTACTACTTTCACGACCTGCAAAAGGAGGAACGCGTGTTAATTCGTCACCACATCTGTGCAGGTGGCGTAGTGGTGTATATACTACAAAATGCTTTTCATTTTCGGACAATTTCCATGGACATACCAGCACGACAACGCTCCCATTCATACAGCTGGTGTGGATAAACAACCAAAATGTAAAATTGCTTTATGTATAGCTGACATTAACATTATTGAGAACGTTTGGAGGCTGTTGTCCCGAAGAGTTTATGAGGGTGGGAGACAATTCGGCGATTCTGCGACCATGATTGAAACCATTAAAAAAACCTGGTCTACGATTTCGCTTAGGGATTAGGATTCCGGATCTGAAAAATTAGCTGGCGGGACATTTTTGCATTTGAAGTGAAAAAAACGCTTTTATTTTAGTTAACATTTTATTTGCTGTATTAAGTAATATTGGTTTAAGTGAGTCTATTAATTCATATTTGTACATTTTAATGTGTAAACATTTTTGCTCTCGTTGATGTGTAAATATATTTTTTCTCGGTAGGGGCTAGTTGGAAATATCTAGCGTCACCATCATCGTCAGATTTCGTCATCGTCAGATTTTCCCGTTAATTTTCATTACCACGTGAGTTAATCGCTGCTCGACAGATCACCGCAATTAAACGACGTTTGGCGCGGTTAGTACGAAGATGGCTGACCGTTTGAGAACAACCGCGTGTCGTTGTTTTTTTTTTATTAATTAAATTATGTATGTTCAATTATCACCGCAATTAAACGACGTTTGGCGCGGTTAGTACGTAGATGGGTGACCGTTTGAGAACAACCGCGTGTCGTTGTTTTATTTTATTAATTATGTATGTTCAATTTTAGAGATTATTATGTCCTTACGAAACACCGGAAAGATATGTGGAAGTAGATTTGCTTTGAATAATTGAGGTTGTATAGCGTGTAGTTTGTTGTACATCAGTTGAAGGTAAGAGGAAAAATATCGATTTGTACTTCGGTTACCGATGGCCGATTTAAGAATGTCACTTAAACGACAATCGATGCTATATTTTCCCGGTACATCGACACACTTGAGTCGACGGTGTAGGTCTCCTACTTCAGCTTTCACAAACCAATTATTTGTTCGGTCAAACATTAAATAAATTGTGTCGTTGACATTAAATATATATCATGGTTTTATTTCAATACAATACCCAAATCTCTTGTTTATCAAAACCACAACCTCTGTGATATTTCCATATTCAACACTGACGAGCCTACATGTTTACACATCAACTATACCGTGAGTGCAGCGTGGCTCACACCTTTTTTATGTAACTTTTTCAAAGCAAATACCTTAAAAGGATTTTGCCAATGTACATGTTAAATAAGTAAAAATTTAAGAAGGAACGTAACTTAATATAAATAGGTAATAATAAATATTAAAAATGAAGATTAGATATTAAGATAAAGTTTTACCAGTCTTTTTATTGACTAAGCTATTTTTAAACAAAAATATAAACAAAAATTAATTATGCAAAAGGAACAGTAGAAGCTAACGACTCATTTCACAAAACTAACAAGTTATTACTTCTTATTTATATTAACAGTCTTTGTTTTAATTTCAATTTATAGGTAAGTTAAGTTATACACATCAAAGTTTTTTATATTAAAAAAGATGCGATTCTACGAAAGCCAAACTCTAAATTTCAGTACTTATCAGATGAGGTTATTTTCGAAACTATTTCCTTTTTTCCAAAGTCAGTTTCGCAAAAATCCTTGAATTCCCTGCAACTCATCGAAAAATGTTGCTTAACAAGAAGCTCTGCTTCCAATACTTCCAAAAAAAGCTGATTTCGCTTATTAATAATTTCAAATTAATAAAATATGTTGTTGTTAAGAACTAATCTAATATATAAAATTCTTGTGTCACAGTGTTAGTGTTTATACTCCTCCAAAACGGCTTGACCGATTTTGATGAAATTTTATATGTATATTCCGTAGGTATGAGAATAGGTTTATAACTAATTTATATACCACTAAGTGATAATGAAGGCCTACCACAAACATTTTTTTTTTTTGACAAAATTTTTTATTTTTATTTTTTTATGATTTACCATTCAAAAATACATATAACCCTTAATTTTCAAACTTCTACCACCAACCCCCGTTTTTTAATAGCAATATTAGTACTGTAATAATCTTCAACTCTCAGTGATCGATAACTGATTTTAGTTTGTTTATTATTCAGTGCGTGCAAAATCTTAAGGGGAACAATTTAAAATAAAAGAGAAATATATACGTGTTTTATGATTGTAAAAGGAAGGTAAAATAATAAAAGAACGAATACATTGTTAGTATACTGTTTTCCATTATTAAGTACTTCAAATTAATCTATTTATGTGTGTATTAAACAATGCCAATAAGACGCAAAGGGAACAATTTGAACCGTCGAACGAATAGAACGACATACATGCGAAATAGAAGAGCCCAAAGATCAGACGAACGAGTCCAACAAGATAATGCAGATGTGCGTATGAGCATGACACAATTTCTTGAATCACAATCACAAGAGGCACGAGCTAAACGAAATCAACAAAGACAATTGGATTGAACGGCTTACTTATCGGTACGGATCCAGATTCTAACCTGTTCCTGAAGTCAACATTTAATTCATGTTTTCAAATGACATCGTTTGGAGCAACAGAAATAGAATGAACCACATATTTTTTTACAGATTTACTTTATGGGCGGTGGGGACTCCGAAAACGCACTCGCCAATCGCATGGATGCACGTTGCGGCTACAATAACCTCATTTCACCACATGCCAGACGCATCGTCGGCGAGCTGCGGAATCCCTGTCTTAAAAACAGAAACAAATTGAATGATAAAATTGCAGAAATTTGCACAAATCGTATGGAACAATCATTGTGATTGTTAATGAACTGAATATGAAAGTGCAAACAGAAGCTATTGAAGGGTAAAAAGTAACAAATTATAGAGAAAAACGTGAGAAAGTATGTTAAAGCAAAACAAACAATAAACTATCCTCTATCCTATTCTTATTCCCATCAGACACCTAAAGAGTCTATATCATAAATTTCAGTTTCCTAGCTCAAACTTTGACTTTCCAATAAAATTGTTTTATTTAATTGTGGGGGTGCCAGTGGCCGATTTTAGAAATTTTATCTCCCGAGCAGTTTTATGAGTCAAAGATCATAAAAAATCTCAGCTTTCTAGCTAAAAATACGATTTTTTCGATAAATTTGATTTTTTTTTAGTTTGAGTTTTTAGCGTGTCTGTGGGCGGATTTCAAAAATTCTTAAACTTGATTATTTCGGGGGCCTGGAGTGTATATACTATATATGCGAATTCGCCATTGTTTTCCTTCATTTCACTCAGCTGTTGGTTATTTTTTTGTGTTCATTTGCCACTGACGTTGTCGTGAGGTACTCTATTGAATGAGCACAATGAATTGTTCAAATTATTCAAATCACACATGCACAAATTACAAACTGAAAATCACGCTATTGTCATCAAACCTGATAAAACACCACCTGGAGAGCACATGCGTGGATTTCATGCACCTGTTATTGACGACTTTGCTGGAATCATGGTTGGCGACCGTACAGCGACGCGACAAATCGTGATTTGAAGAAGAAATAATCATGCTTATTTTGAGATTCGAATGAATAGTCAAGTCGTTCGAATGTCTATTTTCGTTCGAATTATACCGGTTTTCCTCAAATAAATGTTATATTCGATCGAATCTCAAAATACAAATTCTTCTAATTCGACAAACTATCGTTCGAATTCGAATGTCAAAATCAGCATGAATAATCTTGAGTTCTTTGCTGATACACACCGTTCATACGACGCTCTCCAATATCCGCTAATTTTCTGAAAGGGACAAAACGTCCACAGCGCTCAATTCCTCTTTCAGTCATAGACCACATCCCCACACACTTACAATAACTTAGTTATTTTTCATTTCCCTACGAAAATATTCAGTAGAAATAATTTATATGGCAAAACAACGTTTGCCGGGTCAGCTAGTTTATCTATAAAAATACCTTATTGCGACGAAGAATCACTCCGAAATCACCTTATTTTGAACTTTGTTCAGTTGAAATGAGCTGTTCATTTACAAACATTTAGTGAAATGTCAAACAGGCGGCTTGCGGCTAACTTTTTGAGTTCGGAGATAATTTATTTTATTTAATAATGAAGTAATAATAGGGCGACAATTTGAAAGACGGGACATTTACAGGACAAATTGTCAGTGCGGGACAATTTGCGGGACAAATTTCATTGCGGGACTCTTGCGGGACAAAAGCCCTTTAGCGGGACGGTCGTTTCTGAACCTATTTAGTTCATCCAAAATTAATAGGCTTTTTTTGCCATGTTTTTGAAAAAATAAGAAATGAATATATATGTGTGTTAGACACCGCATACTTCTGTGTTCCATTAATAATTAATAAATTTAGTTGAAGAGATATTGCCATATTACTTTTTAGAAGTGTTGGACCTATTCAGTTGAGCGGGAGTGTAACTTCAGGAGTTCTACAAGGTATGCATATGGGTCCATTGCATTTGTTTACAATCAGACATTAATAAATAGATGTGATTGGCCGCACTGACGAAGCGATCCCAAACCGGGAAGCCTGACGCTAGGTATTAAGGTTGCATGTAAAGTGGAATGGTTTTTTGATCCCTTTAATCATCGATCATAGCCACGCAGTAAGGATCTTCGAGATGTTCTAAGCCCCTAATTTATCCTAAGTTAGACCCCACTTTGAGGAGAGGAATACGAAAGGGCGCTTAGCTGGATGTAATTGTATATGCTAGTAATCTAATGAAAGTCGGTAGATGATTTTTGGTCGCGCTCCGAACAGCGGTTGTGTAAAACCAGAGTTTATGTACACCAGCAGAGCGTAGTTTTCGTGTGCTCTGTGATTGGGAGAAAAACAAACCCTCTTAAAAAAAATCCAATAACCTGCCTGATCTAAAACGTTTATAAAAAACCGTATAACTATTTATAGTAAGAAATGAGTCCAAACTAAATTACTATCTCTTAGACTATTATATGAATATGTATAACGTACGTAATAATTAAAATTAAAAGTAAATGTTGAAGTTTTTAAACAGTTTGCCAGAGGCCTTGATACGATTGAAATGTTTTGTTTGTACATGTACATTGTTGCAATCAACAATAATATGATTTTAAACCAGCAACAGTTGAATATATCAATCTTCCTGATTTGAAAAAGAAATGGTTTAAAATAAAAATTACTAACATTAATGCGTAGTTTCATTGTAGGAACTTAAACTCAATTTAGGATTTAAATGAAAGTTTATTATCGTTTTCAAATTCAAACTTCGCTTCTTAACCTTAACCTGAAGCCTTTATTTCGTTGTCATTACGATAAAACGATTTATATATATTAGCTCTTAGTTTGTACTCGTAAGACAATATCTTGCCTAGAGTATAAATATTGCTAAAAAATTAAGCACATATTAAGTCAATGAAGGTGTTTTTTGTTTTTAAATATTTATTTGAAATAAAATTTTAGTGAAAATATACAATTTTTGAATATTGAGAACAATTCTCCTAAATTGTTATATAATGCTCTAGCAATTTGGCAGTACACCCTTATTTACAGCAATCCACTCTGTCCATTTTGATTGTTCCTTTCTGGGAGCTTGGTAGTCACCTCCATAGCCGAAACTCATCCCCAAAACACCTAAAGTAATGAAAGCTTAGTAATAGGAAGTTTTTTTAAAAACATATAAGAAAGCAAATAAAAAAATTGTATTTGAAGAAAAAGTCATCTCCCAAAAGACCCACATTATTGACATTTTACATGGAGGAAGTTTTTAAAAACTTTTTGTATTTTCTAAAAAAGGCGTCGTGGAAATCGATCCACTAACTCTGTCCCCAAAAGACCTACAATAATTATAAACTCTTACATAAAGGTTGTTAATTAAGATTTTCTTCTTCTTCCTTGACGTCGAAGTTATGATCAGAATTAAAGGGACCATAACTCTTCGACTTAACTGCATCTCTAGTAGTCCGCCTGTGGTTCACGCCGCCGGTTCGACCTCAATAAACACAAAAACCTCTCCGGCCTCGGCGTTGTTGCATTTATGTGATCTAAGAAATCCTAAGCCTGGGTTCCTTTTACGATTAAGGTACGTTATTCATTATTGTTGATCGTACATTTACGACACAAGGGAGCTGCAGTCGTGTCAACTAGAGATGCAATGGATATCCGGTTTTTTTATTTTTATCCGGCAAACCAACGAATAGTCTCTTGGAATCCGACTAGTTGCCGAATAGTCCTTGTATCGGTAAAACAGTTAAGAAAAAGAAGCAATGAAACATTCAAGTTTAAAAGTTTTGTTTTCTTAAATAAACACGCAGTTTAATACTCAGAGTAAATTAGGCCATTTAGTATCTAATGAAAGTTTACTAATAACAAATTATGGTGAATGAAAACAAGTTTTTATGCATTGAAAAGTTATAAGCGACTACTTTTTTTTCGTAAACGATGCCTGCTTCCGAGAAAAGTCTATCGGATGAAGGATAAATCTTGTCAAATTTAGACAAAACTTGAAATTGTTGGGTATTAAGTGACCACCTCAGGATCAGGATTCGGGTCAAGCCAAATTGTTTTAAAATAGAAGTTAAGCTCGTTGGCAGTTCCAGTTTTTGTTAAAACTTCATTTTGACTATAATTGTCTTCACCTTATCACATTTTATTATTCTTGCTAGGTAGAGAATCTCCTACATACTCACGGCTCCAGGATTCATAAACTTCTTCACAACTCAATTTGGAGTGGCGCTGCAGTCAAAAACATTCATGTTCAAAAAAGAGCCAAGTTCTTCTATACAAAAACTGCTGATGCCTAACAAGTCAGCTAAGAAAAGTAGTGGGATCTAAATGTTCTCTGTTTCCAAGGACTTATTATAACTTTTAAGTGCAGCAAAATTGAAACAACACCAGGTTATGTGAGAGTTCAGTTAGTACAAATTCCACTCATTGTATTCGAATGGTATACATGGCAAGCTCTTAAAAACTGTGGGGAAGAAAAGAAAACTTGCCAAGTATATTTACAGTTGTTTAAAATTTTCATCCGAAAACTTGGATCTTTTTTGAACATTAATGTTTTAACTACGAGTATTTAAGCTCCCACGGCTGTTTCCCGAAGTCGACACTCAAGGAATTGAGTTAAAAACCAGTAAATTCCAATGTCACTCGTCCGCCACTCTTAATCGTATGCTTAAAGCGCTAAGTGAATGGCAATACACTATTATGTGTCTCATCCAATTAAGTTTACTTCTAAACCTTCTAGCTTCTCAGTATCATTGTGTATCAAGTGAGATTTCGAAGCGTTCAATGTCAACTTCAAATTATGTTTCTCTATATTATATTAATTGCAATTGGTTGGCCACTCGTTCGTTTTCAATCTTCATTTTGCTTATAATTGAATAGGTTAAGGTTGGAAGGAATAGACGACTTTTAATAGAAGTAAACCTATTATTAATCTTCGGCATGTGGCTTGATTACCGATTTTAGGTAATTATAGCTTCCTGAATACTAATGTTCATGAATCAAAAAAAACAATTTGATTAAAAAGTTATTATATGTCATTAAAGCTATTTTAGTTTATTGCCCTACAAGATGGGTAATCGTTGGCGGTCAAAAGTAAAATGTCATAAACAAAAAATTAATTCAACTGTTTACTCGTTGTTGTGAGGACTTTCGTTTCCCAGTGTTTAATTAAGGATTTTTTTATTCCAATCTTCGGCTTTACCGGTTATTCCAGGCTGTTGGCCACATTTTCATTGGTTTATTATTTGTTCATATCTTTATCAAAATGTTTTTACTAACCAGTCATATTCTAAGCATAGCATCCCTGGGTTTGACTTGGTATTATGCAATTTGTTCAGGTCAATTTTGTGTTCCTTTAATTTGTTTACCAAAAATGTAGCCTGACTGTTTACATAAAATAATATTAAGCATTTGCAGCCGATAATTATTGTTTTTTTTTATATGCTTCGAAGCTGGAACATTCTGCGAACACTGGTCCGCATTTTCCTGGTTGGAATCTCTTATACTCGCAATCTAAAACAAAGCCTAAAACCAAATAATAAACTCGAAAATATAAGTTAGGCAAAGGTTGAATCGACGATGAGCAATTCACATAAAGTGGCTTTGCAGGTTAAGTCTTACCGAATTAATTGTTTGACCTCGACTTTTATTTATTTTATTTATTTTATACAATTGATTTATTCTATGACAAAGGCCAATGTGATTGGAAATTGTCTTCGTTTGAAGTCGAAAGGTAGTTGGCCTCTAGGTTCGTAAGACCACTGTGTCATATCACCGAATTTCTCGTACACCGGCCACCTTGATCTAAACGGTTTCTTTGAGTGTTTTAACTGGTCGCTCTGCTTAATCTACAGCGTCGTAGATGCTTCTGCTCATATGTTTAAAAACATAATTCACCTGGGCATGAGGTCTTTCATCCCTAACAGCATAAAAAGTACCAAACCCAAGGTAAACGCGTGGTGTGACTCGAGCTGCAAAGAGGCTATCAGGTTAAAAAAGGTAAGCTTTCGGTCTTATAAGGCCAACCCATCCGAGGAAAACCGGAAAAAGTTTAAACGAGCCAGAAATGTCTGCAATGCTCTTATTAATCATGTCTAATTCTCCTACGACCAAAAGCTGATGCAACAACCACTGCGTAAGCTTTTCTATCTGTCATATTCTTCAGGGCAGAACGGTTTTCGCAGCAACAGGTCTAGTGGCGATTTGATGACATATCTAACCCAAAAGTGGAACCAATCTCTTCACCAAGGTGTTGAAAGTAAGATCGTTGCGCTTGATATTTCGAATGCATTTGACAGAGTTTGGCATCAAGCTCTCTTGTCGAAAATGCGTGGATTTGGAACCGATGATAATCTTCGTCAATGGATTAGGAATTACCTTTCGGGCCGTTCAATTCAAGCTGCTTTGGACGGTTTCAAGTCTGCAACTCACCAAATAAATGCTGGTATGCCCCAAAGCTCTTTTTTGTCTCCGACTCTATTTCTCATTTTTATAAATGATCTCCTGTCTGTTACCTCTACACCAATACACTCCTTCGCCGATGACAGTATAGTCAGCTTCTCGTATTCGTTTCTTGACTCACGCCCCTTATCTTCTTGTGCGGAACTGGAACGGTAACGTATGTTAAGCTCATTTAATTCCGATCTTAACAGCACATCTTGGGGTACAACCAACAGCGTGGAATTTAATGCTTCTAAACGCAATGCTGTCTTCGGTCATTAAAGCAAAACCCATACACACTGCCATTATACATAAATGGCACTTGAATCGCTGAAACCGAAAAGCTTTCCATTTTCTGCATGTGTGTTAATGATAACCTTCGTTGGAATGACCACATATTCGATGTCGCAAAGAACGCTGCGAAATGTCTAGGCTTTCTTAAGGGATGTGAGAAATATTCCACCTCCTCTGACCCGGCTACTGTTTAAAAGGCGTTTGTCCGCTCAAAACTTGAGTACAATGTTTATATGGTCCAATAATAACTTATTTGAAGCTGCTAGACAGGATCCACAAAAGCGCGATAAAATTCTTTGGTGACCGTAACATCGCGAGATCGCTTGACTCTCTTAGCCATCGTCGCAATGTCTCTTGTCTCTCGTTATTTCCACCATAAGTGCTCAAACGAAATAGCCAGTTGCATTGCACCCCTAGAACATTTCAACCGCAATACCCGCTTTGCAAGGAATGCGCATCAGTTCAGCCTGCAGCCTGTATTCGGGCGTACAGTGAAATACAATGAATCTTTCCTTAGGCGTACAACACGAATGTGGAATGCTCATCCCAGATCCATTTTTCTACACATTATAATCTACAAACATTCAAAACCAACCGGCATCTCTCCCTGTCTTCTAATCCTAATTTCCTTACGCCAATATTTTATAAGTTACTAAAAATTGAGAGAGGCTTGGCTCGCCAACATGAAATGGTGCTTCCGAGAGGTGACCGTCGCCCACGAGTTCTTATCATTCTGATTATAGTTATTTAAAACTAAGGTAGGTTAAGTAGCTAGGTAGTTTTAATTAATTTATATAAAATAAAATAAAAAAACAAGGCGACGGGCCGCTTGGGCGAACTATTGGATACCCTATTCTTATTCCTATCCTTCATAAGTGGGCGTGACAAAAGTCTTAGTATGGTTGAATTGTTAAGAACGCTCTACATATTTTGTTATATAACATTAAAAGGATTTTATTGAAAAAAACAAAGCTTTTGTAAGAAAAAGCTGTGGATGTGCAGGCGACTTAGCGATTGCGCCTGTGCTCCAACAATTTTTATCTTTATTTTAAAGAAAATAAATGAAAACGCGCTGATTTTTTATAAACTATTTTATTGCTCTAAACCAGTCTTAATTTTAAGGAGAGTCGACCAAACGTGTGTCTTACACTTTAAAATGACAGAATTAGAATGAGAATGAGAACAAAAGAGACATAAAATGAAAGTTACATACTGATGGCTCGTTCCTGTTCTTTACCATTTCATTTCTTTTACCAACAATTTTCCTTAGCGAAAGAGTCATATTATTTGTTAAGCGTGTGGTAACTAGATTCTTTTGCGATATTCTGAACCGGTGATACAAGAATAAAACGATATTATGTCTAAATCGTGAAACTGACACGACGATGTTTCTTTGCCGATTTTTGCGTTTGCAATGATTCTGTGATGTAAGCTGGTTTGAGTCTATCCAGAGAAATGGATGCCATTTTTCCTTTCATGTCTATCACAAAATATTTTCTAAGTTTCTTGACTACTTTATAAGGCCCTTCATACGGCGCTTTCAACCTCGTTTTTACTTTGTCTACCTGTACGCAAACATGTTCGCAATTCAAAAGGTATTTTGGCTGCCTTTCGGAATAACATTTTGCATTGCTTCTTTCAGCTTGTCGACCAATGAAGTTGGATCTACAGGTGTGCTGCCGTTGCTGTCAACTAGAAATTCGCCAGGCACCTTTGACGTTTGTCCGTAAACTGGATCGGCGGGCGTACAACCCAAATCTTGTTTGATAGAATTTCGAATTCCTAATAGAATAAATGGTAGTTCGCGGCTCCAGTTCACTGTATTTTCCCGAGCGTATAACGCAGCTTTTAGTTGGCGGTGAAAACGTTCAACCATGCCGTTCGCTTGAGGTTGATAAGGTGTTGTTCTTATCCTTAGCAAATTGTTGAACTCTTAGAAAAGGTGGCTTTCAAACTGGCTGCCTTGATCGGTGGTTATTTGCAGCGGTACCCCAAAACGTGAAATATATTGTTCGACGAATGCGTAGACGATTGTGCTAGTTCTCGTATCTTTTATAGGTATCGCTTCCGGCCATCTGGTAAAACGGTTAATGATCGTGAGAATGTAGCTAAACCCATTCGACGTTGGTATAGGACCTACCAAATCGATGTGAATATATTCGAATCTGCCACACGGGATCTCAAATTGACCATGGGGTGTCCGAGTATTTCGATTGACCTTAGACTTTTGACAGGCTTGGCAGGTTTTAGCCCAAAACCCTGTGTCAATATTCATATTTGGCCAAAAATATTTGTTAGCTACTAATCTACGAGACGTATGGATGCAATAGAGAATGCAGTATATCAAATACTTGTTTACGCATGTCCTTAGGGATGTAGGGTCGAATTTTACCCGTAGAGTAAAGTATATATTTTTCAGTTCGAGGGTCAAGGATAAGCTGTAATTTGACTTTTGGATTTTTAGGTTGATTTACTAAGTCCTTAAGCTCTGTGTCTGCCTCTTGTAATGCGATTAAGTTATTAACATCAATGTTAGTCAAGTTAATGCTTGATACCTCATCAAGGTCAGTACGCGAAAGTGTATCAGCTACTACGTTACTGGACCCTGCGATATACCTGATGGTGGTACTAAACTGAGATATGTAGTCGAGGTAATGTCATTATATTGGATTACGTTCTGATTTTGATGTTATTGCAGTACACAGAGGTTTGTGGTCAGTGAAAATTGAAAATGACCTGCCTTCCACGAAATACCGAAAATGTTTGATAACACAGTATATTGCTAATAACTCTCTGTCGAAAGTTGAATATTTCTGTTCGGCTGGAGATAGTTTTTTTGAAAAGAATCCTATAATGGTTCGCGGTTACCGTTGATGTTTTGTTCGAGCACACCTCCTATGGCAATGTTTGAAGCGTCTGTTGTTACGCTAAATGCTGCATTATCCGCTGGATATGACAGTAGTGTGCAGTTGGCAAGTGCTACTTTCGTCATTGTATATGAACTTTATAGTATTCTCACTTCGTGTATACGACGATACGCCACCAAACGCCGTAAAAAAGAACCTTCAGAAAGCTTTTATGCATTTTTGTAGTTATTTCTGTTGTCTTTTCCCATTCTCGTTTATATTTGCAGTGCGTACTCTTTAGTACTCTTTCCTTTGATAATAAAGAAGATTTCCAAAAGTGTGTGTTTTGTCACTTTAATTTTTCTTTACTTCTCATGATGGGAATTGGTGAGAGGTGTGGGGTATACATATTTAATTATGCATTTTGGTAGTTATTTCTGTTGGCTTCCATTATTGTTAATATTTGCAATGCATACTCTTTAAGTAGCTACTCTTTCCTTCGATAATAAAGAAGATTTCCATAAGTGTGTGTTTTGTCACTTTAATTTTTCTTTACTTCTCAGGATATGAATATGATGTGATCCTGAGAGGGGGTGGGGGATATGGTTGGTGTATTATGTGTTGGTTTTCAAGGAATTTTGGGGTAGGTTATCTCATATTGCAAGCAGCTGTATTTGAAAAAGACAAATTTCCGTCGGTTGAACTTCGTACTTTTGCAAAGCCACAAATTTTAACTTACAAAGTGAAACAAAGTGAATAAGAGTTTTTATCCGATTTCAAGACTTTCATTCTGATAAGTATCAAATTATTTATCATTATTATATTATTATTTCATTCTTTTTCATATATTTTATTATATTCATATTTATATATTTTGTTACGTTTTTATAAATTTTAATATATTTATATTTATATCTACCTATACCTACTTCGACCTAAAAAGATCTTTTGTACGGTATGGGCAAGAAAAATTTTAAACTAGTAGAATTTCCACTTTCCGTGTAAAGCGGACAATTTTACCAGTAGAAGAATTCTTCATGTCCTCGGGGCTCATTTCTTCCCTGAAAAATATCTTCTTTCTAATTCCATTAAGGGCTGGACATTCACATAAAATGTGTTAAGCTGTCTCGTCCTCTTCAAGACAGAGTCGGAACTCAGGAGAGTCTGCTATTCTCATTTTGTGCAGATGATATCTTAAACCATGGTGACCAGTAAGGTACCCACTAAGTTTTTGGTATCATGCCAGCTTATGTTTAGGCAATTGCTGGCATTTTGATTGAAGGGCCGAATGGCTCGTTTGGCCTTAGACCTGGGATGCTTTCCCAAAGATAGATACATTTTCTATGTTCCCAGCTTTATATAGCTGCTGTTGCTGCTGATCTAGGAGTTCAGCAGAAAGGTTCGGGACCTATGAATGGTGTTTCTGGACCTTTTCTGGCCAGTTCGTCCGCCTTTTCGTTACCTTCTACCCCGACATGACCCGGAACCCACCATAATTTGGTCTTGTTTCTTAATCGGAATGTTTGAAGGGTATTGAAGCAGTACATGACTGATTTGGAGTCAATGGTATGCGAACTAAGGGCAGTTATAGCTCCTTGACTATCCGTGAATATATGGATGATTGCTCCTTTTATGCCAGATGAATAAATCTGGCTGGCGCATTCTTGAATGGCCTGGAGCTCTGCTTGAAATACGCTGGGACTTTTTCCCATTTGTATAGTAAAGCGTTTGTTTGGTCCTTATACTCCCGCTCCTATCCCCGTTTCCATTTTATAACCATCCGTATACCACTTTCTTATCTTATCATCACTGTGTAGATCCAGTGGACGATCTTTGGAGAGATTCCCCAGGTTCTGCCATATGTGCTGCGACGGGCCTATAAAGCTATAGTAGCTTTAGTGATTTTGTTGTTAATGTGAGAGTTCCAGTTGAGCCTCTTGTCTAGGATTACTCCAAGATACTTGACTTCGTCGGAATACTCTACGACCGTGTCGTTTATTGTGATCAGATCTAGGTCTTATTTCCTCCGTTTAGTGAAAGGAACGATGACGGCTTTACTGGGATTTATGGAAAGATTTTCCTTGATGCACCAGTCTATGGCTGTCTTTAGAGCATTTTTCATTTTTGATGTGACCCTTTGCCCCTGACTATGATGAAAATATCATCGACGTACCCAATTGTAGTGTACCCCTAATTGCTCATCTTGTGTAGCAGGTCATCGATGACCAATAACCACAAAAGGGGTGAAAGTACTCCCCCTTGTGGGCAGCCCCTTACGGCTGTTACTGATACTGAGGTCATTCCTGACGAGGCAGATATTTTGCGACTTTCCAGCATCGCTTTGATCCATTTTATAGTTGGTTTTGCTATGTTTCTATGGCACAAAGCATTTCATATAGATTCATATCCAGTGTTATCAAAAGCACCCTCTATGCCAAGAAAGGCACATAGTGCGATCTCTTTACACAGGTATGCGTTTTTTATCTCTGTTGTTAGTTTTAAATCCTTTCCATTGTTTTCAGAAATAACGATGTCATGCTTATCGGACGATATGATTTAGGTAATTCGCTCGGCTTGTTTCCCGGTTTAGGGAAATGTAGGTATGAATACTACGTTTACCTCCCTTCAGGTAACTGGTATATACCCCCAGTTGAAGCTGAACTCAAATAATGCAATCATGGATGGTAATAAAACTTCTATTCCATTTTGAATGAGGGATGCAAAAATACCGTCTGTATATACGCAATACGACGTTCATCAATGACTGATCAACGGCTTTCTTTTATAGCATTTGCAAAAAAACCGTTTGAATTCGTTGCAAATAAATAATATTTTACATAAATTCGCCGAAAAAGACCGAGGAATACAACCTTTTTTAATTCTAAGTAGATATTCGTACTACTTGTGTGCTATAAAAAACATATTACATTATATACCTACCCATTTCTTGATCTATAGCATATTCGTTTAATTCGTAGTTTAAAAACATGAATTTGATATTGCTTATACCTAGCGTTTTAATAAAAATTAAATTTTTCTAGACTATACATTTTAACTTTCTTTTAAAAAGAATGTCAGCTCATCCAAAAAAAAATGGAAATCACCCATACATTAGGTCCTGGCTACGGCCGTGGTGGGCAGATTTTAAAAATTCTTAACATTTATTATTTCGGGCACGTATAGAGTTAATGGTTAAAATTTCAGCTTTCTAGCTTGATTTTGAGATAGTAGATACACGTTACTATCGATGCTGATCACGAATATTTTACAAAAAAAAACTGTAAAATGAAAAGTGAACTGCCTCAACATTATTGTAGGTGATCGATTCCCTAATAGATAAATATACCTCTCCAACAACAATTTCTTTGAATAACAAATAAATTGAACATTTCCGAATCAAATACTGAAGAAATGATAGAAATCGGTGCATTTTTGGACGAGATACAGCGAAAATAGCAAAACCCTAAAAAATCATAAACTCATAATTTCTTGTTTGATGGAAAATACCAAAATACCGAAATCAGCTTTTATTCAATATCCTGTAGAAAAATGTTTCCTTTCCCCTTACACCATCTGCCTCTCATCCTACATTCCATTTACCAAAAAGTATTCGGCTGTTACGCTGTTACACAGAAAAATAAATACTTACACGTCCATGCGAATGAAAATCATATGGCGCGACCAGAGGCAGACAGTTGAAAATGCGAGATATCCATATAGGTACAAGATAACAAAATTCCATACAATGATAGAATTCTTATTTTTGTCAGAAATCCTTACGAAATACCTTATCGAAGAAAAGAGGATCAAATAAACTCTTCGCTCTGTTTCCTAACCAACAGTTTATTTGATTCTCTTTTCTTAATTCAAAGCTCATACAAATATTTTATGCTTAAATTGAGAAGTAATCACTCCATCCTTTTGGTCTCCAAATTCGTGGAGGTTGAGCTTTTTTGAAATCGTGTTGATGATTTTACTATAGAGTTTATATACAATGGTGGTGGTAAGCTCTGACCAAATCAATTTTTGAGAAAAATGAACGACCGCAAATATGAATTGAAAAGTTGTGTATGTGGGCGATCGGATATCTATCCGGCACTGTGACAGCGTTAAGCCGTGTCGATAATCTCCACAAGGTCGCCAGTCTTTGCTGTCTCGTTTAGGCACTTAATGAAGCGGTAAAGAGACTGAAGAAGATGATGCTCTGCATATACCGATTTGCACCATATGATCGAACTCGTTCTTAGCGATCTGATGTTTGACTGGATCTAAACGTCTTGGGCGCGAGAATGGGAGGTTACCTTTTGTAAAAATTCTATGCACGACGTTATGTCTGACAGGAAGCTCGTAATCTGGTGACTTAGTAAGACTAGGGAAATCCCTCAATAAGGTTTCGTAAGGTCCGTTAAGTGACTGATGTGACAACTGAAACCGAAAGTTTTGTACTGTTGTCAATCAACTTTCGTGTGTTTAAATCTACCGCGAGCTTAAATTTCGTTAAGAAATCGGCACCGATGATTGGTTGGCTGACCTGTAACTGATATTGTTCACAGAGCCCGAGTTTGGTTTTTATAATGAATAGAAAAGTGCGACGAAACTTGCGGGATTCTGATGCCGTTTGTTGAACGGTGTACTATTGGCGACTGATGATGAAATTGATGGCGGCAGATTAAAAATTCCAGACGACAAATTGCTTTGTTCGGTCTGTTGGGATGACCAAAATTGCAATACGATTGTGTGTCCTCGATGATGGCGGTGGCAAACGTTGAAAAACGCGGTTGAAAAATGGTATATTTTTTATTTCACAGCGGGCGTCGGGGTCACCAATGTGGATGTGCAGGCGACTTAGCGATTGCGCCTGTGCTCCAACAATTTTTATCTTTATTTTAAAGAAAATAGATGTGTGGTATTACCACAAACACATCAAATCCATACGCAATATTTTGCAAGTTATCTATTCTAAAGGTTTATAAATTTTGACGCATAGTTTGTAACATACCTTAATATTGCCCGTAGACCCCTAAAAGTTACTATATTTATGATCAGCATCGATAGTAATGTCGATGTAGCCATGTCCGTCCGTCCGTCTGTCGGCAAAAATTAGGCCTTTCAACTCGGCCTAGAGAGCTGAAATTTTAACCATATACTCTCTAGGGTCCCGAAATAATCAAGTTTACGAATTTTTGAAATCCGCCCACAGACACGCCCACAAACTCAAAAAACAAAATTTTGGAAAAAATCGAATTTTGAGCTAGAAAGCTGAAATTTTTTATATATAATGTATGGCTCCAAAAACTGCTCGGGAGATAATATTTTTAAAATCCGCCTACTGACACGCCCTCAATTAAATAAAACAATTTTATTGAAAAACCAGAGTTTGAGCTAGGGAGCTGAAATTTATAATATATACCCTCTAGGGGCCCTTCATGCTCATTTGTAAATATTTTCAAAATCCGCCTACTGACACGCACACAATTTAAAATCACCTTGTTTTGAAAATCCAAAGTTTGAGCTAGGGAGCTGAATTTAATAATATATACTCTCTATGTGCCCTTTATGCTCATGTGTAAATATTTTCAAAATCCGCCTACTGACACGCCCACCATTTAAAAAAAACCTTTTTTTGAAAATCCAAAGTTTGAGCTAGGGCGCGTTTTTTTACAAAAGCTTCGTTTTTTCGATAAAATCCTTTAAATATTATACATATAACAAAATATGTAGAGCGTTCTTAACAATTCAACCATACTTAGACTTTTGTCACGCCCACTTATGAGGGATAGGAATAAGAATAAGGTATCCAACAGTTCGCCCAAGCGCACTGTAGGCCGTCCCTATGTTTTTCTTTTAATTTCCTTAGCGAAATGATATTTTATAAGCTTAGTACATAGGAAAGATTTCAGGCCGGTTGGCAACTTGTTTAAATGATATAGTTAAGTTTAGACTGCTCGGCTAAGACCCTGTTAAATAGAATAAGTAACATGTTAGTTGTAAATAAGATTTAATCATTTTTGTTAAGTATTTATATTTGGGAATAATAAAAAAGCGGCCAAGTGCGAGTCGGACTCGCCCATGAAGGGTTCCGCGCGAATTATAATTATTATTTACTTAGGCACCTATTACAGATTTATTATTTACGGTTTACGCATAAGGTTTATGTTTATAAAATTAAATGTTTTTTTTTATATTTGAGTTGATTGAATGAAAGGTAAATTGCGGTTTACGATTTATGACGTGTTAAAAGATCTCGTTCAAACCAATTTTCAGTGGAAGTTTGCGTGGGAATGTACATCATATATTTTATAAATACAAAATACAAATACACATTTTACCACTTTGGAAGTGTCTCTCGCGCAAACTATTCAGTTTAGAAAAAAATGATATTAAAAACCTCAATATCATTTTTGAAGACCTATCCATAGATACCCCACACGTATGGGTTTGATGTAAAAAAAAATTGAGTTTCAGTTCTAAGTATGGCGAACCCCCAAAATTTATTGTTTTTTTTTCTATTTTTGTGTGAAAATCTTAATGCGGTTCACAGAATACATCTACTTACCAAGTTTCAACAGTATAGTTTCGGAAAAAAGTGGCTGTGACATACGGACGGACAGACAGACAGACAGACATGACGAATCCATAAGGGTTCCGTTTTTTGCCATTTGGCTGCGGAACCCTAAAAATCAATAAAAAAGTTTAAAAAAATGCATCCCTTTGTTCAATTTTTTTTTGTCACATAGATATAAACTCAAATATTTTCTATCAATATATATCTATTATATCTTAATCTTATTTTTTATTACATTATTCTATGATCTGTTAAGGTTTTTGTAACTAGTAGATTAAATAAATAAATAAATAGGAAAATGGATTTCTTATTGTCCTTGTGAGCAATCTTAAACTAATTGCCGAATGGGAAGAGGTCCCCGGATAAATTTATTCGCAAAAGGCGTGCTATATTTAGAGTTCTCACAAACATCAAGACTTATGGCGCCAGCAAAATATGATTCGACATCCTCTTAGTCGTTTCTACACATTAATGCTAAAAAAAAATTCAAAAGCCACGTCGCGCATTAAGCCACTGCCACCCACAGCCATTATCTCCAAAACTCGATAGAGGTGATATTTACCCATCAAATTAACACGGACAAAGGTGTTGAATCAAGTGTTTGTCACCTGAATTTGTCACCTCAGCAAATCGTTATATAAGATTTAATGCATTACATAAAGCGAATTGTTCTTTCTATACTTATATATAGTATTGCTTACAAACATACGAGTGTCTCGTATGTCTGTATCAGTTATAAAATAGTTTGAAATGAAATTTCGATTTAATTGACACGTCCAATTAAAATTACATAAAAGTGTCTAATTAATTAGCACACACTCGTAGATCTATAAATTCGTTTTTCACCCCTAAAGCAAAATATATAGGTACAGAAACATTTGCGATGATTATCCATTCATACGCTCCAGCAATCCGAATTATTCAGTATTTTTGTAATAATCAGCTCGTTACAAAATTCGCTCAAAACTAACTACGGCCAAACAAAAACAAAAACAATAAAGTTCCAACACTCTTTTCCTTCTCAGCTATGAGTCGTCATAGAGTGGCAAAAACGCATTGAAAGATGGTATAACTTGACAGCTTGTACATACAGATAGCGCTAATTGACTCCCGGCTAGACATTGTACATTATGTATTTTGATTGATAATCCAAACAAAATCTATCAAATATTCAGAAATACATTTCTAATTTATTTTTAGCGAGAGTGATTCTTTCGCGCCACGCCGGCCGTTAGGCTGTAAATAGTCAAAATGTTTGCTTGTCAAATTTCGCATGCTCGTTTTTTTTTGAAGATATCATTATTTTGTGGAAAATTATAGGAAGCCGCATTTGTCACGATTACCGGAGCAAATGCCACGATTAAATCGGATTTCAGGAACACATGACATCATGCGAATTGTGTCAATAGTTTCTATTAAAATTAACAACAATTGTACATAGGTACCATGCTCACCGAAAAGTATTAAGTATGAACGTTGACAGTTTGTTCAAATATTTTTTGCGATGTAGGCGATCGGTTAAATCTATAAAAGTTTAGTTTATTAGTTTAGTTTAATTTATTTCAAACAAAGTTACAATAATACGTTAGTGATTACTTATTGATAATAATATAATATAATAATAAAAATAATATAAAGAAAAAAAAATACACATTGCCACCATTAAAGTTACTTAAGATTAATAGCAATTTTTTTTTAAATGAAAATCTACTTGGACTAAAATGGATCATATCGCAAACGGTATTCGTTTTTCTTAAGCACCTAGTCAATGGTTTGTTTGTAGCATAATTTCTTCTGTGGTATGGAATGTTAAAAAAAACAATCGGTTTCTAAACATCCTCGCATGGGTGGCGACGGTGTAGAGGTTAGTGTGTTGGCTTGTTACCCGTGCGGTGCAGGTTCAATCCCCACGGGGAACAACAACATACGCCACCCATTCACATGCCTCTACACCAAAAGGAGGATTTCTACCTAGTAGCACAATGGACCGTTACCGAGTCTGAGTGCTCTAGGATTTGGAATTCCTTTATTATTAGTTAGAAAAAAAAAAAAAAAAACATCCTCGCAGGAACATTGTAGTTAATTAGGGCCAGAATATCGGAATTAATTCAGTGCAAAAGTTTGTGAAGTTATTTCCCTCCTATAATTGATAATGTGTTCATTTGGATATCAACTTATAATGTACAATCTTCACAATCACAAGTTTAAAAAAAATCATAAAGTATTTTAATAATATACCCCATATAGCACCAACCTTCCACCAACCCTGAATCCAACAGTGACCGCAACCAGGGGGTTTGCAATGCATACACATTGCACTGTTTATGGGATCTACTTGCGATTTTACAACTCGCCATAAGTATCACAAGTAGATCCCATAAACAGGGCAATGTGAATGCATGGCAACAAATACTTACATTTTTTTAGACTTTCATTTCAAAGAATCCCCCAACAATATTCAATTTCCTAGGGGAAAAACCATTTATGGTCTTCATCTCTTGAAAGTGCGACCTTTTATTTCGGATTGGTCTCTCATTTTCGAAGATGAAAATTCAAGACTTACACTCTGTTCCACGTGCTTGCAAATAGGTAGTTTCTTGAAAACCAAATGCAACATGAAAGAAGGCTATATAGGTTTATGTTGTAAAAAGAAATTGGGAGTAGGCAGATAAATTCAATTTTTATTATGCTTTTCCCAAAAAGGTCATAAAATTAGTCCTTTTTTTCGTTCCACCTGTTAGTACGAGTAAATCTACCATATTTTAAATCAAATATAAAGGCATTAAGAGTACCAGGGACCTTAGTTTAAGACATATTTTATAGAAACAAAAACTATGGGTAAAAGAAACTCGCTAGCCAAGGAGGAAATATGCCAAATTCGAGCCAAGAAGGAGCAAGCCAAATCTATCCGTCTTATAGCCGGTAAGTTTAGAAGAGGGCCAACTGTTTTAAAATCAGTTCACAAAGACAAGCTCTTAAATAAATTATTATATCCCCTCATAAAAGGAAAATCCAGCTTTTTTTATTTTTTTAAAACGGAAATCCAAATCCCAGAGCACTCAGATTCGGTAACGGGCCATTGTACTACCAGACAGAAATCCTCTTTTTGGTGTAGAGGCTGGAGAAACAAGGTGTTATGCGTTTCCCTCCTTTCAATGGGTGGCGTGCCATATGTTGTTGTTCCCATGGGGTTTAAACCTGCACCGCAGGGGTCACAAGCCAACACACTACCATCTACACCATCGCCACCACACATCGCCTTCAGCTTAGCATATCTACATAATAAAATCCTATCTTCAAAACGATTTTAAATTAATTCTACTGCGGAAGTTCAGAAAATACTCGAGCAGTAAATTAAATAAAAGTCCAATACAATTACAAATTATTTGAGCAGTGAAATAATTGAATTGACAATTAAATCATTAAAATAGTCGATTAAATATTCAGTTAGATACATTTTTCGCTTATTCAAGCCCCTTTAGATAATGTATGAAATATTGATTTTCCGAAAGATCATTAAACCCTTTGCCTATAGAAAATCTTCTACCACATAAATATAGGAAATTGTTTAACTAGATTTGCCT
Organism: Portevinia maculata; assembly: GCA_949715645.1. Taxonomy (NCBI): domain Eukaryota; kingdom Metazoa; phylum Arthropoda; class Insecta; order Diptera; family Syrphidae; genus Portevinia; species Portevinia maculata. Next base: position 84,339,817 of record OX454527.1, read on the forward strand.
TCCTGACAAATAGCACGTACCGGTGGCAAAGCAACGACGCCGAGTGAGCGACTAAATTTTTCGGAAAGATAGTTGAAATTCCATCTCGAAAATGATGCGTGAAGATGAATGGGTTACCTTAATATTCAAAATTAAAATCCCTAAACTAGCAAATTGCCAACTTTTAAAAACCACATAAACAGAATATTCCAAGGAACAAAATCTCCCAAATCAAGATCACCATCACGTATAACATCGCCCAAAGTTCTCATTTAACGCCCATAGCATAGCACTTAATACGCATAGACCCGAGTTTATTGTTTAATTATATAAACCAGATGAAAAGATAGGCCCGCAGGTCGCGGGTACTGCTTTTAGATCGTGAGTCGATGAACTGTTCGCTTTTTTTTGTTATTTCGGCCGCAGAGCGTCGTCGCGTCGTCTCCTCGACTGCATTAATTAAAATAAATTCAATTTGAAATTTTACAAAATAGCTCTACTAAATTCTAATCAACATGACACGCTACTCTAATGGGAACTGAGAACTAGAACCTCACTTAGCGAAGCAATTGTCGTTAGAAGTAATCTCATATTTTTTACTGCTGACCATTTGTCAATTTAACTGCTCATTCTATTAATTTGACTGACCATTCAATGATTTTATTGCTCAAATACAGGGTGGCGCACCAATTGTGCTACAATAAGAAATTCGAGTATATATTTTAATAAATATATTTCATTTTTCTTATGGAGAACTCAATTTGATTTTATATAACTAATTATTTTTGAAGATGACATATCGTAAATGACCTCCATGCTGATCCACGCATATGCGACACCTGATCAGAAAATTATTCATTGCGGCCTGAAGGGTTGTAGTCAGGATCGCTTCAATTATTGTTTTAATGGACTGCTTCAATTCAGTCAAATTCCTTGGTTTCGTTTTGTACACCTCTTGCTTGATATAACCCCATAAAAAAATGTCTGGTGCAGTCAGGTCAGGTGACCTTGGGGCCAGCGGAAAGTGGAGTTACTGGATATCAATTCGTTTGGGAATTTTCGTTGGAGCTCCGCCATAACCGGTCTGGCTATGTGTGCAGTTGCTCCATTTTGCTGAAACCATGTCTCATGTAGTATTTCTGGATTAGATTCACTCCAAATACGGCAATTTTGCTTAATTACATTCCCGTTTAGATCAAAATGGGCCTCATCACACATAAACAAGCAATTTATTAAGGTGTCGTTTCCTTCAGGCATTTCAATCATTTTTTTGACAAAATTCCAGGCGAATAGGCAAATATAAAGTACAAAGCTTGCAACTTGGGCTTTGTACGGAAACAAGTCATCATAAATTATCCGTTGTAATGACCGTCTGCTACCTCCAATTTGCGCCGATAAGTTTCGAGTCGATCAGATTCGGCAAACATGTTTACCAGCCTCATAATGGTTCATCTTCTCGGTGAGTGCCGGCAAACTCCCGCCTAAATTCCCTTTGAACGGACATGAAGGACTGCAAACTCTGCACTATCCAAATCCTCTTTTCTTTATCCCAAGCATTGATTTTAATATATCTTAATAGTAACGCCAAATAAAAAAAAACATAGGGACGGGCTACAGTCCGCTTGGGCGAACTGTTGGATACCCTATTCTTATTCTTATCCCTCATAAGTGGGCGTGACAAAAGTCTAAGTATGGTTGAATTGTTAAGAACGCTCTACATATTTTGTTATATAACATTTAAAGGATTTTATCAAAAAAAAAAACGCTCCCTAGCTCAAACTTGGATGTTTCAATAAAATTGTTTTATTTAATTGTGGGCGCGTCAGTAGGCGGATTTAAAAAAAATTAACACATTAGAATAAAGGGCCCCTAGAGAGTATATATTATAAATTTCAGCTCCCTAGCTCAAACTTTGGATTTTCAAAAATTAATATACCCTTAGAATAGGGTATAAAAAAAATTATTTTATTTATTTGTGGGCGTGTCAGTGGCCGGATTTTGAAAATTTTTTATACCGAGCAGTTTTAGGAGTCATAGATCATAGATAAAAAATTTCAGCTTTCTAGCTTAAAATTCGATTTTTTCCAAAATTTTGTTTTTTTGAGTTTGTGGGCGTGTCTGTGGGCGGATTTCAAAAATTCGTAAACTTGATTATTTCGGGACCCTAGAGAGTATATGGTTAAAATTTCAGATCTCTAGGTACAGTTTAAAGGCCTAATTTTTGCCGACAGACGGACGGACGGACGGACGACATGGCTAGATCGACATTACTATCGATGCTGATCATAAATATAGTAACTTTTGGGGGTCTACGGGCAATATTAAGGTATGTTACAAACTATGCGCCAAAATTAATATACCCTTAGAATAGGGTATAATAAACCGATTACTCACAAAGAGAAAAAGCTATTACGTTTTGTTTTTGTAGCACGACCAAAACTGCAATTTATTACCGCCACTTATAGCTTTTTAGATTTATCGAGAATCTTTTCACATTATAAAGGAACAAACCGGATTCAGCTAGATGTAGCCTCAAATGCAATACACAAATTCTTGACAGTTTATTTGCAACAGTTGTCTTGGACCAACGCGGTCATTAAAGTTGTTCGGATATACTATTTTTATAATCATTTAAAATCACACTTTAAATTAGCAGTCGGAAAAGCCGTCTAAATATTATTTATTTTGTACTGGGAAAAAACTACCCTTTCCTGGCCGCATTCGTGCTACCCATAGCATTCCAGGGCATGTTTTTATCGGTAAAAGTAAGTCTATTATGAAATATTTTATCCGCATCGGATCTTTAATACATTTTCAAACGTCTTAGCTCGAATTCTGCCATACATATGTCGCCATACAAAACTGTTATCCGGCTTGCGGGCATCACATTAAATTTGTACACTCTGTCTGCGTTTGAGATTTCTTGCTTTACCGATTCATTTATTTGAAAACTGATTTATAAACTAGTCGTATATATCGTTCAACAGCCGACGATTTCTTTTGACTTTAGAGTGGCACTGCATACCAATTAATAATTAAGTATTATTGATGTGCATGAATGGGCACTAATTGTAGTTATTACTTAATAAACTTTGACTCGGTTGCATTGAATATTAACACATTGATGAGCCACTTAGGTGACCAAGTCAGATCTGACTATTTACTGACAGTAAACTAACATTTTGAACATTAAGTGCATCCCACACTTTTGATGGAACAGCAATTTGTTGCGCTTACAAAATTTCATGTTGTTGAAGTTTATTATGGTAGGTAGGTTAATGTAACGGGTTTGTTTAAACCCACTTAGCTTTGAGTTCCATTATGTAACCTAAACTCATGTAACGTGGATGTTAGCGTATTTATGAGGAGACTAATTCCAACCTTTTAAATTTGAGAAAGTAAATAGTTGATGTAATGCACAAGTTACTAAGTGGTTAGTTTGTTAGACTACTGAGCGAGGAGTCGGCGTTAAATTGAAGGTCAAATGTATAGCTTCGCAAATATAAATGGTTGGAAAAGCTAGGTTTTGGACCGCATATGGGCCCAATATTTATTTCCTTATTGCCTTTTTTCAATACTTCCTTAAGGAATAGAGAAAGGGTTTTCCTAATGCTCGCTGTCTGGTCAAAGCTAGTGCCGTACTGCAGCATATATACTGGATGAACGTTTCTTTTTCGGCTGCAACATTACAACTGCGGCAGCGAGTGTTATGTGGGATGTCTAGTTTGGCCACATGGTCTCCTATAGGTCACTGTCCGAAATTGATGCAAAAAGATAACGAAGCAGCTCCCCTTCTTTTAAAATGCAAAGGTGTGGCCAAAAATTTGGTACTAATGACTACTAGGCAGCAGCCTAGACTAAACACCACCTGATGTATGCACCATCAACAACAACAGCCTGGAGATTTTTATAGGCATTTTTTCGGAAGAGCACAATATACAACTATTTAGAAGCATCTCTGGGCGCAATTTAGGCTAAAAATAGGATTTTGTCATTCATACATACACTGGCGATCACAAGGAACAGGCCATACATTTTGCAATTGATTTTCAGTCTTTGTACCTGTTGGAAATTTTATACCCGGAAACTTTTACTACCTGTGAACTGGTACATATTTTCCCAACAGTAAGTCATAAAATTAAAGGTATAAGAAACGACCGCTGCAATTTCCCAAGATCAAACAATGAACTACTTGAAAAGCGTATAAAAAGATGCGCGCTAGGATGAGGCCATTGCGAATATTTCGTTGCAGGAGCTCACATCAGCGATTTTTTTCAAAGTTTTCTTTAGAATATTTAACAAAGCGGTGAAAACAACTGTTTTTATTTAGTTAGAAAAAATGGGTTCCGGAAAGACTTTGACAGCGACAGAAAGAGGAAAAATAGATGCTATCAAGGAGTCGAGAAATTACAAGGAAGCTAAATAGAAGTAAGACTATTTTAAACAGTTATCTTGCGGATCCACAACACTGTGGGAAAAATTAAAAAGGACGCACGACAGAAGCAAAAACATTGCGAAAAAAGCGGGTGATTCTACGGCTTGGCTCAAATTCTACTCTACCAGTGACTAAATAAGGACCAACAGCGGAGTATCAGCCAGCATAGCAACGGTTCGAAGGATAATACGAAAAAGTGGTACTAAGTATACAGAGAAGAAAACTTACAAAGAAACCTGTTTTGAGGTAAGTACACAGGGAGCATCTAATGAATTTTGCAAGAGAACATGTCGTTTGGAGCAGTGAATGGAAGCGCGTTGTCTTTTCGTATGAAAAAAAGTTTAACCTTGACGGCCCCGATGGTAAGTACTTTTATTTCCACGATCTAAGAAAGGAGGAGCTTATTTGGCAAGACATCACATAAGTATATGAGGCGTGATGGTGCGGGGAGCTATTACCCACTATGTCACAATCGATTTGGAGTTTTTGTCCACAGCAATAAATGGAAACAACTACAAATTTTTGCTGGAACGGTCATTTCTAAAAGTGAAAAACATTTTCGGACCCCTGTCATGGATATTCCAAAAAGACAATGCCACTATCCACACTTGCAGGGTTGTAAGAAGTTGGATTCAATCAGAAGACGTGGAACTATTGCCATTGCCGCCCTATTCACCAGACTTAAACATAAACGTAAATGTTTGGGCATGGTTATCTCGTAAAGTGTATGAAGGCGGCAGACAATTTGAAGACAAGGACATTTAAAAAACTGTATGATTCTATTCCATCTTATAGAGGTCATATCGAAAAAGGGGGGCATGCTCATTATTAATGTAGAAAAACATAATAAATAAATGTTTTAAAACCATAAAATGTAAACACTTTATTAATTTTTTTCTTTCTTTCGAAGATTTTGCATGTGGCCTCATCCTAGGAGCGCATCTTTTTTACGCTTTTCAAGTAGTTTATTGTTTGATCTTGGGAAATTCCAGCGGTCGTTTCTTATTTACCCTTTAATTTCATGACTTACTGTTGGGAAAATATGTACCTGTCCCAGGTAGTAAAAGTTTCTGGGTATAAAATTTGCAACAGGTATAAAGACTGAAAATCGATTGCAAAATGTATGGCCTCATCCTTGTGATCGCCAGTTCATTCATTCATTTGCGTTCAAATATTGGAATAGCAATCTCTAAAAAAAATCGCACATCACGACGGAGAAGTTTTTATGATCACTTTAACAAAATTGTGGAATGGACAATAATGCTCCAGTTAAGAGGATCTTCCACCCCCAGCTCCCAGGTTCACGAAGGCAAGGAAGACCGAACTTCCGTTTTAAAGACCGAAACATCGCGAATGCCAGAGCGCTTGGTTTGGACAACTGTAAGCAGCATGTCCGGGATCGCGCAGTGTCTCAGACAGCGTATCTCCCGTGCCGCATTTTGATTTGATTTGGGATTCGAATCTCAAACATCTCGCCCAATAGTTCAACACACGAACTACTGAGAAACTACTCCCGCCACCTAAAACAAACTCTCCAATAAATGCAAGTGCACTCGGACAATGCTTGAAATCCAAATAACCCAGGAAGATTTTCGAAAACAAAATCTGAAAATCAAAAATTCAGCGTCGAATTACTGAGAAATTTGTTTTAAATGTTTCACAGTAATCGTTTAAATTTAAGTAAAGCTAACCCAATATGGAAGTTCAAATTGTTTATGAACTTTTATTCGGTTCACAATAGAAGTTCAAATGTTAGTCAACTAAACGAAGTTTAATGAACCGTCTGTGACAGCACTCCGTATTTTGATTGCCAAATTCAAGATTATTTTGTTTTGGAATAACTTAAAAATACGAGTAATAAAGCATCGATTTTTTATATACCTCCAAGTCGTTCCAAAAAACATGTTTCTTAACAAATATAATAAAATATAAATAAAATTTACTAATTGAGGAATGACAAGTTTAGACGAAGGATAGGCTTCGTCTTTTTTTATAAATTATAGGAAATCCAAATCCCAGAGCACTATGACTCGGTAACGGTCCATTGAACTACCAGGCCGGTTTTAACTAGTAGTGAAAGAAACACCTAGAAAAAAAAATCTAACGTAACCTAACCTAACCACTACCAGGCAGAAATCGTCTTTTTGGTGTAGAGGTTGGAGAAAACAAGGTGTCATTCGTTTGTCTCCATCAATGGGTGGCGTATGTTGTTGAAACATTGATCGAATAGACAATAATGCGCCAGCCAACAGGATCTTCGTCTTCAACTTCCAGCGCACAGGTTCGAGAAGGCAAGAGAGACTGAATCTCTGTTTTAAAGACCAAACTATAGCAGATGCCAGAGTGCTTGGTTTGGGCAACTGGAAGCAGCGTGCCTGGGATCACAAAGGATGGAAGGCTGCAGTATCTTAGGCAAAGACTCTTAACGGGTCGGGAACCCGTTAAGTAAGTAAGTCAGTATGTTGTTGTCCCCAATGGGGATTGAACGGGTCACAAGCCAACATACTAAACTCTACACCGTCGCCACCCTAATTTATATATTATCCAACGCCTGTAGTAAATGATGAGCATGTGGGAGCACTTTATGTGACTTACTTAAAAGACCGAGAATAATGATCTGGCTGAGCCAATATGATAGACGTGTATTGACTTTTTAGACTTGATTCAGCTCAATATTGTTATTTTTTTTTATTTAACCACATTTATTACAGTCATTCAATTTCAAAGATATTTTACATATTCTTTAAAATATCTTTAACATTTTTCTTTGGGAGGTTGAACTCGAGAACATGATTATATTTTTTTAAAACCCCTGGCCATGTAATTTATGGGTCCATTACTTTCGTAAATGCATCGAAACGTATTCTGGTATAAAAAAATCCTGATTGGTTGTTGTTCTCGGTGTAATATTAAGGTTTACTGATTCAAGAACATTGTTGAAGTTTATGTTACCCTTCATGACGCAGAACAAAAATATAGTATTTGCCATCTCTCTTCGTTTTTATAATGACAGGTTCAGCAACTTATAGCGACTTGTATAAAACGGTAGTCAACGTCCATGTTCGCAAGGTTAGTCATGTAACGCAAAAAAATAGAAATTGCTTCTGAATGCCCTCAATTTTTGCGATTCCAGATTCGTAAACATTACACCACACAGGACCACAGTAATCCAAAATAGGTTGGACGAACATTATACGATTTATCATAAGGGTCCTTAAATTAAAAAAAAAAAAAAAACATTTTATTAGACCTAAACGGCTTCTTGCCTTACTAACGAGATGGTGGAATCCATGTGATGGTAGCAGCTGAGCTTCCTTTCGAAGATTATATCCACATCATTAAAGTAATCCACACGTTCAAAACGTTCATCATCAACGAAATAACTAGGAAGAGTTGGGTTTTGACGTCTTGTGAAGGTCATGTACCTATTAATATTTTTTTTTTATTTAACTGCATAAACGAGTAATTATCTCTACACCATTAAAACATGACGTCAATATCTTGCTGTAAAACGATATATCCTTGTAGGGTCAAATAAAAATAAATCAGTTTACCGTCATTCGCAAATAATATAATCTTTGCATAATTTACATGTTGACATAAATCACTGAAAAGGAACTGGAATGGAACAAAGTAGACACTTGAGGGACACAAGGATAGGCAGCTATACTTTTTGACGAAGAATGATTTAACTTCACATTTTGCGAACGGTCACTTAGTTACGACAGGGAAATTGCACATCGGTGCAATTATTTTCTCAAATAGCTCTGTAATTTTGAGTTCGTGGTTGACCAAGTATCCGACGAAAAAAGCCTATGTACTTTTAAGCATTCAAGAAGACGACTTTCGACAGCTACTCTATTAGACTAAGAGCCCGAAGTAATTTTTCGGTCTGAGAGGTAACCAAAAGATATTTGCATACTGTCTAGCCTGAGTAGAGGGTGTATCGAAAATATTAGTCTAGCAGCAAATCGTGGCAGCCAATGCGTGTGACAGCGCGTTGAATATGCGTTATTTTCCACAATAGTAATAATGAGCGTAACCACTTGGTTATAGCCCTAAGCAACAGAATAGATCAGCTTAAACATGAAAATATCAGTCCAAGACGTTTTGCACGCAGCCAAGTCCGTGCCAGATGCGACCAAAGTTCAGCATCAAACCCATTTTTTAATATTCGACGTAACCACCTGTAGTATTGTACAAAGATCAATAAATAGTCAACTGCCCTGTGCGGTGATAGACAGTGCATTTAGACATCAGTCCGGTGTTCAGTTGAGCTTTCATTTTTCTTGTGAGCAGTCGAAAGTCAGAAGAAATACATTGCGTAATGGACGATGAAAACCGATAAATTTTAATGAACTCGACCATATTATCACTCCGTTTCGACATATTTTTTCAATTCAACAAACAGGAACTCTAAAATGTTTATTCACCGCCAACTGCAATTGAAATGACGGTTGAGCTGACAACTGAACTGAAAAGTATTTACACATCAGTTTAACTGATAACTGAACTGACATCTTATGGGAATTCCATCAGTTTCAGTTTCAGTTACAGTTTCAGTTAAACGCTTCAATTTTTGCATTTAGACATCAGTTTAACTGAAATCTGAACTGATAGCTCAACTGAAACTGAAATGATCGTCTAAATGCGCCTTAAGAAGTGAGTCTTCTCTTCAGCGTTGCTAGACAACGCATTTGTTATATATTTAATACAACATTGTCTTGATACTACACCACCCAATTTTTTTTCAAAGTCTATTGAAGACTCTGATGAACACAGATGTGTAAGTCCAAGACGTTTTACACGCAACTAAGTCCTTGCCAGACGCTGCAAAATTGTCAAAACCCACTATTAACAGAAAATTTCAGGCGATGCATTTACTCGTAGTTATCTTTTGCATTTGCGTAGTTCATCAAAAATGTATAAATAGAATAATAAATGTTTTCAATGTTCATGATTCTTAACTTTATTTAATCATGAAACAAAGATTCTGTCTCGCTTTCATCCGATGAGTCAAAAGTAATATTTTCATCGTTGCTTTCAGAAGCATCTGCTTTAAGGAGGTCTTGCAAAGTATCGGGTGTCGTATTTCCCTCGAACCATTTTATTATACCCTATTCTAAGGGTATATTAATTTTGACGCATAGTTTGTAACATACCTTAATATTGCCCGTAGACCCCTAAAAGTTACTATATTTATGATCAGCATCGATAGTAATGTCGATCTAGCCATGTCCGTCCGTCCGTCTGTCGGCAAAAATTAGGCCTTTAAACTGGACCTAGAGAGCTGAAATTACCATATACTCTCTAGGGTCCCGAAATAATCAAGTTTAAGATTTTTTGAAATCCGCCCACAATTAAATAAAAGAATTTTATTGAAAAGTCAAAGTTTGAGCTAGGGAGCTGAAATCTATAATATATAATTTCTAGGGGCCTCATGTGTAAATATTTTCAAAATCCGCCCTCTGACACGCCCACAATTAAATAAAACAATTTTATTGAAAAATTAAAGTTTGACCTAGGGTCTAGGGAGCGTTTTTTTTTTTAAAAAAGCTTTGGTTTTTTCGATAAAACCCTTTAAATGTTATATAACAAAATATGTAGAGCGTTCTTAACAATTCAACCATACTTAGACTTTTGTCACGCCCACTTATGAGGGATATGAATAAGAAAACGGTATCCAAACGTTCGCCCAAGCGGACTGTAGCCCGTCCCTATGTTTTTTAAATTATTTTGTACTAACACCCAACCATTATCTGATGGTATTAATCCAATGGTCTGATTTCTCACCGCATTTTTCTATATACGAGTACATGAAACATAATTGGACCTATACATCTGCTGTAGGAATACTGTCCTGTTTGGGGGCAAGAGACTTCCTTCAAAGCCCGGGAAAAACAAAAAAAAAAACAATAAAAATAACAGAGTACACGCAAAGATTTCGCTAAATGACGCCATACTTTTAATGTTTTTGAAAATGTTTTTTGGATGTAGGCTTGCAGGCCTTGTAAAAAATCTCGTATCTAGCTTTATCAACAGTTAAAGCCTTTGTTTGATATTGATCTTCGTACAATACGTCGAATATTAAAAAAATGGGTTTGATGCTGAACTTTGGTCGCGTATGGCACGGACTTGGCTGCGTGCAAAACGTCTTGGACTGATATTTTCATGTTTAAGCTGATCTATTCTGTTGCTTAGGGCTATAACCAAGTGGTTACACTCATTATTACTATTGTGGAAAATAACGCATATTGAACGCGCTGTCACACGCATTGCCTGCCACGATTTGCTGCCAGACAAATATTTTCGATACACCCTCTACTCGGTGCAGGGAAATAACTTCACGGGCAATAACTTCACCTGGGCAATAACTTCACCTCGAGTAGGCAATAATTTCACTTTTTTTTGTGAACTTAATGCCCACTGATGGTGAGCAATAACTACACCTTTTAGTGGGAAATAAATTCTCTTAACATTTTATGATAATTCAAGAAACGTACCTCGCACCTACCCCAAATCAAACAGTGACCCCAAGCAGGGGGGTTGCAGAGGGCAGCATGCCCCCCCCCCCCCATATGCATTGCACTGTTTATGGAATCTACTTGCGATTTCGCAACAAATCCCATAAACAGTCCCCTGTTTGGGGTCACTGTTTGATTTGGAGTGGGTGCAAGGGTCTTTAGTTATAATAGACAAATTCTCAAATTATAGGTGGGAAATAACTTCACAAAATTTTGGGTGAAGTAATTGCTCACCATCAGTGGGCAATAACTTCACAATAAAAAAGTGAAGGTATTGCCCACTCGAGGTGAAGTTATTGCCCAGGTGAAGTTATTGCCCGTGAAGTTATTTCCCTGCACCCCTCTACTCAGGCTACACAGTATGCAAATATCTGTCGATTACCGCTCAGACCGAAAAAATACTTCGAGCTCTTGGTCTATATATGTAGTCAATAATATTTCAGTTTATAAATAATAAAAAACAAATAGAAATAGCACCACACTTAAATTAATATTTTTTTTGCAGGTCTCAAGTCCACAGACGCTCAAGATTTTTCCTATGATGGCACAATGGGTAAGCGCATATTTTCATAATTACCTACCCACATTATCCTTAAATACATATTTTCATTTACAGGGCCGGATCATTGGGGCGAGCAATATAACGGATGTAGTGGCAAATTTCAAAGTCCGATCAATATAGACCTATTAGAAGTTCAAAATGACACATTTGATGAGCTGATCTTCGAAGGGTTCGATGAGAGACCAATCAGTGGTGATTTAGTCAACAACGGCCATACAGGTATAAAAAGAAATAACTCATTCACCGTACATACTCCAACAGACAGCTCCCCTTTTTAGTTTTACTTGAACTAAACTACGAGAACGATGAGCCCACCGCACGGGGAGGACCACTGGGTGGTAGTTTTCGATTTGCGCAACTGCACTTTCATTGGGGCGACAATGACACATACGGCAGCGAAGACCGCATAAATAATCAAAGTTTCCCCGCCGAATTACACATGGTATTTTACAACACGAAATATGACAGCTTTAGCAGTGCGGTGGGTCACAGTGAGGGCGTTGCAGTTATGGCTTTTTTCTATGTGGTAAACTGATTGTGAATAGTTTTGTTTTACTGATAATGACATTGAAATTGCTTGCAGCTTCAAACGGAGGATAACCCCAATTACTCGGAATTAGCGTTCCTCCTGAGTTCACTACAGGAGCCAGACCATCATGTACCATTTTTGGAGGCACCTTCGCTCAGGCAGTTAGTCGGCACAGAATTTGATAACTATTTTACGTATATTGGATCATTAACAACACCACCGTGTAGTGAAGAGGTTCTCTGGATTGATTTCGAGGAGCCAATTTCGATTTCACGGGCGCAGGTAATTTATATCTGAATCTGAACTTGTAGAGTCTAGAAAATATATAGGTTCGTTATTAACAAGTGCATTGTATCTTTTAACTAGAATAAGAAATTAATTTAGAAATTTTCCAACAGCTTTGTGTTTAAATTGATTTGTGAGGTGGTAAGGCAGTGCAGCATTATGACGGTGAAAATCGATGATAATTAGTTTCCCGATGTACCTATATACGTATTTCATTACTGTAATTACTGTGTTTGAAATAACAGGCATTTAGTCATTGTTTTCTTAAGTGAGAATTAAAACTGTGGGAATTATTTGCGATAATAATGGCTTGTTGCGGCATTTTGCTAGTTGATTGATGATGATTTGTTTATTTAAGTTTTTTTTTAAATTTGTCAAATTACAAATTTAAAAACATTTACTGATAAAAGTGCTAAAAATATTAAAACTATTTGCAAAAATCTGGATGTACAGTCACTGGCAAAATTATTTAGGTACACATTGCATTGTTCGCACTTTAACCAACCTATAAAGCTATAGAACTTTTGAAATAAGAACAAATTGTTTATTAACTTTTCTCATTTTTGATGTTTGCAGTTTTATTCAAAAAGTTCATAAAGAAAATTAATCAAATTCCAACAAGTAACTGTTAAAATCATACAAAACTAAGTGGCACAATTATTTACACATCCATCGAACTCAGGCAAAATTATTTACAAAAACCCAGCTTTTTTCGTTTTCACTACATCTGGAGCGAAAAAGAGAATATTTTTAAGTTTGAAGTTAACGGTTATTTAAAGTAACATTACTTAATAGGTTGTGTTTCCTCCTTTTGCTGAAATAACTTCTGCAAGGTGTCTGGGCATTGAGTCTATTAAGCCTTGAAGTGGCTCTACTGGAATGGTACTCCAAGTCGTTATAAAGTCCTTTTAAGTTCGATCTGCTCTGCCAATGTTTTTAGGAATTTTAGATTTTACTATGTGCCAAAAATTTTCTATAACATTAACGTTAGGACTTTGCGGGGACCATTTAAAAACTTCTTCACCCACTTCTGCCAAATGCTTTTTAATGTTCCAGGCCGTGTGCATGGGCGCAATGTCATGTTGAAGGATAAAATCGTTTTTCAAAAATGTTGACTGTTTCATGTTATCGGAGCACCTAACAAGCGGACCCACTCCACTATTTGATATGCAACCCCATATCATTATCTTACCTCCTTTGGAATGTCGTGTGGGTTGTGTGACGGGTTGTTTCGCCTTCATTATTGGGTAGAAAAAAATAAAACTTAAGCCCATAGGTACCATCCAAGGAAACAAGCTGTTTCATCCGTCCAAAAAATGCTTCCCCAAAAGTCTGGTGGTTTGTTGTTGTGGTCCCTTGCAAATTGTATCCTAACTTGCTTGTTTTTGGGTGTTGGATGCGGCTTTTTTTGGATAACGTGGGCATTTATTCCGTTTTCTTTTAATCTTTGTCGCAATGTTCTCTACTTATTATATTATTTTCGCGATCTTTGTTTATGTCTATGAGTACACTTGTAACACTTTCACGTGGGTTGCTTTTGAAAGAGCGAACAATTTTAGGATCTTCCCTTTTTGATGTTATTTTTTTTCTGCCTCTACTAATTTTATTTTTTATACTTCCACATTCGTTAAACTTAGAATTTATATTATAAATTGTTTTCCGGCTGCAACCATATTTTTTAAAGAGTTCCACTGCCGAAACACCCCCTAAAATTCTGCAATAATGACCGCTCTTTTTTCAACGGAAAGCTCAATAGTTTTTGCCATCCCGTACAAGTTTTCTCTAGTGTGGAAATAGCAAAACTGATCGCTATATTTGGATACCACGCAAAATATCATATAACTAAAGAAATTAAGAACCGTTACTTTCCCAATGCAGTTATTTGCACTTGTATAAATAATTTTGCCTGTGTTCGATGGATGTGTAAATAATTGTACCACTTAGTTTTGTGTGATTTTAACAGTTATTTGTTGGAATTTGATTAATTTTTTTTATTTACTGTTTAAATAAAACTGCAAACATTAAAAATGAGAAAAGTTAATAAACAATTTGTTCTTATTTCAAAAGTTATGCAGCTTTATAAGTTGTTTAAAGTAAAGTGCAAGCGAAGCAATGTGTAAATAATTTTGCCAGTGACTGTATAGTTTTTAAAAGCTTACCACAATGGACTTTATTTTAACCTAATAGAGTCGACCTCGACTGACAGCCACATTAGCATATACCTCAACCAATATTTTCTTATTATCGTACAAAAACATTAGAAAAGTTGCTACACATCTACTGCCGCAGAACGAAATGATAGCCACTATTCCGCCTTCTGTGGATTTGATTTAATTTCATTTGGCTGGGGGCAAGAGCCCTTGTTTGGCTTAATACGATCTAAAAACATAGGGACGGGCTACAGTCCGCTTGGGCGAAATGTTGGAAAACCTATTCTTATTCCTATCCCTCATAAGTGGGCGTGACAAAAGTCTAAGTATGGATGAATTGTTAAGAACGCTTTACATATTTTGTTATAAAGGGTGATTTTTTAAGAGCTTGAGAACTTTTTTTAAAAAAAAAACGCATAAAATTTGCAAAATCTCATCGATTCTTTATTTGAAACGTTAGATTGGTCCATGACATTTACTTTTTGAAGATAATTTCATTTAAATGTTGACCGCGGCTGCGTCTTAGGTGGTCCATTCGGAAAGTCCAATTTTGGGTAACTTTTTCGAGCATTTCGGCCGGAATAGCCCGAATTTCTTCGGAAATGTTGTCTTCCAAAGCTGGAATAGTTGCTGGCTTATTTGTGTAGACTTTAGACTTGACGTAGCCCCACAAAAAATAGTCTAAAGGCGTCAAATCGCATGATCTTGGTGGCCAACTTACCGGTCCATTCCTTGAGATGAATTGTTCTCCGAAGTTTTCCCTCAAAATGGCCATAGAATCGCGAGCTGTGTGGCATGTAGCGCCATCTTGTTGAAACCACATGTCAACCAAGTTCAGTTCTTCCATTTTTGGCAACAAAAAGTTTGTTAGCATTGAACGATAGCGATCGCCATTCACCGTAACGTTGCGTCCAACAGCATCTTTGAAAAAATACGGTCCAATGATTCCACCAGCGTACAAACCACACCAAACAGTGCATTTTTTGGGATGCATGGGCAGTTCTTGAACGGCTTCTGGTTGCTCTTCACTCCAAATGCGGCAATTGTGCTTATTTACGTAGCCATTCAACCAGAAATGAGCCTCATCGCTGAACAAAATTTGTCGATAAAAAAGCGGATTTTCTGCCAACTTTTCTAGGGCCCATTCACTGAAAATTCGACGTTGTGGCAGATCGTTCGGCTTCAGTTCTTGCACGAGCTGTATTTTATACGGTTTTACACCAAGATCTTTGCGTAAAATCTTCCATGTGGTCGAATAACACAAACCCAATTGCTGCGAACGGCGACGAATCGACATTTCACGGTCTTCAGCAACACTCTCAGAAACAGACGCAATATTCTCTTCTGTACGCACTGTACGCATTCGTGTGGTTGGTTTAATGTCCAATAAAGTAAACTGAGTGCGAAACTTGGTCACAATCGCATTAATTGTTTGCTCACTTGGTCGATTATGTAGACCATAAATCGGACGTAAAGCGCGAAACACATTTCGAACCGAACACTGATTTTGGTAATAAAATTCTATGATTTGCAAGCGTTGCTCGTTAGTAAGTCTATTCATGATGAAATGTCAAAGCATACTGAGCATCTTTCTCTTTGACACCATGTCTGAAATCCCGCGTGATCTGTCAAATACTAATGCATGAAAATCCTAACCTTAAAAAAATCACCCTTTATAACATTTAAAGAATTTTATCGAAAAAAACGCTCCCTAGCTCAAACTTGGGTGTTTCAATAAAATTGTTTTATTTAATTGTAGGCGTGTTAGTAGGCGGATTTAAAAAAAAAGCATAAAGGGCCCCTAGAGAGTATATATTATAAATTTCCGCTCCCTAGCTCAAACTTTGAATTTTCAAAAAAGTTTTTTTTTAAATTGTGCGCGTGTCAGTGGATTTTGAAAATATTTACACATGAGCTTAAAGGGCCCCTAGAGAGTATATATTATAAATTTCAGCTCCCTAGCTCAAATTTAGGTTTTTCAATATAATTGTTGTATTTATTTGTGGGCGTGTCAGTGGACGGATTTTGAAAATTGTATATCCCGAGCAGTTTTAGGAGTCATAGATCATATAAAAAAAATGTCAGCTTTCCAGCTCAAAATTCGATTTTTTCCAAAATTTTGTTTTTTGAGTTTGTGGGCGTGTCTGTGGGCGGATTTCAAAAATTCGTAAACTTGATTATTTCGATACCCTAGAGAGTATATGGTTAAAATTTCAGCTCTCTAGGCCCAGTTTAAAGGCCTAATTTTTGCCGACGGACGGACGGACGGACATGGCTAGATCGACATTACTATCGATGCTGATCATAAATATAGTAACTTTTAGGGGTCTACGGGCAATATTAAGGTATGTTACAAACTATGCGTCAAAATTAATATACCCTTAGAATAGGGTATAAACTTGAGAAAATGATCCTCCAAAAATCTAAGTTTATTGTGGTGTGGCGTGGCAAAGAAAATGTCTATGGAGGAATTGTTATGAACGACTATATACTTTGCGATTTCATGTTCATTATTGTCTTCAATAAAACGGTTTCTTTTAAATAGTGGGCTCGTCAGTAGCCGGATTTTAAAAATGTTTACACTTGAGCATTTCGGGCCCCTAGAGAGTATGATATTCCATTACAGCTTTCTAGCGTTCAAAATCTTTTCACTTAATCATTGCGGGAACCCAAAGAGCTTTCTAAAGAGATTTTCTGAAACAATACCTCAGATGTTGTTAAATTAAGCTTGCCGAAAAATTTTGGAAAAAGTTTCTTAATTTTTTTTTTATATACAATTTTCCTCTGTGTGTTTAAAAAGCGAGGTTAGTGTCTCGATAAGTAAAGACACTAACCATTCTAGTACCGAAAGCAAATGATTCTTCTCAATTTTGTTAAAGTGTCGGTTTGACAGCTTTTTAGTAACCTAGACTTAAAACTAAGAAACGCTCCTCATCACTGAAACGCCTACTACTACTACCTCGCAATTTCAGCAAATGCGGTGTGTCCTCCTGGTAGAACACTGGACCAGTATTGCTTCTGAGTGTCCCGCACCCGATAAAAATCCAGTTTAAGGTGGGGAGTGCTACGGTTGAAATCAAACACAGTAAGATTTGAGTTAACCTGGTGCGATGACATTATAGCCCTCCCACTTCACTGCATCCCTGGTGGTCCGCATGTGAAGTTCGCCGGTTTAACCCCATGAACATTGCCAGCCATCTCGGTTTGGTGGTTGTGTTGCATTTGTATGATGAAGCATGCCTTATTTTTTTGCGTTTTCGACACGTGCATACTCGCTTTATCGATTATTGTTTGATCCTTCTTTTATGACACCGGTGATAGCCAGTTGTGTCAACCCACGGATTTGATTGCACGCTTACGGGACAGTTTTAAGATGTTAAATGTGTCGCTGGGCTCACATGAATGGCCAAATTGCCTATATGTGATTTCTCCCCTTAGCGGCATTTAAAGACAATCGCTGCTTTTTGGGGACGCACCTGAATGGACATGCACAGGAATTAATCAGCAGGCAAAATAAATAGATTATTCCAGAGGAAGGCTTCGAAATGCAAAGCGATGAAAGCGACGTAGACTGGGCTTGATTCTGGAAACATGTGCTCGCTAAATGCGGAACAAGCTTGACTGGCGTACTCAAAGAGTGGCGAACGATGGTAATGTAGAGAGCTCTGATCATGGTTTGGTGAATTCTTCGGATCACCGTTTGACGAAGCTAATTGATGAGTTAGCTTTGAGGATTCTCTCCCCAATATGCGAACGAAAATTTGTCGTGAAGTGATTGAACGTGAAATATAGCTTGACCGTGAAGAAGATAAATTTGGGAAGATACCTGATTGCACTTAGGTACATAACAAGGTAATCGCTTGACATTTGGTGATGTTGAGTGGTAAACAATTTTTTGTGATACCAAATCAAAAAAAAAGGATCGAGGTCTTTTTGCAAGTGACTAGAGTCTTTGTACCGTGATCTTGGAGGAAGAGGAAAAGGAGTGTTTAATGGTTTCATTCAATATCAAAAATAGTTAAGATGAAGAGAGAAGGGCCTAGATGGCTGCCTTGTGGAGCACCAGAGGTAGCCAAGCAATTAACCGAGCATGGACATGAATCAAACACTACAAAAATAGTTTTCTATATGTGGGTTCGAGGTCGAAGGTAGAAAATTGAAAAAGCATTGATTGATGAGTTGCCATTCCCTAAGTTTAAAAGGGCAAAGGGCACAAACTCGACAACAACTACGAGTTGTCAAGAGCTAAAAGGCGATTTGAACTGAAAGCTGTATGTTTCGTATATGATTACTTTGATGAGTTTTAGTATGTGATATATTGTTGCAGTGTGACGATAATTGGTAACATCTGTCGTAAGTGCCTTTAGTATATCGGGGTTATGAAAAAAGGCTTCCGGAGCTGAGGAACTTCTCTTCGTTAAATAAATAGTCAAAAGAGGTATTGAAGAGGTAAGGAACACTTATTCAGGAATATTGTAGGTACAGCATCTGCTGACGCTAGAATCCACCTTTAAGTGTTTGATTTCCGATAAGAATATGACCAAAGCTTTCAAAGAGGAGGCCGTTTCAGAAGTTAACCTAGGTAATTCAGATAAGAGGGTCTCGTACCAAGGAGTTATCGGCAAAAAATTGTTTGAAAAATGTGGCAAACAAATTGACAATTGTATGTGATTGGTCGATACTCGATAATTGGTTTTTGAAAGAGGGAGGGAGAGTTGACAAACTGGAAAATAGACTTGGGAACATATATTACATTGGCTTTTGCACTGACTTGGTAGCGCTGATAGAAAGAAATATAAACATTGACGCTTATTCTAAGGTGCGCAGTTGCTCTCAAATTGTTTAATGCAACATTTATTTGTACACGTATATGTTGGTTTTTCTATAGCCTACTCGAGTTGCAAATATGCTCGATTAAAAATACAACTTTGACTTCAATTTGCGTTCCATCTGTTGTGTCGTCCTATCATAGCCAAATCATACCCAAAACTATGTAAACAATCGAACAAAATGATGTCAACAACCTATCCAAACCAAGTCGACTTCCCACAGTTATAAGTCGACTTGGCCGAGTATTCTCTAGGTACTAGAGCACCAACCAAAAGGTAATAACTATATAAATAAATAAATTATATCAGCATATATGGCGCACGATCTCCCAGCATCACTAGCTGAAGTTCAGCAACTGGGGTCGTACCTCCAAGCAAGAAAGGATGCCCTGCTCCTGGGATGTGACGCCAACGCCAGACACTCGCTATGGGGCAGCACGGAAATCAATGAAGAGGTTGAGGCTTAATTTGATATTCTTGTTTCTTCAAATCTCAACTCGAACTCGACATTACTTTAATCGTTTAATAATAATTAAACCATAGGGTGATAACTGGATAGTATCCAAACTCAGTTTGCTGATCACAAATGAATACTCTTCAACGTGAATCTCAGGGTAGATTCTTTAACACTATAGAAATCCAAATTTCGTATCTACTTTGGCTCATGGAATAAAGACATTCACGTACGCAGATAGTTATTTTGGTATCAGGGATATTTCTCTCAAAGATAAGTGGGATCACAGACGGCTCCGGTTGAGTTAAGCGCCTGTGCCTCTCCGTGAATCCGAGTAAAACTGAACTCATGCTGCTTAACACCAAGTACAATATTTTTAATCTCCCTCGACTCACTAACCAAACACTTTCCTTATCTTTCGAAGCCTAATATGAAGGAATTATCCTAGATCTAAATCTCAACCGGAAGCCAAATATAGATCACCTGGTATGCAAAGCATCGCTTTTTACGTATGTAGCAGAACTTTGGCAAAACGTGGGGACTTCTGACTACTTGGTGCTGTGGATGGCCGTAATACGTCCCATTCTCACCTACGGGGCACTAGTATGGTGGCCTGCCCTAAGCAAAGCTTACAACATTACGAAACTCAACCGAGTTCAGAGGTCGGGTTGTATTGGTGCAACCGGGTTCTTTGGTCGCGTCCGACCGATGCCTTATACTTTTAAACATATCCAAACCATTCCGACTCCTGTATCCCTCTCGGATTAAAGGCGGAAATACTAGCGATCAAGGAGGCTTGTACAAACTGTTGCCATCTTTATTTACAGCCAACAGCTATAAAAGCTCTCGACTCACACTCCATATCATCCAAATTAGTCGCACAAGGACCACTTGAACATCACTCTTCTCTGGGTTCCCGGCCAAAGTTGAACGAAAGAGATGATGATCTAGCAAGGCACGGCTCTAGCTTTGACAGCTCCCTTGCAGAGATAGTCTAGTCTCTCCTCCTACAGTAGCTGTTAAGGAAAAAATAACCCAGTACTACGTTTCACGGGCGAACTCTAGATGGAGCACCTTAAGCAGGTGCATCATATCCAATAAGATATGGCCCTGCTTCAACGCAAAAAGAACTCACGATCTAACAAACAGAACACGACAGGAGATTGCCAGAATTGTCGCAATCAACACCCACGCTCCCAAGTTTCGCATCCCTTTCAACTAGTGGAAGAGGAAGCCCTTCACTATTGCCTCTGCGAATGTCAGGCTCTAGCTAGAACCAGTCAGCCCACATTCGTCAAAATATTCTTTGAAGACCTATAAGAATCAAGTAATATAAAATTCCCCAATATCATTGAATTCCTCAATTCCCCAGGCTGTATTTGAAATACAAATTGACACCCTTGACCACCTGAGTGGTGGTATCAAAACAGCAACTATGTGCTCATTTCGTTCTGGAGCACTGATATATTACCAGGCAGCAACTCCTACCTATCTACCTAAGTTGTCGCAACAGCAATATCCCTTAGTTTGATCGAAGTTACTTTTCAATGTACGTTAATAGTCTCGACTTAAGACCTTTTGAATTTCTTCTCTCCTCATAGACGAACCTATAAATGTTGATGTCCTTCGATCGTAGCATAAAACTGTTACTTGCTTCCGTTAATCAAAGAATAACTTTGCACACAGGAGTGATTTAAGGAGCTTTTATTGTTACATATCTTTTTATACCCTATTCTAAGGGTATATTAATTTTGACGCATAGTTTGTAACATACCTAAATATTCCCCGTAGACCACTAAAAGTTACTATATTTATGATCAGCATCGATAGTAGTATCGATCTAGCCATGTCCGTCCGTCCGTCCGTCTGTCGGCAAAAATTAGGCCTTTAAACTGGTCCTAGAGAGCTGAATTTTAACCATAAACTCTCTAGGGTCCCGAAATAATCAAGTTTACGAATTTTTGAAATCCGCCCACAGACACGCCCACAAACTCAAATTTTTCGAAAAAATCGAATTTTAAGCTAGAAAGCTGGAATTTTTTATATAAGATCTATGACTCCTAAAACTGCTCAGGAGATAAAATTTTCAAAATCCGCCCACTGACACGCCCACAATTAAATAAAACAATTTTATTGAAAAACCAAAATTTGAGCTAGGTAGCGTTTTTTTTACAAAAGCTTCGTTTTGATAAAATCCTTTAAATGTTAACCATAACCATACTTAGACTTTTGTCACGCCCACTTATGAGGGATAGGAATAAGAATAGGGTATCCAACAGTTCGCCCAAGCGGACTGTAGCCCGTCCCTATGTTTCTTTTTCATTTTATTTTTCGATTATTATTTCAATAATTTAATTACAATTTATTTATTTATTTTTTACTTATTATTTTTTAACTTTTTATTTAATTTTTAATTTGTAGATTGAAAAATTCCGTCACATATACGATCATGCTGGCGAACCGCTAACACATAATTTTCGACCAATTCAACCTCTTAATAATAGAATTGTGTCGAGAAATGTGCCTGTTTATGAGGAATTTACTGAAGGCTCGGGCGATGATGAAGACGATATGACTATAACACCAAACCAAACTGAATCACCTTTCTACAGTGAAAATAATTCTAGTAGTTCTAGAATTTTTAGTAAACTAACTGTGCTATCCGTTTTATTTTTGAATATTTTCGTTTAAACCACTTAATGACTGTAAGCAAGGAATGGCTTTAAAATTTAAAGTATTATAATTGTAGATAATCTAGGAATCTATTATTTAAGCTGTAATACAATGTATTATTTATAGTTTAAATAAACAAAAATGTCAAATAAATAAGTTAGAAAGAGAATAGAAAGAAAATGGTTTTTGTTTATCAACTTTTTGAATATCAATATGATATTTTAAACAATTTTACAATACCTGACGTGCACAATAGCTGGATCAGTTTGGCCGGAATTCCGTGTTCGGTTATGCGGCATTAAACAGGGATATGTCTCGATAGTTTTTGCGAAACATATGGTCACCTTTTTTTGTAGATGGGGCATATGGAGCTGATAGTCTAGTCATCGGGCAGTGACAAGAAAGCGGCATTCGAAGCGTGATCAAAGTGCTCCACTAATAATTGAGATGAATAAGCTCGCCTCGATTTGGAATACAGCATAAGCAAGATGCTCGGGAAAAGAAAGGTCGCTCAAATTTAGGCAAACCGTGTGGAGGGCCTGTATCGGAAGTTAGAAGAAATTTCTACTCCTGCTGCTAATAGAATCGAAGCTAAGTAGAAATGAATAGGCGATACGCGAGACTGTATAATTTCCGTGCAATCAGGCTGATGTCAAACACCGTAAAGATCGGCGATCGTATATTAGATAGCCGATTGGGAAAATAGAGAATACTGCTGTCTGAGGACCAGTGATGGTCGCAGGTAGATAAATCAATCACAGATGCAATCCAAAATATAAGTATCATGATTAAAAAAACATCGTCATTCATAAAAAGTTTTGCACATGGTGTGGGTTGATTTTTAAAAAAAAAAATTTACAAACTGTTGTATAAATTAAAACACTTTTACCAAATCTTATTACATATTCAAATTTGTTTAAAATGTAGTTTTATTAAAAATAGCAAAAATGTATTTGCAATCACTTCGCTGGTTTTGGAGATACACGTAAACGTTCTGCTAATGTGCCGTTATTCGAGTCTCAGCGAAGACCTCAAGATGCCATACTCTTACATTTACTCTTAGTATAACTAAACCTAAAAATTATAAAAATTAGTTGAGCCTAAACACCCCAAATACCAAATTTGATTTAAATCCACTTACCCTTTGCCTGGAACCTCGGTCTCTCTAAAACTCAGTTTGAGTTCATGATTTCAGGACGATTTTAAAATCTTTCTCGTAAGTATCCTTAAGTATACTATACGGAAAGGTTAATAAAGTGATTTTAACGGGGACAGATAACAAATGAGTATTTAAGTGCTTTCAACAAAGGAAAAACTTTTACTTTTCGACATGAGCTATCTATATATTATGTATCTTTTAATCATTTATCAATAAGTCGAAAAAATGTACTAAAATTAAAAATAATATGATTATGTTTCGTTTTTCTTATATTTACAGCTAGACAAATTTCGCCATATATATACGCACGAAGGTCAAAGAATAACTCACAATTTTCGTCCGGTTCAACAGCTAAATGGTCGAATTGTTAAGAGGCATGTTTCATCATTACTGACTCTAAACAGCGATAGTACTGATGGTGATTTTCTCAATGATGAAGTTGAACAACAAACATTTAACCAATTTCATCAGCCAAACAAAATTGAACACAGTATACCGTTTCGTTCAAAAAGCAAAGACTCCAATTCTAATTGCAACCATAACGAGAAGTGGATAACATTACTTGCTTTTCTGCTTATTCATTTAAGTCAAAGTTTTATGCCATTTAGGTTTCACTGATTATATAGTTTAAGGATCACTTTAGAATTTTCCAAAGGCACAATTAATACCACGCGGTACTATGCACATGTTTTCAAGTTTCCAAAGCGCAAGAGGCAAGAAGGAGCCTATCTGTTGAAGGAATCACATGATATAGCCGAATACACGCTGTATCGTGGATATAAACAAGGAGCTAAGAATTGAGGCACAGTCAATCGAGCACTTTAAAATTACGTGATACCGCAGTGATTTTATTTTATATTTTTAAGAAAGTAAGATCCAACAAAGTTCAATGACACTTGTTTGGATTGAATTTGATTAACATTTATTTCCACACGATCCTGTTATGAAATTTTGTTTTAAAATTCTGTTGTGTTGTGTTTGTCAGAGCTGTAAAACTTCAACTTCAAGTTAACTTGAGCTAAATTGAGTCAAATATAAAAAAATAAAATAAAAAACCTCAATTGAGACAAATATAAATCAATACATTTTTTTCATTCATATAAATATATATAATTATAATATTGGTCGACTGAGTACTCGATACTATAGACTTTGAGTAGTATCTTCGAAAGGTATCGAGTATCACTATCACGCGCTAGTAATTTTTTGCAATCCTTGATTCCAAATCGTTTGACAATAACGCAAATCCTTTGTGATATTTTCCGAGTGCTCCAACCATTTGCGACCACATCACAATGTAGCATTGCATTGCAAATATTTTTATTGGGTCTTTTAATAGTCTTGAAAGCTTTACAGAGCAATATTTTCTATTTTAAGCTTTAATTTTATACCTGGTAAGTTTCCTTTTCGCTTACACAATTTTGAAGGTTTAGAAAACTTACATTTACGTTTGGTGTGATTGTATTTTTCCGGAAAGACCTCTTTCAGAAGGCAGTTTTCATTTATATATTTGTATTTGCTACCATAAACTTTTTTTTAAATAACCCTATCCATATTCATAAAATGATGTCGATAGCAAGACGATGGCAAGAGGATGTTTTTTCTTGCGTTTAACGACAGTTTTAACATCACGTTATGTTTGTTGCCTTGTCAGTGCCAGAAGAAAGAGTATTTTCTAAGGCCAGCTACTAGTACAATGGACCGTTACCGAGTCTGAGTGCTCTGGGATGTGGATTTCCTTTTTTAATAAAAAAAGGCCGCTTAAAGCCAAAAGTATTAAAGGAATTACTTTTGTTGGTTTGAACTTATAAAATGTTATAACTATTTTGTATCTGATTGATTTGATTTTTTGTTGAATAAAAACTACTTCATTGGATTCGATATTTTGTGAATTAAAAACAATTTCATTTAGATTTTTTTTTTTTATTTTATTTTTTTTTTTTAAGAAAAGTGTTCGGTACTGAGATACCATAAAGTATCGACACTCCCCGACTCGATACCATAGACTATTCGGTATCGCTACGATACTTTGAACCCTAAATATACATAATAAAATTGAAGTCTTCTTAAACTTCCTTAAAGTTTTGTATAAATATCTATACAAACAAAAGAGAACTTAAAACAACCTGCGGTAAAACAAAGGTTTATTGTAATCATTATGTTAATCAATCAACATCATCCCCTTGAGTTAAACGAGGATGCTTTTTCATAAAAATGCATTAATATTTGCATAAGGTCTTAGAAGAGGCAAGGTTCGTAAATTTAAAAGATTTAATGGTGACAAAGAAATAGTTATCGCTTACACTTTTGTCGATATTAGAGTCAATTAGAGATCTAACTAATGGGTTCGGGTCTGAAGCGATACGTTCCATCTTATTTAAAAGCATTATATGTGGTACACCATTAGAGGTGTAATCTGGGTTGTATCGTAAAGATTTTTGAAATAATTTTAGTATTTTCCATTCATAAATTTCCATCTAATTGACTGCAGTGATTGATACTGTAAACCAGGTAGAGAAACCGTACGTTAAAATATGTCTTATAAGGATTTCGTATATAAATGCCTTAGTGTTGATACATTTTTGGTCTGTTCAAGTTGATTAGCTTGTAATGTAAAATTAATTTCACTTCCGAGTTTCTTCAATTGCCCATAGTCGATTAGATCGTTATCTGTTTTATATAAATTGACCATATATAAAGATATGCTTTAAATGGTTAATTTCGACCTCTGGGGCATTGAAGGAACTCGGAACATTGAGTTCTTTAATTTATCATACAGGCGGCCTCACACTCACCACTTCTAAGTTCCTTTAGAAAGTTTACTGGATCCGCCTTTTTCGCTGGATGAGTCTCCTTCTTCGGAATTCGTCTTATATAAAGGGTTTTTCAATAAGAGCGCACGACCGAGGCGGCCAAGCGACTGGACCATTTCGTGAGATAACACGGTTTCCAAACCTGGTTTCCAATAAATTGATTGTGGCATTCGCTGTGTGGCTTGTGGCGCCGTCCTGTTGGAACCACATGTCCTCCGATTTGACGCCGTTAGACTATTTCCTGTGGGGCTACGTCAAGTCTATGGTCTATGCCAATAAGCCAGCGACGATTGATGAACTTCGTACGAATATCGAACGTGAATTGAAAACCGTCGAAAATTGGGTTCAGTGTCTGGACTTCTGCAAGCGTGCCCGTGGTGGCCATGCAAAAGAAATCGAGTTCCATACATAATGGCATCGAACGTACTTTCACAGGAATAAAGAATTTCATTGATATCCGAAACCGTTTTTATTTTATTTAAAAAAAACTTTTGTAGCGCTCTTATTGAAAAACCCTTTATGTGCATTTTTGATTTACAGTAATGTACTTTTCAATATGCCCTAACGTCCGTAACTGAACCCTAAAGGAAAGCCAAATAAGAACAATTTTCAAATAAATTCCAACTGGTTTAAGTTTTATTGTTCATTATATGTTTTTAAATTTGTATAAAATTTGTGGTAGGTGTAATGTTTTTTTATTGTGTATGTAATTTTGATTTTTGTATTATTTACTAGATTTTCTGCTTGGCAATTTCTCGCAATCGCGTCTAATGCGAACAGAGTTGTTCCAACGTGATAGTGCCTTGCAAAGAGGCAGCCAGCACTTGGACCTATCCAGCTGCATACAGTTTATTCGCGCTTAATGCCTTTACCGCTCCCAATTTTAATTCGGTGAGTGTATTTTTAGAATGCAGTAAGTAGTGAATTACTGTCAGGTAGTCGACGACATTTACAGGCAAACTTTGCAATATAGTTATTCCTATTTACTCTACCCAATTTCTTCGCATAGTTTGATAACTCCATTTTTCTGCAAATTAAATCGAGAAACTATTGAGTACATATTAATAATAAAAACTTCATTTTCTTTCCGGATTGCCTTGATTCTCCCGCATTAAACATCTAATCTCGTTTGTTTCAAGAACTGTCAAAAAGGAAAAGCCCTATACCTGGGCCCTATTCCACAAAATAAATTATCAACTTTTCACTTTGCACATATCAAATTTTTCGTCAATTTGCAAAACTTTAAGTTAAAATTGAAAGTGTAATTTGCAAAATCTTTGCAATTTTTATATTCTCTTTGCAATTTCTGTTCCACGTACGTTCTCTTGTGCAAAGTGAAAAGTTAATATTAAAAAGTGTAATTTGCAAAGATTTTGCAAATAATTATGTTGTTTCGTTCCACAAAAATTGTAAACTCTATTTTTGCAAAGCAAATTTTGATAAATTTGTCAAAAGTTTGCAAGGTAAACGATCGAATTACAAATTCATATTGTTATAACTAGTGAAGCTTTCAAAATGTTAAGACGTGAGTTTTTGTTCAGCGATAGTGAGGACGCGGTTATAACAAGAAATTTTAGAGACCGAATTAATTTTTCCGGAATACAAAACTTTAATTTTAAGGAGTGCTTTCGTTTAAATCAAATTCAAGTTGATTTCCTTTTAAATAAAATTGGAGAAAAATTAGAGCACAATACACAGCGCAATCATGCTTTGTCGGCTGAAAATCAACTGCTACTGTGCTTGCATTAGCTCGGAAATGGTTGCCAGTACCATGGTGTTGCAGCTATGCATGGTGTTGCAAAATCAACAGTTTGCAGAACCATCCATAGAGTTGTCGACGTTATAAAAGACGTTTTGTTTCAAAACATAGTGCGATGGCCCGGTGACGTCAGTGGTATTGCTGACAAGTTTTTTTATGATGGGTGGATTCCCTTGTGTGTGTGGTTGCGTGGATGGCACAATCATTAAAATTGATGCGCCTACATTAAACGAGGAAGGATATGTGGACTGGCATGGAAACCACTCATTGAATGTGATGATGATATGCGGGCCAGACTACACATTTTACAGTGTAAATGCAAGTTGGCCGGGCAGCGTTCACGACTCAAGGGTGTTACGGAATTCAACTGTAAGTGAAAGATTTGACAATGACTGGAGACCATTTCCGGATGCTTTTGTTTTGGGTGATAATGATTACGGACTTAAAAACTGGTTGATACTACCATTACGCCGAAATCCCGATAACCCTGTTGAAGACGCTTTCAATCGTTGCCACAAAAAACGCGGCGCATAATTGAAAATAATTTCGGAATTCTTAAAGATAGATTCCCGTTTCTAAATTATTTGCGACTGAGACCTGAGTTTGCAAGTAAGGTAGCTATTGTTTGTGCCATCTTACACAATATTGCCTGTAGCTTGTAGCATCGGAAGGAGTAGTGAAAACATGCAACCCAGTGAAGTCACTGACAATAAAATCGAGGAATTTGATCTGGAATAATTGATCGCTGCAATTTCGCGAGTTATGGCAGAGGCTGGAAGTTGTAGCTGTTATATACTAATATTAAGTAAGAGAACAAATGTGTATGTATGAAGTAGAGTAAGTATAGGCTAAGTTAGATTTAAGTAGGAGACAATAAAAGGCAGTTGTCATCTAACAACCCAAGCGTATGGTTTATTTTAATCGGTCGTCTCCTCCGTCATAACACATGGCGACGAGGATAAAGTGGTGATCAAATCGGTTGTTTTAATCAAGATAATGATACTCGTAGCATTACAAAGTGACGGAAAAAATAATAATTAGTAATTAGCAAACAATAATCAAGTGCGTTAGTGAAAATGGTATCCACGGCAGAGGACGCAAAAATTAACATCGGAGCAATGCCGATGACAGCATTGATGGGAAATATAGAGTTCTTCAATGCAGGAGATGACTTCAAGTTATACCAGCAACGCATGGCACAATTATTAAAGCTTAATAGAATTTCAGCGGATGAAGACAAGGTGTCTTTTTTTATTAGTATGGCTGGGGGAGAGTTATATAAAATTCTCAACTCCCTAGCATCGCCAACGGATCCCGCTACACTTAAGTATGACGAAATCATCCAAAAGCTTTCATCTTACTTCGCGCCTAAAACAAACGTCATCGCACAACGCTTTAAATTTTATAAGCGAGAGCAAAAGCATCAAGAGTCGATGGCGGATTACATTGTGGAGCTAAAGTTCCTTGCTAAAACTTGCAACTTTCAAGAGTTTCTTGGACAAGCATTAAGAGACAAGTTGGTTTGCGGTGTGAAAAATGAAAAAATTCAAGAGCGGTTACTGAACGAGCCAGAGTTGACATTCGACAAAGCTCAAGAACTCCCAGTAACAATGGAAATGACAGAGAGTGAAATGAGAATGATGAATCCCGTAAACACCAATGCTATACGATCAGCACATAGATCATCACGCCGATATACGTCTCCACAAAACAAGTGTACAAGTACGTGGGGTAATCAAACGGCTAATCGTTACCGTAAGTACGAAGCAACAAAAGTAAGTCAACACAGAAGCGGCAATAGGGAGAGAGGACGGAGTTTATCCCGAGGGGCCGCACGAGTGCAATGTTTTCTATGCAAGCGATGGGGACATTTTGCACGCGATTGCTGGTCTAGTGTAACAACAACTAACAGACAAAATGGATCAAGGCGGCAGCAGAAGCAGATAAGATTATTAGCAAAGGGGACCGATGATGAAGAAGAAGCTGAGAAGGAGTCGCTGAATATTGGATATATAAACAATTTAACTTTAGACGAGCCATTAATTGCTAAATTACTTGTTAATGATAGGGTAATGAATTTCGAAGTTGATTCTGGTGCATGTGCATCTGTAATGCATATACCTAAATGATTATAAAAAATATTTCAGAGAGGTTTCTTTAATGCGATGTTCTAAAATATTACAGGTTGTGACAGGGGAGAAAGTCGTGGTGGTCGGAGCGCTATTAGTTAACGTAGAAGATCCTGAAAAGGTAAATAAAATACATGTTTTGAGTTTAGTAGTTTTACGAACAAACAAATATTTCCGTCCGTTGTTGGGTAGAAATTGGATAAGTGTACTTTACCCCGATTGGCAAACACTTTTTACGAGAAGTGATAGTAAAGAAATGTCGAAAGGTGAAATGAATTTAAATTTAATGAAGATCAATTCGGAGAACAAGAGTTTGTTGGTAGAACAACTGAAAGTAAAATACGGAAAGGTTTTTTCGGGCGATTTTAATGAACCTATAAAGAGTTTTGAGGTTGATATAAGTTTGAGACCGGAGGCGACACCAATTTTTTTAAAGCCGTACGTTGTACCTTTTGGGATGAGAAATCAGGTTGAAACAGAGATAGAGCGTTTGTGTAAGGCAGGAATTCTTGAACCAGTTACGCAGAGTCGATGGGCTACTCCAATCGTTTCAGTGGCAAAAAAAGATGGCAGTCTAAGAATTTGCATGAACTGCAAAGTAACTATAAACCGTTTCGTTGATACAGTGCATTATCCACTACCCGTGATAGATGATCTATTGGCATCATTGGGTGGAAGCAATAACTTTTGCGTGCTTGATTTAGCAGGTGCGTATCAACAGTTGACAGTCAGTGAAAGGTCAAAGGAGTTCTTGACTGTGAATACACATAAAGGACTGTATAGATATAACAGGCTACCGTTTGGAGTAAGTACAGCACCAGCTACTTTTCAAAAAGTAATGGACCAAATCCTTAGTGGGTTAAATAGGGTGCAAGCGTACTTAGATGATGTGTTGGTGGCTGGTTCAAGTTTCGAAGAATGTTATGACAACTTGAACAAGGTTTTAAAGCGCTTAGAGGAGTTTATGTGAAAATAAATGAAAAGAAATGTAAGTTTTTTGAGTGTGAAGTGGAGTATTTAGGTCATCGAATTAGTGCAAAAGGAATTCGTCCAAATTTACGAAAGATTGAAGCAATTTGGAATGCTCCTGAACCTGATTCGGAAACCAAATTGAGGTCCTACTTGGGACTGTTGCAATATTACTCACGTTTTGTCCCACATTTGTCGGGAGAGTTGCATTTGCTGTATGACGCGTTGAAAAAACAAAACAAGCCTTTTAAGTGGACAGATAAGTGTAGAGAAGCTTTTCGGAACAGCAAAAAATTATTGCTGGAAAACAAGTTACTCGCTCATTATAATCCAAATCAGCCTATTGTGGTTAGTTGTGATGCCAGTCCATATGGCGTAGGAGGGGTTTTATCACATATTATTGACGGAGAGGAGCGACCTGTTTTCTTCGTGTCAAGTACACTGAACAAAGCGGAGCAGGGCTATTCCCAAACGCATAGAGAAGCTTTGAGTATTATGTTTTCAGTGAGGAAATTCCATAAGTATATTTATGGAAAACACTTTACTATTTGCACAGACCATAAGGCATTACAGGAAATTTTTAATGGGAAAAAAGGAAATTCAGTAATCGCAGTGAGTCGGTTGCAAAGGTGGTCAATTGAGTTATCAATGTATGATTATGAAGTGAAATATCGTCCATGCGAAAAAATGAAACATGCAGACGCATTATCAAGACTTCCACTAAATGAAAATACGGACGATGAAATGTTTATGATCAATTGGTTCAGCGTGTCGGAAGATTTACCTATAGGTTTAAAAGATATTGCTGAAGCAACTAGAACTGACCCGACTTTAAGCCAAATATATGATTATGTAATGAGTGGATGGCCGGAGTTAATAACAAGTAGGGACAAAAAAAGTTATTTTCAAAAAAGGGAATGTCTGGCTGCAGAAAACGGGTGTTTGTTCTATGGAGAGAGAGTTATAGTTCCGTCACATCTTAAGCAGCAAATTCTTAGGTATCTGCATGATGGTCATATTGGGATGGCTAGAATGAAAGGATTGGGAAGAGCCTATGTATGGTGGATAGGTATGGATAGGGATGTGGAAATGTATGTAAAGGAATGCAAAGTGTGCGCTATGACTGAGAATAAAAAGAAGTCAGCCGATCTCAATCCATGGCCGATGGCAAAGGCACCCTTCGAAAGGATTCACTTAGATTTCTGCCAGTTGGAAAGTTTTAATCTGTTGGTGGTAATAGATGCGTACTCAAAATTTATGGATGTCAAGGTATTTAATCGCACGACGGCTCAAGCACTTATATCAACCCTACGAACAGTATTCGCTTATTTTGGATTGCCGAAAGAAGTTGTTACCGACAATGGGCAACCATTCGCGTCTTATGAGTTTATAGAATTTTGTAAAAAAAACTCAATCAGAGTCTTAAAATCACCACCATATCACCCGCAATCTAACGGGCTAGCCGAACGCGCAGTACAAACTGCTAAACGCTCTTTGAAAAAGTTGTTAGTAGACATCAAAACGAGAAACCTGCCAATGCAATGGAAGATAGACAATTTTCTTTTTCAATACAGGAATACCCCGACCACAACGATGCTTAAATCTCCAGCACAACTAATTCTAAATTATATTCCTAATACAGTATTAAGTACTTTAAATAGAAAATCCATTAGTTTAAAAAACAGAGGGAATGAAAATAGGGAAATCATTGAGAGACAAAATAAAAAGCGAAAAACTCAGAAAAGGAAAGAAGAAGTAAGGGTAATTGAAATTAACAAGTTTGAGTCGAATGAGATTGTACGCTATAAAAATATTTATAAAGATTATTGTAATTATGTGTTAGCGAAGATAGTCCAGCCATTAAGTAAAAGCTTATATGAAATAGAGTTAAATGGAGTAAGGAGAACGGCCCATGTAGGTGATTTGAAAAGGGCCTATCATGTTAAAAAGGTGAGATTTTCACCGTCAAATTTTAGAATTCCTAAAGAAGAGTACCCAATAGGAAGTACTGAAGAAACTTCAAATAAAAATAAAAGAAACAGAAACGAACTAGAAGATAATTCTGATAGCGATACTTTTTAACGAAAACGAATAAAGAATTAATTCTAAGACGTTCAAAGAGAATAAGGTTAAAATCGCAAAATAAAAGGATTGTTTATAAATAAGATAACAATATTTTATTTCTTGTATGAACTATTTAAATGAATTGGATATGAAATTGGAAGAAGAAAAATAAATATACATATGAAGTTAAATTTAAGAAGGGAAGAAGTGTTATATACTAATATTAAGTAAGAGAACAAATGTGTATGTATGGAGTAGAGTAAGTATAGGCTAAGTTAGATTTAAGTAGGAGACAATAAAAGGCAGTTGTCATCTAACAACCCAAGCGTATGGTTTATTTTAATCGGTCGTCTCCTCCGTCATAACAGTAGCTCCCTCTTCAATTTCAGGCATTGAAGTTTCCTGTGGTAAACTTCAACCTCCATGAGCTCCAGCCGACATTTTTTCTTCTCTCTATCCAAAGTTTCACTTGGAAACTTGGTAGAGCTCTTCCTTTTCCTTGGGTTTGGAGTTGGGTGGGCAGGTGTTTCCTCTGTCGTCAATTTTATGGAATTAGACTCAGCTTATGGTAGATTTTCTGAATTTCCATAGCTTTCTGGCAAATTCAGTCCATCTACCACAGGTGAGTCTGATTCCAGAATATCGGGGATGACCAAGTCAGCTTCATCCATGACGCTGTTCTTCCCACCGCCGGACCCAGTTTTTCGGGCGTTATCCATTTTACTCTGAAAATTAACAAAATTAAATTCACGGATAAATCTTATTGAAATTGAAACAATTTTTTATTTGCAGTAATTTTTTTACTTACAATAAATTGTTTTACTTACCAATGTCCGACTCTTCCAGAGCCCAAAAAACTCGCATAGGTCCATGTTTGGGCCGACGCCAGTTGCAGGGATTGGGCTTTTCTTAAAACTTCCTCCCAGGCAGCCTGTTTATTTAATTTTCTCGTTTTGTTGTTTTGAAAACTTGCAAATAAAATATTATTTTTTTCTTTTATTACATAATAACACTGCAAGTTTTTTTTTCCATTTTTATTTTGCATCTCATTTTAACAGCTTCTACTAGTTTTCGGACTGTTGTTGTTGATGTTACTGGTGCCAACGACACGACTACCAATCAAACAACAATTTTTTTTACATTCAAAATCAAAGAGAGTTATTTTGGTACATTAGTTAGTTCCGTTTTTTAAGTTTTAGTACAAAGAGGAAATTAAAAAAATATTTTAAATGTTTCGTTTGAATTCAGTTTATGTGTATGATACATTGTAAGCTAGCAGATTAGAAAAGTGTTAGTGTTAATTTACATAGGTAAGTTAATGTTTAAGTTTAGGTTGATTATTTTGATGAATGTGAGGTTGGCTGTTGTTGGTGAGTATGGTGTGTTTGTGTGATCCAACAGCAATGCAAATTGAAAAGTGATATGACAGAAATGCAAAGATGATTAAATGCTTTGTGGAGGCGTAGGTATACTTTGCGGTAGAGCGCAGAGACTTTGCAAAAATTTGCTTGTGCAAAGTGAGATTTGCAAAGAATATTGTGGAATAGAAGCACTTTTCACTTTGCCAAAAAATGTAATTTGATATGTGCAAAGTGAAAAGTTGATAATTTGTTTTGTGGAATAGGGCCCTGGTCCTCGTGTCAGATGTTTTTAAGCACTTGAGTTTTTTTTATCTCGAGTTTATTGTACCACTATCCACTTGTTGTTATTCTTCTGTAAGGTGTGGTTTGTGGGTGTCAGATTGGAGCGTCCGTTACTGTGTGTAAGATCGCTTTTCATTTTGTTTATATTGTAGATTGCTGTTGTTGTAATTTCCTCATATGCAATTTATCTAATTCGTCGATTCTAGAGACCCCAAAAAAAAAATGTTACATACGCCTGCTTAGCTGAGTATGTATTTTTGCATATTTACTATGTATTTGTTTTCTATGAGAAAACTTTAAAATGGATTGAAAAAAAACGTGTGGCACTCGGGGACTGCCGCGGTAAAGCTATTGCATAGAATTTTTCATCTTTTTCTTTCGAAAATAGCTAGGTATAAATAATAGGTATAAATAATAAGGTATAAATAGTGTAATTACACACCAAAAAATTATTCATTCAAAAAAATTTAACAAAAAGAACGTTATTAAGAGTTTGATCATCGAATTTCGCCCGATGTACATTTATATAGATATAATATCAAATATACTTTCTCTGCGCAGCATTAATGTGTATTACCTATATGTACACAAAAAAAGGTGTGAGCCACGCTGCACTCACGGTATACCTAGTTGATGTGTAAACATGTAGGCTCGTCAGCGTTGCATTAATTTAAATTGTGGGCGAGTCAATGGGCAAATTTTGAAAATATTTACACATGAGCATCAAAGGCGCCTGGATAGTAAATTTCAGCTCCCTAGCTCAAACTTTGGTTTTCGAATTTGGAAAATATTTACACATGAGCATCAAGGGCGCCTGGAGTCTATATTATAAATTTCAGATCCCTAGCTCAAACTTTGGTTTTTTGCCGTCCGACCTGAAAATCTGACGATGACGGTGACGCTCGATATTTCCAACTAGCCCCTACCGAGAGCAAAGATGTTTACATATCAAAAAAAAAAAAACAAAAAACAACGACACGCGGTTGTTCTCAAACGGTCAACCATCTACGTACTAACCGCGCCCAAAGTCGTTTAATTGCGGTGATCTGACGAGTACCGATTAACTCACGTGGTGGGATGTTAGGTTTTTTTCGTTACGGAATTTCTTGATTCGGTCGCCGCGCTCAAAGCCCCCGATAAAAGCTATGCAATAGCTTAAAAATAACTTCAAGAAATTTGAAATGAAAATTTAGTTTTTGTCGAAAACTGTATCTTTTATTAAGAAGTACATACATTTTATCTAGCAACGCTATCCACTAGCCGAAAAGAAATTTCTTTTAATAACTTTTAATTGGAATGTCGTATGTGCATATTTTTGGACGTATGTCGTACGTTGGTATTTATCAACCACTCTTAAACTATGAGCTTTGTAAACCTATTCACCTACCCCTATTAACGTGATTTATAAAGCGCTCTCAGGACTTAAGTGTTCCCTACCATTCTTAAGTCGCAAATTAGCTTTGTCGACGTTAAGAGTCTTGCAATTCGCCCCCAAGGTACAAAAAAAAACGGTTAAACGCACCAAAGCGTCATTATGTTTTACAGGTGCCAAGATTTAATTCGCTAATTTCCATTTAGAATGCCAACTTTTTAACGGAATGACTCTCTTCTCGTAATTCCTAATTCTTCCAATTTGGCTTTATGTCACTTTCCAATACATCGTAGATACCTGATCGGATTACGGAAATAATCATTCCTCATTCTGAAATGTTCAAACAGTTTAAAACTCAAACATGATTTTAACATTTTTTAATAATTTTGATTTTGCCATAAAACAAAATGTGTTATTTTTATACGAGTATTTTCAATAACAAAACTTGTTTTAACCTTGTGAATTATGATTCCTATCACTAAGTGAAAACAAAAGCTTTTGAAGAATAAAAACTAACAATTTATAGACAAAAACCCGAAAAAGTATGTTTATACAAAAAAAAAACAATAAAAACAGTCAATGTTGACCAAAAGGGATTGTGCAGCTCTTGATGTCTTGACTCATCTCCCGCCATAGAAATTCATTAATCTGTTCCTTCAGTTAATTTAGCTGATGTCAGTTTTTTTCATTTGACACTGAGTGAGATTGTCGCGAAGTACATACTCTATAGTACTATAGTACTCGATAGCACAAAGTTAATCGAGTGGAATTTAATCAGGAAGCAAAAAGCACTCATTCCAAAATCGCACTCTGAGTGCTCCAATCGAACAGTTCGGGAGTTCGTTTTCTGTACGGGAATCAGAGTACTCCGACAGTGGTCCAATGGAAACTGACATAGTCTCAAGGCAAACAGTACACCTAGAGCGCCATGTTCAACTAACTCCCGAAATTTAAATGTCAAGCCACAAAACTTGTATGTGTAAACGCAATTTCAGTTTTATTCCTTTCAATTCAATAAAAAGTACCTACTAAAAAATCAGTCCGAATAATTTTCATAAATGCTTTAACATTAGGATTTCGGGTAAAGAGGCTTTCTTCAGCTTTTCCTCCACAAACAGCTCGTGCTTCGGTTTCAGTGCGGCATTCTCAGACTTAAAGTCGCTTTTATAAAATCGTATCGCCTTTTTCTCTGAAATATACTCCAACTCGAAATATTTACAATCATCGATTACTGCCTGGCTACCGGGATAAAGCATGAGTTTTTGTAGCCACTCCACGGGTAATAAAAGTTGTTTGCTGTTGTACGCTGCCGAGAATGTTTGCAGTATTTGTCTGAGGAAGAAAACCGAGATTTCCACAAAACTATATGGTACCGATGTAATACACTCACCGTCGAATAATTTGCACTTTCAGTGAGGCGATTGCACAGATTAAGTGCGGCAAGCGAGCGATGCCTTGAATTACTTTGTAGAAGTTTCCCTGAAACTGATTCATAGCAATAGAACTCACTGCAGCAAAGAGCGCATCAGACTTAATCCTTGCGGGAAGCTGAATACTCCTATTGAGAGCTTCGATTGAACCGAGATTAAACAGCTGATAGATGGATTCGACGAAATTCCGGCCGCGGATTTCATGTTCATTTAAGTTATCCGTATCGCTGTATACTTCGTCGTAGCAGCAGAGCACCCGCTTCAAGCACTCTTGCAAGTGCTGATCGCAGATTTTCGGATCAAAGCTGTCAATTGACTCCTCACAGAGACTAAAAAATAGACATTGGTGCAAGCTAAACCAAAAAAAGGGCATCTAAATCTTTTACCGATATCGGCTGTAAGTCAGGAACATTATCATTGGCTCTAGTAGTTTTATTGTGGAGCGCGAATCGTAGTTTTGCATTACGATTTCCTGTCGGATCGCTCTCATGCGATCAAAAACAAAGTCATAGACGTGGTTAAATTGTTTTCGCTTGTCTTGAACGATACTGGAAATATACATACAAAAGGTGGGACATGACGTGCGAAGCCGAAAACTCACTCCGTCAAAAGATATTCCAATGTCCTCGTCAAGGCCCGTTCTGTACGCAGATCTTTCCGTTTGGGAATCTTTATACCGGCTGCAGAACGGAAAAAAGATTTGACTAGGATACCAGGAACATTTTTTTGACCCGTCTTCAACTCGTAAAAATGCAATAAACGTTCCTTTGTCCGCCTAAATTGAGAAAATATTGATTTATTATTTTCAAATCAAGATGAACTTACAATTGAACTTCGTGCTCTGGACACATTTCTTCGCACGTTCCTTTCATGAATTCAGGCATTTTTATTCCCCGTTTCAGACAGTAAAATTTCGATCGATTTGTTTTGATTTTAAATAAAAAGAAAGTGGAGAGAAACAGGCAGCTGTAATTTTTTTTCGGAAATGTCAAAATGTTGGTACAGTACAAAAGAAATAATTTCTTGTAAGAGCTTACAGTCAATGGTCTTAAAGCACAAGAAGATTGGGTAGGGTTATCCCCGATTAAAAAAGTTTGGCCGCACCGACAATTCTATGACATTTATTTATTAAATAAGCTGTCAGTGGTCGAAATATCAAGATAAATCGTAAAAAAAATGGAAAACAAAAAATATTTTGATTTTCTATTTTTTTTGTTAATATGCAGGTAGGTACCTGTTCTAAGCAACTTTTGCCTACTTCAAACACCTAAGAACATTAAGAACAATCCCACAAGGACATCATCTTGTCCAATCAATAATCTGGCAACTAAGCGAATGGTTATAAAAAATAAAACCACGTAATACAAAAACAAAAATTCTCTGTTTCATAGACAAATTGTTCATTTTTCGACGACGACATAAGCCGTTTTTCTTTGCACACGGATATAGGGATAATTTGAAATTTGCATGTAAAATACAACAACAACTTATCCTATATACGCTAGCTTTAGCGGAGATAGCTATCGCCGCTAAGTCCCTTAGCGGGGATAAACAGTGCTTCCAAAATCCATTTTCTTCGTTTCTGATGAATCTGTAGGCACAAGTGTGCACAGATATTTATCCACAGTAAAACAATTAGTTTATTTAATATATGTATATTTAATTATTGAATATTACAAACACTATAAAAATAATGAAGCGACTAACTCGAAGAACAAACACGAATTGTTTTCTCTCTCCCGACCGTTGGTTCTGTTTTAAATTCTCGTTGTTGTTCGTTGCGACATCTATGATTAGTGTGTGGTTCCACGGAATGCTTCCTCGCGTAGCCACAGTATTTCGAGGTCGCCACATGACTCCCTCTCCAGTGACGAAGTTACGATGAACTTTCAAATGTTACTTTTTGTTTTACAGCTGTTTTATTTTTATCCAATTGATTTTTGTTTTTCAGATTCTTCAGTGAAGTTGGATTTTTGTTGACATCTGGATGAACGTCTGGGATAAAATCGACATAGATGTGAGCTGGTTTCAAACGGTCTACCGAAACATTTAATTTTCTGCCGTCTGCATTAATTGTGAAGAGTCGATTACTGATTCGGTGGATTATTGGATGTGGACCTGTGTATGGTTGTTGCAGTGGTTTCTTCACAGCATCGCAGCGTAGGAACACGTGTGTACATTTGTTTAAATCTGGTGAAACAAACATTTTTTCTTTTGCATGGTTTGCAGTTGCTGTAGGACGGAATTTGCGCATCGCTTCTCGGTGTTTCTCAACGAAAATCTGTGGATCTAGAACAAAGTTATTATTCGTAAAGAACTCACCAGGAACTCTGAGATATGTTCCATAAAGCATCTCTGCTGCGGAGGCCTTGATGTCCTCTTTGTATGCCGTTCGCAATCCCAACAACACTGTCGGAAGAGCATCAGTCCAGTTCGTTTTTTCATGGCACATCAGGGCGGCTTTCAGTGAACGATGCCAACGTTCAACAAGTCCATTTGAGGCTGGGTGGTAGGGTGATGTTCGTATCCTCACCGTTCCAATCATGTTGATCAGTGCGTTGAACAGTGCAGACTCAAATTGAGTTCCCTGGTCGGTGGTTAATGTTGTTGGCGAACCGAAACGAGCAACCCAGTGCGTATAAAACGCCGTGGCCACTGTGTCCGCATACATGTCCTGTAGAGGTACTGCTTCCACCCATCTACTGAAGCGATCGATCATAGTTAGGCAATACCTATTGCCTTTGCAGAGTGGCAGCGCAATGAGGTCTATGTGGACATGCTGGAAACGGTGCTCTGGAACT
Source organism: Portevinia maculata (assembly GCA_949715645.1). NCBI lineage: Eukaryota > Metazoa > Arthropoda > Insecta > Diptera > Syrphidae > Portevinia > Portevinia maculata. The sequence goes on from OX454527.1 coordinate 84,380,376, forward strand.
GCAATTGAATCCGGGATAAGCCTCGTATGTCGATGAACTTTGGATCGTTGGCATTGGATGCAAGTGCGTGACCACTCCAATGCGTCTTTCCTGATGTTTGGCCAAACGTACTTCTCTCTGAGTTGTCGACTGGTTGTTCTTCCGCTTGGATGAGAAAGACCATGGATGGATTCAAAGGCCTTCCGTCGCAGGGAAGCTGGTAGATATGGTCGAATCATATTGTCGGAAACATCGCAGTAAATTTTAATTTCAGGTTCCAAAGTGAGTTTCTTTAACTTGAGCGATGAATTTTGTTGCTTCAGGATTGATTGAAGTTCCACATCGAGTAGCTGAGATAAATGAAGTTCTCTCAGATCAAATTGGATTGGCATGGTTATCGAATTGAGTCGCGATAATGCATCTGCTACTGAGTTGTCGTCGCCGGGTAGGTAAACAATGTCCGTAGTATACTGCGATATGTAGTCTAATTGCCTTAGACGACGTTGCGGGGCCTTGTCCGAATTCTGCTGGAACGCATATATGAGCGGCTTGTGATCCGTTTGCACGACAAAGTGTCGACCGTCCAAGATGTGTTGGAAGAATCGGATAGCTAGGTATATTGCCAGCAACTCGCGATCATATGTGCTGTAGCGACTTTGTGCAGGTGACAGTTTGCATGAAAACAGTCCGATCGGTTGATATTGGTTATTTTGTTTTTGTTCCAATTTGGCACCAACTGCGATATCAGAAGCATCCGTTGTTAGGACAAGTGTAGACTTCGGATCGATGTGGTTGAGTAGTGTAGCATGCTTGATACTGTCCTTGCATACATCGAAAGCTTCTTCCGCCAAAGGAGTCCAGGGAACGGGTCGTTTGTCGTTTTTCTTGGAGTCCCTGATGAGTCCATTCAACGGTGCTTGAATATGGGCACAATTAGGGATGTATCGTCGGTAGTAGTTAACGACTCCAAGAAAACGACGTAGTTCCATGATGTTGGATGGCTTTGGATAGTTCGATATGGCCTCAACTCTGGCTTCAGGTGGTCTGCATCCGGCTTGGTTGATTGTATGTCCAAGGTACGTAACCTCAGACTTCCCAAAAATGCACTTCCTGATGTTGATGATAAGTCTATGTTCGTGGAGACGTTGTAGAACTATACGGACGTGTTGGCGATGTTCTTCCTCTGAGTCGGAGGCAATGAGGATGTCGTCAACGTAGCAAAAAACGAAATCTAGTCCACGTAGGACCATATCCATGTGCCTTTGGAAAGTCTGAGTTGCGTTTTTGAGTCCGAATGGCATGACTACAAACTCAAACAAACCAAAAGGCGTGGTCACCGCAGTTTTTTGGATGTCGTCAGGTGTCATCGGGATCTGGTAGTATGCCTTGTCTAGATCCAGTATCGAGAAGCAGTTTTTGTTGTTCAACTGTTCAGTAAAGTCCATGATGTGAGGAATCGGGTAGCTATCTGGTTGTGTTATGGAATTCAGACGACGGTAGTCACCGCAGCATCTCCAACCGCCAGTCTTTTTTTCAACAAGATGAATGGGGCTAGCCCAAGGACTGCTGGATAGACGACAGTAACCCTTCTTTTGAAAATCCTCGAATTCAGCCTTGGCCTGTTTCAACTTGTCGCCGGAGAGTCGTCGTGGTCGTTCGGACACTGGTTGGCCCGTGGTTACGATGCAGTGTTGCACGATGTTGACTCCTGATTTTGGATCAGGTGCGTTGTTGTTGGCCAGAACGAATTCGTTGACGAGATTTATGTATGGTTCAGGACCACTGATAGTCAGAAGTTTTGACAAATCACTGGTATCAATCTCGCCTTGTACCGTTAATGATGTTGTTTTGTCTATGACACGTCTGGCTTTCAAATCAATGACAAGTCCGTAGTGTGCGAGCAAGTCTGCGCCAATTATTGCTGTTTTAACATCTGCAATAACGAACGGCCAAGTGATAGCTCGCCGGAGACCAAGGTTGAGTGTGAGGATCTTCTCGCCGTAGGTGTGAATCGGTGAGTTATTCGCTGCCAGGAGTGTTATTTCCCCTCTGTTGTTTTTGCAGTCCCTGGAACGAGGTAAGACACATATAATTGATCCAGAGTCGAGCAAAAACTTTTGGTTTGTCTCCTTGTCGAAGATGTAGAGGCGGTGTTCCTTGTGGAATCTTTGACTGTTGCCGTCCGCCTCTGAGGGCAACAGCTCACTTAGTTTTTTGCTTTGTAGCTGCATGGTTTCTTACACTTCCGGGCATCGCTGCCGAATTTCTCATGGAAGAAACACATTCCGTTAGGAGTTGATGCTCTTGAGAGCGATCTGTTATTCCTTGACTGTGGTCGAGACCTGCCATGGCTGTGACTGGTTTTCAGTGATTGCATAGCCGTCATTAGAGTTGACAGAGTGGACTCGATGGAATTTAGTCTTCTGTTCAGATCACTTTCAGCGTTGGTGGATTGTGGTATAGGGTCATCTTCATGAACATCAGTGGAGAAAACAGCGTGGGCGGATGTGTTATCAACGATTTTGTCTGCGATTTCAGACAACGCAGTGAGGTCGATTCCGTGACTGGCAGAAAGTATTCCACGCACATGACTGGGCATTCGTGCCATCCATAGAGTGGACAACATGTCGTCTGGAACATTTGAACCAGCCAGTCTTCGCATTTCCCTGAGGAGACTTGATGGACGTCTGTCGCCAAGTTCAAGGGTCGTCATCAATCTGTTCAGTTGCCTCTCCTTAGACTCGGTGAACCTAGATATGACTTGTTTTTTAAAAGCAATGTACTTATCTGTGTCCGGTGGTTTCTGCACTAAGTCTGATACCTCATTCAGCACTTCTGGGTCCAGTCCAGCGATGATGGCGTTGAATCGGCTGTTGTCGCTGATGATCCGATTATTGTGGAATTGCGCTTCCACCTGTACAAACCATAGCGCTAGATTAATTTTCCAGAACGGAGGAATCCTCAGGTTTTTGAGAGCATTGATTTCCTGGATCTCCGCATCGGATGGAGTTGGTGGTCCTGAGGAAACGCCTGCATTCGTCCTTGTGTTTTGTTCGCCTTGCATACTTATAAATATACATATGTACAAGTGCAAGAGATAAAGTGCGTAGTTGGTTCGGCTGTTGCCAATTAAATAAATTTTTAATTGTTGTGGATCACGTCGGGGTCACCACTGTAGGCACAAGTGTGTGCACAGATATTTATCCACAGTAAAACAATTAGTTTATTTAATATATGTATATTTAATTATTGAATATTACAAACACTATAAAAATAATGAAGCGACTAACTCGAAGAACAAACACGAATTGTTTTCTCTCTCCCGACCGTTGGTTCTGTTTTGAATTCTCGTTGTTGTTCGTTGCGACATCTATGATTAGTGTGTGGTTCCACGGAATGCTTCCTCGCGTAGCCACAGTATTTCGAGGTCGCCACAAATCCTTCCGATGAATTTTTCGGGAAATGTCAAACTATATCCGCGTGCAAAGAAACACGGCTTATGTTCACTATAGTTCTGACCAATTTATCAGCACTTTTGCTCTGTTCTTGTTTAAGATGCAGCATTTTGCTGAGTCAATAAACTTTTTAAGAAATATTCGTCTAAAACTCTTATCCTACCATTGAAATTCACCAATTTGTTCCTTTAATTAGTTAAGCTGTTTTTTTTTGACATGAGGTTGTTGCGAAGTACTCCATCCTGGCCTTCATCAGTGTAATGTCTACCTTAAGTACGAATTTAAACGAATCATATTTTATAGTAATGGCAGCACTGCCGGTGAATAAATTTGCCGTTTGTCGCCGATGAAAATTATTTCATTTCTGCAGCATCGCTCTGCAAAGTTTTAATTATTGTCCTTCGAAAATAATTATTAAAACAAAACAATTGAAGCTCCGGATTAAACGTCTCTAATCAAAATGAACGTTCTTAACTTGCCAAATGTGATGCTTATCCAGATATTTGAGTATCTACCGTACGAGGAAGTAGCCAAAAAGCGGCTTGTAAGTGCTGAAATTTTGCTCTACCAAATTTCGTGTCGCCTCCTTTGTGTTTTTGTTTTTCATAAATTTTAAATCGTTTTTCTATTTTCCGTTTTATTTTTATCGCGAAGATTTGCAAGAAAATCGATATGATATGCCAACACATCCTGAATTGCGGATTCAACAAAGTCGTGAAGCAGCACACAATTAGCCTGAAGCGAATTAAGGCGTTGTTGCCGCGCCGAGAATCTGAAAGACGGTGGGTTTTCTTTAGATGCAGTCGTCCTTTTGTGTGACTGATTTTGTGCTGATTTACAGAAATCATTGCCTGGCGCGACATGCTGATATTCTGACGTGCATAGAGACCCGGATTTCAATGCTGTCAATGACCTACGCCAAGTACATGGACCTTAATTTGTGCTGCTTTATTCCGGGACGAGTGTTGGACGAGATTTTCCGGATTCTGAGATTAATTTCAAAGACAACAAAACCTCTGCGGCCGCATGAGGTTTTGCAGGAACTGCGGGATATCTCGTCCATGGCCATTGAACATTTCGATGAAAAAATTTCACATTCGCTGAAGAAATCGTTCGTCGATACAAACACACAAATGTATATGAGCAGTGTCGGTGCTAGTGTATCAAGCGCACTTGCCACCAGCTCGCGGAATGTGTGCTGTGATCAAATGCGACAGAAAGTTAATTTACTGCTCGGTCTGGGGCAGACCACAATTGAAACGACACAGGTTTCCGTTCAGTCGAGAATACCCCAGGCAGTGGAGCAGCCATCGTTACATGGCGAGCAGGGCTGTGAGGAGGCGCGTGCCACAATGACGTACTTTAAGAAAATTGAACAGGAATACAAGAAAGGAATTTCTAAAGTGAGTGAATAGTGAATGAACCTAACCTAATAGAGTACAGAACCCTATGCAATGACCTCCCGTTTTCCTTTTTAGATGAACAGAATGCTGCAGGTGCAGACAAATCAATCTCGTCGCTTACACCAGAGTATAGCAACGGTTACCGAACTGAATATGCAGATCAATGAGTTGAAAAAACGAATGGAGGACATGGATGCTAAGAATCGCGAACTATCGGCGAGCATAAAACAGCTCAATGGGGAGTCCACAGCCCCAAGTACCCCGACTACCACGACGCAAGAGTACGCCAATTCTGACGATACGTCTGAGTTGACGCAAGACACCGCCATTACCGATGACAAAAACCTCACTGCCAATGTTAAACGTCGCATTGTTGAGCCTCCCCTGGCCGAGGAAAATCGCGCTGCACCCACAGAAGTGAACGCAGCCAAGAAGGCTAAAGTAGAATAGGTCCTGCCTATTGACTACGTCACGAGTGTTGCTAATATTTTAAACTTGCTACCCTTTAGAAGCAAATAGTTTTATTTAATTCAGTATTTAGCTTATACCTTGGTCAAGTTGTGAAAGAGGAGCTGAGCGAAAGTTTTTTTTTTGTACTACCGAGTTGGATTACGCTGAACTAATAAACCGACATTGTGACGACAAAATTTAAAAATGATTTTCTGCGAGAACCATTTGTGAACGATTTATCTTAAAATAAAGAGTGCATTTTTTCATCGGTTTGTTTAGTTTTTTTATTGAGGTTAAACGATGGACAAAGCAGAGGTTTGCAGAAAAATATGAATATCAATAGAAAGGAGAAGAAAAATTAAAATAGGCTGCCACCCCTTGCAAATTAATGACGAATCTCTTCGATTCGATCCCAGGTTCGGAATCGTCTCGAACCTGTGCAAGCAAGTAGTAGTTTCTTAAAGTTAGTCACCGTTAATTAGGATTTCGTTCGTCTAGGTAATATTTATTAATGTAACCTGCACCCGTAGGTTCAGAGCCTGAGTGATAAGTGCGTTGAACTACTGACCGAGGGTTCTCAGCTTCAAATCCCTCCAGTAACCCCCAATCATTTTTTTCTACTCCGTCTCTTGCAAAAGTCTGACAAACATCCAAGAGTATACATGACATGCAAATCTTCTTAAATGAGTCCTTCGGCATTGGCAAAGACGTAGGTCTTTCGCATTCGTGTCAAAAGTTGAGAGGCGCTGAAGCTTTTAGTCGAGAGTCTTAATAATATTGCTCACTAGGCTAAGTTATAGCTCCTATATGTGTTCAAACAAATTATCTCATAGATCCATTGAGATGCATAAGTACGGGGTGCGCCATCCTTTATGGCGGTAGGTAAACATTAAATAACTTTGATATTTATCAACCGATTGACTGAGTAGCAATGTCTTTTAAGCGTCAATTCAGTACAAATTTAACTATGAATCGCTTCACACCGAAACAACGCGCCGAAGTAGTGACGCTGTATATTGAAAATAGTTCTTCAGTTTTGTTAACTCAACGTGCATATCGTCGAAAATATCGTGGCCAACAAGCACCGTCTGACAACACTATTCGTCGTTTAGTGTCGAATTTTGATGAGCACGGGACAGTAAGAGATCGTCGACATGTCGGTCATCAACGCCCACGACGTTCCAATGAACTGGTTGAAGCAGTAAGAGAGTGTTGCCCAGAACCCACACGTGTCGTATCGTCAGCGCGCTCAGCATTTTGGCGTCAGTGGAACCACCTTGCGACGCATTTTGAAGGATGATTTGTATTTGACCACAGCACCAAGCATCCCTCAGTCTACTGACACGATACAAGAAAACGCCAATTCTGAAGGTACAGACATCGCCGTTGCCGACGACAAAAACCTCACTGCCAATGTTAAACGTCGCATTGTTGAGCCTCTTCTGGCCGCGCAAAGTTGCGCTGCAACGACAGAAGTTAACGCAGCCAAGAAGGCTAAAGTAGAATTGGTCTTGCCAGTGAACGTCAAGAGTGTTGCTAAAATGAAACTTACTACCCCTTAGAAGAAAATAATTTTATTTAATTTAGTATTTAGATTATACCTTGTCGAGTTGTAAAAGATAAGCTGAGCGAAAGAGTTTTTTTTTTTATACTACAGAGTTTGGATTGCACCGAATTACCAAACCGACATTGTAAAGACAAAATAAAAAAAAATGGTTTTCGGCAAGAACCATTTGCGAAAGTTTTATCTGCAAATAAAAGGTGCATTTATTTCATCAATTTGTGTACTTTCTTTTAAAGCGGTTAAACGATGCTGCTGGACCCTGCAAATACGAATCTCTTCGATTCGACCCCTGATTCCGGGTCGTCTCGAACCCGTACAAACAAGTATCAGTTTCTTAAAGTTAAGGACAGTTAATTAGGATTTCGTTTGTGGGGTTAATATTTTTTAAAGTTACTTGCACTAGTAGGTTCAGCGTCTCAGTGATTAATGCGTTGAAATACTGACCGGGGAGTCCCAGTTTTAAATCCCTCCAGTAACCTCTAACCATTTTTCTCTACCCCGGTTCTTGCGAAAGTCTGACACACATCCAAGAGTAGGTATACCAAGTTATACAAATCTATAAATTTGTCCTTTGGGATCGGCAAACCCGTAGCCCTTTTATTCGTGTCGAAAGTGAAGAGACGCTTAAGCATTTCTTTGAGGTTCTTCACAATGTGCCTTACTAGACTGAGTTATAGCGCCTATATGTATTCAAACAAATTATCGCATAGGTCCATTGAGATACCAAAAATACGTTTTTCTAAGATCACTCATTGAAACCGTCCAACTTTTTCAGCGAAACAAAAAGGCTGCATCGGTCTACATATGTATATGTATTTATTGGATCGTAAAAGAAAAAGGACGCAGTCACTCTTCCTTGTTTTTTCCGTCCCATAGATAAGTTTATAATTTTCGTTCAAAAGCTAGATCTCCTCCATCTTTGTTAAGCCAGGGCTGAAATCTTCTAAGCTGATTTGGTATAAGTAACAGTCATATTTAACAAATTTGGACTACGCAAGGTGATTGTCGCATGTGAGATGTGACAAAGGTGATGATTATCGACTTAAAATTCGATGATATTTTCCAAGGACCTAATATTGGAATTAGAATTGTTTTTGGTGGCAGATTTGAAGGTTGGTATAAGTGTTTCCGCTGTCGCCTTCATAGTTTAATATTCGCCTAAATATGGAAAACGAAAGCGAAATTGAAATGTCATATCGTTTCTGTTATATTCGATAAGCTTTTGTTGGCGAATTTGGTGCTTTCGGCGCTAGAGTAAAATTAGGAAAATTATTTAAAAGTGTGAGTGCAATGAATATAACATCAATACCATGATTATAACATAATTCATTGGAAATAAATGTCAATTGACTGGGAATATTACATACATATACATATTAGACCTTAACGGCCCATACAGGGCCTAGAACCTATCTTCTTCAACCACTTTCTTGCGAAGTGGAAGGGACCTACAGTTTTACGCCGAATCCGAACGGCAAATTTGAGAAGCTTCTCATGACAATTTAATACTCTTGGATGTTTGTCAGACGTTCGCAAGAGGTGCCGACAACACCCGGTATTCCCAAGTGGTCCCCCATCTAAGTACTAAAGACGCCCTACTCCTTGGGAATATTAGAAGGACAATATTCGATTCGCTTCGAATTCGATAATTAAGCAAAACGAGGCGCATCCTTAAGGAGTAATCGAATTGAAAACGATTTGCTTCGAATTCCATAATCGGGCCACGTGATTTGCCTCAGTGTGAAAATTCTATCTGTGTTGATCTGTCAGGCTGGAAGCCACACCAATACGTGTCTATAAGTGTCGCAGAAAGGCTCTAGACATAATCTTACATGCGACATTGAATAGGGATATGTCTCGATAGTTTTAAGACTTTCGGGTCATATAGAGGTGGAAGTTCAGTCGTGGGGCATTGACTCATACACGTACGTATACTTCAACGATGAATTGGTGCATGCACCGTATATCACCTTCACGCTAAAAGAGCATCGCTTATAAACCATCAGTCACAGGCCTAATTCACTTTTTCATCGCCTGAACCAACCCACTTTATTTTACTGGGAGTGGGGACTGCTTCTAAATCGAGTAAATGTAGACTTCCTTCTGCCTGCTTAAACATATTTTCAGCGCTTTAATGAAAAGGTTTACATCGATGTACCCGAGAGCCTGTGTCGTGGCCTTAAATCCGCTTTTTAGGCTTACTTCTTAAACATCCGGATGTTGTTTTGATTGCTTTTGAGTCATAAATCAGTATGACTTTCAGTCGATTTCAGCTGCGTCCGTGTTGGTTTGGATTATCTATGCTCTTCGTTATGCATTTTCTGCTCTCAGTGGCATCCGAACACTTTGAACCCGTTTTTAGTTATTAGGCATCCTGGGAGTCACCTCTTTGAATACTTTTTCATCAGCGTTTAAGATATCCAATTTAGCTAAATCTTTAACGTGGGCGCAGTCTCTCAGTGGTTACTGCGCTAGACTAGTAATCGAAAGGTTCCCGGTTCAAATCCCACTGGGGCCAAGTAACACCTAAAGTTGATTTCCACTGCAACACTTCTTGCCAACGTCTGACCAACATCCAAGATTGAGCCTTATTGCGAAGATCAATCGACAATTGATAATTGACTATTTGCAATGTGTGCTATTGTGAACGAACGATTCATTTGGTATTTTTGTCAATCGCATTTTTTTAATTGATTGCGATTGACAAAATTCTTTAGAATCGTTCGTTCACAATAGCACACATTGAAAATAGTCAATTATCAACTGTCGATTGATCTTCGCAATAAGGCTCATTGCCATTTGTCATGAGAAGCTTCTCAAATGTGCCTTTTTGCTTAAAATTGTAGGTTCCTTCCCCTTCGCACAAGCAATTTTTTTTTTTTTATAATGTACTCCCACTAAAGGGATTTTTGAATACCCATATAATGTTATAGCTATACAGCGCGGGCGTTAAGGAAGTAAGGGTTAGAGAAGCTAAGTTTTAGGCCCTATATGGGCCGTTTATAACTGAAATTTTTTCAAACTTTTTGACAAAACAAAAATATCAGACAGTCGGGCTTATAAACCAAATTGAACTGGTAACATTCGCGGGAAAAATTTAAAACGGACCTTATGGTACTAATTTTTTCTAGATACCCTCGAGATTAAAGGCGCATTCCGTAGCATAAACTTTTCTATATTCGTTTTCACTTTTCCAAGGCGACTATCATCCTTTACGAGGAAAGTATCCATCTGGACACACGTATGTAACTGTTTAAAGCCAGTTTCAGCTCTAAATCGATTTCTTCTTCTACAAGTAAGGGTTGGAGGGTTATACATCTGAACCTTGTCCCCTTAACGCTTATACATAGGAAGCATACGTGCACCAACAGATACACTTACAAATAACACCACACCGCGTTAATCGTGAGCTGCTCTTACTGATACTTAGAGATGGCGACGGCTTTTCAATTACCTGAACTTATATTTTCTCAGGCGTCATTAATCGCTTTAAGAGCAGAAGATACAAGACCTTTCTACAACCATATCGATGGACTATAAAAGCAGCAGTTGATTCCGTTATGGGAAACAGTGCATTCTTCTTTTTCTTCCATTAATGGCGGTGATGCTATGATCAGGATTAAACTTAACTGCATCATTACTGGTTCGTTCGCCGGTTCGACCTCAGAATTTTAATCACAGGTCGCGCTTCATTTTTTTTCGACGTAGGTTCTTTGACGTGAAGGCTTTCTCGGATGCTAGTACTCTTGCTGTCATGCGAGGCATGTTCTCTCAGCTGCCGGTAATTTGCCCACATACTTTTTGTACGCTGTCCAACATTGTGAACCGTATGTGAGAGCCGGGCGCACAACTACGTTGTAGAGCTTCCCTTACAGTCATACATGTCCATGATCGTCTGCACGTAGGTTTCTGGAACTACTCGCTGTCTAAGCGCCATACAGATCCCTTGGTTGTCTATCAAATGCCTTTCCAAAATCAAGCAACACCATATGCAAATCCTTTAAGGAATCACGATGTTTTTCCATCATGATCCATATACTTTGGATTGCATCGGTGGTTGATTTATCTGGTTTCCATTAATGAAGAAACAATTACCGAGCATGTTCAAAGTGTTAGAGACTCAAATAATCACGCAACGATAGCCATTATCTCAATGACCAAAATAATTACCTGCCTTTATCTCAAGGATTAACATATTATACAAAATGAATTGCACGTGTTATTTGGCGTATTAGAATACATTTGATTTGTTTTTTATTTTATTTTAAATGCAAAAAGGATATATACAAATTTGTTTGGTTTTTGTTAATACATACATAGTACTACAAGTAGTAGGTAAATCTCTTCCTCCCCTAAACACGAGATTTTTGTTATAAAATATGCAGTAAACGGTGCAACATTTTGTAAAGGAATCGATAACGAACTCTTATCTAGTTTGGTTGGGCCTTAAACACAAATAAGTTTACTCGGACATGAGATTGCTTCTTGTTTGCATCTGCTGCTCGTAAATATTATCACTTTTTTGTACGCTGCACTGTGAGTGATGATTGGTTATATGCGAATGTCTTAGATATTGGGCGCGTTAAATTTACAAGTCAACTACTAGTGACTACTATTTTACCTTTTCTCATTGATCAAATAACTCACGTGACCATCGTTTGGCAAGTGATAGACATTTAATTAGTAGTGAACTTGCAGTTCACTTGCAAATTGAACGCGCCAATTGGTGGGATTGATTCCAGAAATGTGTGTGTGTGCAGTGTGTTTGTCGATTGATCCATTGAGAAGACGTTGCACGAAGACACCTCAGATGCTTTTCGATGATGATTGTTGTAGAATACTGGACGCAGGAGTCACTCCTAAGAGGTTTCCAATGAACGAGAGCAGGACAGAGTAGTTGAAATACCAGAAGAGAACAAACAGCACAGCAAAGATGATATCTGTAAAGGTAGAGGAAGTATGAATAGGAGTTTTTCGCTGATAATATATACGTAAAAGGGTGAGAAATACTTGTTAATCAAATATAGTATCAATTTTTGGAGTAATTTTCCAAACTTACGAATTGTGACACGCTCCCATTTCTCAACCATGTACAACTCGGTGACCATGAGATATCGAAACCACCAATAGTTAATGAAATCAAATACTTTTTTAATCATTTTCTATTAAGCGACCACAGTGTCCGGTAAGTGAGAGAGCAGAAACCGAAATCGACTAACTGATGACAATGACGATGTGAATGTACAAAATTACAAATTATGGTTTATTGTGCATTCACACTGTCAAGAATGAAGGCGAAGAGGTGATTGCCCAGTTGTGCAAGGGTATTTTGCTTGACAGGTGGGAAGTCAACAGTGATGCCAGTTTTCTTGGATTTTTTTTTTAAACTGTCGCGAAGCTGGACCGATGCATACGTTTCCGTGGTGGGCATATGAACGAAGTTCATAAACGTCTTGATAGTAATTCAATTAGTTTGCATTTTATTTAAAAAAGAAATTGTCAAGTCCTTAATGAAATCCTTTAGAAATAAATTTTGCAATAGGGATCCACACTTTTTTGACAGATGTCAAATCGATGCCAAATCGAAAAACAACAACAGTGTGGAGGGTTAACAAACAAAATAATTATTAGCGATAGGCGGGAAAATAATAGGAATCAGCAAACAAAAGTAAGTTTTTTTTATTAATATGTAATCAAAAGTTTCTCTATATATTTTTAGGAAAATGGATTCATTAAAATATGCAAAGAATTTGGAAGCAGTAAAGAGAAAGAACTGATCTGCAAAGTTGTCTTTATTTGCCAACTTTCAGGTGATGGCGAAGACGGAGCTTCGGTTCCGTGTGAATAAAGTGTTAAAGGCAGTCTTCTTGAAGATAAATTTAATCCAAATACCAAAACAGAGAGAAAATTCTCATCATTTTTCAAACGGCTGGTCAATGAACTCGACAAAGACCTATATGGACCCGAAAATCATCTCGTAGATTGACATCGAACGTATTTTACTCAAGAAACTGATGCCGTCCAAGTGAAACAACCTGGTGATATCAACGTTCACTGTATAATTCGCTTTCTATATGCCATTGAATTTCAATTTGCACCCAAGTTTGGCGCGTTTACTCGGAGTGCATACTCAGACTCGTCCAGTAATCACATCAGGCCTTTGGCAATTTATTAAGACATATAAATTATAAGATGCACACGAGCGTCAATAAATAAACTGTGACAAATATCTGGAGCAAATATTTGGTTATCCACGAATGAAGTTTGCTGATCACCGAAGCGTTTAAACCTACTGTTTCATCCCCAGATATAGTTGGGATCAATAATTCACGAATTAGTGTAATGGCTTACAACAAAAAGTAAGTATATCAAATTTTTAGTGCACATTATTTGTAAGTGGAGTGTTGCAGTATTGATAGTATTTTGAATGTACAAAATGTATAAAAACTGAAAACATAAATAAAATGTTTGCTTTTGCGCATTTTTTTCAAATTATTGACAATGTGTCCATATGGCAATGCCAGGAGCAACAGAGTACAGTATTTTTTTTTTGTGCGTTTCTAGAAATCTGACACTGAAAGAAGTCCTAGATTACTTAGAGGAGCTTGTTCGGATGATGAAACTTGTCTTTCAAACAACCTCCATGCCTTGTATATTCAACCACCGGAAAATGAAGGTGATTTGAGTGGAGAAGACGATGCTGATGAAGAAGAAGATGGCGGTATCACAGACAATATTTGCCCAGCGCAATTGCGATCGGGATGTGAAATCGTTTTTGAAAATGGCCGACGTTTTGAAGAATTTGACGATCCCGGAGAGAATTTGGGTGAAATTCTCAAGATGATGTTTTAGCGAGTGTTCTGGATAACTCATCTCCGAATTCGCCTATAAGCTTACCAGATGCAACATATTCAACAAACGAATTTTATAAACCACCCTCAATCCGGTTGCGTTGTGTTCAGCACCTCCAGCTGCCCTTTACCAACATCCAATAAGAATACAACTTTCACTTGGTCAAAAGATGAGTCTTGGCATACTCATTGTCCGTGTGTTTCTTTATTCATTCTGAATATTCGGAATATTACGAGTGAGCCATTAACGTTTCTTTATTCAATGGAATATTCCGGATAATCCATTTCGGTGTTTCTTTATTCATTCTGGAATAAATGGAATGCATTCTTTTTATTCCTAGAGAAAGGTGGAATAAAAAGAATATTCCCTCGTTTGACAGATGCACTTGATCAAAAAAAAATAGAAGCAACAGCAAACAATCGAATGGGTGAGCATTTATTGCAAATTTATTGTTTTTTTTTTATATTTTTATGTGTGTTGTTTTAAGTTAATTATTTTTTTATTATATATTTTTAATTTCCTTCCAGAATCAAATATACATTTTTAAAATGTTTTTCTGTAGCCATGAAATGCCGCATAGATGTTGGAAGTTGGTGACAAGATGATTTCATGAGCAGTGTTGCCACTTATGCTACATAAAAAGGTGCATGTTTTTTGAACTTGTACTAAATCCTTACTCGAAAGGACAACATATTTAATGTTTTACTTTTTTCCTTCGATTCAACATATATAACATAATAACAACACGAGAATATAATGTTATTCATAAAAAATGTAACAATATTTTAGTAATAAATAATATAGTATTATGCTTTATCTGAGCGAAAGTTGTATATTACTGTATTGGATACTTCGTCAAGAAACGCAGCTGTGGAGACTTAAAAAGGGACAAGTCGTTTTCACATATTGTTTTGTTTGTCGAAAATATTGATAGCTTTAAAATGTTCAGTCAATCACAAATTCGTCACTGACAAATAAATTTAGAGAATTCATTCGCTGTAAAACAACATTTTCAAAACGAAATGTGAGTAGAATTGCTTTTTTGGAAAATAAAATAATATGTATTGAATAGATACAATCACTGGAACTTCACTTCCATAAATCTTATGAACAAAAAGCAGTCACAAAAGCATGAGCTTAAACAAAACAACTAACAACAAAATAAAATTAAATTTTAATACGTTTTCCCAATAGTAGTACCTACTCAGCTGATTAATTGAATAATCAAATTATTTGCGATATAAAATTAAGAAGGAGTACCTAAACACTATTTTTGAACAGTAAAACGTACAAAATATTGTAGAATTGTGTACGAGAAATAAAAATGAACTTTTGGCAAAAATGTTTTTTTTTGGAAACAAATTAGGTTGAACGAATTTGCTATATACATATTTTTAATACTACTAAGTATAAACGAACAAAAACAATTAATTAATAACAAAATTGTACAAAAAAATGAAAATGCCTTTAAATTGCTGCATCAGGAGCTGCACAAGTCATTTTGGTCAACATGTTCACTGTTTTTATATATTTTGTTTGCCCTGACATACTTTCTCAGGTTTTTCCTAAATAAGGAGAAAATTTCCCTTTGATTTCACCTAAATATACACTTTATTAACAATCGCAATAATTTTCCATACAATTTCTGCAAATTACTGAAATTGTTTGCTTCAATTTTTTCTTGACGTTTAAGAAAGAAATGCGGCACTTCAAATTACGCACGTGCTCTATCGCATTTTGCTTGTCAGTGTTCACAATGGATGAATAATTTGTTGATTGACATTCATAGTACCAAAATATCGATCAATTAATAAATTTTGTCGTTTATCAATAATTGATTTTTGACAACGATAATAAGGGTGTTTAATTAATTTAATGTAATTTGTATTACTGAGATATCGTTATTATTATTGTTTTTGTGAACTTAAATTGTATTTTCTTAAGGTTTCTCTTCTCATATTTGTTTTTATTTTAGTGCTGTAGTGGAGTATTACCTCACATGTGAGTTCAGTAATAGAAAAAATATATTAATTGTAAGTAGTAAATGTTGTACTTGTTCTTGAAATAAGTGGCAGCGCTGGTCAATAGACAAATGGCTGTCATTCTATTCGGTCCATTTTTGTTTCTTTATTCATTCCATTCTGGATATTCCGGATAAAAAAATCGAATATTCTGTCTTTTCTATTCCTTATCCGGAAAAAATAAAGAAACACACGGTGTATGAGGAGCGATTCGGCAAATGCACCGCTCCTTTAGTAAATATGATCGACGATTTTTCCGAGAATTGTTTTACTTGTGGCTACAATGGAACCGGCCCAATCCGTGAGAATCGAATACCGGAAAGTTGTCCAATCCCACATAAAAAAATGTTGAATACAAAGAAACACAAGTCCATAAAAATGAATGCGACTGGTATTCGTCTTACAAAATGGATTGATAATTCCGTTGTCTGTATGTTGTCTACTGCCTTTGGATCCACACCATTATCTGTTGCATCGAGCTATTCCAGAGAAGCTCGAAAGAAAATTGGAGCTCCTCCCCCGTGTGTTGTGTCGGAATAACCAATACATGTGTGGTGTCGATAGATTCGATCAGAATGTTTCTGCTAATCGTATCGGATATCGTGGCAAGAAGTGGTGGATCTGCATGTGTAATTGGCTTATTGATGCATGCGCGCAAAATGCATGGCAGCTTCATCGGCATGTCGATTCGAGTAGGTATGCCACAAAAACAATTCAAGCGAGAAATTGCAATTTATTATTGCAAACATTTCGGTGATCCACCAAAGTCACATAGCAGTGTTAAAAGGCAAAAACGGCGGTTGGAAGCTGGGTCATTAGCTATTACTCTTCCCTATGACCAAAAGATTCATCTAGTCGTTCGCTTAGAAAAGAAGAGACGGTGTGATGGACACCTTTGCCGTTCAATTTTTCGAACTGCTTGTGCAAAGTGCCATAAAGGCCTTTGCCTGAAATGTAATAAGCCCTATCACACAGTAGATTTATAATTTTAAATGAAATAAATTTAAATATAATAAGAAAATGACGTTTTATTCAGTTTTTGGTAATTTAATATGTGAGTACAGACGTGTACCCTGTAGCTCCTGGCGTTGCCATATGGCAGCAGGATATTTTCGGAGAACAAGGACCTCTATTAAAAATTTACTGATACAGATTTTCTATTTTTGCTCTTAACAAAGCGCACCAAATTTTTTAAATATTCGAAAAAATAACGTTCAGGATGATTCGGGTTAATAAAAAAACTTACTTTTGTTTGCTGATTCCTAGTATTTTCCCGCCTATTACTGATAAATGATTTGGTTTGTTTACCCTCCATTGGTTTTCTGACATTTGTCAGGGAAACACAAAAAAAAAACAAAAAATTTGACAGTCAAATGAGTATCCCTATAAGCAGCATTATTTTAAGATGGTCGAACAGAAACATATATCGAATAAATGCTAACTTAAGGGTGTGCCATAGGGATCACGATGGGCCCTTCTGATGCCTAGTTGTGTATGAACCTGACCTTAGGGTGTGCTTTACGAATTTATTACCTTAAATGAAAATAGCAGGAAGCCACACAATGTAGCGTGTAGACAGGATTGAAGACGAGCCTTAATGTTGCACAACTAAGGTAATGACTAACCTGGATTGAATTCAAATATAAGACATTAGGCGGGGGTGGGCTACCAAATATCGATAATTCGCTATCAGTTTACAATTGTCTAAGATAAAAACCATTAAAAAATGTGCGGTGCGATGGACAGGGTTCGACTAACGATATTGAAGAAGTACACGGGACTTGTGGGGCTTCCACTTATAATGTTTTAATTCTATAGAATTACAAATTAAAGTTTTATTGAAAAGATGAAAAAACGTGATAGAGTTACAATCATGTTTTTAAGAAAAAAAAATGAATAATCATTGCGTAACCCATTTTACCTACACGTTGATTCAGTTGATAAGGATGAAAACATGGTAACCTTGGGCGCAATCTTGACCTTGACCCAAACTTTGAACCTACTTCCAGGTATATTGAATGCGAGGCGTTTCGTCCGCCTTCAGCCAGCACTAACATAGGCCCGAGCTTCCTACAATGGCAGCATCAAAGCCTGAGGGGACTGAAACCAGCGACGGGACCAACCAAGGATCAGAAGGCGTTAATATTCAATCCGGTAAGATCATATGTCAATATTCTATTGTGAAATGGTTTTTTGTGGTTTTAAGCTTAGAAAAATGCTGGAATGATCATTTAATATCGATAAACAACCAAAACCCCACTTTCAGGATGAGCTGAAACTTGTGGCTTCAATGGCAAGTGCGCCCCACAGAAAGAAGGGGTCTGATGATCAATTGTGGCGAACCGTGAAACAGCGCTGTAACTGAAGCCGTCCTTGTAAGATATGGTTGTTCATTCAAACAACTCATTCACTATTTTAGTTTTTTTTGTATAGAAAGGAAATCAATATCCCAGAGCACTCAAACTCGGTAACGGTGCATTGTACTACCAGGCAGAAATCATCACCCGCACCACAAGGGCCGCAAGTCAACACAAAAACCTCTACACTGTCGTCACCCTCCAATATCAGAATGCTATAAACGTAGAACTTCAGTCATACCACGTTTCTGAACAGACGAGCCACATCATATGGTGGGCCAATGAAGGATAACGATGAGCCTTTCCTGGCCAGGTCATCTGGCATTTAAGTACCCTGAATACCTGTCTGCCCAGGAACCCAGATCGGTGCTAGGTACAACCAACCGGTTCAGCTTACCGATAGCTTTCTCAACAATTTTAAAGGTGATCATAGCAACTGAGCAGGCTTTGATAGCGGCCTGGCTATCTGAGCAGATGTTTTATGTAGTGTTTTTTTATCATTCTCCTTAACAGGACATTAGTGGCTGTGGATATCGCAAAGATGTCTGCTAGAAAAACAGTTGTTTGGCTAATGTGCCGGAGAGCACTTACAAAATAGTACTTAAACTAAGGCTAGAAACTTCTGCTTCAGTTTGCCAAAACAAATTAATTTAAGACTCCTAATTTGGAGCACCAAGTTTAACGCTTACAAAATACTGATACTGCCAGTTCTGCTTTATGATGCTGAGTGCTGGACGATAAGCAAGAAAGTGAACATAAAATGTAGAGGGTTCTTTCAAAAAATATACAAAGTCCGATATTTGCTCCTGCGAGCAAGGAGAGCGAAAGGAGAAGATACAGCTGTGAATTCTTTGAGCTGTATCAAGATGTGAATGCATTCCGAAGAGGTTAAGCACATCGGCTAAATGGATAATAAAGCTCCAACCAAGAGGATGTTCGACTACCATTCCCCAGGTTCGACGCAACAAGGAATACCGGGCCTCCGTTTTAAAGACACCATAGCGTTGGTCTAGACAACTGAAAGCAGAGTGCTTAGGACCGGGGATGATGGAGGGCTGCAGTGTCTCAATCAGAGATTCGTCACGGTCAGGAGCACGTTAAGTAAACCCCACTTTAAACGATAAGAAATGTCGTATGGTGCGGGTTAAAGAAAAAATCAACATAACGTAACTTATAGGCGCCACCACGGAAATTGAAACCGGATATAAGCTCCTGTAAAAAAACATGTCGTTATTGAGCCCTCGTTGAGTAAGAATCTTGCTACGATGACTGTAAGGAGAAAGGTCAAATGGATCATTCCGTGACTTCGATTTGAATAAATTCTGTAGAAATCAAATAGAAAGTCATAGACGTGTAAGCATCAAAATTACAAAACGGTATGACGGTCATTTGTCATAAAACGACAGATCATTTGACAAATCATACGGATAATATAATGGGCGCGTTCAATTGCAAGGTAACTGCGAGTTTCCTAGTAGTTAAACCTCTATCACTTGCCAAACGATGGTCACGTGAGTTATTCGATCAATGAGGAAGGGTAATATAGTAGGGACTAGCAGTTGCCTTGCAAATTGAACCCAATGATACCTCTATTATCGTTCAAAAAAAACTGTGCAACCAAACTAATTTATTCCGATTTTCATCGAAAATGGTTTGCGTACTAATATCTTTGTATATAGACTTTATAGTATTATCATAACAGCGAGTTTTTTATTTTGGCCTCACGTTCATATGTCTAGTCACGAGCATGAAGGAGAACAAACAATCAGCTGTTTGTGCAAAACCAAATAAAAATATTCTGCTGATACTTCCATCAGAGCCAACAAATAAAATACGATAAATCTACCCGATGAGAATAGCTGTGTTTAATGAACAAAAGATCAGAAGAGAACAGATCAGATCAGCAAAAAAGTACAGCTTCATGTGACAGCTCTCATATCAGCTGTTGAATTCCAAAATAAATAAATCAAAATGAAAAATGAGATTCAAAGTTGCTTTTGATAAATAAAATAAAATGAATAGGTACTTCAGACTTTTTAATACTCGAGATGTTAGAAGATTCTGGCGGTAGCATTATGTTAAGTTCGTCGGATATTACAACATCGGATACCAGCAATAGCGATGATCAAGAAGATTTGCCACTGTTTTTCGTTGGAAAGGACGACAGAAATGCGATTTCTAGGTATTTAAAAGAAGTAGTTCCTTCTTATACTGAAACATAGTGACGGGCTACAGTCCGCTTGGGCGAACTGTTGGATACCCTATTCATATTCCTATCCCTCATAAGTGGGCGTGACAAAAGTCTAAGTATGGTTGAATTGTTAAGAACGCTCTACATATTTTGTTACATAACATTTAAAAGATTTTATCGAAAAAACGAAGCTTTTGTAAAAAAAACGCTCCCTAGCTCAAACTTTGAATTTCCAAAAAAACAAAATTTAAATTGTGGGGTGTCAGTAGGCGGATGTTGAAAATATTTACACATGAGCTTAAAGGGCCCCTAGTGAGTATATATTATAAATTTCAGCTCCCTAGCTCAAATTTTGGTTTTTCAATAAAATTATTTTATTTAATTGTGGGCGTGTCAGTTGGCGGATTTTGAAAATTTTATCTCCCGAGCAGTTTTAGGAGTTACAGATCATATAAAAATCAGCTTTCTAGCTCAAAATTCGATTTTTTCGAAAATTTTGTTTTTTTTTTGAGTTTGTGGCTGATCATAAATATAGTAACTTTTAGGGGTCTCTGTGGGCGGATTTCAAAAATTCGTAAACTTGATTATTTCGGGACCCTGGAGGATATATGGTTAAAATTTCAGCTCTCTAGGCCCAGTTTAAAGGCCTAATTTTTTAGTTGCCGACAGACGGACGGACGGACATGGCTAGATCGACATTACTATCGATGCTGATCATAAATATAATGCGCCTTACCAATAATCAAACTTAGTCTGGCACTTAAGGCAAAGACTCCAGACTTTCCAAAATGCCTGTACCAATACACAAATTTAGTTGCCAGAAAATCGTTAAGTGTAAGGTTAAATGTTAATGTTCGGAAAGTCATGTCTAAGTCCTACACTAACACAAATTATTATTCTGTCACGATTCGGTCTGAGAAGAAATGTTGCCATGCATGCAAGTATTATGGTATCAAATGAGTATTTAGTAATATATATTAGTACCTAATAATGTTAGCTGAAGCATTTATATCTATTAATACACCGTGAATTATAATGAGTCCCAGCATTCAATTGGTCTTTAATTGATTGATTTTTAATTTGTGCAACTACAAATTTCGAAAAAAGTCCAAAAGTAAAGGAAAATCAGATCATTATTCCCAATTTCGAACGCTGTGGCGCTTCAGATAATTAAAACGTATTTGGGAGTAAGAGACACGTAACATTTCAAAACTTAAGAGGTCAAAAATGCAAGTCAGTTCAGACGCTTGGAAAGGTTCACTAATACTATCATGCCTGAAACACAATCACGCTTTGGAGCGTCGCGTTGACAGATGTATCAAGTTATAACTTGCGATTGTACAAAACTTCTAGTTTTGCGAAGATATAACTTGATGCATCTGTCAACGCGACGCTGCAAAGCGTGATTGTGTTTCAGGCATTATGGTCACGAGATACAATTCTAATGCAATCACACATAGGGTTAAGTTGGATTATTTGTAAATATTTATAAATAATACAACTAGATGTATGTATATATGTATATACATAGAGGAAGTATATGCGAATACATAGAGGAAGAATATACCTACTTCCCGTGAAATAAAATTAAAATTGACAGGATTATGCGAGCTCCCAAAAAAAGAATATGCAAAAATGCGTCATATATTTTTCGACAAGGATTTTTAATGTTGGAATGGATTCATACTTTACAGTAACTGCTCCTTGTTCACACAAACAAACTACTTCTTCTTCACAAGACCATAGCACAGTTTCTTAACCTATGTGAAATATCACAATAGGTTATTCCTAAGTTGGAGCGAGATGGCTTATTGATGCTGTTTCTCGGGTCGGAGTCGGACCCATTTCAAAAATTAAAAGAGACGACAGGTTAAACTATAACTGCTTCAATACCCTACAAATACTCGGAGCAAGAAACAAGACCAAATTATGGTGGGTTCCGGGTCATGTCGGGGTAGAAGGTAACGAATAAACCGACGAACTGGCCAGAAAAGGTTCAGAAACACCTTTCATTGGTCCCGAACCTTTCTGCTGCACTCCTAGATCAGCAGCAACGGCAGCAATTAAAAGCTGGGAACATAGAAAATGTATCTATCATTGGGATAACATCCCAGGTCTAAGACAGGCCAAACGAGCCATTCGGCCCTTCAATCATAATGCCAGCAAATGTCTAAACCTAAGAAGACATGATATCAAAAACCTAGTAGGTTACCTTACTGGTCACCACGGTTTAAGTTATCATCTACACAAAATGAGAATAGCAGATTCTCCTGAGTGCCGACTCTGTCTTGAAGAGGACGAGTCAGCTGAACACATTTTATGTGAATGCCCAGCCCTTAATAAAATTAGAAAGAAGATCTTTCTCAGGGAACAATTGAGCCCCGAGGACATAAAGAATTCTTCTACTGGTAAAATTGTCCGCTTTACACGGAAAGTGGAAATTTTACTAGTTTAAAATTTTTCTGGCCCATACGGTACAAAAGATCTTTTAGGTCGAAGTACCCCCCCTTTTATAAATCGCCTTGGCGAGCCAGAATTTATAAAAAAAAAAAAAAAAAAAAAAAAACACAGATCACTTTCTTAACTTATTTATTTAATAGTACGTAACTATGGCGTGTGGGCGCAGTGTCTCAGTGGTTAGTGTGCTGGACTACTGAGCCAGGGGTCACAGATTCGACTTCCGAAAAAACACAAAGCACACCTTACTTCTTTTTCAGCTTCTCCACCTCTCGTGAACGTCTGACAAAGTTCCCAGAGTACAACTGTCATGAGAAGGCTTCTCAATTCACTCGTTCGAATACGGCATAAAACTGTAGATCCCTTTCATTCGTCCCAAAAACAAAAACTGACACAAACGAATGGTTGAGAAAAGCTAGGCCTAGGGTCCTATATGGACATGTTACGCCAATTTTTTTTTGTTTTACCTATTGCGTATGTAAACAACAATAAATAGGGAAACATGGCAAAATGTGATATCTATATTAAAACAAAACCATATTTCCTAGTACCAATAGGTATGAAAAAACATTTCACTTAAGCTTAATTGGCATCACTAGCCCATCGTCAAGTAGGTACCTATGGAATTTGACGTTTGCAAAACAATCAGCTGAGTTTGTTTTCATTTGCTGTCCAGAGCAGTTTGTTTTTGTTTTTGTTCGGAAAAAAAAATATATTTAAAAAAAATGGAAAAAATAAAGAGACCAAGGTCTGCAAACTGGACTCCCGAAATGAAGGAGCATCTTGTGACTTTGGCCCGACCATTAGTGAGCATTATTAGCCGTGTTTCTTTGCACGCGGATATAGGGATAATTTTCAATTTGCATGTAAAATACAACAACAACTTATCCTATATACGCTAACTTTAGCGGGGATAGCTATCGCCGCTAAGTCATTTAGCGGGGATAAACAGTGCTTCCAAAACCCATTTTCTTCGTTTTTGATGAATCGAAGCGATGAGTTTTTCAGGAAATGTCAAAGTTTGACATCCCGCCGACCACTAACACATCCCGCCGAATATTTTGTTCGGGATTTTATTATTATTTTTTTCAAAATTTAGTAAATCTGTGAATGCAAAACTGTTTTTTATAATTTTAGAATATGTTTGACATTAATTTCAACTGTGGGAAATTAATATTTTTGAATTTCACGATTTTCAATACAAATTTCTTAATTCAACTTACAGCTGTTTCACCAATAAACGTCATAGGTGCATGTGTGCTGCCAAGTTTTTTTTTGATGAATTCTTAAGCGGCGATGGTCGTTTTCTGATGCCATCCCTATATCCGCGTGCAAAGAAACACGGCTATTGATAGCAAACTAAATCATACATCAATGATAAAAAAAAATTCGAAGCCTGGGAGCAAGTACGTTGTGGGTTTGTCGCCAGTGGCTATCAATTTACTTTGAAACAACTACGAGAGCAATTGAATCGATTTAAACACACAGCTCGATCCAACATTTCTAAATTTAAATCGGCCAACGACAAACTGGTGGTGGAACGCCACCTAAAGAACCGGACGAAATGGATTTCGAAATAGAAGAATTATCCGCCATAGACTTTCAAGCGGATATGTCTAAATACGATTCCGATGCGATTGTTTTTAAGGAAACTCACACAAAAAATATGTAAGTATAACAGAAACATGCTATTGCTGAAAACATGTGTAAACTCGTACTATATTTTTTTTATTTTCTTCAAAGAAAGGGAGTCCTTATCACCGGGAAAAAACAGAAATACCCCGCCAGCAGGTAGACCAAAAAGTGGCATTTTTCGTTCTCAAAACAAAACACTGGATTTGACATCTGTTTTGACAACTTCCTTGACAGCAAATGTAATAGATTCAAATAAAGTTCTCGGACTAGTAAAGCTGGAGGTCAAATTGTTTATTGGTACCTTTTGCTGTACATTTTAAGTTAAGCTGGCAGCCAACTAGTAGTCGACATTAGTGTTTGATTATTAGTAAGGCCCAGTAACTTTTAGGGGTCTACGGGCAATATTAAGGTATGTTACAGGCTATGCGTCAAAATTAATATACCCTTAAAATAGGGTATGAAAAGAATTTATAACCCACTTTCGAGTAAGTCGCGATTTGTATCAATGCATACCTAGTGCAACAATTTGCATTATCGAATGAGTACATCGCAATGGAACCGGCCAAAACGTTTTCTCCAGAAATACATATAGCACTCTTCTTGTGGTTCGCGGGACATGAAGCGTGCTCCTTCAGAGATATAGCAGATAGGTTCAATCTTTCTTTGGGAACAGTGTGCCGAATAATAAATCGCACGCTTGGCTTTTTGAGCAACCTCACAGATTCAGTTATTCGGTGGCCTACAGAGGAAGAAAAAGGTAGAACTACCTTATGGACGTATAATAAAACTGGTATTCAGGGAATAATAGGTAGGTAATGTTAATAATATTTAATCTAACCAGAATAAATTTAATATATTTTATTTAGGTGCTATCGACGGTACCCATATACGGATTGACCCTCCTAAGCGAGCCAAGGACGATTACATAAATAGAAAAAACGTTATAAGTATAATGTTTGCAAGCTATCTGTAACGAAAGGAAGCAAATTATTGACATCTTCGTTGGCTATCCAGGATCACTTAATGACAATAGAGTTTTGGAAAATTTCGACATATATCCTAAGCTCTCAAATTTATGTGCAGAATTGTTTATACTATGCGAATATTTTTAGGCAAAAATAGCTAATGCCAAATTTCATGCCAAACAAACAAATCAACTGACATCAGTGACATTTGACGTCTTCAATTTGACAACTTTCACGCACTTGCCCTTCCCCAAAAGAAGGTGCAGAAAATCCTGTACTTAACAGAGCTGGACAGCGTCATGGAACACAAAGTGACAGAATGTAAAACATTTTGGGGCAAGATTTTTGCTCATGGAACACAAAATCCTGTACTTTTCTGTACAGCTCAGGTTCATTAAACACACCTAATGTTCTGCTACATCAAACATCAGCCACCATCGGTAGTCGCTACCTGAATGATCTTCACTTCATTCTCATATTCCCATTCAGGAGATTGGAGGAAAGCAAAAATAAACCCACATAATGTGCATAAACTATCACCATTTGTTTTGGCCCGGAGCGTATAGGTGGCGTATCGGCGTATACAGGAAGTGAGAATGCTATAGAGTCTGTATACAATGCTAATATGCATGCAAATGTATAATAAACTTTCGTGCGAAACTACACAAATACGTTCGCGTACTGAGAAAATGGTAAAAAGATTAACGAAAGGAAAATGTATTTTCATTAATTTTTCTTCACACAGAATTTCAGCTGGTATAAAAATGAAAACTGTCAAATGATGAAATCCTATAGTTTGCCAGCAGAAAAAAACAGCGGTTGCTTCTTTTCAAGCCAAACTTTGACGGTTTTCATCTTTTTACGCAAAAGCGTTCGCGCACTTTTCTTTGAAATGTGAAGATTCTCTTTCGATTTCGAAGATTTGACAGTTTTCATTTTTCAACATAAAATACGCGAAAGGACTTAATATGTCATCCTTGTGGGCACCTAAAAACGTGTTTGAACGAGAAAATGATATACCTTTGTCACTGCATGTTTCGTTTAATCGATTCTTTTATAAGATTTGCGACAAATACTTTATAGTGCAATTTTATTTATTAAATCAAAAATTTACAAAAGTAATACCTACAGTTTCAAATTACCAGTTAGTATAGTGCTGCCAAACCACGGAAAGTCGATTTTTTTCTCAATATTTTAATACTTTCCTAGCAGATGCTGTCCATGAATTCAATTTGACTAACAAACTTTTTTATACGATTTAATAGGTGCATTTTATTTACATGTTAAATGCAAGAACAACTAATCCTAAATGGGCTAAATTTTTAGCCCCGATAAAAATTGTGCTACGCAAGCTCAGTTGTTGGCTTTTAAAATAATTATAAAATATTTTTTATTAGCACACATCCGTCTCAAAATCTGATTCTTCGGAACTTGAAATGTAAATTTTGACGCAGTGCTGTCAAATTTGTGTGACGACGTTTTTACGCTCCGATGTCGCTTTTTTCGTCTAATCCTATACGGGTGTGCAAAAAAAAACACCAAATGATCCATAAGCCGTGTTTTTTTTCGCACTCGGATAAAGGATTGATATAAAAAAACGATCATCGCCGCTTAAGAATTCATCAAAAAAAACTTGACTGCACACATGCACCTATTACATGCACCGTGACACAGCTGTAAGTTGTAGTTAAGAAATTTGTATTGAAAATTGTGAAATTGAAAAATATTTACTTCCGCCAATTAAAATTGATGCCAATGTATTTTAAAAATGTAAAAAATAATTTCACATTAACAGATTTGCTAAATTGAATTACACTTATAATAAAGTTTGAAAAATAATAATAGCCGTGTTTCTTTGCACGCGGATATAGGCATGGATAAAACTTGGTAGCACACATGCACCTATGACGTTTATTAGCTGGAAGTTGAGTTAAGAAATTTGTATTGAAAATCGTGAAATTCAAAAATATTAATTTCCGACAGTTGAAATTAATGCCAAACATATTCTAAAATTATAAAAAACAATTTCACATTGACAGATTTACTAAATTTTGAAAAAAAAATAATAATAAAATCCCGAACAAAATATACGGCGGGATGTCAAACTTTGACATTTCCTGAAAAATTCATCGCAACAATAGCCGTGTTTCTTTGCACGCGGATATAGAGATAATTTGAAATTTGCATGTAAAATAAAACAACTTATCCTATATACGCTAACTTTAGCGGGGATAAACAGTGCTTCCAAATTCCATTTTCTTCGTTTCTGATGAATCCTTCCGATGAATTTTTCAGGAAATGTCAAAGTTTGACAACCCACCGACCACTCACACATCCCGCCGAATATTTTAATCGTGATTTTATTATTATTATTTTTCAAACTTCATTTTAAGGGTAATTGAATTTAGCAAATCTGTTAATGTGAAATTGTTTTTCATAATTTTAGAATATGCTTGGCATCAATTTCAATTGGCGGAAGTAAATATTTTTCAATTTCAGGATTTTCAATACAAATTTCTTAACTACAACTTACAGCTGTGTCACGGTGCATGTCATAGGTGCATGTGTGCTGCCAAGTTTTTTTTTGATGAATTCTTAAGCGGCGAAAGTCGTTTTCTGATTCCATCCCTATATACGCGTGCAAAGAAACACGGCTAATGCCATGCCTATATCCGCGTGCAAAGAAACACGGCTAATGCATCAGAAACGAAAAAATGCATTTTGGAAGCACTGTTTATCCCCGCTAAAGTTAGCTTATATAGGATAAGTTGTTGTATTTTACATGCATTTTTCTAAGGTCCCCTCCACCCGCACTTCAAGGTGTCATTGACACGCAATAAATGTAATGTACGCGAGACATACGCTTGTATTAAAAATGTTCGTTACATAATGTGTTTATGTATATTTAATATACATTACAAGTATACTCCAGAACTGATTCGGCTGCGGATTGTAAGAGGAAGAGGAATTTCGATGTAGGGTGAATTTTGTCCGCAACATGATGAACCGCTCCGTGTGCAGAAGCATACGTTTTCACCACATTTTCCACCTCTTTCATCAATTACATATATATGCTTGGCAAGGCGTTTAAATAACAAGTCGTGAGTTAAATTGTATTGCCTTGAAACATGAACTTGCCCATTTTTACATGTTATAAATATTTGGCACCATTTGACTACCTTTCGCTCTCACTTACATAGTTATCCTTAATCGGCGAACATACACCGAAATGTATTCCGTTTGGCGAGTTCAGTATGAATGTATGTATAAATATTTAGTATTTTAAGAAGCATTATAATGAAGAAAATAACTATTAGGGAATGCTCATGCTAATTAATAAATTTGCAACTTACGAATTGTTACTCGTTCCCATTTCTCCACGATATAAAGTTCGGTAACCATTAGGTAGCGGAAGTACCAATAGTTCAAGAAATCCAATATCTTCTGCATCATTTCTTTTTACACACTCACAACCGATTGAACTGAAGACTATGTAAGCGGTCCTAGTTCAATAAAAAGAACACTTGTTTAAACAAATAAATTAATATTATCTTCTTCAGCAATATCTTCCTACACTGCAACGAGATGAAAAGCGTATAAAAAGCCAATGATGGTACACAGATGACAGATAAAATTGAGATCTGAGACGAGACTCGAAAAAACTTTTGGTGCCAGTGTTGCTACTACGAATAGGACATATTTTCTGGTACGAAATTTTGAACTTCAAAGGAAAAACTGTGTCCAAACCGCAAGTAGACTTTGGCGCGTGCTTTGCTTTCGTTACATATAAAGGTTTTTGTACGCTTTAACAAATAATGACTTAAACCGAAAATTTAAATAAAACTAAAAGCATCTAGGTATCCTACAACAAAAAATAGCTTGACATTTCATATTTTCCCTACATTTGCGTAAACACACGTCTGCCAACAGCAACGATACGAAACTTGTTTACGAAGTCTTTTTGAAGTTGAAAAAACAGAACGCATCTCTGTGATAGGTTGATGCATCTTTCGGCTCGAAGCTCCAAAGCGTGATTGTGTTTCAAGCATGACTTCTTTATCTTCTGTTATTTTGGCTGCGACTAAAGCCTAGAACACTGCTGATGCGAAACGAATTTGTCCAGTGGTTCCAAAATCAGCAGCGAAGCGTTTGCAAAGTATTTATAATATTTGACACACTTATTGCTATAGGAACAGCAGTGAGCTGTCAGAATAATTTGCGGAGAAGTTCACAAATGGAACAAAAAAAACAGTTCGCCTTGAGCGAATAGTAATAAATGCATTTTCTCTGTTCCTAATTGCAACTTTTCTAGTTCGCCAGCGTAATAAAACAGGTAATAGTGGTGGAAATATGTTCAGATGTGTAATATTTAAAGACACTAAGATATATCCACTAGCTAAATATTGATACTAGTGTGGTGAGCATAGTCCTCAAAATGCTAGCTTGCTCCTGAAGATTCAAGTTTCATTTTATCAATGTTTCGACGAATGAATCCGCCTCATCTCAATATTGTTATGCGTCAATGTGAGAATGTTTAAAAGACAATGTGTGACTGTATGACAAAAAATTTAAAAAAATGACACTTGGAGTAGTGATTGCCTCGTGCTCACAAGGGTTTTGAGATTCGATTCGAAAGTTTATTCGAGAAACCCCGGTTTTATAAGAATGAATTATTCAAATGCATTGACTATTCAAAACGGCCGATATAGACCTAAAATCTACTTTGTGCGTAAATTAATCCGAATCGGACCGGACAATTTGAGCAGCTACTCATCACAATTGATAATATTTTTAATAATATTTTGTTAGGGTATATTACACTGCGACCTATTGGTCTATTGTGTCCATCACAATTGATACTCTTGGATGTTTGTTAGACGATCGCAAGAGGTGGGGCAGTGAAAAATGCACTAAGTGTTGATCTGTCTCAGCGTTTGTAGTTTCTTCTTTCTTATTGGTTGGTTCAGCCCCTGGTTCGCATACTGAAGTGCACTCTCAACTTGATGCTCCAAATTGGCATCATCTCCGTCATCTTCTGTGCCGAAATTATCACCCGAACCCTTATCGTTCGCTCAATAACGCAAACGCATCCATTTGATCACTGGAAATCACTGAAAAGGACAATTTCCACCCTTTACAATGCGACACGAGAAATCTTACCGTTTTCGAAGTTGCTATCGTATTCGTCCCTAATCAGGTAATCCTCCTGAATATTCTGCAAGCTAAGGTTAGGTTAGGTAAGGTGGCTGCGAGGGCGTGAGCCCAGGCACACTTAGGCCGCAGTTTCGGCCCGTTGTGATACCACAAAAAAGGGGGGGTGTTCTGCCGGTCGTCGCTGGCCTACTGAGTTCCCTGTGATTGCCTCCTGCGAGGTAGTGGTTTTAGGGGGGGGGGGGGGGGGGGGAGGGGGGGGAGATATTCCTGAAGGGGTCAGGGTGTGCAGCTTGGCTGTATTTCGCATAGGTTGGGATGTGTTAGAGTGAATAGTGCAGAGGTGACTTTCGCCCGACATCCGAACCAAGGGTTGGGATCAAGATGAGGTGATTGATGCAATCAAACCACAGGTCGATCTCAAATTCTGCGCCGCGGAGGGAAGATATTGCCTCCTGATCACCGGGGGAGGGAAGATGACTGTTACAATCGAACCTCAAACTGCTCTTCACTCCCTTTGCAGGCAATACCGTGCCAGGGTGACCGATACAGTCAATCCCGAGCAAGCTATTACATTTCTTGGAGGGGGGTCGGGGTGTACCGGCTGCACAGTCAAGTAGTTGGTTGCAAAACTGTGCTAGAGGGCGTGACTGAAGGTGGTCCAACCCTGCTGCACGCATCGCGCGGTGCGGGGGGGGGGGGGGTGCGGCTTATGGCGACTGTTGCAGAACGAGCCTCAAGTGACACCATTCCGTGGAAAGGGAGCAGGGAGGGGCGGCCTTGATAGTCGATTTGGATTATGGTGACTGAGTTCGGGGGTTTGTGTTGCAGGTTTTGAGGCATAGGAGAGAAACAGAGTGGGCTGACTGTTACAATCTAACCTCCGATTACAGAGCTGATATTTTTCCTGCTGATGGAGAGAAGTTGGATGTTCTCTTCGCATCGTATTTGGTCCAAATTTGCTTTGAGGATACACATGTACTGATGCTATTCCACCTGTTTTTTGCTTTTATTAACGCGTTATCTAGAAGTTTGAGTTTCAGTGTCTGAATGGGTACCGCCGGTGTGTCTCTGTTGTCGGAGAGTTCTTGTGCGGAACCCCGTCTGGCTAACTCGTCCGCCTTGCAGTTGCCTGGAATATCACTGTGACCGGGTACCCAGCACAGGGAAGTGTTACATCTGACCGAGATCTCGTTAAGAGATTCGCGGCATTGTTTTACCAACTTGGATCTTATTGTTGGTGATTCTAAGGCTTTAATCGCTGCCTGACTGTCTATGTAGATCACGATAGTTTTTCCATCTATCGGGCTCAAAGAGAGTCTGCGTGCTGCTTCGCGGATAGTCGTGACTTCTGCCTGAAATACACTGCAGTGGTCAGGCAGTCGTAGTACGACATTGAGCGCAGGGTTGTCTGAAAACACGCCCGCCCCTGTGCCGTCGGCTGTCTTTGACCCGTCGGTGTATATTTCTATGGCGTCTTGTGGACAGTTAGGATGCTGCTGTGTCCAAGGTGTGAGCTTTGCCACGAATTGGATTCTCTTAATCTCAGTGCCGCCTTAGTGGCCGCCAACTTCCCATAGATATCAATGAGGAGGAGGTTTAAAAAAGTCGTTAAGGATGCCGTTGATGTGGATCTTAGGCTCCTGTGATGCATATGCAGGCTGCCCCCTGAATTCGTTCCAGGGCGCTTGCGTGGCATTGCTTCGATATTGCAGGCTACCATGCTATGATACCGTATGTGAGGATAGGCCTGACGACCGCCGTGTACAGCCAGTGTGTTATCTTAGGCCGTAGACCCCATCTGGAGCCTAAGGCCTTTTCACTGGTGTAACTGGCAATCGTTCCTTATGCCGTCTTGGATGTTTGATTTCCATCTGAGTTTGCTGTCAAGGATCGTTCCCAGATATTTAGCTTGGGTGGAAAATATGAGTGGTTCGTTGTTGAGCGTAGGTGGCTGTATCTCCTGAACCCTA
The DNA here is from genome assembly GCA_949715645.1 of Portevinia maculata. Classification (NCBI taxonomy): domain Eukaryota; kingdom Metazoa; phylum Arthropoda; class Insecta; order Diptera; family Syrphidae; genus Portevinia; species Portevinia maculata. Next base: position 84,412,829 of record OX454527.1, read on the forward strand.
ATTTTTCTTGTAAATAAAACCAGTTCGGTTTTGGATGGGTTAACATTGAGCTCGACCTTCATGGACCAGTAGGATAGTTTCCTGAGAGCCGATTCCATTAGGTCTCTGATCGTGTGGGGGAATTTCCCCGTTATGGCAATGGCAATTCTGGAAGCTAAAGTATCGCAGTTTGACAACCAAACGAGCCAGAGCTGAAATTAACAACAAATGAGAACAAATACAGCTTGTATTTTTTAATGTTTGACATCTCATCTCGCGACTCGACTTGGCTCACACTGAAAAGTCATACAAATTGTCTTCCCAAACCAAACTTTACATGCAAATGTGGTGTGTTTCCGAGATGCATTTTAAAATTTGCGGTTTCACACAAACTTAGCTAGAGGGCGTTTTGCAAGTCGTCAAAATGAAATGTGCCTACCGAACGCAGTTACAGACTGTCGAGAATCGCTAAGCAGACGCACGAAAAAAAATAATAAACTCAACTGTCACTTGTCAAAAATCACTCGCAATCGCTCGCATTCCTCCCAATTGTCATTTATAAATTTTAATTGCGAATTCTATTTTTTCGTGCGTGCGGTGCATCTGTTCAATTATCGCTCAAAACAATGGCATCGGAATCCGCTAAAGATCAAAAACCCAATGACAAAATCATCCAGGAATTTCAATTATTACGAAATGAACAACGAAATTTGGTAAACAACCTTAATACACTAGAAATGGACCTTAAAGAACACAAGTGAGTGGGGCCGACCTAACCTTAACCTAGAACAATTCCAGCAAATCTGTCTGCACACATTTTTAATAATTACCCTTTTATATTTCTCTTTCTTCATCCTCCAGAACTGTGATAGAAACATTAAAGATAGTCGACCAGGATCGAAAATGCTTCCGTCTCATTGGTGGCGTGCTCTGTGAGCGAACAGTGAAGGATGTACTTCCGCAGTTGGTCGAAAATAAGGAATACATCGATAAAACTATAAAAGTGATAAATGAGGACCTGACCAAAAAGGGACAACAGATCAACCTATTCAAGCAGGAACACAACATCCGCATCCGTGGTGAACAACTGCCGGAGAGTAAAGATGATGACAAGAAATCAGATTCATCTTCAGCCAATCCCAATCGAAATGTTCTTGTATCCAACTAATGCCTCGAAAACACTGCGAGGCTGGGCGGAATACTCTCGATAGCAGAAGGATGATCAATTTTATCAAACCGCTGCAATTCCCAGTCATTGCCTATAATTTAACTTACAGTTTTTTTTTTACTTTTTAATTAATTCATTATCATATAATCTTTAATTCTTATAACACTCGAAGAATTCTCATTAATTGCAAGATCTTAACAAGCATTATAAAACCAAATGACAGAACACACGAAAATCTTTAATAAAAAACACCAAGAGCTAGCAACTTCATTTATTATATTTAGCGCGTATATATCGATTGAATTGCAGACTGTAAGTAGCCCAAGTGTATCATTTAGAAATTCCATTATACGGTGTTCAATAAAAAACATCTTTATAAGAAGATCAGTTTATATTGTTTTTCGCTACGGCGGGAGCCGGAATACTGAACATAGCGTAAAGATTTTCATGCGACAATTTATAGGCTAGTTTGCTGCTGGCGATGGCATCATGCATACCGCAGCAAGCCGTTGAGATACCATAGGAGTACAAATAAATCCGCTTTCCTTTTATATTGGTTGCAAAAATATCTTGGCACGCAGAGTCTTATACTGCTAAGATCTGGGACATAATAAAACTCGAGTGAATGACGTCAATTTTTGGCAACGAATCTAACGAGAAAAACAAATTCAATGATAGTGGGTTCGCCTAACGAGTTCAATTCCTATTTTGGACAAATTCCATGAAACAAGTGCCAGGAAACACAAGTACCTTGTGACTAGGTCAATTTAATGATAGATTGTCATTTTATTTTAAATATCCCGTCCCACATGGCTGACACTGCGACCTGAAAGATCTTTTGTACCTAAAGGGCTTACTGTTTCAAGAGACGTACCGCTTCCCTTATGAAAACAAGCACATCTGCTGCGAACGTAATTCACTGTGGAAGATACGTCTTCTTAAACAATATAGCCGAGCATTCACAGAGAATGTGTTCTTATCTAGTAAAAGAAATTCTGTATAGTCTGAAGGCTTGATTAACCTTTTGGATTATCTGAGCGCGGGAGCATATTCACAATGGACTAGACGAAGTTGGTGTTCCCAATTTGAAGGTATCCCACGAGGTGACATGTTTAAACTTGTATTCCAACTGCAGCTTAATAGCGCATCTTTCAGTCATCTTCCTAATGAAGATTTTGTATGGGTGATGTGATCCCAACAGGTTCGCATCGTTATGTCGTGACAGGCAATCCGCTGTAGCTTCTGGAGCTTGGTTGCTGTTGCTCCTTCAATAACTTTTGGCCACCAGACTATAGCCGCGTAGGCTAAAATAGGTCTGACCGTCATAATGAAACCGCCAATATATCATTTTGGGGCTCAAACCCCAAGTTCTGTCATACAGACGCCTAATTTCCGACATTACCTGTGTCAGAGTTGGTTTGCTTGGAGGACGACGCCAAGATAGTTGACATCGGTGGAGTAGCTTAAGGTTGTACCTTTAACGGTAAAGGGCCATATAACGGGTTTGCAAGGATTGATGGAGAGCTCTTCCTTATAAAAACAGTTTAAAACGTGTAGTAGTGTGGATTGCGTTATAGTCTAGTGATAGTACGAACACATTTCTAATGGCTGCTCTCATACCATAAAAGAGCAGTTGCATCTAACCGATTCTGCCTCCAGTAACAAGTTTTTTTTTTTTATAATTCGCACGCAAATATAAAGGGATTTCCTTTTTCTGTAGTACACAGTACCCTTATATTGGAAACCAACACGCAGGCATTTTTGTTTGTTGCTGTAAGTAGTTCTCAGCGAATGATTCATTGCCTATTTTTGGGTGCTACTTACTGTATGAAAGAATAGAGAGATAGGAAAGAAGTTTGGTGATTAAACCTAAGAATAAGAAGTACAGGAAAGTGTGTATATCACATATACAGTGAACGTGAGTGAGGCCGCAAGTTATGAAAAAAAATAGAGAAATTGAAACACATCTGTCATTTTGCTAGGCTGAAACGGCTAAATTTGCGGTGTTTGAAATTTGAAAACGTTAAAATAGTGAAATTACGTATTTAACTTAATAAAACAGTGACTAAATACAATACGTTACTAAAAAACATTTAAAACAACATGTGGTGCTGTGTTAAATTCAGCAAAAACGACTATAATAAGGAGAGTAACAATTTTTCATTTCACAGGTAAGTTTTATCTCATATTGCACAATTAATGTTGTTAGGTGTTTTTTTAGGTAGATGTATTATCGTAGAACACTTTTAAATTGGTAATTCATAGCATTTTGTTGCAAAAAAGGAAATTTGGTTCAAAAGAAAAATATACTTTATATTTGTGATAGCATTTGATTTAGCTGAAACTCATCTGTCAAAATCGGAAACTCTCGTTCAGGGACGAACTATTTTTTTGTTGGTGAGGGCAAGGCGCTTAACTCGGTTGAGCGCCCTAGTGCAGTTTTCTTGTTATAAATAAAAAATAATTTGTTTAAAGGTATATCTTCTGTTGTCCTGTTATCGTGTTGGTTGCTATCTTCGTCAAGAAGTGTTTATGTCGTGTCGGTTGGTATATTCGTCAAGAAGTGTCGTGTAACGTTGAGTTTGTGTACGTGAGAAAAAAAAACTCAAATAACTAGGTATACTCTACTAATTTTCAAGATTTCCGACAGCTGAATGGAAAAGACAAAAGTGGATTTAAATACTTGAGTTGGATGAAATAAAGACTTCGTTCGTTGTCTGTTCAAGTCATTTTCATGGATGTGATTTTATAAATTTCCTTCTGCAATGCCGTTTTTATCCAAACATTTTAGAGAATCTCAGTAAGTTAATATAAATTTTCCTAAAATTTAAGTTAAATAAATTAAGAAAATATCTGTGATACCTAGTTTTTCATTAAAATTAAACCTAAAACTAAAAACTGATAAAAACTGAATTTTATTTATACGTTTAAAATTTGTAGGTGCCTGTAAAAGGTTAGTTCTATTTATGAAGACCTAATAAAAGCTGTGTTTCTTCTGAGAAGATAATAACCTAGTACTACCTACTAGCTCAGCTACATATTTTCCTACTTTATCGCTTTCAAAGAAACAGCTAAGAGTTACATTGGGCGCCCCAGCATTTTGCCGTCCTAACTCTACGGCGGCCCTGTGTCAATGCATTTGTGCTAGTGTAACTCACACTATTTTGAAAAAAGCCTCACTGTTTCCTCGATATGCCCCTTCATGTACTTCTTATTCTTAGGATTGAACCAACACTTGAATCTTTTCACGCTACACATATTATTTAGGGGGTTGGGTATTGTAGAATTAGGGAAAGCATTGATCAACATTAACCTGGCGATCGTAACTGGAGACCGCACATCGATTGTGCTTATTAAACCTTCCCGTGGTAACTACCAGGTACCAGTCATGTCTATCTAGACATGGCTTGCAAAACTTATTAGCGAGATTCTTGAACAAAAGGAAAATAGTAAATATGTCGGTCGGAAAGACTGCATTCTCAGAAGCTTTACCTGAGCCCCTCAGAAAGAGGACGGCGGATGAATTCACTACGCTATATCAACAGTGTCGTCGACGCTCAGGATGACAGACACCTAACTTGAGCTACTTCGACTTTACTTTAAGCTGAGGACAGTAAGTATTTTTCACGCCAAGCCAGTGTATTGAAAAAGATATGGTGGCTGATGAAACCTTTATGACCAACGGCAGCTCTCGCATCCCACATCCGGGTTACTGGCACCGGAATATTCGTCCCGCTGTCTTAGGGTCGAAGCAAGGGCCTGGCCATCCAGGTTGGGGGCTGCATAATAACTGCACGATCACGCCAAACAATGCTAGTTATGAAAGACATATAGCGCCTCGGATAATGAATACTCTATACAGGCCTAACTACGAGCAGTTAGTTGGAAAATCCATCTTGATCCTGCCACGGCATAGAGCAACATTTTCCTACCCTTAAGATGGAGTACAATAGCGTACCAACGCGAACCACTCAACTGGACATATATATAAGCCACCTCTAAAAAGAGGAAGTGAGCCCTTTCGAGAGTCCTATTCACGGATGCTCAGCCAAGGAAAGTGTATCCACGACGTCCGAGAGATGTTCGGCTAGTGCTAATCCCCCCCCCGGGCTGTTTCTTTTTATACCCTATTCAAAAGGTATATTAATTTTGACGCATAGTTTGTAACATACCTTAATATTGCTCGTAGACCCCTAAAAGTTACTATATTTATGATCAGCATCGATAGTAATGTCGATCTAGCCATGTCCGTCCGTCGGCAAAAATTAGGCCTTTAAACTGGGCCTAGAGAGCTGAAATTTTAACCATATACTCTCTAGGATCCCGAAATAATCAAGTTTACGAAGTTTTTAAATCCGCCCACAGACATAAACATATATATGATCTATGACTCCTAAAACTGCTCGGGATATAAAATTTTCAAAATCCGCCCACTAACACGCCCACAATTAAATAAAACAATTTTATTGAAAAACCAAAATTTGAGCTACGGAGTTGAAATTTATAATATATACTCTCTAGGGGACCTTTAAGCTCATGTGTAAATATTTTCAAAATCCGCCCCCTGACACGCCCACAATTTAAAATAAACTTTTTTTGCAAATCCGAAGTTTAAGCTAAGGAGCTGAAATTTATAATATATACTCTCTAGGCGGCCCTTTATGCTCATGTGTTAATATTTTCAAAATCCGCCTACCGACACGCCCACAATTTAATTTTTTTTTTGAAAATTCAAAGTTTGAGCTAGGGAGCTGAAATTTATAATATATACCCTTTTGGGGCCATTTATGCTCATGTGTTAATTTTTTTTAAATCCCCCTACTGACACGCCCACAATTAAATAAAACATTTTATTAAAAAACCAAAGTTTGAGCTAGGGAGCGTTTTTATACAAAAGCTTGGTTTTTTTTTTTTGATAAAATCCTTTAAATGTTATATAACAAAATATGTAGGTAGAGCGTTCTTAACAATTCAACCATACTAAGACTTTTGTCACACCCATTTATGAGGGATATGAATAAGAATAGGGTATCCAACAGTTCGCCCAAGCGGACTGTATCCCGTCCCTATGTTTTTTAATTACTTAAGTACCTACCGTTCTCCCGAACAAAAGGCCGGATGCGAGAGAGTGGCATCCACCACCCGAGAGCAACCCTCGGACAACTTACCCAATCTCCATTTCGGGACATAAGCTGCAGTCGGCGCACTAGCAGCCAAGACATAGAGGCGTCACACACATCAGCATCGGGCAGTGTCAAGAGATCTTGGCCCGAGCAGACACTTCCACTGAACTTTGGAAATTAAAGTGCTTATAGGTACATACTTATTGCTGGGTAATTATAAAAGAATAATGGTAGAAACAGATCAGCACTTGAACTTCGACTTCAACTTTAACAAACACGCCGCCCGTTTTGGAACCAATGCTTTTTTATGGGATGGAACACATTAGCTCCTCAACCTCAACTTCGACTTCAACGTTAGACCTCAATCGTACTTTCAAAGTTGAAGTCCAAATTCCGCTAACCTTGCGGGGATGTTTTCGTTTTCCCAACATGCAAATGCTTATATTTTGAGCGAATTTTCTCTCTTGCTGCTGCTGGTATATATTTTGGCATAAGGTCCGTTCGCGAACTAATATGCAAACGTAAATTTATAGGTCCGTTCGCGAACTAATATGCAAACGTAAATTTATATAAACTTTCGTGCAAAACTAGACAATCGCGTTCGCGTACTGAGAAAATGGTAAAAAGATGAACGATAGAAAAATGTACTTTCTTTCATTTTTCTTCACACAGAATGTTGTGTAGTTTCGTTCATTTTTCTTTACACAGAATTTCAAAACAGTGGATTGCTACTTTTCAAGCCAAACTTTGACGTTTTCCATCTTTTTACACAAAAGCCTTCGCGTTCTTTTCTTTGAAATGAGAGGATTCTCTCTCGATTTTGGAGATTTGACAGTTTTCATTTTTCCACACATAAAGTACGCGAACGGACCTATTATCTTAATTCAAAATTGCATCCAAATCGTTAGAGCCTTGTCCGAGAAACACTCTGAGTGTGTTCGGTAGGTTTGGAGGGATTGGGATGGTTGCGATTCAAAAATGGCAAATTTGATCGTGAGTTATTTTTGCACTGGAGCAGGGCCATATCTTCCTGGATATGACGCAGGTATCTTGGTTGCTCCATCTAGTGTTCGCAGTGAAAGGTAGTACTGGTATATTTTTCCTATGACAGCACCTGTGGGAGGAGCAACTCTCTCTGCAAGGGAGCTGCCAAGGGTAGAGCCGTACCTTGCTAACGCATCGACTTTTTCATTCCCCCCTATGTTACTATGGACGGGAACTAAGAGGAGAGTGATGTTGAAGTGGTCTTAGACAACTGATTGCATCTTTACATTATGCGACTAATTTGGATAATATGGAGTATGAGTCGAGAGCTTTTATAGCTGCTTGGCTGTCAATAAAGATGGCAGCATCTCTCTTGGTAATGGGAAAAAGAATGAGTATCCTACAAACCTCTCTGATCGCTAGTATTTCCGCGTGGAATATACTAGAGGAATCCGGGAGTCAGAATGATTTGGATATGTTCTGTTCCGCTGAGAAAACACCCGCGCCGAATCCGCATTCCATTTTCGAACAGTCGCAGCAAGTTCCCCGGGTACAAGGTTAAGCACCTTACTGTGACCCTAGGGTTTAGATGGCCAGAACCCTGATTTCCTGAGCCTTACTGCGATACGCGATGCAGTAAATCTGATGCGAAGGTCGAGAGTTAGGAGCTTTACAAGTACACTAAGAGCATCGGTCGGACTCTACCGAAGAGCTCCGGTTGTCCCAATGCCAACTGACCTCTGGACTAGACTGAGTTCAGTGGTTGGATCTAGGATAATTCATAGATTTTTAGCTTCGGAAGATAAGGAGAGTGTTTGGTTATTTACTTTATTGAGGTTAAAAGTCGGTACCTTGTAGTTGGTGGTTAAGTTTTGCTCGGATCCACGCTGAGGCCACAACTTGTAGGCCATGCGCTTACCTTTATCAAAGCCCTCTCTGTGTTCTCACCTATCACAGAGGGGAACATCCCAGATACCAGAATAATCACGTCGTCTGCGCACGCGACTGTTTTGATTCCAATGCTGTTGAAGTCTTTCAGAATTTTATCAATGACCATGAGCCATAGTAGGGGCCCCTTGGGGCGTTCCTCTTTGTACAGTCTTGGCTATAATGGTGTTACCAATTTGGGCCTGAATTATAATGGTTTTTAGCACGGATATAGGTAATCCGTCTGCTAACATAATCCTCTACACCCGTCGTGGTAAGAGATTCTTGAAAAGATTCAGTAAGGGCGTTGTTGAAGGTACCTTCAATGTCTTAGAAGGTATAGCTAGCCTGCACTCTTTGTGGTGGATAGATCTTTCGATCGTCTGCACACTTCATGCAGGGCGGTCTCCGTGGACATGCCCGATAAAACCCTTTATTCTAGCTCTTTTTTCGGGGTTGTGGGCGAACATCAAAATACTTTAATTTCGATGTTTGCCCATATTCAAAGCAAATTTAATGTGAAGCTTTAATTTATAGTCCACTTTTTCCTACGCAAAAGGTAATTTAAGATAATTCCAATTCCACGCACCATTTTTTAATAGTTATTTGTTGTTTGGATGCGTATTACTTTAAACTATTATTGATGATAAAAAAGTATTTACTGTGCTTAAAACATCATTACAGTCTAGCTTGATTTAAATTTACAATTTGATTTGTTTCATTTTTCGAAGTGCACTCTTTACTCTTATTGAACATAGACACATGATTATGAAAAAAACAATCCCTTTATTCTACTCCTCACGCTTGAAATAGCGTTTTCCTCCAGATTTTTCCCACAGTCGCACATCCTTAATGACAATATCGTGTGACACAGATTTACACATGTCGTATACCGTCAGTGCCGCAATTGACACTGCTGTTAGGGCTTCCATTTCGACGCCAGTCTTCCCCGAACAATTCACCTTAGCTGTGATTATCACCGAATGATCCACCTTACTTAGCTTAGCACTCACTTTCACTGAAGATAAGAAGATATTATGGCACAACGGAATAAGTTCGGCAGTTCTTTTGGCTCCCATTATACCAGCGATTTGTGCTATTGAAAGAACGTCACCTTTCGTCATATTATTGGCATCTATGAGGTTGGCTATCTGTGGCCCAACATCTACAACAGCTCTTGCAGTAGCTTCACGATCAGATGTGATTTTGCCGGAAACATCAATCATTTTGGCTTTGCCTTCGTCGTCTATATGACTCAAGTGGCAGAAACGTTTTTGAGTGATAAGTTGCGGCGAGATTTTCGAAAGAATTGAGGTTCGACGAGCTTTTGTTCGGTTGGAATCCGTGATCCATGGTGATAGTAAAGAATTATGGAAAACTAAAATAGAAAAGTAAAAAACTGTTAAATTGGATATAAAATAAGTGGAGTGCAATATGTGTGTTGAAATGATTATTCACAAATGAGAATCTGAATCTGAAGTCTTTATATAGGTGTGAACTTGTGACACCTTCCGAACTAACCTTAATTGGTCTAAACATTTAAATCTATCAATCGACGAATACTATCCGCCGATTAGTATCATCGGACGATTTTCCATTCGTGTTAAATTCAGCATGCCTATAAAAATTATAAATATTTTTTTAAATCATAAACAAATCAAACAGAAGGAGACGGTTTATCGAATTGCTTTTGGGTAAACCACTGACTCTGCAATGTTAACGGCGCAAACAGTACTCAGCCGTCACATCAGACATCAGAAAGAATTGCTAGAAATTTGAATGTAGCGTTGAAGCTGTTGGGGAAGTTTTTGTAAATCGTCAACATTTGGTTTTTGTGAGCTTACGGATCGTACCGATAGATGATACATTTTAACAGTATGACGTCTTGCCAAATTGGTAAAAGTGCTTGAAACAAACAAACAAAGTTCTATATTTCTGACATTCTCCCGGGTCTTTTTGATGTGACCACATACATAGTCTGTTGCCGCCTTAAAACATATTTGATAACTAGACCACCCCTTGTCTTACCAGCATGTTTATTCTTCTTCCGTTTCACAGCTACGGATATCAATTCAACTAACTCTTTCTCAGAGCATTTGCTGCGAATCGCATCCCTAAGAGAAAATTCCGTATTCCCGAACAGGCAGACCTGTAATTCAATTTAAATTTATGAAAGCACATAATAAATCACATCTCCCAGCCCACCTTGATGTTACCATCCGCGGTCAATCTCAAACGATTGCAAGTTCCGCAAAAGTGTTCAGTCATTGAGGTGATGAAACCGACCTGCCCCACGTATCCTGGCACAGCAAAAGCCTTTGCTGTGTCATTTGGTCCATTTGGTAGAGCTTCAAAATTTGGCCATGTTTTTTTGATAACATCAACAGTTTCCCTGATAAAATACAAACATACAACTATCCTTAAAATACACATGTTTTAACTCACTTATAGGACATCAATCGATTCGTTTCCCATTTATTCCCGCTGAAGGGCATATATTCAATGAATCGTACATCGACATTGCGGTCCTTTGTGAACTCGACAAAGTCGCAGATTTCGTCTTCATTAAAGTTCTTCATTAGGACACAATTGATTTTGGGCTTGTATCCCAACTGGATGGCGAGATCAATGCCAGCAATGACACGTTCCCAACCCTTGCGACGGGTAATCTCTTCAAATTTGTCCTGCTTTAAGGTGTCCAAACTAATGTTAAGGGCATCAAGACCAGCTCTTTGCATAGGAACCAGCAGTCTTGTGAGAACGAGACCATTAGTTGTAATACCGACATTTTCCAAATTTGGGATTTGTTTGATTTTTTCTGAAAGTAGTAATCTTGAAATAGCTTGGAACGATTTATAAATATCTGTGCATACGAATTATATCGACAATGTCTCGTCGAATTGTTGGCTCTCCACCGGTAAGACGAATCTTACGAACACCTTGTTCAACAAATATTTTGGAAAGGTAGTAAATCTCGTCTGTTGTAAGGAGGTGTGCTTTTGGACTCAAAGGTACCCCATCGGCAGGCATGCAGTATTTACCTAGTCCAAAACGACAAAATTAATTTAGTGTTATTTATCAACGGTGTTAAATATATATATTTATATTTTTTTTTAATTTAACTTTGCCATGACTTAGGTATAGTTACAGGACCCTTATAATGGTTTGATTCGAAAGAGCAAGCTGACATAGGCATCTGCCAGACAACTAGCACATAATCTAAGTGGTGCAATGAAGTTGCGTGAGCGGGTTAAGCTATGCGGAGCAAAAGGTGCAGTCTTCTTAACCACCGAACTTATTGAGCTCAAATCAGACAATCTTTGGTATTGACCTGAGAGTTTTTCTGTGAAATTTATTCAAAATTGGTCCACCAAGGTTGCCTTGCAATTTTGTTTGTTAATAAAAAAAAACATGTATCTCTTAGTTAGGCACAGTAGATAACGAAAGCCTGGTACCCGCTTGTTTATAATATAAATTATGTAGATAAAATAGGATCAAAAAACTTCGTTTAATGACATTTTAAGAATTCAGCAATTAATTTAACTTCAAAAATAAGAAATAAACTAATATATAATTAAATTTTAATTCTTTGTTTGAATATAAAAAGCTGTAAATATTTTTGAATATAAAAAGCTGCAAATATTTTTTTAAAATTAATTTATATATAATATATATTTTTACGAATAAAATTAGGTACCTAATAAATTCAGATTTGAGTCCGCGTAATTTTAAATACAATTATATTTGTTAATAAATGGATATTTAATTACAGGGATATTCGTGTATCTTATTATACGTTTAGGTGAGGAGTAAACTGCGAACTGCGAATACCCGGCGATCTTCGATTTTAATTTCAGCCTTCCCCGGCAAAACGGGGCCGTGGCTTCGGCGGCTTCATTTCGCAAATACTCGTGGAATCATTCATTTATAATCACTACAGACAGGCAGATGCCTCTGTAATCACATCAACCTCTGGTGTTGGTGTTGGGCAACCAGAGGGTAAATCTAGTCGAGTAGCCATTCGAATCTAGACGGCCGACAATTTTTGTGCTGAAAAGTAAGGAGCTGCAATGTAGGCACCATCCAAACTAGATTGTGTCAGAAAAGCTGAAAGGGATTTATCCAACACATTCTCCCTTGTTGACACCTGCAGCGTGATATCCGATCTATCCAGATGCTTTACCATTGGGAAGAGTCTAGTCGGGCTATAAATTCAATAACAAGGTGGGTATGTAAGGCTCAGTGGTTTTCTGAACAGAAGCTTCAAAAGAGCATTAAGGAGAAACGTAGAGAGAGAAAGTGCTCCCAACTTCGCCGACAAAAAAAAAAAAATAAAAAAAAAAAAAAAAAAAAAAACTGGCTGAGCTGGATCGGAATCTGCGCTCGTAGGACCACAACCTTATTGCAGAGTCAATTGGCTGTTCCTTTAAGGCTTATTAAAGATTGGGAACAACAGCTTCGTTTTAACCACATCGAAAGTGTCACTGGTTTAAGACAATCCAAACGTCAAATTAAGCTTTACTCCAACAACGATATCCTTTTGCTTAGTAGGGAAAATATTATGAAGCTGGGGGGCTTTCTCACAGGCCACTGCGACTTGAAATATCAGCTCAACAAAATGAATTTGTGTCCGGAGACAGAATGCAGGCTCTATATGGAGGATGAAGAAACCTCTGAACACATTTTCTGTGAATATCCTGCACTTCAGTAGTTGAGACGACGTATCTTCTACAGGGAGATACGTTCACAGGTAAGAAACTCTGCCACTCAAGATATAGTGACCTTCACTTATCTTTTAGGTAAACACATCCCTTTTTTATACAAATGATCTTTGAAAATAGAGCTAAAAAACGAGATTAGTTTAAAAAAAAGTAGCAAGATTTTACCGAACTGCAGGCTGAGTAAAAACTGAGTAAAAACTTTTATTTTTATTTATTTATGGAAATCCCATTACTCAGTCTTGGTAACCGTCCATTGTACCTACTACCAGGCAAATATCCTCTTTTTGGTGTAGAGGTTGGTGCCATTCGTTTCTCTCCATTAAATGGGTGGTGTATGTTATTGTTGCCTATTGGGATTGAACCTGCACCGCACGGTAACAAGCGAACACACTAACCTCTACACCGTCCCCACCCTTAAAAAAACGACTTAGAACTTACTTTACTAATACCTTACGATAATTCATTTTGAAAAAGCATTTAATAGGCAACCAAGACTTTACCGAAACTTTGGAAAAAATTCTTAAAATGAAAAAAAGCTATTGAAAAACAACGGCCACATTAACAATAAAATACTATAACAGTTTTTAAAGACAGAAATATAAAAGGTTTTCCTCTATCTAAAGCGGCCCTTACACGGTCAATCGAATGACATCAATCACTATCATGTGTTTGTGAAAATGTATCTGTATGAGTCACACACATTTGGTGAAGTCTGGGCCCTCATCACGTAAGGCTGACGATATCGTTTTCGACATCGACTTCGATAGCAATGCTTCACGTAATACTCGCGTCTGAATGATATCGTTATGACGATTCAATATTTACTTCACATAACTCACAAAACGTCAAAACACTGTCGTCGAGACGATAGCATTTGCGCGATAGTTAATGAGGTATCGCCTTACATATTTTGTACACTATTAAAGCCCTTTCATGGTTTTTAAAGTAAACAATCGGCTTTAGATCTTTTCTTTATATGCTGCAGATTGTTATTAATGCAATTTATTATAAATAAGAAACTCTATTTAAACAAATATATGTATCCGGTGACATTAAAAAAGTTTCGGACATGAAACAAATTTGCCACAGTGCAATCGCATGGACGACAATCGTCCGCAAAGTTACGTGATGAGGGCCCTGATTGACGAAATCAAAGCAAGTTTGATTTTGCATGATGAACGTCATGCTGGGCCCTCATCACGTAAGGCTGACTATCTCGTTTTCGACATCGACTTCGATAGCAATGCTTCACGTAATACTCGCGTCTGAATGATATCGTTATGAAGATTCAATATTTACTTCACATAACTCACAAAACGTCAAAACACTGTTGTCGAGACGATAGCATTTGCGCGATAGGTAATGAGGTATCGCCTTAAATATTTTGTACACTATTAAAGTCCTTCCATGGTTTTTAAAGTAAACAATCGGCTTTAGATCTTTTCTTTATATGCTGCAGATTGTTATTAATGCAATTAATTATAAATAAGAAACTCTATTTAAACAAATATATGTACCCGGTGATGTCTTCAGTGAGTAAGCGAAGACAAAAAGTTTCGGACATGAAACAAATTTGCCACACCGAAAACATTCGTACTAGTTCGCTAACAAGGGATATTAAAGAATAGAATATTAATAAATATTTTTGACAAAAAAAACACAGCAGCTATAAACAAATCTCAGCAGTCAGTTTTCTTCGTTTCTGACGTTTAATTAGATTATATGTTGTTTTCAGTGTTTCTCAAACTGTAACCAAACGAGAGTGATGGACGACACGAGAACGATTGTGTTTCGTGAATCAAACTATTGACGATAGCGTTCAGTGCAATCGCATGGACGACAATCGTCCGCAAAGTTACGTGATGAGGGCCCTGATTGATATGTGTAAAGGGGCCCTTACACGGTCAATCGGTCGACATCTTGCATCGTGTATATGTGGATTGACGCTACCCCTTACACAGTTCAATCGATTGACGTGAAATTTTTAGTTTTTGTGAGTTTTCGTGGTGTACGATGATGTGCGATGAGTGAAACGGACGATTGTATTGCATATATTGCTCTTGCACATTGCATAAAGAGGAACGTATTTATTTTTCTGATGACATCCGCTTTTTGTGCATCAGGATTCTTTATACTTTTGCAGTAAAACTTCATATTGTTGCATTTTTTGTTTCGGTCGCTATAATCTTTTACTTTGACATCCCATAAACTCGGTAATGACCGATATGTGTCAATTAATTCCGATACAAATGCTCGGTCATCATGTTCCTTCAATTTTCCGCTGCCGCCAGACATGTTTTCGCTTCCGTGACACGAGACACAATGAAGTAATTACGTCAATAGCACACATTGAAAATAGTCAATTATCAATTGTCGGTTGATCTTCGCAATAAGGCTCATTATGAAGTTTTACTGCAAGATTATAAAGAAAAGTATCCTGATGCACAAAAAGCGGATGTCATCAGAAAAATAAATACGTTGAGAACGAATTTTCGGAACGAGCTAAAACGTTTAAATGAATTAAACAAAAGCGGATCCGGTGTTGATAATTTCAGTGAACCAACTCTTTGGCATTTTAATGAAATTAGTTTCATTAAAGACAGCGGATCTCCGTGTTCATCTCGCAGCACAATTCAAGAATATATTGCAAGAGCAATACATATATGCAATACAATCGTCCGTTTCACTCATCGCATATCCGTACACCACGAAAACTCACAAAAATTTGTAAGGGGTAGCGTTAATCCAAACATACACGATGCATGATGTCGACCGATTGACCGTGTAAGGGCCCCTTAAGCCTAAATTACTTCACAAAAGTCTAATAACGAAATCTCAGAAAACTATGATATCTATGGGTATCTATCTAATAGTAAACATTTAACTCCCTAGAATTATATAAGCGCTAGTCAGCGCATATACTATGTATATATGACACAAGAGTGCTATTATTATGTATTATTCACCTGATCAATTTAATTAAACATATCTTTATAAACATTTTAACAATTTTTGAAGTACTTACAGCGGAAATTACATCGTTCTGTCAGCGAAATGCGCAGGTACGTATGATTACGTCCGAAAGTATCTGTTAATGGTCTTACCACCCCTTCCCCATTCTAAAGGATGAACAAATTGTTTATCAACAAAATAACAATCAATGAGAAAGCAATTGCTGTTTCGGTGAAGCGGAGAGTGTGTACCTTTTCCACAGCAACAGGTTGGTTTTCGACTCCCGACTCAGCGATATGCGGTTTCGATGGTTGATTACTGACTGTATTAGTGACTGGCGAAGTGGAAAATTTACAATTCAGCTGTAATTGATGTTTAATTGCTCGAAATAATGACGCATATGTGTTCTTTAATGTTCCCATTTCGCGAACTTGTACTCAAATCACGGTTACCAAATATAAATAGCTTTATCTTCAAAAGTTTAATCAGGAGGGACTAGGATTGTTTTAAGATATAAAATATACTTTGCCGTTTATCTGATTCGCGTTGTATATTCTAGACGAGTTATCGACGCGGATAATATTAGATAGGCATGTACCTCAAATTGACGCGAGTCCCAACCACTGGGAACGTCAGTGACAGACTGAATATATGTCTACCATACCGGTATCATAATTATAAGCATGGCAATGGCAATTTGGCATGGCATATGGAGAGGAGATCCAAATACAGCCGAATGAATGGGTTTCAGTTTGACTGGCTGCTTATTTTCAGTGAAGCAGCTGATAAGTGGAGAGAAGTTGGACGGTTTGACGTCGGCGCACAAAATTAATCTAACAAAAACAAATCAAGCTGATGTGAACCGTAACAACAATAAGAGAATTGCGTGTGAGTGGGTATATTTGTGTAAGTACATATTATTATAATTATAGTCTGGATGTATTATTTCTTCTTTTCAGAGTTTTTTCCGTTAAAAATTTTGGTAAGTACCACTGAAGTTAAAGTAAGTGAAGCCCCTACTTCATAAATCATATATACTAGATAATACATATTTCGAAAAGTTTCGATTGACGTTTTGTATATTTATAAAAGCGGCACCACACGAATAGCACCATTATATCCTTTCAAATTTGAACTGTTGTGGAACGCAGGTTTTTTTTAATTCAAATCACGAGGTTAAATGAAACAAATAGATACCTATGTAACAGAAAAATAATGATATGAGTACCAATTCGGCACATTTTGTGCGCATTATGAGAAAACTCTTAAAAATAAGAACGGAATCGGTAAAAGGCTGTGGTTTGGGTTTCAGTCGCAAATAGCATTACAGAATAGTAATGTATATAATAGAAATGCATTTATTTATTATTAATATTAATATTATTATTTTTGACGAAATTCCTGTTCAGGGACGGGTTAGGAATATCACCGCAGCACCCTCCCGCAAACCAGCGACTATGAGGGCAAAGCACTTCCATCCAGTTTTAACATTCAGGTGAGCCTAGCGACCGAATTAACATCTAAAAACTCTCACAAGTGTGCATGCGAATACTGCAAATCACCGCATGTCGTAAAATGAAAATCAAACAAAAATCAGCATTTGATTTAAGTACCTAAAAAAGTGATCCGAAAGTGAGCGGCCGGCTGAGTTGTATGAGGTCAAACCGATGAGCCCCAGATGCGGACCAGTAGGGAGGGAGAGGAGTCCCTTTAATTCGGACTGTTAGGAAAAAAAGAATTATTATTTAGCTGAAAGTCAAAATTAGCACAGCCTTTCTCAATACACTTCTAAATCTTGTATTAATTAATACCTAGTTCATGCAATAAAGGGTCTTTCATTAAGGACTTGACAACTTCTTTTTTATATAAAATGCAAATTACTTGAGATATGAAATTATTAGCTTGAATTACTATCAAAACATTTATGAATCGACTTGGACTTCATTCATACTCGTATGTACACCACTGGAACATATGCAGCAATCGATACGTTGAACCCAAATTTCGATGACTCGGAACTACTGACTATTTCTCGTTCAATATTGGCTCTGAGCTCCTCCAACGTTGCCGGCTTGTTGACATACACCAATGATAAAAAAAAGTCTAGAGGCGGTAAATCAAACGATCTCGGCGGCCAATAGACGGGTCCGCTTCTAGGGATAACACGTTCACCGAACTAAAACTTCAATAACTCGATTGTTGCACCCTTTGTGTGGGTTGTGGCATCGTTTTGTTGGAACCACATATCACTGATGTCCAATTAATGCAATTGCTCAAAGAAATAACGTTCCAACATGTCTCTGTAGCGAATACCGTTTACCGTAACGTGACGGTCATTTTCATCGACAAAAAAACGGCCCAATGACGCCACCGACATGAAAACCGCACCAAACAGTGCTGTTCCATGAAGCACATGAGGATTCTTATTCTTACCAAAAAACCAAAAATGCGCTTCATCGCTGAAGATGATTTTGCGATGAAATTCTTCATTTTCTTCCATCATATCCAGAGAACAATTCGTTCTTCAGTCAGTTTGATCTTGTAACGTTGTAGGCCAAGATCCTTATGCAAAATTCGTCTGGGAGAGGTCCAATTCTGGAGAACGCCGTGAAATTGACTGATTTAACTGGTTTTCGATAGACGCCCCTACGGCAGCAATATGCTCCACACTTCGAGCAAAAGGTAGTCTCGCTGGGACGGAAACATCAGGCAGCGAATATTGTGACTCAAATTTGTTCACTAGACTATGAATTGCTGTCTACTGGGACGAGAATTACGGCCGAAAGTTGGCGTTAACGCTCTTAAAATTGAGACCACTGGCTCGGAATTTCGGTAGTAAATTTTAATTATTTGTAAATGTTGTTTTTTCGTCTATTTCACATGATGAAAATGTTGATTTTACTGAATATTTTGACATTGACAAATCGGTAATAGGCTTAAGGGTGCGTTCACATTAAAAGTTTGAAGTTGTCAAGTCGCTAATGAAAGACCCTTTATATTTGTTAATGTTTTTGGTAGTTTTAGTCTTACTATAGTTTTTTTGATCAAGCTTGTCTATGGTTTACATTACTCAGTTTAATAGTTGCCTAGCAACCACTTGACCGAAAGGACACCACTAACAGTAGTTACGTTCAACCCTGGAAGTACATGCTTATTTGTTGTACGTAAAGGACATGCTTCGTCGAATCGACGGCATTGAAAGCGGCCATTCAGGTGACCTATGCACCAGGAGCTTTGAAAGATGATTGGTTGCAATAACTAACTTCGATTAGCATAAGGAAAAACAACAATAAATTGCTTTTATATCCTATTCCAAAAAAAATATATTATATTCCATCCGGAAATAATAGTCAGTACAGTGAAGATAGGACGTTTGCTTCTCCCTCTGGCTATAATGATTTACATAAAACTTGTCTCTATTTAATGCTCTCTCAGGGTTGACATAGCTTCCAATATTGACCGTCACACATTTTTTTTTTGTTCATGTCCATAAGCGTTGTACTCACTATTATTTCCGGATGGAGTACAGCCATTAACAGCATATACAGGGCCTAAAACCTAGCTTCTCCAAAAAGTTGTTTGTGCGAAGGTTAAGGGACCTACAATTTTAAGCCGAATGCAAACGGCAAATTTGAGAAGCTTCTAATGACAGTTGATACTCTTGGATGTTTTTCAGACATTCGCAAGAGGTGGGGCAGTGGAAAACAAATTTTAGATGTCACTTGGCTCCGGCGGGACTTGACCCTGAGACCGTTAGATTAGTAGTCTAACACACTAACATCCGCACCACTGCGCCCACATTTAGACTACTGAAAGTTACTATCTCTTAATGGTAATGTCGATCTAGCCATGTCAGTCCGTCGGTCTAGCCATGTCCGTCGGCAACAATTAGTACAAGTACAAAACAGTTATTTTTCACAAAATATGTTTACCATATCCTTCTAAACAATTCACCCTTATTTTTTTCCCACGCCCTCCTTATGGGGGATAGGAATAGGAATAGGGTATCCAACAGTTCGCCCAAGCAGACTGTACGTAGCCTTTCGCTTTGTTTTGTATAACATTTTACTTCAAATGTTATAATAAGCAAACGCCTGTACACAAAAAAACCCTGCCTCCCTCAATGGCGGAAACTCTTTTAGTGAACTTTCTTCTATAATGATCTCAATGATCTAACCAACACTATCATTAAAAGTCTCATATGGTAAATGGAAAACCTCTAACTCGTTCAATGAGTAATGTGCAATAAGATCCACGTGATCACAGAAAGGACCTTATACTGGCCTAAGTGTTTCGGTTTTTGCCGACTGCCCCTTCAACGTAATCTTATCTAATCTCAGCATCGGACTACCATCCAAGTTATTTTAATGATGGTTAACATCAGTGAAATGAAGGCTTTTGCTAAAACGCAATGTAGTCGTAAGCTTGTTTAAAACCCCTAATAAAATAAATAAATAAAAATAAATATTCGGCATAAACGGTACATACCTACAGGTCCTAAAACCTAGCTTCTCGAAGCATTTGCTTGTGCCAAGTGGAAGGGACCTACAATTTTAAGCCGAATGCGAACGTCAAATTTGAGAAGCTTCTTATGACAATTAATACTCTTGGATGTTTGTCAGACGTTCGCAAGACGAATAAAGTTTAAAACCTCCACTGAGCTATAATTTTCTCGATAATACTTGTATGCGTAAAAACGTATCATAGCATCATCATCATACATTATGTGGCAGATTATTTTTAAGCCAGCTCGTCTCCTTTCCATACAAGTTCTCGGTAAACTAGTTTGGGTGGTCCAGGACAGCGATACCCTCCAAGCTGGTCGAATTACCGCCGGCCCGGAACGAACATAACTGCAAAAGTTTAAACATTGTTCTCCGTTTAAGATACCGATTGCAACTTCCTCCTCTAGTGCATAAGAAGCGAAAAATTGCTCCCGGAAATCCCTTAAAATTGGACATATTGCTAGAAAGTGTAGTACATCTTCCCTTACTCTTATATTGCAGATATTGCACAAAATTGGCAGTTCTGGTCTGTGCGGTATATAATTCAACTGAACCAACTCTCCTCTCATTTTGAAAATAGTGCTTATTTCATCCGTCGTAAAGCAGTTTAAAAAGTAAGTTCGTTCTTCAAGGTGGTATTTTATTTTGCTGCAGTACAACCTATATTGTGAAGATTGGGCTCCACTAACATATATCTGATATATAATATTGCCAGTTTTTTTTAATAGTATATCAAATTGGTGTAATATTAAGGGTTACTCCACATTCTGACGCAAGACGCTCCCATTCTTCCACTAGATTGCCTCTTGTTCTTTGATGTGCGTAAATACTTTTTTCGGTAGCTTTTCTTCCTCCTGCGCCATCACGCTACCTATATATGATTAAAAAGCATTTTTAATGTGTTCAGAAACCCGTTTCTAATTGAAGCATATAGTTGGGTGTACTACTAGGCAGTCTAAATATTCGTTTAAGAAAGTATCGCAGGAACTTCTCAACAGTATCCCCACACTTGGGCTCCATACAAGAGAAATAGCTTTGCTTTGCACTATGGCTGACTTGTTTGTTGTTGATGCATTTTTCCCAAACTGAGCAGATTGCGCGCTTACCTTCAGACAATTTCTTTTGAAGATGTTTATTCATGTTTAAGCTAGGGGTAATCAGGACTCCTAGGTTTTTATTATGATAAAAACAAAGTTCCTGAAAGCATGCCACGGAATTGAACGATTAAGACCGGAAAACAACCCTTTGTTTACAAAATTAAAAATGCAAATAAAACGATGGAAGGCAGATAGCAGCAAAAGATACGAGTACTTTAAACTGACATAAATTTGTGAGAAACTGCGTACAGGTTAAAATGAAACTCCAGTTATGCTGAGGACATGGAAGTACCTAAGGAAGCAATACCACTGGCTATAGCAAAGGAACTGTTCTCGTATTCGGTATGCACAAGCGATTTTTTTTTCTAACGTTAAAGGGATTAAGATAGCTGCCAGAATGCATTGCCGTGCAGGGATGAGCGACTGAGATGCAGATACAATTTCAAGGCAATTTTAACATTCAGGTGAACCTAGCGACATATTTAACATCGCATGCAAGTCCGAGGGTTGACTCTGCTAGAGATCACCGGTACCTTAAAAGAAGACTAACAAATAATCAAGCAGGCCCAAAAACTCCTACATCAAATAAATGCAATACAATCAACATTTGATTATAAATTAAACCTGCCTTCGAAAACAGGAGGCCTGCCGATGTTTACTGAACCTTACAGGTAAAGATGCAGAAAAGTGGGAGGGATATGGCCCCTTTAATCCGGATCATAACTTCGATGTTTAGGAAGAAGAAGAAAAAGAAGAAGAAGAAGAAGAAGAAGAAGAAGAAGAAGAAGGAAAAGAAGAAGAAGAGGTTCAACAACTAAAGTGATCATATTTTCAATTGGAACTAAATTCATACCGGAAATCATGGCGCTTAAAGAAGTCATATCGTGGCTGAAGAGGAACGTTATATCCGCTATGGACATCCCGATCTTCTCAAATAGCCAAACTGTGCTCAAATCTCTGGTTTCTGTCTCCACAAACTCCATCGTAGTCCGTGACTGCCGATCATCTCTAGTGGAGATGGCAGAGCAATTTAACATTCACCTATGCTGGGTGCCAGGACATACAGATATTCCAGGGAACTGTAGGGCGGATGAAATAGCTAGAAAAGGAACCATACTGCCCCTTATAGCTGATAAAGGTCCCTGAGGCATCCCAATTGCTACATGCAAACTCATGTTTATGAGGGAGGCCATTGAGAGAACTAACTTTAGGTGGACAAGTGGCAACATTTGTCTAGAGACAAAACAGATTTGGCCAAAGCTGAATCTGAAACGCTCTAAGTATTTGTTATCTCTGAACAGACTGTACATTGGTGCTACAATTGGTGTAATCACTGGACACTGTCTCATAGCCAAGCATGCAACAAGGCTTGCCGTCTATACAAATGATTTCTGCAGAACCTGCATGGACGAGGAGGAGGAGGAGACTATTCTCCACATTCTCTGCACATGCCCTGCTCTCTCTCAAAGACGACAACTCCATTAAGGATCTTTCTTTTACAATGATCTCAACGATCTCATAAACATCGACATCAAAATTCTGTCTAGCTTCATCGAAAGCTCCAACTGGTTCAACGTGTAGGAAGAAGATAGATCCGTATAATATCACAATGGACCATTTCATTGGTCTAAGTATGTTGGCCTCTGCTGACTGCCACTATAACCTAACCTAACCTAACCTACTGATTAAGTAAATTAACGCTCATTTCTGGTGCAGACCTCTAGTCTTCAAATTACCTAACTCGATTGGGACCACAAGTGGTGTTATCTTGAACTCGGTGTACTCTATGTAGTTGGCATTTGAAATGGGTACATGTTTTGCTTGAAACAAGTTCATATGTACATACCCACGTGAAGGGAATAATGCAAATAGTGTACTCATTTTGTTATAAGGTGAGAGTACTGTGCATTTTTTTGTTTGTCTGTTGCTCTTGCTTTAAGAGTGCACTTGCTTCTTGTAATTGCAATAATGGAGTACATTGAAGTGCTATACTCTATTGATATAACTAAACAAGATAACGCTATGTAGAGATTCGCATCGTGCTTTGTTGCATGGTCGTCATGGGCCGCAACAACATGTCTATTGTCCATCACATGAGATCTTTCAAAATTGTACTGAATTGTGTTTCGTTGTGACGCGATATTGATGTCGGCTCGTTAACGCATTTCTCTATGTTATAAAATATCCATTTTGGATTTGTCGAATGTGAAGATGCAAATACTAGCACTGAAATGTCCTTCACATCTACCCACAAGCCTGATGTTTACCTCGAATACCATTGTCAGTTGTCGAAAACGCCTTTTGTCGTTTCCTGAGTCGTGTCGGTTTTCAATCGACCCGCCGCCGCCGCCGGCCGTAGTAGATTCGTACACGACTAAATTGTACACAACTCAGAACTCAAAAGGAAACTAAGGAGGGCAAACAAATAAAAGTAATTTGGCGAGCAAATTCAGTATTTAATTTATTCACAGATGTTGGGGCAAAAGGAGGTGAAGCTGCGCGAGTTTCATGCGGACTATATGAAAATTACGCGTTTGTGTTGGATTGGATTTTCGAAAGTACAATGGTCGCTCGGTTTTGTTGGAATTTTTGACTGCCTTGATTATAACTTGAGATAATTTTAATGAATTAAATGCATTAAAAATTGTACATTTATTTTGTCAACGTCAAAAAATAGATAAAAATTAAATGAATTAATTTTTTTTTATATTAATATTCAGTTTCATGCGGACTATATGAAAATTACGCGTTTGTGTTGGATTGGATTTTCGCAAGTACAATGGTCGCTCGGTTTTGTTGGAATTTTTGACTGCCTTGATTATAACTTGAGATAATTTTAATGAATTAAATGCATTAAAAATTGTACATTTATTTTGTCAACGTCAAAAAATAGATAAAAATTAAATGAATTAATTTTTTTTTATATTAATATTCAGTTTCATGCGGACTATATGAAAATTACGCGTTTGTGTTGGATTGGATTTTCGCAAGTACAATGGTCGCTCGGTTTTGTTGGAATTTTTGACTGCCTTGATTATAACTTGAGATAATTTTAATGAATTAAATGCATTAAAAATTGTACATTTATTTTGTCAACGTCAAAAAATAGATAAAAATTAAATGAATTTTTTTTTTTTTTTATATTAATATAAGCACGTTTTGTCAACGAGACTCATTGTAAGACTGTTATCTCCTCCATTAATGAAGTAAGAACTTCTGACTGTTTTTATTAGTTATTTTTGATTTTATTTTAAACGTTTAACTTGATCAATGGAGTGAACATTTTGAAAATAAATAAAATAAAAAAAAATATCCACCAAAAATGAATGCGCGTGGTTGTGTGCGTACTTCCATTCATAAGATAAGTTAATTCTGCTTCGAAAAAACATAACACAAAAAAAAGCCATTACTCGCGTTGGTTTTTCTTAGGTAAATGAAGTAAAGTCGTGCACTACAAAACTAGTACAAAAACACATTTAAAATTTTTATCAGATCTTTCAATCACAAAGTCAACCGGAAATAAGATACTTACCCCCATATTCATAAACACCAAATAGCAACGAGATAGCATTTACACATCTATTAACTTATAATTTATATTAATACACGAGTGTTAGCTTTAAATGACATGCCATAACACGCGGATAATTTAACTCATCGAATTTGGCGTATAAGGAGCGGATAACTTCGCACATTCTCAGATTGGAGTTCATGCATTCGCAAATTGAGAGGATGCACCTGCATGTGCGGAAACATTGAGAGGATGAGAAAGAACACTAAACATATAACTCTTTCCTAATGCGTTGACTCCATAGTAGTACCATTGTATTGGAACGGAATACACAGAAATGAGTGTCAACTGATGAATTATGACAGATACACTCGATTTTTGAGTATAATTTAGTAAAGTTCTGCCGTGTTTTAAGAGATAAATAGTGAATAGCTAACACAAGGAAAACATACTTTTATTAATCAGAAAAAATGTCATATGGATAAGCTTGCTATCCGTGTGCCCGCTTACAGAGTAGATAGTGCTTTTTTTTTAATAAATAGATAATCAATAAATTATAAATAAATAATAACTAAGTAATAAATAAAAAAATACTAAATAATAAATATAATAAATAAATAAATAAATAGATGGACATTACTTAAAGTTGAACTCTTACAAATAAATGACTAGATTGTGTGACCTTAAGAACTACGATAGAGAGAAGATGAATAAATAGTTACAAACAAAGTTATTTATTTACTATAGGTAAACAAATTTATGTACATACATAAACCAATAAGTTATTAGAAAATAAGTAAATAATTTAACATGTAAATAACACCAAATAGAAGGTATATAAAAAGCGAAAAATAAGTACATTGGAGCGACGAAATGCTCAACTTGCAGCTTGAAGTATTCAAATAATTTACGATGGGATTGTCGGCAAAGCTGCATCTAGTTTTGAACGTATTATTTTGTCGATTCTATTAACTATCAATTCAACATTCGCTCTTTTATGAATATCAAGGGTTGAGCGGTGCCAAGGTAAGTTTAGCATCATTTTCAACAATTTGTTTTGGGACACTTGCAATTTTGTTATATATGATGTCTTGCAGAGTCGTCCCACACCTGACACCCGTATAGCAAGATTGCTTGGAAGATTACTTTGTGCAAGATAATTTTGTTGACGGTGGATAGTAGGGATTGCCTACTTATGAATGGGTACACCATACAGATATGTGAAAATATATAATCATGTGAACAAAAAAAAACTCCACTTTTGTCTTACAGCATAGGTAAGAAAGAGAAAAAATATCCTTTAACTTCCACTCCCCTACCATTTGTTTGTGTTTTTTTGTTGAGAACTTAATAACCTTTCTAATAAATGCAATTTTTTGATAATTGTTACACGCACTAACAAAAAAATTAAATTTATGTACAACAAATGTGTGCGTCTAATTAATGAAAACCTTGCATTAATATTAATTCAAGATTTTTGCTTTCGAGATTTTTTTGAGATTTTAGTTTCAAGATTTTTTCATTCTAAATATTTTTTGTCGATATATGTATTTTCGTTTCTAAATTATTGTTTTCTCTATTATATTTCTCTTCATATCAGGGTAGACCCATTTTGGAGTCCTAAGATTTGGAACAATGTCGAGTCGATCACACGTTTTTTCAATCAAATGTTTTTTCTTCAAAGATCCCAGTTATGCAGGTGAACTAAACTTCTACTTTAACAAATAACGACAAACGCTTGGGCGAACTGTTGGATACCCTA
Source organism: Portevinia maculata (assembly GCA_949715645.1). NCBI lineage: Eukaryota > Metazoa > Arthropoda > Insecta > Diptera > Syrphidae > Portevinia > Portevinia maculata. Next base: position 84,439,558 of record OX454527.1, read on the forward strand.
TTCTTATTCCTATCCCTCATAAGTGGGCGTGACAAAAGTCTAAGTATGGTTGAATTGTTAAGAACGCTCTACATATTTTGTTATATAACATTTAAAGGATTTTATCAAAAAACACGTTCCCTAGCTCAAACTTGGGTGTTTCAATAAAATTGTTTTATTTAATTGTGGGCGTGTCAGTAGGCGGATTTAAAAAAAAATAACACATGAGCATAAAGGGCCCCTAGAGAGTATATATTATAAATTTCAGCTCCCTAGCTCAAACTTTGAATTTTCAAAAAAACGAAGAATTCATGTTGATGAGAAAAAAGAAATAATGAAAAGTAAAGCATAAGCAATTTTTACACGAAAATATACAAAAAATCAATAAAAAATTTTAAGGCTTCAAGGAGAGATACGATTTTAATTCATTTTTAAGTTTAGTTGTGTTATTTAAACTTCGGATAGAGTAGGGTAAGGAGTTTCACAACCGTGTGGAGTGAATAAAAAACTGACGCTCAGAAGTTAAGCAAGAGTACCGAGGAGGGATCAATTTAGCAGATCTGCTTGAGGTGGGATATCTTATTTTTTAAATAGAAAAATTCCAAAAACATTTTTCTCTATATTAAAGACATATTTTAACAAACAGAAAATAATTAATATATTAGCTACTTAATTAAAAATTATGCTCACCACTGTTAAAAGATGCATCACAGCTGAAGAACAAGGTTTTTGATAAGAATTCACATACAATTGCACCCTACTTGCTTAGATGTAGAATTTGAAAACTAAATATAATCTTGAACTTTTTGCCAGGTTATCTTAATAAACATAAAGGGAATTCATTGTAGTATATTTCACGACATAAAAGAAGTAAAGTTTCAAGACGGACAAACATTTCGCGAAATGTATAGAGAGGAAGATATAAATGGACTTCATCCGAGTCGACGCTTCTTTAGAACATAAGTTACACCTGCACAACAAAAAGCTACATTTAACGAAAAACGTACGTAAATACAATGAAAAAGTTCCTTAATACAATGAATGATATTTCGTTACTAAAACATCAAATAACATTTTGTTCTTTGTACTCATGAACGGACTACGAATTTAATTCATCCAATCCAAAAGGCACAGGCTTGCGGAAAATACTGAAAATCGATAGAAACAGGTGGAACATCCTCCCAAGCTGTGAAACATTCAAGAAGATGTGGGAAGAGTCTGTCAAATACAAAACCCACGAACTCCTTCCATAAAAACACAGGGAATCTGTTCCGATGTTGGTGGAAATTACATATTACTGAACATAATTTACTAAAGAACAATTGAATGAAAATGCAAATTACTGATGACGACCTTTGAAGAGGCTGAAGACGATAATACTCTCCAATTTCAGCTTGACTGCTCGACATTAGTCAAATAAGAAAAATAACTTAAGAAACTCATTTTTTACATGAGCAATTCCCCTTTTTAATCTTTTCAGGTTTCCAACAAAAGCCGAATAGCTAGAAAGGGGCTAAATGGACATCAGCGGGATAAAGAACGAAACCACAAACTTACCCTCTATAGGCGCTTTTCTTTTTTAGCTCCGAGCGGGGCACTGAGCTGTCAAAAAAAGAACTGTGTTACTTTTTTAGCTCGGAGCGCTCTGAGCACAAAATTTGTATTTCTTTTTTATCTCTGAGCTAGCTCAGGTCTCGCTCGATGAGCTCGATTAAAAATGACCGAGCACATAGAGCGAAAAGCTGAGCGCGGCTGACTTCATTCCTTATTTGTGCTTTTTCCATAGTTTATTTACTAGAAATTATAATTTAAATGGAACAATCCTTGACAAACACCAATTTCAGAAGCAATCCTGACTATTTTGAAAATTAATAGAAAAAAAATTATCTAATAACAGTTCAGTGCTCAATTCTGTTTCTTAATTAGCTCGGAGCGCTCAGGTTACGTTCAGCTCGGAGCGAGCTCTGATCGCTCGGGCCCCGCTCTGTTCCCTGCTCGGGGCCAAAAAAGAAAAACGCCTTATGTGCATCATAATGACATTAAGCTGAGTCCGACAAGGAAGCATCAACATAGGGTTACATACGATATCTCTAAAACCATAATCTGGAAAACAAAAATTGGAAAAATCAAAATCTCTTGTTATTATAATTTTTTGAGACAATGTAGGTTCGCGGGGAAAATGATTTTCACCCTTGTCTCCGCATGCCTTAGAACGCAAACTCAACTTCGTTGCTCCGATCAGGGTACGAGCTAGTTGTCTGGCGGGCGCCTATGTCAGCCTCCTTTTTCGAATTAAAGAGTATTTGATTAGCCCGCTTCGCTTCTTATAGGAATTTCAACCTTTTTTCGAATGGTTTAGCACCACGAAACTTCGTTGCTCCGCTAAGGGTTGGCTGGCAAAGGCGCTTTGCGAGTCTGCTTTTAAAAATCAAACAGTGTTTGGAAAATTTGTAAAATCTTTACCTAACGGGCTCCCGACCCTTGAAGGATCTGACTGAGATACTGCATCCTTCCATCCTCTGCGATCTCGTGCACGCTGCTTCCAGTTGTCCAGACCAAGTGGTCTGGAATTCGAGATGGCTTCGTCTTTAGAACCGAAGTTCGGTATTCCTTTCCTTCTCGATCCTGGGCGCTGGGAGGGTGGATGAACCCTTTAACTACCTCAAAGGTTTTGCTATCAACAGTGACGTTTTGTCCTAGGCGGTCGATAGATGGTCGCTTGTGTGTTGATATCATGATTTGGTTTTGTTCTCATTAACTTCACCAATTTCGTCTGTCCTTCAATCGTCGTAAAAGCCTCCAACACAGCAAGCTTTAAACGGCCGATGATGTCCATATCTTCGGACGGACAGGTGTCAACAGAAGCCAAACTGGTGCGTGCCGTTAAGTGTGTTGCAGAACCGTTCACAATGTACGTTGGATAGGGTCATATAGGTGAGATTCAACAGGGATATGCCTCGATAGATTTTGCAAGACATAGGATCGCCTTTCTTGTAGATGGGGCATATGGAGCTGATAGTCCAGTCATCGGGCATGCTTTTCTTCCACATCTACTGGGTTGATGAATTAGAGCATTAGAGCGCCCTACCAAAACATCACCTCCGTATTTGAAAAGCTCCGTTTCAGAGCCGGCGGCCTTATTGTGACTGTGACAGCTGTGACCGCTGTGACCGCTTTTACGTACGTATGGGCAAAACTTCAACATACAAAATATATGCTTCATTATTATTTCCGCGTTTCGTTATAATTTCCGCGTATGTTCGTGTGGTGCTCCGGATTGTTTTTTTTTATGATGGACCCCCATAGGTGCCGCTGGGATCGCTTTTTTGAAAATTCTTATTTATGGACCGACCGACCGGCTCAAATTTACACCATATAACCTCTAAATAAAAAGAAAGTCTTTGGCAAAATTTGGACCGGCTAGGTAGCGCTGAGGTGAACATATTTACGAAAATGCATAATGAAAATGCAGTCACACAAATTTCCGGCAGGTGGCGTTTGTTGTCAAGACTATTTCTACATTTACAAACATTTGACATTTCAGTATTACATATTTCATCTTAATATAAAAATCAATTGCCGTGCGTGTGTCATGAAAAACTCAAGGAAATTTAAGTTTTGTTTGGGAATTTTATAGGAGAATTATTAGAATGATAAAGCAATGATTTAGATGGCGTTGCGAGATAAAACTATCAACAGGTCTGGAATTTGTTTGTTTATTACTCATCGTCTTTTCTCTGAGGTTGTGTCTTTTTTGGCGAATCGAATATCGGCAAGTTGTTTTTCTCACCACGAATTGGTATTTTCGATAAAAATTGGTGTGAAAGTGAATGAAAAGTGACTTCTAAATATGTACATATATGTAAAAATTTTCGTTCCCGGTACAGTCGTCTAAAACTCGAGAATCGCTGGACCGATTGACACCAAACATGGGCAATATGTTTTTTTAGTCAGCAGGAAGGTTTTCTCTTAAGCTTAATTTCAATTAGGTCGTGATATTTCAATTTTTCGTATTTATGGTACGATTTGGTTCAAATTCACAAAATAAATTTCTTTAATAAAAATAAGTTGGCTGATAAAATTTGAACAAGTGGAAGAGTAGAGATATTTACTTAAAAACTACATTTACGGAACTTTGCTCATATCAGAATGCATAATTATGTTGAATTCTGATAGGTGGCGCTGTATTTCCACATTTGTATTTGTTGATCGATTTCGTTGTTGACATGTGAGTTAAACTTTTGCATGTAGTTAAGCCGTGCTCAGAAACAATTTCATTGAATGAAAATAAAAATCGAAGCTTCCTTCTTTCGTATTGCTGTTTGATCGTAAAAGTAAACCGACATAGGCCCCTGCTAGAGAACTAGCAGCAACCCTTGGCGAAAGAATGAAGTTGTGTGAGCGGGCTAAGCTATGCAGAGAAAAGTGCATCCCTTAAACCGCCGAAACCGATTGAGCTCAAATTATTCCATCTTTTGTATCGACCTGAAAGGGTTTCTGTGAAGTTTGGTCAAAATATGTCCACCAAATTTGCCTTGCAATTTGCGTTGATGCAGTGTTTAAAATTAAACTTGACTCCGTAAATACATGTTTAATATAACAAAATTTTGTTGTCTACTCACTAACAACTCAATTTTTGTAAGTTGTTGAAGTTATTTTTTTTACTCATTTATTTATTTATCTATCTATCCTCCTGACACCTGGTGTCATATAGACAGTACATCAAATTGTGCAACTAATCAAAGATTGCTTCCCCCTTCGGGATAGATTTGCGTTCCGAGGTCGTAGGGTTATAGCAGAGATGTAAGGCTACTTACGGTCTGCACCAATGCATGCTGCGTAGACTCGCGGTGTAAACGACCGCGGTTGGGGCAAGTAATATGGACCAACATATTACTAATACCCCCACCGGTCCAGGCGTTGACTTGGGCAATTGCTGAACTCATAACATCCATACGGGGCCATTGGAGGTGTTCGTGGCACCACGATACTCTGTGACGGGCCCTGGGCTTGTCTGACTGTTCCGCGCTGAGGCGAGCGGGAATTTAAAAGTGTTGAGCTCGCAAATAGGCGATTGCAAGCTGTACAAGAAATATTCCAGTCAGGTGAACTGAAATAGGAGAAAAATCAAAACTCTATTCAAACTTTCGTTTATGTATGTCTTTATTTTTTGGCTGTTGGTTGACGAGTAATTCAAATAGATCATATTGTCTTCCCTTGAAGCTGCTGTTGGCTTATGTACCGACTCAGCTGTTTCCGGAGGGGTTATTGACCCCAAGATGTTACCTTTGCATAAAGTTGTAACCCATAATGTCTCACTAACACCAGGACAATGCTTGGTTTTTGTGTTTCTTCGGCTCTTTCAACAATGGCCCACATCTTCGGAGTGGGTGTTAGAGTGCACTTCAGTAGTGATGTGGATCTCTCACACATTTTATTCGGCCATCATGAAAATTATTGCCCGTTGGTCAGAGGTAATAACCACATTCTTCAAATGGCGTTGCCATTGGTGCGGGAGATTGAAGTGTCTTCTTTGCTGATTATGTATTCAAATTTAACAGTTCTCGACTTGGTGGTGATATAACGTGGAGTTGTTTCGTGATGTTTTTAATTTGGTCATAATTTCCATTATTTTAAATTGAGTTGTTTGTTTATATCTCGATACTCCTCGTGTGTGTTGTGTGCATTAGAGCTAGTTGCCCAGCGTGTAAGGTATTTAGTTTTGCTTCTTTTTTCTACATTTGCGTATCTAGCATCCCTGCAACCACACAATTGCATCGTTCAATAGTCATTTTGTTGTGCAGCAACACTTACTGTGTCCAACCTTCTCTCATTGGCTGAACTTGGACAATTTTATTTCCTTAACTTGGTTGCTGCAGGTATATGCTACGAAACGAATATAGATCAGTAGACCTTCGTCGTGGCGTCAGCTTATCTGCCCTATGATTCGGTAGTGCCTCCACCACCAAGGGCCATTACCGAACTCATAGACAATTGCGACACCAAGAAAATGGGCGTAGTTATATGTTGCGATGCCAATGTCAGAACATGGTCTGGGCAGCAGCAAACATAACAAACTAGAAAACTATCTCCTGGAATTCATACTACCGTCTGATCTTATCATCAACAATGTTGGTCCACATCCAACTTTTGTGACGTAAAGAAGACAGTAGGTGACTTTAAATCGGTTACCAACTGGAGGGTCTGCTCGAAGGTATCCCTCTGAGTCCATAGATACATCGAATTTCAAAATCAATTGCGAAGCCATAGGCCCCAGTAAACAAAAACCCTTGCAGAACGCCCGGTGGAGCTCGGAACTGCAAAGTATCCGTTGAGAAAAACTAGTTGAGATAGTTTTGATTGTGCTAAACCATGATATTTACATCAATTCTTCTATCTTCTATACATTAGTATTGCTTTAATCCACAGCACCAATGACTCGTCTAGGATGTCTTGTCTGGCAGAGCTACACATGCTGTAAAAAGTCGCATTGTCAAAAGCAAATTCGATATAGATGAAAATGCCCAACGCGCATTCTTTCTTGTCAAGATTTTAAAGCCAAGTCTCACAATATTTTTCGCATTGATATTGCATGCGAGATTGGGGGAACAATCGCAAAGCATTTTGGCGCACATGAAGCTCCACCAGTCTTTCCATGCTTTTCAGCAAAAAGTAATTCAGACGGATTGGTCTGAGGTTCTTGGCAATTTTTGGTATAAATGCCACTCTTACTGTACGACAGGGTGTTGGTGCCAGGGCAGCAGTGAAAATTCTCTTCATAGTCGGTAGCAACGGTTTGTACCTTGTTACAGCATGGCTGGCCAGATTGTTAGTCAATTGTTTTCTGGTTATCCGGAAAGTGAGACTCCAGCAGATGACTAAGAGTTTCTGCTTTCGTTTCAATGAAGGTGCCATCAAGTTTTCTAAGTGATTCTGAAGGACTAGTTGTGAAATTATGAAAAACAGTTTCGCCCTTTAACAAGTCTTAAGTAAATTTGGCAGCATTTGCAAATAACTGTAGATTTTTTTCGAGCAGCCTTCTCTCCTACAGTGCATATGGCATCTGTGTATTCTGGCAAGTGAACAGCTTTCCGATAAATTAAAAGGCCTCCAGATTATCCTCTATTAGCTCGAATCCAAAATTCATTTTAGACTGTCGCAGATTTTCTATTTCATGGCGACGAATATTTTTTGCAAGTTGGTGAATACGATATAAAATCCACGACTTTGTAACTGCAATGTCAATCATATGGCTGATAAATCGCGCTGTTCACCTTTTTGCTCGTCTTCTTGATGGGCATACAGATAGCATTCTATCAGCCAAGTCGAGGCGTCGACATATTCGTGTTGTACTTCTCAATGACTTCAGGTTGCCTTACGGTTTGATATTTTTTACGGATTTTATCCCTCTCCTGCAAGTGTCACATGATTCATCTGAAAAACTTTTTAACGCTTCTGTAGTTAATCGTGTTGACACAAATGCTCTTAGTGTTTTGTTTTGTAATGCCTGTAATATTGATATATAACTTAGTTTGGTATAACCATAAAGCTGTAAACCGCAAGTCCAAGACGGTTTTAGCACTTGCTTATATAAAAGCATGAAGACGAGGTACGATGCCAAGGCAATCACCACAGGATTCTAGGAGGGAGATCTGGTATGGCTATACAGGATTGGGAAGGACCCTATAAAATAGTGTGGGCGCAATGCCGAGGAGGTAAGTGTGTTGTTGCTAATCTAAAGGTCTCAGTTTCAAATTACGCCGGGCCGAGTAACATCTAAAAAGTTTTTTCCACTGCCCTACCTCTTGCGAAAGTCTGACAAACAACCAAGAATATCAATTGGCATGAGAAGCTTCACGAATTCGGCTTTGGGATTCGGTCTTGAATTTTAAGTCCCTTCTACCTTGCACAAGCAAATGGTTGGAGAAGCTAGGTTTTAGGCCCTGCATGGGCCGTTAATGCTATACGTTTTTTTTATGTATCCATAAAATAGTGAAGGCGTCCACGATGTTGTCTACCTGATCCAGCGCGTAAGAGACAAGCTGAAAGTTGTCCATTTGGATCGTCTCCGTTGCTACCATGGTGAACATATTGACGTGCTTGTTTGATACGAACAAGTTTAAGAGGACGATATTATTATGATGAAGTAAACAGTGGAATTTAGCTCCGTCTATCAGAAACAACTACTACTTGAGAGCAGGCGCTAGCGCAGTTTGAATTCCATATCGAGTCCCAATATCCAAATAGGGGGAAATTCTCTTATTCTCGAACTTTCTAATGCAATATTCTGGCACTTTCGAAAGTTGGGTCTGCGATACCTGCGACACCTATTGACTACTCATCGAAAGGGCCAGAATAAGCTCGAGAGTAAGAGAATTTCCCCCTATATAATTATACTCATTTATATTTGGTTGTAATACAAATCAACATTTTTGTTTTCATGTGTGTTTTATTTCTTGAATATTAACATTAGCTATATTAACATTTGGTATACCTACTTCAATTTCTCCAACAAACGCTCCTGCTAAAAAAAGCATAAGAAATAAATTTACAGAAAATCAATGTAGGTTATCTTTATCAAAACTTTGCATGTCTTACATCCAGCATAGACGCAAACAAAATCCCTGAATCCCAGTGCACGATTGGGAGTTTCACCTTCCCATAATTTCGTGATCTGAATACAAAATCAATTGTAGTTTACCTTTACCATTCAATAGAAAATGATACTGGCAGGCATTGACAGAGATAATGAATTAATCCGCCATTACAAATAAATACTCTCGACTCTCGCTCTTTTTGCTATTGGTAATGTACCAGTCAACTAACAAATGTGTGTGTTGAGCACCAAATATATCGCGGATTCAAAAACGGTAAAAGTTGGGTCAGCGATTTTGCTTGAACGGTACATGAAAGAAAAAATATCGAAAATATGAAATATTAGCCGTCATTTTAAGTCCTGTTCGCAGCTGTTTTACAACCTGTCCAAAGAAATTTATTGCCCATAATCTCGTAACTTTTTCAGTTGAGGGGAAGTTAGTCGCTCTCTCGTTGCCTCTCATTTTTACTAAATTTGTGTGTTTGGGAACAACTTTAAGCAGTTTTAAGCAATTTTGAGTAGCTTAAAGATACTTGAACAAGTAAGGGAACACACCTTAGGCAACATTTTGAGCTTTGGCCTTAAATATGTCGCTTGGCCTTATGCCACAGCATCAAATAAACTATTTATATGAAATTCATTTTGCCGAAATTTATTAGGAGGTGACTTTCTAAATATTTCATTAAAATCACATTTGTTGCCTTTTCTTTTACTTTTGATAACACAGATCCATAGATGGTTAATCAAATTTACGATAATTATCTGGAAAAGACTCCTCCAGCAAGATGGAAACATTTTTTTCGTTATACGCCCACGCTTTTCACAACAAACCAGTTGTTTTGGCACTTAACGAAACTCAGGTTAGCGTTAGCGTTGGCTCTGATTTAACAGCGTTTAGTCTGCCTGGGTACAACTTAGTGCCATTATTCTTTCCCCATCGCGGTCTCGCCGTCTATATACGTAGTGACGTAGCCTACCAACTTCAGCCTCAATATGGCCAATGTTCCAATCCGGAATTTAATTTCATTTGGCTCAAATTTCATGTCCGTAGGCAATTAGTCCACTACTGTTTTATTTACAGAAGCCCCAATTTGGACAGACATTCAACGAATTGGATGCGTTGTCTGACTTCATCACAAGAATTGTAGCCCTTCATCCTCGTACTGAAATCGTCATTGCGGGTGATTTCAATATACACAATTCACATTGGCATCGACATTCTGGACAGACAAAACCCGTAGGAAGGTATGTTGAGATTTTTGTTGAGGTAAACAATCTCACTCACACACAGCTTGTAAATGAGCCTACATGAATATCGGACATAAGCAGTCAAGCCGAAAACACACTGGACTTGTTTCTCACCTCTCACCCTGAAAAATACGATATAAACGTATTACCGCCTCTAGGTTAGTCAGACCATTGTGTCATATCAGCTAATTTCTCGTACTATGGCCACATAGTTAAAGAACAAACTCCTACAAGAACCGTATGGCAATACGAGAAAGTCAATTGGGAAAAACTAAACGGTTTCTTTAAGAGTTTTAACTGGTCTGGAGTTTTAACTGGTCCTAACCGGATAAAAAGTTTCAAACCCAAGGTAAACGCGTGGTGAGACTCGAGCTGCAAAGAGGCTATCAGGTTAAAAGAGGTAAGCTTTCGGTCTTATAAGGCCAACCCATCTGAGGAAAACCGGAAAAAATTCAAACGAGCCAGAAATGACTGCAATGCCCTTATTAATCGTTTAAAATTTTCCCACGACCAAAAGCTGAGGCAAAAAATACTACAAAGTCCCACGGGTAGTAAAAACTTTTGGTCGTTTGTCAAAAACATCAAGAATTCGGCCTCGTCATCTATCCCGACACTCGTTTACAACGACATTCCAGCCGTCCGCTCTTTGGATAAAGCCAATCTGCTTGCTGCTCACTTTGCAGCTTTGATGCCATATCTAACCGAAAAGTGGAACCAATCTCTTCACCTAGGTGGTGAAAGTAAGATCGTTGCGCTTGATATTTCAAAGGCATTTGACGGAGTTTGGCACCAAGCTCTCTTGTCGAAAATGCGTGCATTTGGAATCGATGATAATCTTCTTCAATGGATTAGAAATTACCTTTCGGACCGTTCAATTCAAGTTGTCTTGGACGGTTTCAATTCTGCAACTCACCAAATAAATGATGGTGTCGCCCAGGGCTCCGTCCTGTCCCCGACTCTCTTTCTCATTTTTATAAATGATCTCCTGTCTGTTACTTCTAATCCAATCCATTCCTTTGCCGATGACAGTACCCTCAGCTTTTCATACTCGTTTCTTGGGTCACGCCCCACTTCTTCGGGTACGGAACTGGAACGGCAACGTATGTTAAGCTCATTAAATTCCGATCTTAACAGCATAACTCAGTGGGGTACAACCAATAGAGTGGAATTGAATGCTTCCAAAACACAATGCTGTCTCCTGTCATTAAAGCAAAACCCACACACACTGCCATTATCCATGAATGACACTTGCATCGCTGAAACCAAAAGACTTTCCATACTCGGTATGTGTGTCAATGACAACCTTCGTTGGAATGACCACATATTCGATGTCGCCAAGAACGCTGCGAAATGTCTAGGCGATGTAAGAAATATTTCACCCCTTCTGATCTGGATATAGGGTGTTTATTCGCCCGAAACTCGAGTACAACGCTCATATCTGGTCCGGTGCAGCAATAAATCAGTTGGAGCTACTTGACAGGATTCAAAAACGCGCGATAAAACTCATAGGCGGCCGAGATATCACAAGATCGATTGACTCTCTTAGTCATCGTCGCAATGTTTCCTGTCTTTCGTTATTTTATCGGTATGTCCACCATAAGTGCTCTAACGAAATAGCCAGTTGCATTCCACCCCTTGAACATTTTAACCGCAATACCCGCCATGCAATGAATGCCCATCAGTTCACCCTCAAGCCCGTACAACACGAATGTGGAATACTCTTCCACGCTCAATTTTTCCTTTACATTATGATATAACCTACAAATATTCAAAACCAACGTGCATCGGCAACTCTCCTTTTCTTCTAATCCTAATTTCCCTAAAGCCCGCGCTGTGTAGCCAATACATGATAAGGGTACCAAAAAAATCCCTTTAGTGCGCGTAAATTATAAAAAAAAAAATATGCTGAGAGAGTAATGTAATTCCAAATCAGGCCAACGCGATGCTGATGTCCTTTTAGCGGTGCGGGTAGAGAGTGAACTGCTGAAACAAAGGAATTGTCTGAGTTTCCAAAGGGGACCAAAATTTGATTGGTATATTCGTCTAGTTCTGAAAAAGGAAAAAGGTTAAGAGTATTTTTAAAAACATTATGGTATTATCGGGAATGCGTGTTGGCTTATCACCAACTGAGATTACAGCAGGTGTCTTCCTGGCTCTTCAGTTCTGTTGGGATATCGTAGCTGTAAAAAAGACATTGTGATAATGCCCAAATTTTATCCAAGCAGCGAATTCAATGAGATAAGTGCTAGATGGATCAGTTTGTGATTTTCTTAAAAAATTCAACACTCCAGACACAATCATAGATTGCTCGCTGAATTGAAAGCTGTTCCCAAGATTGATGTTCGGTGGAGAACTTAAAAAGGGATGGGCAGGTCCTCATTGTCTCCTGGGATTTTGACTTTTAACATGTTCTGCTCTTCCACAAATATTCTTAATACGAAAGAGTTGCACAGGAAACTGACGTTATAGCATCCAATTAATATCTTTCTTTATCTGGAACTCAAACAGTAACATTAGCGAGATGATAGCTCGGAAAAAGCACACTTTTGATAAACCTCTTTAAAAATGTGCTAGCTTTGTTAAGCAAAATTGATGAGTAAGATTAATTCTGTTTAGTTCAAAGCAGTTCTCACTTCTCAGCAGTTATACTGCGAACACCTCCGACATAACATCTGCGGATAGGCACACACTATATTTTTTTGAAGTACAATATGTCGGGCTCTACGCTTATACAATTTGCTGGGGTTCTCCTGTTTATTACGAACCTGTTTGTGAATGCACAAAAGTGTGTTCCCCATGAAAACAGTGTAACCTGTTCGAATCTAGCTTCATTGGCAGAGCTCTCAAAGGAGATGAAACCAACGTGGAATGAAGTTATAATTGTTAATGATATTGGAAATACATTTCACGTCGCAGGTAAACAATTACCGTCAGGAATTTCACAAAGGCTACATTTGCTTTTTATTTCTACTTTTAGAGCATGAAGCTAAATTTTTAAATATAATTGAAAAACTGGATCTGTCACAAGCTGGAAGCATTGTTTACTCTGATCATGGATACAAAGATTTGATCTCTTTACAGAGTTTGAATATCTCTGGGACAAAAGCAGCTGTGTTTAAAATTAGTTATTTTCATCCAAGGTCTACACTTCAGTATCTAGACGCCAGCTATAACCAGTTTGAGATGATTGAGCGGAGCCATGTGAATAACTTGTCAAACCTACGTTCAGCGAACTTTTCACATAATCATCTGAACATGGTGCATGCAAATGCATTTCAAAATCTAGCTCAGCTGACATTCTTGGATTTGAGTAACAATCTTCTTAAGTCAATTTCGATAGGTGAAGCTCCCATGCTGGAGTATTTGTCGGCTGATGATAATTTGCTTGATGTGGTGAGTAAGCGGATTGCTAGAATGAGAACATTTTTAAATGCTATGAATTAATTTCCAGATCCCATCGAATAGCTTTGACAAAATGCCTCAACTCAAGGTTCTTTCGATAACTTTCAATCCACTAAGAAAGATCGAAGATCGTGCGTTTCAGGGCTTGTCCGGCTTGAAAGTACTAAACCTGTCACACAATAGCATAGAATCTCTCACCCCAAATGTGTTCCTCGGTTTTAGTCGAGTAAAACTCCAGCACTTGGACTTGAGTTCAAACAATATTGCCGGTGTTTCCGGTCAACCGTTTCAGCAGTTGGGAATGCTTCAAAATCTAAACATATCGGGAAATTCGATCAAATCCCTCGACTCGATGTCGTTCTCCGGCCTGCGATCACTTAGGAAGCTTTACATATACAACAATGATATTTCCGAAATCGGGGAAAATACTTTCTCTGCTCTGCTCAGTTTGGATACGATTGACCTTGCTGGAAACAGCTTAACGACTTTAAATAAAAACGTCTTTGCAGAATCTATGCCACGGCTGCGCAAAATCCTTCTTACTCGAAACAGTCTGAAAACCTTGTCTCACAACGTATTCGCCGGTCTAAATAATATAGACTACCTCAGCTTGGGACATAACTCCCACAGCATATTGGATGCTCGTATGTTTACTCCGTTGAAGAGGCTGAAGAAACTCCACCTCGCTCACAACTATATAGAAGATATGCCCGCCGATGTTTTGGAAAGTTTCAACGGTCTGACTGAGCTACTGATTGATCATAATAAGTTTACATTTTTACCCGAAGTCAATGCAACATTTCCTTTTTTGAAAAAAGTTTCGATCGAGGGAAACCCTTGGCAATGTCCCTGCTTAGATTGGCTTGTAGAATTTTTGGAGAAGAGAAACATCCAGTACCAGCGGAACAATGGATACTTTGATGGTCGGAAACCACTATGTGTGGTTACACCGATCAAAGCATGCGTTCGGAATTTGCAAATAGTTCAAGACTACGGAGTTGTTGACATATACGAAGGTTTGGTGGGTTCCAATGAAGATGAAGATGAAGGGTGATAAGCATGTGTGTGCTATGTTAAAAGTGCGCAATACCGACTGATAAGACAATTCCTTATTCAATTCTATATTAAGTGATTTTATAGTAACTATAAATTATAAATAAATATTTCATGCTAGCATCATTGTTATCTCTGATTATTATTCAGTCGGAGTTGTTTAAAAAAAATCCTAATCAGCGCAGTAACATTGCTAGTGCCATTATGTCAACAATTGTGAAATCTGCCCATCTCCAGAACTAGATTGGAAAATAAACACATGATAGCACGATGTAAGTTTAGAATATCAGTTCTAATTACATAAGTCACAATAGAGTATCGAAACCCATGAAGTATTAAACCAAATGTATCGATATCTACTCGTATCGAAACGAAAACGTTCACCAACGGATCGCGGATATGTATATTGGTGGTTATGTGAATGAAACGACAATCGCCAGCCGATATCGCTTTGGCTATAGCTGTCTGTATTAACTTCTACGAATATGAGATGGAAAGCAGAGTATTTTCAAGAGTACGGACACTCTCGACGTTTTCTTTATCAGTTTTTATCAGGAAGTACGTCGGTGTCACGCAGACACTAGAAGTAGATGAATATATTAAGTACTGTGTAAGATAGAGATAAAAGAGGAAGACTGTTTTTTTTTCGGAAAATGGCACAGTGTGCTCCGTTAAAAAAGACAAATATTAATTGCCATACATTTTATTAAAAATTAAATAATTGGGAAACGAGAAATAAATTGCTGTTCCAGCTTCTCTATTGCATCTAAAATCTCTTGAGAAGGGCGTCTTTAATGCGCACTCCATATTCTTCGAAATCTGTGAATATGGAGGAAACACTAGGTTTCTGACTTTATTCCAGCTCACACTTGCGTTTTTGACGTTTTTTTTTTAAATGTCTGCAAAAATAATAAAACGCATTTTCGCCACCGAAATCAATAGTTATATTTACATATAGTCAGATTCGGGTTTGAAAATGTTTTTCACATTGTCTTTTTGGGTGATTATAACTGCATTGCGGGTGGCAATGGTGCAGTAGTAGTGTATTCGCTTACGGAATGGAAGGTCGTGCGTTCGAATCCCGGCCAAGTGAATTACTTTATACCGAATACATGAAATCGTAATCTCCCTAAGTAACTTAGACACCACCCGTGGAGAAAAACCCTACAACTGCACCCAAACACTTCTTTCCTATCTCTCTATTCTTTCTAATACCAAGTAGCTTACACTGTGTTCTTAGCATTATAAGGGTACTGTAACAACAGAAAAAATCCCTTTAGCGTAAGCAAATTATCAGTATAACTCCAGATTTCGTTTTACTCTAAACCTTACTGGACCTTGGAGGTCCGCCGAAAATTGAAACTCAGAATCTATGTTAACCCGAAATAGTAGACTGTAATGCAAGTGTGGTAAGAAGGTTATTACAAACGAGTTGACTTTTGTAAGCCCGAACCGACAGGAACAAGTTTGCAATAACCTTGCTACCCGAGGAGTTTCAAACGATATTTTTCAATACAAACTTGTGAAAAAGCAAGTAAATAAAACAAAGAAGAGAAAATAAAAGTCTACATTTTAGTAGCAAATTAATTATTATATGGTAAGCCATAAAAACAAAGTGAAACAAAAACAAACAAAAAATTTAGCCTGTGTAATATTTACATTATTGATAAATTTATTTTTCAAAGGACATAGCTAGCCTCCTTGGATATTTGTGTCCGAACTCTTCCACAACGTCTACAGGCTGTAAGCCTCTTGATATATCTCTATGTATATACATAGCAGCCAAACCATTTACGCGCTCTTCTGTAATCGTCGTCCGAAGGTAAGTTTTTACATGTTTAAGTGATGAGAAGCTCCTCTCAACGCTGCAAGTAGACACTGGTATCGTAGCGAGAATTCGCAAAAGAGTTTTTACATTTGGAAAGAACTCATTCGCCTCCTGATGCGCCTCCGCTGCTGTTTCCGGAAGGTGCTCCCTACCGCTCCAAAGCTCTTTCCACAAATTGATCTCCCCCGATAAGGAGAGCGGATGTGGCAAATCACAACTGTATAAACGTGCAGCTGCCACTACAGCCGTAAGATCCGTTGTCTTCACAATGTTAGTGGGAATAAGCTTGAAGAGGTCAACAATGGAAGAATGATAATTTTTTGAAAAACGACTTCTTAATTGTCCCAACACAAAATCGAAGAAAGTAAGGAATACATTAACCTAAAGGAAAACCGATACAATTTAACACAAAACTAATTTCATAGATGGAAGAATAATTTCATCAAGCATGGACACGTAAAGTACCTAACTTGATTAGAATTTATTTTACCTGTAGTATTCCTTAATATCTGGGGCCTCAATATTTGATCGGTGAGTCGATTGTTTTGGTGTTTTTGGTGCCTGAATTGGAATTTCCAGATATTGCAATACGACACGCTTCTTGAAAAATTTCGTCAAATTTGGTTTCCCTGGTTTCCAGTGTGTTTATTATCCTCTCTACCATTTCGTAGCAAAGGTGAAGGTCTAATGCAACAGACTGTAGTTGACGTGACAGTGATACAGTAATCTCAAACACAGCAGCGGCTACTGTCAGGGATACGACGAAATCGAATCGTAGCATTGACACAAGCAGACTTGCTCTTTTTGATGATGGGGATATTCTGTCAATTTCTTCAAGGAACTGTACGATAGAGTCAAACAGCTCCTTAAATTGAAGAAGTGCATCATGTCTCTTAAGCCAACGCGTGTCACTTAGGCTCTTCAACTTGACTCTTTTTTCTCCTGGGTGTTTTTCGAGGATAGCTCGTTTAATCAACTCTAACCTTTTTGCTGACTCTCGCACAAAATTACTAACACTAGCTACAACTCCCATCATATTACGTATACTAGGCAGGCTACAAGCTTTCACGATAGCTAAATTTAGCTTATGTGCTGCACAATGCATACAACAGCAAGCGGTTGGACTTGTTTTAATCGGGCTTGCACACCATTAAGTTTTCCAGCCATGTTTGCTCCTCCATCATATCCTTGTCCTCTTAAGTCCTCAATCTGCAAGCCGACTCGATTTAATTCTTGAAGAATTTGATCGCTTAAAGCAGCGCCACTCAAGTCAACTGCAGATAAAAAACATATGAAATCTTCGTGTATTGTGCTCTTTTGTATATCCAAGTATCTGATGCATATACTCAGTTGCTCGCCAAAACTAGCGTCTGTTGTTTCATAGCCTAGTACAGCATAATATTTTGCTTCTTTCACTTTGTTTATAATTTTTTTCATAATTAAAGTGTGGCAACATTCAATCAGCTGGTTCTGAGTTGTTTTACTTAGATATGTAGCGTTTTTTGGAGCGGTTTCTAAATGTTTTTGGAGAACTGAATCGCCTGCATCCATACGAAAATGTAAGTGCTCGAAATTTTCCCTGGCTGATTTCATCGTTTAAATTACCATCATCTCGGTGACCTTTTAACGGTATGTTTTCGCGACCACACAGTATTATTGTCTCAACTATAGGAACCAACCGCTCTCTATTAGCTTTAATATTTTTTAGTTTTTCAGTTTCTATCAGAATATTAACAGCTTTATCAGGGCACTCGTATGAATTTTTGAAATTTGAACTCTGTAGCACTGACATTTTGTGGTATTCATTGGAAGAATGTTTCTAGAGCTTTTTTGTACTTGCTAAGCGGATAGGTAACTAAAGATCTTAGAGCGACAGAATGCTTTCCTGCACTGCGTAAATTAGAAAATAATACGCAAGGCAAGCAATATACCCCATTCTGTTGTTGGCTGTAGACCAGCCACGTGTATTCCTTTAGCCATTTCGCTTGGAACTTTCTTGTTTGTCCACCCTCAGTCTGTTTCGGATATTCATAATTTTGAGGTGGCTCTACTGATTTAGTTAAAAATTTATGTTTTTCCTCATCGGAGAGTTCTTTTCCAATTGCGAATGATATATCAAAAGACCTTTGGGTGTCAGCAATAGATGTGCTGGCTACTGGCAATACTGACACCACGGGTTCTGTGACAAGAAAAGCAAATCAATACTATACAATCAAACCAATGAAATGAAAATATAAAAATAAAATAATTGAATATACAGTAATGTCCGCTTAGTTGCACCTCGCTTAATTGTGCATCCCGCTTAATTGACCGTAAAAATTATGATATTCTACCTTATTGCTGTATAGGAAAGCAATTCTCTTAACCAAGCGAGATTCATTTTTTTTTCATTTTTCCCAGTACAGGTATAACATGCCCCATCACCCGGTATCCGCTTGACGTTGAGTTTCGGGGCATTTTTAATTTTTTTCAAAAATGTCGTTTCAAACTTAGCTTTTTCTGGAAAGTCTAAAAAGCAAAGTAAACAACTCGTATTTTTTCCGTTATCTTAAAATTCTGTACTCAGAATTATTGGCAACAAAACAAATAGCCATTGCTAGCAAAAAGTACTTAGATACGAATTACAAAAAATATAACGGCATTCGAAAAAGAAGTTCAAATAGTCGCGTTATGGATTTAAAATCTAAATAATTCTGAAAAATGCCGAAAAAACGTGCCCCCTTAATCTCAGCAACGGAATCCCCCTTAATCTGACCAATCGAAAAGGCCATTAGAAAACAAAACTTAAACTTAAAAAAAAGGAAACGAAACAAGTTACCTGTTGAGCTTTTTCCGACAGCGACAGATATGTCGTTACTGTTTTTAGTCGCTTGTTTATTTTCACCACCTTCACCACCTTCACCACCTTTATCACCTTCATCACTTTCATTCTTTTTTTTGCAAGAGAAGAATGAACGTAAATCACCTTGCTTACGTTTAGATGCCATTGTTTGTTTGAAAAATACTCAATTTGAACTCTGTTTTATTAATGTTTTACCTATTTCTATTGGGTATTAAATATCAAGACCGCATCGACACTTATGAACACACTTGCGAAAAGCTAATGCAGCGTGTTTACATGAAATTATTCAAAACCGAATCCAAAATTAGCGAGAGAAAATTGAGAGAGCTTAACAAACAACTGATTGAACTGACGCTACGGTTTGCTAACTTCGAATGTCCTGTAAAATAATTAGAGGTGACGAAACATTACAACGCGAAAGAGTAAAATAGAAT
Source organism: Portevinia maculata (assembly GCA_949715645.1). Taxonomy (NCBI): domain Eukaryota; kingdom Metazoa; phylum Arthropoda; class Insecta; order Diptera; family Syrphidae; genus Portevinia; species Portevinia maculata. Next base: position 84,458,940 of record OX454527.1, read on the forward strand.
TTGCTGGCGCCCATAGGAACCTTTTTTGCTAAACACAAACACAAAGCATTACAAGGAAAACATTGCGCGAGCCACTATAAACCAGAGTATATCTATGATGAGTAGAGACACTCTGTCTTTATATGTATTTTCTACTACCACAAACTAAAATGCATAAAAAAACGTACCATAAGTGGAAAAAGGTCAAAAGAATGGTTTTTAACCATATACAATAACTACTTGAGAAGAAAAGGGTACACAATACATTTTACCTGGACCAATACATGCAGCTTGCTGCGTAAGGCACGAACGATTGTGGGTTTTTTCATAATGGTTTTTTAAAGGCGTATCGACTTGATCCTCCTTGTGTGCATCTTTTCACTTTGTCCAGTGCGACCTGCTTTGGTTTTTTGGAAATGGTTTTATGATTCGTTTTTATGTTTTTTTTTCAGTAATTGCACCTAAATCTGAACCCTTGCCATTAATCTTTCGATCTAAAATATAAAAATAAATATTTCTTTTTTGCTTATTGGGCCTAAGTAGCAATAAAAATGATTTGGCTCCTTAATTGCTATTTTTGTGGTAACTGGTCGCACTACTTTTGAAATAAGGCAGGGGTAGGTTTTGCTTAGTTTTTTCATAACGTATTTTTAAAGGCGTACTGAGTTGTTCGAAAGAAGTAAGTACACACAATACAGGGTAACACCTTAAAGTCCTCGGTGCAAGCGGATAAGAGTTCAAGTGTTTTTGAATTGAAATAAATAAAAGATGCGGTTTTTAAAAGGATGGCAGCAAAATATATGCTCTTATTGGAATTTCAATGGACTTAAGAGCAGATGGTATTGAGTTTCTTTTAACAAGAAATCTTAATCAAGATTGTCTGGAAAACACATTTTGCTGTTTTACGCAACCGAGGTGGAAATAATAAGGTGCTAGCTCCATTTCAATTTATTTGTACGCAAGTGTGAGTTGGAATTAAATCAGCAATATAGTGGTTTCTCCATATTTACGGATTTTAAGGAATATGAGGGTGCGCATTTAACACGGCCACCTCAAGAATTTGTAGATGCACTAGAGAGTCTAGAGCAACAATTTATTTTTCGTTTTCCCAATTTATACTTTTGTAATAATTTCGATATAAAAATGTATGACATATTGAAGAATGAATTTGATTACTTTTGCACTAAAAATGAAAACAAAGAATTTGTCATAAAATTGTATGTAAGTACGTGTTCGAGTGTATCACATTATCAAAAAATTCAATAAGGTAATCAAAAAAGCCAACAACAAGCAAATATATCTCAGTGTAACACACATGTAATTACATTTTTTTTTAAATAAAAATGTGGACAATTTAATAATTTTCTTTTCTTTTTACCGGAGCACCCTATGCCGTTTTCTGAAATAATACTCTTCCTCTATTATCTCTCTCTAACTACAACACTTCTTATATCCGTCTATTTCTCATGTCTGTGTATTACACAGTACTACTTACTGATAAAGAAAACGTCGAGTGTCCCTACTCATTGTAATGGATATACTCTGACATTCATTGCCTTGTGATATATGGTTTTCGGGGTACTGAATCCGATTTGCTGCTTCCCACCGATATGGCATCACCTTGAAAATCACAAAAATTTCGATCTTTTTTTAGTTTTTTGCCAAAAAGCTATAGAAATGTCCACTTTTCGAGGTAGACCATAATGAATAAACTTTTTGGAAAGGGTACAAAAATGCTTATGTACCTCGGTATGTACCTACATAAAATTGATATATCAAGATTGTTTGAAATATAAATTATCATTAAATCTACCTGTAATTTTGTCACCCCCCCCCCCCCCCTGGATCCGCCACTGGGTTTCCCCACTACTAGTTAAACCATTTAGAGCTTCTTATGAAGCGCGATAGACTTCTAACGTCAGCGTTAGCCAAGTCGTTAAGATCATTAAGCAAGAAATCTCCCAGATAAAGATTTCTATTATGGGAGAGAGCAGGACATGTGCAGCGAAGGTGAAGTATAGTCTCCCCCTCCTCCTCGTCCAAGCAACTTCTTCAGAAATCGTTCGAATAAACGCCATGGTTCATATCCTCCATGTACTTTGCTGAAAATGATCTTTAAAATGAACAAATGAATTGAAATGGAGTCAGTAACTTGTTATTTCCTCCTCGGTTGTGTAAAACCGCAAAGGTATTTTCTAGACAATCGTGATTGAGGTTTCTCTTTATAAGGAACTGAATACCATGTGTCCTTAATGTCAATGAGAGTATTTATATTCTGCTTTTTTTTTTTTTTTTTTTTTTATAATAAGCGCGCACTAAAGGGATTTGTTGGGACCCTTATAATGTATTAGCTACACATCGCGGGCGTTAAGGAAATTAGGGCAAGAGGAAAAGGAGAGATGCCGATGCACGTTGGTTTTGAATGTCTGTAGGTTACAATGTGTAGGAAAAATGGAGCGGGGAAGAGCATTCCACATTCGTGTTGTACGGCTGAGGAAAGATTCTTTGAACTTCACTGTACGTCAGAACACAGGCTTGAGGGTGAACTGATGAGCATTCCTTGCATGGCGGGTATTGCGGTTGAAATGTTCAAGGGGAGGAATGCAACTGGCTATTTCGTTTGAGCACTTATGGTGGAAATAACGATAAAATAACGACAGGCAGGAGACATCACGACGATGACTAAGAGAGTCAATCGATCTCGCGATGTCTCGGTTGCCAATGAGTTTAATCGCGCGTTTTTGGATCCTGTCAAGTAGCTCCAAATAAGTTATTGGTGCACCAGACCAGATATGAGCGTTGTACTCGAGTTTCGGGCGAATAAACGCCTTATAAATTGTAGCCAGATCAGAAGGGGTGAAATATTTCTTACAACGCTTAAGGCAGCCTAGACATTTCGCGGCGTTCTTGGCGACATCGAATATGTGGTCATTCCAACGAAGGTTGTCATTAACACACATACCGAGAATGGAAAGTCTTTCGATTTCAGCGATGTAAGTGCCATTCATAGATAATGGCAGTGTGTGTGGGTTTTGCTTTAATGACAGGAGACAGCATTGAGTTTTGGAAGCATTAAATTCCACTCTATTGGTTTTACCCCACTGAGTTATGCTGTTAAGATCGGAATTTAATGAGCTTAACATACGTTGCCGTTCCAGTTCCACACCCGAAGATGAGGGGCGTGACCCAAGAAACGAATATGAGAAGCTGAGGGTACTGTCATCAGCAAAGGAATGTATTGGATTAAAAGTAACAGACAGGAGATCATTTATTAAAATGAGAAAGAGAGTCGGGGACAGAACAGAGCCTTGGGGGACACCAGCATTTATTTGGTGAGTTGCAGACTTGAAACCGTCCAAAACAACTTGAATTGAACGGTCCGAAAGGTAATTTCTAATCCATTGAAGAAGAGTATCATCGATTCCAAATGCACGCATTTTCGACAAGAGAGCTTGATGCCAAACTCTGTCAAATGCCTTTGAAATATCAAGCGCAACGATCTTACTTTCACCACCTTGATGAAGAGATTGGTTCCACTTTTCGGTTAAATATGTCATCAAATCACTAGTGGACCTGTTGCTACAAAAACCATACTGCCGGTCATTAAGAAGTTTTCGCGATTCAAGATATTTCATTAGCTGACGGTTTATCAGCGTTTCCATGACCTTAGAAAGAAGGGACGTAAATGCAATTGGTCGGTAGGAGGAGGGAGAAGAAGATTCGCCTTTTTTTGGTACAGGCTGGACAAATGCTGTTTTCCATCTTCCCGGAAAGAGTCCTGAAGAATAGGACAGATGGAAAAGCTTACGCAATGGTTTTGCCAGCGAAGAAGAACACCTCTTCAGAACGATAGGGGAAATACCATCTGGACCAGCGGATTTGTGAACGTCAAGATCTTGAAGTACTCTAGCCACTGTACGAATGCGAAAGTGGATTGGTCCCATGGAGAATTCTACGCGCTCGAGTACAGGGGGAGACAAAGCACAATCTGTTAGCGTTGAGCTGACTGCAAAATGAGCAGCAAGTAGATTGGCCTTACCTATAGAGCTGACAGCTGGAATGCCATTGTAAATGAGTGTCGGGACAGATGATGAGGTCGAATTCTTGATGTTTTTAACAAATGACCAAAAGTTTTTACTACCCGTGGGACTTTGTAGTATTTTTTGCCTCAACTTTTGGTCATAGGAGAATTTGACACGATTAATGTGGGTATTGCAGTCATTTCTGGCTCGTTTAATCTTTTTACGGCTTTCCTCAGATGGGTTGGCTTTGAATAGCCGAAAACTTACCTCTTTTAACCTGATAGCCTCTTTGCAGCTCGAGTCACACCACGCGTTAACCTTGGGTTTGATACTTTTAATCCTGTTAGGGATAAAAGATTTCATGCCCAGGTGAATTATGTTTGTGATCATATCAGCAGCAGCATCCACGTCGCACAAGAAGCACAGCGATGACGGTTAAAGAAACCGTTTAGTTTTTCCCAATTGGCTTTCTCGTATTGCCATACGGTTCTTTTTGGAGTTTGTTCTTTAACTATGTGGTTGGAGTACGAGAAATTCGCTGATATGATACAATGGTCTGACGAACCTAGAGGCGATAATACGTTCAAAGCGTATTTATCGGAGTGAGAGGTAAGAAACAAGTCCAAAGTGTTGGCAGTTTGGCTGCTAATGTCCGGTATTCGTGTCGGCTCATTTACAAGCTGAGTCAGGTTATTTACCTCAGCAAAGAACTCGACGTACCTTCCTTCGGGTGTTGTCTGACCAGAATGTCGAAGCCAGCCTGAATTGTGTATATTGAAATCGCCCGCAATAACGATTTCAGAACGAGGATGAAGGGTCACAATTCTTGTAATGGAATCGGACAGGGCATCAAACTCATTATAAGTTGAATGTCTGTCCAAGTTGGGGCTTCTGTAAATAAAACAGTAGTGGATTAATTGCCTACGGACATGAAATTTGAACCAAATGAAATTAAATTCCGGATTGGAACACTGACCATACTGGGGCTGAAGTTGGCAGGCTACGACACTACGTATATAAACGGCGATACCGCGATGGGGAAAGAATAATGGCACTAAGTTGTACCCAGGTAGACTAAACTCTGTTAAATCAGAGCCAACGCTAACCTGGGTTTCACTAAGTGCCAAAACAGCTGGTTTGTTATGAAAAACATGGGCGTATAATGAAAAAAATTTTTCCTCAACCCACGAATGTTGCTGACATCCACAACAAAATTCCTACACATTAGAAAATACAAACATAAAAGAAAACACAACCCCGACGCTAACTAAGCATAAGCCGCGAATTGAAAACATACGTTAGATTTCCAAAACAATCTACCGCAGGTGTTATGCCCGTACGGTAATTTGTTTTGGTCCACCAACAAAATCAACAACTCACGACCCCGCTATTCGCCCGATGCTGCCTTTACCCAAGCATTGCAAGTGCCCAAACGATAATCGAACGACACATGCAATAGTCAAGAAAGAGCAACAATGATGAAGTGGTATGGGGGACGGAGGGATTTCGCTTGTTTTTGATTTTTTTGTTTCAGCACTGCCACCGGCACTGGCTCTATGTGGATTTTTTTTTTTTGCTTGTTAACACACTGCGCGATTTTGTTGTTGTTTTTTTTTCGCGAACTGTATTGCTGCCATCCTTTTAAAAATCGCATGGTTTAATTACATTGGAAGACTGATAAAAAAATATATTATTTTGAAAAAATATATTCATTTCATTTAAGAAATTGAATTTTTTTTTTGTCGGGGTGCGAGACTTTCTACACTCGAGCACTCAGACTCAACACTCATTTTCTAAGAAAAACGAGAAAGCGCTTCAATGATAAGGAGCTCAGGTTTACAGAACTCACCATATCAGCACCAAATACCTGCCACCTGATACGAAATATCACGGACAATCACATAGGAAATTTTCCACAGTGTCGTCGCTTTCTCCACAGGCTTCGCAGTTGGTGGTATCGCTTAGGCCTAGCACCTTAAAGTGTTTGGCAAAAGCGTAGTGGACCGTAAGAACGCCAGTAGCCTATCTGCAGTGTTTTCTTTTGAGAGACAACTAGAATGCCGCAGACTTCCTACAGACGTCGGGAAGAATTTGCTTAGTCTGTCTGCACCCTGGAGAGTCATGCCATCGGCGATTGTGTTCATATGAAACCCAACCGTCAACGGAAGCGCTGACCGAGGACGCACTCATACCTATCGCCGGTTCAGGTCCTGAGAAGTCCTCTCTGACCCCTGTCTAGCAAGTTCATCGGAGATCTCATTTCCCGTGATCCCGTTATGAACCGGGACCGAGACAAGTTTAAGTGAATTCAGCCTTCTGACCGAATTCAGAGATATCTTGCATTCACGTACTATTTTGGAGGAGGTTAAGGGTTTGAGCAAGGGCTTAAGCGCAGCCTGACTGTCGCTACAGACGCCGATACTTCGCCCCCTCCACCTGCTCCTCGCAACATAGTCCATGGCCATAAGGATAGCATAAGTCTCTGTTTGGAAGACTGACGCATGTTTGCCTAACGGGAAGAAAAGTCTTACGTTGTGGCTCTCCAAGAAGACACCAGGTTCACAGTCTGGCCAAAACCAGTCCTGAACACGACGAAAGTCGATTTCGTAGTTTCGTAGCGCTTTAACCGAAGTTCCGGTGTCATCGCATCAGACGGCATATCCATAAGACAGGAGTCGAAGGACAACCGTTGCACAAGTTCATCAAAACTCCAGTGCGAGTTATACCAAAAGCCGCCTCTCCTTAAACGTGAGATAGCTTTGATTGTGCAACCCATGATGTGAACATCAAGGGGCGGGAGGTTCAGTAGAGCATCTAACCATTCCATTCATTATCATTGCTTTAATCCACAACACCAATGGTTCATCTACGCCGTGTTGTTTGGCAGAGCTGCACATGCTGTCAAAAGTCCTATACCCGGACCTAATAGTCTCGACAGAACTTTTGTCTAAACCCACAACGAGAGTAGATTCTTCCTTATCATCTTTGTGTCTACTCTCCCTGTGGGAATGAACGGTCCAGACGCTAGTATCAAGTCCAGGATTCTGGGTGTGTAGGCGCACTAGCACATCGGCCGTCTTCCTAAGTTTCCCTGGGATCCAGCAGAGCGTTTTTTTTGGGGGTCTGAAAGCCTCAAAAATTGTGATTCACAGAGGGGGGATTTTCGGCACCGTCTTGCTAATCCATTCAAGGGTTTGCTGTGTTGAGCACTTCACCGTAAAGGTTCTATCCTTCAGCTCACTGCCCTCCACTTGAATGCATTCATTGGATGTTTTAGCCAGCTCCCACAGATGATCTTCACAATGTTTGCACTCTGCGTCGGTCATGCTGTTGTCTTCGCCAGCCTTTCTGATGAGTATCACCAGAGAAGAGGTAAATAAATTGACTTGCTTTTCATTTCCAAAAAGGGCCGTCTAAATTTGTTGCGGTCTTTAAACTTAGACGAATTAAAAATATCGTATAACCTGTCTAATCTTTCAATCATTTCAGCAGTATTGATAGATATATTACAATACTTTTAAATTAAAAAAAACAGTTGACCTTTATCTTTTGCTCTGAGAACTAACACGCGTCACCCTGTATTGTGTTTTCTTCACTTGTTTGGCACGACTGACAAGGATGCAAGTCAATACGTCTTTGAAAATACATTATCAGCCTTATTGCGAAGATCAATCGACAATTGATAATTGACTATTTTCAATGTGTGCTATTGTGAACGAACGATTCATTTGGTATTTTTGTCAATCGAATTTTTTTAATTGACTGCGATTGACAAAATCCTTTAGAATCGTTCGTTCACAATAGCACACATTGAAAATAGTCAATTATCAACTGTCGATTGATCTTCACAATAAGGCTCTATAAAAAAAACGTAAGTACCGCTGAACCAACCTTATTGCAAAACAAGTGTGACAATGACGACATAGGGAATTAGTGCGCAGGCGTATTTTTGTCCATATGATCATATATGTAAGAAAAAAAGGAGACAACCGAGAGCGGGAGATTGGAAATCGCGGAGGTAAAAAAGGCGGAACATGACCATGGACTTCTATTTGTTCGAATTAATTGGATACGATACGAGTACTTTCATTCGATACCTACTTGGTTTGAATCAAAATGGTATCGATACTAACTTTACTAGTCACGGCATGCCTCCTGATTTCACTTTATCACTGAGGTCAATCAAATGCTTGTGTTGCTGTATTTGTGTAATCCAGGAGTGTTTAGACCTGCTTCTCTTTCTCGACTGTGTGGAAACGCTGATTGATATTCCCTTTTTGGCAGTGTTGGGTTTGTAGGATCTCTCCTTTGAACATGACAGTACCAACTGAGCCGGTCGATGAAAACGTTATGGCCTTAGCAAACTATATACAACATTCTTTTAAAGTCTTTTAATTCACCTGTAAAATATTTTATTTGGCTGACAAAACAATTTATATCAATGTTTCCCGCCATCCCCTATATTAATAAACTCAGCAATTATCCCACTATTGAAATAGTAATTTTCTGTTTATTTTTTTCATTTAAGGCATTTTTTCACAATTTGTCTATTCGCTTGTAATGTGATCAGTCTTACACCCCTATTGCGAGTGTCAATCGACAATTGATAATTGACTATTTTCAATGTGTGCTATTGTGAACGAATCATTTTCATTGATATTCTTGTCCAATCGCATTTTTTCCATTGACTGCGATTGACAAAATCCTTTAGAATCGTTCGTTCACAATAGCACACATTGAAAATAGTCAATTATCAATAGTCGATTGACACTCGCTATAGGGGTGTTAGAGTCGACTAAGCACCTCAAACCAATTATTTTTTTTTATAATAAAACACATGTTTCTGTAAATAAATCAAAAGTTCTTCTTTTTATTATCTTCTTCCTTTTAATTAATTCAGCCCTACTAAGCAATATTATTTTTCTTTTATTATCATTTTGTCTTTTTGTGGTATTCGCTTGCTTTTATATGATTTTATTATCCTTTTACTTGCTATTTAGTCCTTCATTCATTCAGCTTTTAATTAAATACAATAATAGTTGTTATACTCGTACATTATTTGTAATATATTTATATATATATATTTAGCTACTAAAGATTATTAAGTAATGTTTTAATGATTCACTTTATGTTTTTATATAATGATGAATATAACAGTAATAAATATGTCTTAGTACTTCATTTCATTTTGTTACAATAATAATTTCATTTGAAATGCTTATTAATGAGAGATTACATACAGTTATAAACTTAAATTCTTACAAACTAAAATAATGCGGGTATAACCCCGTAAAATATAAATGAATTTCCATTTCATTGGAACCGTTGTAAATTAATCTAAAAACAAAATTAAATCACTAAAGAAACTTTTATCCAGTAGTCTCTGAGTGGCAAAAATTGTGTTATATTTAAAAAAAGCAAACGTAATTGTACCTACATTTAAAAGGTGTTTATGAAATGAATAGGGTCACCCTGTTTATTTAGATTTAAGTTTTTGGACTGTGATTGTTAACTGTAGGTCACAATTTTAACGTTTTTTTTTTCATTTTGCATGGCAGACCAACGAATTGAAGCCTAATAAAGAACTTACACAATTACAGGGTGCTTCTAATTCATTGGAAATCATTTACAAAAATATTATTTCCGGAATATAAAAATTATATTGCTCCTGGAAAGAGGCTCACTTTTATTGAAAGTGGTTTAACTTAACTTTAAATTAGTTGGTTGAAGCTAAGCTTCTTTGTAAGTACAGTTTAGATTAAGTAAGTTAAACATATTTGTAATCTGTTGGGAAAACAAAATTGTGCTATAGTGTAGGTTTCTAAAGGTCCTGATTTATACAGTACAAGTTACCATATGCAGTTCTCTGTTGAATAAATGTCAGCTGTCTTATTATCAACTTTTTGAAACATTTTGTTCGACGCCAATGTTCGTAAAGCTACCTTTTGCTTTAAGCAGAAAACTCTTACACCTACCCTTGCATATTCACAATGCTCGCTTTTTCCTGGCTTTAGCTGTATAAATCAGGCCCGACACCTAAAGTGATCTGCCAAAATTAAAAAAATAATAATATAGAATTTGTAATATAGTATAAGCTACTGTTGCGTCGAAGTGTTAACCCATAAGTGAAGGACATTTATTTTAAGCCGGTAAGCCTTTTCTGCTACTACACTTTCATACAAGTTTAAAGGCGCATTTAAATGGATGCATTTGATTGGTCAGTTCCCATGTTCTGTAATTATCGCATCGATATATTTATCACAACAACGAAATGAATAAAAACAAAATATCATAATATCTCATTCCTAATCGAAAACTATACCACATGAAACATTTCGACATGGAAACCCTTTAAATATGTGATATTATTCGAACAATTATTCACTTCCACTGTCAAAATTTATAACAACACAATCGACTTGGGATAGAAAAAGCCATTGAAAAAATTCAAACGGCTGAAAATCAACATTTGGTGCTTCCAGCAGAACCTAATTTCGAAAATACAATGTGTAATTTTCAGATAGTCTGCCAAAAACTTGCGCAGTTCCAACTCTAATCCCAACAACGTGTGAACACACTACACACTGAACTTCCTCGCCAAACTACGTTAATTGTTTTCCCTTTCTTAGTACATATTTTGGACATCATCTTGTTTTGCAATAAATTATCAGCCAGTTCCGAAACCACTCGATTTCCAGTATTTTGACAGCTTGGGGAAATCCATCCATGGTATTGAAAGCAGCCAAGCGATATTTTTTCGCATGGAATTACAAAACCCCATTATTTTCCAGATGCGATAAACGGAGGAATTTTTTGTTCCAAAGTTTTTGATGTGAAGAGTTATCGCATTAGTTACAGACATGGGCACAGATTATGGTAATACGTACTGTGAGTTTCTTGTGCAATAGAATTGGTCTTCAAGACTGTGTAATTGTAATTAACGTCTCGAAACCAATGTGACACCTTTGAATAATAGGTTCGTTCGCGAACTAATATGCAAACGTAAATTTATATAAACTTTCGTGCAAAACTACACAAACGCGTTCGCGTACTGAGAAAATGGTAAAAAGATGAACGAAAGAAAAATGTACTTTCGTTAATTTTTCTTCACACAGAATTTTAGCTGGTAAGAAAATGAAAACTGTCAAATGATGAAATCCTATGAGTTTGCCAGCAAAAAAAACAGCTGTTGCTTCTTTTCAAGCCAAACTAAGACGTTTTTCACCTTTTTACACAAAAGCGTTCGCGTACTTTTCTTAGAAATGAGAGGATTCTCTCTCGATTTTGGAGATTTGACACTTTTCATTTTTCTACACATAAAGTACGCGAACGGACCTAATGTATGATCTTTGGCTGTCGAACTAGGAATGCTATCGGATTTCGTCTTAAGCTTTCACTTTTATGAAGATTGTAAATTTTTGACGTTGAATGAATACCCTTAATACATTGATCGACGCTGGAGAGCCAACATGAGGTTACCATTTATATGATGCTTACGCTCTTATCACAACCACGTCTCGGATCAAAAAAGCCGCATGGGTCTGAAAGATCTAGAGCCGCGTGTAATGACAAAAAAATGTACTTGGACACCATCCATAATCAAACATCGAAAAGAGAAGTCATTATTGTCATGAAGAGACAGTTGAAAGTAGTATTGCTTGTCTTAATCATCAACGTGGTGATCAGATAGCGGATTTGACAGGTTATATTTGTATCTTCTGCGATTTTTAGGCGACAAAAATGATATTTATTAAAGGCTCTGGAAAATCCATTCGGATTTAGATAGGTACGCGAAGACATACTATCAATTTGAAAGTACCAATATTGATTTATAGGATTTTCGTTTGGTCACTTTCCTTCGAAAGAAAAAAAATAATCTAGCTAAGAGAGCAAATCACAATGATTGACTTCCGTATATAGGTTTGCTTTAAGCTCAGAGTTCAACAGACACATTGAAACGCTTCATTTTGCGTTAAAATTGTTCATGGATAAAACTTCCATGGGTGTCTTTAAACTTGCTGATCTTTGTGATGCGTGTCGATGTATCCATCCAAGGTTGATACTTTGAAACAAAAGTTCTGTGAAAACGTTTACGTTTCGTCGAAAGGAATGAAAAGTAAAATGGGCAACACAGTTTTAAACTTGGCGTTGAAAACCGCCAACAAATTTGGAGAGTTGGGTTGACATATTTTAGTCCTGCCACTGTAGGAAATCCAAGTATTCCGAACTTCTTTATTTTTTTCTCTTCTTTTAAAATCTCAGTCAAGGATTCGACAGAATGGCATGAATGTCTCACAATAGATCTTCTAAGACAGGTTAAGTACGATACTGTTTAGTAGGTCTTACTCAAAATTCTTAAACATGCCTTCTGGACATGCGACTTGTAATACCTATCGACGAATACTTAATGTAGCATTTCGGATTCTATCCTGTGAATCAGCACGTACCTGTATGGCATCCATCCCGACAGATTGAATATGTACCAAATTTACACATCTCAAAAAACCAACGCATTTCTGTCCTAAATTCCTATCACTCCGAGTTTATAAAAGTTAAGATGTTGTAAGAAAAAGCCAAATAAGAGGAGGATAGCCCGAAATCATTAGGAGTTAGTACTATGATAAATAAGTTTTGAATATAAGATGTTTAATGCATTCTTAAATGGCTTTGTGGTAGATTGCATTCGATATAATCAAGAAAATATTATATGAGCGAAAAGTTTTATGAACGCAACAACACTGACTTGAGGCAGCCTTAGAAGAAGACAAATATTGGATCGACCCGGTTGCGAAATATTTCTAAATGAAACAGATGAGGTGGAAAAGTTATAATAAGTGCATTGGGCCAACATCTCTGAATGTTGCAAGACTTTTTGATTCAATTTCAAAGCAAAGGACTGCAGTTGCGATGGTATGAGTTTGAAAGCGAACGAATTAACCGCTGCAACCTTCTTCTTCCGCCTTTAACTGCGGTGAGGCTATGATCAGGATTAAAGGCATCATAACCCTCCCACTTAACTGCATCCCTACTGGTCCGCCTGTGTGGTTCGCCGTTCCAATAATTGTAAGAAATGACAATGTCATAGACTCAAAAGCTATTAATCAGGGGCACACCTATCGTCTTTTGCTTCAAACCCTAGACCGGCTACCAAACGCAGCTAACGCGAGTCGCATCATGAATACTTGAAAGGGAAATCGGTAGAAACTGCTCTACGTGAGGTAGTAGGGAAGATAGAAAGAAGTCTGCCGTTTGAGCGTACTCCCTCTAGCGGCTTCCTAGACAAAGAAGAAGCCTTTAACAATGTATTAAGTTTGTATGATACCCCTGTTTTAAATGGCCGGCCTTGCAGACACCGCCCTGTGATGAAGTATGATCCCTTGAACAATACTGTCATTGAATAAGGCATCATAAACTGGGTGTGAAATATGCTTGCTAGCAGGAACATACACATTCTGTACTAAGGTGAATTACCACGGGAACCCCACAGGGCAGTTATGGTTTTTGGACAATAATCTGCAGAAACTTGGTTCCGCGGCATTATGGAGATGATTTGGTCATCGTATTACAGGGAAAGTACCTTAACACTTTGAGTAATATAATTTAGGTTGCTTTGAAGTCAATCAGCCGAAGAGCAGCTGATTCAATGCCAATCCAGCTAAGACCTAAATATTCCATTTTACTAGAAAGCACAACAAACCGTAACTCGACCTCCCTTAACTGGGGGAAGTAGAACTCACCCTCTTGGGCAACGCGAAGTATTTTGGCCATGAATTGAAATCTTAATGTTTACGTAAGAATAAAGAAGGCTTAAAACGCTCATTTACCTGCAAAAGAACAACTGGCAAAACTGGGGTTTTGAAACTCGCACTGGCGCATTGACCTTATACATTTGTTGTGAAACCCTTACTTACTAATGTAGCGGAAAGCGACAAAAGGAAAACTTAGCTCGGCCAATTAGCCCGAAGAACGGCAAGCATTGCCAATGGTGCTCTCCATATCAACCTTACTGCATCACTACAAAAGTTTTCGCATCTAGCACCGTTTGATTTACAGATCAAACAATTTGCTGGCAACAGTGCCCTATGGGTCACTGATATCGATTACTGCAAGGATTGCGGCAAAGGACATATTCGATTTTGGCAGAGCTTCTACCAGGCAAGTTCCGCACGATATCTCATTTCCGGAAAGGGATGAATGGCAATAAAGAGAAGCAATAACAAAGCGGAATGATATGGCAATCTACACAGGTAGTTCCAAAATGACGACAAGGACTGACTCTGATATTAAAACTGCCGATCCAGACCTAAAAGTGCCTATAAGGCTTCCGGTTGCAAGCATTGTCTTCCAATCAAAATTTCTATCTTGGATGGGGTCAATATCTGGTAACATATACATTATACACCCATAGTCAGGCTGCTAAAGCCATTGTGCATTTGCAGGCAGTACCGAGCGAGGCAGTGTTGGATACCAGGACACAGCGGTGTACAAGATAACGAACTAGTTGATGAGCTGTCATGAGTGGGAGGAGATAAAAGTGTTATAAGGGACATCACAAGGGCTGTCGACGTGGGATGCCTACGTGCTCGAAATAATTAAATTCGGCAGTTACAGCTCAGGACCCTAGTAGGTATCTTGTCGGAAAACTGTCTCATAAGGAACCACGTCAATTGACTGACAGGGACGCGGGCAGATACTGCAGCGACCTACAAGCTAAAAAAGATATAACACATTGTGTGAATGTGAGGGAGTCCAGCGAAACCGAAAAAAAATCATAAATAAAATTCTAGCAGCCACTAGAGGAAATAAGTTACACAAACAGTAAGGGACTGCTCGGGTTCTGCAGGGAAAATGGTTATTTTTCGAGGGAAAGTACAATGGTTTCTTTGGTTTGACGTTTTAGATCTATTGGTGGTCCAGGGATCGCGATGGGCCCAATTTGGTGCTTAGTGTTATATGAACTTTCGGATGTATTTTTCACCTAAACTTACCTAACCTAGCCCCAAAAGCATGCGATCCAAAAAGGTCAAGTCAAAGGTGAGATTGGACTGGCATTTCTCTGACTCCATTCAGTCGAAAATTAAAATGCTTACTCACCAATACCATTGCAAGTTAAGTCACAAAATAATTACAAATTCGTTGAAACGATGATATAATGTATTTAAAAGGTCCTGAGATAACTGCAGACATACTTGTGTAATTGAAAAACATGCAAACTCATAATCGAAACAATAATTTAAAGCAAATAGGTTTCATGCTTATTTTGATTAAACTTCGATAAAAAGTTTACGCAAAAAAACATTCTCAAGTAGGAAACTGACTTGAGAAGGCCGATAGACGTTCTCTGTAAAATCATTCTTTAGGTTAAATATGTAGGCAAGGCTTAGTAAAGACACATAAAAACAACTAATCCTGACCATTCAAAATGAAGCTATTTCCATGCGCCCTAACTTATGCTATTCCAAAAGCACTTTCCAATTTTTTTTCCATGTTATGTAGTACTTTGTTAAAAGTATAAATATTCTAAGATGATTAAAATGATTTTTTTGTTTTTTTTGTGTATAAGAAATTAATGTGGATTTCGTTTAGATTTAATAGTCAATGTTTTTTTGTTTTTTTTTTTTTTTTTTTTAATTTTAAGTTCTCCTTAATACTTAATGTCCTATTGAGTACAAATCACTAAAGTCAGACTATCGTAACAGTAGGGGTTAAATTTTGTAGCTTTTTTTGTTGCTGCTGTTGATTTGGATGCGTATGACGATGATATTGATTATGATTTTTTTTATAATGATGATTCCGTACTTCCACATCTTCATATCCGTTCTGTTTTCCATTGTACTGATGATAATCATTTAACAGATTTCTGCGATTCTCTTCATCCACGCTACTACAACTATCAGAGGAAGCATTGCTTTGTACATCACCATTACAGCTTTGCATCGATGACGTGGAAGTGGATGATGTTGAACCATCGCATTTCCTTTCTGACGATGCAGACATCGGATCACCAATAAGGGTTATCTTAACTGGCTTGTAGACTACAGTGGCGGCATTGGGGCGTTGTTGTTCCCATGCAATTGATGCTCGCCTTGGCGCGGATGAGATCTGATTGTAGTTGGTGAATGTTGTTGAGATAACCGTATGACGGCGAGTTTGGTTATTTGTTGGTGTGGCCTGAGTTGGCGAAGTACTATTAGGAGACGTTGTAGTGGTGATTATCGTCGTGGCAGGAAAATGTGTAGTATAGCTTGTGTATTCAGGTTTACTTCTAAATAAAAAAAAATATGTTTTTATTAATATTAACATATATAGATGTATTTTTAAAATATTAATATTTAAAGCAGGGAGGAAAACCAACAATAATATATTTATGTTTGCGGTTTGTTTGTGTTTGGAAGCGGTTTTTATTTTTACATTTTATTAGATTTGACATGCAAAGTCATGAAAATAAAGATATAAGATTTACCTCATTGGACTACAGTTTGCGGCATGCAAAAGTAATACGTTTACCATGTTTAAACAAAATGTCTATGTGATATAGTTTGGGAAGTATTTAATATAACTTTGTGGCGAAATCAGAGCTTCATATATAATATACGACTTGTGCGGGTCAAATGTAAAAAAATTATTGCGGAAATTTTTGTAACTACAAAAAAAAAAAAAAACAATTTCATGAAAATCAATAAAACCCGATTTTACTTAAGCCAGAGAAATTTTCTATATGTTTCTTGCGGCAGTTGGCAATTTGAAATATGTATGGGTCAAGGGATCTACCACCACTTGAGGTATAACTGTTACAGTCATGTATCTATTCCCTGTACCCATGGAATAAATAATATATATAGTATTCATTAACACCAAGCATCAATAAGAAATCGGTGCTTTTATACTTAGGAGACATGACTGAAAGTGTAAAGATACAGTTATCACCAACCTGTCTGCTGTGGGACCACTTTTAAGTAAATGATAATTTCGCGTTTGAATCGCCGCCGCGGGGTGACAAGATTTTAATCAAATTCAAACTTTACACGTAGTGTGCTGGCTAAATTGCCATACACAGCTTTGCAATTTTTTTCAGCAATTTTGCTTGAGTTCCTTCAACCAGTCTTCAACAAAAAGCTACACGTTTCTCAGCTGCGTTCAAAGTAGCATGCTCCCTCCTTTTAATTAAATATGATTCTAAAGTTAAACGTTGGCACAGCATCTAGCCTAATACTCGTATGTGCACACGTTTCTACGGACTAGGCTTTATAACCTATCAAGGAAGAGTTGTATTACCTCATCGACAGAATTTAAGAAGCCTATCTGAAGTTCAATTTGAAAGGTGTCCTCGGGAACTCTAATGGCTGAAACACATCGCACCTCCGCTCAAATAGTGTCATAACTCAAAAAAATTAGAAAATCCATTTATTGCACCATTACGTCCCCCAATACTTCAAACTATTATCTCAAAAAGTGTCATATTTATTGTTCGAATATTTGTCCCTAGATGACACAAATATTTCATTGTAATGTAATGCAAAAGTAATGGCGGCCCAAACATTTGAATGCTTTTTTCTCGAAAAAATGATTTTTTGACTTATGACACTATTTGAGCGAGGGTGCGACATGTGAAGCAGGAACGCGCGCAGTAATGATTGCACCAACGCACATGAAACAAATGTGCAGTAAGAAATTGCGTTCATTCAGTATGCTGCTTTTTGCCGGCCTAAATATCACTGAACGACCAAACAGACTAAGATGTTAGGTATTGTCATAGAGTTTCACAGCACTAAACGCCAAGCCTGAACCAAATTGTGCTGTGCAACTACGATCGGTGCATCAAGATTAAAATACAGACCACTTGCGTCAAGAGTTAACATGCAGTTCCATACAACATCATCTTGCTGTACACCTCTTGCTGCACATTTGTTTCAGCCGTAGTGCTTGAAAAAAATTATAGGAATTAACGGCCCATAAAGGGCAATAACTTCTCCAACCATTTGCTTGTATGCTGTGGAAGAGACCTACAATTTTTTAGCCGAATCTGAACGGCAAAGTTGAGAAGCTACTCATGACAATTGATACTCTTGCTGTTGTTTTCAGACGATAGCAAGAGCTGGGACCGTGGAAAAAACTTTTAGGTGTTACTTGGCCCCGGCGGGACTTGCAACTGAGATTTTCAGATAATTAATCCAACACACTTACCTCTGCCCCAATGGGGCCACACCCAAAAAGTCATATAAGAAACAACAAAAACGTTTTAAATCCGGTTGCGGTGCTTTTGCATTACTTTGGGGCCTTTTTTTCATTTTTATGGGGCCATTTTGCATTCGGGTCTAAAATCATTCCGCCTTAAATATATTAAAATCGATTCTCAATATCAGGGTTTCCTAAGGATGAAGGAAATGAATAATTTTCAACATAATCACCCAAATGTACGAAAAATGGACCAAACTCATTAAAAACTCAGAATTACCCAACCCCAGGCGCCTATATTAGCTAACATGTTTTAATTAAACAGTGTTTGGCTGGACGCTTCTCGCGTTGGGGAGATTTTCCTCTTTTGTTCGCATGGTTAAGCCCGCTCACTTAACTTCTTTGCTCCACTAAGGGCAGGTGGTAGTTGTCTGTGGAAGGCGACTATATCAGCTCACTTTTTCGAATTAAACAGTGTCTGTAGGTGGGTCGTTTCGCCCACCAAGAAAATAAAAAAAATTCATAACAATATGCAAAATAAGCGTAAAACAAAGAAAATACATCCTGATTTCAAAATAGTTTTTGTTGTACTCGTAGTTTGCTAGTTGGGCCCATTTTGCATAAATGGAATTGAGTCATTTTCATTTTGAAATATAGCTCCCTTTTTACCATTTTGCAATTCTAACTCAGCGCAATACAACAACCTGCAGCATTTTAAGAGTGTAAATGATGTGGTGAGCTTAGCTTGCAACAAGGAAAAATCTTTAGACTAGAATTTCGGAGCTGAAGTCAGCAAGGGTTTTGCAACACGTGTCAGTGATATGAACAAGAAATAGTAAAGGATGAACCGTTTATGAGCAAACGTCAGCTCTCATATCTCCTGGGATGGTAACGCTCGCGTTTTTCGTTTCTGCCCTAGAGCTCCACGTCATTCAAGAATGCGCCAGCCACATTTATTCATCTGTCATAAAAGGTGCAATCATCCATATATTCACGGTTAGTCAAGCAACTATAAACGCCCTTAGCTTGCACACCATTGACTCCAAATCAGTCATGCACTGCTTCGATACCCTTCAAACACTCGGATTAAGAAACAAGACCAAATTATGATGGGTTCCGGGTCATGACAGGGTAGAAGGCAACGAAAAGGCCGACGAACTGACCAGAAAAGGTTCAGAAAAACCTTTCATAGGTCCCGAACCCTTCTGCTGAAATTATAAAAAAATACCTAACGCGTTTAAAAAATTCACAATATTATGTATATACAAAAACTTTACTAAAATGCTCTATAAAACGGTTCCGTATATTTTTATCCCCAAAGAATTCAACTACCCGCACACTTTTATTATTTTTACAAAATATTATTGTCTCCATAAGACTCTATCAGTTTATGCAGTTATACATTATTTAAAATTTAGTTACGAAAACTTATATTCTATTAGTGGTCTAAGCAACAAATAAAATAATAAACATTTTCAAAATTTGATGTTTTTTTAATTTATTTGTGTCTATGACAAATATCGAATTACAAAAGTAAATCACAAGCAGTATATAATTGTTTTGTATAATTTTTAAGACTTTCGTTTGTTTAAAGGCACGAAGAACAGGGATCAATACATGAGTAGGTTAAATGGAGTATACAAATTATATTAATAGCACATAATACAATAATTGCCAAAACAACATCACAAAAGAGTACCTGGCCGAATTGTATTCTGCAGGAAAACGTCAAAAATATATAATCGAACACCATTTCGTATTTATTTGTATTATTGCGAATTTCATTGTGCATTGTGTTAATGTGTGTTTTAAACAAAATGATTGAATTAAAAAAAAAAAACATATATTTATTAAGGGATACCATTTTGTATATACAAATCCAAAGTTTAAATACGTATTTAATATTTGTAATAGCAGCATGTAATGATTTAAAGAAAGAGAACAAGAGAATATGGTTAACTAAATGCAAATGAATATTATTTGAATTTGAATTTAAAATTTTAATGAAATCGAAAGAAAAATATAAATATTTTAGCAGAGCATACTAAGGGGTTTTCTCGGTATTAATCAAATTGATTTACACTTGATTGTATTGACTAAGGACCAATTCACAGTGAAACTTCTTCGGCGTGAAATAAAATTCATTTTCAAACAAAAATGCTCCTTTAAAAACCATTGAGCTTAAAAGTCCTTACAAAAATAATAAGAAACTTCCTTGCCTATAATATTTAAGTCCAATCTATTTGAGCAAT
Organism: Portevinia maculata; assembly: GCA_949715645.1. Taxonomy (NCBI): domain Eukaryota; kingdom Metazoa; phylum Arthropoda; class Insecta; order Diptera; family Syrphidae; genus Portevinia; species Portevinia maculata. The sequence goes on from OX454527.1 coordinate 84,479,368, forward strand.
TTACGGCGATAACATCCGAATATAATGAAACACATGAAAGACGTTTGTGGTAAGAAAACTAGCAGCTGTATTGTAGCGATTGGTGAATGTAGGAACTACGAGATGAATCCAATAATTCCTAAATTGGGCTCTACTGTGAATTAAGCTTAATGTTTGGTATGAGGGGAAGAGCCGGCTGCAGAATAAGTTGAGCGCTTGGTAGCAACGAGCAATCTCGTGCTTAACAGTTCTCATTGTTGGACTAATTTGGATTATGAAATGTTGAACTATATTATGAAAGCTATGAAATATCTGACTAAAATTGAGCACACCAAATTGCATGGGATTGGTTATACTCTGTATTATAGTGTTAGTTTTTGTTTTAACAATGAAAAACGCATTCGTAAATATTATTATTTGTCGATGCAGAAGCTGATTTAGATGGGTAGTTCTGGAAACGATTAGTTGATTTGATTTTAACAAATTAGATAATAAAATAAATTTAAAAATATTCGAATATTTTATGGTTGAATGAAAAGTAATGCCTCCTTTGATGAATGCTTTTGAGACAGCATATATAAACAGAGGTGCCTCAAAAACAGAACGACCGGAAAGTACAGACTCAACTGTACATTCAATAAAGTTAAAGTTAGTGATTTGTCGGCCAATTTCTGGAAATTAATACAGCGCCACTGCAATATGCCTGTGTTTTGGTAATCTATATGCTATTTGCTTAAAATTCAAATAAAGCAGTAACAATATTGAATGGTATCCCAGAAGTGCACATTATCCGACCATTTGAGGATAGCAATCCTTCAGGAACTCCGCCAAAACAGACTAAAAGTCGCAATCCCGCTACACCTCCGGATGAAAAGCTGATAATAACTAGAAACTGTGAAAGTAAGGCGGAATAGCATGGGCACTAAGATCCTTTCAATCGTACATGTCTGCGGGACGGGCCGGTAGTATACCGGCCATACTTTAAAGAACAAGCGAAAGGAAAATCTCAAGGCTTTAGTAAATTTAAATGGCTGCCAGAAATTGACATTCGTTATAAATACCTGGAAAGAAGTGCGTGTTATCTTCATCACCAAGAGGGGAAACCTAGTCAATCCACAACCAAAGCTTACGGGTCAATAAGTCTTTCATCATTTCTAATGAAAGCCATGGAATGAATATTGGACATGCACTTAAGGAAAATCTCGATGCACCTGGTTCTCAATGTGGTTCACGTAATTACGTGGAAATAGTGCTACATGAAGTTACCAGAGCGATTTAAAAATACCTTAACCAAGAAGAATTCTAGGTGGCTGCTTTTCTATGCATAAATGGTGCCTTCAATAATCTATAAATACAAAAACCATTACCCTCTGGCTGGAGGAGCTTGGATTGACACATTTTGAGGAAAACCAAATTAACTTGATCAAGAAACCTGTTAATTGGGAAACGAAAAATTCATCAATTAACGGTTAGAAACAAAAGCACTTCATAACTGGAGGGCGGGCCATTTTCTACTAACCCCTTCTGTTAAAAGAACCAAGATACTCCTAGAAGCGACCAGAGGACAGATACATACAGCATACAGTCACCGGATCCTTGACCGGACTGTAAAGTCGAAAAACACCTGTATGCATTTGACTAGCTGAAAATAAAGATTTGTCAAATGTGTTCCGAAGCTGAAGAAATCATCCTCTGTCACTGTGATTTCTGACCAAGATTACGTCTTCGTTTCCTAGGCAAATCTTTCCTTAAAACCGATGATATTTCTGTTAGCTCGTCCAAAGACTTAGCTGAATTTATAAAAAAATCCGCTTTAATGAGCAAACTGTGAAAACGAGGAAATCACAATAGGTCCAGTTTCGGATGCAGTGAGAAGGGTACTAAGTCGGCTCCTTTGAAATCAAATCTAATCTAAGCGAGGAAGGTATCAAGGGCAGTGGCGGACTAAGCCCGTCAGAGGCCCGGGGCAGCAAAGCTGAATGAGGCCCCCAGCTTTAAAAAAAGTAGTTTTACAAGCTTTTTATTCAGTTCACATTATGTATAAATACCTAAGTGTTTATGTTTATTCCGTTAAAATCTGGCAAGTGAAATTTTAATTCGAATTAAATTATTTAGGCTGAATAAACATACATACCTACAATATGGAATGGACATGGGTGAGGAAAATAAAATACGAATCGATCGACAAAAAAAAAATGAGATAAAATAAATTAAAGTTTTTTTTATTTTTTCTAGAGTTTTATATGTGTTTTCGTGCCTTCAATTTACTGAACTCCTCGATAACTTCTGTGAAATCGATTTCCTTAGAAATTTTTCTTTCTATTGAAACCACGGCTAGATTAACCCATATTGGGCGGCACATAGAACCGCAGGACCAAAATCAATGAAACTTCTACCAGATGCTATTTAGGCAATTATAACACCCCTTTTTAAAAAAAATTTTTTACCTTCTCAGGTTTGAGCTCTGCGCGGTGGTCGAGTAATCGACCACCCGCCCATACCGGTGCAAAAGTAAATTGAACAAATAAACCAATTTTTTTTTTATTGTGTGAGATTGCTTTACTATTGATGGAAAAGGCCATTGCGATTACATTTTTACACATTGTTGAACATTCTCGGTGCAAAACCACGTCGCATTTCTTGCATTTGGATGAGGCATATTTATGGCAATGTCGGCAACGACAAGGTTTTGGAATTTTCTCCAATGTGTGGCTCACCTTATCCATGCGGATTTCATTCAACGTTATTGCTGCTGTCGATTTGGCAGGATTTGGGATCCTTGGAGTTCTGGTTTGGCGGCATAGACACTCAGCGACAAACAAGCGGAATTCGGGTTGGGTCAGCGAGACCTTTGGCAACTTTTCTTTCAATTCTCGTCCTTTATGCTTTTCGGCGTTGAATTTTCGCAGAACGCAATGAAATTTCCACGCATTGACTATTGGTGGCCAATACCACTTAAATCGACGCCGCCCATTCGTTAGTTATATTCGTGAATAAGATGCGGCATTTAAACTGTTCTAATCCGAGCGGCTGTTTTATCCCAACTTGTGTCGGCTCAATCGGCTCATCGTTTGCCAAAACTGTTGTATTGCGGTGCGGGTCCTTCGCCGCACTGACGCAGCCATACGGAATGAATGCATAACAGTAGAACTCGGATGAGCACAAATCCCAGTACTTTAACCCAAAACGAATAGGTTTTCCACGAATGAACGTCTTACACGAGTGTGGCCCATAGTTACCAAATCATCTGCTCAACGATAGAAAGATTGTGCGAAAATACGCCGAATAGCATGAAATTCTGGTTCAGTGCAGTCAGGCATTACATAATAAAAAATGCAAAAATCGCCCCGCGTTAAGTAGCGAACTACCAGGTAAATGGCGGAATAGCGCAAAACCAAATTTCATGTGAGTTGACAAAGGACCAAACCAACATATTCGCTGCGGTGCCAGTAGATACCACTCTCTGGCTCACCTGGGCAAAATTCGAGAGTTGCTGGTCGAGTTCTCGACCACTAGCCCAAAATGGGTTAACCCTATTGATCCATTGTAGATCGGAGATAATTTTTATTTAGTTTAACTTGCGAAAAACTCCTCTCGCATGATACAACCGAGATACAAATGGCCAAGAAGTATTGAAGTATGAGCGATATACAGGGTAACGATTCACTGAAGTCCAATTTTATTATAAATTGAAGGATTTGGGGGCCCCCAAGACCGGAGGCCCGGGGCCACTTCCGCCCCTGGTTAGTCCCCCACTGATCATGGGCGAGTGCTTTCTCCTCTAGAAAATCTCGATCATGATCTAAAAGTGTTGTAAAGGTTGTTAGTAAAGGCATTAAGAAAGTCGCCCAGATGGATGACATTGTTGTGCTTTTGTACAGCGAAGTACCTTTCCACCGATAGCGATATTATCGAAGCTGCGCTATCAGAACTATGAAAATGGACTGATAACAACGTGCTTGCGATTTAAAAAAAAGCTCATCCTGTAAAAAAAAGAAAAGCGTTAATCCCAAAACGGGTCACGCTGAAACTGAAAGGCTTAAATGTCTAAAGACTAAGGTAATAAGTGACATTTGATAGTCACCTTCACAAATCTTGTTGATAGCCCTTTGATTGGCATTTCTTTGGTTTTGGGTGACAATAAGTTATTTATCATATTCAAATGCAGAAAAAACATTTAAATATTCAAACTAAATCACAATAACAAAGAAATAAAATAAAAATATACAAATATCTATTATTATTCTATCTGAAATACAGCGAAAATCTCATAGGTACTAGGTAATCTAGGCTTAACCAAAGAAATGAGCTAGAGTAACAGAGTTATAGACTTAATTTAGTGATGACTTTACACAGAGCAAACATGAGGTGAAAGCCGAAAGTGACTATCATAATCACTTATCATCTTAGCCGCTGAACAAGGCACATTGACTTGCTTGCCTGCATATACCTGGTTCACGAAAATCCAGACCGCTCTTAGACTTAGAGATTACATATTTTGAAAACCTTGCATTTTCGGACACTGATATCTTTCATCAAAGAGGACTTATGCCACCACTGATTGACTACGAAAGGCTAAGGTATGACTTCGATAAGATCTTAAAAATCCCGAAACTTGATAAACAGGATTGGATTACCCCCCAACAGAAGAAGAAGACGGTAGAAGAATGATTAACCCCCAGTGTCATCAAAAGTATGCCATCCTCAGAGATGGCTCAATGACGGAAACTGGAATAGGAGCAGAAGTCTTCTCAGAGGCGCTGAGAATCAAAAAGTCATACCGACTGGAAGCTATTTTCAGCGTTTTCGAAGCTTATACCTAAGCAGCTATGAAAAAAACTCAGATCTTTGAAGCCATGGAACTAAAAGCAATGGAAATAACTAATTGTGCTAAATGTGCATTTCAGCATTTAGAGCAAAATAAAACATCACACAGTTCTGCTTTGTTGGCTTCCTGGACACGTCGGAATGGAAGGGAATGATACAGCGGATAAACGTGCTTCTAGCTAACAGAGAAGTACCAGCCCTTAATACAGCAAAGAGCTCCATCGATGAGGACACAAATAAACTTGGCAGTTGTGGCGTAACCCGAAATCCATGGTATGCGATTGGTGCTGAACGATCAAAAGCCTCAGTATCAATTGATAAAAATCGATTGAAGACAACTCGCAGGACCTGAGTATGCGTTTCAGACCGTGAGCCGAAGGGTGAATCCGGGTGAATCGAGTTCGCAGTCGAGTAGTTGGTTTGAAATTGTGCTTGATGGAGTGACTGAGGCAGGCGAACCTCTGAGGGCTGCGCGCATCACGGATGGAGTGCAGCTTGGAGTGACTGTTGCAATACGAACCACAAGCTACACTGGTCCGCGGATACTTATGGTGAGTGAATTCGGGGGACATGCGATGCAGGTGCTTAGACACACATCAACCTCAAAAACCATGGGAGAGGAGCAGCGTGGAGTGACTGTTACAATCGAAGCCCAACTCTTGTCCCATTTTGTCTGGTCACCGGGAAGGTAGCAAAACCGAGGATGACTGTATTAATCAAACCCCCGGGATTCCTGTCTACGCCTCGGAGTGGAGTGCCGACTGAAGAGACTGTAACAATCTAACCTTAGTCAGATATATTTTCTTTAGCAGGAGTACATGACGATCCCCAACCCGTCACTCAAATCCCTGGTGGGTATCAGTGTGGTTACAGTGGCTGCAAGCAGTATGCTGAGAGGGACTAGTTCAGTCGAGCTCAGCTCGACCCCCAAAACCCTGAGAGGACTTAAAAACCGTTCGTAATCAACCTAGAAATCCGAATATCATAAGGATTTGCTTGCAGTTTTGCAATTGGAATTCACCGCCGTCTGCAAAAAAATGTGTAATGTGAATGAAGTGTCAGAGTTTGAGAATAATCGTTCGGATGCGGGTAATTGGTCGCTCTCATATGCATGGTCCTCAGGTGTACCTCAACGAGGGCAATTACATGCCAACCATATACCTTCTTCTATTGGACAACATCAAGTCGAATTTAAAGAAGAGATGGTCGCCATATGCGATTAATTATGAATCTTTTCAATCAGGGCTTACCTGCCTTCTTGCGAGTGCCACAGAAGTGGCGTTGACGTCGTCAATCAAAAATTATCTGGTCAATGGATTGGAGGGTCAAACATCTAACCTTGGGCTTGACGCCCAGATTTCTCGGGATATTAAAAAATACAATGTATTAAAGCATACTTTAGTTTATCTTGGCCTACGAGTTTTCATTTGCAATAGAATTGTTGACATGTCACAAAAATAAATCAATACAAACAATTGAGAAAAATGCCTCTAGACGATGGTTGAAGATCATACGTTTGTCCATTCAGACTTCAATCCCTTCGCTCACGGATATTGTGATTGATTCAAATGGAAGCATTTATTTTCATTCAGCCTTGATAAGGATATCAAATTAAAATTGAACTAAATCTTTTTGTGTTTACCTTGATAATCCTTCAGGGCCAATTGATAATGGACGGGTCTGTATTGAAAAAAAAAACAAAAATTCATCATTAAATGTTAAATTATGAAACTCTTAACTTTATTACCCTTTCAGTTTGTGTTGCTGAATTTACACATTCTTTTTCGGATAAAACTTGTGGGACTTTTCCATTATCCGATTCAAGTTTACCAATGAGTGTCTTCTGCATTCGTATTGTTCTGTCACGATCGTCGACTTGTCCCTAAAAAAATGTGAATACAAAAAACATAAAGAACAAAAAAAAAAAAAACATTTTATTATAATGAAACATGTTGCACCTACATTTGCTTTACAATGTTAAACAATTAAACAATAAGTAAAACTATTTTACCAATGGGTCTATTTTATACTTTTAAATCTAAACAAAATAACACTAACTATACGAAAAATAAGAAATTTGTGATATTATTTTTTAAATTAACATCTGTGTACTGTACATGCTATGTTGTTTGCTTTTGTTTGAAGTTATGAATATCTATTTTATTTAAGAGATGTTTGTTTTGTTTTTTGAACTTATATAGGAAATTAAACACCAATTTGCAAATATTAATAATGAACGAAAATTGTAAATGAAACTAAGACAAGTTTATGGTCTTTAAGAAAATTCTTAAAGGTTTAAATATATCAGAAGAAGTTACCTTAAAAACTATTTAAACTAAAATGGAAAAAAAAATTGGGTATATATATTTTTTGTTTTTATAGAATTTTAGATAGGTGTGTAGTTTATTTTCTCTTGTAATTTATATTAAGATGAATGGTTTTGTTGTTGTTTTTTCCATTTACTGAGCATTGTAATTTATTTAAATTAATATACATAAATGAAGAACGTAATGAGTCGATTTTGTCATAAAAAGAGAAGACGCTAGTATAGGTTCGAGCTCCATTGGGAAAAAGGGTTCTGAGAATAAAATTTAATAAAGACCAACAGAACAAAAAATGAGTTCGGTTGGCTGTTACTCCAGTCCCCACTTCACGTGGTAGCAATCACAAGTTTTTCTAACTCGATTTTCGAGGCCTCAACATTGGTAATTAACGGACGGGCGAACATGGCTAGACCGAAGTAGCCCTTGAAGCTGATCACTCAGGGAACGGATTTTGTGGAAAATGACTTTTTATACCCTTTCCTAAGGTTGGGCAGTCAAATCATTCAAGCCTTACAAATCGGCGGGACCAGATAATGTCATACCAGCAATGATACAACAGGCTCTTAGTGTAATACTGCCATGGCTAAAAGTCATTTTCAAAAGCTGTGTAAGACTCTGCTACATACCGCAAAGCTGGAAAGAAGTTAAAGTGATATTCATTCCCAAAGCAGGGAGACATATACACTGCACAGCAAAAGATTATAGGCCGATAAGTCTCTCCTCTTTTCTCCTAAAGACACTGGAGAGAATAATCGACTTATACACAAGGGACCTTCTAAACGAAAACAACCTATGCAGCACTCAACACGCCTACCTCAAAGGCAAGTCCGTTGAAACAGCCCTGCACGAAGTTGTGTCAATAATAGAAAAAGGACTACACCACAAAGAATTCACCATGGCTGCATTTTTGGATATTGAGGGAGCTTTCAACAATGCTAAAACAGTGGCCATAAAAACAGCGCTCGAAGACTTGGGAGCGAATAAAGAAATAACGAACTGGGTTTATGAAATGCTCAACAGCAGAGTAATTAACTCAGAGATCGGTGAGAGTTACATAAGGAAAACAGTGACCAGGGGCACCCCACAGGGAGGCGTCTTATCTCCCCTCCTGTGGCTCATAGTGGTCAACAAAATCCTAACGACTCTAAAGGTCAAAAGAACGAAAATAGTAGCATACGCAGACGATATTGTAATTCTAATAAGTGGCAAGTATCTCCCCACTATTAGTGAACTCATGGAATCTGCCCTAAAAGAACTATCCTCGTGGGCAAGACCGAACGGCCTTGGAGTTAATCCAGTCAAAACCGAATGTGTTCTGTTCACTAGGAAAAGAAAAATCGAGAAATTCGATATGCCGAAGCTAAACGGAATTCGTCTGAAACTTTCCCCGGAGGCAAAGTATCTGGGCATCATCCTAGACTCTAAGCTTACTTGGAAACGTAACACAGAAGAAAGAGCAAAAAAAGCACTATGCGCCTTCTACGCATGCAAAAAGACCTTTGGCAAACATTGGGGTATGCGCCCTTACATAACCCATTGGATGTACACAGCGATCATACGACCCATACTTACATACGGGTCAATTGTATGGTGGAAGGCAACAGAAAGGACTACCTATCTCCATAACCTCTCAAAGGTACAGAGATTAGCATGTATTGGTACAACGGGAGCAATGAGATCAACACCCCAAGCCGGGCTGGAAGTCATTTTAAACCTACCCCCGCTTGGTGAATATATTCGCAGCATGGCAGCCAAAGGAGCCCTCCGCCTCAAGGAGGCAAACATCTGGAGGCACAGCTCCTATGGACACGGCTCTATAATTCACAACTACTTGGGTATCGATCTATCCAGGAAAACGGACTACTTAATTCCCAAACGAAACTTTGAGAAAAACTACTCCACATACATACCCCAAAGAGAGAACTGGAACACGCACGTCAACGTGCAAGAAATCCACATCTATACGGACGGGTCGAAAATGGATGTGGGGACAGGAGCGGGAGTTTTTTGCGAGCCCCTAGACATAAAGGACTCGTACAGACTTCCCAATGAATGCAGCGTCTTTGAAGCTGAGATTGTCGCCATCGACAAGGCAGCAGAAACTATCTCCGCGAAGAATCTGGATCCTTCCACGATCACAATCTTCGTAGACAGTCAGGCGGCTATCAAAGCACTAGACAGCGAAACTATAAAGTCAAAAACAGTCAGAAACTGCCAAAAATCCCTCAACAAAATAGGCGAACGACACAGGATCACTCTCTGCTGGGTCCCCGGTCATAGCGACATTGTTGAGAATGAAAAGGCAGATGAGCTAGCAAGAATCGGGTCAGAACTTGACGCAATAGACGCCATTACGTCAATAGACATCCCAATTAGTGCAGCAAAAAGAAACATTGACCAAAAACTGAGGGAACGAATTAACACCACCTGGTCCCAAAGGCACGACTGTGTTATATCTCGCAGTCTATGGCCAAGAATTAACGAAAAAAGAACAAAAAGCATTCTGAAAATGAATAAGCTAGAAATACGTATCTTAACTGGCGTACTGACAGGCCACTGCACCATAGGTGTAATGGCAAGCAGGCTGGGCATCAGCTCACCAGACAACTGCAGGAGCTGTCAAGATATAAAAGAAACCGAGACCATCAAACACCTGCTCTGCGAATGTCCAAACCTTCAGACATCTCGACTTCGCTATCTGGGCAACAGATTCTTCGAAGACTTAGAGGACGTAGCGCAGGTACCACTGACGGACACTATCAGGTTTGTCAAGAACACAGGTTGGTTCCAATAGGCCAACCGGCAAGATTAACCTAAACTGAGTATGGTAAGTGTTTTATTGTAAATGTAGGTTTACCACATAAAACAATAAGGGATCACAATGGACCAATGGGCCCCCGTGCAAGCACAGCAGCCCTGCTGTGCACTTCCCTTCCAACCTAACCTACCTAACCTAATGCCGATCTAGTCATGTCCGTCCGTCCGTCTGTCGGCAAAAATTAGGCCTTTAACCATATACTCTCTAGGGACCCGAAATAATCAAGTTTCAGAATTTTTGAAATCCACCCACAGAAACGCCCACAAACTCAAAAACACTAATTTATTGAAAAAAAAAAATGGAATTTTGAGCTAGAAAGCTGAATTTTTTTATGTATGATCTTTGACTCCTAAAACTGCTCGGGAGATAAAATTTCTAAAATCCGAACACTGACACGCCCACAATTAAATAAAACAATTTTATTGAAAAACAAAAGTTTGAGATAGGAAGCGTTTTTTTTACAAAAGCTTCGTTTTTGTTGATTCAATCCTTTAAATGTTATATAACAAAATATGTAGAGCGTTCTTAACAATTTAACCATACTTAGACTTTTGTCACGCCCACTTATGAGGGATAGGAATGAGAATAGGGTATCCAACAGTTCGCCCAAGCGGACTGTAGCCCATCCCTATGTTTTTATTTTAATTCTTATCGAAAAACTGTTTAGGAAAAATACGATTCAGGTTATTTCGGTCATATTTGGCCTACGAATACAACACACTTTGCTTATAGTCGGGTTTCTATATAAGGAGAAGCTTCAAATATGTTGTTGCACTTAACATAAACGAATAAACCACCTTTGCCAAATCTGAAAAAAATTTAAAATTGGGCTGTCGCCTTTCTGTACAACAAAAATTGTTTGGCGTCGCTCTTAAATTGATATTCTCCTTAAAATGAGACGCATAACTTGACCATCCTTCCATATCACATGATGATGCGAGCCAACTTCATTTATTTCTGTCACTTTCTCACACAAAAGTTTTCATACATCATACCTTCAGGCAGAGAGAACATAAACAAAAAACATAGGGAAAGGCTACAGTCCGCTTGGGTGAACTGTTGGATACTCTATTCATATTCCGTTCACTTATTAAGAGGGCGTGAAATCTAAGTATGGGAGAATTGTTCAGTAAAACCGTTTTTTTTTGTGGGCGGGTTTTTGAAAACTTTTAACATGAGCATTGATTACCCCTAGGGAGTATACCATATAAGTTTCAGCTTCCTAGCTCAAACTTTGACTTTTCGAAAAAAGAACTGTTTTATTTGATTGTTTGATTTGATTACAGGAGAAATTTTGAAACAATTTCCACGAAAATGTTTAAAAAAAACTAGCGCAGATTATAAACGCTGCATTTAAATTAAGATATGTGTCAAGTATGTGGAAAGTCGCGGAGGTAATACTGATACCTAAACCAGGCAAACCACATAAGGAAGTTACCTCATATCGCCCAATATCTATTCTCCCAATGTTGTCCAAGTTATTCGAAAAAGTGCTGGTAAAACGTCTTCAAAAAATAATAGATGAAAAATCGCTAGTCCCAATTCACCAATTTGGATTTAGAAATAAGCACTCTACAATTGATCAGGTGCATAAAATCACAGATAAAATCGAAAAAGCATTTGAACAGAAAAATGCGTGCTCTACATTATTTCTTGATATAGCACAAGCTTTTGATACAGTCTGGCACAAAGGACTGATACACAAATTACAAAAGCTACTGGCGAAGCAGTATGTGACCATTCTGGAGTCTTTTATATCAGATAGATTCTTCAAAATTAAACAAGATACATAGATTTTTTTTTTTTTTTATTAATAGGAATTCCATATCCTAGAGCACTCAGACTCGGTAACGGTCCATTGTACTACCAGGCAGAAATCCTCCTTTTGGTGTAGAGGCATGTGAATGGGTGGCGTATTGTATGATACAGATTACTCAACATTAAGAGAGATTAAAGCTGGTGTACCGCAAGGCAGTGTGCTATGCCCAGTTCTATAACTACTTTTCACTAGCGATCTGCCTGAAAGTGAAGAAACCACCATAGCTACTTTTGCAGATGACGCAGCTGTCCTTGCTGTGGGAGCAACTGTCGAAATACCAACAAATAAGCTTCAAACAGCAATAAACAATATTTCAGAATGGACTAACAAATGGCAGATTAGATTAAACGATCTTAAGTCAGTCCATATTAATTTTACGTATAAAAACGTACCACACATTCCAGTCTACATTAACAACAATGTAGTGGAATATTCAAACACAGCCAAATATCTAGGCATGACTCTAGACGCTAAACTGCGTTGGAAAGCGCACGTAAAGAAAAAGAAGAGGAGTTGAACATGCGATACAGTAAAATGTATTGGCTCATTGGGAGATACTCATCCCTGTCTAACTGCAATAAGTTATTGCTATACACGCATGTTCTGAAACCAGTATGGATCTACGGGCTCCAGTTGTGGATGCCCATGCCAAACAAATTTACAAACAATTCAGGTTTTCCAAAATAAAGTACTAAGGAACATAGTTAATGCAATGCCGATCTGCATAAAGATCTAGATGTTGAAATGGTTGAAGATGAAGTTAAGAAGGTTGCTCAAAGGCATAGAAGTAGGCTTCTCAACCACGTAAACACAGAAATAACAGAACTTTTAAATAATGACAATGCAATCAGGAGATTGAGACAGGTAAAACCTCTTGATCTATAAGAGTTAGCTAGGGCTAAGAAATCAGGTTTTGATTTCAAACAAAAAAAAAGTTTAGAAATCCGACAAACGGCGGATTGCTCTCTAGCCCGAAGTGTGGATAATATTGCTGCCGTCGCAAACCAGCCTAATTAGTCAATTTCACGGCTTTCTCAAGAATTGGGCCTCTCCCAGACGACATTATGGCGAATTTTGCGTAAGTAGCTTGGCCTACACTATTACAAGATCAAGCTGACTGAAGAACTAAAGCCACTTGATTATATGAAGTGACGTACGTTCTCAAATGGGGCTCTGGACATGATGGACGAAAATGAAGAATTTCATCACAACATCATCTTCAGCGATGAAGCGCATTTTTGGTTAAACGGCATCGTCAAAAAGCAAAATATGCGCTACTGGACAAGTGAGAACCCTCATGTGCTTCATGAAACAGTACTTTATCCGCAAAAAGTCACTCTTTGGTGCGGTTTTCATGCCGGTGGCGTTATTGGGCCGCTTTTTTTCGTAAAATAAATGGTAAATGGTATTCACTACAGAGACATGTAGGAACGTTATTTCTTTGAGAAATTGCATGAATTGGACATCAGTGATATGTGGTTCCAACAAGACGGTGACACAAGCCATATGGCGGGTGCAACAATCGAGTTATTGATGTCTCAGTTCGGTGAACGTGTTATCTCCAGAAACGGACCCGTCTAATGGCCGCCGAGATCATGTGATTTAACGCCTCTAGAGACTTTTTTTATGGGGCTCCATTAAATCGTTGGTCTATACGAACAAGCCGGCGACGGTGGAGGAGCTCAGACCCAATATTGAACGAGAAATAGCACCCGTATCGGTCGAAGTGTGCGGCAGAGTCATCAAAAAATGGGCTCAACGTACGACCGCTGCATACGTTTCCGTTGATTTGGAAATAACGACCAAAAAAATCCCACAACGCCCGAAAGTAAACAACAAGATGGAAATGAAGCCCAGAAAGGAGTTCCTTTACTCCCAAAAATTATAAGAAGGCAATATAGCCCAACAAATTTCAATGATATTTGTTTTTGTAAAATTTGGTCAATATTTCCATCTTTTTGGGCGTTATTTCCAGTTTTAATAAAACACCCAATACTTCCATATTTTAAGCGTTATTTAAAATTATAATAATGCACCCAATATAGCACCTACCCCAGCCTCGCACCTACTCCCAATCCAATAATCACCCCAGGGGTGTTAATAGGATCTCCTTGTTATATTGGCGACGTAGAGTTGTGAAAACACAAGTCGACCCCATAAACAATGCAATGTGTGTCATCTAACTGCGAGGTTGGGTATATGCAAAGGTGTTTGAAATCCGCAAAGGACAGGTGCAGCCGCATATTGTTCACAACTGATAATTGAAGTCAAAATAAAAATAAAACTAAAGAATTGATTTTTACAAAGCTAGGTATTTAAAGGCAAAGATTTTCAGTAAAAAATACTCATCAATTGGGTGGTGTTTCATTTTGATTTAATTTTTCGTTTTAGGTGAGATTTTCTGTTTTGGGCATTATTTCCTTTTCAAATACATATTTCGACACGTTATTTTGGGTGCAGGGAACTTCACGGGCAATAACTTCACATGGGCAATAACTTCACCTCGAGTGGGCAATAACTTCACTTTTTTTGTGCAGTTATTGCCCACAATAGGTGAGCAATATCTTCACTTTTTTGTGGGAAATAAATTCTCTTAACATTTTATGATAAATCAAGAACCGTACCTCGCACCTACTCCAAATCAAACAGGACCCCAAGCAGGGGGGTTGCAGGGGGGCAGCATGCCCCCCATGGCTATTGAACTGTTTATGGAATCTACTTGCGATTTCGCAACTAAACCCATAAACAGTGCAATGCATATGGGGGGGCATGGTGCCCCACTGCAACCCGCCTGCTTGGGGCCAGTGTTTGATTTGGAGTGGGTGCAAGGGTCTTTAGTTATAATAGACAAATTCTCAAATTATAGGTGGGAAATAACTTCACAAAAAAAGGTGAAGTTATTGCCCACTCGAAGTGAAGTTATTGCCCGTGAGGTTATTTCCCTGCACCGTTATTTTGTGCTATATTAGAACTTGGTGCATCAATGTTGTCTCTGGTCGTGCTATTTGAGAGCTTCGTCTACCCGATTCGTTAGCTTTACAATTTCCTGGAAGATTATACTTTGATTTGATAGCCAGCAACAAAATTTAATGGCCTATACCGGGCCTCAAAAGAAGCTTCATCAACCACTTGTTTGTGTAAGGTAATATTTGTTTTGGAATAAATGGAAGGGACTTACATACAATTTAACACCGACTCCGAAGGGCAAAATTGAATTTAAGGGCGTTGCCATTGGCAATTAATACTTTTCTATAATTGTCAGACTTTCGCAGGAGGTGGGGTAGTGGGCAAAACTTCAGGTGTTACAGGGCCCTCGTGTGATTTCAACCTGTGAAACATCGGTCAGTTGTCCAGCGCACTAACCACTGAGTTATTGCGTCCGGCAAATGCTGTTGATATTCATTCATATTTTGACATTCGATTTCGATCGAAAGTTTGTCGAATTCGAAGAATTTATATCTCAGATTTGATCGAATAGAAAGTTTATTCGAGGAAAACCGGTTTTATTCGAACGAATAGAAACATTCGAACGAATTGACAATTCATTCGAGTCTCAAAATAAGACTGGTTATGGGAATGCTATCGAGTTGTTAGCTTTTGTGAATGCTGTCGCGGGTCACTTGGTTCGGGACAATACGAGTATTATTTCGTGAAATGGAGGTTATCCAGATTTTTCCAAAAGAGTCCAGCAGACTCTTAACTTATGGTGCCCGCAAAGAACCCTTTGCTCTTTGTGGCAGTGACTTACATGCTTCAATGAAAAAGAAAAAACCACGTTTCTTTGAGAAATGTATCGACGGTTGTTCATAAGAACGATTACAAGAATTAAGGCCAGCAGCCATACATTTCCCAAAGAAACGCATCTTATATCAGCATCTGGTAGTTATTGTAACCCGTTTACCAGCTGTTGTCACTGTCGAGAGCTCAGCTTGGAAAACGCTGCTGGAGTCAGGAAGTCGGATAAACTGGATAGTTCACGAACTTTGGAGTAGAATCCCACGGCAAAGCCAATATCTACCTTTGAACTTGGAGCCATTCACGAAGATAAGTAAAACCTTAATGAAATGCTGTGAGTTCAGCGACTTATTCTACTATTAGGCACACAAATCTATTAAATTTGTCAATGTGTTAAACCAATGACAATTGAGAAGTACACAGATTGGTTTAAACAGCCACTTCTATATGTACAAGGTGGCGCAAAAGTAATCCTCCTATCAGAAAATGCTATAAATTTTGCGATTGGCCCCCAATGTCAGTTCTGTTTTGACATTTGTGTAGTAAACACATGCGAAATACACGTTAATAAACAATGTTACGCTACACTGCTCCAGAACGCAGAATATTGGTGACTATTTATTTGAGCAATAATCGGTCGGTGACTTTGGCACAACGTGAATTTCGTCGCAGATTTCCTACCCGTCCAACGCCTACTGGTGAAACACTGCGACGTTTAGCCGCTCGCCTCGAAGAGACTGACACAACACGAGATGCTGCCAGACCCCGGAGTAGCCGTTCTGCAGAGAATATTGCTGCTGTAGCCGAAGATGTCATGGAAGCGCCGTCGACATCGACCAGACGACGTGCCACGCAAATGGGTAACAGTCAACGCGACGGTCTTTACAGCGAATTTTGGTACAAGATTTGAAGATGTTTTCGTAGAAAGTCCAGACGGTGCATCAGCTGTTAGCTGCTGACCGCCAATCGCGTCTAACATACGCTCAAGCCATCCTTAATCACCACCAAGAGGAAGATGATTTTTCATCAAAAATAATCATGAGTGATGAGGCCCATTTCCATCTTAGCGGGTACTTAAATAAGCAAAATTTACGCTTCTGGGGCACTGAAAATCCGGGTGTAACCCACGAAGAGCCATTACACCCGCTCAAAGTCACTGTATGGTGTGCTGTTTTTGCTGGAGGAGTCATCGGACCTTTTTTCTTCGAAGACGTCGCGGGCCAAACGGTTACTGTGAATGGTGAGCGCTACAGAGCAATGATCAACGAGTTCTTTTTGCTGCGACTTGATGAATTGGGATTGGAAAACATGTGGTTCCAACAGGACGGTGCAACGGCACACACTGCACGTGCCACAACCGATATGCTGAAGGATGCATTTCCCGGGCGCCTAATCTCCCGTTTTGGCGATTTGCACTGGCCAGCAAGATCGCCTGATTTGACCGCTCCAGACTTCTTTTTGTGGGGCTTTTTAAAGTCGCGGGTTTATGTCAACAAGCCTCAGACTCTTGCAGCTCTTAAAGACAATATCCGTCAACAATGTGAGGACCTATCGCCGGAAGTTTTGGCCAAAGTGATGGAAAATGCCATAAAAAGGGCTCAAATGACAATCAACTGTGGCGGCGGCCATTTACATGACATCATATTCTCCACTTGATGTTAAAAAAAATTAAAAGACCAAATAAAAATAATCCACAAGAAGAATCAAAGTTTTTCATTTTTTTTTTAATTACAGCCAAAAAACATCGGAAGGTTATTTTTGCGCCACCTTGTACTAAGTAGAGACCCTTTCCTTCTTTTCAGAGAATTTTCTTATAATGTGAATAAGTTTTCTAAAATAATTATTATTCTAAATCCAAATATTTCTTCGGCTATCAATCATCTTTCCATAAAATACAAATGCTCAGTACTACTGAAATGTTTAAATCTATTCTCAACCAAATCCGTATCGAGTTTAAGTGCTAATTTTTCTGTCTAATCGTTTGCTGTTGTTGTTGTTTTGATGTATCAAAATTAATTTTGTAACAAAATGAAAGAAATGATATCACGTGCAAATACCTGAAGATAAACCACCTGTCTACGTAGATCGGCCAACTCCTGTAGAGGGTCGTCAGTAGTTGATGATGTCAGACTGGCCACATCGATGTCTTCTAAGAATTTCGTGTCCAGTCCACAGGATGCAAAGAGTTGCCCATTGTTCGTATCGAATGGGTTGAGAGTATCTGTCTTTAAATGCAACACAAAAATAAATTAGAACTTGTATGATAATGAAAATTCTTTTTAATTGTAAATTTTTTGAACCAAAAAGTGGGAGTGGGAAAATAATCGAAAATGGAACAACTTCATAATAACAAGAAACAATGTATGCAATGTTTTTTTGTGGTTTTCACATGCGTTCAAGTTGAAATGATTGCGTTTTCAAAACACCATGGGAAATAGGTAAGAGGGGAATGGAATAGTTGGAATGTCTATAGTGTGTTTGACAGGAGGGTCGTTTGTTTTTTTGATAATTTATTTGTATATGCAACGAAATTGTTTTTATTATTTATTTTGGTGAAAACACATTTTCTACAACACCAGGAATAATAAATCTGAATATAAACAATTTTATTTCCCACTGGGAAAGGCGATCTTAAGTCTTGCAAGAACTGTTGAGGGAAACACCTAGCTAATGTCGCATATATGTTAGATTTTATCCAATGTCCCATGGAAACATTTTGTAACGCACTTATCCACTAGTAACAATGTAGTTTCCGACCCGGTCGACAGTAGACCAAATATTCAAAATAGCGGGAACCCTGGAAAAGATCGACGAATTTGTAAGCAGCAGCGGTCATTATTGTGCGAAGGAGTCTCGACTTGTCAATGAAGTACCTACCGAATTAAGAACATATTATCGAAGATGTTGAATCAGCTTCAAAAAGCTTGAGCTCTTCAAATACGGAGGTGGTATTTTGATAAAGCGCATGCACCAAATTATTAATCAATTATTTCTAGACTATGAGCTCCATATGCCACATCCACAAGAAAGACGATCATATGTCTTGAAAGAACTATTAGGGTTTATTAATTCTAAATAACGCATATAAAATCATATCCGAAGTTCTGTGTGAACGTTTCAAGTCGTTCCTTAATTAATACGTTACAGCTGCATATGAAAGCATTCATCATCAGGAGCTTAACATAGCTATGGCCGAATATGGGATCTCGGCAAAACTGATCCAGCTGCGTCGCGTGACACTTGAAAAGACGCGGTATAAAGTGCAGTTTGGAAGAATCGGAAGCAGATATCGTCAAGGAGATACGAGATCAAGTGGCTTTTCTGAAGAAAATAGTGCGCAGGGCAGGTGTCAACATGGAAAGAACTATCTTCAACAGTTCCGTCGAGCTACATCATCGGCTATTCCAGCGTACCGTCTTAGAGGGCTTACGGAAGCTCATGAGGACAAGACCAAGGAAATGCTATCAACAAAAAAACAAACATCTATCCACCGCCTAGGACAAAACGCAATAACTTCGAGGTAGGAATTTATCTACCTTGGAGTAAATATCAACTCCACAAATGACATCTTATAGAAAATCCGATGGATTGGCCAAACAAATGGGTTCAAAACTTTTTACTTGACCAGAAATGCATGCTCTATTGAAGGTTAATCCTGGCAGTTCTGCTTTATGGCACCGAGAGCTGGACGATAAGTAGGAACAGTGAGCTACTCGTAATATTGGGTTATTTCGAAAGAAAAATACTCCGCCGGATATTTGGTCCAGTGTCCGAGGAGGGCGAATGAAGGAGAAGATACAACAGCTTACTCTATGAGCTGCACCAAAATGTGGATGTCCTAAAAGGTAAACCACGTCGACAACATTGGTTTAGCCACATCGGAAGACCGAGCCATCGCAAATGCTAGAGCGCTTGGTCTAGACAACTTGTAACAGTGCGCTCGGGATCGCAGAGGATAGAAGTATCTCAGGCAGAGACTCTTCACTGGTCCGGAACCCATTAAGTAAGTATCAGAGAACTTCTAGAAATTTGCCACTTAATTTCAACTCGCTCCTTTGTTTCCTTTCCAGCAAAGCTAGAAATATATATTACGGTTTTAAGGATGTGTCAAAAAAACCGAAACACGTACCCTATTTTAATTATTTTACTTAGGTAAGTTAACTTACCGACTTACTTATTCACTGAAAAACTGACTAGCGCATCATACAAATTATGAAGCATTTCCAATCAATCACATCTACGCAATTTTAACATTATCATGAGTAGGGTCGGATATACATCGGTTGACACGACTGGCGATCACCGCTCACACATTCACTTTAATTTTTATATAAATAAATATTATGTGTAAAAAAAGAACATAGGTAATGTCCACCACGGGCACGTCTACAGGCCTTCATAAGGACATCTATATTTTCAAGGGCTCGCTCATAGATTACCGCATTAAGTTCATCAACTTCGATCCGAATGTTATTTTTTAGCTGTGCAATTGCTGTTGGCTTATCGACATAGACTTCACTGTTCAAGCAAAAAGCCCAAAGAAAGTATTCTAATAGTGTTAAATCACATGATCTAGGTGGCTGTCTTATGTCAGAATTATGTTAAATTAATCGACCTGATTCCACTAGCCCAAAAATCACATCAAACCGTGCATTTTTGTGGATGTAATGATTGTTCTGAAATTATTCGAAGATTTTCTTCTCCACAGATGCGACAATTTTGTTCGTTGAGGATTCCATCCAATGTGAAGTGAGCTTCATCAATAGATAATTTTACGTAAAATAAATTACGAATTTTACGATATTAAAGATCGACCATTTTCATAATAAGTTTGAATAACTTTAATGTGTTGTTGTGGAACATAATTATCCATAATTAAAACTGTACATGTTGTGTTTATTTTACAAATGTCAAAGATAACATAAAAAGGTAGTGCTCAGAAATTATTCACTACTTTTTTTTTTAATAATAAGCGCGCACTAAAGGGATTTGTTGGGACCCTTATAATGTATAAGCTACACAGCGCGGGCGTTAAGGAAATTAGGGTGAGACGAAAAGGAGAGATGCCGATGCACGGTGGTTTTGAATGTTTGTAGGTTATAATGTGTAGGAAAAACTGACATTTAGGCGCGACTTTTGAAAGACCCTTTTACTTCTTTAAGTTCTTAAAAACTTTATAACTGTGGATAACGACAGCAAAAGTAGACTTAACATCCAAAATACAACTTTTGAACTCTCCAATAACCATATATCTTTCCTAGCCAAGTGTCACGTCGTGTCAATTTTGGTACACTGACAAAATTAAATAATTACCTTGCAACTAAGACCTTGTTTTGTGGCTGCCTTGTAAGGCACAAGCAATTTTTGTATAGGAGATCTCATTTTTCGCATTAATGTTTCTGCTCTGATAGTTTTTATTCTAAATACCGTAAGCTAAACTAAGTGTTCATAACATTCAATCATAATCATGTCTAATCCTGAATACGAAAAAGTCACCTTACATGTCAAACACACTGTAAACGAGTAGAAAATGTTGTACACTACAAATGTATGTATTATTATGATTATAACGTTATTGCTTTAAAGGAATACCTACCCTCGTCAAACTATCTTCGTCCTTTTATTTTATTATATTTTTGTCGATAGAAAATCGAGTTGTATGTGTGTATTAAACAGAAATATGTTCATGTACCACCCCCCACATGGGATTGTAGTAAGTAGAGTAGAACGGAAGAATAGCATGTTCAATGTGACAACAAAATATGAAAATAAAATATAAAAAAATGTGAAACATGCAACGAAATTGGAAATAAGTAAAATAACAGAAAACTTATGTAAATAATAAATTTATGTAACCGATACGCATGCATACCATCTATACTTCTATACGAGATCAAAAACGTTGAGTAAACTCACCTCCTGAAGGATTCGTCGTAATCGTAATAATTGTTTCTTAAAGTGCAACACGTCCTGGATCATCGCATTCCTGAACGATTTGTCGTGCAGTAGTAAATCATCCGACGAGCTGTGAGTATCACGCTGACTATGGTGTAGCGATGAGGCTCGAGATGGTGTCCTACGGAAGCTATCTGTTGATTTGGGACTATCAGAGCCGTTATTACTCAGCTGGCACTGCTGCAGGCGGGACCGATTAAGGAGTCGTGTTGCACGAGCTGGTAAGTGTGTGCTGTTAATAAAAAAAATAGGGAAACATTTATTTTTAAAGAAAGTAGTTAAATAATTTTATAGAAGTTGAAATTAATAAAACATTTATTTCTTACAGTTGGGTTGTTATTTTTGAATCTTTTGATAGCAGCAGACATTTGAGAGAAATTGCGAAATATCGATAATAGGTACATACTTAGAAAGCATACGAGGTCTCGCGATCTGCTTAAAAAGTGAAATTATAGCTCTTAGAATATTGTTTGTGCATTTTTTTTGGTCTCAAATTATTTACTACAAAAAGGCGCATTAAAATTTCTTTAAATTGAAAAAAATAAATCAACCGAACAATTTTATTAATTTTAAGTTCAAAACGTCATTCTTTTTAAGTGCACGAAATCTGTAGAAATGTTCATCTTGTTTATGTAAGGAACAATGGTCCAGAAGCTATGGTGTAAGAATTCACAATCAAGACAGAGAAGAACGTTTAGAGAGAATACCTAAATTAAAACTCAAATCTCCAGAAACAAGAGAGGCCCATTCAAGTGTCATTGTCACTTTCACGCGATGTCGATTATGCAGATTTTATATATTTGACTGTCTGGCTGTTGTACTGTTTTCAGATGTTACGCAATATGCAACGTTATCACAGCCAGATGAATCTCATTGGCGGACCAGTACGGAGACAGTAAAGTGAGGGGGTTAATAACAACATAATCATAATAATGAGGGTATAAATTAACACGATCCGACACGCACATGGCCAATCCAATCTATTAACACCCAACAACAGTTAAAGTTGCGTTAGCACTTTCCCACGGCTGTCAGTGGTTCATTTTATAGAACCAATGCAATGACTGGATACCCAATATGTACGGATGCACGCGCGGCGGATAAACTTGGTGACTCAGCGGATTGGTCTTTGAAAGACGAGGCTACCTACGGCAGTAATGCTGATTTTGGAATCAATGTCAACCTGGAGGTCGAGTAGATCGGTATTTAAATACCTCAATTATTTTATAACGTGTTAAAAGTTTGTTTAATTTGAAGATACGAACGAGTTGGACCTGTACTATGTTGGTGGCGGTTTTTTGTTAACTTATTCTAAGGGTATATTAGTTTTTACTCGTAGTTTGTGACATACCTTAATATTGCCCGTAGACCCCTTAAAGTTACTATAGGTGCGTTTTATTGGGAACTTTTTTCAAGCTCAGCAATAGAAATGTTCATTATGTTCATTTTTATGTTCACCTTTAGTTCAAATGTCGAATTTGGAATACATATGGAATACTCCACTATAGGTGGCGTTATTTCTACACTTTTGTGAAACAGACAATTTTCAGTGCAACTAAAATATGTTTTTAGACGTGTATTCACGAAAGCAAGTCTCAAGTTTGTTATTCCCGTACCTACATTTAATCTAATTTTTACTTTCCAAATGAGTGTGGATTGTTGCGGGGTAGTAAATTTATTTCATTCCGCAACTTAGCTTAGACATTGAAAATCTTAGTTAAGGAGCTTCAGACACACGCTTATGTGTCATTTCATTGAAGAGGTTCCAAAACTTTTACCTTCACTTTGTATTACTCTTCGTTGTTTAAGATGTAAAATTTTGCTGAGCTGGGTATACACTAACCAATAAAACGCGCCTTATATTCGTGATCAGAATCGATAGCGAAACCGATCTAGCCATCTCCACCCGTTCGTCCGTTCGTTGGCAAAAATTAGGCCATAAAACTCAAGGTGGAAAGCTGAAATTTGAACCATTTACTCTCTAGGGGTCCGAAATAATCAAGTGTAAGCATTTCGAAAATCCGCCCACAGTTAAAAAATCAGTTTTATCGAAAAATCAAAGTTTGAAAGCTGAAATTAGGAATACTGCACTTCTTAAATATTTTAAAAACTTGCCCACTGACAAGCCCACTAATTAAAAAAACCGTTTTGTTGAGAAAATCATTGTAAATGAAAGTCGTTGTTCAAAGCGTTTTGAACAATTGCTTTATATAAAGTTTACCGAAATGCCCACTTTTAAGGGACGTTTTTTTCAATAAAATTCTTAAAATGTTGCATAACAAAATATGGAGATCGTTCGCAACTATTCACTATTACTTAGATTTTTGCCACGCCCTCTTAATGATGGATAGGAATAAGAGTGGGGTATCCAACAGTTCGGCCAAGCGGACTGTAGCCTTTCGCTATGTTTTTGTTCGGTATGCGAGCTTATGGTCTTTTGTGTCCTGTGCTAATACTTTGAATAGGTTTGCTCATTCTTCCAGAGCCCTTTCGAAATACAGTTTTTGTATGAATTGTAATTGAGAGTCTTGCTCTGACTAAGCATTGGCAAGGTCACGCACCTTAGATCACAGCTTTTAGTTCAGTTTCCTTTATAAATCTGAGAAAGAGCTGTGGACCCATGGTTTGTATAACCTTTTCTGGTTTTTGGTGTTTCCCCAAATAATTGATTCCAGAATGTCTGTAGTCCGTAGTTTTAGCGGTCTCGCAGCAGAATCTGCATTTCCAAGGTATTCCCTGAGTCTCCAGTGTCACGTTAGGAGACCTATCAAGGTTCGTAGGTTATTCTTGATGATGATTGCTTTGAATCTTTTTAGTTTATAGTTGCCCAAGAGCTTCTTAGCTTGTCTGAGACCTTAGATGCTAAGAAAGATTCTAGTCATTGTTTCCCTTTTCAGTATCCTAAGCTCTTTGCGTAAGGTGTATTCTCCTTTCCCGCACTACGGTTCGGGTATTATTTAGGGACCCGCTGATCCATTTCATGCTATAAAATTCGCTACTTCGTTACGTTGATGTCTATATGGCCAGGTAAATGGTTACTCTGTTATTCTTGCCTATTTTTTGTAGTAAGTGGAAGAACTTCTGCACGAGCTTTGACTGAATGAGAAGTATCTTTATGGCTAAACAATGGACCGTTACCGAATGTGAATGCTCTGGGATTTGGACTTCCCTTTTCATTAAAAAAAAAAGAAAAAAAATCTTTATGGCTGCTTGATTGTCAGATCTTATTGCTTTATGAAAATGCTTGTAGTTTTTTAAATTGATCCAAACGTACCTGTCTATGGCACATATTTCTGCCGGGAAGTCGCTGATACATTGCCCATTGATTCATAGTGTTAGGAACCTACAAGCAGCTCATTCATAACTCCAGTCTTTCTTATCGCTGAGCCACGCTTGGAAATTCGTTTCGAAGTTAAATTATCAGATTTGTGGGAGGGTTATGATTACTTTGATTCTGATTATAACCTGGACGTTAAAGGCGAAAAAAAATCAAAGCCAGATGAATACAAAAGCGTTTGTTGATAACACAACAATGGTAGAGGATATCAGATAGTTTCGAAACCAACTCAGATAGCAATGTGATGTCATTACTTAAAAGTTTGTTGCTATATGGTTCCTATGATACTCTGGAAAACGCTTCAGTCATATGCTATAGAAGGTTAATGATGTTCATCTGTTCTTGACATTCGATCACATCTTGAACTCTACTCATTCTATGGCATTTCCAGTTGGTTACATGATCAACTGAAGGGCCCGATCATTTGCAAACCCTTTTCTTTTCAGGTTGTCAGTCGTCGTTGTGCTGTTTCTGTGTCCAGGAATCCAGCAAGGATCCGTATGAGGCTGTGAGCCAAGATTTACGTTCTAAAGTATCAAAAAAGTTGTATTCCGTTATTGACGCACTTCCTTAATTCTCAAAAAATTCGCTTGGAAGACACTGCTGAGATCAGGGAGCATAATCTAGCTTTGTATATTTTCTTCCTCAACCAATAAACATGGGGTCCACAGTCCATCGTCGATCCATCTGTATGCAAATTTAATAATTATGGATCTTTTTCTTTTTTCAAATGTATGTCCTTATTTGATTTGAAAGCAATTTCTGAGGTCTAAGCCTAAAGCCGGTATCACACCATATTTGTCAAAGTTGTGTGATAAGATCGTCGATAAAACATATTCAGCCTGATTTGTTAGTATGTTTTAGAGCCTGCTTACGCAGAAAAACATTACTTAAACAATTCATAAACCAAAAAATGTTGCTTAAAGACTGCGCAACCTGAACGCCAAAACTAGCGATGATAGGCTGTGGTAAGCTTGTGTAACCTTTCGCGATGACAGTTTTCTCTCATTTTCTCTGTTATCTGTGTTATTTCTATTTAAGAACGCGTGAACTCCGGCGTTAATTTAAAAACAATCTGTCAAAAGCATCTGACGTAACGCATTATAACAAAATTAAAAAAAAAAAAACATTAGGCCAAACCTAGCTTCTCCAACCACTTTCTAGTACGAAGTGGAAGGGACCTACAATTTCAACCCGAATCCAAACGGCAAACCTCTTCTCATGACAATTGATTCTCTTGGATGTTTGTCAGACGTTTACAAGAGGTGGGGCAGTGGAAAAAGCTCAAGATGTTACTTGGCCCGGCGGGAATTGAACCCGTCCGACACACTAACCACTGAGCCAACGCGCCCGATAATAACAAAATTTAGCAGTTTCTAATGTGTGGCGTACTCCATAGAAAAACTGAGCATTTTATAAGCATCCCCAATCCTACAGACACTTTGCCTAGCTTTACTTTTCGGCATGGAAACAACCTACCTTACCCACAGTGTGGGATCCAACTTTGTTCAAACAAACAAAGCTTCTAAACAAATTCGTTCATCCGTCTTCCAGCTTTAATTTCGAACTTGCGAATTTTCGTTTCAAGACGACGTGAGAAGCCTACTTATGCAAGCACGAGTCAGCTCACACTCTCTTTTGCATTCGTCTCGTTGTCGTTTAAGAAGCCACACGCCAAAAACCTAAGCCAACGCTGAACAGCAAAGAAGTAATTTTTTTTCTCTTGTCTGTCCGCGTGTCTAATTGAAAACTTCTAACCCTGAATTTATAAAATTTTAGTCGGGGATAATAGGTTCTCCAATATAAGGCGAAATAAAACGTTTGCCGAGAAAGGATATTGAGAACGTGGGATAAATTTGATTCTGCCACGCATTGTGCGAAATAAAGAACAGGTACCATAATTTTTCTTTTTTTGTCATACCACCTTTCAGCCTAATACCAATCCCTATCTATTTTCCTTCACAGAAAATCTGCAGATGGTTTGACGGTGGATAGTGCCTCCCAAGAAATTACAGGTGAAATCAACCGGTGCTTGGCGAGTCGACACGTTATCGCTACACCACCATCCGCTCGCATTTTTTTTGGTCTCTTCGTTAAACCGTATGAGGGCGTGGAGCACCACAACATTAAATGTCCCGTAGGCCCCATCTGCCAGTAAAGCCCCGCAATCACCAGATGCCTATTTTGTGTGCCTATGCCGTGTTTCTTTGCACGCGGATATAGGGATGGCATCAGAAAACGACTATCGCCGCTTAAGAATTCATCAAAAAAAACTTGGCAGCACACATGCACCTATGACATGCACCGTGACACAGCTGTAAGTTGTAGTTAAGAAATTTGTATTGAAAATCCTGAAATTGAAAAATATTTACTTCCGCCAATTGAAATTGATGCCAAGCATATTCTAAAATTACGAAAAACAATTTCACATTAACAGATTTGCTAAATTCAATTACCTTTATAATGAAGTTTGAAAATAATAATAATAATAAAATCACGAACAAAATATTCGGCGGGATGTGTTAGTGGTCGGAGGGATGTCAAACTTTGACATTTCCTGAAAAAATTCATCGCATCGGTTCATCGGAAACGAAGAAAATAGGTTTTGGAAGCACTGTTTATCCCCGCTAACTGACTTAGCGGCGATAGCTTTCCCCGCTAAAGTTAGCGTATATAGGATTAGTTGTTGTTGTATTTTACATGCAAATTTCAAATTATCCCTATATCTGCGTGCAAAGAAACACGGCTATAGTCGATAAAGTGTAGTGGCTAGAGTTTTTTTCTGTGCGCAAACAAACAAAAGAGAAAAAAGAAAAACAAAAAAAGAACATAGGGACGGGCTACAGTCCGTTTGGGCGAACTGTTGGATACCCTATTCTTATTCCTATCCCTCATAAGTGGGCGTGACAAAAGTCTAAGTATGGTTGAATTGTTAAGAACGCTCTACATATTTTGTTATATAACATTTAAAGGATTTTATCGAAAAAAAACGCTCCCTAGCTCAAACTTGGGTGTTTCAATAAAATTGTTTTATTTAATCGTGGGCGTGTAAGTAGGCGGATTTAAAAAAAATTAACACATGAGTATAAAGGGCCCCTAGAGAGTAAATATTATAAATTTCAACACCTTAGCTCAAACTTTGAATTTTCAAAAAAAAAAAAAAATTAATTGTGGGCGTGTCAGTGGGCGGATTTTGAAAATATTTACACATGAGTATAAAGGGCCCATAGAGAGTATATATTATAAATGTCAGCTCCCTAGCTCAAAGTTTGGATTTTCAAAAAAATTGTTTTATTTATTTGTGGGCTTGTCTGTGGGCGGATTTTGAAATTTTTTTATCCCGAGCAGTTTTAGGAGTCATAGATCAGATATAAAAAATTTCAGCTTTCTAGCTCAAAATTCGATTTTTTCCAAAATTTTGTTTTTTTGAGTTTGTGGGCGTGTCTGTGGGCGGATTTCAAAAATTCGTAAACTTGATTATTTAGGGACCCTAGAGAGTATATGGTTAAAATTTCAGCTCTCTAGGTCCAGTTTAAAGGCATAATTTTTGCCGACGGACGGACGGACGGACATGGCTAGATCGACATTACTATCGATGCTGATCATAAATATAGTAACTTTTAGGGGTTTACGGGCAATATTAAGGTATGTTACAAACTATGCGTCAAAATTAATATACCCTTACAATAGGGTATAAAGAAGTGAAAATATTAAATTCTTATTCTACCTATACTTACCTACTAAATTAATCTCAATTATTTCGAAACAAAATTTTCACTCATATCCCTAATCTAAAATTGTCCTACTTAAAGATAAAATAATCTAAAGTTATGTCTACCTAAGAGTATGAACTGGAGAAGATATATACCATAATTTTTATCTATTTAATGAGTTTATTTGATAACCCAATATTTTTTTTTGATGTTAGGTTTAATTTTTTTATGTGTTGAAAGCCTAAGAAATCAAGTACAACATTTAACACATCATGCTCACAGAAGACTCATCATGGCGGAACTTTGTGCACAAATTTCTTTGCATCGATATATTCAGAGTGAGTAAATACAATATTTTTTTTGTTTAAACATCTTTATTTCTTGGCTATCAATTTCCTTTTTTTTGAATTCAATTGTAAATTTTTTTTTTTTACCATATTCAATTTCTGTCAATTCTGCCAATAAGCAGTTTGCGGGAGTATTAAATAATACAATATACAATAATACAAAATACAAAATACAATGAAATGCTAAAAATTAAAAAAGGAAAATGGTTGCATTTGCAACAACCTTAAGTTGATTCTGTATTATTCAACTGATCGAAGCTTCAATTTGAACCATGAAAACACCAACAGCTAAATTTTTTGTTATTTAAAATTGTTCCTGGTAAACAAAAATAACCTCGTATGTCCCTTGAAAAGGTGGGTCCGCAAGATAGTGCAACAACAACTATGACTATGCTGATAAGGGAAATCTTCATATAAGACTGTTCGTCCATATTTCCATTTTAATTATTCAAATGCCACGGTCGCCAGCACAATAAAAACATTTGTGCTTATCGGGTAGAACCGAATCCAACGTGTTAACATGGATTCAAGGAAAAAGTGTGCATGGCTCGTATCCTTCCGAGTGCGAGGATCTCCTTATCTACCTCTATCCTTCTTTCTTCTTCTTATTTTCTTCTGTTTCACCTTCTTTCGGCACGATAATTTTTTTGTATAGTCCGGGTAGTCAATGAGCAGCAAAGACCCACCCCACCGTCGAGTGAATGCCGTGCAACCGCAAGCGTGCCAGCTGCTGCTTTTCGTGTCGAGGATCACATCTTACCTCACTTATGTCTCATGAATGAGACCGATATACAAATGTTCTTGGTACGAGATTGATGAGTACCATTTTTTTTTTTTTTTTTTGTTAAAGGAAATCCAAATCCCAGAGCACTCAGACTCGGTAACGGTCCATTGTACTACCAGGCAGAAATCCTCCTTTTGATGAGTACCATTACTTAACGCTTAAAAGTTGCGTAAATGCTTACGCGATGTTTAACTAACCAACCACTTAGAGGTGTTGTATATTTTTTAATAAAATGTTTGGTGTATGTTTATTATACCTATATGCATTGTTATAAAACACAACAAATGCAAAATAATCTTTCCGGATCGTGATAAAAATATAATTATTATACAATTGTCATATATACATATTAGTATTATATTATAATACAAATTAGAAAAAGAAGAAGAAGGTATACCAATGATTATATTTTTACTGGATTTTCCAGTACTATACCGGATTCGACGTCCAGATACTAGATTTTAATCATTTTCTTTCATATATAAGTTTTATCAGATTGTGCGTACAAAGAATGTTGTAAAAACTCTTTCAAATCTCGTGCGCATTTCGAACACAAGTAAGATGATTTGACAGCTTATCTGTCAAATGAATATTTTGCGTGTTTTTTTTTCTATATTCCTCTTACTGTGTTGTAGAAATGTTGTCACTCTTTCTTCCACGTTGCAAGTGAAATGCAACATGCAATGGAATTCCAATGAATTCTTCAAATTTTGAAAAACGCAAACAGAGATGTTCCTCATTTCAGGGTAAATACGAGTATGATTTCAAAAAGCCGCAGACAGAGCTTCAGGTAGAGCCGCAGTCGCAGTCAGTCGTTATTAGTCCGAGACAGTGTTGTTTGCTGAATAGAGCACAGACCCAGAATAATTAGAAAATGTTGTTTACTCTTTTTGAATAAAAAAATAAAAAAAATGAATTGCACTGAATATTAATAAAATATATATGTATGTATTAAATACACTCCATTTCATCTAGCAAGAGTTAGTATCATTAGCGTATACGCAATGACAAAAAAAGTAACCAAAATAAACTATTTACATTTAAATGTTGGCACAAGTAAACCTAGTGGCCTGTAGAGTTCGTTGCAAACGTAAACACTTAACCATGCGAACAAAAACAATAACGATAGGATCTCATATTACCCCCCTTTTTTAGAACAAACCTTATTCACTGTATGCATATTCGACGCATTATTAAAAACTTTGTTCAAAAGCACAAACCTAATACGCGAAGTATTCGGCGCACTTGATGAAAAACTCCTCCCAACAACAGGACCATACCACCTAGAACTTCGTTGTTGTGACGTAGCGGCGACTGTCTCATGGTGGGGTACTGATATTGGCGACGATGTCCTTGGGCTATTACCGAGGAAGACATTTGCTGATGTTCGCAAATCGGTCCGAACGCGTTTAACACTATTCGGTGATGACATATTACACTCATTATTGAATCATTTACTGTACACACGTTTTTCAATATTGATTGAATTGCACAAGCTATCAAACGACCATGCCGGAAAATTTAAAATACAAATCACTTCCGCCCAGGGATATGTTAATCGCATTTATTTACTTTTACTATAAAAGGGAATTTTAATGCAAATGAGAAAATATAAATATGCACGTAGAAAATTACGTTGGTCATGCACCGTTCTCACGCTAAAGAACTGGACAAACTAAATTGTTAGCAGTGTCGTAGTAAACTAATAACCATCCCTGATGTATGACACAATCAGCGCAGGCGAACTAACACCCACCCTCCGGAATGATGTCAATCTGTGGTGGATATATTTGTGTTTATCGAAACCTTAGCAACATGTTGAGAAAAAATTCAAAAAACCCTTTACCTGATGAATCAGCTTTTGACATGCACGAAACGGAGGGTTCTAGTGGAAGGACATTTTAGTAAATGCTATATCTTGAAGTTGGAGGAAAGAAATCAATATATGGATTCGTCTGATTCAGGATGTGTTGTAAGTTTTGAGGTTGAAGATTTATGTCTCCTTCCCATTTTTAGTAGAAACATTCTGTTTATTAATTCTTTTGAGGGCAAAGGTTATGGACTTAGGTTTATTTTTATAGTGCGACAAGACATAGAGTTGGAAAAAGGCCAAATAATTGTTTATGTCGAGGAATCAATCGAGGAATGTTTTTTTTTTTCATAAAATACAAAAAAAAATCATGACAGGATTATACCCTGCTTGCAGTAGGGTGGTGAATTGTAGGTAAAAATGGGTAGAAAAGTCGAGATAATTTTGTTTTGTTTTTGATGTATGATTAACATGCTAATCAAGTTGCATACAAAGCATGAAAAACAACTGAAAATGACATATCTATATATAGGTCGTCGTTAAAGAGAAAGAAGATTCTGATTCTACTAAAACTTTGATCTTTGAGCTAGCAATGTTGAAAACTTTTTGCTGTTAAATGCATTTAAAAATTAAGTTGTTTCTTAAAACTGAAGAGGCGCTCTTTAGGGGTTGTGCCGTACTGGTAGCTTCTACCAGTATAAAATAATTAAGTTATAAGAGAGAGAGGCAACAACCTCGGATATGTACCCTCTCATTTTAGATCACGACCCAGAACGTCAATGCAGTGTGCAATCCTGGTGCTGCTGGCAATCTTGAATATGCCCTGCCGCTGTATACGGCAGTTCTTACCGGAATAAAGGATATTAGATGAATAGGACCAGGTATGCAAAAACGACAACTGTGACAATTATTACAGCTGTAATAAAAGGATGAACATGTTAGGATGCGGATTTGTCGTGCAAAGACAGCTAAGGTCAAAGGTATTTGATTTCCGTCCGGCAAAATTTAGCCTGCTTGTAATGCGTATTCAAGGCTCGTTTAACAACATCAGTACAACAAGTGCACATGAAGCAGAAAACCCTACCATGGAGGAGTTCTATGACCACCATGGACAGATCCAACATCATTTCAAAGTGAAACGTAGGTATTCATTTTTAAATTGAAATCAACTTTTCTTACATTTTAAGTGTACTCAACGCAGTTCTATAGTTATGCTAATATTTATCAAAAATTTAATTTCGAAGTGCCATTCACGTACTTAGTGCTACGTAATTAATTGAAGATCTATGAACAATATTTTAAAATGCCATCCACTTCAAAATGCTGCCTTTTCCTCTTACAATGCAGGAAAAGCTTCATATGAAGAGATTTAGTGTAAATGAAAGCGGCCATATTGAAATGAAAGTCTCTATTTATTTTTCAATATTTGGAGTTACCATAGGTGTCCTACTTTAAAAATTGAAATGGTAATACATGATTTTAGTATATTTGTTCAATAGGAATGCTGCTTATAATTTTATTTAGATTGGCGGTGAAGATATGCTAAGACATCAAATAAATGTACATAATGTTTTGCTGATGATGATGCTCTAAGGTAAGTTCTTAAAACTGCATGCATTTGCTTCATATCTTAGGTACTTCCACTTCTTAGGTACTTTTTCTTTTTGAAGTATAACTTCTTTTGGAGCATTGAGGGTAAAACTGTAATTGGAACGGAAGCATTGTAGCTGAAGCAATGTAGCGCAAACAATGTAGCGAAAGCAATGGTTTATCGGAACCTACTTCGCAATTATCGGATTTCGAGACCCAATTAGTTCGTCGCTATTTACCAGATTATTGAATTTCCGCTATCGCAATTTGTCCGATTTTGGAAATAAAGTTTTTTGTAAATTAACCGGAATTGTACATAATTGGACATTTATAAAATAAAGTCCGCGTATATTGTATAGATTGGCATTGAAATTTACGTTATACTCGTATATGTGTTCTCAATTTGTTGCAATGGCTTTAATTACACACCGAACTGCCAAAGGCGACAGTTCGCCCACAAGGCAAGAATAACCAAATGTATTGCTTTAAGTACTCGAAAAAAAAACTTGGAAAAGTATTAAAAAATGTATTGAAATAGTCGCCTGAAAAGTATTAACTCGATTTTGAAAGGCCTTAACAATTACGCAAGGGCCTACACATTTCGCAATCAACCAATATAACTTCCCAAAACTGGACACAATAAATTACCCATCGAACATTTTGTGATGGGATATTTCTTTTGGTACAGGGTGGCGCACTTATCGTGCTACAAAAACAAAATGTAATAACTTTTTTTCTGTGTTAGTAATCGGCTTATTTTTTTATTTGGCAGGTTTCTATTTAGATTTATTAAAATGAATGCTTGGGATACCGAAAAGAGGATTTGGATAGTGCAGCGGTATCATGCTTTGCAGTCCTTCATTTCCGTGCAAAGAGAATTTATGCGGGAGTTTGGCGGCACTCCCCCGAGTGGATGGACCATTATGGGGCTGGTAAACATGTTTGTCGAATCTGGAAGCATCGCACGAAGGCCGTACCATCGATATCCCTATGTTCGGCTTCAAGACACAATCGCGGCTGTAGCATCGTCAATTCAGGAATTTTGTCAAAAAATGATTTAAATGACCGAAGAAGATAACAGATTGATAAATTGGTTGTTTATGATCTGAATGGGCCTTTTGATCTAAACGGCAATATAAATAAGCAAAAATGCAGTATATGGAGTGAATCTAATCCAGAAATACTCCTTGAGACGGTACTGCACCCAGAACGAGTCACTGTGTGGTGCGCAGTTTCATCACGGTGCATCGTCTTCAAAAGCAATTTGTTGTATTAAATAAAATTAAATTTTCTATACAATAAATCAAAAATAAATGAAATACATTCATTAAAAAAAAGTTATTTGTATTTGCTATTGAAGCACACTTGGTGCGCCACCCTGTATTAATTTGCTATTGTACCCAAATGAAAAAGCCTTACCAGCGATTACAGCGCCGCGGTGATTGCGGCAGCGCATCCCCTATGCTAAAGTGCCGATTATTATATGTAATTATTCAATGACACAATGAAACAACTTCCTAAAGCCAGTCTACGTACTAGGTGAATTTTACAAAGTTTTTGGATTTATTCGTGTGGTGTGGGTTAAAACAAAAAATGGCTAACGATTTTGAAGAGAGACAGCACTGTAGATAGATAGGACAAAATATTTAAATTTGTAAAGTGGCAACTGATGGTAAATTTGAGAATGTCGCGTCAATTTGATATAAGGTTATTTTACCAGGAGGTGCTTGCAAACCAAACAAAGGATATTTTCGAAATGTCTTTAGAAACCACGCTGTACTTCTTTGTTCAAGGTTTATTTCACTAAATTGAAGTTTTATCAATTATATTTGTCATCTCTCTGGCTGCTATACGATTTTTATTAAGTATTTACTTATTTTTATTACGGATTTTTGGTTTTGTTTGTGTAGAGGGCGAATGGGGTAGAAGATACAACCGCGAACTCTATGAGCTGTACCAAGATGTGGATGTAGTCCAAAAAGCCAAAATACGTCGACTACATTGGCTCGGCCACATCGAGCGAATGGACAATAATGCTCCAGCTATGTGGATCTTCGAATTCCAGCGCCCAGGTCCGAGAAGACAAGGAAGACCGAACCTCCGTTTCAAAGACAAAGCCATGGCGGATGTCAGAGCGCTTGGTCTGGACAACTGGAAGCAGCGTGCCCGGGATCGTAGAGGATGGAAGGCTGCACAGTCTCAGGCAGAGACTATTCACGGGTCGGGAGCCCGTTAAGTAAAAGTAAGTATTTACATAAACATCACACCAAAGAAGTATGTACCTATATAACTTCAAACGCACGTACATGAGTACACACACACTTTTTTTTAAATGGTCTTTCATTTAGGACTTGGCAACTTCTTTTTTAAATAAAATGCAAACAACTTGAGATATCTCAAAAAAAATGTATTGGCGTGAACTAACATCAAAACATTTATGAATGGAATTCGACTTGGTTCATATGTCCCCCACGGGAACGTATGCAGCGGTCGATACGTTGAACCCAATTTTCGATGACATTTCGACCGATACGACCGCTATTTCTCGTTCAATATTGTCTATGAGCTCCTCTGACGTCGCCGGCTTGTTAGCAAAGACCAATAATTTATTCTTACCCCATAAAAAAAGTAGTTCTTGGGTCAGCTTGATCTTGCAAGGGTGTAGGCCAAGATCTTTAAGCAAAATTCACCATAATGTGGTCTGGGAGAGGCTTAATTCTTAAGAAGGCCGAGAAATTGATTGATTTGGCTGGTTGGCGACGGATGCCTCTACGGCAGCAATATTCTCCACAATTCGAGCAAAGCAGCGAATTTTCTGACTCAAATTTTTTCACTAGACTATGAATAGCTTGTCTACTGGGACAAGAATTACGGCCGAAAATTAGCGTCTCTTGAAGTTGCGACCACCAACTCGGAAATAGTAAATTTGAATGTTGGTTTTAGTAAATATTTTGACATTGGCAGTTCGGTAAGCGGGTTAAGGGTATTCACACTGAAAGTTTGAAGTTGTCAGGTCGATAATGAAAGACCCTTTATTTATAAATAGAGTCTCAACTCATGGGCATTTTAAACGTATTTTCAGTTGTTCGTGAGACTTCTATTTCCTAGAGCGACCGGCTTTTGAAGAATCCTTCATTTATCCTCAATGGAAGTTCCTATTGTTTTATAAAAGACATAAATAAAGTCCAAAATCGATTCGGATTTTTTGCATTCGCCAAAGTGCAATTATGTACAAAATTTGGCTTTAGACTTAATTGAACAGGACTTTATTACATGGCACCAACATGGGTCTTGTTTAATGCATGAGCCGCCACAACTATAAAAGTACCAAATTGAAGGAATGAACACTTTACGAATATCACAATTTTTACAAGAATATAAATACAAATCAAAGTGGTGTTGTTTGGTTACACGTTGTGAGGAGAAAAAGATCCTGCGTAAATATAGAACAGAACAAACGCAGTATCCCAGCTCAGGGGTGAAAAAAGCCACCCATTTGGCTGCTGGTTTTAAGACATGAATGCAGACTCTTTGATACAGAGAAGGACGGGAAATAGTAGACGTTTTTAAGCAAGCGGCATTTCTAGCTGCTGTTAAATGGTCATCATGTAGAGAGAGTGATAGGGCAAGAAGGGAACCCATGTCCAATGACAGACGGACGGACTGACGTAACTTTCGATGCTGCTCACAAATATAGTAATTTTAAGGCGTCTATGACCAATATTATTTACTTACTTAGGGTGGCGCTACAGTCCGGGGTGGACCTGGGCCTCAACTATGAAGCGTCTCCACCCAGCACGATCTTTGGCCAGCTGTCTCCAGTTTCGCACGCTAAGTTGGTTAAGGTCCCCTTCCACTGAAAAGTCTCGCCACCTGATTCTCGGTATTCCTCTACTGCTCCGTCCCTCGGGCGTGGATTCGTAGATCTTCCGGGCCGGATCATTCACGTCCATTCGCTCTACATGACCCAGCCACCTCAGTCGTTGGACCTTCACTTTTCTGCCCAATCACTCTCTATGCAAACGGGACCAAAAATTACCCGAAGAATTTTCCTCTCAAAACAACCAAGAGTGACCTAATCCGCTTTTGCTAGAGTCCATGCCTCTGCACCATAGAGAAGGACTGGGATTATTAAGGTCTTATAAAGGGTCACTTTAGTTGTTCCAGAGAGGGCTTTGCTACTTAATCGCTTTCTTAGCCCAAAGAAACAGCGATTGGCAAGAGTTATTCTTCGTTTAAACTCAGCGCTGGCGTCATTGCCTGAGTTCATTGCGGAGCCTAGGTAGACAAAGTCCTGAACCACTTCAAAGTTTGGACTTTCTTGATGACAGCATGTCGGCGTAGGCGAGTAGATGGACGGACTTTTGAAAGATAGTGCCTCTGGTGTTAGCATTTGAGTTTTGCACTATTCTTTCAAGAACGATGTTGAAGAAGTCACATGACAGCGCATCGCCTTGTCTAAATCCTTTTTTGACATCGAAGGTCTCGGTGAGTTCTTTACCGACCTTGATGGAGCAGCGTGCATTCTCCATTGTCATCCTTGCACAAACAGACGAGTTTGGCAGCGATGCCAAAACTAGACATTGCTCTGTATAGCTCGTCTCTATTAATGCTGTCATAGGCGGCCTTAAAATCGATGGAAAGGTGGTGGGTATCGATTTGGACTTCCTGGGTTTTCTCCAACACAATATTAGGGCATGTTAAAAACTATGAGTCAAAATAAATATTCCTTCTGGATAGCCAGATACTGTTGTTATAATAATGGAAAACCATTTCCCAGAAAGATCTTCGGGTAAAACGCAGGAAATCTGACTTGCATACCATGAAGTGAATAATAGGAAAAATAATCCAAACAAATAAAGAACGACAATAAATCGATTAAGGACGTTAAAGTACCGGATATCTTTCATTCCTGCTTTAATCTAATGAAACTTTTTGTCCTCTCCTGTATAAAAGATAGTGCACGTTCGCAAAAATTGGATTAATTGGGCATTATTATGCGTAATGTTTATGTTGGAAGCATGTGTCCAGGAAGGAACATAAAGTCTTTAAGCTATCCATTAAAACCCGATTGTTTTCCGACTCAATTTCCGTTTTTGCTTCTCATGAACTGAATTATGTTATTCGATTAATTTCATTAATTAGAATACTAATCAATCCCATGTTTGTGAAAGTCTTCTTCGTTTGCGAATTCGAAACAAAAGTCGACTTTCAAGAGTAAAAGTTGGTTTGCTTTCGAATAAGTATTTCTTCAAGTCGAATTTCTTTCACCCTCCAAATCGTGAATTGTTAAACTTTCTGAAGTTGTTTTTTTTTTGTGAATTGTGGTCTTTAAATTTTTGCAATTCGCTTCCTTTCTCTAAGCTGAAACTCTTTTAAATCCACAAACGTGATTATCATCGTCATTTCATCAATTACTATTGCCCTAGTACTGCACTAACAATGTACTTTTATTTGAATAAGAACTTCAAGAATGTCATGAAAAACGTGCAAAACGCATCCATAAAGTCCGGACCTAAACCTTTCCCGCCTGTCCCTTATCATCAAAACTTCATCTATCATAGTTTGAACAGTAGGGTAGCACTTCAACAGAACACAAAATAAGGTAGCTTTTAGCGGCATAAGCTGTGAAAGGGGCATTCCAACCAAAGTATCATGCAATGTGTGTCAGTAGTGAATTTTATCACGATTTATGATAATTATCACGAAATGTTCAAAGCCAAATACGAATTCATCTCCTCCTCTATACCTGGCCGAGATTTTATTCGTCGAAAACCTCGCTATCAAAATTGAAATGGAAATCCAGTGGATTTAATGGACCAAGATATATAGGTTCGTGTATCTATACTCGTGCCTCATACATTTTTGTATGCATTATCGATGTGGATAGGAACGGGTTAAGAATCTCATTCCAATTTGATGTATAAACATTCGATTGATCTGTTTAGATGAAATGTTTCTAGCTTGGAGCTAGGTAGGCTTATAGGGTCACAAATGGTATGTATAATACAGATGCAGGGAGCAATACAGATGAACAGCTATGTGTAAAACTACACAAATCAAAAGCTAAAATATGGTCCCTTTTTGAATATCTTATTAATTATGCTTTAATGCGGTTGTAACGGTTGGGATACTGTTACCGACGCTTGAGAGTTAATTAATGATGTTTACTGCTTTGTTCGATTCGAATAGTAATTGGAATGTATATGGACAAACAAATGGCTGGCAATTATAAAACGATGATTTTATGAAGATATAGTGTTAGTTATGGGATGCCGTAAGAGACCATTATCGGTTCCGTATTATTTTTGAAAAGAGATCGGTAGATTTGATTAATGCTTCAATAGAAATGACAACGATTATGAATCATATGTATCTTTAACTTGGAGAGGTGAAATATTAAAGTAGTCTGTGCATTGCAGTAATATGCTTAAAACTAACAGAAAACTTATTTTGTTTAAACTAACAAGCTAAGTTCAGCTCTCAACAAAAAATGGCTGTTAAAACAGAACAATGATGGCAGAATGTCCAAAATCGTTTAAAGCAATTCTTCGTGTAGCGAGCTTATAATCTATATTCACGGGATGCAGTGGTATTCTTTGGTATTGAAGCTTACGAGGACAGGGTCAAGTACATGCTATCAACAAACAAACAAAAATCTGTCCACACCGCCTAGGACAAAATGTCACTGTTGATTGCAATAACTTTCAACTCAACTCTACGAACGACACCTTAGTGGAGATCCGATTGGGAGCTACTTTAATAAAACACACACAAATCACATTAAGAATAAGAAGAATGAACTTTAGTAAACTTTTCGCGATGCCTACATGAGCGTCGAAGGTATTACCGATGCCTACATGAGCGTCGAAGGTTTTACCGAATCGATTATTCTCAGGATGAAACTCTTCATTCTGCAGATAAGACCAAATATATAAAATCTAACAGATCCTGCTTAAACAAACAAAGCAAGCATTCGAAGATTGACATTCAAATATAATTGACCAAACCAGATATAATTTTGTAAGTCTCCGTAAAAGATGCGACCAATCGGTAAAATCTGCATAGTTGGGACAACAAAAATGAAAAACTCATTGCCCCACGGGTCACCGGCAAAAAATTATTAAACAAAATTTCAGCCACACTCTTTTA
The DNA here is from genome assembly GCA_949715645.1 of Portevinia maculata. NCBI lineage: Eukaryota > Metazoa > Arthropoda > Insecta > Diptera > Syrphidae > Portevinia > Portevinia maculata. The sequence continues at coordinate 84,519,558 of OX454527.1, forward strand.
CCCTCCCTTGGCGAAAAAACACCATTCACTAGCCAAAGAAAGGACTGATTATACCCTATTCTAAGGGTATATTAATTTTGACGCATAGCTTGTAACATACCTTAATATTGCCCGTAGACCCCTAACAGTTACTATATTTATGATCAGCATCGATAGTAATGTCGATCTAGCCATATCCGTCCGTCCGTCTGTCTGTAGGCAAAAATTAGGCCTTTAAACTGGACCTAGAGAGCTAAAATTTTAACCATATACTCTATAGAGTCCCGAAATAATCAAGTTTACGAATTTTTGAAATCCGCCCACAGACACGCCCACAAACTCAAAAAAACAAAATTTTGGAAAAAAATCGAATTTTGAGCTAGAAAGCTGAAATATTTTATATATGATGTATGACTCCTAAAACTGCTCGGGATAAAAAAAATTCAAAATCCGCCCACTGACACGCCCACAAATAAATAAAACAATTTTTTTGAAAATCCAAAGTTTGAGCTAGGGAGCTGAAATTTATAATATATACTCTCTATGGGCCCTTTATGCTCATGTGCAAATATTTTCAAAATCCGCCCACTGACACGCCCACAATTAATTTTTTTTTTTTTTTTTGAAAATTCAAAGTTTGAGCTAGGGAGCTGAAATTTATAATATATAGTCTCTAGGGCCCCTTTATGCTGATGTGTTAATTTTTTTTAAATCCGCCTACTGACACGCCCACAATTAAATAAAATAACTTTATTGAAACACCCAAGTTTGAGCTAGGGAGCGTTTCTTTTGATAAAATCCTTGAAATGTTATATAACAAAATATGTAGAGCGTTCTTAACAATTCAACCATACTTAGACTTTTGTTACGCCCACTTATGAGGGAGAGGAATAAGAATAGGGTATCCAACAGTTCGCCCAAGCGGACTGTAGCCCGTCCCTATGTTTGTTCTTAAAACTAATTCGGAACCCAGCCAAATGTAATTATCTAATTAATTTTTTTTAAATCCGCCTACTGACACGCCCACAATTAAATAAAATAACTTTATTGAAACACCCAAGTTTGAGCTAGGGAGCGTTTCTTTTGATAAAATCCTTGAAATGTTATATAACAAAATATGTAGAGCGTTCTTAACAATTCAACCATACTTAGACTTTTGTTACGCCCACTTATGAGGGAGAGGAATAAGAATAGGGTATCCAACAGTTCGCCCAAGCGGACTGTAGACCGTCCCTATGTTTGTTCTTAAAACTAATTCGGAACCCAGCCAAATGTAATTATCTATATATTAATACGGAGTTGCCTATAACGTGTTTCCCCCCTTTTTTGCTATTATACGTCACATAGATATGCCAACACTATATATATTTTTGTAGGGGGCAATACATAGAAGTGCACAATGCAAAAATTATCAACATATATAACACACATTATGAATTACAGAAGGTAAAATGAAGCAAATTGGATGAAATTACAACAACAACATTGCTGTGTGAGGCAATAATCTGCCAATCGCAACGGAAAAATTGTATATCATGAAGTTACTTGAAAATGCTTGAAGTTACTTGAAAATGCTTGAAGTTACTTGAAAATGATTGAAGTTACTTGAAAATGCTTGAAAATACTTGAAGTTACTTGAAAATGCTTGAAAATAATTGAAGTTACTTGAAAATGCTTGAAATTACTTGAAGTTACCTGATAATGCTTGAAGTTACTTGAAAATACTTGAAAACTTGAAGTTACTTGAAAATGCCGGAAAAATGTTATATCATGTGAAATCAGAGAATGCAATGTCGAAAAATTTCATTTTCCGAATAATATGTATAACAGTCGACTTTGTTTTTTTTCAACTTATAGAATAAATTGGTCGAATTTCGACCATGGGGCGACCCCTAGTACCAATAATTCTCCAAGTACAGTTGTCACTGAGAAACATAAGGTTTCAGCCACAAGCATCAAAGGCATTCTCCAAAATTTGTATTGCGTTTTTTATAACCCATTTTTGTTTGAATACAAAATACGGAAATGCTACAGTCCGCTTGGGCGATGTGTTCGATACCCTATCCATTCTTCTATCCCCAATGTAAAAATTTGGTATAGGCGAATTGTAACGAACGACCTTGTCTACATACTTGGCGAAGAACAAACCCATCATTTCCATCGACTTCTTCGATTAAATGCTTTTGGACCACTAGGTGACGAACGGACGGACGGCAGGACAGTGGTCAATATTAAGGCATGTTGCAAGCTATAAGTCAACACCATTAGGATGGAGTATAGAAACTTTGTAAAGATCTTCGATTCACGTTCTGGAAGGAGTAAATAAAAAGCTTTGAACATCTCAAAAAAATTTCAAAGAATCTGGCATACAGCCCTGCTAAAGCTTTAGTATGGCAAAGCCCTCTTAACGCGGGTGTGGGTATTGCGTTTGAAAATGAACGATCATGGCGTATTATTTTTACTCTCTTCAATATCACGTTTGCACACATTTTTATGTTTATGTATTAACATGTTTACCGCTACACGGAAGAAAACGTTCCACTACGTTCTTCCTGCTATGACGGCAATCCAGCAAGTGGCGGAACCGCTATATAGCGTTCTACGCCCTCTGATATGCAGAGACAACGTTTTAGTTACGTTGTTCACCATAACTTTGCCGCCGCTACATAGCTTTCTAAGAAACCATAGCTTATGAATAATAACTTCTTACGGAATATCTAATTAACTTTTCGTTAAGATTCAGAATTTCTTTCAAGGACGATCGATTTGCATTGATATTGCTTAGCATGGAACGTAGATTAAATAAAATAACATTATAAAGTCAAGCATTCAGAAATACCAAAAAGATCCAATACAAATGGCGAGCCATTTTTTTAAACCACTGACTGTGAACTGAATAAAAGTTTAAAAACCAACTACTGGCATCAGCACAGCACCCACCATTGGCCTTGCTCAGCATTTTATTTTTTTCAGTTTTAAAGTTTCCTTGCAAATTACCGAAAATGCAAAATAATTTGAGTCTAGTAGCATTGTTTTTATCGGGGCTAGAGGTAAGCGCCAAAAATTATCTGGGCTTAGCTTACTCGACAAACATGAACTTACAATGCCCCTACTACCTGATACATGATATCTGCACATGTGCTGCACTCTCTTAAAGAAGAAAAACCGATCTGGGAGCTTTTGTCTATAATGATCTTAACGATCTTATCAACATTCAAAAGTCCTTTACGCTATATCAAAAGCTATAACTGGTTCACAGAGTAGGGTGGAGATAGATAAAATTAGTATCACGATAAACCTTTAAGTGTGTCGGTTTAGGCCAACGGCCACTTCCACCTAACCTAACAAAACCTATCTAATAAGTCCATATAGGATTAATTGTTGTTGCATTTCCAATAAAAATGGTTAAGCTTAGCCGGTTTGTCTCTAATCCATAATGATCTTCTGCATTCGACTAATAATAATATAGTTAGTTCTCGAATAGATCATCTCCCTTCAACAATATCGAAATGAAAAACGCATATAAGGTAAAGTAAAATTTGTTACATTCAATTCGAAGAAAATGGAATTGACTAATTTTTGACGAATAATAATAATATTTTTGTTAGGGTATATTACACTGCGACCTATTGGTCTATTGTGCCCCCTTGCTTGTGCCTCGGAGAGGTTCGTGCCCTCTTTCAGAGCCTCTCTAGATACTTCTTTGTGAAGCATGTCGAGGTATTGCTCTGGTTTATCCTTGGCAGGTCACACTCCATAGAGCACAGCGTCCAGTCCAGTTTCTTTGATGAATCTGAAAATGAGCTGTGGGTCCATGGTTTGTATGTCCTTGTCTGTTATTTGGTGCCTGCCCAAATATTTCATCCTTTTGTGGGCCAGTGCCCCACATGATTCCAGTATGAGGTCTGGAGTTTCGGCGGTTTCACTGCATAATCTGCAGAGCCCGTCCTCCGATATGCCCATTTTCCTCAGGTGCTCCTTGAGTCTGCAGTGCCCCATGAGGAGACCTGTTAGGATTCTTAGGATGTTTTTGTTAAGGCCGATACAAGCTTTGAATCTCTTTTGGTTGTAATTTCCTAAGAGTTTCTTTGCTTGCCTCAGACCTTGGAGGTTGAGAAAGGCTTTTGCCCTTGTTTCTTCCTCCAGTCTCCTGAACTCTTCGCGTATAGTGTGTTCTCCTATCCCGCAGAATGGTTCAAGTCCTATGAAGGGTTCCTCTGCCCCTTTTCTTGCCAGAGAGTCCGCTGCCTCATTGCCTGTAATGCCAACATGGCCAGGTACCCAGCAGATGGAAATTCTGTTATTCTTGCCTAGTCTATTCAGTCCGTTTAGGCATTCCCACACGAGTTTTGACTTGATAACGTAGGCGTCAAGAGCCTTTATGGCTGCTTGGCTGTCAGACATTATTGCTATGTTGCAATTCCTGTAGTTTTTCTTGAGGTTGATTCGAACGCACCTGTCTATGGCACATATTTCTGCCTGGAAGATGCTGGTACATTTGCCCATGGATTCGTAGTGCTTAGTTCCTGGCCCAAACACTCCTACACCAGTTCCCTCCTCGGTCCTCGAGCCGTCCGTGTACCACTTTGTTGTGTGGTTGCTCAGTCCATAAGTTGCGGATTCATTGCTCCAGTTCTCCTTATTGCTGAGCTTTGTCTGGAAATTCTTTTCGAAGTTGAATTTCCTGATGCTATCGTCCCTAGGTATGCCAAGAAGTGGGAGTTTTTCTCCCAATTCCCTCCTTTGCCATTCTAAGGATTGTTTTGTCTGCCTCGTTCATCACCAGGATGTGTAGAGGGATCAATTCCAATAACACCTCCATGGCTGCGGTTGGGCAGCTACGCATTGCTCCGATAATGCACAGGCACGCCAGTCTTTGCACTTTGCCGAGTGTTTCTCGTGTTGTGACTAGACTGGTTCGTTTCGCCCATGCCACCGCTCCGTATGTGAACATTGGTCTCACGATTGCAGTGTACATCCATCGCAGGATGTTTGGGCTGCATCCCCATGCCTTCCCCGCTAGGCTCCTACATATCATGAGAGCGCGGGTGGCCTTCTTGGATATCTCCTCTGTATGTTTTCGCCAGAGGAGTTTACTTACTAGATGGAGTCCTAGATATTTTACTTCTTTGACTGGTATCAGTGTCTTGCCTGATAGGCTAATGTCCTTAAGTCTTTAAAGTTGTCTTTTTCTTGTGAATGGTACTATCGTTGTTTTCGCCGGATTGATATTAAGTCCGACAGTATGGCACCGTTCCTTGGTTACTTTAAGCCCCCTTTGTATAATGTCCCCAAGGGTTTCTTCGAACTTGCCCCTGGCAATCAATACAATGTCATCAGCGTACGCCTGACAGTTGATGCCAAGGTCAATTTTTGACGAAAGAAAACTTCGGTCGATCCTCTGATTCAAGTGGGTGACCCGCCTTTTAAACCCAATGACACCATGCATCTTCTTAGTGTCACTGTGAATTCGGACATAGCTTAGCATAGCTTCCTACTTACTCGTATCAAATACTGCAGAGTCTGATGCCTTAAATTAAGTTACTAGAACAGAGGTTTAATCCTAAAACAGCTTCTGCTCAAGTTAGCTCAGGGAATGAGTATCGTTGCCACATCTACATAGAGTGTGGCTTCCGAATGTTCTCTAAAAATACTCGACAGTATTCAAAGGCGAATAGTGCGTCTAGGTGATGATGAAAGACTTGTCGCTGACCTTTGTCTATTCTGTGGATACTACCATGGGGATGTTCTGAAGAGCGGAACGAAATAATTCCCAGAAATTGAGAATTATTTAAGTTCTGCATTGCAAATTGACATAATTCAGTGACGCTGTGCTCGCTAACTGATGTGATTATTCGGCCCCTGTTCTTTGTTCGTTCTAAAAGGCATGCAGCAGCTAATGCTCATCAGCAGACGATTCGCTTGTCAACTGCAGCGACGTGTGAATATCAAACGACATTATTATTTAGAAAAAGCAAACGTTATTCTTCTTTATAGGAAAACATCTTTGCGTAAGACTACAATTTAATCGAATAGGCGAAAGTTATTGAAAATAAAGGATGTTGTTTTTTTCTAACCCAGTACTAACCTCAGCCCATTAAACCTTTCAAACCAATCATCACATTGCAAACTGTCAGTGTAATATTTTAATTCCGAAGTCTTTGCAATTTTATGGTGATAGCCCAGGAGCCACCATACATGAAAGTTCCGTCATCACGCCTACTAAAATTTTAAATAAAAAATAAAAGTTAACACTCAGACGAATAAGATTTGCTTGGTCGGCGTAGATTTAATTGGCCGAAAACATTTTAAATAAATTATAATATTATTAAATTTCCATCAGTTTTCTCTGTCATCACGGATTTTGATCAATCTCATAGACATTGTGGGAAATAGCATATTCTTTGAGAAAAAATCCGGCCGACCAATGGTTTTTAGCCGGAAAGGTCGCGCAAACCTATTTAAATGGTGTGATAAGGGGGTAAAATTTATCCATTATCGGGGAAACCTTTTTTTTCATTTTACGCGTTTTGATGTTAGATTCATAAATATCTTGGTATGCGTGCTTACAAACTGCCGGAACTATCGCGCATACCAGATTTTACTATGTGGTTAGAGATTATACTGTCCTGAATTTTTCGGAGTGATGTCTTTCTTCTACCTCGTTTCTTCCTTTAACTTTTCACTTCGTGCAGTGCTACCTGCTTTACTTTTTTTTAAATGGTTTATGGGTGGTTTTTCTGATTATTTTTCTTTTACTGGACAAGTGAAGAAAACACAATACGGGGTGACGCGTGTTAGTACTCAGAGCAAACAAATAAGAGTGTACGTGTTTTTTAAAATATAAAGTTCAACTGGTTTTTAATTTAAAAATATTGTAAGAAGAAATGGGAAAACATACTTTAAAGTGTTTGGCCTGCGGTCGAGAGGAAAATCAAATTGTCTGGAAAATACCTTTGCGGTTTTAGACAACCGAGGATTAAATATCAAGTTACTGATTCCATTTAATTCATTTGCTCATTTTAAATATCATTTTCAGCAAAGTACATGGAGAACATGGGTTATGTTCTCCATGTACAGCGAGCCAACTGTAAAAATCAAAACAAAGAATTTCTTATAAAATTTTATGTACGTGTTCGAGTGTATAACATTACCAATTTTAATAGGATTATCAAAAAAATCCAACAAAAAGCAAAAATATCTTAGCGCTTATTTAATTATTAAACAAAAATGTATAACAAATTAATGTTTGTCTTTTTTTACCGGAGCACCCTGTGCCCTTTTCCGAAAAAACAGTCTTCCTCTTTTATCTCTATCTTACACAGTACTTAATATATCCATCTACATCTAGTGTTTTTGTGATACAGACGTACTTGCTGATAATAACTGATAAGGAAAACGTCGAGAGTGTATAGGTACTCTGGTTTCAGTCTGCTATTTTCCTAGCTGTCAAAAGTGTCGAAATTTTATATACATAGCTTACTACGCATTAGCATTTTAAAGATATTGATTAATTTGAAGAAATTCGCTGTTTAATATTAAAATAAAAAAAGTTTATTCTCGGATTTATAATTTTCCCATAAATGAATTTGTATATAGCTTAAAATGCAAGAAAGAAACTAGAGGTAGAAGAAAGACATCACTCCGGATGAAATGTCTTGAATGAAGTAAAATCCATTACCGTATAATCTCTAAACACATAGTAAAATCTGGTATGCGCGATACTTCCGGCAGTTTGTAAGCACGCATACCAAGATATTTATGAATCTAACATCAAAACGCGTAAAATGAAAAAAAGGTTTCCGCGATAATGGATAAATTTTACCCCCTTATCACACCATTTAAATAGGTTTGCGCGACCTTTCCGGCTAAAAACCATTGGTCGGCGGGATTTTTTCTCAAAGAATCTATGAGATTGATCAAAATCCGTGATGACAGAGAAAACTGATGGAAATTTAATAATATTATAATTTTTCGGCCAATTAAATCTACGCCGACCAAACAAATCTGATTCGTCTGAGTGTTTACTTTTATTTTTTATTTAAAATTTTAGTAGGCGTGATGACGGAACTTTCATGTATGGTGGCTCCTCGCCTATGATGACGTACATGCTTCAACAACTTTACCAAATTTTAGAAATCTGGTTTCAATATTATTGTTCTGTGCGCCAAACTTATAGAGCCCTTGCACCATATCTACTATATCCACCATCACCAGAGTAAATCAACTATCTGAGACCGTTATTATTGACAATTTAGAATTTGTTGACAATTTTTGCACAACATTTTATTTGCCAGATGCAGTGGCACCGAGATGCATAAGACGAGTGCGTACTGAAAAGAATATTGCATTTCTTCAGGAGAGTGTTGAAGAAGATCCAAATTGATGGGTTTGAGGTCGTTCACAAAAGCTTCGGGTTTGTCTGTCAACTTTGTGGAAAGTTGTACGCCAAGATCTTGGTTTGAAGAGAAACAAAATCCTGATCATCTTAGATTTGAAGCCGAATGACCATCGTTTGCGTGGAAATTTGGGTAAAGTGGCACAAAATCAACTGGCATTGGATCCGCTGTTTTATCGAAAATTGAGTTCAGCGATGAAGCTCATTTTTGGCTCAATTGGTATGTCAAAAACAAATTTGTCACATTTGGAGCGAAGATTATTCACACGAGATTATCGAAACGCAGTTACATTACGAAATATGCACAGTTTTATGTGGATTGTGGGCTGGTGGAGTCAACGATTGAATGGCATGAATGTGGAAGAGATGCGGTGCCAGTAGGATGGCGCTATGGATAGCAGGATGGAAACAATCAACTTATTGAAGGACAAATTTGATGAACGAATAATTTAGATCAATGGACCTGTTAATTAGCCTACAAGATCTTTTGATTTGAAGGATATTTTCTTTGGGGGTACGTAAATCGCTAGTCTACGCTGACAAACCAACAATAATCGACGCATTGGAAGTCACCGTTATTCGTGCTATTAAGGACAGACGGCCACAAATACATGAAAAAGTTGTGAAAAACTTTGTATCTCGGATCCAGTCGTGTTGAGCATATGCCCAAAGTTGTATTTAAAAACTAATTGCATAATGTATTCTCTTGATTGAACACAAATAAATGGCTATTTTATAAAATGTCATGTGTTGCTTTGAATCAACGTTAGTAGGTACTGGTTAAAAAAAAACCTTTATAAAGGGGCGCTAATGTAAAGTTCTATAACTCTTTCCTTCCGCCTTTTCTGAGAAAAGAAATTTAAAAAAAAAAACAAAACTGGAGTCGACTTGCACTTAACATCGAAAAAGTTCTGCAAATTATTAAACTTAGTTGCCTGGGTGAGTTAAAAAATTTATTAACTTAATTAATCTTCAAGACACCAACCAGCATAGCGTTTTGTGGATTTACATATATTGAAGCAGATTCGATGCTCATTTGTTAATTTGTTTCTGGTGATTGACATTGGATGTCGTCATTCAATCGATAAGTTTTTTGCCACTATACGTCAAAAATACTTCTTGGGAATTGTGCTTTTTCAGCATTTTTGTGATCTGGTTTCTGTTGCTGCTGGGTATCTTAACTGGAATGTTAATGATGCCAAGCTCACCTTCAAGTGATCCGGAGCTCATTGATGAGAAAATCAAAACATGTCCTAAAACCAACTATCGCAACTAATGTGATTTATGATCTTGACATACCGAATTTTCAAGACAACCCCAATGTTCTCCATAATTGAAGGTCTGGTTCATTTCTCGCATTGTACCATCTGTGCAATCACAATCAACCTAAGCTACAGACCTAAGCCGATTATTGGCGAACACCTGTGATTTATCTCACAATACAAATTGTGTTCCGCAAATTCTTCGTTGCGCAAAAAAAAAACCATGTCAAAATTCGTACCATCCGAAACATTTATGCCAAGCTCAACCCCAATATTATATATGTACATTAACCTTTTAATAAGCAACGACCATATTCCATGACCTCATCAGTAATTTAATGCTTGCGGCTTCGTTTCAGTCTTCCGGACCCATTACGGGTATCGCTGAGGTATTGAACGTACAATTTCATTATTGACACAAAGTTTTCTTTTGAAATTCATACTGAACAAAGGTATCATCATATCCATCATCGCACCAGCTAGAGCCATTGTCCTCTGCGAGTGATGATGATGATTCATAAATACGGAATCCTTTGAATGAATCTCTAGACCCCAGGCAAAGCGCACGGAATCTACCTCAACAAATTTAACAGCATTCCGCGCAAATGCACTGACGATATTCAATTCTTCTTTGGGCTGAATACTGCATTCTTCTGCATCAGCAGTTCTTTTATTTTTTGATCCACGAGCATAAAATAAGATTTAAAGGCCTGTCCATCGCTTCAAGTTCTGCCACTCCGTGTGTCGCCGCAATGACACAAAGAAGAGGTATCGCTACAGCGAATGCTCCTAATGTGCCTACGAGTATCTTCCATCTTCTCTAGGCCTATCCGCACTCTTACTTCGTACATCTATTTCTTGGAATAAACAAATAAATATAATTACTATGCGGTTTGAGATCGTGGTACATACGAGTATACCCATCATCCATGTTTTCGAGTTGGCGTGCGCGCAAAAAAACAAGCCTCGCTGCTCAAGACGAGTAGAAGAAGAATGGTAGAATGGTAATATTACGACATGACAGAAAGGCATACCTGCTGCCCTAGCGTTGATGATGGAGCAAAATGTTGTTTCCTTGGTTGTACGATTCATGATCCATGTTTCGGCTGGGACTAAAATACAGCAGCCAGCAGCTAGCAAAAGCACTCAACGTCGAAATGGAATTACGATTGCAAAGAAATTATTTTTATTATTTTTCTCTTATTCTTTGGTATAATCATCATCATCATCACCGGCCGACCAAAATGTCAGTTGCATAGAAAAATACTGTGGTGGACTGCTTGTGCTTGAGAGAATGATTACCTTCAGAAGAATTGCAGAAATATACCTAACTGGGATCCGGATTATTTGCGGACAACAACAAAAAATGTTATTTTCTCCCTCCGTGTGATCGTTTTTTAAGCCCAACAGTTTGATATACACATTTCTCTCATAATCGCAAATAATGATGGAACTAGGCGAGATACTTTGATAAGTTCTTCTAGAGCTATTTACGAGTGCTAACCCTAGAAGACTATAATTATACCTTAATTGGATTCGTTTCGGAATGGTATCACTGTTGATAGGGATTTTTTGCACAATACAGACATATAAATTTTGTTTGCGTTCATACAGTCAGTCAGCTATTCTGGAGCGCAGGCACTATGTCCGCGGAGTTGTTTTTGATAAAAGAAATCCAAAGCCGGTGAAGATCATTTGCATAAAATTTAAATGAATATCTTTTACACCGTGAAAACGTACGCTCGCAGTTGTGGGTCAGCGCACATTAGGTAGATTTCAACATTACTCATGTATTATTTTGAATTTAATGGAATTCTTTTATGGAGCTTTTCTGTTGTTCGAAATTATATAAAAAAAAGAAAAAAATTAACAGAATGCATGCATAAAAATACTCTTTACGGTGATCTAAAGGTCCCCAAACTTGTCTCGTAGAGCGCAAGAATTTTTTTTCTGTTTTGGATAGTATTTCAAATATCAACTTCATCAACTTCAAATGTGTCTTTTACAGCCGACACAGTGCTACTAACTTTGAAATATTTAGCTGTACAGTCAAAAAGTTATAAATAAAACCACACATGTAAAGCTTTATAAGTTAACTAGCTGTACCCGCGACTTATAGTGAGTTTTTTATTTCGGCTAATTATTTCGACTAATTATTTTAAGAATAAGACACATACGTATAAATACTTAATTAAGCTTTTGGCAGTTTTGCACTGCAAAGAGCTTATATTAACACTTAATTTGGCAAAGGAAAAAAAACATCTTAATATATAGTTTAAATTATTGAGGGGCGTTTTGGGTATGCTTAGGACGTTATGAAATAAAGGCTTAAAGTATTAAGCTTAGTAAAATATGAGCTTATTTAAGTACATTTTTATAAATAACGTTTTTTGTTTCACCATCTTTTGCCAAAACATAAAGATTTTGTGGATTTGATACACGTGACCATGCCACATAGAGTTGCCCATGAGAAAAACAGTTTTTTTCTAAATGAACTCCTGCGACTTTAAGCGTCTGACCTTGGGCTTTGTTAATTGTTATAGCAAATGCTGCTTTTAGAGGAAACTACACTCTTTTAAATTGAAATGGCAAATCAGTCGGAATTCAAGACGTTTTCTCTTTTTGCCATTCCAGTCATGATTGTAGCCTTTATAATGTTGTGCCCCAGATGTGTAATTTGTTGCAGTGTACCATTACATAGCCTTGACGCGTCAAGATTCCTCATTAATAGGACTGGAACACCAACTTTTAGCCTCCTCAACTTATGGGATGGCACTCCTAATAATTCTAAGGAGTTGAGAAATTCTATAGGGTATGATGTAACTTGTTCTTACTTACTTACTTAGGTGGCGCTACAGTCCGGGGTGGACCTGGGCCTCAACCAATAAGCCTCTCCAGTTGGCACGATCTTTGGCTAACTGCCTCCAGTTGCGCACTCCAAGTTGGTTGAGGTCCCCTTCCACTTGCGCGCGCCACCTAAGGCGAGGTCTTCCTCTACTTCATTGTCCCTCCGGGTTGGAGTCGAAGACTCTTCGGGCCGGAGCGTTGGTGTCCATTCGCTCTACATGTCATAGCCATTTTAGTCGACTGATTCACACTTTTTTGACCAGGTCGATGTCGCTGTACAGCTCGTAGAGTTCGGTGTTAAATCTCCTCCTCCAAAGCCCGTCAACGCAAATGGGACCGAAAATCAGTGAAAGAATTTTGCGTTCGAAACGACCAAGAAGATCTTCATCCGCTTTTGCTAATGTCCACGCTTCTGCGCCATAGTGCAGGACTGGGATGGTGAGGGTCTTATATAAGCCGTGTTTCTTTGCACGCGGATATAGGGATGGCATCAGAAAACGACCATCGCCGCTTAAGAATTCATCAAAAAAAACTTGGCAGCACACATGCACCTATGACATGCACCGTGACACAGCTGTAAGTTGTAGTTAAGAAATTTGTATTGAAAATCCTGAAATTGAAAAATATTTACTTCCGCCAATTGAAATTGATGCCAAGCATATTCTTAAATTATGAAAAACAATTTCACATTAACAGATTTGCTAAATTCAATTACCTTTATAATGAAGTTTGAAAAAAATAATAATTATAAAATCACGAACAAAATATTCGGCGGGATGTGTTACTGGTCGGAGGGATGTCAAACTTTGACATTTCCTGATAAATTCATCGCATCGGTTCATCAGAAACGAAGAAAATGGGTTTTGGAAGCACTGTTTATCCCCGCTAACTGACTTAGCGGCGATAGCTATCCCCGCTAAAGCTGGCGTATATAGGATAAGTTGCTGTTGTAGTTTACATGCAAATTTCAAATTATCCCTATATCCGCGTGCAAAGAAACACGGCTATAGTCTCCTTAGTTTTTATTGGCAAGGCCTTACTAATCAATTGCTGTCTTAGGCTAAAGTAATTCTTCGTCTGATTTCAGCTGTGGTGTCATTATCAGAATTAATAGGAGAGCCGAGATAGACAGTCCCTAACTACCTCAAAATTAAAGCTGTCTATCGTGACGTTCTGTCCGATTCGTCGATGTTGTGTGTCCCTTCTTGTTGACAGCATATACTTGGTTTTGCCCTCATTCACCACTAAACCCATTTTTGCCGCTTCTGTGCTAATACTTGCAAACGCACCAGTGAAAGCTCGCTGTGTTCTGCCAATTATGTCAATGTCGTCAGTATATGCAAGTAGTTGCACAGACTTTTGAAAAATTGTGCTAGTGTTGGCTTGCGGGTTTCGCACAATTTTCTCAAGTATGATGTTAAAAAAGTCACATGACAGCGCATCACCTTGTCTAAATCCTTTTTTGACATCAAAGGTCTCGGTGAGATTGTTTAAGACCTTTATGAGTTTTCTCCAGGATCTGCCGTAGTGTGAATATTTGATCGGTCGTGGACTTACCGGGCCTAAAACCGCACTGGTAGGGACTAATCAGGTCGTTGACGAATGGTTTCAGGCATTCATACAGTACAGCAGACATGATCTTATAGGCAGTATTCAGGAGACTGATGCCTCTATAGTTGGCGCAGTTTAGAGGGTCTTCTTTCTTGTGGATCGGGCAAACGATGCTGAGGTTCCATTCATCAGGCATACTTTCTTCTGATCACATCTTGGAAAGGAGTTGGTATATGCTCTCCACCAGGTCATCTCCCGCTGCCTTAAAAAGCTCGGCATTCCAGCCGTCTGGTCCAGCAGCTTTGTAGGATTTTAGTTTGGATATCGCTATCCTCACTTCGTCAGGTGGACGGAAGTCTTTCATCATCCAGGCTGAATGGTTCGTTCTGCCTGACAGCGTAATTTGTGTCGTCTTCCCCGTTTAACAGTCTGCAGAAATAGTTTTTCTATATCCTCAGCACCGACTGTGACTCTACTACAAGATTTCCTTTCTCGTCTCTACAGGTCTCTGTTCGGGTCTTGTTTCCTTTACACGTTCTTTTTACCTTTTGGTAAAACTTCCGAACATTTTTTCTGGAGTAGCACCTATCTATGTAACTTGTTCAGTGTCCATAATATTGTCCACTGAGAGGTATTCGACAACATCTCCCTCAATGTTTGACATGATCTGTTCGTTTATTTTATTAACTATCTTATTAGTCGGGGCCAAAATTGCCCTTTCACATAGCCATTTTCAATTGGCCATATTTGTCTGAAGATCCGGATAGACATTACTTATTAGGTTATCTGTGCTATCGACAATTTGACAGAACTCACGACTCAGTGTAATCATGTCGTTACTGTCAGTTGGCATACGATCTTCTCCGATTTTGAGAAGAGCAGCTGCATATTGCCGTGCTTGAGAATCATTGTGAAGTTGTACTCGCATATTTGTAGTGAGACAATACTTTTTCACGTGAGCCCATAATACATATGCTTTCAAACAGGCATTTATTTCATCTGCCGGCGTACCACTAGTAATCACCGGAAGGGTCTGTCTAAATTCACCAGCTAAAAGTACCACTATCCCTCCCATGATATCCTGGTTGCCTTTGATATCCCTCATTGTGCGATCTAGTGCTTCAATTGCTCTTTTGTGGGACATCGTACATTCATTCCAAACCAACAACTTACACTGCTGTAACATTCTTCCGCGCTCACTGTTTTTGCTAATGCTACATACCGGCATTTCCTCATGAGCAAAGTTCAATGGTCGCTTTAGAACTGAGTGCTCATCCCGCACTAAGTAGCGTAGCAGCTATTCTAGAAGAAGCTTTTGCAACAGCAACTCCTTTATCTTTTCGGATTTGAGCTTATGGAGCATCCAAAAAGAACAAACCTCCTCGAACACTGGCAACAGTTTGAATTATTGTGTCAACAAATATTTTTTGTTCTGAATTTAAAAGTGGAAGGGCTTGGTGTACGGTCAGGATGCATGACCAACTTGTATTCGTCTCCCGGCATTCTTTCTAACGCAGTTTTGAAAGTATTAATGAGGCTGTTATGGTCATGCAACATTCTTTGTATTCTTAAAACGATATCTCTTTCAACTCCTTGGATATTTTGACACCTGCGATTAACTGCGCTGTTTTCGTCTCCCATAAAGTAAATCTGCAAACATTTTGGCTGTTCATCTGCTGGCAGTAAAGAACCAATCCTATGATACATCTGTCCTTGGATTGTAAACGTAGTGGAAAATCTGGGCATGACAACTTCATTCTCTACTCCAAACGACGTCATTTGTATTTCCTTATTTTGTTCAAAAAACTGTGTGATTCGTTACTGTCGTTCAAAAGTAAAGATTTTAGAGGTTCCACTGGCTCATCAAGGGATGGAAGTGAAATTTTGCGACCAGAAGAACACATATCCGGAGTTTCCTCTTTCCATTTCTGTGCTTTACAGTGTGTACACTTTTTATCTATCCGTCCTATAGGAATTAATCGATGATTAATACAATCGATCAAAGGGTCATAATCAAAAGCAGCGTCATGCAATGCCTCCCATGTATTGCGTGTAAATGCACTTCTCCCTTGCGACTGCCGATTCTTCATGGCACTCTGCAGCAATCAATGATTCATGATGCTCAGCATCTAAAAGTCGAGTTTGCTTTAATGTTTCAGCAGCTCTTTGAGATGCGTGACGTTCGGCATCTGATGACTGCCGTGCTTGACTTTGTTTCAAGGTCTCAGCATCTATCAGAGCTGCGTGATGCTCAGCATCTAATCGTCCCCGTGGTTGACTTTGTTCCAAGGTCTCAGCATCTAAAAACCGCTGCGCTTGACTTTGCTCTTCAGTCTCAGCAGCTCTTTGAGATGCATGGCGCTCGGCATCTAAAGTCAAACGGGTTTGAGTGTGCTCTTCAGACTCTTGGCTTCTAGCAATTTTCTTAGCGCTAGCTCCGCTAGAACTACGCGCTAGATTGGATTTGCGTTTTCTAGGCATATTAGAATAAAAACAACACGAATCAAAATTATAACCTCTTGTACGAATAAAATAAACAATACAATGACCCAACTAAAGAAAAAATATTTATTAATCTAACCTAAGAAAGATACTTAATTCACGTTTTTTTAATAATCAAAAAATCGTGTAAGTAAATCGAATTGTAGGTAATCAATTTGCAGTGAAGAATAATGAATTTGTAGCGAAAAAAAACTTCAAAACTCGGATACGTGTGTCACAGTTTCTTAACGCGTTAACTTTAGCTCCACAAATTTGTAATGAATCCGTAAATGTGTTATTCCCTATGTTTATTTTACACCCTTAAGCGTAACATTTTTACAAACTTTGAAAGCTACCTATATTTATTTATATCTAATCAACAGCCTAAAAGATAAAAGTTTTATGCTTCTAGTTCTGAAAATGACAATACTTTCATACAACCTTTCATCCCCCTTTTCAACCCTTTCCAACACTGTTTTCCAATGAAAAAGTAGCCTATGCCCTTTATCAGGCTCTACACTATCTGTGGACCAAATTTCATTTAAATCGGTTCATTAATTTTGGCGTGAAAGCGAGGCAGACAGACAGACAGAGTTACTTTTGCATTTATAATAGCCGTGTTTATTAGTGGTGATAAGTGAATACCCAGCTCAGCTACATTTAATACGTAAAAGGAGTGCTGACGATAAAGAGGTCAGCAGTCGAGGACTGAGCGACTAGATGGCGGTAAAATAAGTTGGGAGCAAAAATATTCCGATTGTTATGCAGAGATAGTGGATGTGTTCGTCGATTAAACAAAAAAAATCCTCATTTCAAAGAAAATTATGCGAAGAAAATTAAAAAAAAAAAATTGGCAAAAATAAGTATCCGTTCTTTTCCTTGCTGTCAAACACAAAGGATTTTATGATGTTCAAAAATTTTCGGGATAGGGGTCAGAATTTACCCGAGGTAGGCATACCGGTCGTAAGAGGCGACCAAAATCCACCCTTCGGGATAGGGATCAGAATTTAACCAAGGTAGGCATGCCGGTCGTAAGAGGCGACCAAAATCCACCCTCAGTATACCGAGTGCAAAGAGTATACAACAAATGCAATGATTAAAACAAAAAGATATAATACCCCAGGTGGCAGCCCAGTTCTACTGGAAAATACACACTCTTCGGAGGCAGGCTCTACGGATTCTGGGGAGAGCCATTTTTTGCAATCATCCGACCCTTTTAAAAATATTAAAAGGGTACCTAGATCACCACCAACGGGATCTGTGCCAAAAGCAAAAACTAATCGAAGTCCTACGACTCCAAAAGATTTTGGACGCCTTTCGCGGGACTCAACGAAATGCAAAAGCTTCGAGGACGAAAAAAAGGAACTTCGCACTAAGCTTAACCAAATTGAACAGCTTTATGAAGAGCTAAAAAAAAGAGCTAGATCAGCTGAAAGCTGAGAACAAAGCACTTGTTGCATCTCAACTTAAAAAACAGACAGAAGCCAAATCATATCGCTCAGCTAGCCGCGATTCCCATACGGACGAAGAAGAGCTAGTGCGCGAAACGGACTGGATCACTATGGAGACCGAACAAAAACGGAAAGCCAGCTCCTCACCAGAAGTCGTTGTGCTAAAAGATAGAAAACCCAAAAAGGCAAATGCCAACGAAATAGAAACGCTAAGGAAAATACCTCAAAATAAGGTATACCTTCCACCTCCAATTAACGTTGTCGGAGTTTCAGACTGCAGCAAGCTAAGTAGCCTTCTTAAGGAAATAGCAAAGTCCACATTCAAAGTAACATCTCTGAATAATAATGTGTGGAAAATAAATGTAAGCGATCCTGAGAGCTATCGCGCAGTTTCTCAAAAACTGAATACTGAGAAAACAAGTCTGAAAGGCCACACCGAGTTGTAGCCAGAGGGCTCCACTCTTCGTGCCGCAAAGATGATGTTTTGCAAGATCTTAAAACTAAAGGTTTCAAAATTATCGACGCGATTAATATACTTAAAAAAGAAAAGCAAAAAACGGAACAAGACGAGGAAATTGTTGTCAAGCGCGGACTTCCGCTATTCATGCTTAGTTTCGAAAAGTCTGAAAACATCGAAAAAATATACAACATTAAAACTATCCTAAACATAGTGGTTAAAATGGAACCGATGCGCCAAAGGACTCGTCAGATTCCTCAGTGTAAGCGTTGCCAAGGCTACAATCACATGAACACATATTGCCAAAAACAGCCGCGTTGCGTAAAATGTGCCGGTAAACATTTATCGAAGGAATGCGCTCTTAGTAGACAAGACCTACAAACATGCCTAAATTGCAATGGAAAACATCCGGAAATGGAAATTATCGCGGATGCGAAGTAGCTAAAGAACTTCAAATTAGGCGCGACAAAATAAAGAAAACTACGCTACCAATCGCAAATAAAACCACAAACAAACCTGAAAAGGGCAACAAAAAACCGATGAAGGACGAAAAAATTCTAAAGAAATGGTCAAAATACAACAACCAAGACAAGGAAAATTGTTTAGAAAAAAGTCGCCGAACGCTGTTCCACTAACATACGCTGAACCTGCGTTGCAAGGACGCGAACAAACAAATAAAACATCTGATAAAGTCTCCCAAGTTTTCTCTGCAATTCTTGCCAGGCTACAAGAACAGAGCCAAATAAACGTATGTTTGAAAAACTCGACAAGCTCGAAAATCAATTTCGAAGTACAAGTGCAATAATATAAATATGACGGACTTTGTTAAATTAGTGATATGGAATGCGAACGGCCTTCTGCATAAGATGGACGAGCTCGAGATATTCATTCATAAATATGATATTGATATTTCTTTGATTTCGGAAACCCATCTGACGAAAGAATCCAGCACAAACATTCGAGGATACATTGCCTATCACGCATATCACCCTTCGGAAAGGGCGAGAGGCAGGGCATCCTTGTTGATCAAAAATACCATTGAACACTCAACTAGTGCAACAATTGAGCTTGAAAAACTGCAATTAAGCACGGTGAGCGTAAAAATTAAACACATAAAATATTATGTTGCAGCTATCTATTGCCCACCACGTGCAACGATGGCAAGAAACGATTTTATAGGTATCTTTGAATCACTTGAACGAAATTTCGTCATCGGAGGTGACTTTAACGCAAAACATACCTTCTGGGGCTCGAGATACATTTCAGCAAAAGGTAGAGTTCTTTACGAGGCCGGTATTGAAGTTGGGGTAGACTTTCACTCCTCAGGTAAACCGACGTACTGGCCCTCGGATACGGCAAAAACACCAGACCTCATCGATTTCATCATCACGAAAGGTTTGTTGGGAAACTCTATTGTAGTTGAGGAATGCTTCGATCTTAGACTGACTAACATGAAAACAAACTGGGAATCCTTTAAAAAATACTGTGAAAGTAAAATCGATCTCAAAGTGTCTCTTCGAACACCCCACGAACTTGAAGACGAAGTCGATCAATTTATTAACGTCATACAATGCTCAGCCTGGAAAAATACTCCCCATAAACGGAAAATAACCACAAATTGCGAAATAAAATATCCCTTGGAAATCACTCAATTGTTAAAGAAGAAAAGGAGAGCGCGCAAAAGATGGCAACAATCTCGCGCTCCACAGGATAAAACCACTCTTAACTTCCTTTGTAGTACACTTAAGAGAGAAATTCGAGACTTTAAAAATCGTCAAATTTCCACATATCTTGGAAGCCTAACTGCGGATAAAAGTACAAATTACTCGCTCTGGAAAGCCATGAAAGGCATTAAAAAACCAAAAACGCTAGCGCCACCCATCAGGAAAATCAATGGAGAATGGGCGAAGAGTGACAAGGAAAAAGCCGAAATATTTGCCGACCATCTGGAAGAAATATTTAAACCATTTGATGGTCAAGCGTTGCTCGAATTTCCTGTCCTAACCGTGGCACCTGACAATTATAGAATAAAAAGTGTATCGCTACCCGAACTACGCTTCGAAATAGAGAAACTAAAATTAAGCAAAGCTCCTGGATATGACTTAATCACAGGACAGGTTTTTAAAGAGTTACCTATGAAAGCTTTAATCAAGTTTGCCTATCTTATAAATGCATCGTTTAGGTTATTGTACGTTCCAGGACAATGGAAGGTAGCTGAAGTTATAATGGTTCCAAAGCCCGGTAAACCACTAAATGACAAAAAATCATATAGGCCAATATCGCTCTTACCGATAACGTCGAAGGTATTCGAAAAGCTTTTGTTAAAGCGCCTACATCCGATTATCGAAGAACGTCGATTAATACCTGATCACCAATTCGGATTCAGGACTAAGCATTCTACAATCGACCAGATTTACAGAATAAGCAATATAATTGAAAAAGGCCTAGAGGAGAAAAAAATATATTCTAGTGTTTTTCTCGACGTCTCTCAGGCCTTTGATAAAGTATGGCATACGGGCTTGAAACATAATCTAAGACAAGCTTTTCCAAAACAGTTATCTGATATCCTTAGTTGTTACTTATCAGACAGACTCTTTCGTGTAAAACATGGAAATGACTACTCTGAATTCAAAGAAATCGCGGCAGGAGTTCCCCAAGGAAGCGTTCTTGGACCGATTATATTTCTAATATACACTAGTGATATTCCGCAAAAAGAAGGCACAACAGTATCCACGTTTCTAGACTATACAGCTATATTAGCGGTCAGTAATACGGTTGAATCAGCAACTAATAAACTCCAACGTGCTACTGACAAAATTTGTGATTGGACAAAGACTTGGCGTATTGTTCTCAACGAGGCCAAATCAACGCACGTGAATTTTACTTATAGAAATGTAGACAACTTACCCGTTTTCATTGATTCGGTACGAGTTCCGTACGCAAAGGAGGCAAAATATTTGGGAATGACACTCGATGCGAAATTAAAATAGAAACCGCACGTCAAGAAGAAACGCGAAGAGCTCGCCATTCGATATAAACAAATGCACTGGCTGCTTGGTAGATTTTCCCAACTCAGCATGCAGAACAAGCTGCTTTTATACAAGCAAGTACTAAAACCGGTTTGGACATACGGTATACAAATTTGGGGTTGTACCAAATCCAGTAATATCAAAATTTTACAAACTTTTCAAAACAAAGTGTTAAGAAAAATAGTAAATGCACCAATAGGCATGCATTCACGGTCAATGCAATAACACCATGCTACAAATTCGAGACGATACTAACCTAGTGCGCCAACTACAAAGGATAAAACCATTTGCATTAGCGCAATAAGATGTAACCGCGTGCTTATGGCGGTATTAGCAGGTGCCTCCACTGGGAAGCTGCCTGCCAAACGCGTATTTAACACTTTGAATAAAACTACTAGATAGGAATAACCTAGTTGTAGTATGAAGGTTTCGAAGGGAAGTGGTTTTTGTTTTCTTATCTGAGAAAGAGTCGCATGTACGATTTTCCACCTACCCCTATTCGTCCGAGCCTAGTTCTGGTTCCAAGTCTCGTGCTTTTAACCAGGATAGGTAGCTCTCAGCTTGCTGAGAGTAACGTTAATATTACTATGGCTTGGGAGTAATATTAGAAACTCTTAATAAAAAAAAAAAAAAAAAATCTTTCCTTCAACGTTTGGATTTGCATCCTTGCTTTAATAATTATCCAAATCGCACTCTTATAAAGTACAAACACTGCGAACACATCCTTAAAAATGAAAAGTGAATATAGAATACGATCTAGTTGTTATATTGTAAAATTATGCTGAACTAGCTATATACTTATCACCAAAACACGGCTAATATTAGTATGGATTAAATAAAATGATACAAAATGCAAGTTCATTAAAATTTTTGATGGAAGGGATGAGCCTGATGCTTTAAAAGCAAATTTTCAGAATTTGGCTTCAATTAAGGTTTAACCTTAAGTCTCCTCGATCACTGATTTCTAATCCTTTCCTTTTTTTGAAAAAAAAAAAAAAAAAATGGCATCCGCGCCATCTTTCCCTTCCATGAGGTTTTAAGAGTGGTTAGAATTTTATAACAGGATCCATTACCCTAGCTCTTCCTATGCCTGATTTTGGGAAGGCCAGGCTTTTTCCAAGATTTTCATTGATGAGGTATGTTGTTTTTAGCAAGGCCTTACGAATTTGAAAAGATTGCCGACTGAATTGTTGAGTGATTGTTGCCATTGATTGTAGATTGCTATTAATAACAGACAAGGCCTGCAAAACTTTCAATACGTTTATACTTTGACATTCGTTTCCGAGAGACATCTTTCCGGCACAATAAAAACTTACAACACACTAAAAGTGGAAGTAACACTCATATAAAGCAGCTGTGTGCGCTTTGGCTCGCCTTTTCTAAGAGAAGAATATAAAAAATAATTAAAAAGAATCTATATATATAAAAGAAAGTGTCCGAAGCGAACCGATTTTGATGATTTATACTTTGTTGGGAAGGTATTTTCTCAGTATGGGTTTTAAAAGAAAAAAGAAAAAAAATCAAAATTTCAAAATGTGTCAGCAACAGAAATAGTTAAAAAACATAGGGACGGGCTACAGTTCGCTTAGGCGAACTGTTGGATACCCTATTCTTATTTCTATAGCTCAGAGAGTATATATTATAAATTTCAGCTCCCTAGCTCAAACCTTTGATTTTCAAAAAAATAGGCGGATTTTAAAAATATTTACACATGAGCTTAAAGGGCCCCTAAAGAGTATATATTATAAATTTCAGCTCCCTAGCTCAAATTTTGGTTTTTCAATAAAATTGTTTTATTTATTTGGGGGCGTGTCAGTGGGCGGATTTTGAAAATTTTATATCCCGAGCAGTTTTAGGAGTCATAGATCATATATAAAAAATTTCAGCTTTCTAGCTCAAAATTCGATTTTTTCCAAAATTTTGTTTTTTTGAGTTTGTGGGCGTGTCTGTGGGCGGATTTCAAAAATTCGTAAACTTGAATATTTCGGGACCTTAGAGAGTATATGGTTAAAATTTCAGCTCTCTAGGCCCAGTTTAAAGGCCTAATTTTTGCCGACGGACGGACGGAGCGACGGACGGACATGGCTAGATCGACATTACTATCGATGCTGATCATAAATATAGTAACTTTTAGGGGTCTACGGGCAATATTAAGGAATATTACAAACTATGCGTCAAAATTAATATACCCTTAGAATAGCGTATAATAACGCTGCAAATGGTCAATAATTCCATTCAACATTCAAAATCAAAGGTCAAGGTTATCACAAAGTGGGCTCATTCCTGCCAATGCCGAATGAACCACATAAATTTTTACAAATTTACTTTATGGGCGGTGGGGACTCCGAAAGCGCACGTTGCGGCTACAATTACCTCAATTCACCATATGCCAGACGCATCGTCGGCGAGCTGGATGCTCTATAAACATTTTCACCAAGCTATCTCTTTCTGAAGTGCGGAATCCCTGTCTTAAACAACAGAAACACATTGAATGATAAAATTGTAGAAATTTGCACAAATCGTATGGAATAATCATTGTGATTGTTAATGAACTGAATATGAAATTGCAAAAAGAAGCTATTGAAGGGTAAAAAGTAACAAATAATAGAGAAAAAACGTGAGAAAATATTTTAAAGCAAAACAAACAATTAACATAGGGACGGGCTACAGTCCGCTTGGCGAACTTTTGGATATCCTATTCTTATTCCCAGCAGACACATCATAAATTTCAGTTTCCTAGCTCAAACTTTGACTTTCCAATAAAATTGTTTTATTTAATTGTGAGCGTGTCAGTGGGCTGATTTTAGAAATTTTATCTCCCGATCAGTTTTATGACTCAAAGATCATAACAAATTTCAGCTTTCGAGCTAAAAATTCGATTTTTTCGATAAATTTGTTTTTTTTTGTTTGAGTTTGTGGGCGTGTCTTTGGGCGGATTTCAAAAATTCTTAAACTTGATTATTTTGGGGACCTGGAGAGTATATATGGTTAAAGGCCCAATTTTTGCCGACAGACGAACGGACATGATCGACATTACTATCGATGCTGATCATAAATATATGTAGTAACTTTGACGGGTCTACGGGAAATATTATGGTATGGTTCAAACTTTGCGTCAAAATTTATATACCCTTCGAATAGGGTATAAAAACAGTTGATATGTTGACCAAAAACGCTGTTCAATTGTATTTAGATATCTAATATGTTTGTTTAGAAAAGTTTTCAACTTATTTGCTTCCAAACAAAAATATTTACAAATTACAAACTGACAATCACGCTATTGTCATCAATCCTGATAAAACACCAGCTGTAGAGCACATGCGCGGATTTCATGCACCTGTTGTTGACGACTTTGCTGGAATCATGGTTGGCGACCGTACAGCGACGCGACAAATCGTGATTTGAAGAAAAAATAATAATCTTGAGTTCATTGCCGATACACACCGTTCTCCAATATCCGCTAATGTTCTGAAAGGGACAAGACGTCCACAGCGCTCAATTCCTCTTTAAGTCATAGACCACATCCCAACACACTTACAATAAGTTAGTTATATTTCATTTCTCTACGAAAATATTCACTAGAAATAATTTATATGGCAAAACAACGTTTGCCGGGTCAGCTAGTACTATTATTATTCCAACATTCCGAGCACATATATTTAACTTCAACTTAAATCCCAGCAAACCGGTTTCGGATAGATCCGTACAACACACTTCCACCAATTATAGATTGGCGCTTATGAACTCAATTTTATATTCCCGATATATCCCATAAAATAAACTTTCTAAAGCAACCTTATCAATGCAACTCACATCATTATCATTCCCATTCATCACAACTATCTGCACGCTTAAAAACCAAACTTCTGACGACCAATCAAAGTGTCATACCATCGATTTCCCACCAGCCAACAACGATATACCATACGCCATAATAATCATAATCCATGGTACATTGAATATCTTATGACATTTATGCATCATAATTGCTTACAACGACATAATAGTTGCAATTTGTTTGTCTGTTGCATTTTTATTTCATTTCTAGTTTGCTGCTGAATGTGGTGCTCGTTGATTTCTTTGCCTTTGTCTGAGGCGGTCTTACTTCTGCTGAAGCATTTTTCAACATACATTATTAGCAATTATGAAATTCCACAGCATCTATCTTTGCACACACACAAAAGAATAGATTAAATTCAATCCCCATGACCGTTAGCCATGTATCTAACCATTATAGATTTATTTTTGCCTTCATTCTGCTGGTTGATCCCCGGTTCGTGTTTGTCGATGATTGCGGCTCTTAAACGTTTAACAAGTTACTATTATGACAGTAGTTGTTTGGACAAATGTAAAAAGGCGGGCTAATGGTCCCCAAGCCTGTGAAGATAAACCAACCGCGCAGTCCAACATTAGAAACAATTACATGCCGAAGCCTTAACTTAGTTTGCTTTTATGTCACATGCATTACGCTGATTTCCATTTTCAAATGTAATAAATTTGAATAAATATCCAAAATACTTATAAATACGAGCCTGCGATTAGGGCACCTTTTTTTGGCGATTTTCGATTCACTTTCACCGCTCGAGGATGCTAACGTTAACATGAATAAACGTAAGTCGGGCTATAATTGATGTGTAATTTAATGACTCGTTCCCACGATAGATATCTCGGGGATAGCAAATGACTCAATTTGTGTAACACTTTGTGTAGGTAGCCGAGACTAATACTCATAGACAAAAATTCAAGTTTGGTGTAATTTTGCTGACCGCGTCGTCGTGATGGTTGGCTGGGAAATAATGAGATCGTACTGCAATTTCGAGAAGTGGAATGTATCTGCGAGGGAAGAGGGGATTGGTTAAATTGTATGCCAAACGCTAGAAACAAGTTCATATGATATGTACGTAGGAGCGGGATAGTTAAAGTATGTTATTAAGTGTCGGCGATTTTATCGGAAGGCCTAATTGGTTGATTAAGAGTAATGAAATGTTGGCGATTTACAAAAAAAAAAATCCAAGAACACTCAATGTTTGCATAAGACACGAGTACCTTTGTAACTGGTGTTTTGGTGTTGTGAAATTAGGAAAACCACATGGCGATACACAATAGCCGTAACGAGACTACACACCAATTGTACTTATTTTACCTCCAAGTCGTAACCACCGGGTACTGATCATGTTTATCCAGACGTGGCTTGCTAAGCTTATAAGCGCGAGTGTTGAATAAAAAGAACAGAGCAACACAATATACCTCTGTCGCAAAGACTGGCAGATGAGTCTCACAAGTTTTACCGCCTCAGAAAGACGACGTACGGCGGATGAATTCAATAGATTGAAATAACGGTGTCAGGACAGATACCTTACATGCGCTACTTCGACTTATTTGGAGCTGAGGTCAGTAAGGAATTTGCAGGACTAGTAAGGGTGCTGAAAAAGAGATGGTGGCGGATGAACCCTCTGTGGACGAACGGCAGGTCTCACATCTTCCAAGATGTTCCTGGTACCGGAATATCTGGCGCGCTGTCGTATTGTCAAAACAAGGGCATGGCCATCCAATTGTCGTCAGGGTTACTTCCCGACGACGTCAAATAACGTTAGTTATGAGAAAGACACAAAAAGCCTCGGATTTTAAATACCCTCATATCGCCACCAGACCCGGATCGTCAGCGTGTGGACGCTGTACGTCCAAGGTGCTTCTCGAAACTTGAATCTATTCTCGAGCGGTTTAAGGCAGATATTACCGCGATCCAGGAGATACGATGGATAGGATCACGTATGATGAGAAGAAAAAAATTGCAACATTTATTAGAGCTGACATAAAACATTGAATATGTTAGGGTCCGGCTTCGTCGTAAAAAATCGGCTTAGGACAAAAGTTATAGACTTCATGCCGATAAGTGATTGCCCGGCATTAAAGCTACATTCCAAAATAAAAGCCGGTTATGCATGCACACACGCCCTACTGATGACGCTGAAGATTCCATCAAGGAAGAGTTCAATCACCTCCTGCACGAAGCCTACGGAGACTGTGCTTAGTACGATGTCAAAGTTGGCTCCTTCACCGGATTAGTTCGTAAGTACAGCAACCTAGTGCTCTCCAGATGGTCCAACCGCCAATAAAATCCACCATCTTAACGTGCGCACGTTCCGAGAGAGCAAACGTCGAATCAGACCATTTTCTTGTTACAGCTAAAAAAGGAGCTCGACTGTCCTACGAGAAGAAGCTGCGAACTGCACAAATGAAGAAATTCGACGTTGGACGCCTTAGCACACCTGGAGAGAGCGAACGTCTCACATCTGTGCACTCACCACTCATAAGCGCAGACACCGTGCGGAACCAATAGGTTACCAGCAACCCCAGAGAAAAAGACCGTGGTGTGATGATATATGCATTTGCCGGAAGAAGTTTACAGAGGATGCACATTTAATAACTATCAAGACAAGAGAAGGCAGGAGAAGAAGCTCTTGCTGGCAAAGAAGGGGACGTACGCAGTCTTCCAGCTCAAAGAAATCGAAGAGTCTCGCGATCGAAGCAACATCCGGAGAGTTTACAGGAAAGGGAAGCAACTGGCTGCTGGTTTAAAGACCGGGACGCAAGCTCTTCGGAACAGCGAGATAAACCTAGTCACCGAAGCTCAGGGAATAGTATATTTAAGCAGCATTTCCAAAAGCTGCTAAATGGGCATCATGTAGTGAGACTGATAGGGCAAGGATAGAACCCACGTTCTGTCAATGAAAAACAGATTTCACCACCCAGAATAGAAGTGGTTGGCTTAGCTATAAGGAAGCTTAAGAACAATATGGCCGCCAGCTCTAATAGCCTACCAGCGGAGCTTTTCAAATAAGGAAGGTAGGTCGCATGCTCGAACTCATAATCCAAGTATGGGTTGAAGAAAGCATGACCGATTACTGGTCTATCGCCCCATATGCCCCATCTACAAGAAAGGCGGCCTTGCAAGAACTATCGAGGAATATCCCTGTTTAATGTCGCGTATTAAATCCTATCCAACGTACTATGTGAAGGTCTCAAGCTGTTCTGAACGTACCAGTATGGTTTTCGGCCCGGCAGATCGACAATAGACCAAATTTTCAGACTGACCCAAAACCTGGAAAAGACCAATGAATTTCAAGTCGAGCCTCACCACCTTTTCATCGACTTTAAAGCCGCATATGAAAGCATTCATCATCAGGAGCTCTATATGGCGATGGCCGAATATGGGATCCGGGCAAAATGATCCAGCTGTGTGGCGTGACACTTGAAAACACGCGGTGTATTATGCAGTTTTTCCAAACTTGCACCAAAACTCGGAAGGCCCTATCTTCAATAGATCCGTCCAGCTACTGGGGTATGCCGACGATATCATCGGCCGTTCCCAGCGTGGCGTGTTAGAGGCGTTTGCGGTGATTAAAGAACAGGCGAAATCGGTTGATCTTACAATTAATGAGCACAAGAGCAAGTACCGGCATCAGCAATCAACAAACCAACAAACATCTGTCCACCGCCTAGGATGAAACGTCACTTTTGATAGCAATAACTTCGAGGTAGCTAAGGAGTTCATCTACATTGGAGTTAACAGGGATGTGGATGTAGTCCAAAAAGCTAAATCACGTTGATAACATTGGCTCGGCCGCATTGAGCGAATAGAGAATAATGCTCCAGCCAAGAGCTTCTTTGACTTCCAGCCGCCAGGTTCGAGAAGGCAAGTACGGCTGAACCTCCGTTTTCAAGACCAAGCCATCGCAGATGCCAGAGCACTTGGTCTGGACAACTGGAAGCATCGTGCACGTGATCGCACTGGATGGAAGGCTGCAGTGTCTCAGGCAGAGACGGGCTTCACGGGTTGGGAGCCCATTAAGTTGTTATTAGGTAGAACCTTTCCAGCTAACAAGATATAGGTAAAATGAACGTTTATTTTTGATTGCTTGATTTACCAAGACTTTTTTTTAAATTCTCAGGTAATAACATTTTGCGATTGTTTCTAAGAAGCGCTTCGAAGAATCTAAATGGCCACACTAGTTGAGCCGAAATGAGTGGAGCCCATTTCAAACTCTCTACATCATTCACTTTAATGTTTTCGGGAAGTTTGGAGTCCGTGTAGCCTTTAATTGCAGCATTTTCAGTTTTAAGTGAACTTCATCACTTGCTTTGCAATCGGCTTAAAACCATTTCCTTGATTTAAATACCCTAAAGCCAAAAGTACAGACACTCAAGCATGCCTGTTTTTTGTGTCTTCGAAAATTTGTTTTTTCGGATCGACCAAAAATCGAAAGTTGACTTTAATAAATATATGTCAGCTGCGTCGGTACTTCTGCGACTTCAATAAATTTCATCTGCAAATACAACAGAGCTTGCATCGTCGTCTAGAGTATGGACAATTTTTGTTTGATCCGAGCAGAATAATCCGGATAGTATGCCTCAAAAAATTTACAACATTTTATTTAAATAAAGAGCAAGTAGGTACCCAGTAGTTAATCTTTGGCGATTTTATAAGGCTTTGCTAAATCACAACTTACTTCATAAATTAAAATCTTGGAAAATGCGAAATCATGCATAGGAAGATATAGTGATGACTCTTGTTTTAAAATTCCAACCACTTTCAGAACTTCAGCATCAATGCTGTAACCACTTCGCTTCTCAGGGAAGCACTGTGTTTACCATTAGCAAAGAAAGTGAATTGATATTGGCATCTGTTTCGAAATTGTTACCACATTTAAAACTTGTACGTCGATAGCATTACCACTTCGCTTCCCTGTAAGGGGGATAGCAAGGCCTGAATGTACAACTTCTTGGTAACTACTGAAAGAAGGCCTGTAAAAGGAAGTGAGATGTCAAGGACAGGCTTGCCTTTATAGTAGTTATATTTCTAGTGCATACCAATATACGCGTCGGCTCAGTGGTTAGTACATTGGACCAGTAAACGGGGGATCCCAGGTTCAAATCACTTCACTAACATCTAAAGATTTTCCATTATTTCATCACTGACGAAAGTCTGACAAATATCTAAGGGCATAAACGGCCCTAAGAAGTTTCACACAAGAATGGTTTGTGCTTTTAGTTTTTGTTCGAACATTGCAATATACGGTCTTACCATTCCCCTTCCCTGTAAGGGGTATTGTGATACCAGCTTTTACTACTTGATGATAAGCATGGTAATGGTAACGCATGAAGGAATTACTGTGGTGATGTGTAAGTTCACTTCATGGGTACCTAATAGCTTTCAGTATCAATGTGTGACGAGTGCAAGCAAACTTGTTTTTGTTTGATTGGGACTGCGAAAGATTCTCAACTGCAAATAAAAAGATCTATGCAGTTGCCTAGTGCCAAATTGATTTTTTGATATAAAAGATGTGTTTTTTTGCACGCGGATATAGGGATAATTTGAAATTTGCATGTAAATGGCGGCGTGGTCGTTTTTTTTGTGCCAATCCTATATCCGCGTGCAAAAAAACATGGCTATTGCTATTTTTTAAGATATACTTTATCTTAAAAAAAGAAGAAAAAGTCTTTTAGACGGAGACCAAACAGCTATAGTCACCCTCCCTTAAGCACTACCACAGTTCGCGAGCCGGGCCTCTCCAAGAAACGCCCTAGATAACTTAGTCTAACTAATAAACTAAGAGGACATAGAGTAACGAACCGTCCTGGGAGTGCATGTCGACCACTCCCCCCCAGTGGCGGACTTAGCAGGGGGCGGAAGGGGCGGCCCGCCCCGGACCTCCGGTGTTGGGGGGCCCCCAAATCCTTCAATTTATAATAAAATGAGACTTCAGTGAATCGTTACCCTGTATATCGCTCATACTTCAATACTTTCTGACCATCTCGGTTGCATCATGCGAGAGGAGTTTTTCAAAACTTAAACTAATTAAAAATTATCTTCGATCTACAATGGATTAAGAGCGACTGGTTAATCTAGCCGTGCTTTCAATAGAAAGAAACATTTCCAAAGAAATCGATTTCACAGAAGTTATTGAGGAGAGTTCAGTAAATTGAAGGCACGAAAACACATACGAGTATAACACGCTACAAAAAATAAAGAAAACTATCTTTGATTTATTTTATCTAATTTGTTTTTGTCGATCGATTCCTGTTTTATTTTCCTTACCCATATCCATTCCATATTGTAGGTATGTATGTTTATTTAGCCTAAATAATATAATTCGAATTTAAATTTCACTTGCCAGATTTTAAGGAAATAAACATAAACATTTATTTATACCTACAAATGTGAACTGAATAAAAAGCTTGTACAACTAAATTTTTTTTAAAGTTGGGGGGCCTCATTCAGCTTTGCCGCCCCGGGCCTCTGACGGGCTTAGTCCGCCACTGCTACCCCCTCAACGAGCCACCAAAATTCGGCGAATCGCTTTTCCGTATCGAATTTATCCCTCTCCGCTATTGCGTAACTAAAATGGAGGAGCTCATGAGCATCAGTAAGGCCCCGCCATGGATGAGCCGCTTATAGCGGTGGTATAATACCAAGATATAATCCCTCGTCTGGACCAGCCCTCTTGTATCAATAGCTCATAACGAAAATGTGGGGAACATATTCACTCCTATTGTGAGTGTCAATCGAAAACGTTCCGTTCACTATAGCACACATTGAAATTAGTCAATTATCAATTATTGTAAACTGACACTAGCAAAAGAGGTAAATGTTTCCTTCAAGATCAATTAAATTCATGAAATTTACACTTCTAAAACGATTTAAAAAACAAAATATCGACGTTTGCTGACCTATTTTGTTGTCATGACTCATGAAAAAGACAATATTTCAAATACAACTACTTTTATAAAAATCAACTAATGTTTCGTAGGCAAGTAATCTGATTTAATTGTCTTGTCAAGGCACGCATGTCGTTGAAATAAGTCAAAGGATTACTATAGCAAAACGGCGCTTGACTTTATTTGTTATTTTTTGATGGCCCAAAATAGTTGCAGATGATATCCATTAAACCATTAGGTAGATATTAACGATTTTCATATCGGAAATTTTTCGTGTATCTCTTCCTTTAAAAATCTTCATTGTTCCTTATTACATATAATTAGATATTTCGTGATAAACGTATTATTACTTATTCAGGAGAAGGTTATACAAAAGAGGTTTTTATAATTTTAATCAGAGCAGAGCCTAGGTAACTTTACGTTCGATTGTCTTCCAATTGATACCAGTGAACGAGATCGTCATCAGTTTGCTTTACGCAACTCCCTACCATCGTCTCGTTATCGTTATTCGTGTATGAATGCAATTACAAAATCTGTTATGAATCCAATTGGAATGTTATGTTAACAACTTGAATTTATACAAACACTAGCTGCACCTGCCCGGCTTTGCCCGTGCCCGAGAATTCTATTGGCCAATATGTTCGCGTAGACTTCCTTATAATTGTCTATAGCGGGTATCCGGCGTATGTTGCTGCGCCTAAAAAAAGAAGACCGATTTTGACCAAAGTTCACAGAAACACTCTCAGGCCAATACCGAAGATTGCCTGATTTGAGCTCAACCGGTGAAAGGGACTGTACGTTTTTCTCCGCATGGCTTAGGCCGCTCACACAACTTCGTTGTTCCGTTTAGTTAGGGTAGGTGCTTGTTGTCTGGCAGGCGCCTATGTCACCTTAATTCTGCGAATCAAACAACAAAGCGAAAATAAAAAACTTTGATTGAATCACTTTTCATTCACTTCCACACCGATTGTTATCAATGTTGGAAAAGCAACTTTCCGATGTCCGATTCACAAAAAAATGCAAAAAATTTCAATAAGAGTTATTTGAATAAAATATTGAACACACGATATCTCAAGAATGAAAGTGCGCACAAATTCCACAATAAGCTTGAAACGTTCGTGTGGTCTCCCTCTATCATATGCTTGTTCGGATAACAAAATAAGTGACGTCTGTACGGTCTCTGTATCTGCGTCGTAATTTACACGCATACGCACATATGCATGTTTACTCACTCAAATGCCCATATCTCACACACAGATGCAGATATAGCCAAACATAACAACCTTCGTGCAGACGTCGCCTTTCATGGAAAAAAATTTCATTGGAATCGGTTAACGCGTTTGGCCAAACACCGGCAACAAACGCAAATATGGATTGGTTTTTATATACATATATATATAAATAGATATAGATATATTCTCATATCAATTTTAATTCACAAAAACTCACAAAATCGCAATGAAGAAATCCGAATCCGACAGCGCCACCAAACATGAAACAAAATTGGCTTCTCCATTGATCGATAATAAAGGGTGATTTTTTAAGAGCTTGAGAACTTTTTTTTAAAAAAAAACGCATAAAATTCAAGCAAAATCTCATCGATTCTTTATTTGAAACGTTAGATTGGTCCATGACATTTACTTTTTGAAGATAATTTCATTTAAATGTTGACCGCGGCTGCGTCTTAGGTGGTCCATTCGGAAAGTCCAATTTTGGGTAACTTTTTCGAGCATTTCGGCCGGAATAGCCCGAATTTCTTCGGAAATGTTGTCTTCCAAAGCTGGAATAGTTGCTGGCTTATTTGTGTAGACTTTAGACTTAACGTAGCCCCACAAAAAATAGTCTAAAGGCGTCAAATCGCATGATCTTGGTGGCCAACTTACCGGTCCATTCCTTGAGATGAATTGTTCTCCGAAGTTTTCCCTCAAAATGGCCATAGAATCGCGAGCTGTGTGGCATGTAGCGCCATCTTGTTGAAACCACATGTCAACCAAGTTCAGTTCTTCCATTTTTGGCAACAAAAAGTTTGTTAGCATTGAACGATAGCGATCGCCATTCACCGTAACGTTGCGTCCAACAGCATCTTTGAAAAAATACGGTCCAATGATTCCACCAGCGTACAAACCACACCAAACAGTGCATTTTTTGGGATGCATGGGCAGTTCTTGAACGGCTTCTGGTTGCTCTTCACTCCAAATGCGGCAATTGTGCTTATTTACGTAGCCATTCAACCAGAAATGAGCCTCATCGCTGAACAAAATTTGTCGATAAAAAAGCGGATTTTCTGCCAACTTTTCTAGGGCCCATTCACTGAAAATTCAAGCGTTGCTCGTTAGTAAGTCTATTCATGATGAAATGTCAAAGCATACTGAGCATCTTTCTCTTTGACACCATGTCTGAAATCCCGCGTGATCTGTCAAATACTAATGCATGAAAATCCTAACCTTAAAAAAATCACCCTTTAGATGGTGTTACGTTGCGTGTCTATCTGACAGTTCAATTGTGATACGATATGTTACATTCAAATGTGATTCTTTATTTGGTTGTTGCCAAAATAAATAAATACAAAATGAAAAAAAAAAAAAAAATTAAAAAAAATCGAAAAAAACCTGTCGTAACACGCTGGGTGGTCAAAATAAGCCATTTTGAAATTTAGATTTTTTTTTCTTCTAAAACCCGTGCTGAGAAAATACCTTTCCAACAAAGTATAAATCATCAAAATCGGTTCGGTCAATCTCGAGTTATGCGGTTACATCGCTTCGGACACTTTCTTTTATATATATATAGATTTTCACAATATAGATATTGGCGATAGCCGTCAGCCGGAATAGAAAAGATTTTAATGCATGTATATTGTACTCGTATATACATTATAAAGTTTATAAAGTATTAATGTACTTCCGAAAGTATAAAATAATAATACAACATAATAATGAAAAAAAGGCATTAACGGCCCATACAGGGCCGTTAAACCTAACTTCTCCAACCACTGTGTGATTTAAGCCAAATCCGAACAGCAAATTGGAGAAGCTTCTCATGACAATTGATACTCTTGGATATGGGCAGTGGAAAAAACTCTAGATGTTACTTGGCTCCCGCGGGATTTGAACCGGGGTCCTTTCGATGAGTAGTTCGACACACTAACCCCTGAGCCACTGCGCCGACTGTATAATAGTAAACAATATAAAATATCACAAATAAATAAGTTGTTCAGGAGGAAGGATCATAATGATATTCCTTGTGTTCGAATCTCCCAGACTGCAGAGAACAGACAGACAATACTGCTGGAATAAGTGCAGAAAGTGTCGCTTCAAACGACGATTTTTTCGTGGTCGAGGACCCACAGGAGAAAGTGTTGCTGGGCGCTAGTTTCGAGGACGTGAAAAATCGTACTCCCTGTAACCACGACATTGAGAATAGGTCTCTGGTGAGCCACTTCTATCTGCGCACCGAACTTGAAAATTGGCGATCTGAGAATAACCGATTCACCGTATTCAATGATACGAGTAAAAACCATGCTAATGCAGTTGTCGCCAATGGCCGAGATGCATCGCACTTATTCGTTTCGAAGGATGATCTTCTGTGCATCTTCGAGTCACTAAAGAATAAAAAGTCGGCGGGGGTGGATGGTGTCCCAAACGTCGTATTGAGACATCTGCCTCTGGATGCTGTAGATATTTCCACCACGCTGTTTTATGCACAATATCCGGCACATTAGGGGGTAGCTGTGGTGGACTCTATCCCGAAAAAGGGTAAATATAGGACGAACCCTGTCAATCTTCGAATCATCAACGAAGAGCAGCGTCAACGTTTCTTTCTATACAATCGCGAAATAGAGACAGGCCTAAAACTCCCAATCACACAAATGCAACAATACTAGCATTTGACTGATCTTAGTGACGAAGTGATTTAAAGTAAATCATAAAATTCTGTGCATCATAAAAAGAGCATGAAAAGTTTGACAGGAACTGGATCTAGCTGTCGACTGAGGAGTCACTGGTTTTTTTGGCATTCTATTTCTTCCATCTTCGTCATGACGTTTACAAGCGGCAACAACTTCGTTAAGCTTTTGAAGGCTGTCAATATTTGCATTTGTGGAAGTCGCTGTGATTATTATGTAAACGTTTCCTCTTGTGGAAAAAGCGGAGAAAATTTGTTTTGTGGGTCTGAATTCGATCGCTTTTCACATTATAATACGATTGGTTGGTGTGAGGCTCTCGTGCAAATAAATACTTCGATCAGAACTGAATCCCACATCCGGCAAAGAAAATTGATGTGTGTGTGCGTTCTTTACGTATTTGTAAAAGAAATGACGCAAAAATGTTTTAAACTTTAAAACATGAAATTGTTTGACAAAACTAATTTTTAACACCGTAGAACTTTAGCGAAAATCGGAGCAAAATAACTAACAACGGTCAAACAATAGAAAATGAATTATGTATAGATTAAAAGTTTAGTGAATTGACCCGCGAGTATAAACACGTCTACTCCATACTATGTATATGTGTGATAATTTATACGCCCCTAACGGATATCAAACAAGATGTGCCACATGGCTCCATATTGGAACCGAATCTCTTTTTCTTTTTAAAAACTGGCATCCCGACGACGTTTAAGAACACCTAGCGACACCTTACTGCAACCTTAATGAACTCGCTTTCTCATCAATGATAATAATCTGAAACGCATCCATACTTGGTCAGTTGCAAATAAATTACTCTTAAACTCATCAAAGTCTCAGATAAATCCAATATCCAGGAAAAAATGTAACCTCAATCTTGTACCTGATTTAAATCGAAATAATTGGAAAATTAAAACTATCCAGTCAACCACTAGTCTTGGCTATATAGCTAACCGAAATCTGGTTACAATCACAAAAACGTGATCATCGAACATATCTACGGATGCCTACGCAAGTTATGGAATAATATGTAAGAATTTTGTGTATATTAGTTTTAAGTTTTTAATGAAATCTTAATTATGAAGTTACTAAGTACTAAGAAAGATGATGTCTTAATGCACAAACTATTTAAATGAAATAAATGAAAATAAAATACAATGAAACCGGGAGGACTGTTGATACTTTTTCCATTTTACTATTTATTCAATGTGAGCGATTGAGTGAGTTTGAATGGTTGCGGGCAAATAAATTTCTACAATAAACGAACCTTTAAAACTACCTAGTGTTTCCCTGTGACATTAGCAAATAAAATTATATTAATTAATGTTATTAAGGTTTCTAAATTGCGATTGCAAGGTACAAAGAAATGACAAAAGAATTTGTTATTAAGAATAAATTCTATTATGAAGCATACAAAAATATAAAGGTTTGAAGTCAAATATTCCATATAAAAACCATGGGCTTTAATTGGCCAAAACATATGAAAATCTATGCGAGACGATGCCTTTCACAATTCCACAAATTCTTTCATCTTGACGTTAATCTTGTGACTTTTTTGAGCTGGGTCTCAGTGAAGCAAAAAATTAAAGATCGAAACGATATCAATCAAACGATAGTTATTTCCAACGTTAAGTGAAGCCAGGCCCGCCGCTAGTCGTCTGAGCGCCCGGGTGTAAAACCGGGAAGACTGTATAACCTTTTTTACCTAAATAAGCTTGTTTAACTTGTCATTTATAATCATAAGTTATCTCTGTAAATTTGAAGATCGTTAAGTTTTCCTTTTCCTGACTCCTGCGAGTGAAAAATAATATCATGTGTGACTTGAACAAAAAGAGATAGTATTATGAAATTGACTTTTAGCCCGAATTAAAATACTTAAACAGCTGTCTGGACTTAAATCCAATGAATTAATCGACGAAAAGATAAATAGAAATTAGTTAAGTAAAGGTCAGGTTCAACAAGTCAGTGTTGTTCAGGACATACATTTCTTAACTAAACAATAAAATAAAAATTTTCAAAATTGACAAATGTGCTTGGATATATCGCAGGCTAACTATTCTGTAAATTCCTCAATCCCGAATTTTCAATCTCGTAATCACTCTGTTTCACAGAGCTCTGGATGGCAGTTCCACATGTATCGGCTTGTTTGTTTCCCTTTGGCCACTTTATTATTGATTGGCCAATAGGTTCGGCCAATATTAGCAACTCATACTGAATATAGAAATACGGAAAGTGTATGGAAATCAATAGCAACCTTGCTGAGAAATAGTTTAAACAGCGAAGTTCGAATTGTTCGCGCAAAAATAGCAAAACACTAGTTCACATCCTTAAAACTATAATTATTTTCTTGCGAACATTTTTAAACATTTAAATTGGCCAGAAAATCTTTGGTAACTACTCGTATGTCTGTGTATTTAAAGATAAAGCGACATGGCAAAACCGGCGGCGGCGCTCCCGCCTAACATATTACTTTACGATCGGGTGCCGTGCACGCCTTGCACGTCCGCTTACGAAGGCCCTGCGTGAAGTATCGCAATCGATGTCGATATTGTCAGCTTCGATTTCGTACTAACTTATCTGAGTGTTTTCCATCCAGTAGTGAGAAAAAGCATTGTGAAACATTTTCCAAAATAAAACTGACGTCTGTAGTTTCATTCAACATCCAAGTATAATAATATTCATATATGCATCGACCAAGTTTCCATAGACAAACCCTGATATGCATGACAAAACAATTAGTTATGCATAATTACGGACATAATTAAATCATGCTAGTAGCTACGTATAGTGGTAGTGGTAAAATAAGATTGCATGAATATTTAAGCTGAATTGTTAATCATGGATCCATTGTTTGTGATTTTTTTTTTTTGAAAAGTATATAGAGTTTTGCATGCAAAAGCATGGTTATTTTTTTTTAATATTTTATTTTGAAAGACCACACAAACGTGTGAGTGAGGTGAAATCAAATATGTAATACTTGGGCCATTGTTGAAAGAATTGAGGTAGCAAACAATAAAATCAGGCGATTTCCAACATGAAGCCATTCTTCCTTACTTCTATGTTATACATTTTTAATTAAGAGTCATATAGAGCACTTATTATGACAACGAAATTGTGATTGAAGCAGTTAAAGTCTGTAGTCAACTTACATCAAGATTCAAACTAAAGCAGAACTATAGAGTAATCCAACAAGAGGTGTCAACATGCAACTATTATTGCTATTCCGTTTGATAAGTAACAACTAGGAAGTTCTTAAATATGGACCGATACACACTCGCACAACGTGTTGAAATAGTTAAAATTCATTATAAGTGAAAATATCGTGAAAACGTAGTGCTTTCGGTCGTAACCAAACGCCTTATCACACAGATATTGTGAATTTAATCAATAAATTTGAACGTCTCGGCGAGGGTAGTAACGTGAAGACTCCTTTCGCCCGGCAAGACCAGCTCAAAATATCGTCGCCGCAGCTGAGAGCGTGACTGAAAGCCCAGGTATGTCCATTTCCAGACGACTACAGGAATTTGACCTTTTCGCAATCACTTTGCACCGCATTCTTGATCTTGGTTTAAATGCTCATTAGCTCCAGTTGACACAAGAATTGAAGCTAGCAGACCACGCACAATGCCGTTCTTTCGCTTATTGGTTGCTGGAAATGAATGAACAAGATAATGAGTGACTGGTGTGGTTTTTTGTTGGCGGTGTCATTGGGCTGCATATTTCTTTCGAAAATGAAGCTGGTGCGACCGTTTCCAGAAATGGATTCCAATATCGATTTTGACTGACTTTTCTTTCGTCCGAAATTGAAGCTTTAGATGTGGACAACGTTTATTTTCGCGACAGCGCCACATGCCACACAGCTGGTGAAATAATAGCCCTATTTCGTGAAAAATTTCCTGGACGTGTGGTTTCTCGAAAGGGATAAAGGCTTCAATTGGCGGACAAGATCCTTCGACGCAATTTGACTTTTTCCTTTGGGGCCATGTTAAAGATAAAGTCAACGCCAATACTGCGCTTACGATTTCTGCACTAAAAGAAAATATCAAAGCTGTTACTTGCGAAAAACAGCCGCATTTATGCGAAAAAGTGATGAAAAGTTTTATTAAAATAATGACTATGTATTTGAAAGCAGCACCGAGGCAGTCATTTGGGAAACATTTTATTTCATTACTCATCTCAGAGTTTGTACTTTAGATTAAAATAAAAATATCCCCATTTTTCATAAAAACACCTCTTGTTGGATGACTCTGTATGTAAGAAGCATCATTCTCAAAATTACTAAGAACCTAATACATATTTACGTATGTGGTCATAGATTGACCTAATACCAGTTAAAAAACTCTAGTTTTGATTGGGATTCCAGGCCAGGTTATCTGAGGATACATTCATTTCAGTTGTAAGAATACATGTATGCGATATGTTCGAAAGTACTTGTCGCCTTTGGAATGTGTAAGCATGAAGCCGCGATAGCTAGAGTCAAAGTAGAGTCAGGCCAGGGGAGACCAGTGTGCTGAGTACAACAGCAATCAAATGACCCAAGTTGTTGCCAGAAAAGCACAGAAGACGAAAACCCTTGGATTGGGAAAATATTTCGGCCAGATACAGTATCGAACTAGATCTAGAAGAAAATAATATTGCAGAGTGGAAAAACATTACTCAAAAATTTGTCATGCAATCGAATAAAAGGCGTAACACGAGCGGAAAGCTATAGGTCACACTTTATATATCGGCAACTCAACCACCAACAGATTAACTACTTGAACACTGACCTTAGAACTGCGCAAATTTCAATGGTAGTACGAGTGAGAGGAGAACTACTCAATCTTAATTATATGCCCCATCGGAATGATCTTCTACCATGCTGTAGCCTTTTTTACAATGGAGAGAACGAAGACGTGAGGCATTTTCTTATGGATCCTGCCCCATCTTGAAGGAAATGAGGCGTAATCACTATGGAGGCGGCTAAATATGGATTGATGATGTAAAACGTGTGCTAATTGATAATAGATATGGGAATACACTTGCTTCTTATTGTCATACTGCTTTAAGGTATGGAATAAGAACTTTCCACTCCCTATTGCGAGTGTCAATTGACAATAAATAATTGACAAATTTCAGTGTGTGCCATTGTAAACGGAGGATTGTCATTAATATTTGTTGTCAACAGCATATTTTTAATTGACTGCGAATGACATCATCCGTTCACAATTGCATACATTAATAATATTCCATTATTATCAATTCTCAATTGACACTCGCAATAGGGGTGATAAGCTTTTGAAAATCCAAATTTTGAAGGATAAAATTGGTGGATGTAATTTTTTTTTAACACTGCATCCCTACTGCTTGGTTCCACTGTTGGATTCGGAGGTGCGAGGTTGGATATATGCAAAGTTGGAGAGCTCCAAAATTATTTTACTTTTTTGGGTTTATTTATGGTTCTTAACAACTTCAAAACTGTTTTTTTTTTTAAATTGTTGCAAGTAAAATTAAAACCAGCCGTTTTGTATACAAAAATTAGCATTACCGTTTGTAACCGCACATTTCAAAATACAAAAAATTTATAATTGTAATTATCTTGCTATAGTTAATTATCGTCATTTTAACAAATCAATTTTAAGGGGAAATAATGAGAAAATCTTAAAAAAATGCTTAGTCGCTAGACACCTAAGGCTTGTACTCTCGACTGCGGATAGCTTAAACATAAGTTTACAAGTAGCGGTAGTTATAACTAGAAAACCTTTATCAGGTAGAAGAGGTAATGCAGTTCCTTTTTTGGCGAGGTGATCTGCCCTACAATTCTCGGGGTTGTAGGCCCCACTTATTGCCATTGGCTTTTTTGCAAGAGAAAAGTGCTACTTTAGAAGATTAGACCCACGAATTTAGCTTCATTGGAAAAGGTTAAGCTTGTACCGTTAATAGGGTGGGTCAATAAGAGGGATTTTATATTTCCTGAAAAAGAGGACAAGTTCGGTTTTGTGAGGGTTAACCCCCAGCCCACAGCGATTTGCCCATCTTATTAGCTTGTTGAGAGCTTTTTGTAGGAGTTCCTTTAAAGATTTGCGGTGTCTACCAGAAACCGCAATAGCAACGTCCGCATAGGCAATCACTATGCAGCACTCCCCCTCCAGGAATATTCACCAACAAGTTCGACGGAAGGGGGGAAAGGACACCGCCTTGCGGCGTACCTCTACTAACAGATCTCCTAGCGGATATATCGCCTAGTTTTCAGTTGATAATCCTGCTTGAGAGCAAAAGTTTGATCAATTCACCAAGTGAGCAATCCACATTCAGTTCTGTTAGAGCGTTTGCGATTGCAGATGTGTTTACGTTGTTGAAGGTGCCTTCTATGTCTAGGCAACTAGCTATGATGAAGGGAGTATTCGATTATGGGTACCAAGGAATGCAGGGCGGTTTCCACCGATTTACCCTTGCAGTACGCATGGTGGGTCGTACGAATATGGATATCAATCAGACGCTCCAGCGTTTTAAGGAGGAATAATGATAGACTAGTGGGTCTGAGGTATTTTTTACTTATATGGGAGTATTTGCCAGCTTTGTGTATGAAAACCACTTTTACTTCTCTCCAAGCCTGATATTATAAAAGTCAGCTTTAAGCAGCTTAAAATGGCTTGCAAAAGAGTCTCCCTATACTTGGCAACCGTTCAAAATAATTGCCTGAAAGAAAATTTTGTAGGGAATAATTTTTGATACCAAAGTAAAGATTTCCGATTTGTAAAGAAGTACAACATGTTTTTTTCGTTAGTGGATTTTTATACCCTATTCTAGGGGTATATTAATTTTGACGCATAGTTTGTAACATACCTTAATATTGCCCGTAGACCCCTAAAAGTTACTATATTTATGATCAGCATCGATAGTAATGTCGATCTAGCCATGTCCGTCCGTCCGTCCGTCCGTCCGTCCGTCCGTCCGTCGGCAAAAATTAGGCCTTTAAACTGGACCTAGAGAGCTGAAATTTTAACCATATACTCTCTAGGGTCCCGAAATAATCAAGTTTACGAATTTTTGAAATCCGCCCACAGACACGCCCACAAACT
This sequence comes from Portevinia maculata, assembly GCA_949715645.1. NCBI lineage: Eukaryota > Metazoa > Arthropoda > Insecta > Diptera > Syrphidae > Portevinia > Portevinia maculata. The sequence goes on from OX454527.1 coordinate 84,562,694, forward strand.
CAAAAAAACAAAATTTTGGAAAAAATCGAATTTTGAGCTAGGAAGCTGAAATTTTTTATATATGATCTATGACTCCTAAAACTGCTCGGGATATAAAATTTTCAAAATCCGCCCACTGCCACGCCCACAAAAAAATAAAACAATTTTATTGAAAAACCAAAATTTGAGCTAGGGAGCTGAAATTTTTAATATATACTCTCTAGGGGCCCTTTAAGCTCATGTATAAATATTTTCAAAATCCGCCCACTGACACGCCCACAAATAAATAAAACAATTTTTTTGAAAATCCAAAGTTTGAGCTAGGGAGCTGAAATTTATAATATATACTCTCTAGGGGCCCTTTAAGCTCATGTATATATATTTTCAAAATCCGCCCACTGACACGCCCACAAATAAATAAAACAATTTTTTTGAAAATCCAAAGTTTGAGCTAGGTAGCTGAAATTTATAATATATACTCTCTAGGGGCCCTTTAAGCTCATGTATAAATATTTTCAAAATCCGCCCACTGACACGCCCACAAATAAATAAATCAATTTTTTTGAAAATCCAAAGTTTGAGCTAGGGAGCTGAAATTTATAATATATACTCTCTAGGGGCCCTTTATGCTCATGTGTTAGTTTTTTTTTAAATCCGCCTACTGACACGCCCACAATTAAACAAAACAATTTTATTGAAGCACCCAAGTTTGAGCTAGGGAGCGTTTTTTTGATAAAATCCTTTAAATGTTATATAACAAAATATGTAGAGCGTTCTTAACAATTTAACCATACTTAGACTTTTGTCACGCCCACTTATGAGGGATAGGAATAAGAATAGGGTATCCAACAGTTCGCCCAAGCGGACTGTAGCCCGTCCCTATGTTTTTATAAATATTTTGTTAAGGCGGTTCCTAAATGTAACCTTTGTGTCCAAATAAACACCCAAGTAGGTACCTAGTTGGAGGCTCCCAATTTATATGCTTTCAATATTTGTGATATTTTATGCCATATCTTTAACAAGAGTATATCGTTTTACGTTTTTCCTGATGATTTAAAGGTAGCTGAAGTTGTGCCTTTATTCAAGAAAGGTTATAAAACATCATTAAATAATTACAGGCCAATTTCTCTACTCTCGGTGTTTTCAAAAATTTTTGAAAAAGCTGTCAAAAACAGAATGATCAAGTTCTTAGATAAACAAAATTTCTTTAGTAAGTGTCAATATGGCTATCGTACGGGTTATTCAACTGAAGGTGCACTTTTAGATTTTTTTTCTAATATATACCATGGTCTTAATAACAGGAAGCTAACTGCTGCCTTATTCATTGACATAACAAAAGCCTTCGATACCGTCCATCATAATATACTCCTAGACAAACTGTATAAATGTGGATTTAGAGGAGTAATACATAATTGGTTCTGCTCCTATCTATCTGAAAGAGGGCAAAGGGTCAGAGTAAATGGAGAATTCAGCTCTGTGCATTTCTTGTCATTAGGTGTTCCTCAAGGTTCTGTGCTTGGTCCAATCCTTTTTCTAATTTTTATTAATTCGATTTTTTTACAACAATTCCGAAGTAAAATAATAGCGTTCGCTGATGACATGGCATGTGCTTTCCAAAGTGATTCTATGTTAAACCTTTTTGTTGACATAAACCATGATTTGGAAGTCTTAAGACATTGGTTCTCAATGTATAAAATGATTATTAGTGACAAAACCAAAATAATGTTTTTTAATGTGTGTGGTAAAGAGGTGGTTTTCGGACCTTTCTTGTTTCATTCTACAAACTGTACTAAATTTATTCATTGTAAACCCATCTGTAACTCGGAAGAGAACTCTCAGTCATTTTTTGAGGCACGTTGTTGTTCAAATCATTGTTTCAGTATTGAGTGTGTGAAGTCTTACAAGTACCTTGGTATTTTGATTGACTGGAAGATGAATTGGTCCGGCCATACGAATGCACTTAAGAAGTATCTTATGGCTGCTACAAGGCAAATCTTCTTGTTAAATTAGTATTGTTTCAGGGATCTTCTTGGGTGTATTTATTATGGTTTGGTGCATTCTAAGCTCGAATATGGCATAGTTTCATGGGGTAGTACTCATAACAACAAAATTAATCCGCTTCTAGTTTCTCAAAAACATGTTATTCGTCTTATTTGTAACAAAAATCGTCGTTATAATAGTTTAATGCTTTTCAGAAGTCTCAAAATTTTACCTCTGAAACACTTGTATTTCTACAAAGTTTTGAAAATATTTTTCGCCAGTAATGGCCATCTATTAAGCAGGTGCTCTTCTAGCTACAGCCTTAGAATAAATATTCAACATCTTGCTCTAGTACCAAATCACAACCTTCAAATATTTCTCAATTTTTATACGTCAATTGCTCCTAGACTATTTAACAGCTTAGGTTAGGTTAGGTTAAAGTGGCTGTCAACAGAAGGCCGACACACTTAGACCAGGATTAGGTCCATTGTGATGCCACACGGATCGAGGGGTTTCCCCGCTACTACTTAAACCATTTAGAGCTTCTTATGAAGCGCGATAGACTTCTAACGTCAGCGTTAGCCAAGTCGTTAAGATTGTTAAGCAAGAAATCTCCCAGATAAAGATTTCTATTATGGGAGAGAGCTGGACATGTGCAGAGAAGGTGAAGTATAGTCTCCTCCTCCTCCTCGTCCAAGCAACTTCTACAGAAATCGTTAGAATAAACGCCAAGCCTCGATGCATGCTTGCCTATCAGACAGTGCCCTGTAATGGCACCTATGGTGGAGCTAATATGCAGTCGGTTTAGTGAGATCAGACTCTTAGAGCGTCGCAGGTCCAGCTTTGGCCAGATGTGCTTAGTCGCTAGACATGTATTACTACCTGTCCACCTAAGGTTTGTTCTCTCGATTGCAGATAGCTTCAATAAAAGTTTGCAGGTAGCGATTGGGATACCCAGAGAACCCTTTTCAGGTAAAAGGGGGAGTTTGGTTCCCTTTTTGGCGAGTTCATCAGCCCTGCAGTTTCCTGGAATATCTCTATGCCCCGGCACCCAACAGAGGTGAATGTTAAACTGCTCCGCCATCTCCATAAGAGATGAACGGCAGTCGAGGGCTGCAATGGAGTTTGAAGATACTGAATCCACGGACTTGATCGCGGCCTGACTGTCCGAGAAGATACAGATATCCTTTGTGGATATCACATTTCTCTTCAGCCACGTCAGGGCTTCTTTTATCGCCATAATCTCCGCCTGGAATACGCTACAGTGATTAGGAAAACGGAAAGAGAGATTCAGATTTAGTCTTTCGGAGAAAACGCCGCCACCAACCCCGTCAATAGTTTTTGATCCATCGGTGTAGAAGTGGATCGCTTTAACTTCCTCAAATTCAGCGTCCTCCCAGAATGATCTGGAAGGAATAGTGACTTGAAAGTTCTTTCCAAACTGTAATTGGGGTATGGTGTAATCTATGTTTCCTGGTAGAGACTCAAATGAGTCCAGAATGGTGGTGTGGCCAATGTTATTGTTAATCCACTGCGAGGTAGCCTTAAGGCGGACAGCAGAACAGGCTGCTGTTTGCCTACTAAAAATGTCGAGTGGTAACAGATGTAGCAGGATATCTAGTGCTGCAGAGGGGGTGGTACGGAGTGCTCCACTTATGCACAAACCAGCTGTGCGTTGGACTTTGCCAAGCTTAGCACAGTTTATAGCTTTACTTAGGGCAGTCCACTAGACAGCAACCCCATATGTGAGAATCGGTCTTACGACCGATACATATAGCCAATGCGTTATGCGGGGGTGTAGACCCCACTTGTTGCCAATGGCTTTTTTGCAAGAGAAAAGTGCCACTGTGGCTTTTTTTACCCTTTCTTGTATGTTGGGTTTCCAGCTTAGCTTCCTATCGAAGATAAGACCCAAGAACTTAGCTTCGTCAGAGAATACTAATCTAATACCACCAATAGAGGGTGGGTCGATGTGCGGAATCTTGTGTTTCCTGGAGAAGAGGATTAATTCTGTTTTGTGGGGGTTGATACCCAAGCCACAGCGATTAGCCCATTTTTTTAGCTTGTTAAGATTTAACAGCTTACCTATTAGCATTAGAATAATTAGAAATGAATCCATTTTCCTCAAAAGAGTAAAACTCTTGCTCTCTGATCTAAATTATAAGGATATCCATGATTTGCTATGTTTAATTACTTAAGTGTTCTTTTTGTGAGTTTTTCGCTTGTGATCCATGTAATCACTTTACTTTGGCACTTTCACTATTTGTTACTTATGTATTATTAACAAAATTAAATATAATTTATAAAAAATAATATTGTTATTATTAATTTCAAAGTCTTGTCGTAGCCCCACTTCATGTTATTATAATACTGTTAAGTTATAACTCCTGCTTTCGCCTCTAGTTCCGTATGAACTATAGATTGCAGATTCCTTATTAATTTAATTATTGATCATTGTATTTATACCTAGACTTATCTGTTTTATGTTAGAAATTGATAAAAAAAAGTAAATAAAAATATATTTTCCTTTAAGCTGGAGTTGGCAGGCATGAAGAAAACTGACTTTTCTTTTCGTATAAAACAGATCGATGAGTTTTCCTTCATTCAGGTTGATTTTTCATCTGCTCTAATATTTTTCCTATTCCATCTTTTAAATTCGTCTCAATATAAATAGGGAAGTGAAGAAGAAGACAGTTGCCACGTCGCAGTTTGGCAAATAGGAGAAATCGAACGTAAAAATATTATAGAGAACTGGTCCGAGGACTGATCCTTGTGGTATATCTACATTTAAGATAACTAAACTCGAGACGATACTATTTAAATGGACATCAACAACAGTTAGACAAAATAGACTGAACTAATTTACAAAAAAAAAAACGACTGAAGGTTGAAATCAATCATTTTGTAAATAAGCATCTCGTGCCAAACTGAATCAAACGCTTTTTCAATGTACTCGTACCTATAGTAAAAGGTCTGAAGCCAAATTGTTCTTTCGGATAAATATAGTTTTCGTTTATAAATTTTAAAACATTATTCTTTATATCCTCTTTATGCATTTTACTTAAATTGCTTAATAAACATTTATGCCTCTTGTTCAACAATTAAAATTCCGAAATTGTAATATAGAATTGTGCGCAGTGGACTTTTAAAACCATGACTCAAACGGTAAAGACCGGTTTTTGTTTGTTGACTAAACAATTTCCACTCTGGGCTTTATGTCTCAACATCATTTGGCCTATGTGGCTGCTTTCCGCAAATGATATAAGGCCAAATTTCAATATTTGGCATCAGGTCACTTTGGTGTTATGCCACGGCACCAAGGTAAATATCTCAGTAATAAAATCTTTTGTAGCAGATATTAATGGTGATACTTAGTTCAGCGCCCTTTCATCACCCAAATAACAAAACCTCCCCTAAAATCTATAAATACGTATCATGTCAAAGAAAAAGAACAAATACTCTTAAGACCAGAAAGTATCTTTATGAACCTGCTACACATCAACAGATACCTTTGCATTGCATCTTAAAAACAACAGAATTTCCGTATTACTACATACTATTAAATAAACCATGTAATACTCAAAAAAGCGAACTTATTATGTAAACAAATCAAAGAAAAAAAAAACATCTTATTTACCAGTTGAGTGAATTTTCCAACATTAATCCGTCGTTGGTTTTCATAATTTGACACCGAACTCCCTCGGTGTGGATTCTTTGACATCAAATTCTGTTATTGTGCAATCAAAATATGCTCACGTTTTTTTTTTTACAAACACCACATTCACAATTCTAAAATCACAAAATGAAGACAAGTATATACTCAGATACCGCTCACATTTGCTAGCCAAGTAGGTATGCACTTAAACACGTGTGAAAGCCGAGAAACTATAACAAACAATAATCACTTGCGGTCTGTGCAATTAATTCTTAGCCAAGTAGATTCTTAACGAATACGAGTACGAGAGCGCGTCTATCGTCATCAGTCTTTCGTATTGCTGTGTATCTTGTTACATTTTCAGAGTGAAATCTGAAACCGCCACTTTAAGATACGGTCACCACAGACTTCAATATTCACTGCCACTGTCGCGCTGCGGCAGGGAAACAAATCCCTTCCTGATGACGTAGGTAACTTGTCTTGTTGAAACCCTTCAAAATCACGCAAACCACTAGGCAAAGGTTCAAAGGAACCTTCCTCCTCATGCAGACATTAATTACTTAAGGCAGTCAGACAAACTTCCTTTATAGGAAGGTTTTGGAAAGCTATGAGTATTTGGATTAATAACATTTTTTTTTGTTTATGACATCACCCTATGATATTGTATGGGGTCATAGTACTTTAAGATTGGCGAATTGATTGTTTTTTTGTTGGTTCGAACACTATTTTGGAACACAAATTTACCACCGACACAATTTGAGCAGTGAACACGCGACGCAATCTGTAAACACACTAAACCTAGAGTTGGATTTCCATCACCTGTACACTGTAGTGTACACCGGCCGTGGAGCACGAGTAAGACTGTGCGACTTAGAAGTTAGATTGTGCTTTGGCGGGGATTCCGATGGATTGTCGACTTGAACTCCAAGATACGTAAACAAGAAAGAAGCAAACAACGCTACAACACAACATAAACGAACGAACACTTAGTTGAGTGGGGTTTGAAGTGTGTTACAACTCAAACTGAAAAAATGGTAAGACTTTCGTTTACTATCGACGCTGCTGTTAAGTCAGCGGAACTGTGGAAAAGTAGGAGCACATTTTACATGTTTGTGTGCATTGCAAATTCGTGATGTTTATGTAGGATTATGGATAACACCAATGGGCCATACCAATAACAAATTTAATGTGGAACTTAAATTAGTGGTCCCGTTCATTTGAATTTCTTTGTGCATATGAGTGAAAGGGACTACAAATTTAAGTTGCACACTTATTTTGTTATTGGTACCGGTGAATGAAAGGAATTATGGTGAATTGTGGTGGGAATGTAAAATTGGTATTACGCTAAGAGTAACTCAAAGCTGTTTCGGAATTTGTATCAATGGGACGAATTTATTTTTTTTTCGCAAAAAGAAATAAAATCAAAATAAATATTGAACCAATCAGTATCAGTAACCTCTGGTGTTCCCCAAGGAAGTCACATTGGACCTCTACTTTTTATTCTGTTCGTGAATGATATTGTCGAATTTATTCCTGAATGTTCTTTGTTAATGTCTGCGGGTAACTTTAAGATATATTTGCCGGGAAATGATTATCACTCTTTTCACCTTCTAAATTCATATCTTCAGAAACTTCATCTGTGGTGCTCTAAAGGCTACCTTTCATTAAATGTCTCTATATGTTCAGTCATAACATTTTCCTGATGTAAATCACCTGTCATGTATACGTATACTTTTGATGTCGTAGTCATTCCCCGTGTTTCTGTAATCAAAGATTTGTTAGTGTTTTTAGACACTTAGCTATCGTTTAATTACCATGTTGAGTTTATCACAAACAAGGTAAATAGAATATGGGGAATGTTAAGGCGCTATGCTTGTGAGTTTTCTAACGTTTATGTTATTAAAACTTTGTATGTAGCTTTTGTTAGATCTGTATTAGAACATGCGTCTATTGTTTAGTATCCCTACTATAGAATTCATATTAATAGAACTGAATCAATTCAAAAAAGATTCCTAAGGTTCGCTCTTAGAGCACTACCTTGGCTTGACTTAAGCAACTTACCACCTTATACATCTAGGTTAAAATTGATAAGCTTAGAGTCATTAGAAGTTAGGAGAACTTGGCAAGAGTTGTCTTTGTTCATTCAACCCTTACAGGAAATATTGATTCAACAGACATTCTAAGCCTTCTCAACATAAATGTTCCATCATTTAACCTGCGATGCACTAGATTTTTTAGAGAAGACCACTCGCGTACAAACTACGGCCGTTCGTCTTCGGTTAACGCTTATGTCAATTTAATCCACTTTAACTTATCAATTTCCGCCATAAAAAGAAAATTATTTCATAGTGTTCAGTCATAATTTGTTTTCTCTACGTTTTCTTTGTATTTTCCCATTTCTTCTATTTAATTTGTAATGTAGGTATGACCTTATGTCTAGGAAAGATTTTGTTCTTTGGTGACAAGAAATAAATAAAAATAAAAAATAAAAACAAATAAAGCTTAGAGGTTTCTGATAAGCAGAAATTGAATCTATAAAATGTATTCTGCCGAGAAAAAAATAAAAATATTTTAAAATGTTTCTAAGTTGAACTTTGAGTTTAACACTTACTACCGGGTTCATAGCTTACCAGAATATTGAATATTTAAGCGATCAGAAGATGTAGGCTTTCTTATTATGATGTTTAAAGAAACGGTCACTAAACAGCAATTGGCAGGAGGCTTTGAACCATTGGTTGCAACTGAAACCATAACAGATAACCTCTTCATTATAAGGATCTCAATTAATAATGACAACGTTAAGTTTTTTTTTTCGGTGGAGTGGTACACTACTAATTTAAGGGTCTACGGCTCACGACGCGGCCCAGCAACACCAAAAGCTTTTTTCCAATACCCAACCTCTTGCGAACGTCTGACAAATATTCAGGAGTGTCAATTAACATGAGAAGCTTCTCAAATTGGCTGTTGAATTTCGGATTAAAATTGTAGGTCACTCGAATAGTGGAAGGAGACTCAAAAGTCTGTAAAGGTATAATAAACGCATGCAAAGGCAGCTATCGAAACTCTGACTGATGTAGTAATTACGCTTCGTCATCTCTAAGGCTGCCATTATATTCAGTTTGCCCAAACCTAAAAAAACAACTCTTTTTTCCCAAAGGTATGCAAGGAAATTTCGTTCATCATTAAAATCGTGCCAAAATACACACCGGAGCAGACAAACGGTTAGTTTTACAATAGTTAACAAAAGCAATAACTCTCAGGCGAAAACGCATGTCGATGAGCTATATAAATGAAAAAGAAAGGATTTGAGCTCAGGTTCATACCAATGATAAAGTTTAAACTACATAAAGTACAAATGTTTCGCGATAATTTAGTTACTTCAAAGCGGCAGCTGTATTTGGTTTGAACCTCTACTGCCATAGAACAAGAGTGACTGATACCAATGCTATACTTTGTTTCTTGAATGATGCCCAACGTAAGCACAATCTTTAACCATACCGGTTCGAGTCCCAAAGGAAGGAAAAGGGTTTTTAGAAAATAATGAACTTAAAATAGACCAGCAACACAGAAATTATGCTCGCTTGTGGCGAACCGTAAAACAGCGCTGTAACTTCAACCACCTCACTTCACGTGGTAGTAATTACAGAAACGGTTGTTCATTCAAACAATTCAAAGGAAGTTGAGGCAAGCAGTCTAACTGCAAGTGTGTTCTTCTTCTTCCCTTTCGTCAAGGTTGTGATCACGATAATTGGGATCAAAACCCTCCCACTTTACTGCATCCCTACTGGGCCGCCTGTGAGGATCGCCGGTTCGACTGCAATAAAGATCGGCAGGGCTCCTGGTTTCGGAACACTTCATCAATGAGGCCACCAGCATTTGGTATTGTTGCATTTGTGTGATTCAGGCATTTTTAGGCCTGTCTCTTTCTATGATTTCGACAAGTACATGCTCCCTGAATCGGTTATTGTTAGATCCACCTTTTACGACACCGGTGATCTCCAGTCGAATCAACCCAAGGATTCGCCTGCACGATTGCGGGACAGCTTTAAGATGTAAAATTTGTAGCTAGGCTCACCTGGATGTTTAAATTGCATAGATGTGATTTCTTTTCTTATTCGCCTTTTACGACAAGCGCCAATAAGCCCGCAAGTGCAGGTGGCAATGGTGCGATGGTAGTGTATTCACTAAGTGATTGGCAGGTCGTGCGTTCGAATCCCGACCAGGGCCATGATTTTTATAAATTGAATACACACAACAAAAACTGATCTCCCTAAAACAATTTAGGCGCCACCTGTTGAGAAAAAAAAATCCCATCGCACCAAACTTCTTTCCTATCCTTCTATTCTTTCAGTAAGTAGCACCCAAAAATAGGCAATGAATTGCTGGGAGCTACTTGCGCAACAAACTAAATGCCTGCGCTGTGGTTTTACCATTACAAGGGTACTGTGTCTCTACAGAAAAAAGAAATCCCTTTAGCGCACGCAAATTATAAAAAAAAAAAAAAACTGCACGGGAACTAACTGCAAGTGTATTCGCACACAAAAAAAAAACAAACATTTCATACCGATTTATATTTTTGTTAATAAACTTAGGCATAATGTCATAAGAGCATTTATTGCTTTGAATGGATGGCTTGGAAAAGTTTCTCAAGAGTACTTGTCTCTGCACACAATGTTTTCTACATTAAAGTGGCGCCAAAAGGTGGGACTTCCATTCTGCTATTTCGCTATATGACAAGTAAAAACTGCCATTATTAAATGATTAATTGGTTCCAAAATTTGAGCTATGAAGACAAGTTAGTGATGGGAAGAAACAAATAACTGGGCACATCGCACAAGATCAACTAAAAGTATTGCTTTAAGTGTGAACGAAAACCAAGGTTTGTCAATTCTAGATCGGTCTCAGAAATTAGGCATATCTCAAACCCCACTTCACCGAACTTTGATTAAGGGCTTGATGGTGAGGATATGACATGTGGTGACTGCTTCTCCGAGAAAGGTTTCCCGGCCGAATCCAAATTGGACACCAAGATCATGCGATTTCACACTGTTCGACTTTTTCCATGGGGCCATGTGAAAAGAAGGTTTATTTCAACGTTACCCAGTCTATTTAAACGCTCAAAACCATGATCTGTGTCATTATCGATGATAAGAGCCTGAATGGATAACAGAGGTCGTGGAGGCCAGTTGGCTGATATTGGTTTTTTGTTATTGGAAGACCGTCTTCTATCGATCAACCCATATTTTGGTAAAAAAAATACGTGTTTAATGACAAAGCAAAATGAAACCTCTTATTGGACACCCCTGTAAGCCCGTGCATTGAAGGGCTAAGAGCATCACTATAACATCACGATCAAACAAAAATCAATTTAGGGAACATGCACGCTTAGAAATAGCTAAACAAAGCAGGCAGGGATCATATAAATGCAATATCATCAGCATTTGATTGACCGTAGGAAAGACTTACTTACATAATTAATTGCCGACCCGTGCAGTCTCTGCCTAAGACACAGCAGCCCTCTATTCTTCGTGATCCAGTCCACGCTTCTTTCAATGTAGCCCATCCAAAATAGTCGGCGTGATTTGGCTTTTAACGGCGGGTGGCAATGGTGCGATGGTTGTGTATTCACTACGTGATTGGCAGGTCGTGCGTTCGAATCCTGACCAGGGAAATGATTTTTAAATTGAATACACACAACAAAACAGATCTCCCTAAAGCAATTAAGGCGCCACCTGTGGAGAAAAAAACCCATCGCACCAAACTTATTTCCTATCCTTCTATTCTTTCAGTAAGTAGCACCCAAAAATAGGCAATGAATTGCTGGGAGCTACTTGCGCAACAAACTAAATGCCTGCGCTGTGGTTTTACCATTATAAGGGTACTGTGTCTCTACAGAAAAAAGAAATCCCTTTAGCGCACGCAAATTATAAAAAAAAAAAAACTGCACGGGAACTAACTGCAAGTGTATTCGCACACAAAAAAAAAACAAACATTTCATACCGATTTATATTTTTGTTAATAAACTTAGGCATAATGTCATAAGAGCATTTATTGCTTTGAATGGATGGCTTTGAAAAGTTTCTCAAGAGTACTTGTCTCTGCACACAATGTTTTCTACATTAAAGTGGCGCCAAAAGGTGGGACTTCCATTCTGCTATTTCGCTATATGACAAGTAAAAACTGCCATTATTAAATGATTAATTGGTTCCAAAATTTGAGCTATGAAGACAAGTTAGTGATGTGAAGAAACAAATAACAGGGCACATCGCACAAGATCAACTAAAAGTATTGCTTTAAGTGTGAACGAAAACCAAGGTTTGTCAATTCAAGATCGGTCTCAGAAATTAGGCATATCTCAAACCCCACTTCACCGAACTTTGATTAAGGGCTTGATGATGAGGATATGACATGTGGTGACTGCTTCTCCGAGAAAGGTTTCCCGGCCGAATCCAAATTGGACACCAAGATCATGCGATTTCACACTGTTCGACTTTTTCCATGGGGCCATGTGAAAAGAAGGTTTACTTCAACGTTACCCAGTCTATTTAAATGCTCAAAACCATGATCTGTGTCATTATCGATGATAAGAGCCTGGATGGATAACAGAGGTCGTGGAGGCCAGTTGGCTGATATTGTTTTTTTGTTATTGGAAGACCGTCTTCTATCGATCAACCCATATTTTGTAAAAAAAAATACGTGTTTAATGTAAAAGCAAAATGAAACCTCTTATTGGACACCTCTGTAAGCCCGTGCATTGAAGGGCTAAGAGCATCACTATAACATCACGATCAAACAAAAATCAATTTAGGGAACATGCACGCTTAGAAATAGCTAAACAAAGCAGGCAGGGATCATATAAATGCAATATCATCAGCATTTGATTGACCGTAGGAAAGACTTACTTACTTAATTAATTGCCGACCCGTGCAGTCTCTGCCTAAGACACAGCAGCCCTCTATTCTTCGTGATCCAGTCCACGCTTCTTTCAATGTAGCCCATCCAAAGTAGTCGGCGTGATTTGGCTTTTAACGGCGGGTGGCAATGGTGCGATTGTTGTGTATTCACTACGTGATTGGCAGGTCGTGCGTTCGAATCCTGACCAGGGAAATGATTTTTAAATTGAATACACACAACAAAACAGATCTCCCTAAAGCAATTAAGGCGCCACCTGTGGAGAAAAAAACCCATCGCACCAAACTTATTTCCTATCCTTCTATTCTTTCATGTGGAAAGCAGCACCTAAAAACAGGCAATAAATCATTTGCGGGGTGCTACTTGAAGCAACCAACGAAAAAAATGGGTGCGCTGTGGTTACATAAGGGTACTGTATCAATGGTACATCTCAAAGAGTTCGCGGTTGTATTTTTTCCTCCATTCGCCCTCCTCGCACACAGGACCAAATATCCGACGGAGTATTTTTCTTTCGAATGAACCCAATATCTGCTTATTATACAGCGCTCGGCGCGATAACGCAGAACTGGCACAAGCAATGTTCGATAGAGCATGTCGTTTGAGTGAGGAGTTTTTACCCCCTTTGTTTTGCCAATCCGAAGTTGTTGTGGTTTCCAAAGATAATTCATTCGTTAAGTTGATGTTTATTCCAAGGTAGATGATCGAATTTAATACTCCTTAAATTAACTCGAAGATATTTCTATCAACAGTAACATTTTTGGAGGTCGACAGATGTTTGTTTGGTTATTGAAAGCCAGTACAATGCTCAATGGATAACTGCCTCGAGAGTTTTTTTGATTAATTTAAATGCCCAAACGAGGGGAAGTTACCTATCCGTACCGCATATCTGAATAAATGGTGTTGAATGTTTTGAAATGTATGGTTAGCATTTCAGGTAACGCGACTAAGACAGGAAGTTCATATCCGGGTATGACTGTACTTCATTTTGTACATCACTATAGACGTTGACTGGCCGTTTGAGGTATTCTATAGTATGCCTCCTTTCAATTGCTATATCGGACATCAATAAAGGTGGTGCAAAAATGGGGATGAGGACATTATTTTTTAGTAATGCACTGTAGCATACGGGCACAGATAACTTCCTAGAAGCAGAGGCAAAAGCTTATTGTCAGCAATACAATACACACATAGTAGAACACTTCAAGCACTAAGACACTCCTTAACAATGAATGTCTTCTCACAAAGTGCAACCACTTTTGAGAAAAAGGTTTGCTTAAAACTTTTCTAAGAGAGCCCTTCCACACTCCAGTCAAGTTTGGACTGCATCCGCGTTATCTGTGAATATTGAAATGCGTTTATACGAGCCATACTGTTGACCTAGAACAACAAGAATTCCTGTCAATTAGATCTTTCCGATAAACTTAGACATGAGAATCTCCTATCCCTGTGAGCATAGATTTTTAAAGCCAATGTAACTATAAAGTTGATGAATATATCATATCCATGTTTTGCGCAACACTTGGACTTTCATTTTCATTCTCACCAATCCGAACCGATTTCAAGTAACCATGGTCCTCAGAGAAAAAAATAATCAGAAAACAAAAACCACTTCATAGAAGCGGTCTGCACGACAACATAACAACTTGTTCTCATCAAACCGTGCGCACATACAAGTGCGACGGTACCACTACAATATTTAACAGTCATCCTCCTCGAGAGTTCACGAGTCGCACGATTCGTATACTATGCCCTCCATGCATAGATCACCTGACACCACCCGCTCAGAGCTCAGCGACCAAACCACGAGGTATTTTCTTTTCAATTGCCGTGAATCATAGATTTTGCTGGTAGTGGTGGTAACTGGTAACCCATAGACACGCGGCATATAACGGAATATAATGTTACATTTGCATGAAGGTGGTGCTGTGGGAAAGGTGCACCTTGGAGGCCATTTACAGTTGAAGTAAGGTGCACCGTAAGGAATGAACTGCAGCGGCGAAAGGTCCTCCTAGGCTTTTCGCGCACGATTCTCGACCGATTGCCGCCGCGGGTTCTGTTTGCGGTGGGGAAAGAATTAAATTACCACGCTGCAGTTGTAATAAATTTTCCGGCCGATAAAATAACAAAGTACGTTGAGAGAATGTGCGGAGATAGTATTCGTAGATACACAGCCAGCTAGCTAGGTACATGGCGGCTACACTTTGTTCGATAAAACGAACTACGTGCTATAGTGATAGTATGCTTTGTTGGCCATGTTAATTGAAATGATTCATATGCAAACGAGGTCAACTATTGCATATTTACCTCTCGATGTTAATGCATTCTGAACATGCAAGTATCCGTGGATAGGATGTATCCACTTCACATGCTGCTGAGTTAGAAATCAAAATGTAAAACTTCGATACAATCTTTTATGCCAGCGAAGAAGACTAATTGAGAGTTTTAACAAGTTGCCATTTGATGCAACTGACATGATACACGAAGTATATCGCCATCGCATAGTTGAACATAAAATATTAATTTGGATTATATCGATGCGGTACTTTCTATTGGGATTACTCGCAATGTCATTGTAAGGACGTCTGGCTTTCACAAACTGGATGAAAGTTGCTTCAATCGAATGTATACGATGCATGATCTTCATCAATCACGTCCGCAAGTTTGAAAATTGTTTTTTGTTTTATAAATATCCTGGACAACGCGTTATTTTTATGATTTAAACTCATAAAAATGCGTCAGTTAAAAGCGAAAAACTGGTAGGTTAAATTTTGGTTAAACTTTGATGCAGTTATCTAATAAAAAATATACTCTTAAAATCCATGTTCATATCAGTCGAAGCTAGCTTAGCTATTGCAGAATCTTTATGCACATATTTCAGCTATATCCAAAGCTTTAGAAAACTATCACCGAAAACTTGCTAGGGCTAAGTGTTCTGTTTTTTATGAGTAAAATAATTTATGAAAGTAGTTCTAAGTAGTTCTAAGCATCAAAGAAAGGGCTAAGCAAGCATTGATAGCTTTCTATGCCTGCAATCAAATATTCGGCGGAACCTGGGGTTCGATTCCTAAAATTGTCATCTGGCTTTACACAGCGGTAGTAAGACCGGTACTGACATATGGAAATCTGGTCTGGTGGCAGGAACTGTCCAATGCCAAAAACTTAAGACTATGACCAAATTACAATGAATTGCCAGCATTGACACCACAGGTGCTATGAGAACCACACCCACAGCGGGTATGGAGGCCATACTAAATCTCAAAGCCCTCGATTGTAAAAGAAGCTGTCGCAAAACAGTAGCCTGAGGCTTAGCCAGACTAACAGATGGAAGGACACCTTCAGATCATTAAATAATTTACAGGGAATAATGTTTACACAATCCCCCGCTATTTGCAAGATCTTTTACCACTAACTTAACCAGCAGGGAAGAATGGCACACAGGCCAACCCCCACCCATCAGATCCATTATACCCATCTAAACTGACGGCTCAAAGATGGACATGGGTGTTGGTGCGGGATTCTATTCTGAAATTATCGGAATATCCAGGTCAATCAGACATCCCGACTACACCTGCATTTTCCAAGCCAAGGTCCTGGCAGTGACTACAGCTGCTAAACAGGTCGCAATTATGGCAATACCTAATACAGATATTGCTTTTTTTATTGACATCCAAGCGGCAATAAAAGTGATTTATGCCGTAGACCGTAGAGATAAAATCGAAGCTTGCAGGTCGTTATCGCGAAGAGCTAGGGGTTCTTGGGGCACAGCACTACGTAAAGCTCTGCTAGGTTCCCGGTCACATTGGTGTGCCGGGCAGCGAGAAGGCTGATGAGCTGGCCAGGACGGGTTCACACCTCGGAACAAACTAGGCCGACATAACAGTGAAGATTCCTTCTGTTACCTTAAACAGTTGATTGGGGACACAATACTAGAGGCGGATAATGAAAGATTTAGCACACTCCAAACCTGTGCCACAACTAGGACAATATCGCCGCTCTACAACAAACATCATCTCTCGTGGGCGTCATCACCGGCCATAACGTGCTGAAATGTTATGCCAAAAACACAAATGACTTGTGCAGAGGTTGTGGCGATGAGGACTTACAGGCAGATAGTCTTTACTTTCTCTGCCACTTCCAGGACCTAGTAGAACTTCACGGCAGGACCGTTTTGACCTACTAAAGTTTGCAAATGCCTCAGGAAAACTTGCTCATCCATACGCTTTCATAGGTTTCCTAGTGTGGGAGTTGAGAACCCCAAGGGCATCACCTGCGGGATTCGATATCGAACCACCTGATCAGCTTTAAATTTAGAATGGTGGCCTACAAGGCTATAACCTGCCACCAATAATGTTTTTACTGGGGTATGGGTTATATGCTTTGTAAGGAGCTCAGAAAGTCCGCATGGAGGTTTGGGAACTAAAACGAATTGAGAACCCATGACTACGACAATTTATTTATTTATTTATTTATTTACATCAATCAGAGCATTTAATTCTACAATTAGACTACCGAAAGTTAACAAAAACAAAAAGAAAATAAATTAAATAGGTATTATATAATACATATGTCGTTTAAATAAATATAATTCAAATTAACTAGTTAAAAAATACGACAATAAGTTATTTTTTAAGGTAAGCCTACTTACATGCAAATTAAAATCAATGTACTTTAGTTTACCAATAAGCCGGGGGAAAAAAGGTAAACTAAAGGATCAACAAAATATTGGTAGGAAAAAACAAATCAAAAAATCAATGTTATTAGAAATAAAAAAATTACAAAGTTATTGTAAACCTTTTTTTGTATTTCGGAAGCCCCTGGACCTTGGAAAGCTTTTCAAATCATATACAAACATTTATTTAACAGTTGTGAACTTCCCAATCATAATACTAGAAAGAAAAGCTGGGAACATAGAAAATGTATCTATCTTTGGGAAAGCATCCCAGGTCTAAGACAGGCCAAACGAGCCATTCGGCCCTTCAATCAAAATGCTAGCAAATGTCTAAACTTAAGCAGGCATGATATCAAAAACTTAGTAGGTTACCTTACTGCTCACCATGGTTTAAGATATCATCTACACAAAATGAGAATATCAGATTCTCCTGAGTGCCGACTCTGTCTTGAAGAGGACGAGTCAGCTGAACACATAACGCCCGCACTGTGTAGCTAAATACATCATAAGGGTCCCAACAAATCCCTTTAGTGCGCGCTTATTATAAAAAAAAAAAAAAAAAAAATGTGAATGTCCAGCCCTTAATGGAATTAGAAAGAAGATCTTTTTCAGGGAGCAAATGAGCCCCGAGGACATAAAGAATTCTTCTACTGGTAAAATTGTCCGCTTTACACGGAAAGTCGAAATTCTACTAGTTTAAACTTTTCTGGCCCATACGGTACAAAAGATCTTTTAGCTCGAAGTACCCCCCCTTATAAATCGCCTTGGCGAGCCAGAATTTAAAAAAAAAAAAAAAAAAAAAAATACTAGAAATCGTTTAAAGAGGTTGATATTACCATCGAGACTATACGTGGGGATTATTTGTATGCGGATTAAGCAGAAGAAGAAGACTTTGGAAATATATTCTGAGCTAAAAGAACATCAGTGAGCGTATAGGAGCAGATGACATCGTTTGGCGTCAATCTGGTGATGCAACACCGCATTTGTTCTTATTTTACTATAATTTATTAGGCGCAAAAAATTAGTCTTGTAGGTCGGGTCGTGACTTATAAAACATTTAAGTACTTGCGTTAAGAAGGAGGAATACAATGCTCATATCTGATTAGTTATACACTGACGATCACAAGGATAAGGCCATACATTTTGCAATCGATTTTCAGTCTTTATACCTGTTGGAAATGTTATACCCGCAAACTTATACTATCTGTGAACAGGTACATATTTTCCCAATAGTAAGTCATAAAATTAAAGGGTAAATAAGAAACGATCGTTGGAATTTCCCAAGACAAACAATGAACTACTTGAAAAACGTATAAAAAGATGCGCCAGTAGGATGAGGCCATTGCGAATATTTCGTTACATTGCGAGAAAAGCGAATTATTCTACGGATTGCCTCAAATTTTACTCTACCAGTGACTAAAATCAGGGCCAACAGCGGAGTATCAGCCTTCATAGCAACGGTCCGAAGGATAATGCGAAAAAGTGGTAATATACGAGTACATAGAAGAAAACTTAAAAAGAAATCTGTTTTGAGGCAATTACACAAGGAACATCGAATGAATTTTGCAAGAGAATATGTCGCTTGGAGCAGTGAATGGAAACGCGTTGCCCCCGATGGTTAGAACTTTTATTTCCCTGATCTGTTTTTTTGTTTTTTTTTTTATAATTTGCGCGCACTAAAGGGATTTTTTTAGTACCCTTATCATGTATTGGCTACACAGCGCGGGCGTTAGGGAAATTAGGATGAGAAGAAAGGGAGAGTTGCCGATGCACGTTGGTTTTAAATGTTTGTAGGTTATAATGTAGAGGAAAAATAGAGCGTGGAAGAGCATTCCACATTCGTGTTGTACGGCAGAGGAAAGATGCTTTGTACTTCACTGTACGTCCGAATACAGACTTGAGGGTGAACTGATGGGCATTCCTTGCATGGCGGGTATTGCGGTTGAAATGTTCAATGGGTGGAATGCAACTGGCTATTTCGTTAGAGCATTTTTTTTTTTTTTTTTTTTTTTCAATTTTTATTCATTCATTCAATTTAGACCCATTTTACAGTATTTTTAACAGATATACATGCTTAACATTTTTTTTTTTAGAACGATTTTATGTGTGTATTTAAATTAACAAACTCAAATATAAAATAAAGACACTTACATCAATTCAAGTACTGTACAAAATTTAAGCGTTTTTCATCAGTGAATGAATAAATAAATACATTCTGTAGTTAATACAACTAGTGCCGAATGTAGAGTCAGTCAACAACAACATATAAAATTTTAGATTAAATAAAAAAAAAAAAAAATATATATTGTGTGTGGTGGAGCGAGAAAAGAAAAAAAAAAAAAAAAAAAAACTCATAATAATTAGATGTATGTATAAGCTACTAAATAATTAATTTCGATAGATTATCAATCTCAAAATTAAACAGCCACTTCTTGACCGCTTTATTAAAGGAATAGACATTCCTAGAGCGCCTTATTTCTATTGGTAGTTTATTAAATATACGAGGAGCTACTGAAGAGTAATAACTTAAGAAGAGGTGAGTATTGTGTGGTGGAATGAGAGCAAGGCTCATAGAAGAGCTGCGAAGACCATAGGTATTCGGATCATGATTTAATGAGTAGCCGCTTCTTAAGAAAAAGATTTTTAAAACTTTGTAGAAAAAGATATGCTTTAGATGCAATGTAAAAGAATGTGTAAAGAGTGGGAAACTATGTTCATGGCGCCTCTTTTTCCAGATAATTCTCAGCACATATTTTTGTAAGACAAGCAAAGGTTGCATTTTGTTTTTGTGTGTTCCGCCCCAGCAAGTTAAACCATATTGCAATTTGGATTGGACAAGACCATAATAAAAAGTTTGTAAGAGTTTTTTTGAGCAAAAAGTCTCAAATGGTAAAGCGTTCTGGTTGTTTTCATCAGGTATTTCCTTAAGGAAGTAGTATGAGCACCCCAGTTTAGCCTGCTATCGAACTCGAGTCCTAGATACTTAAAGACCTGTACGTGGCCAATGACAAAGCAGCTCGGTAGGCAATCTTTGGAAGAGTTATATGTATGATGGAAATAACGATAAAATAACGAAAGACAGGAGACATTGCGAAGATGACTAATGACCAGTTTCACAGTGAAGGTTTAAACTTGAGTTCAACTGAACCTTAAACTGAGTACACATTTTTGGTTTAACTCGTCCGGTTTCACAGTGAAATCTGAACTTTAGTTCCGTTGAACTTCGTTTAACTTGATTTTATGAATCGAAGCTGTCATTATTTTTCGTTCTTATTAAATAATGTGACATCAAATTTTGCAATCAAAAGGCATTTGGGTGGTAACTTGGAGGCTGGCAGCAAATGTCCAAAATAAGCTACGGAGAATTAAACCACAGAAAACACAGCAGGAATTTTCGAACAGCCCGCGAAGTAATACCTAACGGAAGCCCGCGGGGAAAGTGGTTGAAGTGTATAGTGGTGTGGACATAGAACAACGATATGCAATTGAAAAACCAGTTAGGCACTGAGTTAATGGACGACACACATATATCCCACTCGTAACGCTTAAGGATTTGCACTGCCCCACGTCTTTTGAAAGTCTGAAAACCACCAACAAAATATATTCCGAAGGATGGTAGGTCCCACGAAGCTATGCTATAATCGTTGAAGACAAAATATCGTTATTGAAGTGTAGTGTTAAAGTGTTTTTCATTGAATAAAATGTATCGACCCCATTTGTGTCATTTGCATATCATTTAATCCAATATATTCAAGTTAAGGCCGAAGCGGCAACAACAAATACAGTCTATCAATAAAAGTCGCACCATATGCATACAGAAACAATGCCAATTGAAAGACTTTGGATGGCTTGGGTCATTTATACAAATTTTGCTTCGAAATAAAATGGAGTTCACTTCAATCATTCAATTAAAAATCATTCAGTCCTCAAAAAAAAAACCAAGAAACATCGCTGCATTTAATTGTATAATTATCAATAAAAGTTGATATAGGAACATTCATTTAGTGCGTCAGATTTATGCGATTTGTGTCACGTATTCTTCCCACTTTCATCCTGCTGGGAAAACGTCCTTGGTTGATAAGACTCTCCAAAAAGGAATGCGGGTCATCATGTTCATCCCATCAACTACTTAAAATCTTTAACCGTCAATGCTTCCATATATCGTGGTGCTAGTTCTCATATTTGTACCATCGCTGAGTGGGTTAGCCCCCCAATAGCCACCTTTCCACCGCACCGACTCGGTACGATATTGAGATTCATTGTACAATGTTTCTTGTGGATTGTTGCAAATACATATAGCGTCTGCATTGGTAGCCACTGTCCGCCACTATAACATGATTTCCAAATTCTCCATTTTCAAACCTAGAACGGATTCTTGAATTGTTGAAAATTGTGGAATCATGACTTGATCCAGGCCACCTTGCAACTATGTCCATTATTTTGAGCTTTGGATCACACATGGTCTGCACATTTAAGGAAAAATACCCTTTAGAACTGCAAATTGAACTCAGTTTAAGCTTTAAACGAAACTGTGAAACCGAATAAATTGCTGAACTGAAGTTTAAACCAAAAGTGGAGTTTAAACTTCTACTGTGAAACTGGGGGTAAGAGAGTCAATCGATCTCGCCATGTCTCGGTCGCCAATGAGTTTTATCGCGCGTTTTTGGATCCTGTCAAGTAGCTCCAAATAAGTTATTGGTGCACCAGACCAGATATGAGCGTTGTACTCGAGTTTCGGGCGAATAAACGCCTTATAAATTGTAGCCAGATCAGAAGGGGTGAAATATTTCTTACATCGCTTAAGGAAGCCTATACATTTCGCAGCGTTCTTGGCGACATCGAATATGTGGTCATTCCAACGAAGGTTGCCATTGACACACATACCGAGTAAGGAAAGTCTTTCGGTTTCAGCGATGTAAGTGCCATTCATGGATAATGGGAGTGTTTGTGGGCTTTGCTTTAATGACAGGAGACACCATTGTGTTTTGGAAGCATTAAATTCCACTCTATTGGTTTTACCCCACTGAGTTATGCTTTTAAGATCGGAATTTAATGAGCTTAACAGACGTTGCCGTTCCAGTTCCACACCCGAAGAAGAGGGGCGTGACCCAAGAAACGAGTATGAAAAGCTGAGGGTACTGTCATCAGCAAAGGAATGGATTGGATTAGAAGTAACAGACAGGAGATCATTTATAAAAATGAGAAAGAGCGTCGGGGACAGAACAAAGCCTTGGAGAACACCAGCATTTATTTGGTGAATTGCAGACTTGAAACCGTCCAAGACAACTTGTATTGAACGGTCCGAAAGCTAATTTCTAATGCATTCAAGAAGATTATCATCGATTCCAAATGCACGCATTTTCGACAAGAGAGCTTGATGCCAAACTCTGTCAAATGCCTTTGAAATATCAAGCGCAACGATCTTACTTTCACCACCTTGGTGAAGAGATTGGTTCCACTTTTCGGTTAGATATGTCATCAAATCACCGGTGGACCTGCTGCCCCGAAAACCGTACTGCCGGTCATTGAGTAGTTTTCGAGAATCAAGATATTTCATTAGGTGACGGTTGATCAGTGTTTCCATGACCTAAGAAAGAAGGGACGTAAGTGCAATTGGTCGGTAGGAGGAGGGAGAAGAAGACTCGCCTTTTTTTGGTACAGGCTGGACAAATGCTGTTTTCCATCTTCCTGGAAAGAGCCCTGAAGAATAGGACAGACAGAAAAGCTTACGCAGTGATTTTACCAGCATAGAAGAACACCTCTTCAGAATGATGGGGGAAATACCATCTGGACCAGCGGATTTTTGTATGTCAACATCTCGAAGTACTCTAGATACTGTACGAGTGCGAAAGTGGATTGTTCCCATGGAGTATTATACGCGCTCGAGTACAGGGGGAGATAAAGCACAATCTGGGCGCGTTGAGCTAGCTGCAAAGTGAGCAGCAAGCTGATTGGCTTTGTCCAATGAGCTGACGTCTGGAATGTCGTTGTAAATGAGTGTCGGGAGGAGGAGGAGCTTATTTTGGCAAGAAATCACAGCCGTAGATCGGGTGTAATGGTGTGGGGCTGTTACCCACTATGGCACAATCGAGTTGGAGATTCTGTCCACAACAATAAACAGAAAAACAACTACAAATGTTTCGGACCCCTGTCTTGGATATTCCAACAAGACAATGCCCCTATCCACACTTCCAGGGTTGTTAGAAGTTAAATTCAATCAGAAGACGTGTAACGTTTGCCATGGCGGCCCCATTTACCGGGATCAAAAATGTGTGGGCATGGTTATCTCGTAAAGTTTAAGAAGGCGGCAGACAATTTGAAGACAAGGATAGTTTAATCGAAGCTATTCGTGATGTTTGGGCCCGAATTTCCCTTAATCGTTTAAAATACTGTATGATTCTTTTCCAAGCCGTCTTACAGATGTCATATCAACAAACTGCGGGCACACTCATTATTAATGTAGAAAAATATAATAAATAAATGTTTTAAAACCATAAAATGTAAAGTCGTCTTTTTCATTTTGTCCTTTCTTTCGAAGATTTTGCATGTGGCCTCATCCTAGTGGCGCATCTTTTTATACGCTTTTCAAATAGTTCATTGTTTGATCTTGGGAAATTCCAGCGGTCGTTTCTTATTTACCCTTTAATTTTATGACTTACTGTTGGGAAAATATGTACCTCATCACAGGTAGTAAAAGTTTCTGGGTATACAATTTCCAATAGGTATAAAGACTGAAAATCGATTGTAAAATGTATGGCCTCATCCTTGTGATCGCTTGCATAATAATGACAATTAAAAAAGTTCTGCCTTTTGGCAGCAAATATAGTAATATAATAACTCAACTTCATTCACGATGAAAATTTACCAATGAGCTACTTTTACATGTAGGTATATTATTCGGACGTCACGGTATCCGGAGATGGGTTAACTTTAATAAAACGTTAGCTTTCACATCCCCATCCAGCTTTTACATCCGCATTGGAATATCTATTTCCGCATTTTAGTCTACTTGATGACTCTAGTGAAAGGGCAACTAATTTCAGTGTCGCACAGTGTGTATATGCAAGAGACTCCTTGTAATAACTACGGACGTAACACAGCCCTTAACACGATGAAAAAAAGCTCTAAATTTCCATGACTGCGAATCTACAAAGCAAACCTGGCGCTTTTCAGTTTTTGAACTGCTTTCAAATCGACAAACTATTTAATGAGAGGCACGCATCGAATATCCTTAATCTGAATACATTTAGAGCAGCAAACACTGACTTTGACTATTTCTTGGTTGCAGCCAAATTCAGACAAATGAAAGCTACGAACCGCGATGATAAATGAATTCATGAACCTCATTTAAATTAGTACTTATTCAAACCATTTCACCAAAATTTAAAGAAACAATTTCGAACAAAATAATATAATACTCCAAATTAGTCATAACCTATTCATAGTAAGAATAAAAGAATTGTTCGCAAGACATATAACCAACAAAAAAAAATCATACAAAATTTACTGTCAAAACCATTTCTCATACAACATACATATTTCTTGGCCAGAATATTTCGCCATGCTTATTTCTCCTTTTTAGACGGACAAAAACATCATACAAAGCACAGATTGAACTGTCAATGCAAGAGCTCATCTTTGACAATGCAAGACAATTTTTTTTACCGAACAAAAGATAATCAACAACTTCAGTTGTCTTTAACACTTATTCAAACAAAAAATACATAAATAAAGAACGAACCATACGTCATTCGTAAAAGAATTTCCTTCATTATGACTACAATGGATGAATGGCGGTTGAAAAGCAAATTTCACAAAATTCACTCCCACAATCTACAATCTCATCAATTGAGTCATCGTTTTTCATGTTGGAAGACCGATCGGCGACCACCCATAAACAGAGCGGTGAAAGAGCAGACAACTTTATTACCCACTTATGCAACACATTTCATTCGTCTTATACTTTTTTTTGTTTGTACATATTTTCACCTAAATTCTAATGAACGAGATACAATTTGTTCGGCACTGGTAGTAGAACTTTAGATTGATGTCTTATGTTTTCCGATCCACGACTATAGTGGCAATAATGTAAAGTGCAACACACTTTGAAATGGCAAAGTGCCAGGAGGGCGAATTTTACTTTGACTTTTTAGTTGCACAAGGGCACAATACATGTCTACCTAGGTATACAATACCTAAGTATATCTGAAATTAGAAAATCGAATTGAAAGGCATTCGGGTTAGTAGGCGGAGATATAACATTTAGATATGGAATGGATTAAAATTTTTTAATGGGATTTCTGTGCAATCCATGTTGATGGCTTACTATGATCTTGCATGAAGTTTTATCTAATATATAAAATTCTTGTGTCACAGTTTTAGTGTTTATACTCCTCCGAAACGGCTTGACCGATTTTGATGAAATTTTATATGTATATTCCGTAGGTATGATAATAGGTTTATAACTAATATCACTAAGTGATAATGGTGGTTTACCACAAATTTTTTTTTTTTTTTGACAAAGTTTTTTATTTTTATTTTTTTATAATTTACCATTCAAAAATACATACGAGGGCGGGTCAATAAGTCCGTGACTTTTGGAATAAAACACAGATTTTTTGATAAAATTTTTTTTTTTATTTTTCAACGTAGTCTCCCTTGAGCTCTATAAACTTTTTCCAACGCTTCTCCAATTTTTTTATCCCTTCCAAAAAAAATGATTTGTCGAGGTCCTCAAAATAGGCCTTTATTTGCGAGATGACTTCATCATTGGAGTCAAATCTTTTTCCACCAAGCCATTTCTTCAGGTTTGGGAACAAGAAGTAGTCGCTTGGAGCCAAATCTGGAGAATAGGGTGGATGAGGGAGCAATTCATAGCCCAATTCATGGTTTTTTGCTATGGCAACTGCACATGTGTGCACCCTTGCATTGTCTTGGTGGAAAAGAACTTTTTTCTTGGCCAAATGAGGTCGGTTTTTTTTCAAATCGTCATTGAATCGGTCCAATAAATTGGCATAATATTCCCCATTGATTGTTCTTCCCTTTTGAAGGTAGTCAATGTGGATTATCCCGCGTGCATCCCAAAAAACAGTCGCCATAACTTTATTGGCTGACAAACCCACCTTGGCCTTCTTTGGCGCCGATTCACCCTTAGAAACCCACTGTTTTGACTGTTGTTTGGTCTCTGGTGTGTTGTGATGGATCCATGTTTCGTCCACGGTTACAAAACTCCTCCATATTGCGATTAAACAACGCCAAACCTTCCTGTGAAGTTGTTACACGATTGCGTTTGTGGTCGACTGTGAGCAAACGCGGCACCCATCTTGCGGAAAGCTTTCTCATGCCCAAGTGATCATTCAAAATTGAAACCACTGAGCCATGCGAGATCCCTACGGCTTCCACAATCTCTCGCACTTTCAATCTTCGGTCGGCCAACACCATATCGTGAATTTTTTCGATTGTTTCAGGTGTAGAGACCTCAACTGGGCGTCCAGGACGTTCGGCATCTTCAGTGCTTGTACGGCCACAACGAAATTCGGTAAACCACTTTTTTACCATTGAAATCGATGGTGCAGAGTCCCCATAGTATTTTTCAAGCTTAGCCTTGGTCTCGGTAATGGTTTTTTTTCGCAAGAAATAATGCTTAATAAGCACACGAAATTCACTTTTTTCCATTTTCTCCTCAAATTAGTGAGTAGTCTGATAAAAATAGCTGTCAAACACAAACTAACTGACGCAGCAAGTTTAAATTTTGACAGGAGTCAACTGACAGATGCCTGTTGACAGGAGCAGTGTTGCCGTTTCAGTAAAGAGGTCAGAAATTCAAAAAGTCACGGACTTATTGACCCGCCCTCGTATAACACTTAATTTTCAAAGTTCTACCACCAACCCCCATTTTTTAATAGCAATATTAGTACTGTAATAATCTTCAACTCTCAGTGATCGATAACTGATTTACTCGTATCATTTATTAGTTTGTTTATTATTCAGTGCATGCAAAATCTTAAGGGGAACAATTTAAAATAAAAGATAAATATATACGTGTTTTATGATTGTAAAAGGAAGGTAAAATAATAAAAGAACGAATACATTGTTAGTATACTGTTTTCCATCATTAAGTACTTCAAATTAATCTATTTATGTGTGTAGTAAACAATGCCAATAAGACGCAAAGGGAACAATTTGAACCGTCGAACGAATAGAACGACATACACGCGAAATAGAAGAGCCCAAAGATCAGACGAACGAGTCCAACAAGATAATGCAGATGTGCGTATGAGCATGGCACAATTTCGTGAATCACAATCACAAGAGGCACGAGCTGAAGAAAGACAATTGGATTGAACGGCTCCGAAAACGCACTCGCCAATCGCGAGGATGCACGTTGCTGCTACAATAACCTCAATTCACCATATGCCAGACGCATCGTCGGCGAGCTGGATGCCCTATAGACATTTTCACCAAGCTATTTCTTTCTGAAGTGCGGAATCCCTGTCTTAAACAATAGAAACAAATTGAATGATAAAATTGCTGAAATTTGCACAAATCGTATGAAATAATCATTGTGATTGTTAATGAACTGAATATGAAAGTGCAAACAGAAGCTATTGAAGGGTAAACAGTAACAAATTATAGCGAAAAAACGTGAGAAAGTATGTTAAAGCAAAACAAACACTAAACTATCCTCTATCATATTCTTATTCCCATCAGACACCTAAGGAGTCTATATATCATAAATTTCAGTTTCTTAGCTCAAACTTTCCAATAAAATTGTTTTATTTAATTGTGGGCGTGTTAGTGGGCTGATTTCAGAAATTTTATCTCCCGAGCTGTTTTATGAGTCAAAGATCATAAAAAATTTCAGCTTTCTAGCTAAAAATTCGATTTTTTCGAATAATCAAAGAGATTGCATATTCAGCTTCTACTAAGGTTAAGGATGATAATGAATTGATTGGACGGACTGAAGTCCCGTTGAATTCAATTCCTGTTATTTGTTTTTTTTTTAGTTTGAGTTTTTTAGCGTGTCTGTGGGCGGATTTCAAAAATTGTTAAACTTGATTATTTCAGGGACCTGGAGAGTTTATATGGTTAAAGGCTCAATTTTTGCCGACAGACGAACGGAGAGGGCTAGATCGACATTACTATCGATAAATATAGTAACTTTTAGGGGTCTACGGCCAATATCAAACTTCGCTTCAAAATTAGTATACCCCTAGAATAGGGTATAAAAACAGTTAATATGTTGACCGAAAACCCTGTTCAATTGTATTTAGATATCTAAAATGTTTGTTTAGAAAACTTTTCAACTTATTTGCTTCCAAACAAAAATATTTTTTTGCCACAACGCGATTGACATAGTTTCACTTTTATTTTTCGTACAGAATCCTAATATATTGTTAGATTTTTAGTATTCCAAAACGTGGTTTGGATACTCCTTCTTAGTTCCGAACCTTTTTTTTGTTAAAATTGCATTTGTTATAAACTTTTTTGGAAATATTCGCGAAGAACGTATTTCCCGCCATGCGAATTCGCCATTGTTTTCCTTCATTTAATTCAGCTGTTGTTTTTTTTCTGTTCATTTGCCACTGACGTTGTCGTGAGGTACTCCATTAAATGAGCACAATGAATTGCTCAAATTATTCAAATCACACATGCACAAATTACAAACTGACAATCATGCTATTGTCATCAATACTGATAAAACACCAGCTGGAGAGCACATGCGTGGATTTCATGCACCTGTTATTGACGACTTTGCTGCAATCATGGTTGGCGACCGTACAGCGACGCGACAAATCGTGATTTGAAGAAGAAATAATCATGCTTATTTCGAGATTCGAATGAATAGTCGTTCGAATGTCTATTTTCGTTCGAATTATACCGGTTTTCCTCAAATAAATTTTCTATTCGATCGAATCTCAAAATACAATTTCTTCTAATTCGACAAACTATCGTTCGAATTCGAATGTCAAAATCAGCATGAATAATCTTGAGTTCATTGCTGATACACACCGTTCATACGACGCTCTCTTTCAGTCATAGACCACATCCCCACACACTTACAATAAGTTAGTTATTTTTCATTTCCCTACGAAAATATTCACTAGAAATAATTTATATGGCAAAACAACGTTTGCCGGGTCAGCTAGTATAATTATATAAATAAGATGTGTATTTGGTAATTTATGAAGGGCACTAAGCCATGCGAATGCATGAGATTTGCGTATGACATTTTAAATAGCATTTGGAAATATTATTGATATGCTTCGAAGGAATCCCATTTAAATTAAGACTATTTAAGAAATCGGGACTGTGAACCCATAGTCGGAAAACATCACATTTCCGAACGATGAGTGGTTATTAAGTTCGCCATTGTCTAATTATATCGTACTCGTATAATTCGAATATTCCGGTACCGACCGAGTTTTTGTTGCTTTCATCTAAATGTTTGTTTTAAAGAGGGTTTTTGAAGTAAAACTTCTTTACGCACGCTTGACTTGGGGAGTAAGCTGGTGAATGCGTCACGGAAGTGTAGGCAAACGGAAGTTGAGAGGGAAATATAAGTTATTTCTCAATAGAGGGCAATACTAAACTCTTATCATCTATCCAAACCGATCCAAAGGAGGTGAAAGCTATATCTAAAACAGTTGCCGACAGATGGAATTTACCGGAAGTGCGTAAAGTCATTGTGTCCATGAATCGCAGTTCATTAGTTCGTCTTTGTTCGTACAGATAGCCCTCGAATTTATATATGAAAAATACATAAACTCCCTTTTGAAATCAGCGCCACGGAAATCTAATACTGTGGCGTTTGGGGTAACTATTCCTTACAAACACCGAGAATGGGTTCGTTTGGTAGAGGATGTGACTATTGAAACTATTTTTTCCAATGAATTGTGTAGTGGCGAGCATTTGTTTAAAGGAATAGCGCATTTGCGTTCTAATTGACCATTGTAAGAAAAAGCCAAATGTTCCAAGACCCAGCTATTTGGTGGAGAAAGGTTACTTAAAGTCGAGATCGAAGAGAGTTTCAGGTTCCATTCAATGAGCTTTTGAAGGAAAAATAAAAATATTATTTTGAAGTAAAACTTCTTTACCCACGCTTGACTTGGGGAGTAAGCTGGTGAATGCGTTATGGAGGTGTGATCGGGCGAGGCAAACGGAAGTTGAGAGAGAAATATAAGATAGTGGAGATAGAAAGAGAGACAGTAACGTTTCGTATATTATTGTAGGGACAAGAGAGAGAGGTGCGAGCACACATTTTCTTTCTCTCTTGCTCTCATAGCCAGTTACGTTTCGTATATCTAAGACACTAAGCCTATCATAATCGTACGTTGCCATGCCAACGACCTTGCCACGTCGAATAAATCGGTTCTCGTTCGATCACCGCAATTAAACAACGTAGGCCGTGGTTAGTACTTAGATGGGGGACCGCGTGTTGTTGGCATCTCTTGCGAACGTCTGAAATTTGCCGTTCGGATTAGGCGTACAACGGTAGGTCCACCCACATGAAAGTGGCTGGAAGGTTCTAGGCCCTGTATGGGGCCGTTTTAGCCTAGTATCATACGTTGCCACTAATTTCAGCAGGGGATTTCAATATTAATTTCGCGTCCGAAGATGGACAACTCTTGGTAAACTGTCTACAACATAAACTAGAACTACAAATGAATAATAACCGAAATGCGCAAGACATGGAACAACAATCGATGCAGTGTTCTCTAGATATCTTTCTAATTTTCATTCGAAAACATATTGTCTCGGTCCTACAATCAACCACAGTAATTACTAATGCATCCGATAATGAAAATAATGAAAATAATGAATAAAAATAAAAAATCTATTCAAAAATATTAATTTATCAATGAAAACCCAAAATAAATTTAAATATTTGTAGAAAATTAATATATGCATATGTATATGTATACACTGTATATATTATACATATATACATATATAAACATGTATATCTACATATGTATGGAGCTAAAGAATTTTTACTTCAGTCGTGTGGTCTAAAGCACTGTTTTTTTTTTATGCCAACACTCAAGCAGTCGAAAGCAAATCTGAAAGCTGAACCCATCATTTTGTTATTATGCGCATCTTATTGGTAAGTGTATAGCCAGGTCACTCATTTGAGTCTCTACCAGGAAACATAGACTACACCATACCCCAATTACAGTTCGGAAAGAACTTCCAAGTCGCTATTCCTTCGAGATCATTCTGGGATGATGCTGTATTTGCGAAAGATAAATCGATCCACCTCTACACCGATGGATCAAAAACTAGTGATGTGGTTGGTGGAAGCGTTTTCTCCGAAAGGCTATATCTTAGTCTAGTAGTAGTAGTAAAATGTTCTTTATTTTCAACTTTTTATACCTATACATTGTTTTCAGATTAAAGTGTTAAGTTTTTGTTGAAAGTAAAAACTTACGACAATGACATAAACAGTCGTCTGTCGGGTAATTTACAAATTGAAATAATACTTGTTTTAGAATTTGATTTAAGAACAATAAGTAAAGGAAAAAAAAAGATAAAAGAAGAAATTCTTAATGAAATTAAGTTAAAACCAATCTTCGGACTAATTTAATTTAGCTACAAGTTGTTTTCTCTGGGTTATGGCGGCAGTAGTGATAGAAACTATCGAGTTATTATTGAGGTCAAGTTTGTAGTTACTGAGACGCTTCCATGGTGCCCATATCCCCGAAATCATGTTTCATGATTTATGCCATACAGTAGCAGTGTATTCGCTTACGGAATGGAAGGTCGTGCGTTCGAATCCCGGCCAAGTTTATTACTTTATATCGAATACATGAAATCGTGATCTCCCTAAGCAACTTAGACACCACCCGTGGAGAAAAACCTTACAACTGCACCCAAACACTTCGTTCCTATTTCTCTATTCTTTCTAATAGCAAGTAGCACCGAAAAGCATGCAATGAAATACGATATTGCCAGGTTCTGCTTGCTGTTAAAACACAAAAAAGCTTACCCTGTGTTCTTAGGGTACTGTAACAACAGAAAAAATCCATTTAGTGTAAGCAAATTATAAAAAAAACATAGCGACGGACTACAGTCCGCTTGGGCGAACTGTTGGATACCCTATTCTTATTCCATAAGTGGGCGTGACAAAAGTCTTAGCATGGTTGAATTGTTAAGAACGCTCTACTTTTGTATTATAATATTTAAAGGATTTTATCGAAACAAATGAAGCTTTTGTAAATAAAAACGCCCCCTAGCTCAAATTTTGGTTTTTAAATAAAATTGTTTTATTAAATTGTTGGCGTGTCAGTAAGCGAATTTAAACTAAATTTACGCATGAGAGTATATATTATAAATTTCAGCTCCCTAGCTCAAACTTTGGATTTTCAAAAAAAGATTTTTTTTTTAAATAGTAGGCGTGTCATATAAAATATTTACACATGAGCATAAAGGGCACCTAGAGAGTATATATTATAAATTTCAGCTCCCTAGCTCAAACTTTGACTTTTCAAAAAAATTGTTTAATTTAATTGTGGGCGTGTCAGTGGGCGGATTTTAAAAATTTTATCTCCCGAGCAGTTTTAGGAGTCATAGATCATATATAAAAAATGTCAGCTTTCTAGCTCAAAATTCGATTTTTTCGAAAAATTTGTTTTTTTGAGTTTGTGGGCGTGTCTGTGGGCGGATTTCAAAAATTCTTAAACTTTATTATTTCGGTACCCTGAAGAGTATATGGTTAAAATTTCAGCTCTCTAGGTCCAGTTTAAAGGCCTCATTTTATAGTAACTTTTAGGGGTCTACGGGCAATATTAAGGTATGTAACAAACTATGCGTCAAAATTAATATACCCTTAGAATAGGGTATACAAAATATCATAGATATCCCGTACAGAGACAGGGACCGGCAAGTGTGCATGAAAATCCGTGGGTAGACACGGCTGGAGATTATCGTTGTCGTGAAAGGACGATTAAACAAAAACCAATAACGCTAGCGTGCACGTGTAGAATTCTGACAGGGATCATACAAATGCAATAACACCGGCATTTGTTTGGCTTCAGTTAAGAAGTGATCCGAAGCCGAGAAGCCTGGCGATGTTTATTAAGGTCGAACAGGCGAAACCTATAGGCCTTACAACAGGGATGTCCCTTAAGTGGGAGGGTTACGATTTTACGATCCCTTCAGTTCCGATCACCACCCCGTCGTAAAGGAACAGAAGAAGAAGTGTATTTTTCTAATCTGCAATTCTGTATTGCTATTGTTCAACTAGTAGACTCGAATTTCAGCTTCTTAAATATAAATCAATTCCACTACAAGCTTTTATTTGAGCCGTCGGAGCCGAAAAGCTTTCACTCTCGGTAGGAATTTGTATTAACGGCAGCCCTCGTCTATCAATATTATTTAACGTCACACAATGCACCGTTCTTTTGCAAAAATTATAATTTTTGTATATGTCCGCTTATACGGTGTTCCAAAACTTCTTCTATCTTCATAGGTCTATGATCAGGAATAAATGGATCATAACATACGAGTATCATACATGGACAAGGGTAGAACCCGCTAGGAGCATATGGCAGAGAATCTCTGTAAAGGGGTCAACACAAGCAACATAACCAGCTGATAATTTCAAGACCTCCGCAGTTAAGAGGACGTTGCAGAGTTTCAATATAGGAATTTGCTCATTTACGGAACTTCTATGCAGGCCTATCTGCACTACGAGTAACTGCCTCCAGGGGCACACGACAAGGAGGTAGTTGTTAAATTTAAGAACAGAAGGGTTTCAATAGTAGCCTACGTAGATGAGGCGGTATTGCTGCCAACAGGCAAATTCTTATCAACTATACCTAAGCGAACTGGTGGGGAACACTCTAAGGACACTCAGTGCGTGGACAACACAATACGGTCCTGCAGCCAACCCTAGAACACTGAATTGTACTCTTCAAAAAACAAAAAAAGCATACTACAATTTGAGCCACCAGCCATTGGAGGGATACGCCTCAAGATGGCAGAGAGTGCAAAATACCTGGAAGCTGGCGGGTGCCAACGGTGCAGTAGTAGTGTATTCGCTTAGTGATTGGAAGCTCGTGCGTTCAATCCCGGCCAAATCCATTACTTTATTTCGAATATATGTAAAACTTGATCTCCCTAAGCAACTTAGACAACCACCCGTGGAGAAAAACCATACAACTGCACCAAAACACTTCTTTCCTATCTCTCTATTCTTTCTAAAAAAGCAAGTGGCACCGAAAAGCAATGAAATATGCCATTTCATGGTGCTTTTTTTTTCTTTTTTTTTATAACTTGCGTGTGCTAAAGGGATTTCTTTTTTTCTGTAGTGACACAGTACCCTTATAATGGTAGACCACAGCGCAGGCATTTTGTTTGTTGCTGCAAGTAGTAGCTCCCAGCAAATGATTCATTGCCTGTTTTTGGGTGCTACTTACTGTATGAAAGAATAGAAGGATAGGGAAGAAGTTTGGTGCGATGGGATGTTTTTCTCCACGCCTAAATTGCGTTAGGGAGATCTATTTTGTTGAATGTATTCAATTTATTAAAATCATGGCCCTGGTCGGGATTCGAACGCACGACCTGCCAATCACTTAGTGAATGCACTACCATCGCACCATTGCCACCTGTCGCTTTTCACAAATGCTTTTTATGACACAATAATGGTGCTGTAATATTTACGGTAAACCCCTTTTAGCGTAAACAAATTAAAAAAAAGAAATTATCGAAAGGAAGCTTAAATGGAAGCCAGATGTCAATGGAAGAGTAAAAAAGTAGCAAGTGCCTTCCACGCATGTAACCGAATCTTCGACAGAAAGTTGGGCCCAAACCTTGAATTAATTCTGCTGATGTAAGGTATGGCAATTGTGCGACCAATATTGCAGCATTGTTTGGTGGCAAGCCCCAGGCAAGGCAACCAACATCAAAGCATTGATAAAAATACAGCGACTCAATGCATGTATAGGGACAACGAGTGCAATAAGAAAGACCTCAGCCGCTGGATTGGGGACGGTTCTTTATCTGCTATCGCTGCATCCATACATGCTGTCAAAAGTGCATTGAGGATCAGTCAAACCAAAAGCTGGAACCCGCTTAGCACATTTGAAGAAAGTTGTAGGAACCTTTGTTAAAAAGGAAATTGTCTCATGTGGGGATTTTACTTTACACGCAATTCATTATTGGTAGGTAATTACTCGTAGAAAGGCATTGAGAACTGATGTTTTCAACAATTTCTGTTATAGAAAAAAATATTTCATTGGGCCTATTGCACGAACAACTTGCCAGCCTAAAATTTCGATTCCAAATACCTGCCGGAACTATGTGTTTACGTGTTTCCGGTTTAATTTATCAGACTTGTTTCCTTTAAACAAACAAATTTCACTATCATGTACTTACATCATCGTACAGTCCTTTTCATTGCGATTATGCACCCTAAGGATTGTGTTCAATTCCCTCATCATATCGCTGCTCCGGCCCTCTATTTCCGAGAACATTTGAGAATCGTCCATTTTGTGCAATGCGGATCCACTTCGGCTTCTAATCGACGCTGACATCCTGTTTAATAAAAGCAATCGTTAGATTCTTCCTTGGGGCAAAAAAACGTATCAAATTCCTTACTTATCAATTGAATCCATACTGCTATTTACATCAAAGTCCATCATCAGGTCGTCGGAGCATATTGACTCACACGGTGACAGCGTGTCCAGCGACTCAGCTCGATTGAGTACAGCTTTGCGCAGTGACACTGGTGTCCTCAAACTCAATTCAATGGCAGCTTGCAGAGCACTCCTCGCCTTCGATTGACTTTTAAGCGATCGCATTGAGCCCGTTTCCATCAAAGTCGGAGTATCCGTAAGTGAATGGCCTAAGTGTGCACCTGCATCGGTTCCATCATTTGACTCGTTGAAGAGCAGTGCTGGCTGATCTGCGATCTCATCGTCAATCAAAAAATCTCGTCCGTAATCGGATAGCGATAGGGAATGTGATGCATTTGTCGGTGTTCCCGGAGAGAGTGGCGAACAGATCTCAAATTCCGGAGATATCTCATCGATATCCTTCTCCTGTATCTCTTCATTAGCTTTCTTTTTTTGACGCTTACAAGCGACATCTTCTGACTCGGTGCTACTGACCAGACTGTCTGTGGGCGAAGTCTCATCGTCCAGAAGGAACTCGGATGCAGCGGCAGCTGCCATTTCAGCGAATTTGGACTCCGCGTTGTTTGACAAAGATGTTGGTCGCTCTGGCTTGGAATCCATTTCTTTTTCTTCTTTTTGCATCTCCTTGTCCTGAAGGTCACTACCCAACTGTTGCATAGACACTGTGATGGATGCTGAATGGGGGGAAAGGTTAGTGGATAATATTTTCTCCAAGGGAATGGCGAATACTTACAAATTGAACTGATTGCAATATCACTGTTCATTAAGGGACTAATGTCCTCCGTTATTGGCATGGTGGCCTCGGTCTTTTCATTTTGGTTATCCTTACTATCATCGCTGCTGCTAATGCTAAGACTACTGCAATCCTTTATGGCTAATGACTCCCCAGCATTGCACCATGATGTTCTTGAACTTCCAGGTGATGAATTTTTACTGGATGTATTTATATCCTTAAAAGGATGGTTCTAGGCGAAAGAAGAATATTTTTAAATAACCTCTTTTTGAATGAGTAACATGCAGACGAAAAAAAACATTTTGATTTTTTGTGGCGTTTAAGAGTTCATCCCAATCTTGGTCCAAACATTTTGCTTATAAATTAACAAAGGAATTTTTTGGAAACAAAAATTAGCAATAATAATTTTCTAGAAAAAGAACTTTAATATTTTTGCTGCAGAACAACGTACTCAGAGTACGAATCGTACGTATAGCGTATGATGTTTCAGTTCAATTTCCTTATTCTACTTCTTACGTACCTACTGCTATAACTGAGTCTTAGAAGAATAGATGACGTCGCTTGTAATTCCAGTAGAGTTAATAAGCTACACTGGTCTTTAAGAGAGATAATAAAAACGCTTGGCTTTGAATAGCGCTAAGGACTGAGGCAAGTTTCACTAAAAGCAATGGAAAAGCTCATTATTTTTCGCAGCTTCTAGCGATTGCCAGTCTACGTAAAGGCCTTGATCAACCCCTTAGACAAGTTAAAATATTTTTGAATTTGCAAATAAATTAGAAATCATTGGAACTTAGTTATAAGTTATAACACACTTAAGCTACGATTACACGGCCATTTTTTGAGTCATTCAAATGACGCTGTGACGTCAACGGTTCGTATTACATTTCACTCATGGTAATTTGTACCGAAATAGCAGCCAGACACATGCAACACGACCTTTCCCCACAACAAAAACACCAAATTAAAGCACAGATATCATATTAAATGCTGCGTCATTTGTCATTTTTTGGAGGCTGTCATTTAAATGACGCAACAGCCCAAAAGTTTAGTCATTTGCCCTAGGCGTCATTAAAAAGCGATCACACGGCCATTTTTTTCCGTCATTTTAATGGCACAAAATTCATGTCATTTTCTCCGCCATTTTCATAGTCATTTGTATGACGCCTGAAATGTTATCCCAAAAATGGCGATCACACAGAACGACATTAAAATGACGGCTTTGTGATGCGATTTTTACGTCAAAGGGCTATTTAAATGACGCGAAAAAATGGCCGTGTAATCATAGCTTTGCTTTGTTATTGGTACCGGCCATTGATTTACATAAAATAAGATATCCAAAGAGTTTGTCCGAAAGGCTTTTTTTTTAATATAACCCTTACCGTATTGGCTGACACTGCGACCTTAAACATCTTTTGTATCCAAAGGGATACCGTAACCTAAAAGACGAGTGATCTCCCTATTGAAGGCCATAACGTCTTAAGTGGCAGAGTTTCTTAACTCCACCGTTGAACGTATCTCCCTACGGAAGATACGTCGCCTCAGCCAATGAAGTTCCGGGCATTCACAGAGAATGTATTCAGAAGTTTCTTCATCCTCCATACAAAACCTGCATTCTCCGTCCGGACACAAATTCATTTTGTTCAGATGATACTCGTACCTCAAGCCGCAGTGACCTCTAAAAAAGGACACCAGCTTCCTAATATTTTCTTTATTTATCATAAGGACTTCCTTCTAGGAGTAAGGCCTAATTAAACGTTGGGATTGTCTTACACGAGGGACACTTTCGCAGTGGTTAAGACGAATCTGGTGTTCTTTAATTAGCCTTAAAGCAGTAGC
The DNA here is from genome assembly GCA_949715645.1 of Portevinia maculata. Taxonomy (NCBI): domain Eukaryota; kingdom Metazoa; phylum Arthropoda; class Insecta; order Diptera; family Syrphidae; genus Portevinia; species Portevinia maculata. The sequence goes on from OX454527.1 coordinate 84,601,096, forward strand.
TCAGTATACTCTGCAATAAGGTTCTGGTCCTAAGAACGTGGATTCCGATCCGGCGCCAGCCAGTTCGTCTGCAGATTCATTGCCTGCAAAACCTTGGCGGCCAGGTACCCATCCAAGTTTTGACCTTGTTGTATTTGGCTAGATTTTGCAAGGCAGCGTAGCAGTTCTTTACAGTCATAGAGTCCATTGTATTGGACGGCAGTATTTGTAGTGCTGCTTGACTATCTGAAAAGATATGTATTCTGGCGCCTTTAATTCCCTTTTTCCTTCTTCTGCCATTCCCATAGGTATCACATAGGTACCGAGGCTCCCGTGTTGGATCCAAATACAACAGCTCTAACTCCAGATTCCGTTTTCGGGTCCATTGTCGGAACACCATTCTCCAATTTGGAACGGTCTAATATTTCTACCTCAAATAATTTCTCGAAAATTTCTCGGCAGGGATGGTGCAAAGCATGTCCAAGTTCGGGATTGAATTAAGTATTTTCAGGTGACCCACAAGGTCATGTGATTTATAATTATGTTCAAGCTGCAAGTTAATAGCGAATCTTCCAGGAGTCTCTCTAATGCACATTTGTAATGGCTTCAAGTGTGATTGTTGGGCAAGTCCGCATAGCACCTGTTCATTGATTCTGCCTGCGCTTTTAATTTCTTACTTAAACGAATGGTAAACATTCCGTTCTTCTCAACATATCGCCAAACCACAAGGTTAAATATGTGTGTTGAGTATGGGATACCCCCCCTTCGGGATAGGGGTCAGAATTTACCCGAGGTAGGCATGCCGGTCGTAAGAGGCGACTGAAATCCAAACCCCCCTTCAGGATAGGGGTTAGAATTTACCCGAGGTAGGCATGCCGATCGTAAGAGGCGACTAAAATCCATACTGGGGGGTGGTTCCCCACCAGGCGCGACCCCAGGTGGTTCATAGGGGAGCCTCGGTACGATACGCTCGCTATTCGAGGTTGTAGGGTTAAAGCAGAGATGTAAGCGATGTCTGTATGGGAATAGACTACGGTCTGCGCCCATGCAGGCTGCGCCTTACTCGCTGTGAATGCCTTACCGCGAACCAAACCAAAAGGAAAAGTACGAAGGAACAACCTAAAGTTATGTCTACTCAAGGTGGCACTCGCAACAGCGAAAATCCACCCATGGTCTTAACGACCGCGGTCGGGGCAAGGATTCTGGAGGCCCCAACCAACATTAAACCAACTCCCCCCGCCTGTACAGGCGTTGACTTAGGAGCTGTAAGAACGCTTGCTTCCGCAGACTCCTGGAAAAATGAAGAAAGTAGCGGAGAGGTTCAACCTGATACGCTTAATCTTCATTCCAATAGACAGGTAGCTGATCATTGTGTTGTTGCTGATGAGGCCCAGGAAAGCGAATTGAGACCAACGCTGCCTCCTCTTCCAATAGCTCGAACAGGAATAAACGGAGGATGAAGGCTTCGAGCACTCCTACCGGTGGAACTGCGTACGCAGCTTCTGCGTTCCGTTCCAATGTAATACCTCTTACTCATGGAGGTCCCCGCGCACAAAATCTGGATGAAACATTTTCTGCAACCAGCAATGCTTGCAGCACCAGTAGACAGAAATTGGCTGTCGCGAAGAAAAACACGGTAATTATATTTACCCAGATTAACCTTCAACATTCGAAGGCTGCTACTGCTCTAATCAGCAAGAAGCTTTCCGGGTTGAGTACAAAACCCCACATAACATCCATACAGGAGCCATGGGTGTGGAAAAATTGCATCTGTGGCCTTGGAGGTGTTCGTGGCACCACGATACTCTGTGACGAGCGGTCCGAAAGGCCCAGGGCTTGTCTTGCTGTGTCGAACCTTCTCTCAGCGACTAAGCTTGGACAATTTTGTGGCCAAGATTTGGTTGCTGCAGTCATAAGCTACGAAACGAATGGAGATTGGAAGACCTTCGTCGTGGCGTCAGCTTATCTCCCCTATGATTCGGTAGTGCCTCCACCACCAAGGGCAATTGCTGAACTCATAGACTATTGCGACACCAGGAAGATGGGCCTAGTTATATGTTGCGATGCCAATGCTAAGAACATTGTTTGGGGCAGCAGCAAATGCAACATGCGAGGAAACCATCTCCTGGATTTCATTCTATCATCTGATCTTACTATCAACAATGTTGGCTCGCAGCCAACTTTTGTGACGTCAAGAAGACAGGAAGTGATCGACCTAACTTTATCAAATAGATACTTTAAGGCGGTTACCAACTGGAGGGTCTCTTCGGAGGCATCCCTCTCAGATCATAGATATATCGAATTCCAAATCGAATGCGAAGCCATAACTTTGCAGGAGAGGAGGAATCCAAGAAAAACCAACTGGATACGCTTCAGGGAGGAAATGGGAAAAACTCTCAAAACTCCAACCAAACTCAGGACGAGACAAAAGGTAGAGGATGCTGTTCAAAACCTGAATAGTGCCATTACTAGCTGTTTCGAACTGACGTGTCCAGTAAGTAAACCCCCTGGCAGAACGCCGGTTCCCTGGTGGAGCTCGGAACTGGCAAAGAATTCGTAGAGAAGCTAGAAAGCTTCTAAATAGGTCACTCAAGACTGATTTAGAGACAGACTGGAATCTCTACCGATCGAAGCAGAAGGAATATAAGAGGCTAATTCGGGTATCGAAAAGTGCTTCTTATAGGAATTTCTGCGAAAAGATTGAAACACTGGGTGAAACTAGTAGGTTGGTTAAAGTTCTGAAAAAGGGCAAACCAGCCAAACTGGACTCACTTACAAAACTTGATGGCACCTGTACTGAGACGAAAGCGGAAACTCTTAGTTATATGCTGGAGTCTCACTTTCCGGGTAACCAGATTACAATTGGTTCACAACCAGCCCCGATTACCGAGACTATGAGTGAGCCAAGACAAACAACTCGGCGTAGCTGGTATATTGCGAAGGCCGTGGTTACGGACGAGGCCATTAAATACGCCTTTGCGTCTTTTGACGGCTTCAAGTGACCTTACGGACGGAATATACTTAGCCATGCTGCAACAATGTACAAACCAGTTGCTACCGACTATGAAGAAAATCTTCACCGCTGTCCTAGCACTGGCATACATTCCAACACCCTGGCGTACAGTTAGAGTGGTATTTATACCAAAAATTGGCAGAAGTGACTACTCGCTCGCCAAGAGCTTCAGACCAATCAGTCTGACTTCCTTCTTGCTGAAAAGAATGGAAAGGCTGGTCGAGCTTCACGTGCGCAAAACTGCTTTGCGATTGCACCCACTATCTCAGATGCAACATGCCCATCAACGAGGAAAATCCTGCGAGACTGCGCTCCAAAATCTAGTTGGTTGAATTGAGAGAGTACGCGATGGGCATTTTCATCGATATTGAGGGTGCTTTTGACAATGCGACTTTTGATAGCATGTGCAGCTCCGCCAGACAACACGGCGTAGATGAACCATTGGTGTTGTGGATTAAAGCAATGCTAATAAATAGAACATTGGTTACGGATGCGGATTGTGGCTGCTATGTTATGGCGGGGGTAAACAGAGGCTGCCCGCAAGGCGGCGTTCTGTCTCCACTGCTGTGGTGTATGCTGGTCGACTCTCTGTTGAACGCACTCAACAGTTCTAATATTTACGCTCAGGCATACGCGGATGATGTTGCCGTGCTTTCTGTTGGATCATGCCTAGCGACTGTATGCGCCAAGGCGCAGGCGGCCCTTGACGTGATCGACGAATGGTGCACTAGGAATGGGCTCTCGGTCAATCCTCTTAAGACTGAGGTTGTTCTCTTTACGAGAAGGAGGAAGCTGGTCGGGTTGACTCAGCCAGTGCTAAAAGGCGTCACAATCCAACTCTCCAATGAAGCAAAGTATCTGGGAGTCATCCTGGATAGCAAACTTCTTTGGTCCAAACATGTTGAGCTGAAGACTGCCAAGGCGCTGTCTATTTTCTGGCAGTGCAAAGGCATTTTCGGCAAGACATGGGGCTTATCACCGAAAAGAGTCCTATGGATTTATACGGCTATGATAAGACCATTTATAGCATACGCATCGGTTGTTTGGTGGAATAAGTTTTCACGTAAATACGCCACTGCTGCTTTTGCCAAACTCCAAAGGCAGGTATGTCTCGGCTGCACGGGGGCCTTCCCCAGCACGCCTGGCTCCGGCCTAGATGCACTATTGAACCTTCCGCCCCTTGATGTTTACATCATGGGATGTACAATCAAGGCTATCTCACGTCTTACAAGAGGTGGCTTTTGGTATAACTCGCACTGGAGTTTTGATGAACTTGCGCAACGGTTGTCCTTCGACTCCTGTCTTATGGATATGCCGTCTGATGCGATGACACCGGAACTTCGGCTAAAGCGCAAATACGAGGTCGACTTTCCTCGCGTCCAGGACTGGCTCTGGCCGGACTCTGAGCCTGGAAAGGAATGCAGTCGAATCTTCACGGATGGCTCCAAAACCGATCAAGGATCTGGTGCTGGTGTTTTCATGGAGAGCGACACCATTAGACTTTTCTTCTCCGTAGGCAAACATGCGTCAGTCTTCCAAACAGAGACTTATGCTATCCTAATGGCCATGGACTATGTTGCGAGGAACAGGTGGAGGGGGCGAAGTATCTGCGTCTGTAGCGACAATCAGGCTGCGCTTAAGGACTTGCTCAACCCCTTAACCACCTCCAAAATAGTCCGTGAATGCAAGATCTCTCTGAATTCGGTCGGAAGGCTGAATTCACTTAGACTTGTCTGGGTCCCGGGTCATAACAGGATCACGGGAAATGAGATCTCTGATGAACTTGCTAGACAGGGGTCAGAGGGGGACTTCTCAGGACCTGAACCAGCGATTTGTCTGCCTGCGTCCTCGGTCAGGGCTTCCATTGACGGTTGGGTTTCCTATGAACACAATCGCCATTGGCATGACTTTCCAGGGTGCAGACAGACTAAGCTAATTCTCCCCGACGTCTGTGGGAAGTCCGCGGCATTCTTGTTGTCTCTCAACAGAAAAGACTGCAGACATACCACTGGCGTTCTTACGGGACACTACGTTTTTGCCAAGCACCTTAACTCAATAATGGTCCATTGTACTACCAGGAAGACAAACCACTTTTACTATGTAAATTTACTCGTTTTCCGAAGAAAGACTAGTAGGCACTTCAATGATAAGGAGCTTAGGTTTATAGCACTCAGTACAGCAGCACCAAATACCTGCTACCTGATACGAGCAAAAGCAGGACAATCACAGAGGAAATGTTCCGCAGTGTCGTCGCGTTCTCCACAGGCTTCGCAGTTGGTGATATCGCTTATGCCTAGCACCTTAAAGTGTTTGGCAAAAGCGTAGTATCCCGTAAGAACACCAGTAGTCTGTCTGCAGTCATTTCTGTTGAGAGACAACAAGAATTCTGCGGATTTCCTACAGACGTCGGGGACAATTTGCGTAGTCTGTCTGCACCCTGGAGAGTCATGCCAACGGCGATTGTGTTCATATGAAACCCAACCGTCAATGGAAGCCCTGACCGAGGACGCAGGCAGACAAATCGCTGGTTTAGGTCCTGAGAAGTCCCCCTCTGAGCCCTGTCTAGCAAGTTCATCGGAGATCTCATTTCCCGTGATCCCGTTATGACCCGGGATATGATATCTCCTCAGATGTCGATTAAATCAAGCGATGTCAAGGACAATTTTGTTCGCAATTAAATACTTGTGAATAATAACATATTTATTTGGATAAGGATTAATATTATTGTTGGTAAAACTTTCTCGCAAATAATGCAAAAATTTCGAACAATTCTGACCACACGACTGAAGTAAAACTTCTTTAGCTCCATTTATATTTACATATACATGTTTATATATGTATGTATTTATAATAAACTAGGGGTCGCCCCATGGTCGAAATTCGACCAATTTATTCTATAAGTTGAAAAAAAACAGTCGACTGTTATACATATTAATCGGAAAATGAAAATTTTCGACATTGCATTCTCTGATTACACATGATATAAAATTTTTCCGGCATTTTCAAGTAACTTCAAGCATTTTCAAGTGACTTCAAGCATGTCAAAGTAACTTCATGTATGTTCAAGCATTGTCAAGTAACTTCAAGTTTTCAAGCATTTTCAAGTTACTTCAAGCATTTTCAAGTAACTTAAAGTAACTTCAAGCATTTTTCAGGTAACTTCAAGTAACTTCAAGCATTTTCAAGTGACTTCAAGCATGTCAAAGTAACTTCAAGTATGTTCAAGCATTATCAAATGCATAACATGCACAGCAATGTTGTTGTTGGTAACTTCAAGTAACTTCAAGTATTTTCAAGCATTTTCAAGTAACTTCAAGCATTTTCAAGTAACTTCAAGCATTTTCAAGTAACTTCACGATATACAATTTTTCCGTTCCGATTGGCAGATTATTGCCTTACACAGCAATGTTGTTGTTGTTGTAATTTCATCCAATTCGCTTCATTTTACCTACTGTAATTCATAATGTGTGTTATGTGGATAATTTTTGTATTGTGCATTTCTATGTATTGCCCCCTACCCAAATATATATAGTGTTGGCATATCTATGTGACGTATAATAGCTAAAAAGGGGGGGGGGAAGACGTTATAGGCAACTCCGTGTTAATATATAGATATATGCGCTCGATTTGCGCACTAGGTACAATTTAGGCCATTTGCGCAAATCGAGAATGTGCGCAATTCGAATGTTTACAAAACAAACATAAAACATATGAAAAATCATGTCTACACACTAAATGATAGTTTAAAACGCATTTATTTATAGTCAATTTGACTTATTACACCCAATACTAAAATAATCGACCAATTTTGTCTGTTTAAATTTTGACATAATGTTCATTTTTACGGCTATTTCGCGTAAATTTTGTAAAAGGGAGATGTCTTGAAAACTTTTGCTATTTTCTTCAGCCCATCTTAGACTGCCGTTAAACATCATGATAGCATCATGATGGGACACTGGCTGGAATTTTTTTTTAATAGTATGAATGCTCAAAGAAATCTCGCATTTACACTAAGGGTTCTATTTTCGCACAATTGTGTGCGGAAATCGAGCGGTAGTGCAAATATTTTACTTTGTGCGGAATTCGAGCATTTGCGTTAATCGAGCATTGCGTAAATCGAGCTTTGCCAAAAATATTTAAATTATATTATAGGTAGGTCATTGATAAATTAATATTTTCAAAAAGATTTTTTAATTTTATTCATTATTTTCAATATTTTCATTATCGGGCGCATTAGTAATTACTGTGGTTGATTGTAAGACCGAGACAATAGGCTTATGGTATGAAAAATAAGATACATATGTTTTCGAATGAAAATTAGAAAGACATCTAGATTAAACTGCATCGATTGTTGTTCCATGTCTTGTGCATTTCGGTTATTATTAATTTGTAGTTCCAATTTATCTTGTAGACAGTTTAATAAGAGTTGTCCATCTTCGGACTTCGGACGCGAAATTAATATTGAAATCTCCTGCTGAAATTAGTGGCAACGTATGATACTAGGCTAAAATGGCACCATATAGGGCCTAGAACCTTCCAACCACTTTCATGGGAGGGGACCTAGAGTTTTACGAAGAATCCGAACGGCAAATTTCAGACGTTCGCAAGAGATACCAACAACACGCGGTCCCCCATCTAAGTACTAATCACACCCTAAGTCGTTTAATTGCGGTGATCGAACGAGAACCGATTTATTCGACGTGGCAAGGTCGTTGGCATGACAACGTATGATAGTTTTCTCCTAATTCTTCAGAGCCTACTCGACCGTAAATCATAAGTCTTTTATATAAAAACTTTATAATATTATTAACTGTGTTATTTGGCGAAATGTAAACAACTACCATTATGTTTCTTTAATTCGAGGGCCATCTGTACGAAAAAAGACGAACTAATGAACCGCGATTCATGGACACAATGACTTTACTCACTTCCGGTAAATTCCATCTGTCGGCAACTGTTTTAAAAATAGCTTTCTCCTTTGAGTCGGTTTGGATGGATGATAAGAGCTGAGTATTGCCCTCTATTGAGGAGATTCAAGGTTCCATCCACGAACCTTTCCGCCGACTTAATTTTATGGGTTGTAACAAGAGAGTGTATGAAACGAAATAATATACGATTAATAATGTAATAAATATGTAACTCTCTCTCTCTTTCTATCTTCACTAACTTATATTTAACTCTCAACTTCCGTTTTGCCGGAAGTGCACGTTTGTCTACACTTCCGTTTTGCCGGAAGTGTACGTTTGTCTACACTTCCGTGACACATTCACCAGCTTACTCCCCAAGTCAAGCGTGCATAAAGAAGTTTTACTTCAAAAAGGTTATAGTGAGTCAATCTGAGAAGATAGATATATGCTGCCTCAGACTTTTTTTTTTATAACTTTTAAAGAGGAACAATTCCATCATACATGATTTTTGAGTAACTTAATGTAACAACAGAAACTCTCCAAAGGAATAATTTTTTCCGTTTTTGCAACATTTTCCATTGATGCTTTGCTTCTATTGGCGCACCGTGATGTTATAAAGCCTTTCTCGATAAATGAACTATCCAACACAAAAAGAATTTTTCAATGCAAGCCAGTAGTTCCTGAGATTAGCGCGTTCAACCAAACAAACAAACTAACTTTTCAGCTTTATAATATAAGACAAATAATAATAATAAAAATAATAAATAATAATAATAATAATAATAAAAATAATAATAACAATAAAATAAATAATAAAGTATATTTATGTATATATTGGTTTTTTTTTTATTATTTTCCTCTTCCCCAAAAGTAAAAGCAACAACTTTGTTGTCTTCTTCATACGCGCGCGCCACCTATTGCACGTTGATGGCACATTGTACGTTGATTGTAATATGTCAGAAACTTTTACACAAGTGCCAACGACTTAACAAAGTTTCAGCTAAGTCGGATCAACAATGCGCGAACGCATAGAAGACGAACAATTATCCGATACGACTTGCGCGCCTCCTATTGATGGTACTATGCCAAAAACTTTCACGCAAGTGCCAATAACAACTGAACAAATGTTTAAGTTAATCGGATTAACAATACGCGAACGCACAGAAGACAAACACGTAAAACATTAACTTTTATATATAATAAGATTTAAAAATCGTGTGCACTAGGGCAGCGGTTTTGAGTTTTGGAGAGCAAGGTATTGAATACCCGAACTAACTATACGTAAATGTGTGTCGATCTATATCCCCTGAAATTAATACAAGTGATCAATCATGACTACAACAATGGCCGCCTAATTCTTCATGTAATATATTATTATACATATGTAACTATATTATCTGATTGTACCAAACTCTGAAACTCCGTTCACAACAACCCTTTAGATGCAATTACAATCAACTCCCTAAAAAAACATATCTTAAGTAGGTACTTACTTTGGCACTCTTTTCCGAAGTGGATCGGTCCAAAAATAATTTCTCCTCCCCCAGACCCTCACTGTCCGATCTGTTTTTATGGACCTTTTCTCTTCGAGTATCAGCCGAGTCTAAAATCAAGACGAAAGGGCACTTCACAAACGAATATGACTAAGCAATTAAAAAACCAACCTTGTTCATCGGTCGATCCGGTAGACCGGAAGAACGCTTCCCGATTTAAGACAGTATTCGATCGGACCAGTCCGCTAAGTGGAACCGTTTGATTGTCGGAAGAGAAAGCACTGGGTAACTTGGGCAACGACAACGGCTCCACGGCACTATCACTGGACAAGGGATCTTCTAGATCGCGCACTTCAAACTTATGACGTCCACTCATGACCATTTGGAGATTTCTTGGACGACTGCGGTTCCTCCTGGGCGAACCTGGTGCTGCCTGATTTTCAGCTAAAGTTGTATCCAAACTAGCTATTCCGGAATCAGCTGATATCTCGCGGCTTCCTTGGAATCCTTTGCGATTATTATTGGCCATCTGTTTGGCGGTCTTTTGATCCATTGGAGTTGCGGACGAAGCAGCCGTTGTTGACGGCGTACTGCTGCTCAATCTAATCGGGACTGGATATTCTGGCTTAGGGAGACTTGTCGTTTGTAGAGTGAACTTTGAATATGTTGCCGATGGTGGTCGAGGTGTTGGTCGGACACTACACGTGAGGAAGTTGCCATTAGATACAAGGTATATCAAGCATCCGACTTTTCTACTTACATAACATTTGTGTGCATTCCAGTATTGACGAACGTATACTGAGGTGGATTCACTAGACATGGTGTTGGCCTGTTCGTCTGCTGCTGTGGCTGCTGCTGAAGAAATTGAAGTCTACTCCGCTGATACTCATTGCTGTGGTAGTTGAGTGAGATCTGAGTTATTTTGGGAGCATGCGGTTGATACTTTGATTCATCGAATCTGTGCTGCTGCTGCTGATCGAGATTCGATAGATTCGGTGTCATTGCTCGACGAGAATGTGCGCTCTTCGATCGTCGCTTGACTGTGACGACGAGGTGGACGCATTAATGAAAAGAAAAGGAAAACACTCATTTAAAAGAACAAAAATAGATTCACACCCATCCACACCGATGAGTGCGGATGCTGATAACGATATGCGTCGGGAGTACTTACTCGTGGAATTAATGTTATTGTTGTTCAGGTTGTTGTTGTTGCTAGCCTGGCTGTAGTTATTGTTGTCAAAGTTATCTTGAAAATCGTTCTGGAACCTGGGGGTGATTCCTGTCGAAGCTGGTCGCACTGTGTTGGTTCCTTTGAATCCGAAGCGATTGCTGCGGTTGATGGCGCCGCTTGTTGTGGTGACGTTGGAACGTCCGGCGTTGTCGACAGCCACTCCTTGACTTGCTGATGGAATGGTCTGATGTTGGGCCTTTCCTGCGCCCACTTTTTCAAAGGTAACCACTGGGTTGGTTGTTGTTGTTACGGGCGATATTGTAGATTCTAAAAATATAAAAAAAAAAATATTAAATACTTCCTCAGTGGAGAGAGATGTCAATTATTGACAAATTTGATTTGTTAGTTTTGTAGTATAGTGTGTACAACAGGAAAGGAGGCGCTGTCAAGGTAAACACAAATCGTGTTTAACCATTACTGTTGTTTATAGACTTTTGGCATTCTACAAGAAAACTTACAAAGTAAAAAAAAGAGCATTTACTGCCTAGTTAAGGCTTTAAAAATAGATTCTTCAACCATTTGTGTGTGCGAAGCTTTATTTGTGTCACAAATGAAATGGATCTACAGCTTAGGCAAACAGTATTTAAATGATGACTTCAAAAGTAGTGTTGCGTATCGGCAGAATATTGGATCCTATTTTAATATTTATTTTGAAATTGTCTGCCATTTGATACGAGTAAAGGTGAAACGTTCGCTTACCGCACAAGTTAAAAAGTGATGGGCTTCGTGTTACGTAAATTTGAATATGTATCTACATTTCAGAGCAAAATGTTTATATCGCCAGATCCCAAAAACTATTTAGAGGTGTAAGCAGGAATTTAGGAGGTTTAAGTTTACTTTCCAATGAAAGAAAAGTGTGACAAGCATATAGCGCGATCAGCTATAGTCAAAACTGGGAATTTTACAAAGGTAGTTTTATCGGATTCGCAGTCGGAGTCGGAAGCGCGACCGGCTCCGTTGGTATTCTAGTGTTCATAGGAAAGATCCTGTGAACCCCGTCAAAAGGCGATATCAGAGAAGCACGCCTAAGAAACTCTTGCATCACTTAAATTCAGCAATATCAGCATTTGATTGGTTTCAGTGTCAGGGTAATTCCAAATCGTTATTTTTTGAGGTCAAACCTGCGAACCCCACAGGTGGACCAGTACGGATGCAATAGAGTGGATGGTTTTTGATCACTTTAGTCCAGATCATAACCTCGTCGTTAGAGAGACGAAAAAAAGAATATGATTCGGCACAAACATTGTCGGTATCCTCTCATGTTGTTATTTGGCACATTATTTTGCATGAACCGGCGACCTAGACTTTCTACAAAACTGAAAGGAAGGTCATCTAAGGCGATCATTGCGGAAACCTATTTATTATTTTCTTAGATTTAGAATGTGACGCTACCATTTTTGCTTCTTATTTAAGATATCGTGATACATGTTATTTTTCTTATTATTCTAAATATTAGAATGTTCGAAACGCTTTCAGTAATTAACTTTTATTTTTTCTTATATAGTTCTATATCAAACATGTTTTAGGCTTCATAGTTAATTAAATCCAGTAAATAAACGGCAAAGTTATCTGTTTACTATACCGTACCAACAAACGAATCACTAATAGGTACGCGTTTTACGCATGTAAACAGACAAAAGAGTGAAAGGTCCGTCGCATCGTATTACTTGTCAGAACTCGATTACTCTTCGTCTTCTCGCTAACAAACAAGCCACTTACACACGCGTCTCAAGCACGAACTCTAAACTTTAATGCCGATGTAAAGAAATAAAAGAGTCAAAAGGCATTCGTATCGTAACGTGTCGCAACTCGATCACTCTTTGTCGCTCGTCGGCTTTCACCGAGGATTTCGAGAAACATTCGTTTTGATTATATCGAAACCGGAACCGTATTCGGAGGTGTGATTTAAACTGGAGGTTCCGACATATCGGATTTGGAGTCGAAACTCCGTAACATCCCTAGTCAAAACAACCAATTACTTGGTACTGGCTACTGTGCGGTTTAAGCCTAAAAAACAACAATGAATAGTTTTTTTTAGAATATTTTACTTCAAAATGTAATTTTCACAGCCTTAGTTGTTTTTTTTATAAAACGCGCTAAACTGAGTATTTTTATATGGAGTGCTTCGTGGTTTCGAGAAAACAGATTTAACAAAATTGTACTTACATAACATATGTATATATATTCCGCTGCACGTCTGTATACACAAGCAGCATGAATACAGCTAGCGCTGTACGAAAAACCAACGTAAAACAGAAAACAATGAGAAAAAATAACGGTAAAACGTGAACTTACGTCGACAGGATGTAAATACTTTCAGGGTTGGTTGGTTGGTTGGTTAGAAATCGCCCTGGATGAGGTACACTCAGCCCAAAGTAAGTTCATTGTGATGCCAGTGGGAAGTGGCAGGTGGGTCACGCTGCCCCGCATAGAACCATCTACTTTTCTTGATAAATTTGTTGGTATCAGCCGTGCAGGCATTGTTGAGAGCATCCAGATCGTGAAAGTGGTAGGTACTGACCTAAAGATGGCATCCTTAAGTTGGCGAGTGCGGAACACGTGTAAAAGAAGTGCAGGACTGTCTCCTCCTCCTCCTCATCCTCATCTCTACAACTTCCGCAGAAATCGTATAATATATAATACCATATCTCTCAGCATGCCTACCCATTGCACAGTATCTAGTGATAGTGTTTGTAAGGATAGAGAGGGTTCCTCTTTTATGTATTAGAAGTCCGACGGACCTTCTCTGGTGCAGCTTTAGCCATAATTGTCTAGCGGTGCTACACTGGCCAAGCTGGCTCCATCGGAGGTGCCCTTTTTTTATAGCGCATCGGGTTGGATTACGTAGCAGACGACATTGGTTCATCAATGTTGTCTATTGTTATGCTATTGTCGTAGTGCAATGGACCAGTATTGGGTCTGAGTGCTCCAGAAGTCTTGCACCCCGACAAAAAAAACTGCTATTTGTACCAGAGGAGCCTCGTCTAGCCAATTCAACAGCACCACGAATCTTGGACATCGCTATAACATGGTACCCAGCGAAAGGTGATGTTACACTGGGTAGCTCTCTCGTTAAGATATATCTACGTGTCATACCTTCTCTGTCTTGGATCTTATTGTGCTGGATTGGTTAAGACCAATCTGCTTGCCGCTCACTTTTCAATCAGCTCAACGCTCCCAGATTGTGCTTTGTCTCCAATGTACACGAGCGCGTAGAATAGTCCATGGGACCAAATCACTTCCGCACTAGTACAGTGGCTAGAGCAATTCAAGATCTTGACGTTCACAAAACCGCTGGTCAAGATGGCATTTCCCTATCATTCTGAAGAGGTGTTCTTCCATCCCAAAACCATTGCGCAAGCTTTTCTATCTATCATTTTCTTCAGGGCTCTTCCCAAGAAGATGGAAAACAGCATTTGTCCCGCCTGTCCACACAAAAGGCGAATCTGCATCTCCCTCCTCCTACCGACCAATTGCAATAATTTCCATTCTTTCCAAGGTCATAGAAACGCTGATAAACCGTCAGCTCATGTAATAGCTTGAATCCCGAAAACTTCTTAATGACCGGCAGCACGGTTTTCGCAGCAACAGGTCCAGTGGGGATTTGAAGACTTATCCAACAGAAAAGTGGAACCAATCTCTTCACCAAGGTGGTGATAGTAAGATCGTTGCGCTTGAAATTTCAAAGGCATTTGACAGAGTTTGGCACCAAGCTCTCTTGTCGAAAATGCGTGAGTTTGGAATCGATCATACCTTTCTTCAATGGATTAGAAATTACTTTTCGGGCGCTTCAATTCAAGTTGTTTTGGACGGTTTTAAGTCTGCTACTCACCAAATAAATGCTGGTGTTTCCAAAGGCTCTGTTTTGTCTCCGACTGTCTTTCTCATTTTTTTATAAATGATCTCCTGTCTGATACCTTTAATCCAACCCACTCCTTTGCCGATGACAGTACCCTCAGCTTCTCATATTCGTTTCTTGGTTCACGCCCCCCATCTTCGGGTGTGGAACTGGAACGGCAACGTATGTTAGGTTCCGATCTCGACAGCATAACTCAGTATGGTTTAACTAATAGAATGGAATTTAATGCTTCCAAAACGCAATGCTGTCTTCTGCCATTAAAGCAAAACCCTAACACCATGCCATGAATGGCACTTACATCGGTGAAACCGAACGGCTTTCCATTCTCGGTATATGTGTTAATGCCAACTTTAGTTGGAATGACCACTTAGTCGATGTCGCCAAGAACGCTGCGAAATGCCTAGGCTTCCTTAAGCGCTGCAAGAAATATTTCACTCCCTCTGATCTGGGTACAATTTATAAGTCGTTTATCCGCCAAAAACTTGAGTAGAATGCACATAATCTAGTCTGGTGCTCCAATTACTTATTTGAAGCTACTTGACAGGATCCAAAAACGAGCGATGACGCGAGATCGCTTAACTCTCTTAGTCATCGTCGCAATGTCTCTTGTCTCTCGTTATTTTCTCGTTATTTCCACCATAAGTGCTTAAACGAAATAGTCAGTTGCATTTCATTCCTAGAACATTTCAACCGCAATACCCACTGTGCAATGCGCATCAGTTTACGCTTAAGCCTGTATTCGTATGTACAGTGAAATACAAGGAATCTTTCCTTAGCAGTACAATACGAATGTGGAATGCTCTTCCGCGCTCCATTTTTCCTACACATTATAATCTAATCAAGTTTTTGTTAATTTTAAACTTTTTTCATATGAAAAGACGACGGTATGCCACTCTCGGCTCCACCTGATGTGACTTATTGCAAAATCGATGCACTGACTTTTGCGTGCTACATTTAATAGTGGTTTCTTTTTCTTTTTTTTGTGTCTTATATGATTGGCATGCTGAATTACGCGATGAATAATTGATCTAGTAACTCCAGCTACTGCCTTGATTTTACTTACGGAAAGTCTTGAATTTGTATTTGAAGAAGCTCTCAGAATCGTAACTTTGATCCTGACTTGTTGTTGCTTTGCTGACTCCTCCTTTCCAGTTTTTTTTCATAGTTATCAGGGCCTTTAAGATAGCTTTGAATAACAGTTGGTTCTCTTCCAGACTTACCGGATATGAAACGAAAAGATTCGCCTTGTTCCTTGTAAGCTCGAATATGGCATGTTTCCTCCTTGGTTAATGAATTTCTTTTACCCATATAGTTGTTTTTTTATGATATTATATTTTAAACTTAGATTCCTCATATTGTACAAGCCTTCATATTTGATTTAAAAAATGATTATAGGTGGGCTTAGCTACGAATTTTATTACCTTATTGGGGAAAGCCTCATAAGATTTGCATTTATCTACTTACTCCCTTTTTTTTACAACATAAACATAATATATCCTTTTTTCAATTGAATTTGGTTTTTCAAAGATTAGCAAAGGATTTAAAAGAAATCATAAACTGTTCGTATTAAACTGTACGTCCGAATACATGCTTAAGGGTGAACTGATGTGCATTCCTGTTGTTGCGTTTGAAATGTTCTTGGGGTGGAATGCAACTGGATATTTCGCGAATGAATTACATACATTTTTCGATTCAAACACATTTAACTCCTTCGTGAAAACATATAGAATTTTAAGGGAATTAAAAAAAAATTGTGAGTGAATAAAAAAATATGGTAGCCTTGCAAAACAGAAAAAAAAACATTTTTCTTGAAGTACACACTGTCGTTATACCATTTCCCTTTCTTTTATAAAGAAAAAACAACAACAAAAACAAACATAGTTTTATCAATGAAATCTTTCCGCTCAAACCGGCATGCAATTCGACCATTCAATCCACAAAGTACGTATGAAAAAAATAAAGCGTCAAAAATAGCTTAACTTGAATAACGATTGCATGACTCATAACATTAGAAACTCTAAAAAAAGGAAAGGTAAATCTAATTAAACAAAGGATTCAAATAAAACTCACCTGTATTTCCGTTTTTATCACTTTTCTGTTGGTTAGTTGTTGTTGTCTCCACAACTGCTGCGGTATTCGTTATCACAGTATCTGTTTCGAGTTTCTGTTTCGCCATTTCATCGCAAGTTCGGTTATTCTCTTGCATTTCTTTCTGTTTTTGAAGATTTTTAGACTTCTTCGGTGTGGTGTGGAGTTTCTTGCGGAAACCAAATGACATGGCTGTGCCCTTTGTTTCGGGTGCGCCAGCCTTCTTTGAGCTTTTCTTACTTTCTGTTTGACCCTGAAAGGTAAAAAAAACACAAGATTTACTTTTAATGAATTGCCACTAACTGCCGCGATTGTTTGAGAGAGACTGATCTTGTGGAGTTGTTCTCGAAATAAAATATATCTGGATGAGTTATGGATGTGGCGTTGCTATTGGAATCTGCCATGGTAATAGCAGCACGGAAGTGCGTGCGGCGGGCGGCAGACACTCTTGTTCCTTGTGTATGCTCATGAAAGCATTAAATTTTGATTTGCCGCCGTCATTTAATTGAATCTAAGAGGCGTAGCTAAAGTGAAGAGATAGGATACTCGTAGCGTAGTCGTAGGTATTTGGTAGCTTCAACTCACCGAGCGTAGCATTAATTAAGTGTAATTTATTAGAATTGTTGTTTTATTTTTATTGAGTTCACTTTTTATGGTTGTTTTAAGTTGGAAAAACATAACAAATGCAATAATGTAGGTATAAGTGCTGTACTTTGAATGGGAACGATTTCGTGTTTAGAAATATTTTAAAATAATATCAATGGACATTTTAAATTCATTAAAATGTTGATCATAAGTGTTACACACAAATAAAGTTTAAACGTTTTGGTGATAAATGAGAATAACGACTTAAGTGAACGAACGACCGACGTTTTATAACAAGGTTCGCAGAACGATAAAATATGATTCGTTCTCCCATGAAAAGTTCACAAAGGAATTTTATTTCTGATTCGATCGCGAACCTAATTTTTCGGTTCCTTTAAAAATAAAATTCGTTTTCACGATCGAATCAAATCTGTTGCGATCTGTAAAATATAGTTCGTTCGCGAATTTATCACGTGCGACCTATTGGAAATCCGGTCGCGAATGGTTCGCATAAGAAAAAAAAGTAATTTTACATGAAAATTATATTATGTACATATTTTAATATTGAAAGAACATAAGTGAAAAATATTTTTATTACATACTAGCTGACCCGGCGAACTTCGTTCCGCCCAAATTCGTTAATGTAGGTAGGTAATGAGATTAATAATTCCGAGCTTTCGCTTCATGTAATCCGGTCAATTAAAATTCTTTATTCAAAAGTTATATTAAAATTAAATACAATTCCAAAAACCGTAGCGATTTACTTGTCGGCCAACCTACCGCTTTTTCACTGAAGTGCTTTATGGTAAACAACATTTTTCGTTCCATTATCGGGTGTGTACACGTACAAAGCGCGAGGTTTGCCGACACGTGAGCACGCCACATACAGTTGACCATGTGAGAAACATGGAAATTCAAGATTTATAACACACACATCCAGCGATTTTTCTTGCGACTTATTAATTGTCATAGCAAAAGCGAGACGTACGGGAAATTGAAGACGCTTAAATACGAAAGGCAAATTGTTCTGAATAAGTGGAATCCGCGGAATAAGAACATCTTCGCCTTTAAATTTTCCAATCAAAATCGTTGCTGGATTTTAGGTTCTTCACATCTTCACAATTAGGTTGCGCAACAAAATTATTACTGTGCCGACTTCTAATTTCAAATTGTGTGGAGGCAAGCCTGAAACATCCAAAGAATTCGTTTTCATTCATCACCGAGTCGACTGATTTATATGAATGTAACTCACCAGCTATTTGATTTTGAATGACGAAATTCAAATGATCGACATTCTTGTTTTACGCAGCCAAAATCGCTCTTACACTCAGCCAATCATGGTCAACATAATTCTGAGCGATATTCGGGAAAACATTCATGATTTTATTAGTTCTTCCGGTGTCGTTGTAAAGTTGCAAAAATTTTGTGGAAACTCAATCAGGCCGGTGTTTAGGTCTGCTGGAATCTCGCCATTGCCCATCGCCAACAATTGGCGGGACAACTCTGCAGCGGACTGGTCATTTTGTAAGCAACTCGCATGTTCGTTTTCAAATGCAATTTCTTTACGTATTGCCATAAAGCAGACTCCATCAAGCAAGCATTCAATTTATCTGCCGGAGTTGATCTCGGAATGACAGGCAGCGTTTGACGAAAATCGCCTGATAGCAAGATCATTGCGCCACCGAAATGTCGGTTATCATTACGTAAATCTTTCAAATTACGATTCAGGGCCTTCAATGCGCGTTTGTGAGCCATTGTGCATTCGTCCCATATAATAATCTTACATTTCTGCAGTACTTTCGAAATCGCAGTGTCCTTTGAAATGTTGCATGTAGGTTCTTCATCCACTTGCAGATTCAGTGGCAATTTAAATGCAAAATGAGCTGTTCGACCGCCTTCTAACAAAGTAGCCGCCATCGCAGAAGAGGCGAGTGCCAAGGCAATCTCAGATCTCGAACGAATCGTAGCTAAAATCAGTGAAATCATGAATGTTTTTCCAGTTCCACCGGGCGCATCAAGGAAGAATATTCCGCCATTTTCGTTATCGACTGCTTGCATTAATTCATCGTACACTTTCTTTTGTTCTTGATTCAACATTGGCACATTTGTTCAAACAGCTTGACTCAATGCGATTCGATCGAAATCCATTTCTCGCCCCAATTCTCGATTAAATGCGTCTTGCATTGCGCGATTTGGCTGTGGCATCCCCAATTTGCACAACAAATTGCCACTCATGAGCAGACACATATCCTCGATCAAAATCAAAGCTATGTTGCGCATTTCATGTGACATCTCCAGTTCATTATCTGATGTCACAGTGCGAATTCGATGCAAAATATCATCGGCCATATCATCCTTGTATTTATTCGATAAATCTTTAGGATTTGATGGAAAACATCTCGAAATTATGATTGCGAAGAATGTCTTGAGTTGATTCGCAGGCGCAGTAATAGTGGCATCGGCCAGCGTCATGTCCCAATGATTGTCGTTTTCAAGCAATTGCCTGCGTTGGTAGGCTTCTCGATATGTAGCACACAACACACCGTCAACAGTCCGCAGCGCTTCGAACGAAGTAGGGCCATAAAGATTGACCAAAAGTATTCTCAAATAAAATATATATATGTGTATATTCTACCAAGTGCATCACTTGCATAAACACCTTGTTTCCGAGGCTGGAACTTCTTCGATGACGCATTCCATGAAGGATTCAACACCATCCAACAAATCAAAGTATCGACTCCGTTTCAAAAAGTTACTTTGTGTAACATAATAAACATAAAGGCCCATTTAGACGATCATTTCAGTTTCAGTTTCAGTTTCAGTTAAGCTATCAGTTCAGACTTCAGTTAAACTGATGTCTAAATGCAAAAACTGAAGCGTTTAACTGAAACTGAAACTGAATCTGATGGAACTCCCATAAGTTCTCAGTTCAGTCGTCAGTTCAGTCGTCATTTTAATCGCAGTTGGCGTTGAATCGATATGTCGAAACGGAATGCTAACATGGTGGATTTCATTGAAATTTATCGCACTTGTCCATGTTTGTGGAAGAAAAGTGACCCTTTATATCACAATTCAGTGAAAAGGGAGCAGCATACAATATGTTGCTGCAAAAACTAAAAGAGGTGGGTTTCAGGTATAATTGCACTTAGACTTGGTGCCGATAATGCAGTAAGAAATTTAAGGCTTTGGTAAGTATTTCCAGTTGCTAAAAATCGTAGCGTTGCACTTAATCCTTTGTGAGGTGATATGGCTTCTCGCTTTTAAATTGGAGTCACTAGTTGGAGTAGCTCCATATATACGCTTTCACTCATACGTAAATAGTTTGACCAATCACCACATTCAAACCTCAATTCCCTCATTAAATTTACGTATGATAGGGTTCGTCTTTTTAAGTACCAATCTTTGCTCCATTTCTTTCTTCTTCTTTTTGATTTATTAAGCGACAAAACTAAAGCTATTGCAATTAGGCTTTCATCGTCCATTACGCCATGTATTTCTTCTTTCTTTCGACTGCTCAGGCTCACAAGTAAAATGAAAGCTGAACTGAACACCGGACTGAAGTCTAAACGCAAGTTTTTTTTTAACTGAACTGACAACTGAACAACTGATCGTCTAAAAGGGCCTTAAACAAACTTATTAGATACTCGTATATTTAAAAAAAAAAATTCAAAATTGTTGACAACAACAATTTGCTTGGCAAATAATTAAAATAATTGACAACAACAATTGCTTTTAAAATAATTTTAAATATTTTTTTTTTGTATTTGAAGTGTCACTACTCGATTTCTACCCAGTTTATTTTTTTGCAAAGTGCATTAAATGAATTTATTGGAATGGCGGTTGCGCCTTCTTTCAAAATTTATCATACTAATATATAAACCTTCTCTGCATGGTCTATTAACCAACAAAAAAAACTAAATCAAAATCGGATGTACGATAAAGATCCTTATTTTATCGTTCGCGAGCGATATTTTACGAACCCTGTTTTATAATAATAATTCGAATAACACATCCACTTTTATTCGGTACTAAAGAACCTTAAATATATACTAGAAAGACTAAAAGAAGAGTGCCGTGTGGGGTTTATCGTAGTACTCGTACCTGTGCCCTATGTTTGAGTATTGTACTAAGCTCTCCAGCCGCTTTAGTCCGAGCACCTTAAGTGCCCGATTTTTAAGTATTTTTTTAGCTCTTCAGCCGGTAATAATTAACAATTCAGGATTTAGGATTTAGACGTCGCTATGACTCTGAAATTCTGATTCTCCTTTATTGGCAAAATGTTCCTCTTACAGAAGAAATTGATTCAATTTGGTTCAATTTCTTTACAATCAATGTTTCATACTTTCTTATTCATCATGACCTACAGCACATAATAATCAAATTGCAACTTGAACTGAGTCAACCCATAGTTCACTCCACCCAAGTGCAATCCGATTCCATGTTCACCGCGACACATTCACCTGCGGTCATGATCAAAACAAAATCAAATAATAATTATTATTCTATGAATCACTCTGTGCCAAGCGATGTGTAACATGATCAGTCAAAACAAATTGCGGAAGTTAATGTACATTCATTAAAGGTTACTGATCATGTTCAAATCAAAAAACACACGTAGTTTGGTTTATTGGATGCACACACAACAGCCGCGTCTATATAAGGTAGGATTCGAAGGAAGCTATAGAAAATTAGTAAAGTTTACAAGGGAATGGACAAATTGACTTAACTCAGAAACAACTTAAGGTGTTCCTGGGTACCGTATGAATTTAAAGTTGCGACCTCTCGATTTGTAACTAATACTTTTGTAAGCCAGCCCGTTCCCAAGGGAACTATAATTTTGACTCAAAGTGTGAAACCAGCCTGAATAATGATCGTCAGCCCCCAAAAGTTACCATATTTGTGATCAGCATCGAAAGTTATGTCGATCTATTCATGTCTGTCCATCCATCCCTCAGCTTGGTCCTAAACTTAGAGCTTCAAAGCTGAAATTTGGAACAAATACTCTCTAAGAGCTCGAAAGGACGAGTGCAAAGTTTTTTTTAAGTAACCTTCAGTGACATGTACGTACTAAAAAAAAGTTAACTCATAACGTAAAAAAAAAGTTTATCACGATGGAAATGAAGGTCTTATTCTTTGCGAAGTATGTCGAAAAAGCCTTTCTTAACAATTCGCCCATACAAAAGGTATTTGCCAAAATCCATTTTTTTTGTGGCGTTTTTGGGATAAACATTGGTTTTTCGTTTAAATCCTTAAAAAAGTAATTACAAAATATTAAGACAGTGTTCTTATTAAAAAGTTGCTAATTCAGAGTTTTTTGTCGCGCCCATTTTTTCGGGGCGTATTTGAAAAAAACGTTGGTTTTTGGTTAATTGCTTTAAAAACTTAAATAGCAGTAAAGGCTTAATATGTAGGCAATAAAATATAAATATTAGCCATTAGCGATCCATACCGTGCCTTAAACCTAGCTTCTAAAACCATTTGCTTGTGCAAAGTGGAAGGGACCTGCAATTTAATGCCGAATCCGAAAGGCAAATTTAAGAAACTTCTCATGACAATTGATACTCTTTTAGGTTTGTCAGACGTTCGCAAGAGGTGATAAAACATTTAGATGTTACTTGCCCCGGCGGGATTTGAACCTGAGACCTTTAGATTAGTAGCCAAAAACACTAACCTCTGGCATTTAAAGAGGTATTCGTGCGGGGCTCGTATACAGGGTGCCCCAGGTAAGCAATATTATCCTCCCAGGGTGATCAAAAGGTGCTTTTCAGGACCACAACAAAATATCTAAGTGGTGTATTGGTAGCACTCTATTATGGTATTATCCTTTTGTATTATTGAATTGGCTTAACTACGATAACTACCGTAATGAGATAAATGTCAAAAACTGAAATAAACGTGCTTAACTAAATCGCGAACATGGTGGCAGCGGAAATATAATTTTCCTCAAAACGAAACAAATAAAATCAAATAAAATCTGGATAACAACTAAATCGAGGTAAAAATACAATTTAAACATTTGAAAAGACGCAGAGCTAAATAAAAATAAAATTAACTCATTTACGAGCGGATCACTACACCCATAATGTGGAAATAAAATTGGGGTTCCGTGAACACGAATAATGACAGAGGATACAAAAACACCATGAAATTCTAAAATCCTAATGAATACCAGACAGATGACACTTAGTCCCCCTGAGGAATTTTCATTCGTTCCTTCGGATTGGGAAAATAGATAAAACGGTGATCAATCTCAGGTAAATGTTTTTATATATTGCATGGGCGAAAAGGCCGAAGAAGTTTTTGCATCAACAGTTTTGACGAATGTAAAAAGCAATTTGAGAAACAAAGTCATGAGACAGGGAAGAATTTATCATAGCTTTGCATACTCTTGCGAAACATTGTGAATGGGGAGCATTACACAATGAAATGGTTTTGTTGACTCTGGTCGTAGGTATGAGGGACGAAGAGCTGAGCGACAGGTTACAATTAGACCCCGGCCTCACTCTAGAAAAGGCGGTAACAGCATTTCGTCAAGTCGAAGAACTTACACGACAGAAAAAAGACCTTTGTCCAACTACATCGTCTGTCTATAGAGTGCAACGTTTTCCTGATAGTAAGCAACTAGTTCACAAAAGCGAAATACGAGGGCGGGTCAATAAGTCCGTGACTTTTGGAATAAAACACAGATTTTTTGATAAAAAAAAATATTTATTTTTAACGTAGTCTCCCTTGAGCTCTATACACTTTGTCCAACGCTTCTCCAAATTTTTTATCCCTTCCAAAAAAAATGATTTGTCAAGGTCCTCAAAATAGGCCTTTGTTTGCGAGATGACTTCATCATTGGAGTCAAATCTTTTTCCACCAAGCCATTTCTTCAGGTTTGGGAACAAGAAGTAGTCGCTCGGAGCCAAATCTCGAGAATAGGGTGGATGAGGGAGCAATTCATAGCCCAATTCATGGATTTTTGCCATGGCGACTGCACATGTGTGCACCCTTGCATTGTCTTGGTGGAAAAGAACTTTTTTCTTGGCCAAATGAGGTCGGTTTTTTTTCAAATCGTCATTGAATCGGTCCAATAAGTTGGCATAATATTCCCCATTGATTGTTCTTCCCTTTTGAAGGTAGTCAATGTGGATTATCCCGCGTGCATCCCAAAAAACAGTCGCCATAACTTTATTGGCTGACAAACCCACCTTGGCCTTCTTTGGCGCCGATTCACCCTTAGAAACCCACTGTTTTGACTGTTGTTTGGTCTCTGGTGTGTTGTGATGGATCCATGTTTCGTCCACGGTTACAAAACGGCGCAAAAACTTCTCCATATTGCGATTAAACAACGCCAAACCTTCCTGTGAAGTTGTTACACGATTGCGTTTGTGGTCGACTGTGAGCAAACGCGGCACCCATCTTGCGGAAAGCTTTCTCATGCCCAAGTGATCATTCAAAATTGAAACCACTGAGCCATTCGAGATCCCTACGGCTTCCACAATCTCTCGCACTTTCAATCTTCGGTCGGCCAACACCATATCGTGAATTTTTTCGATTGTTTCGGGTGTAGAGACCTCAACTGGGCGTCCAGGACGTTCGGCATCTTCAGTGCTTGTACGGCCACAACGAAATTCAGTAAACCACTTTTTTACCATTGAAATCTCATCTCTCATTACGAGATGCTGGTTTTGATTCCGATAAATCTATTTATATGCACGAGAGTCTCACCCCGAACAACCGAATAATTATGCGGCAAGCGATTAAACTTAAACGTGCCAAACAAATTTTCTCCGCTTTTTCGATTCGAGGTGTTGTTTACATTAAAATGACATCAACCACAAGCAACGTGAATATTGACAGCCTCCAGAAGCTAACTGAAGTTATGCACGCTTACAAACATGACAATGGGAATGGAACAAATCAACTGTCCCAAAATACCAGTGGCTCACAAACCAACATTTAAATTGAATTCATCTCCAACTTTTAATTTTTATTTTTACATATATTTATATTATGGTTTTTCTAAAATAGCTAGCTTTTTTAAATCAGTTAAAATTAATTATTTACCGTTTTCGCTCTTCAGAGTGTTGTCTTTTGTGTGTAAGTCTCTTGTTGTCGCTCCCTGCCAGTCGATCTCCTTCACTTCCCGCCGTCATAAACATGAGCGGAGAACAAAGTGAAACTGTAAGCGATGTCCCAAATGCTTATGGTGGTAATAATAATAACCATTTTCACAAAACGGAATTGATGCTTAATGTTTTTTGTAGAAGGTATTCAGGTCTTTCTGTTTGTCACATAAACGCCCAGAGCTTAATCAAACACATCGATGAGTTTAGAATAGTGTTTGGTAATGGGAAAGTAGATGTTATATGTGTTTCTGAGACATGGCTTTGCTCAAACTTTTGCAATAAAATGTTAAATGTAAGGGGGTACAAAATATATCGCGCTGATAGAATCGGCAAAAGAGGTGGTGGTGTTGCAATTTTAGTTAAGACCTGCATTCAATGCAAGCTGTTGCATACATCGGGGGCCAGCGATATATTTGAATACCTCTTTATTGAAGTCGTAAGTGGAATAGATAAATGCTTAGTTGGAGTAGTCTACAAGCCACCAAATATTGTTAATTCCGCTAATATTACAAACCTGCTTGAAAGCATATCTGCACGGCATCGTAATATAATACTGTGCGGAGATCTCAACATTAATCTTTTGGATACAAAAAACCCTAATGTCGACCGGTTTATAAAGAATATAAAATCTTTACGGCTGTATGCAGTCAATAACTTAACACCGTAACATTTTAGTAAGAGCAGTTCTACCCTGTTGGACTTATTCATCGTTAGCGACATAAATCGAGTCAATTTCTATAGTCAACTAGATATCCCGGGGTTTTCAAAGCATGATCTTATTATATGTTTTTATGACATAGAATTTAATAGATCTGCTGAAGTCAAACGAGTTATGTATAGAGACTTCAAGGCAATAGACGAAAGCTCCCTTTTTCAGGACGTTCTAACCTTAGATTGGCAAAGACTTCGTCTTGTGTCATCAATTGATGAACAGGTAGATCTTTTTACTCACAATATCAATAGCCTCTTTGAACAGCATGTTCCAATAAAAACATTTACTCTTCAAAGCAATTATTGTGAGTGGTTCACTCCTGGTATCCAACGTTTGCTTGATGTTAGGGACAGGGCGTACAGGCGATGGAGAAGATTTAAAATCCCCGAGTTCTTCAATGAGTTCAAGACAGCTAGGAACAATGCTAAAAGAGAGATAAGGATTGCAAAGAACAATTTTTTCATGTCTAAGTTCAAGCCCGACCTCAGTAAAACAAAGACATGGAATAATTTAAAGGAGTTAGGCATTGGGAAAAAAAGGCAGCTGATGCAGATGCCTGTGAAAAAAGTCCTGACGAATTAAACATCGATTTTGCTGCTCCTTCAGTTAACTCGAATGTTCTTGTCGACAGAGAAGAGACCCCCTACATCGTTGATGAATTACTTACTCCAGTAACTTCTAGAGATTTTTATTTTCAAAGGATTTATGAATATGACGTACTTAAAGCCATCACCGCCATTAAATCGAACGCCATCGGCCTGGATGGAATGCATCCAAAATTCTTAAAAATGATAATCCATGGAGTACTACCCGAAATTACATACATTTTCAATAATATTATAACCTACTCCATGTATCCGAAATCTTGGAAGGCTTCTAAGATCATCCCAATTCCTAAAAGCTCAAACTCGAGGAAGAAAGAATACCGTCCCATATCGATATTACCATTCATATCGAAAGCTTTTGAAAAACTTATGAGCCAACAAATTCACTCATACCTTAATGAGTTCAATCTTCTGTCACCGCACCAATCCGGTTTTAGACCAAAGCATAGCTGTACTACAGCGCATCTGAATTTGGTGGACGACCTTCGCATTGAAATGAATGAAGATCGTGTAACATCGCTCGTATTGCTAGATTTTTCGAAAGCCTTCGATATTGTACCCCATGAAATATTAATTATTAAATTAAAACACTGTTTTAATTTCAACTCGACGGCTTTAAGACTGATGGAAAGCTACTTAAATGGGCGTACTCAAGCTGTGTATATTAACGAGACATTATCCAACTTTATTATAACCAGAGCCGGCGTTCCACAGGGATCAATAATGGGTCCGTTATTGTTCACCTTATTCAATAATGACATTCCATTAGTGCTAAAGTACTGCAAGGTTCAAATGTATGCCGATGACGTCCAGCTGCACTTAAGCTATCCATTGGGTCTAGTTGAGGATGCCACTCAGCGACTGAATGAAGACCTCAATTCTGTAGTCACTTGGTCGCGAAAAAATAAGCTTAGGCTTAATTCCGGCAAAAGTCAAGCAATTGCAATCAGCCGTTTAAGTATCGATACACAAAGCTTACCTCAACTTTTTGTTGATGGATCAGAGTTGACATACGTCACGAGCGTAAAAAATCTCGGTGTAACGATTAACCAAAATCTGACTTGGGAGAATCATATTATAAAAACCGTCTCTAAAGTTTATGGATCCCTGCGCGCTCTGTATCAAGTAGGAAAAGATCTGCCGTTTAGGATCAAAGCGATGTTGGTTAAGTCACTTCTGCTGCCCATTCTTTTTTACGCACATCCAGTCTTTTGTGACTTAGACAGTCATAGCTCTCGAAAGTTAAGGGTAGCAGTAAATAGTACAGTGAGATTTGCCTATAACTTGGGTCGAAGGGAACACATTTCTGAATATGTAAGGCATTTTCTTGGAATGGACTTACAAAAATATCTCGACCTTAAAATATTGACTTTCCTATTCACTCTCAGAGAAAAACAGGAACCAGAATATCTTTTCCAAAGGTTACAATTTGCATCTTCTTCGGTCAGAAGTAGAAGTTTTGTCCCGCCAGCATATAACTATAATGTGACACAAAAACAATTTTTTGTATACGCCGTAAGACTTTGGAATTCGCTTCCGGTTCATATCAGAAGATCTTCAGGCATGAGCGACTTTCAAAGACAAATCCAACAACACTTTTGAATTTAACTTTTGAATTTAAACAATTTGAAATTGTAAAATATACTTATATCTTAATGTACCAACCTTGTCAATACTGTAACACACTTAAAAGATTGCATTGTATCTATGTGTTAACATGAATTATAAATAAAATACAAATACAAAATACAAAAATCGATGGTGCAGAGTCCCCATAGTATTTTTCAAGCATAGCCTTGGTCTCGGTAATGGTTTTTTTTCGCAAGAAATAATGCTTAATAAGCACACGAAATTCACTTTTTTCCATTTTATCCTCAAATTAGTGAGTAGTCTGATAAAAATAGCTGTCAAACACAAACTAACTGACGCAGCAAGTTTAAATTTTGACAGGAGTCAACTGACAGATGCCTGTTGACAGGAGCAGTGTTGCTGTTTCAGTTAAGAGGTCAGAAGAGTAATTCAGTATGTACACTTCTTTTTGGCCATTTTTGTCTGACAAAATATGGCTTTTACTATAACAACATCATTTTTGGAAATTTTTTGAAGGATACAAATGTTATAAAAAAAAATTATAAAGTAAAAATTTCGAGAAAAATGCATTTTAAGTAAAAAAATGGAATACAAATTTTTCATAGTTTTGAGTTTAAGGAGCCATCGCTTTTCTGTAGCTGCGCAGATGTACCCAAAGTGTTTAAGGCTTGAATGCGCTACTAAATTGTCTTTCCAAAATTTTGAGTTTTCGTACCTATAGCAGTTTAGAAGTTCTAGCGTTTATAGTGGTTACACCTCCAAATTAGAGGTCACCCACTTTAGTGGGCTATACCTTGAAATGGGGTGAGAACAGGCCCCCCACTGCCATCGAATTTTTTGGTCGGCGGATCTTCAGGAATTTCCCATTAAAGGATTATACTGCTTAACTGGGACACCCTGTTTTTCTTCTGTTTTGGATCCATATGTGTACCATACATATGAAATACAATCAAATTTCGTAGACATTCGTCTGTTATAGGTATTCGAAGGAGTTCATAATTATTAATTTCTAATAAGATATCAGAATGGACTGGACTGGACTGGAATTAGTTTGACCTTCTGTGATGAGCGTGCAGACATTAATTATAGCTTCTTTCATGACCTCTAGACGAAGTAGTGGGATGTAAAGGATTGTTTACAGTACAGTTGTCATGCCATCTGTTGTGCAGGCTAATCATTGTAGTTTGTTGAGCTCGACCTGTGAAGACCTTTGCTTTGTTTTATGCTATCGTAGCTTACATTCACAGTATACTTTTGGAATTAAGTCCTCAATTTTTAAAAATGGACATCATTAAGTCACAGAGTTCGGGAGAGTATGAATAACTAAACGTATGGAGGTTATGTGATCTTAAGTAGTGCTAAGTTTTGTAATTTTATTGCAAAAGCGGGGTAAACAAAAACTAATTCTGGGGCACGACCGGAACATATTTTCAAGAAAATCCTTGAAAACAACATTGCGTACGCTGTTAAGATATGTCCTAACTCGGAGGACGAAATGTATGCTTTACAAAATCCTTATCCTGCCAGTTCTGCCTTATGGTGCCGAGTTCTGGACGATAAGCAGGAAGGGAGAGCTGATACTGGGCTCCTTCGAAAGAACAATTCTTCGGCGGATTTGTGGTCCTGTGTGCGAGGAGGGCGAATGGAGGAGAAGATACAACCGCGAACTCTATGAGCTGTACCAAGATGTGGATGTAGTCCAAAAAGCCAAATTACGTCGACTACATTGGCTCGGCCTCATCGAGCGAATGGACAACAATGCTCCAGCTAAGAGGATCTTGGAATCCCAGCCCCAGTTTCGAGAAGACAAGGAAGACCGAAGCTCCGTTTCAAAGACCAAGCCATCGCGGATGCCAGAGCACTTGGTCTGGACAACTGGAAGCAGCGTGCCCGGGATCGTAGAGGATGGAAGGCTGCTGTGTCTCAGGCAGACACTGTTCGCGGGTCGGGAGCCCGTTAAGTAAGTAAGTAAGTAAGTTAAGTTTTCTTGATAGTTTAGTTTCACGAAGACTGCCTTACGAATGCTAAATTTACAAAGTGTGAGTTCGCAAAGTGATGAAGTTTGCAAAAAGTATCGAGGTGTAGAGAATATGGTTGCTCGCTGAAACGACACAGTAATTTATCGGCGTCTAATGGAAAATACGGTCAAGTTGTACGTCAATCAACTGTGAAAGGAGCTGCAGAGACAGTCAATAATAAGGTCCTCCTTATTCGAGGAAAAGTTTGTGGCGACGAAGTGGGAATCGTCATCAGATAGAGCCCATTGAAGAACGTGGAAGTTGAAACTCGCCAAATCAGGACAAGGTTGCTAAGGGTTCACAAATCAAACGAATCAATGGCCAACTGGTAACATTAAATGCACCAAGATGAATGAAGAAACACCCAAACACGAAATAATAATAGTGCCAAAACTGCATCTCACAGCGTAATTAGGAAACGCCATTCCCTCCACAGTTTTTACAGTGAGGGTATAAAAACTTCAATGCAGGAGCGATTCAAAGAACACTTAGCACGCGGCATATTATTAACGTATGGAGAAACAGAAATATTCAGCTATTTAGGATGAAACATCTGTTCACCGGCTACGACATAACGTGACTGTTAATAGCAGATACTTTGAGGTAGTAAAGGCATGGGAAGTTAACCTACCTCGGAGTAAACACACATTTTACGAATATCACCTTAGTTGTGATCTAACGAAGATTAATCCTAGCATACCGTTGCTTCTTCGGTTTTGCAAAGCAATGGGCAAACAATTCAAAGTCCGGTTTGGTCTATCGTGTACACTCAACAAAACACGGATACTGCCAGTAATGTCATAATGCGAAACCGACCGAGTGCTGGACCGATTGCCAGAAATGGAGAGGTAATTCAGTGTTCTTTAGAAGGCTAAATACTTCGTCGGAAAGTTTATCCTGTGTGCATAAAGGGCGGTTGGGAGAAAAGATAAAACCGCGAACTCTATGAGCCGCACCATGATGTAGATGATGTCCGAAAACTTAAAACACGTCGAAATCTTTGGCTCGGCAACATCGAGCGAATGTACACTATCTACAGCGAAGAGAATCCACGATTCTCAGCGCCAGAGAAAGAATAAGCTATCACCTTTAAAAAAAAGCTTTAACTGCAATTATTTGTTTTTGTTACAGTGGCGCATATTGACTTTTTTGGCTGCAAAAAGCTCGTAAACGAATAAAGATATCGTGATAATTTTTTTTTCAGCTTGAAATTTTAAGAATTTTAAGAAAAAAATATTTACAGGGTGTTTCAGAATTTTCTGCTGAAATACGACTTTCTCCCAATAGGAAAGGGACTTAATATTTCACCTCAAAAAATGTCAATAGTAAATAACTGAAGTAAAAACAGGGTGTCTTGAAGTCAAACAGAGTCACTGTGATACATAAAGGTAAACAAACAATACATTTTTAAATATTTCCGCATGTGTATCAAAAGCTTTTTTTTTATTATTTTGCTGCACATTAGAGTGAAAATATACTACTTCAGTGGTACATTTTAAGTCAAGGTATAGCAAAAGTATACAAAGTGCTATAAAATAATAAAATTTAAGAAAACCGGTCCAGAATTTCATGTGAAAAAAAAACTTTTTATCCAAAAAGGTAAAAGTAGTATTTTATTTTAAAATAAAACTCAAATGTTAATGTTTGCAGTAATTGCAGAGTATTCAAAAACTGGTTCAAGTGAAACAGTAGAGGAAAAAAAGAACCATCTAAATTTTGCTTGTATTGCAAAAAGTTTTTTTATTTTTATTTAGTGGCACATCAACATAACAAATTATTTCAATAAAATATTTCAAGTTTAACAGTGGAGAATAAATAAATTAATAAGTAAAAATAAATAAAAAACAAAAAAAAAATAGATTTCTTGGAAACTTTCGTCAAAGTCCGACGTAATTTCCAATAAACTAATCATTTCTGGGGGCTTAGGCTTCTGACGACAGTCACCTAAACCTAACCTAACCTAATCATCTCTGGAGAGTATCATGCTTTGAGGTCTTTTTCAGTTCGAACAAGCCTTAGCGAAGAAATAAGAGGGTCCGATGAGGCTGCAAGCATGTTTAATAGGTCTTCATTCTGCTGCATCCTTGAAACCTTGCAGGTATTTTTGTACCTATATTTTGCGTAGTCTTTATTTTTGGATTCCTGAGCTTCTTCTGGTAGTTTTCCGATTGGTAACGACTGATACTCGATAATACTTTGGCCATGAGCCAACATTTTATGAAGAGTATGTGTAAGTTGCTTTTCGGGATACTTTTCTTTCAATATATTTGTTGTTTCCATTGCATAAACTCCAAACATTGAACCGTCAACATTTTCTCTGCAGTTTAGAACGTAAAGTATTACTTGAAGCCTTCTTATCACCTCCATATTGACTCCAGTTATACGAGCTGTTACATCTGGTTCTGCAAAAAATCTTCTCGATGTATTTCCATCGTTAGTATTTCCAAATCCTTGTTTTGGTTTATCCACATCTAGTCCTATTTCCTCTCGAAATTTCCTTTGGATATCTTGCTCCCTTATTCTTTCTGCCAAATCCAAATCCCAGAGCACTCAGACTCGGTAACGGTCCATTGTACTACCAGGCAGAAATCCTCCTTTTGGTGTAGAGGCATGTGATTGGGTGGCGTATGTTGTTGTTCCCCATGGGGATTGAACCTGCACCGCACGGGTAACAAGCCAACACACTAACCTCTACACCGTCGCCACCCTTTCTGCCTCCTTAGTTCCAATACTTTCATCAATATTTTCTCCATCTTGGTTGAGTGTATATATCAGTTTCGAAACGAATTCCATGCATCTTATCTGATGTAATGAAGATATTCCGTGTTCGTAATTATGATCATCATTTGTTGACTGGTTTTCATTGTTGTAGTTTTTTCGCGTTCTATTGCAAATGGAACCGTGTCGACTTTGTTTAGTGATTTCATTCAACACTTTTCCGTCAATCATAGTTAAAAATTGTTCGTGGTTTACAACAATAACTACTTCGTCATTAACCTTATATTAAGAATACATTTTTACATGTAAAAATAATGTTTTTATGACCACTTGCATTTTTAAGGATATAATAAAAAAAAACCATAAATGAATAAAAATAACCTTCTTTGACAAAATCTCTTTAAACCGCAAATAGGCAAAAACTGGCAGCTGGTTTTCTTAGTAAAAATAGTCAAAGAATAAATTCCCGTTGAGTTTAGACCAACGACTCTTAAAGGATTTTTTATAACTCAACTCAAAGTCAAAAGATTGAGCCAAAAACAGCTTTTCGAAAATCTTAAAATTTTGCAATTAAAAAAAAATGAGATCATAATTGTAATACAAATGGTCCTTTTTACAAGCAAAAATAAAAAAAAAAAAATTTTTTGAACAAGGTTTTTAGATTTTAACGCCGAAACTCTGAAACTTTTCATATAACAAATATTTTTTCTTTGATTTTAAAAATAAGGAATCTTTGACTACCTGTATCATCCGAATACTTCGACCGATTTTAAAATTTCTTTCGGCTTTTGAAGCTACCAATAAATAAAGTATTTTTGGATTTTAAGCACAAATGAAAATTGAATTTTGCAAGCAATTTGGTAAAAAGGCGCCACAGTGTGCCCTGATTTCTTCGAGACTGTTTTTCATTGACAGCAGTTTGATTATGGTTTTGACCTATCACACTTTCGATCGACTGAAATTTTATCTGTTAGACTGCTTCTTCTAAGAATTTACTTCAAATGTACTCTTATGATTGACAAATATGGCTCCACAAATTTGATTTTATCACGTTTAAAAATACATCAAATCCCGCAATCAAATACATTCCCTTGTATTACACAATAATATTGTTTACCGCGAAGTCGAACGAAACTATTAGACATAAATCTATTTTTAGGAGTCCTACATTGGGTGCATTATGAAACATGTTTATCGCATAACGAGTGGCGCCAACAAAATTGGAAGAGGAGCCGCTTTATACATAACATGTGTTGTGAGCTATAATCACTAGTGTGAGTGGTTTCAATGTCACAAAAAGGAACAACGTAAGATTTAATTTATTAACAGTCCGAAAGTGACATTGGGAGGGTTTTTGTATAGTTCAATAAATTATTTGATTACCCTTCAAATAATTAAGGACTGGACTGAGACAATATGACATAATCCGAATCAGACTGGCCCTTATGAAAATAAGGGATTTAATTTATTGGTGAAGAATTTGCTTTGAACTCCAAGTCTTGTCAATTTATATAATTTATGATTAATTCGTTGCCTATTCCAAGCATGTGGGATTGGATATAAATACGGAAATGCTTAAAAATGTATCGCAATGGCACATATGGGATCAGGGCCCAGCTTCCCCAACCATTATCGTGTGAGAAGTTATATTTTTGACATAAATGGAAGAGATCCAGTTTAATTAAAACTGCAGAATTCAGCAACTTTATCATTACACTTGTATATCCCGTTGTTTGTCAGACGATTGCTAGAGGTTGCCAAAATCGTTTAGGAAGTTCCTGGGATTCCAACCCCTCTCTAAAAAGCGTTGTTGAACTCAACCTAAATTATCAAAAACTGTTAATATATGTAATGTATTTGTTATCAACAACTCCCAAAAATTGGGAATGACAAGGAATTGTATAAATACCTTCACCAAAAAAACGATACAAAGAGCTGGCATAGGTTAGGTTAGGTTAGGTAGACGTGGCTGTCAGCCAAAGCCAACACACTTAGACCAATGATAGGTCCATTGTGGTACCACACAGATCTGGGGATTACCCTCACTGCTCGTTGAACCAGTAGGAGCTTCTTATGAAGCGCGAAAGAACTCTAGCGCCAGTGCTGGCTAAGTCGCTTGTGTCATTGAACAAGAAGTCCCCTAGATGGAGATTTCTTCTATGGGAGAGCGCAGGACACGTGCAGAGAAGGTGAAGTACAGTCTCCTCCTCCTCCTCGTCCATGCAGCTTCTGCAGAAGTCATTTGAGCACACACCGAGTCTGGATGCGTGCCAGCCTATTAAGCAGTGACCTGTGATTACACCTATAGTGGAGCTAATATGCAGTCGGTTTAATGAGATTAGACACTTAGAGCGTCGCAGATCCAGCTTTGGCCAGATCCGCTTAGTCGCTAGACATGTATTGCTACTCGTCCACCTAAGGTTTGTTCTCTCGATTGCGGATAGCTTAAACAAGAGTTTACAAGTAGCGATTGGTATACCTAGGGAACCTTTATCAGGTAAAGGAGGTAATGTGGTTCCTTTTTTGGCGAGATCATCTGCCCTGCAGTTACCTGGAATGTCCCTATGCCCCGGCACCCAACAGAGGTGAATATTGAACTGCTCTGCCATCTCCGAAAGAGATGATCGGCAGTCTTGGGCTATGATGGAATTTGAAGAGACTGAGTCAAGGGACTTATTCGCGGCCTGACTATCCGAGAAGATACGGATATCCTTTGAGGATATGACATTCCTCTTCAGCCACGTCAGGGCTTCTTTTATCGCCAAAATTTCCGCCTGGAACACGCTACAGTAATCAGGAAGACGGAAAGAGAGGCTAAGATTTAGCTTTTCTGAGAAGACTTCACCACCTACCCCATCGCTAGTTTTTGATCCATCGGTGTAAAAGTGGATCGATTTATCATTCGCAAATGCATCATCATCCCAGAATGATCTGGAAGGAATGCTGATTTGGAAGTTTTTTCCGAACTGCAAACGGGGTATGGTGTAGTCTATGTTTCTGGGTAGAGACTTAAAGTAGTCTAGAATAATGGAGTGGCCAATATTGTTATTGGTCCATTGCGAGGTAGCTTTTAAGCGGACAGCGGAACATGCCGCTGTTTGCATGCTAAATATATCAAGGGGTATCAGGTGTAGCAGAATATCCAGAGCAGCGGAGGGGGTAGTTCGGAGTGCTCCGCTAATGCATAGACACGCTGAACGCTGGACTTTGCCCAGCTTGTCGCGGTTTATAGCTTTTTCTAGAGCAGTCCACCAGACAACCACCCCGTAAGTAAGAATTGGTCTTACCACCGATGTATATAGCCAGTGCGTAATGCGGGGTTGTATACCCCACTTGTTGCCAATGGCTTTTTTACAAGAGAAAAGTGCTACTGTAGCTTTCTTGACTCTTTCTTGTATATTGGGTTTCCAGCTTAACTGCCTATCGAAGATTAGACCCAAAAATTTTGCTTCGTCAGAAAAAG
Organism: Portevinia maculata; assembly: GCA_949715645.1. NCBI lineage: Eukaryota > Metazoa > Arthropoda > Insecta > Diptera > Syrphidae > Portevinia > Portevinia maculata. Next base: position 84,637,471 of record OX454527.1, read on the forward strand.
TTAAGTTTGTACCGCTAATAGAGGGAGGGTCAATGTATGGGATTTTATATTTCCTGGAAAAGAGGACAAACTCGGTTTTGTGGGGTTAACGCCCAGTCCGCACCGATTAGCCCTTCGCGTTAGCTTGTTAAGAGCGTTTTGCAGGAGTTCCTTTATGGTGTTGAGGTGTTTCCCAGAGACGGCAATAGCAACATCATCCGCATAGGCAATCACTCTGCAGCCCTCCCCTTCCAGGTTTATCAGTAGTTTGTTCACCACCAAGTTCCAGAGAAGGGGAGAAAGAACACCGCCTTGTGGCGTCTCTCGACTGACAGACCTCCTAGCAGATGTTACGCCCAGTTTTGAATTGATAATCCGACTATTTAGCAGTAGATTGATCAATTCACCAAGCGAGCTATCCACATTCAGTTCTACCAGTGCGTTTGCGATTGCAGATGTGTTAACGTTGTTAAAGGCGCCTTCTATGTCAAGGAAAGCAACCATGGTATACTCCTTGTGATGGAGGGAGTATTCGATTGTGCGTACTAAGGAATGAAGAGCGGTTTCCACCGTCTTTCCCTTACAGTACGCATGCTGAGCTGTAGACAGCAATTGCGGGTTTATGTGCATACGGAGGTGGATATCAATCAATCGCTCCAGCGTTTTGAGGAGGAATGAAGATAGACTAATAGGTCTGAGGTCCTTTGGACTGACATGGGAATATTTGCCAGCCTTGGGTATAAAAAACACTTTTACTTCTCTCCAAGCCCGGGGGATATGTACCAGATTTAGACAGCTTATCATGATCATCTCCAGCACAGGCAGGATGATATCCGCTGACATTTGTAGTTCGGCAGGTATTATGCCGTCTGGTCCTGCAGACTTGAAGGGTTTGAAGCTTTGTAGCGCCCAAGTCAGCTTGTCCCTAGTTATCAAACCGTGCTTGTGACCTGTTAAGGTTATAATTGCCGGTAATATTGGAGCTACCTGGAAAGTGAGTATCAAGTAGCAGATTGAGCGATTCTTCGCTAGATGTCGTCCAAGAGCCGTCTGCCTTCTTAAGGCAGCTAGGCATAGTAGGATTTGAAGCAAGGATTTTTCTTAGCCTAGATGCCTCAGAGGATTCTTCTATTTTTCCACAGAAGAGTCTCCATGACGTTCTTTTGGCTTTCCTTAATTCTTTTTTGTATAATTTGAGGGATTCCTTGTAGGAGTCCCATCCCAATCGTTTATAGCTTTTGAGTTTTTAGCAAGATTGAAGAGTCTCCTGCACTCCTTTCTAAGTGGTCCCAGCTCAGTGGACCACCACTGAGGCTTCTTTTTCCCCCTAGGTTGTACGAGGGGACACGATGCAGACATTGCTTCATTAAAGGCCAGAGTAAGCTCATCGACTTTATTGTCGAGCTCGTTGGAGTTACAGGGGGGACTTAAGAGTTCAGAGTTAACACGTTTGTTTAGAGTTTCTCTGTATAATGGCCAGTTGGTTTTCCGAGGATTGCGGAAGGAAGGTTGGCAGGGAGGATCAACGTTAAGGTTGAATAAAAGATATCGATGATCAGAGAACGAATGATCAGCCGATACTTTCCAACCCGTTATCATGTCGTTGAAGGTATCGGAGACAAGAGTAATATCAAGGACTTCTTGTCGGTTTTTGGTAATGAATGTGGGTTCATTACCTAGGTTACAGACAATGAGGTTAGTACTTAAAAGATATTCAAAAAGTGACTCACCTCTGTTGTTAATATCTGTGCTGCCCCATACGGTGTGATGAGCGTTAGCATCACAACCGATTATGAGTTCAGCTTTCTGCCACCTTGCTTCATCGACCAGCCTCTCTAGGTTATCACCAGGGAGAGGCCCCACGTGATCGTGGGCGAGATAAGCTGATGCCAACCAGAATGATCTGCTGCAGTATCCAGTCTAATAAATGTAACCCTTAATGCATACGAAGCCATATATGGCTTGGTTTTTTATTTTTTAAACAAAATATTTTTTTAAAGTTTTTTTAATAAAAATTGCTTAAGAATAGCGGACCAAAGCTAAAACAATCGATTTTTATTTTTTTCGCCTATCGGGGAAGATTAATGCAGTAGAGGGTTAAGCATTGTTGTTGAAAAACGGACTTTCAGAGAGTTGTAATGATATCTATTTTTGATTTTAGGGGGCTCGTCTGAAGGCTGGATCGGGAGTTGTCTTCTTCGATTGCTGATACTACCAGGCAATCGACGAACTACGCGACGACAAACCTGCTTGAGAGGGAACAACCATATTCAGAATAGCCGCCAGAGATGATGGAATGCTCTGGAAGTCCGTTTTTCAACAACAATGCTTAACCCTCTACTGCATGAATCTTCCCCGATAGGCGAAAAAAATAAAAATCGATTGTTTTAGCTTTCTTCCGCTATTTAAACAATTTTTATTAAAAAAAACTTTAAAAAAATATTTTGTTTAAAAAATAAAAAACCAAGCCATATATGGCTTCGTATGCATTAAGGGTTACATTTATTAACTGAAAATGAAAATATAAAGATTTTTCTTACTTCCATTTATTGGCACTTTAGATTGCTGAAAACAATGCTTCATATTCCATAACAATAAATAGCTTAAAACAAAATCAAAAGAATTCATAGCATAGAGGAAAAAAGTTGTAAATACAAAAATAAAAATAAAATTAAAGCTATTCGAAAGCATAAAATTAATAAAAATATAGCAAATATATCGAAATCGTAACTAAATCCAGATACCCCACTGAGAACTTGGTTTTTGTAACCCCACCGAGGCTTGGCTAGATTGTATTGCTTAAGTTCGTGGCGGCACTTAGTGGGTATTATTTGTTCATCCACCGCTAGGCACTCCTCCTTTGGAATTAGCAGCATACTATCTCTCAATTTTTCTAAAAGGGATCTCACCTTGAAAAGTTTGTCATATCCCTCCGTAACAAATGGCTTGAAATCGTTGTTATTGTTGAGATGAAGGAACCTTTTTATTGTTTCCCATCTATTACAATATGCCATCGTATTAAAAACACTCCGCTGGCTAACAGCTTTACCCCAGTGATGTCTCGATGAAGGCAATTGCACACAGGACTATGCCGATGAATTGCTCCATTTCGCTTTTCGTTATATTTGCAGGCTTATTAATGTTATCTTAAAGTGCTTTAATATTTGATTGCTCTACAATAAATTTAATCACATCATCCGTAAAAAAGAACGAACAAAAATCTGACGGTGTCTTCTATTTCTGGCAATTCAGTAACTCCCATAAATTTGAAGTTTTGTTCATCGTATGGGTTCAAGCCTCCTTTTTTCCAAAAAACTTTATTTTTCTTCAGACTAGTTTTCTTTCCTTTTTTTTTGCTTAGAGGTTGAGGCAACGCCGGCTTCATTTTCAAGTTCAGATTCTGTATCAGTTTCATCCACTGTAAGGCAGTCACTATCATAATTCGAAGGATTTAGTTGAGGTTCAAATTCCATACCAGAATCTGGTGCTAGATCGTCATCACTCATTGATCCATCCCCAGGAATGCAATTCACATGCAACGATTTACCATAAAATTGAGGAGGGTCCATTACTGAAGCAGAAAAAAACAATTATCAAATGAGGAGAAATTAGTTACAATAGAAAAAAACAACCAACAATGCATACGAAGCCATATATGGCGTTAGTAATAAAATCACTCATAGTCACAATAGTAACAATCAGAATTCAATACTATTCTCATTGTATATTTTTGTATTCACTTTACTTACCAATTAATCACAATAACTAGCACCTTAAATAGGAGTTTTTCTTGCACTTTCTTGAACGCACTCGATCGGTAGACTGAACTGCAAACATAACTATTCCTGTCGTCGCTGTTTGGCAGATACCTAGAAAATGTATCCTAGTGAGTTTTAGATAACACACACTAACGAATCGCGTTTCATCTTGTTGAATTTGAATTACAGGGGAACAAAAAATACGTCCCAAAAAAGCAAAACCATAAATGGCTTCGTATGCGGTAAAGGGTTAAGGGTTACCTCTTCATTTCAAATGACTAACCAATGGAAACAAAGATTGTACAAAGGCGTTAGGTTTAACTTTGATAATTACCATTCTAACAAGATGGTATCACACATCATCAAGACCGTTGAGCGCGTATTAGACGACCGCTTGCAAAAAATAGTTCGGCTTTCTGATGACCAGTGCAGTGGTCGCAGATAAATCACCCACAGATGCATTCTTAAGTATAGGTACGAGTATCATGATGAAAAACCATCGTGATTCCATAAAGCAATTGGTCTTAACCGGCGGTCCGTGAAAGTACCAGATGTGGTCCGCGAAGTCATCTTAAAATTATTAAATAAAAATGACAACGCACTTCACCACCTCGTTGTGTAACACTGCAGTACATAGCCCCCATCACACACAGCTAGTTTTCAACGCCGAATTAAGCGCGGCGCTTTATAAAATAACAGGTTATTTCCTGACGCTGCGCTTTAACTACATTTGAATTGTTTTTGTTGTTTCTATAATAGAAAAATTAATTTAACATTAATTCTGCTTTTTGGAATCGCAGGCGATTATAACGCGGCGTTAAAAAATCCTCAATGCCTGGTAAAATAATCTCACCACGGTGCACACTGGTCGATTTAGTACATCATAGCTGGTTATAAAAAAATACGATTTTAATTTTTTTTTACCGTTAAGTAGTTTTCAACTAAGTTTGAAAAACAAATTTGTCCCAATCTCGAATTTCAAACGGTACAGATCAGTGATGGAAATCGACTTTTTTCGATTGTACTGAACGCTGAAACAAAATTGTACTGAAAAAGACCAAATTGTACTGGGCTCTTATGGATTAATGTAAACAAACACACAAATTCAAAAATAAAATTTATTTATTAGAACAAAAACAAAAAAAAAATCATTTATTATAAATAAATATTATAAATATAGAATTTTTTTTCATTATACGCCCATGTTTTTCACAACAAACCAGCTGTTTTGGCACTTAGTGAAACCCAGGTTAGCGTTGGCTCTGATTTAACAGAGTTTAGTACAACTTAGTGCCTTTATTCTTTGCCCATCGCGGTATCGCCGTTTATATACGTAGTGACGTAGCCTACCAACTTCAGCCTCAATATGGCCAATGTGCCAACCCAGAATTTAATTTCATTTGGCTAAAACTCCATGTCCGTAGGCAATTAATACACTACTGTTTTATTTACAGAAGCCCCAACTTGGACAGACATTCAACTTATAATGAGTTTGATGCCCTGTCTGATTCTATTACAAGAATTGTAACCCTTCATCCTCGCTCTGAAATCGTTATTGCGGGCGATTTCAATATACACAATTCAAGCTGGCTTCGAAATTCTGGTCAGACAACACCCGAAGGAAGGTACGTCGAGATCTTTGCTGAGGTAAATAACCTGACTCAGCTTGTAAATGAGCCGACACGAATACCGGACATTAGCAGCCAAACTGCCAACACATTAGACTTGTTTCTTACCTCTCACCCTGATAAATACACTTTGAACGTATTATCGCCTCTAGGTTCGTCAGACCATTGCATCATATCAGCAAATTTCTCGTACTCCAACCACATAGTTAAAGAACAAACTCCTAAAAGAACCGTATGGCAGTACGAGAAAGCCAATTGGGAAAAATTAAACGGTTTCTTTAAGAGTTTTAACTGGTCGCTGTGCTTCCTCGACAGCGACGTGGATGCTGCTGCTGATATGGTCACAAACATAATTCACCTGGGTATGAAGACTTTTATCCCTAACAGGATTAAAAGTATCAAACCCAAGGTTAACGCGTGGTGTGACTCGAGCTGCAAAGAGGCTATCAGGTTAAAAGAGGTAAGTTTTCGGCTATTCAAAGCCAATGGGTTGGCCGTAAAAGCCGTAAAAAGTTTAAACGAGCCAGAAATGACTGCAATGCCCACATTAATCGTGTCAAATTCTCCTATGACCAAAAGTTGAGGCAAAAAATACTACAAAGTCCCACTGGTAGTAAAAACTTTTGGTCATTTGTTAAAAACATCAAGAATTCGGCCTCGTCATCTATCCCGACACTCATTTACAACGACATTCCAGCTGCCAGCTTTACAGATAAGGCCAATCTGCTTGCTGCTCACTTTGCAGTCAGCTCAACGCTCCCAGATTGTGCTTTGTCTCCCCCTGTACTCGAGCGCGTAGAATTCTCTATGGGACCAATCCACTTTCGCACTCGTACAGTGGCTAGAGTACTTCAAGATCTTGACGTTCACAAATCCGCTGGTCCAGATGGTATTTCCCCTATCGTTCTGAAGAGGTGTTCTTCTTCGCTGGCAAAACCATTGCGTAAGCTTTTCCATCTGTCCTATTCTTCAGGACTCTTCCCGGGAAGATGGAAAACAGCATTTGTCCAGCCTGTACCAAAAAAAGGCGAATCTTCTTCTCCCTCCTCCTACCGACCGATTGCACTTACGTCCCTTCTTTCTAAGGTCATGGAAACGCTGATAAACCATCAGCTAATGAAATATCTTGAATCGCGAAAACTTCTTAATGACCGGCAGTATGGTTTTCGCAGCAACAGGTCCACTGGTGATTTGATGACATTTCTAACCGAAAAGTGGAACCAATCTCTTCACCAAGGTGGTGAAAGTAAGATCGTTGCGCTTGATATTTCAAAAGCATTTGACAGAGTTTGGCACCAAGCTCTCTTGTCGAAAATGCGTGCATTTGGAATCGATGATACTCTTCTTCAATGGATTAGAAATTACCTTTTGGACCGTTCAATTCAAGTTGTTTTGGACGGCTTCAAGTCTGCAACTCACCAAATAAATGCTGGTGTCCCCCAAGGCTCTGTTCTGTCCCCGACTCTCTTTCTCATTTTTATAAATGATCTACTGTCTGTTACTTCTGATCCAATCCATTCCTTTGCTGATGGCAGTACCCTCAGCTTCTCATATTCGTTTCTTCGGTCACGCCCCTCATCTTCGGGTGTGGAACTGGAACGGCAACGTATGTTAAGCTCATTAAATTCCGATCTTAACAGCATAACTCAGTGGGGTAAAACCAATAGAGTGGAATTTAATGCTTCCAAAACTCAATGCTGTCTCCTGTCATTAAAGCAAAACCCACACACAATGCCATTATCTATGAATGGCACTTACATCGCTGAAACCGAAAGACTTTCCATTCTCGGTATGTGTGTTAATGACAACCTTCGTTGGAATGACCACATATTCGATGTCGCCAAGAACGCCGCGAAATGTCTAGGCTTTCTTAAGCGTTGTAAGAAATATTTCACCCCTTCTGATCTGGCTACAATTTATAAGGCGTTTATTCGCCCGAAACTCGAGTACAACGCTCATATCTGGTCCGGTGCACCAATAACTTATTTGGAGCTACTTGACAGGATCCAAAAACGCGCGATAAAACTCATTGGCGACCGAGACATCGCGAGATCGATTGACTCTCTTAGTCATCGTCGTAATGTCTCCTGCCTGTCGTTATTTTATCGTTATTTCCACCATAAGTGCTCAAACGAAATAGCCAGTTGCATTCCTCCCCTTGAACATTTCAACCGCAATACCCGCCATGCAAGGAATGTTCATCAGTTCACCCTCAAGCCTGTATTCGGACGTACAGTGAAGTACAAAGAGTCTTTCCTCAGCCGTACAACACGAATGTGGAATGTTCCACGCTCAGTTTTTCCTTTACATTATAACCTACAAACATTCAAAACCAACGTGCATCGGCATCTCTCCTTTTCCTCTCACCCTAATTTCCTTAACGCACGTGCTGTGTAGCTAATACATTATAAGGGTCCCAACAAATCCCTTTAGTGCGCGCTAATTATAAAAAAAAAAAAAAATTGAGGTAAAAAAAAGCTTAATAAATAACGGAAGGATCTCCGTAACACAGTTAGGTAGGATCATTAATCAACATTATATGAGTTTTACTCTAATCTAAGAGTTCTTCTTTTTGAAGAGGGTTGTTTATAACATTTTTATTTAAAAGATCTTTATTAATTTTAAAACTGTGACAACATTCATTCTTTATAAGATTTTTGGATTCTATAAGTGCAGAACACGTTGGAACTTGTAACCGATTTCTTAATTTAGATTTAATTAATTATTAGATTTTGATACGAAAAAATTCTTTCAACGTTTGCTGACGAATGAGTAACATAAAAGGCACCCTGAACAATTCGATGAATATTTTGAAACATAAACTCATTGCATTCATTTTTTAAAAGGCCAATTTTTGACCAAAATTCTGATATGGAAAGATTTCTCAGTTGTTTTATATATTCACAGTCAGCTAGAGCTCTATATTCGTTGTTTACAACTTCAATGTTTTTATGTTCATTAGGAAAAAACTTTAATACAAATTGAACAATAAAGTTAACTTGACCATCCAGCACTGCACTTTGTGAGAAATTTTGAAGTGCGTTTAAGAAAACGTCATCGAAATCCAATCTTCTTCTTTTGTTTTTAACTAAAATATGTAATATGTATCTCTTAGTAATGTAAGATTATGTAAACTACCTTTCCATTATTGCACAGAATTATCCTCGACTCGACACCAAAGCAAAACACCAGAACCACGGCAGACGAACGCAACAACCGACAAGTTTCCGTCTTTCGTCTTTCGAATGACGTTCAGATGTCAGTATTTAAAATCAAATGGGCGCATTCATTTCATGTAGGGTAGATTTTGAGATTGGGTAATTGGGCTTTGGGAATGTTCGCATCGCACATACATTTTTTTTAGTCAAGGGAGATAAGAGAAAATCAACTGAAGGAATAGTATATATCAATTTTAACAGACTATTCAAAATTGTACTGAGATAGGCAAAGATGTACTTGCGTAGTGAGAAAATCAAATTGTACTGAATTCAGTACAATAGTAAGCCTTTTTCCAACACTGGTACAGATGAATCTATAATCCGCAATAATGTTGCAACTTAACCTCAGTTTGTTCTTTTCTTTGTCAGTTGAGAATTTGCATCGCTCCTGTAAGTGCACGCTTTTATCAACTTTAAGGGAAAATTAAATAAAAACCAAATATGTCCACAAAATCCTCATTGTAAGTATATATAGAAAAACAAGTGGTCAATAATTATGAACATTTCATTGAAAAAACTCCGATATTGTCCGAAGGCGACAATTATTTTTCCCATCAAGGATCAATCTTACAGGTAAACTTTATGTAAAAATTACGTGCCACATTGTGCCATAAACTATTTTCTTTTCCATTTTAAACGTAGCAATGCTTTTCTAAAGGAGAGGACCCTTTATTACAAGAAGAGAAATATTTCATCCCATACTTTTTAAGAAAGATGTCACGAATGTTCTAAAGCATTAGAATTATAAGTAAATAAATTTGGTACCAAAAGAATTAAAAAAACTCTAGTTTAAAATTTGAGTCCAGCTAATGACCACAAATCGACCAGTGTGGGCGTTAGGAACGCGTTCTCTGTGGCAAAGCTTTAAGTTTGTTTGAAAGTAATAAGTCGGACGGTGCTCGTGTTCCTGCTATGCTCGGTTCCCACTCTGGTTTTGGATCTTTGATTTAAAAATACATTGGGAACGAATACAGTCCGTTGAATACGCTATTCCTATTCTAATTAGGTGAATTGTCAAGAGCGATCTACATACATATTTTGTTATACAGCATTTAAAGAATTTTATTGAAAAAACAAAGACTTGGTCTACCATGCCTCTTAAAAGTGGGCATGGCAGAAAACATTCTACACTACGCTTTAACTGAATAAGCACAAACATTTCTTAAGCCACATTGCCCATTTTTTCAAAACCCTGTGACGTAATATATCATTTGATGATGCTAACTGTTTGCTTATGATGTTGAGAAAATAAATCGGGAAGAATAATTGAAAAAGTACCGCTATTTTTTCCCTGGTTCTCTTGCAAAGCATTCAATATGGAAAAATTCAGTTTTATTTTGCGTCAACTGAATAGACACAAATATTGAAATTGGAAATAAAAGTAGTTGGGATTAAATGAAAAAAGTTTTTCTTAAAATAGTTTTTTGTTGGTTAATTTTAGTAGTGGGTACTGCCGCCTTTATTCGTAATAGTTTCGTAAATTCGATCCGGCATGGAATCGAACAGCCTCTTTATGTAGTCCAGCGAAATTTCCCTTCAGGCAAATTTAATGACTGCAATAAGGGATTCTCTGTACTCAAACTGACGGCCAGACTCATAAACTTTTCGTACTAACCATCCCCAAACGTTTTCTATAAGGTTCAGGTCCGGTGAGTATGACGTCCATTGAAGCAATTCCACATTCCGCTCCTCTTTTCAATTTTTTACTATGCGCGCGGTGTGGATGGGGGCGTTGTCCTGCTGAAAAGTCCAGTTTATGGGTCCAAAAATGCCTGAAAATTTAGGGAAATTATTTTCCGAGTTTCCTTTACAACTAAATGCAGTCATTTTTGAGGTTTGGAACTCAAGCTCAACAGTGCCATAGTAGCTAACTGCTCAACATATCATAAGACCACCTTCTCGACTATGATACTCACATCGTGGAAGTAATAATTAAACCCATTATTGCCATCAAAATTAAACTTCTTCTCATCCGCAAAAACTACGTGATGTCATTCATTTTTAAAACTCATATGCAGTCAAGAGAATTCTAAGCGCATACACTTCCGTTTCTCGTTAAGTGGTGGTTTCTCTTGAATTTTCATCCGTTTTAGATGTTTGGTACTATTGGTAACCCTTCGCACTATTGAAACGCTTGCAGTAACACTGGCTTTCTGCTTAATTTTAGCCACAGATTCGCAGGAATTGGAAGCTCATCTTAAAATTGCTCTTCGATCAACTGCTGTTGTTGCCGTATTTTGATCTCCTTTCATGTTTTTTTCGTACGAATCTTTGCTTCTTAAATAAGAATATACCACACTAAAACTTCGTCCAATTTCGTCAGCTATAGAACGCCCGGTTAGTCCGTGTTCTTTTGGTAAATCGATTTTAGCTCTTTCAACACTATTTAGAAATTTTGAACTACCCATTTTTCTTTGAAATACAATTAATCAAATAAAATTCACTTTAAGTACTTCAACTGTTGATCTAATGTACAAATCTCCATAGAATACTCATAAGCAGTGAAAATAATGACCTTGTGTCTATTCAGTTGACGCAAAATAAAACTGCATTTTTTCGTATTGAATGCTTTGCAAGAGAGCCAGCGAAAAAATAGCGTACTTTTTAAGTTATTCTTTCTCATTTATTTTCTCAACATCATAAGAAAACAGTTAGCATCATCAAATGATATATTGCGGCAAAAGGTTTTGAAAAAGTGGACAACGAATGTTAACAAATTGTTGTGCTTATTCAGTTGAAGTAAAGTGTATAAAGGAATTGTTCAAAACGACTTTATCTATGTACATACTTTGCAAAGAATAGGACTTTCATTTACAAAGATTTCTTCAATTAAACGGTTTATTTTAAAAATTCTTAAGCACGATTAGAGAGAATGTGGTTCAAATTTCAGCTTTCCACCTCGAGTTCTAAGGCCTCTTTTTTGCCGACGGACGGACGGGCAATTACACAAACTACGATGTTACAAACTACGAGTCAACATTTATATACCCTTAGAATAGGGTATACAAAAGAACCCATCGGCAATAATTTAATAAAAATAACGATTGAATACAAAAATAGACCAGCACCACCAAGAAGGAGTCAGATGATCTGCGGTGGCAATCCCTGGTCGTGAAACAATGCTGCAGTTCCAGCCCCTCTTTATGTGGTAGCAATCACAAGTTGTTATTGTCCATTCATTCTTTAAAAAAACTATTTCTTCCCTAAAACTCGAGTAAATGCTTTGCGTTACCTAACTTTATTTTCAACGTTTGTGAGCAGGGGTTCCCGGTGCTTGGGTAATCGAAATAAACATCGAAACCGTTTGGATGCCATTGCCGACATGGCTTTGAGTAGCACTGAACCAGTAATTCAGCTGTTGAATAACAATATGCAATCACAGAAAACACACTAAAATAATAAGGTTATCACGTATGAGAGAATCTGTTTCCATTCACCAATTCGATTTACATTGCTGACAAGGGAGATAATTAGATAACAATTTGTTCACTACAAGCCTGAATATAATTCAGTTAAATCTTCGCAATTATATAATACTCTTGTTTGTCAATTAAATTTGAAACCTGTTTTCTATTAAAGAACGCTCTTATAATACTTTCTATTAATACTTTATATTAAAACAGTTGGTGGTCCATGGCAAGATAAAAATTAAACCAAATGGTCCCTCATCACTTAAAGGGATAGAACCACTGCCTTAACCCTTAATTGCATACCGTACCATATATGGTACATATCTTTAATCATACGGTAATCTAGTAAATTAAACTGAAGCGTGCGATTGTACGCTTAAAATCGTAACAGACAAAATTATCGTTCATATAAATACCGTTTTAGCTCACTTGCGATTTGTTTCACTTGTCAGTAAGCTGCCGAAGTGGTGGAATGCACTTTTTACATGTAATTTCTTAAGTAAGTTTCAATAGTGAAAAAAAAAATATCGCATTTATTATTCCTGTGGAAATAAGTATTGATTAGTACATTGTGCTTTGTTTTAGCTAAATAAAAAGAATCTTCATCAAATTTGATATTTCTGAATAGTTTTTTTTTCTGTTTTTGGAGGTACCATATATGGTACACCAAGAAAAGAGGTACAACGCTGATGAGGTGGCGGATATGATTTGTAATACTGGCGATTTTGAAATGTCAGGCATACCTAACAATGGTGATTTTGTCTGATGATGAAAAGGAATGGGAAGATGACGGATTGGATGATTTGATGAAAATCAAATATCGCAACGCGTGAGAAATCGGGCCGAAACCATATCGGGCGTATTTCTCAACAATGAGAAGCTGCCACCGGAAATGCTCTCAGTGATTAGAATGACAAGTTGGGCCACGTAAGCGAAGAATGCTGTAGGTATAAGGGTTGTGTTATTGACATAACTTCCAATGATTTTGAGAGAGCTCGTTGAAAAAAAAGGAAACTTATAGTTGTACGAAGAGCAAATCACTTTTCTTGGGAGCTCTAAATTGGAACCAGAGATAACAGATGCTTACGCAACTGCGCAAATAAACCAAAGATATGGGGATTCAAATTCTTCGCCATTTGCGATACAAACGGTTTCATGTACAAGTTTGAAATTTACACTGGAGAAGCCCATCGTTTATGGCCAGGAGAACCTGATTTGAAGGCGTCTGCTAATATTGTAGTACGTATGAAACGTGAAGTTCCCCGTATTTAAAATTACATAGTTTATATGGATAACTTTTTCACATCCATACCATTACTGATTTATCAGCGGACCGTAGGCATTAACAGCATTGGAACGATAAATCGTAATCGAATAACAACTTGTAAACTTTCTGACACAAAGATCATGATGCAATTGAATAGAGGCGTTTCGGCGGAGTTCACAACAGATATTCAAGGTGTGGAGTTGACAACAATATCTTGGAAATATAAAAAGGTCGTTAACCTTGGGTCCACTTTCGTTGGCATGAAACCATTGCTAGCGGAACATAGTGTTGCTGTCGACGTCTCTACTGTTGAACGATGGGATAAGAAGCACCACGAAGTAATCAGGATTCCCTGTCCTCAAATAATAAAAGGATACAATCTGCACATGGGCGGTGTAGACCTTATGGATTCTTCTTTGGGTCGCCTTAAGATTGGATTAAAAAGCCGAAAATGGTACATCAGAATGTTCTACCATTTACTTGATATTTGCATGGTAAATGCATGGTTACTTTTGAAAAGAGCAAACCCTTCAAATTTGAAAAGAAGTTCCGTTTGGAGGTATACTACGTGCTGAAAAATATGACAGAAAAGAGAAAGAAAGCTAGTCGACCAGACGTACCTTTGTCAGTCCCGCAAGGCCAAACCGAACATCAGCCGCCTAATGATTTGCGACATGATGGTAACCTGCCAATTATTGATGGACGAGCTCGGTGCAAAAATTCGAAATGTGGTGGTGAAGGCAAGCAAGTGAACAACCGTTCCATTTATGCGCAAAGTGTAATGTTTATCTATGGTTGAACGATAAACGCAATTATCAATTATCACACTAAGACTGAATAATTATAATTATAATTACACTAAAAACGTCTCATATTATTATTTTACTTCATTTTTCATTCATTCATTCGTTTTCATAAATATTTTCTTAATTAATTAATTAAAAATAAAACATAATTTTAACGCATAATTTTAGTTTTGTGTTTTTCTAAATATGTATAGAAGTATAGTGCATGCATAGTGTACCATATTTGGTACACATCGCAAATGGTCCGTATTCCTCTTTTCCAGGAAAATGGTGCATTTTCCAGAAAAAATAATGAGCAATTCGTGTTTATTGAGTGGTTTTACATTAAGTTAGCCTGGTCACCATACTGGGGGCCGACCTCATGCATTTAAGGGTTATATGATTGGTATAGTGTGTTTTCTGATTTTGACAGGCCTTTGATAGACAATAAAGAAATCTGTTGAGGGTGGTAGCTAGAACAATGGGGAGGCCCAGAAAACTACTTACAGAATATTATTAACATATATGAGAGAGCAAAGACAAGAGTGAGATGCCCCGCTGAAGTCACTGAGCAAAGCGTGTAGACAAGATCATACGTCCCTTGATATTTGTTACAGTCCTTGATTTTGTGCTTAAAGGAAACGTGAAGGACTTCAAACTGCATCAATTATTCTTTGCCGATCATGCATCCTCAACAAGCTTACAAAATGGACAAATCGCTGTGGACTGGGGGTTAACCCTCACAAAACCGAACTTGTCCTCTTTTTCAGGAAATATAAAATCCCTCATATTGACCCTCCCTCCATTAACGGTACAAGCTTAAACTTTTCCGATGAAGCTAAATTCTTGGGTCTAATCTTCGATAGGAAGTTAAGCTGGAAGCCCAATTTACAAAAAAGAGTCAAGAAAGCTACATTAGCACTTTTCTCTTGCAAAAAAGCCATCGGCAATAAGTGGGGCCTACAGCCCCGTATATCTCACTGGCTATACGTATCGGTAGTGAGACCGATTCTGACATACGGGGTGGTTGTCTGGTAGACTGCTCTGGATAAAGCGATAAACGCTAATAAGCTGAGCAAGGTTCAACGTACATCTTCTCTGTGCATCAGCGGAGCACTCCGAATGACTCCCTCTGCTGCATTGGACATTTTACTTCATCTGACTCCCCTCGATATTTTTAGCAGGCAAATGGCTGCCTGTTCCGCGGTCCGCTTAAAAGCTACCTTACAGAGGATCAATGCGAATATTGGCCACTCTATCATTCTGGACTCACTTGGGTGTCTACCAAGGAAAATTGACAACACCATACCCCAATTACAGTTCGAGAAGAATCTCCAAATCACTTTCCCCACCAGATCATTCTGGGAGGATGTTGTATTCATGGAAGATGAATCGATCCACTTCTACACCGACGGATAAAAAACTAGTGCTGGGGTAGGTGGGTGTGTTTTCTCAGAAAGACTGAATATTAGTCTCTCTTTCCGTCTTCCTGATCATTGCAGCGTGTTCCAGGCGGAAATCATGGCGATTTAGGAAGTCTTGTCGTGGCTGAAGAGAAATGTGATATCTACTAAGGATATCCGTATATTCTCGGACAGTCAAGCCGCGCTAAATTCCCTGTACTCAGTCTCTTCAAACTCCATCCGCCGTTCATCTCTTGAGAAGATGGTAGAGCAGTTCAATATTCACCTGTGTTGGGTGCCGGGGCATGGAGACATCCCAGGGAATTGTAGGGCAGATGAACTCGCCAAAAAAGAAACCGCATTACCTCTTTTACCTGATAAAGGTTCTCTAGGTATACATATCGCTACTTGTAAGGTTATCCTTAAGATATACGTGTCTAGCGACCACCTGGTGTTATTGCATGTATATCCTCCAGGATCCCGAAACGTGCAAATCCTTGCTATTGATAATTGCTTGATCATCATTTTATGACACCGGTGATTTCCAGTGTCAACCCACAGATTTGCCTGCACACTGTGGAAGAGTTTCAATATAGTAAATGTTTCGCCAGGCGCACCTGAATATTTTAATTACATAGAAGTGATTTCTCCTCTTAGTCACCTTTTACGACAAGCGTTGCCTTTTGGGGCGCTACAGTGATATTATTAACCATTTCCAACACGAAAAACAATACTGCACATACTGGCTCACGAATCGTGCTACAAAGACAAAATTTAATAACTTTTTCTGTGTGAGTAATCGGCTTATTTTTATTTTCATTTGGCAGGTTACTATTTAGATTTATTAAAATCAATGCTTTGGGATACCGAAAAGAGGATTTGGATAGTGAAGCGGTACCAAACTTTGCTGCCCTTATTGCCGTCCAAAGGGAATTTAGGCGGGAGTTTAGCGGCACTCCCACAAGTAGATGGACAATTATAAGGCTGGTAAACATGTTTGCCGAATCTGGAAGCATTGCACGAAGACCATACCATCGAGATCCCTATGCTCGGGGTCAAGACACAATCGTGGCTGTTGCATCGTCAATTCAGTCAAATCCAAGCGATAATTCATGATGAATTAAACTTGTTTCCGTACAAAGTCCAAATTGCAAGCAACCCTCTGGATTTGACTATTCGCCTGAAATTTTGCCAAAAATATATTGAAATGACCGAAGAAGACGACAGCTTAATAAAGTGCTTGTTTATGTCGGATGAGGACCATTTTGATTTAAACGCAAAGTAAATATGCAAAATTGCCTTATATGGATTGAGTCAAATCCAGAAATACTCCATCACCGGTTATGGCGGAGCTCCAACGAAAATTCCCAAACAAAAATACTCCACTTTCCGCTGGCCCCCAAGGTCACCTGACCTGACTGCACCAGACTTTTTTTTATGGGGTGTACAAAACGAAACCAAGGAATTTTACTGCATTAAAACAATAATTGACGCGATACCGACTTCAACCCTTCAGGCCGCAATGAATAATTTGCTGATCAGGTGTCGCATATGCGTGGATGAGCATGGAGGTAATTTACGGTATATCATCTTCAAAAATAATTAATTATACAAAATAAAATTGAATTTTCTATACAATAAAAACAATTAAATACATTGATTGAAAAAAAAATTTATTTGAATTTCTTATTGTAGCACAATAGCTGCGCCACCCTGTGCATGAAAAAGAACTATCAAAAATGGCGAGAAGGTTTGAAAGTTTTGCTTATTGAAGGTCTGAAAGTATGAAAGTGTAACCTTTTGGAGTTTGGAAAACGAAAGTCAATGTTGTGCTGATGTCATGCGATAGAACTATTCTATCTGGAAGATGCAGGGTTGGTTGTCATAATGATTCTTTCCACCTGGATTGAGACAAAGACCACTGGTTAAAGCAGGGACACAAATTACACAAACCAAATAAAAGCGTCTGTAGCACAAGTTGAGCGAATTACTTAAAGTATTCATGAATGATTTGGCCACATGGAATAATGACCACTTATCTCCAACATATTGGTTAAACATGTCTCAATACAAAGAGCTTATGTCAATTCGAAAGGAGGTATTTTTATAACGCGCAATAAAATTGAAGGTCAAACCTCTTGTACCTCCTATTATATATTTTTCTTTTTTCTTTTTGCATTTGGCATATTCACACATATACAAATGTACTTTTACCTTGAACTTGATCGAATGAAGGGAACAGAGAAAGAGAGAGAGATTCTGAATACGGAATTTCAACTGATGTTAGCCTGAATCACGAACGCAAAACCTTGAATGGGCTTAAAATATTAATGAATAAAAATGTCTTCTCATGTCGAAGGACCAAACGATTCCACTTAATAAGTAGGATACACCCTTAAAATGCAACCAATAAGGAATTCATTGGATAAATCATCACGTATCAGCATTTTCTCTCTTCTATTTCGGGTTGGGGGATATTCTCGAATGTCCTGCACCTGGTTATACAATAAATTCACCTCAGGGCTAATGCATGAATATAAACAAACCTGTTGTAACACGACTCAAATATCAATTTCGATTTAAGGCAAAGTTTCCCTGAAAGATTTACCAAGGGGCAAATCGGCCCACACACTTTCAAGTCCGCGCTATAAATTCACACGCAATATGGCCCCCGTTAAGGAGGGTTCGCCACTTGTTTTAGCTTTAATTACTCCACAGGGTAAAATCCTGGCCAGACAAAATAATTATTACTCGTATGACATGTATTTGTGTATACCTATGTTTGCTATAGTGTTTGGTTACATTAGTGTGCGGTGTGCGATGGGGGATGGGCGTTGCCACTCTGGCGTCAAAAATCGAACATTGCACTTTTAAGTCATGCAAAGTGGGGGCTGCACACAAAGGGCGTTGTTCTCGTCCTAATCCAGGAACGAAAGCCTTATTGTTAGATTTGTGAAAGGTATGTTTGTTTTGAATACATTTCATTATCCTACTGCAGTGTGAAAGGGAAAATGAGAGCAGTGACTCGACACCGAATAAGGACACACAGAGGAAATTCAATTATAACTACAAAAACGGCTGGTAGGTCATAACCTCAACATATTGCTGTATTCTATAGGCAGGCACATTTGTTGTGGTATATTATTCACATCAGAAAGCACTACCATATGGCCGAAGGACGAATCCCATCACCCAGTGCAATTAAAAATATTTAAATTGTAACCATTGCATTTTTCCAATCTACCCACCTTCCATTTAAGGAACGAAACGAATGAAAATTATAACAACCCTTTTAGTATTATATACCACCCTTGGGAAGATAATTTGCTGTTATTGCTTAAGACAGTGTGTTGTTTTGTAAGAAAAATGGATTAAATGCGTGGTGAAGTGCTGGGGGCATTTTTCTTCGAATTCCCATTAACCAAACCGAAAATTCCATAACCCTTCTCTTTTTCCCCTTTTTATTTCCCGCAAAAGAAAAATAATTTTACATTAAGTAAATATATGGATTTCTTAATTTTTATTTAAGTATCGAAATAAGATAAATAGATAATTATGAAATTAGTGATAACCATTTATGTATAGTCAACTATATTAGTCTGACTATATATGTTTCGAAATTGTTTCAATGTTTGATAATATGATTAACCTTTTTTCTTTCAATTGGCGTTTCACCCAGATGTGGTGGTGTAGGATAATCAGTGGATTCCCACAAACACATCCAAACCAATTAGCAATTTATACTCGATATGTAATAATAATAATGATACGAGTATTTAGTTAGGGTATATTACACTGCGACCTATTGGCCTATTGTGTCCCCTGCTTGTGCCTCGGAGAGGTTCATGCCCTCTTTCAGAGCACCCTCTAGATACTTCTTTTGTGAAGCGTATCAAGGTATTGCTCTGATTTATCCTTGGCAGGTCACATTACATCGAGCACAGCGTCCAGTCCAGTTTCTTTGATGAATCTGAGAATGAGCTGTGGGTCCATGGTTTGTATGTCCTTGTCTGTTATTTGGTGCCTGCCCAAATATCTCATCCTTTTGTGGGCAAGTGCCCAACAGGATTCCAGTATGTGGTCTGGAGTTTCGGCGGTTTCACTGCAGAATCTGCAGAGCCCGTCCTCAGTTATACCCATCTTCCTCAGGTGCTCCTTGAGTCTGCAGTGCCCCGTGAGGAGGCCTGTTAGCATCTTGAATCTCTTTTGGTTATAACTTCCTAAGAGTTTCTTTGCTTGCCTCAGGCCTTGGAGGTTGAGAAAGGTGTTGGCCCTTGTTTCTTCCTCCAGTCTCCTGAACTCATCGCGAAGAGTGTGTTCTCCTATTCCGCAGAACGGTTCAGGTCCTATGAAGGGTTCCTCTGCCCCTTTTCTTGTCAGAGAGTCCGCTGCCTCATTGCCAGTAATGCCAACATGGCCAGGTACCCCAGATGGTAATTCTGTTATTCTTGCCTAGTTTATTCAGTCCGTGTAGGCATTCCCTAACGAGTATTGACTTGATGACGTAGGCGTCAAGAGCCTTTATGGCTGCTTGGCTGTCAGACATTATTGCTATGTTGCAATTTCTGTTGTTTTTCTCGAGGTTGATTCGAACGCACCGGTCTATGGCACATATTTCTGCCTGGAAGATGCTGGTACATTTGTCCATGGATTCGTAGTACTGAGTTCCTGGCCCTAACACTCCTGCATCAGTTCCCTCGTCGGCCCTCGAGCCGTCTGTGTACGACTTTGTTGTGTGGTTGCTCAGTCGATAAGTTGCGGATTCATTGCTCCAGTTTTCTTTATTGCTGAGCTTTATCTGAAAATTCTTCTCGAAGTTGAATTTCCTGATGCTATCATCCCTAGGTATGGCAAGAAGTGGGAGTTTTTTGAGTAAGTCATTGTGTTCTTTCGAACCGATGCATTTCCCTCCTTTGCCATCCTTAGGATTGTTTTGTCTGCCACGTTCATTACCATGATTTGTAGAGGGGTTAATTCCAATAACACCTTCATGACTGCGGTTTGGCAGCTACGCATTGCTGCGGTAATGCAGAGGCACGCCAGTCTTTGCACATTGCTGAGTGTCTCTCTTGTTGTGGCTGGACTGGTTCGATTCGCTCATGCTACCGCTCCGTATGTGATCATTGGTCTCACAATTGCAATGTACATCCATCGCAGGATGTTTGGGCTGCATCCCCATGCCTTACCCGCCAGGCTCCTATATATCATGAGAGCGCAGGTGGCCTTTTTGTATATCTCCTCTGTATGTTATCTAGATGAAGTCCTAGATACTTTACTTCTTTGCCTGGTATATGACACTGATAGGCTAATGTCCTTAAGTCTTTGAAGTTGTCTTTTCCTTGTGAATGGTACTATCGTTGTTTTCGCCGGATTGATGTTGAGTCCGACAGTATGGCACCATTCCTTGGTTACTTTAAGCCCCCTTTGTATGATGTCACCAAGGGTTTCTTCAAATTTACCCCTGGCAATCAATACAATGTCATCGGCGTACGCCTGACAGTTGATGCCAAGGTTGGTTAATTTTTCCAGCAGTTCGTCTACAACTAGGCTCCACATTGAGTGTGATAGTACCCCTCCTTGTGGACATCCTCTTGTTGTGTTCACTTGATGGTTCCAGATGGTGTTTGAGTCTCTGCTGATCTAATGCTCAGCTGCTCACACATCCAGGTGGATACTCTACTGTTAACTCCTTTCCTATCCAGGGATCGTTATGTAACGAGTCTATATAAATCTATTCTTTTAGTTAACCGGTTTTTTACTTAAATGGGTTTTAGTAGAGTAGTATAAGTCTTGATAAGTTGTTTTGTTTCAGTTAAAGGATTTTTTCCAGAAAAGCATTGTTCGGAGTTGACTGTATTTCCCTAGTAAATTCTTTTCTTTTTATAAAAAAAACATAGAGAAAGGCTACTTGGGTGAACGGTTGGATACCCTATTACTATTCCTATTACTCATAAAGTGGGCGCTGCCGACTATCGAGACTGTAAGTGAGCCAAGACAAACAACTCGGCGTAGCTGGTATATTGCGAAGGCTGTGGTAACGGACGAGGCGACTACCTTTTTGCGTCTTTTGGCAGCTTCAAGACACCTGGCACGGACGGAATACACCCAGCGATGCTGCAACAAGGTGCAAACCAGTTGCTACCGACTATGAAGAGAATCTTCAACGCTGTCGTGACTACTCACTCGCCAAGAGCTTCAGACCAATCAGTCTGACTTCATTCTTGCTGAAAAGGATGGAAAGGCTGGTCGAATAAGTTATAAGTTCACAATTGGTTTTGAGACTTTGTCCATTATGAGCTTTTGGACCAGTGGAGTTATGACCCTACACCGACGCAATTTTCGGTTTTATCATTTTTCATTTTTCATTAAGAAAACTTAAATAAAATTAAATTAAATTTTAAATTCGAAAACTAAGGAAAAATATTGCAATATATACGTAATACATATAAGTACTCTGGGGAAATGCTTCATTTGTTCCGTAACATACGAGTATATACCCCGAAATTACTGGAGTGAACAATGAACATATGTGCAGTGTGCACATACAAAACTTATATTTCTAAAATTATTAAAAAAAAAAACATAATAAAACTTCAATAATGTTCCCACCACCACAAGAAATATTTTAAGAGCTTGGGTCCCAGGAGACTACAGAATGGTTTTTCACTAAGCAACTGCAATGTATTGCGGGCTGTGTGCACATTCTTGTTGAAACCACATGGGCTCCAAATCTCAATCAATTTCTTATAGAATCCCATTTGCCACTCCCACACGCAACCAATCTTAACAAATGTCTTGAAAAGAGGATTTAATGCCGCATCAAAGTATACTTTCACTTTAAAATTATAAACGATATAGTCACCCGTGGTTTCGCTCACATTATTTTTCGTTGCCGCCTAATTTTACCATCATACCTCTGGGAATAATTAGGTACTCATTTTCTTCCCATGTAGTCGCCCTATGGTTTCTATTTTCGTCTTATTCTATTCCATGCGCTCTAATTAAATTTGTTTATCTAATGAATGCTTTGCTTAGATTAGGTTAATGTATACGCGTTCCAAGACAGTAGAAGATAACTGACAATGGTTCCAAGCCTCAGAACCATTATCCTCGCACTGAGAATGTCATTGCGGGCGATTTCCATACTTATTTTGAATGAACAGTGGGAAGAGTACTTAGAGATCTTGACAAACACAAATCCGCTTGTCTAGAGGGCATTTGCCCTATCATTCTGAGGTGTTCTTCTACACTGGCAAAACCACGGCGTAAGCTTTTCTTTCTGTCCTATTTTTCAGGGCTCTTTCCGAGAAGATCAGAAACATAATTTATCCAGCCTGTCCCAAAAAAAGGCAAATTTTCTTCTACCTCTTCCTACCGACCAATTGCACTTACGTCCCTTCTTTCCAAGGTAATAGAAACGCTGATTAACCATCAGCTTATGAAATATCTTGAATCCAGAAAACTTCTTAATGACCGCCAGTATGGTATTCGTAGCAACAGGTCCACGGGTGATTTGATGACTTAACTAACCGAAAAGTGGAACCAATCACTTCACCAAGGTGGTGAAAGTAAGATTGTAGAGCTTGACATTTGAAAGGCATTTGACAGAGTTTGACATCAAACTCTCCTGTCGAAAATGCGTGCATTTGGAACCGATGCTACTCTTCTACAATGGATTAGAAACTACTTTTTGCACCGTTCAATTCAAGTTGTTTTGGACGGTTTCAAGTCCGCAACTCACCAAATAAAGCCTGGTATTCCCCAAGGCTCCGTTTTGTCTCCGAACCTCTTCCTCATTTTTATAAATGATCTCCTATCTGTAACTTCTAATCCAGTTCATTCCTTCGCTATTGACAGTACACTCAGCTTTTCATATTAGTTACCTGGTTCACGCCCCTCTTCTTCGTTGTCGTTATGCCTAATAATGTTTTATCGATATTTCCATCAAAAGTGCTATAATAAAACAGTCAGCTGATTTCCACCCCTAGCACATTTCAACCGCAATACCCGCCATGCCAGAAATGCTCTATCACGCTCTGTTTTTCCTGCACATTATGATTTACAAACATTCAAAACCAACGTACATCGGTTTCTCGTCCTACCTTCTTCCTATTTTCCTTAATGCCCGTGTTGTGTAATTATGTACAGAGTACAGTATAACGTATAAGGGTGCTTACTGGTGCTGGTAGTACAATGAACCGTTACCGAGTCTGAGTGCACTGGGATTCGCATTTCCTTTTTATTAAAAACAGGGTGATTAAAATTCTTTAGCACGCGCAAATTATAAAAAATCTAAGATTGATTTATATCGCTTTTACAAATAGTGTCGTAGTTAATTGAAAAAAAAATTACTGAAGCGTTAACAGCCGGTAACCGAATAACGCCGATTAATACCTGATCACCGATTTTTTTACGAATGAAACCAACAAACGAATAGGTTTCACAATAACAAATTAAATACAAAACATAAGGACGGGCTACAGTCCGCTTGGGTGAACTGTTGGATACCCTATCCTTATTCCTATCCCTCATAAGTGGGCGTGACAAAAGTCTAAGTATGGTTGAATTGTTAAGAACGCTCTACATAATTTGTTATATAACATTTAAAGGATTCTATCGAAAAAACAAAGCTTTTGTAAAAAAAAAACGCTCCCTAGCTCAAACTTTGAGTTTTCAATAAAATTGTCAGTAAAATATTTGAACATAAGTTTAAAGGGCACCTAGAGAATCTATATTATAAATTTCAATTTCCTAGCTCAAACTTTGACTTTTCAATATATTTGTTTTATTTAATTGTTTGGCGTGTCAGTGGGCGGATTTTAGAAATTGTATCTCCCGAGCAGTTTTAGGAGTCAAAGATCATATATAAAAAATTTCAGCTTTCTAGCTCAAAATTCGATTTTTTGAGTTTGTGTCTGTTTGCGGATTGCGTGTCTGTTTGCGTATTTTAAAAATTCGGTAACTTGATTATTTCGGGCCTCTAGAGAATATATGGTTAAAATTTCAGCTCTCTAGGTTCAGTTTAGAGGCCTAATTTTTGCCGACAGACGGACGGACGGACGGACATGGCTAGATCGACATTACTATCGATGCTGATCATAAATATAGAAACTTTTAGTAGTCTACGGGCAATATCAAGGTATGTTACAAACTATGAGTCAAAATTAATATAGCCTTAGAATAGGGTATAAAAATACTCTAAGATGAGAACCAATATAGATCCGTTCCCGTTCTTTTATGTGAACAAAAACAATAACTCTCATATGTAAAGAATCGAGAGAGAACCTTCTCATTTCAAGGATAGGTAAACGAACGCTTTCACAGAGAAAAATGATAAACGTTATACCTGAAATACAATCATTCTCAGGTGCTGAAAGAAGCATTAACCATTACCTATCACCAAGCTTCTTTCTGCTTCAACTTCAAAAAAATGTTTCGTAACATTGCTGTCAGACGTGCGTCGGGTATCAACCCGATAAGGTGGAGAATAGTAAAGACTGGGATTCGCCGGTTTGAGATCAGAAAATAGTCACAATAGTCACTGAGGCCAATCAAATCGTGTTGCTGCATTTCTGTGGAAACGTTGATTGGTATTGCCTTTTTGACGGGGTTCATAGGATCTCTCCTTTGAACATGACAGTACTAACTGAGTCGGTCGTGCTCCATTTTCTTCGAGATAGGTTCTTTGACGTTAAGACTTTCCCGTATATTGGAACTTCTTATTCGATCAATCTTTGTTGCTCCTCCTGCTGTCATGCGAAGCATCGTCAATTTGCCCTCGTACTTTTTGTACGCTGTGCACAACTACGGTGTCACTTCGTCACTTCATCCACCCTACGCTTACGCCATGTTTAATTTGGTCGTCACAGCTTGCTTTGCTATTGATCATAGATATTTATTTCAACTTTTCGCACTTGGGAATTCATATTAATGTCTGGAATAGATAGGAGTGGATTAGAAAACGGACAGCACAAGTATTTTGTTTTGTTTTTGTCGGAATAAAATGATACGCATTCCCTTCCAAAACTTCGACCAATATAAATTTCTTTCATTAAGGACTTCAGAACTTCTTTTTTTAAATAAAACTATATTTTATTGGCTTGAATTACTATCAAAACATTTCTGAATAGAATTCCACTTCGTTCATATGTCCACCACGGGAAGGTATGCAGCGGTCGATATGAAGAACCCAAATTTCGATGACTCGGCCGCACATTTCGACCGATACGGCCGCTATTTCTCGTTCAATATTGGCTCAGAGCTCCTCTAACGTCGCCGGCTCACCGAACTGAGACTTCAATAACTCGACTGGCTTGTGGCACCGTCGTGTTGGAACCACATATCACTGATGTCCAATTCATGCAATTGCTCAAAGAAATAACGTTCCAAAATGTCTCTGTAGCGAATATCATTTAACGTAACGTGACGATCATTTTCATCGACGAAAAAAAAACGCCCCAATGACGTTACCGGCATGAAAACCGCATCAAACAGTGACTTTTTGCGGATGAAGAGCTGTTTCGTGAAATTGACTGATTCTCCACAGTTCGGGCAAAATGCAGTCTCACTGGCACGGTAACATCAAGCAGCGAAGTTCTGACTCAAAAATGTTCACTAGACTATGAATTGCTTGTCTATGGGACGAGAATTACGGCAGCAAAATGGCTTTAATCGCTGATGAAAAAGTTGATTTCACTGAATATTTTGACATTGACAGTTCGGTAATCGGTTTAAGGGTGCGTTCACACTGAAAGTTTGAAGTTGTCAAGTCGCTAATGAAAGACCGTTTATTTTTTGGATTTGGATTCGTGTCATTGGCAATATTTGAATTTTTTGCTTTGATTCAAGGTTCAAAGCACACGCAAAGCCTTTGGACGTATCGAAGGCAACGCACAAGACAAGCATAATAGTCGTTTGGGCATTCAAGTTTGGCCTGAAGAGCAGCTGCAGTGTAGTTTTTTTTTGCTGTCAAACTCATCAATGTTGTTTCTGTTTTTTTTTTACCCAGCCATTTTGTATGTCTTATAAAATAAAAACAAAAAATGCCAAAAACTTTGGAAGTAATGCCAGAAAAGTCTTAATTTTCTTCCTGGGAAACAAGGCCAGACATTTGTATGAACAGTTTTCTTGCGTTTCTTCCAAAAAAAATCGGTCCTAATTTCCGGAAGCCGAAAAAGATATCTTTCTTGTGCAACTTTTCCATTTTCTAATTTACATTTCTGTTCAAAAACTAAAAAAAGGCATTAACCAACAGGACCTCAAACCAAGCTAATCCAACGATTTGTGTTTCGACTTGCGCAAGAGGTAGTGCAGCGAAAGAATTTAGGTGGTACCGCAGACCCTTGTCCCAAGCACAAAGTTAATGCACCCATAATTTGCATTTCTGCCAAGGGGAAAATCTCGCTCAGAATTTTGAGCGAACTGGAAGATAAAAGTGTTGCCAAATAACACAAGCACAAATGTTAAACTGTGAATTTTAAATCGCATCAAATTAAAGGTCAAAGATGAGGTAAATTTGAAAACGGTGAAAAGGTGATATATTTTGTATTGCAGATTTATCAGCGTTGTACTCAAATTTGGGGCGAATGAATGTCTTATAAAATGTAGCCAGAGAGGGAGGGATGAACGTGTATTACATATCATTATCGTACATACCTAGAATGGAAAAACTTTCAGTTTGGAATTATTCAAAAACTTCCAATGTTTCCATTTATTGACAGACTTTACTTTACTTTTAAATTCATTTTTATTAATTATTAGCTTATATCAACTTATATACTAGACAAAAATGAGTAAATCTAACTTAAAATTAACAGGATACTTATTCTAGATTATTGATCCTTATGCGGACGCCCTAAACTTAACTCTATCTTATAATTATTGCCTTTCGGCCTAAAAACTATTTTACGAACTAATCTTACATATTATGTTTTCATCGAGAAAATTTTTAAGAAATCTCGGCATCTTTATCAAATTTTATATTTTTATATAAAAAAACAAATTACAAACTGCCTACTCTACTTACTTAAACTACTTAACATATTCTAACTATATTTAGGATTCTGAGCACTCGTTGCATTACGAAACAAGTGGTCAAAATCCCAATTGCTTTCCGAGCGCCTGGCAGTCGTCAACGTGCACATGCGCCGCCGTGAGCTGACTGATGCCTTACAGAATCAATCACCTCCTGGAAGCACCACCACAAGTTGGCGAGCCCGGCCCCTCCCAGAAACGCCCTAGCTAACTTAATCTATCTTACAAACTAAGAGGATGTTACCTAGAGTAACGCACCGTCTTGGGAGGGCACGTTGAACCCTCCACCCTCAAAAAGCCACCAAAATTCGGCAAATTGCTTTTCTGTATCGAATTTATCCCTCTCCGCTATTGCGGTACTAAAACGGAGGAGCTCATGAGCATTGGCGACGTCCTCGCCGCGGATGAGCCGCTTATCTCTCGCACTGCGGTAGCGGTGGTATAATACCGGGATACCATCCCTCGTCTGTACCAGCCCTTTTGCATCAATATGGATAAATGCCTCTGGCGGGATAAAGCCAGACCGGAGCGTACTCTCTATGTACATTTCATTAGGGTAGTAAGCCCCAAAGATCAGACTATTGTCGCTGGCCATCGCCCTTGCAACGTGCCTTCGAGTCACCTTAATGAGGAAATTGTCAATCCTATTCAACTGAGCCCCATCATATAGGACCTTGTTGGGATAGTATTTTATATAGTTGGATTCAGGCGTTCGGAACAACCGGAGACAGGTCCTAAGACATTGTCTCTCCAAAACCCGAATCTTTTCCATATAGCTAGGCGCTACATTAAACCATAATGGACAACCATAAGCGATTATCGGCCTTATAAGGGCCACGTGGCAAATGACCTTCACTCTGGAGTCAAGTTGACTGCTATGAAACAGTCTCCTTGTCAGAGCATAAGCCTTCTTGGCCCCAGCAAGACAAGCAACTATATGTCTATCGAAATATAGATACTGGTCAAGCCAGATACCTAGATATCTAACTGCGCTTCTCACCGCCAATGGCTGCCCATTTTGTCCAATAATGGCCAATTTCTTCCAGTTTTTTCTGGTATCCCTAGAGGCCCCAGCCAATGGAGTTCTGAACAAGATTGTTTCCGTCTTCTGAAAGTTGATTTTCAACTTCCAGTCGTCGCAATATCGCTTAATTTGATCTAAGTCACGCTGCAAAAGGATATTAATGACCTCGATTTTAGGACCTGATCTGTATGCCACCAAATCATCGGCATACGCTATAGCATGTCTGAGTGAACCTACCAGATCACTCGTGTAAATGTTAAACAGGATCGGAGAATTGACCGCCCCCTGCTGTAAACCGTTTTTAATTTCAAAGACTCTGCTCGAAGTCACGTTGCCACATTTGACAACGAACTTCTTTCCCATAAGCATATTATAAATTACATATAGCAAAGGTTTGTGCATCCCCCGCCTGATCAACTTGTAGAAAAGTCCCTCTAACCATACGGTGTCGAAAGCCTTCTTAAAATCAACCAGACAAGCACCCGTGCATTGGTTCTTGCATTTATTCCACTGAATGTCGGAAACCAGTTTCGACGCGGCATGAATAGTGTCATGCCTCGCCCTGAAACCAAACTGGTTTTCCGGAATTATGTTATTGTCCTCGACCCACTTTAACAGGGCACTATTGACAACTTTTTCAAAGACCTTGCTAATATTCGGAAGCAAGCTAATTGACCGGAGATTAACAGGGTTCGTCCTATCATTATATTTTTTCGGGATAGGGTGTACCACAGCTACCTTCCAATGCGCCGGATAATGTGCATTATTCAGCGCATTGTTAAACAGCGTGGTGAAAATATCTACAGCCTCCAAAGGCAGGTGTCTCAATACGACGTTTGGGACACCATCCATCCCCGCCGACTTTTTATTCTTTAGCGACTCGAAGATGCACAGAAGATCATCCTTCGACACGAACAAGTGCGATGCATCTCGGCCATTGGCGACAACTGCATTAGCATGGTTTTCATCAGTGAATACGGTGAATCCGTTATTCTCAGATCGCCAATTCTCAAGTTCGGTGCGCAGATAGAAGTGGTTCACTAGAGCCCTATTCTCAATGTCGTGGTTACGGCGAACAGGATTGTTCACCGTATACACGGCCTCGAAACAAGCGCCCAGCAAATCCACTTTCTCCTGTGGGTCCTCGACCACGAAAAAATCGTCGTTTGAAGCGACACTTTCTGGACTTATTCCAGCAGTCAGTACTGTCTGTCTGTTCTCTGCTGTCTGGGAGATTCGAACACAAGGAATATCATTGTGATCTTTCCTCCTGAACAACTTATTTATCTGTGGGAACATATTCGGACTACAGGTTTTAATAGCCCGAATTTTATTGCCCCAATACAGAGTTACAGATTTTCTGTAATTTTCTTTTATCAGCTGTTTCAGGATTCGGATCTCTGAATTCAGCATCCTTACCTCCGGGTCGTTGCGATCAGTAAATTGCCTGTACAGCCGTTTAAGCCTCGAGAGCAGTCTACTTTTCTGTCGGTATAGTGCGTCGATTGTAGGGTTTCTGTACTTTTCTGTCTGGTCGTCGTCGGAACGTCCTACCCGAGGAAAAGTTCGTTCCATAGTTCGTTTGATGGCGTCGTTCATTTGCAATAAATGCCGATCAATGTCATCATTTGTCATGTTACTGTTTGTCGGTGGGTCGATCCCACTCGAACGTATATCTCGCTTTAAAAATCTGGAGAAGCGCGACCACTGTGCCCTCCGATAATCGAATGAACACACTGCTTCGTACTCCTCCAGCAGCGTTTGCTCGTTCGGGATCCGTATTGCGGCGGCGAGTCCGTAGTGGTCACTATCGTCATTTATTGACAGAAGATAGCTGTAGTGGTCAAGTAGCGAGCAAGCGTGCACATAAGTGTTGAACAAAAAAGAGCACAGTAGCGCAAGAAAACATTTACAAAACGCCAGTCGTTACTCCATTCGGACTCTACGAGTGCATACGAATGCCGATATAAAAATGGAACACAGTCGGTTCAACGGTTAATTAGGAGCATTTTATTGGGAAGTTTACGGTCAAAATTTTACACCTTGAACGGTTTGTTGTTTTTTACAGGCCAAAAAGATGCGCCATCATTTTAAAAGTGAAGATAAATAGGTCAGCACAAGAGTGAAAAGACAGCTTCAAAGACTTAAGGACATCAGCCTATCAGGCACGACACTGATACCAGTCAATGAAGTAAAATATCTAAGACTCCATCTAGATAGCAAACTCCTCTGGCGAAAACATACAGAGGAGTTATCCAAGAAGGCCACCCGCGCTCTCATGATATGTAGGAGCCTAGCGGGGAAGGCATGGGGATGCAGCCCAAACATCCTGCGATGGATGTACACTGCAATCGTGAGACCAATGATCACATACGGAGCGGTAGCATGGGCGAAACGAACCAGTCTAGTCACAACGCGAGAGACACTCGGCAAAGTGCAAAGACTGGCGTGCCTGTGCATTACCGGAGCAATGCGTAGCTGCCCAACCGCAGCCATGGAGGTGCTATTGGAACTGACACCTCTACACATCATGGTGATGAACGAGGGAGACAAAACAATCCTTAGGATGGCAAAGGAGGGAATTGGGAGAGGGAAATGCATCGGTTCGAAAGAACACGGTGAATTACTCAAAAAACTCCCACTTCTTGGCATGCCTAGAGACGACAGTATCAGGAAATTCCAGACCACATACAGACCACATAACAGACAAGGACATACAAACCATGGACCCACAGCTCATTCTCAGATTCATCAAAGAAACTGGACTGGACGCTGTGCTCTAGGGAGTGTGACCTGCCAAGGATAAACCAGAGCAATACCTCGACATGCTTCACAAAGAAGTATCTAGAGAGGCTCCGAAAGAGGGCACGAACCTCTCCGAGGCACAAGCAAGGGGACACAATAGACCAACAGGTCGCAGTGTAATATACCCTACCAAAAATATTATTATTATTATTATTATTATTACAAGAGTGAACATAAAGAGTGAAGATAAAGTTTTGAAATATCTGGAATAAAATAACTCCAAGTGGGTGTCCGAGCCTTAGCTAAGATTATCAATATGCGACCATTTGCGGGCGCCCCCAACCATTTTCGACCACATGCAAATGCGAGAATTCGCTAGCAATTCAGTTGGTGTGATTCTTTTTTTTAATA
This sequence comes from Portevinia maculata, assembly GCA_949715645.1. Taxonomy (NCBI): domain Eukaryota; kingdom Metazoa; phylum Arthropoda; class Insecta; order Diptera; family Syrphidae; genus Portevinia; species Portevinia maculata. The sequence goes on from OX454527.1 coordinate 84,669,132, forward strand.
GTCATACCCTACCCTACACAGCAATATTCTTTTATTTGTATTTTTGATTTTTTACCTGGCAAGTTTTCTTTTTGCTGATCACCATTTTGAAGACTTAGCAAACTTAAATGTACGGTTTTTTGCGGGATTGTACTTATTTATTTCTTCCACAACCTTTTTCTTAAATAATATTATCCATAATCGTAATTGATACAATTGGGCAGATAGCAAGACGAGGGCAAAATTAGGTTTTTTTTGGCCTTTGTCGACAGTTTCTCTTGAAATAAAAGAGATCACTGCAACCATATCCTAAGTAACAGCTGACAACTTCGAATCGATTTTGTCAAAGAACTTTCTTTTATACCCTATTCTAAGGGTATATTAATTTTGACGCATAGTTTGTAACATACCTTAATATTGCCCGGAGACCCCTAAAAGTTACTATATTTATGATCAGCATCGAAAGTAATGTCGATCTAGCCATGTCCGTCCGTGCGTCTGTCGGCAAAAATTAGGCCTTTAAACTGCTCCTAGAGAGCTGACATTTTAACCATATACTCTCTAGGGTCCCGAAGTCACGTTGCCACATTTGCCACATTTGACAACGAACTTCTTTCCCATAAGCATATTATAAATTACATATAGCAAAGGTTTGTGCATCCCCCGCCTGATCAACTTGTAGAAAAGTCCCTCTAACCATACGGTGTCGAAAGCCTTCTTAAAATCAACCAGACAAGCACCCGTGCATTGGTTCTTGCATTTATTCCACTGAATGTCGGAAACCAGTTTCGACGCGGCATGAATAGTGTCATGCCTCGCCCTGAAACCAAACTGGTTTTCCGGAATTATGTTATTGTCCTCGACCCACTTTAACAGGGCACTATTGACAACTTTTTCAAAGACCTTGCTAATATTCGGAAGCAAGCTAATTGACCGGAGATTAACAGGGTTCGTCCTATCATTATATTTTTTCGGGATAGGGTGTACCACAGCTACCTTCCAATGCGCCGGATAATGTGCATTATTCAGCGCATTGTTAAACAGCGTGGTGAAAATATCTACAGCCTCCAAAGGCAGGTGTCTCAATACGACGTTTGGGACACCATCCATCCCCGCCGACTTTTTATTCTTTAGCGACTCGAAGATGCACAGAAGATCATCCTTCGACACGAACAAGTGCGATGCATCTCGGCCATTGGCGACAACTGCATTAGCATGGTTTTCATCAGTGAATACGGTGAATCCGTTATTCTCAGATCGCCAATTCTCAAGTTCGGTGCGCAGATAGAAGTGGTTCACTAGAGCCCTATTCTCAATGTCGTGGTTACGGCGAACAGGATTGTTCACCGTATACACGGCCTCGAAACAAGCGCCCAGCAAATCCACTTTCTCCTGTGGGTCCTCGACCACGAAAAAATCGTCGTTTGAAGCGACACTTTCTGGACTTATTCCAGCAGTCAGTACTGTCTGTCTGTTCTCTGCTGTCTGGGAGATTCGAACACAAGGAATATCATTGTGATCTTTCCTCCTGAACAACTTATTTATCTGTGGGAACATATTCGGACTACAGGTTTTAATAGCCCGAATTTTATTGCCCCAATACAGAGTTACAGATTTTCTGTAATTTTCTTTTATCAGCTGTTTCAGGATTCGGATCTCTGAATTCAGCATCCTTACCTCCGGGTCGTTGCGATCAGTAAATTGCCTGTACAGCCGTTTAAGCCTCGAGAGCAGTCTACTTTTCTGTCGGTATAGTGCGTCGATTGTAGGGTTTCTGTACTTTTCTGTCTGGTCGTCGTCGGAACGTCCTACCCGAGGAAAAGTTCGTTCCATAGTTCGTTTGATGGCGTCGTTCATTTGCAATAAATGCCGATCAATGTCATCATTTGTCATGTTACTGTTTGTCGGTGGGTCGATCCCACTCGAACGTATATCTCGCTTTAAAAATCTGGAGAAGCGCGACCACTGTGCCCTCCGATAATCGAATGAACACACTGCTTCGTACTCCTCCAGCAGCGTTTGCTCGTTCGGGATCCGTATTGCGGCGGCGAGTCCGTAGTGGTCACTATCGTCATTTATTGACAGAAGATAGCTGTAGTGGTCAAGTAGCGAGCAAGCGTGCACATAAGTGTTGAACAAAAAAGAGCACAGTAGCGCAAGAAAACATTTACAAAACGCCAGTCGTTACTCCATTCGGACTCTACGAGTGCATACGAATGCCGATATAAAAATGGAACACAGTCGGTTCAACGGTTAATTAGGAGCATTTTATTGGGAAGTTTACGGTCAAAATTTTACACCTTGAACGGTTTGTTGTTTTTTACAGGCCAAAAAGATGCGCCATCATTTTAAAAGTGAAGATAAATAGGTCAGCACAAGAGTGAAAAGACAGCTTCAAAGACTTAAGGACATCAGCCTATCAGGCACGACACTGATACCAGTCAATGAAGTAAAATATCTAAGACTCCATCTAGATAGCAAACTCCTCTGGCGAAAACATACAGAGGAGTTATCCAAGAAGGCCACCCGCGCTCTCATGATATGTAGGAGCCTAGCGGGGAAGGCATGGGGATGCAGCCCAAACATCCTGCGATGGATGTACACTGCAATCGTGAGACCAATGATCACATACGGAGCGGTAGCATGGGCGAAACGAACCAGTCTAGTCACAACGCGAGAGACACTCGGCAAAGTGCAAAGACTGGCGTGCCTGTGCATTACCGGAGCAATGCGTAGCTGCCCAACCGCAGCCATGGAGGTGCTATTGGAACTGACACCTCTACACATCATGGTGATGAACGAGGGAGACAAAACAATCCTTAGGATGGCAAAGGAGGGAATTGGGAGAGGGAAATGCATCGGTTCGAAAGAACACGGTGAATTACTCAAAAAACTCCCACTTCTTGGCATGCCTAGAGACGACAGTATCAGGAAATTCCAGACCACATACAGACCACATAACAGACAAGGACATACAAACCATGGACCCACAGCTCATTCTCAGATTCATCAAAGAAACTGGACTGGACGCTGTGCTCTAGGGAGTGTGACCTGCCAAGGATAAACCAGAGCAATACCTCGACATGCTTCACAAAGAAGTATCTAGAGAGGCTCCGAAAGAGGGCACGAACCTCTCCGAGGCACAAGCAAGGGGACACAATAGACCAACAGGTCGCAGTGTAATATACCCTACCAAAAATATTATTATTATTATTATTATTATTACAAGAGTGAACATAAAGAGTGAAGATAAAGTTTTGAAATATCTGGAATAAAATAACTCCAAGTGGGTGTCCGAGCCTTAGCTAAGATTATCAATATGCGACCATTTGCGGGCGCCCCCAACCATTTTCGACCACATGCAAATGCGAGAATTCGCTAGCAATTCAGTTGGTGTGATTCTTTTTTTTAATAGTCATACCCTACCCTACACAGCAATATTCTTTTATTTGTATTTTTGATTTTTTACCTGGCAAGTTTTCTTTTTGCTGATCACCATTTTGAAGACTTAGCAAACTTAAATGTACGGTTTTTTGCGGGATTGTACTTATTTATTTCTTCCACAACCTTTTTCTTAAATAATATTATCCATAATCGTAATTGATACAATTGGGCAGATAGCAAGACGAGGGCAAAATTAGGTTTTTTTTGGCCTTTGTCGACAGTTTCTCTTGAAATAAAAGAGATCACTGCAACCATATCCTAAGTAACAGCTGACAACTTCGAATCGATTTTGTCAAAGAACTTTCTTTTATACCCTATTCTAAGGGTATATTAATTTTGACGCATAGTTTGTAACATACCTTAATATTGCCCGGAGACCCCTAAAAGTTACTATATTTATGATCAGCATCGAAAGTAATGTCGATCTAGCCATGTCCGTCCGTGCGTCTGTCGGCAAAAATTAGGCCTTTAAACTGCTCCTAGAGAGCTGACATTTTAACCATATACTCTCTAGGGTCCCGAAATAATCAAGTTTACGAATTTTTGAAATCCGCCCACAGACACGCCCACAAACTAAAAAACAAAATTTTCGAAAAAATCGAATTTTATTATTTATTATTATTATTATTAAAGATTCTTTATTTGGATATTATAAGAACGTTTTACAACGGATGTATGCAGTAGAATATAGAACATGCCATTAAATGTCGTCTGTCGAAATAAGCTGGACATATTCTTATAATAAAAAATTAAAAACATGTTTGTACAATAAAGTGAGAACACAATTTAAGTTAAAAAATTCTTAGAGAGATATGGATTAAATTTAAATATTAGAACACTAAAGAAAAAAAAAAAATACAATTTCCAATTAAAAACACGACTATTAATTTAAGTCAGATTTATTGAATTAGCAAGGATAGTTTTAAAGTTGAACAGGTCAGATTAATTGAATTCATATTACAAAAAAGATTCGCTTAAGGCCCAAAAACTATTTCGATATCTGAGGGAATTATCGCAGAAACTGAATAGAATTTTCCAGCCATACCTTCCATTCAAAATATCCCTAGTTTCCAAACGAGAAAGACGGCTCTTTGCAAAGTATAGTCTTCGCAGTTCCTGCAGAATCGGACACACCGCTAAGAAGTGGTAGATGTCTTCGTTTTCATTTAAATTGCAAAGATTGCAAATTGGCGATATGCCTTCTCTATGAGGTATGTAATTGAGTCGTAAAGTTTCAACTCTTGTGTTAAATATCGTACTGATTTGGAAAGGGTGGAACGAATTGCTGAAATAGTTGCTAGCACCTAGGAAGTGGTTTAATTCTCTGTACATACATCGGCTTGATGACGACAGGGCGCTATCAATACATAGCTGAAAAAAGGATTCATCAACCTTTGCAATACACTTATAAAACTCGTCGCGCCATGCGTCATTCGAGATATTAGATAAATTAAGAGACACTCATTGTGCACGTGCAATATCATACCATTCCTTGAACGGAGTGAGTCTACATCGAAATGCATACTTCATTATCTGTTTTTGCAAATTGTGGTCAGGCCTTTGCATTACTTTGATGATGTAGTCTGCATTTGCTTTCAAGTTTTTCAGGTAGATTTGTGGAATTCCTGATTCAATATGCAAAGTATATGTTGGTGTTGATATTGGTAACCTAAAGATGCGCTTAAAGAAGAATCTCTGCAACACTTCAAACTCTTCAATAAACTTGAATCCAAAAACTTGGTTTGCATAACAAAGGCAAGTGTTAATAGTAGCATCCAGCACTTTAAACTTTACAGAGGTGTCCACTTTGAGATTGCTGAAAAACTTGCTCCACATGAGGTTGATTGCAGTTTTAGCCACTAAGCATTTTTCTTTAATGTGGGGACGCAGGTGCAGATTGCTTGATATTAAATACCCGAGATACTTGTATTGCTTAACCACTTCGATGCGATCGGATCCTAAAAACCAATTATCGGGTGACAATCTTCTCCTATTTATTGACTCAAATATCATAATTTTAGATTTGGAAGTGTTGATTTGTAAGTCCCATAATTGGCAGTAGCTCATTACCCGGTTAATAAGAAGCTGCAGTGATGAAGGGTTATCTGCTAGCAAGACAAGGTCATCAGCGTAGAGCAAAACCCTAATTTGATCGTCGCCCATCCTAACACCACCGGGTAAGATATTTGAGACATCGTCAATAAACAGGGAAAACACAATCGGACTTAAAATACATCCTTGCGGAACACCTGTTTCAGTATTAAAAAATTCAGACATGGTGGTGCCATTCCATACAGAGGAAGTAGTGTTGGTGACCAACTGTTTGTATAATCTTAGAAATTTGGAAGACAGGCCAATCCTTGAAAGTTTGTACAGCAGCGAGTTTCTGTTAATGGTGTCAAAGGCAGCCTTAAAATCTAAAAAAAACGCGAAAAGCTTTTTATTGTTATGTACATATCGTTTAGCAATACTAGTGAGTGCAAATATCTGACCTGCAGTGGAAAGTCCTGCACGAAAACCTGCTTGAAATGTACTAAGGTGACTGTTTGTTTCCACCCATTGTGTATAGTATACTCGCTAAAATCTTCCTCAAAGCCGGTAGCATGGAAATCCCTCTGTAATTTTCCGCAAGAGTACGGTCACATTTTTTATATATTGCGCAGATTAGCGACTTCAGAAAAGTCATTGATTATGGTTTACACCCTCCCAACACACGCACCTAGCGCCAAAATTCTTTTGAGGCTTTGCAGGAAGTCAAGCTTTTTGCAACACTATTTAAAAACTGTTTATGTTTGATTTTGCAAACTTGTTTAAATTCTTTGTTAGCGGCGAGGTAAAGAGACTTAAAGAAGGTGGCATTAGTTTTCCTGTATAGCTTTAAAAACTGGAAAGATTTTTTCCTGAGTTGATGGCATTCCCAGTCGTACCACTTAGCTATGAATGAGCCACTTCTTGAGAGATTGTAAGTAGCCACAGATTGTCTTATTATTTGAAGTATTTTTTCTCCAATTTCCTCACAAGAGAGAGTCCCCAGTTCAAAGACTCTACTAAGAGAATCAAGTTTAGACATGTATTCCACTACTTTGTGTTCCTCCCACTTGAGTACCTTCACAGTATCACTCAGCGGCCTATGTGGTAAGTCCTGAATCTTAAATGAGATAACGATTGGAAGATGTGACGAGTAATGTGCCGACAGAATCCCAAAATCATCGATAACATTTAACCAATCACCCTTCGCAACGCAGTAATCTATTGTAGAGGAGCCTAAGTTAGAGATAAACGTAAATCCTCCCCTTGGATCACTTTTGGTGACACCATTACAAACAAACAATCCAAAATCTTCGAATAACTCGATGAGACGTCTACCACAACAATTTAAAGTCTTATCCAAAGAGCCAATTATTCCCTGGAAACCATTCGCAAAATTTTCAATCATTGATAGTGGATTCTGGAAGTTGCCAATGCGGGCGTTCAGATCACCCAAAATCATAATGTTTTGAAAGTTTAACTCATTTAAAAAAATATACAGCTCGTGAAAATCGTTACTCCAATTATTACAATTTAAATATGTTGGAATCATATAATAGCGATCATGCCTGTAGACTAGTTCGATTACAAATTTTCTACCAACTGATTTAAGATTCACGTAACACAATTTTTAACTGCACACAAGATGCCACCACTGGCTCTTCCAAACATATTGTTCCTTGTGGCCGGAATACATTTAATAGTGTAATTATTGAAATACTTTAAAATATCGGCTTCTGTGCCTTCTTCCAGAAAAGTTTCAATAAGTATACGAGTAATAATATCGAATTGTTGAATAAATTTGAAAAAAATCTGGCATTATTATTTTGTTTTTCAAACCTGAAATATTGTAACATATAATTCTAAAACTTACAGAAAAATGACAGACGACCGCTCTATCCTAGTTTAAATTTTTGTTTTGTAATGAATTACTGCATACAGCTAGCTCGTCGTCAGTGTGACGTAAAAGTCCATTGCTTTGATCTTGTTGTCGATGTTGTTTCCCCGCTCCTCCAAAGAATTGCATTGCACCGTCACCAAACGTAGATTTCACGAATGACATCTCCTGCTCCGAACTGATAATGAGGCCACGCGGGAAGTCGTAAACAAAAGAGAATTTTTCAATTTGCAACTTCACTCCTCTGATCGATATGTTCGTGTTTGGTGCAAGTGCCGATAATTTAGTTTTGAGTTTAGAAAAAAATCGAATTATGAGCTAGAAATCTGAAAAATTGTATGTATGATCTATGACTCCTAAAACTGCTCGGGATATAAAATTTTCAAAATCCGCCCGCTGACAGCCCACAATTAAATAAAACAATTTTATTGAAAAACCAAAGTTTGAGCTAGGAAGCGTTTTTTACAAAAGCTTTGTTTTTTTTTGATAAAATTATTTAAATGTTATATAACTAAATATGTAGAGCGTTCTTAACAATTCAACCATACTAAGACTTTTGTCACATCCACTTATGAGGGATAGGAATAAGAATAGGGTATCCAAGCGGACTGTAGCCCGTCCCTACGTTTTCTTTTCTTTCTCTTTCGTTTTCTTGTTCCACACTCAAAGGAAGTCTTAATAAAATAATCTGGAAATTAAATATAAATTTTTCGTTTTTATTAACAGTTTCGATATCACGCTAATTGTTGCATCGTCACTACCAGCAGAAAGATGCTATAGCTACTCATGCCAGAAATCGTTTAAAACCAAAAGCATTAACTAAATTACTTTTCTTAGCCAGTCACCGTGAAGTAGAATGGTTTTAATTTTTAACAATTTATAATATTTTATATCTGATTGATTGGATTTTTGTTAAAAAGAACTATTTCATTGCGATTTTTTTTTTTTTAAGATAAAATGTTGATGGTAATAGTATGGATACTTTTTAGGTATCGATACTTGCCGGATCGATACCAAAGAATACTCGGTATCGATTCCCGGGGCCGATACTTCAAAAACTATAATCTAATCAAATATGCCGCTTTTGGAAAAGTAATATTTCAAATTTTCTGTTCAAAGTGGTATTCCACGCATTTTATCTACTCATTCGTTCGCGCAAGACCTTTAAGGATAGTGCCAATTCTAAAAAAACAGAATATTAGAACGAAAGTCTGCACTTCTTTTCGAAATTAATCAACAAATTTAAAATTTTTTATCTAATTAGGTCGTACCACCAAAGCTCCTTATTTAAATAAACAGACTGTTAGTATAATTGGAAAAAAATCCGGCATTGACCATCAGCAGAGCACATTGACACGTGTTACAGTCGTTGATCTCTTTCTCTGAATGAATACACTACTTGGCGCATTCCAAGCATTGTCTTAAAATTTAGCTTGTGGATAAATGTTTGAAATGCCTAACGAGGTTTATTAGTTATTACTTTAAAGTCATATTCTTGTTTGGCATAGGGCAATCAGTACTCCTAGTAGAACAGCCACTCCACTTCTGCTCTTCACCTACCCACCCTTAAGCTTACACATGCTGAGTGCACTTGTGTATCGTTTACGGTTATTTTTCTAACGGCAGCATGTTTAATGCGCACACAAAACATACATAATTCCCCATTCTAATACGTTATATAAGTACGTGGAATGGGGATACGAGTATGACTATGTATGTGTGAGCAACATGACTGTGTTGTCCTACACGGGGCGCCGGCTATCTATACCAAAATGCGACTTAAACACTGGTTTATGATTCATCGTCGTGATTTTATGTCACAGCAAAATACTGGATATGCAGGATAAAGGGGGTCGAAGGGTAGTCTCAGGATATGAGAAAGGCGATGTCTGAACTGCAATCTAAGGAAGACAAATAAAATTAAATTTACCATCACGTCGCCTTCGTCTGCTATTTCGTCATTAAGTGGTGACTCCTCGAAATCTTCTGGATCGATCACGAGGTTTTCACATTCATCCATTTTGAGCCAGTGTTCGCCAAGTAGTGGCAAGTGGATGTTTTGTTGTTGTATTCGCCAATGAGTCGTATCGACTGTCGATGGCACTTACATCCACTTTTGTTGGATTTATTTGTATATTTTTTATATTCAATTCATAGCGGATACACGAACGATTAATGTGACAGTAGTTTCACTTGACTTCTGCAAGAGTGTCCTTGCAGATACCGAAAATGTTACTTTATTACCACACTCAGACACCTTCCACGATAATAGAGTCGGCACCTTTGCGACGAGGAGTTACACTTGTCTCGTTTATTTTCAAACGTAATGTCCTTAAAATTGTTCAATACTGCGTTTCTCACGGTTGAAATTAACAGGAAAAGTCCTTGAAAATGAAAATGTCCTCTTGGCCGTCGTTTAGCTACTATTATTATTCACATGGGGGAGGGAGTAATGCCTCTCGGATTGATTTTGAGCAATTTCAGGTTTAAGTAAAACACAAATACAGTTACACCGGTAAAATAAGTTCCCAAAATAGTTTTTAAATTGGATTTTCAACACTTTATTGAAACGTTTGCATTTTTTTTGCAAGGATATGTCGTATCGGACATGAATCCTCGTGAATGTACTCCAAACCGTTTTCCCAATGAATGAGTACGCAGATAAATGGGAGAGAAAGTGCCTTATGTTGTTGAGCTGTATTGTGGAGGAGCGTGCGCAGTTGCGCCAGACACCGCCATGTTGGGAAAGGGAAGAAAAATCGATATCCTTCCAGCAGAGACATCTGTAAGTTGTAAGGCAATTTATATTGGGGGTTGAATATTTGGTTTTTCGTTTTGTAGTAGATTTGGGTTGTGAAATTCGATGCGGTTGTGTTTTTGTTATTTGACCGTTAGGGGCGCTTTGTCACGATGCCTGTTTCACAATCACGCCTTCGAGCGTCGCGTCGCTTTGAAAGACGCGTCAAATTGAACAATGATAAACATGAATCTGCTGCGTTGGGCTTAAAATTCAGAATTTCATTCGTAAAACAAGAACATTATGTTTCGTAACGTTGCTGTAAGGGGTTGTGTGTGAACGTGAAGGTAGAGACAAGTATAGACCATTAAGCATTTTCTTGGTTAATGATTTGATCTTTGGTAAATATTGAATTTTCAGTTTGAGCCAAAGGTCAAAGCGCATAAAAAGCCATTGGACGTACCTAACGAAAGCAACGTGTGTTTGATAAAATGCACTCCATAAAAATAACAAAGATCCGTAAATATTTAGCTCAGTTTCAAAATTGAACGCCCTATAGTACCCATTACGGCTAAAAAGGCACAAAACTCCACAGAACAGAAAAACAATACCTACCAACAAAGGGTATTTCAATGGGGTTGGGGACACAATCCCGAAAACCGAAATCCCGAAAATCCAAAATCCCGAAAATCCAAAATTTCGAAAACCCAAAATCCAGAAAATCCAAAATCCCGAAAAGCCAAAATCCCGAAAAACCAAAATCCCGAAAACGAAATCCCGAAAAATTATATAAAATGCAAAATATGCGCAAATTTTTCATTTTATATAATTTTTCGGGATTTTGTTTTCGGGATTCTTTATTTTATTTTCAATGTAAAATAGACAATTGTTTGTCCATTCCATTTACCGTATTAATATTTTGCAAATTTTTCGCGTTGTAATGTTTTGCAATTCGCAATGTGCATTCAGATCTCAAATAGTGTGATAGCTGACCGACTAGATTTCTGTTAGACAGTGAACATCGAAATACAGTGAGTATCGTGCATGCCTTTTTGATTAAAAACTTTATTATCAGTGACATTTTGTGTTTGAAGTCTTAAGTAGAAATGAACGTGTCCAACGTGAAAACCAACAAACAGCGTGGGAAACTGCTTATTGACGGCTACTGTTTTTGTTATGTTATATTTATTTAAAGTTTTTTATTTTGTTTATTTTGTTAAATAAATTTGCCAAATTTTTTTGTTGCTACAATAAAATTTGTAGTTTCTTTTCGGGATTTTGGTCTTTTGGAATTTTGGATTTTTGGGATTGTGGCTTTTCGGTATTGTGGCTTTTCGGGATTTTGGATTTTCGGGATTTTGGGCTTTCGGGATTACGTTTTTCGGGATTCTGTCCGACTCCCGTTTCAATGATCATACGATAAAAATCCAGCCAATGTCCTTGGTATTTTTTTTTAAGAAAATTGGCAAGGAATACGTAGGTATGTACAAATTTGGTCGTCAAATGGCAGAATCTCCCAGTTTTATAAAAAAAATTATTTGGTTTATCAGCTCTATTTATCCAGATCGTCCAGTTCTTCACAGAAGTAGCTGTTGATAATTCTTAGTCCATTAGTTTTTAGGGGTGAACATCCGCATGGTAGGTGTCGATTAAATTCCACATTTTAGACATCCGTTTAGACGTGTTAGTTCTGTAGTCATTATGCGGTACGCATTGCCTTGTTTATGGGATCTACTTGAGATTTCGTAATTCAACCCGTAAACAATGCACATTGTGGGGACATGCAGCCCCCGTGCAACCCCCTGCTTGGGATCAGTGCTTGATTTGGAGTAGGTGCAAGGTACAGATAAATAAGTTGTTCAGGAGAAAGGATCACAATGATATTCCTTGTGTTCCAATCTCCCAGACAGCGGAGAACAGACAGACAGTACTTACTGCTGGAATAAGTCCAGAAAGTGTCGCTTCAAACTACGGTTTCTTCGTGGTCGAGGACCCACAGGAGAAAGTGGATTTGCTGGGCGCTTGTTTCGTGGCCGTATAAACGGTGAACATTCCTGTTCGCCGCATCCACGACATTGAGAATAGGGCTCTAGTGAGCCACTTCTATCTGCGCACCGAACTTGAGAATTGGTGATCTGAGAAAAACGGATTCACCGTATTCAATGATGACAACCATGCTAATGCAGTTGTCGCGAATGGCCGAGATACATTGCACTTGTTCGTGTCGAAGGATGATCTCCCAAACGTCGTATTGTGACACCTGCCTCTGGAGGCTGTAGATATTTTTACGACGCTATTTAAAAAATGCGTTGAATAATGCTGTGGTATGGTACACCCTATCCCGAAAAAGGGGAAAGATAGGACGAACCCTGCCATTCTCCGGTTGATTAGTTTGCTTCCGAATATTAGTAAGGTCTTTGAAATGATTGTTAATAGAGCCCTGTTGAAGTGGGTCAAGGATAATAACATTATTGTGGACAACGAGTTTGGTTTTAGGGCGGGGCATGACACTATTCATGCCGCGTCGAAACTGGTTTCCGACATTCAGTGGTATAAATGCAAGAACCAATGCACGGATGCTTGTCTGGTTGAGAAGGCTTTCGACACCGTATGGTTAGAGAGACTTTTTTACAAGTTGACCAGGCGGGGATGCACAAACCTTTGCTATATGTAATTTATAATATGCTTACGGGAACAAAGTTCGTTGTCAAATGTGGCAACGTGACTTCGAGCAGAGTCTTTGAAATTAAAAACGGTTTACAGCAGGGGGCGGTGAATCCTCCGATCCTGTTTTACATTTACACGAGTGATCTGGTACGTTCACTCAGACATGCTATAGCATATGCCGACGATTTGGTGGCATACAGATCAGGTCCTAAAATCGAGGTCATTAACATTCTTAAGCAGCGTGACTTCGATCAAGTTAAGGGATATTGCGACGACTGGAAGTTGAAAATCAACTTTCAGAAGACGGAAACAAACTTGTTTAGAACAACATTGGCTGGGGCCTCTAGGGATACCAAAAAAAACTGGAAGAAATTGGCCATTATTGGAGAAAATGGGAAGCCATTGGCAGTATGAAGCGTAGTAAGATATCTGGGTATGTGGCTCGACTAGTATCTGAATTTCGATAGACATATAGTTGATTGTCTTGCTGGGGCCATTAAGGCTTGTGCTCTGACAAGGAGACTGTTTCATAGCAGTCAACCTGAGTCCAGAGTGAAGGTCATTTGCTACGTGGCCCATATAAGGCCGATCATGTCTTATGGTTGTGCGTTGTGGTTTAATATAGTGCCAAGTTGTATGGAAAAGATTCGGGTTTTGGAGAGACAATGTCTTAGGGCCTGTCTCCGATTGTTCCGAACGACTGAATCCAACTATATAAAGTACTATCCCAATAAGGTCCTATACGATGGGGCTCAGTTGAATAGCATTGATAATTTCATCATTAAGGGGACTCGAAGGCACATTACAAGGGCAATGGACAGCGACAATAGTCTGATCTTTGGGGCTTACTACCCAAATGAAATGTACATAGAGAGTACGCTCCGGTCTGGCTTCATCCCGCCGGAGGCATTTATTCATATTGATGCAAAAGAGCTGGTACAGACGAGGGATGGTATCCCGGTACTATACCACCAATACCGCAGCACGAGAAGCGGCTCATCCACGGCGGTGACGTCGCCAATGCTAATGAACTCCTCCATTTTAGTACCGCAATAGCGGAGAGAAATAAATTTAACACAGAAAACCGATTCGCCGAATTTTGGTGGCTTGTTGAGGGGGAGGGTTCAACATGCCCTCCCAGGACGGTGCGTTACGCTAGGATACATTCTCTTAGTTTATAAGTTAGATTAAGTTAGCTAGGGCGTTTCTGGGAGAGGCCGAGGTTACCAACATGTGGTGGTGCTTCCGGGAGGTGACTGACGCTGTAAGGCTTTAGCCAGCCCACGGCGGCACCTTGACAACTGCCAGGCGCCCGGAAAGCAATTGGGATTCTGACCACTTGTTGCGCAAGGCAAAAGTAAGTAGAGTAGTTTGTAATTTGTTTTTATATCTTCTCTATATATATAAAAATCCAGTGTCACAGTTTTAGTGTTTATACTCCTCCGAAACGGCTTGACCGATTTTGATGAAATTTTATATGTATATTCCGTAGTTATGAGAATAGGTTCATAACTAATTTTTATACCACTAAGTGATAATGGTGGTCTACCAAAAAGTTTGTATTGGGAAATGCACTTTGGGGGGAAAAAAACTGGGTAGAAATCGAGTAGTGACACTTAAAATACAAAAAAAAAAAATTAAAAATTTTAAAAGCAATTGTTGTTGTCAATTATTTTAATTATTTGCCAAGCAAATTGTTGTTGTCAACAATTTTGATTTTTTTTTAAATATACCTAATAAGTTTGTATATGTTTATTATATTACACAAAGTAACTTTTTGAAACGGAGTCGATACTTTGACTTGTTGGATGGTGTTTGAATCCTTCATTTTTGTTTGTCAAGTATGTTGTTGATATTAAACCGTGTTGTTAAACCGTGCGCATAACAAATTGATTGAAAGAAAATAAAAATCGAAGTTTCTTTCTTTTGTGTTGTTGTTCGATTCAAAAGTCAGGTGACATAGGCGCCTGCCAGGCAACTAGCACCTACCCCTAGCGGAGCAACGAAGTAGCGTAATCGGGCTAAGCAAAGCGCAGAAAAATGTGCAGTCCCTTTAACCACGGAACCGATTGAGCTCAAATCAGGCAAGCTTTGGTATTGACTTGAATATGTTTCTGTGAGGTTTGGTCAAAATCGGTCCACCAAGTTTGACTTGCAATTTTGTTTCTCATCAAAAAAAGACAAGTATTTCTTTTTGTTAGGCGCAGAGAACGCCGAGTATTTAGACTCTTGAGTACGGGCAACGCCGGGCGGGTACAGCTAGTAAAATTATACAATTTGATAAAGCTGCTGAGTTTCTTTTAAAAAAATGTTATCGATGATATATTACTCCGTAAAATAGTTTGTAGGCCCAAAGGCAATAGTTATAAGATAAAGTTAAATTTAGGGCGTCCGCATAAGGAACAATAATCTAGAATAAGTATCCTGTTAATTTTTAGTTAGATTTAATCCTTTTTGTCTAGTATGCAGGTTGAT
Organism: Portevinia maculata; assembly: GCA_949715645.1. Lineage (NCBI taxonomy): Eukaryota > Metazoa > Arthropoda > Insecta > Diptera > Syrphidae > Portevinia > Portevinia maculata. Next base: position 84,684,359 of record OX454527.1, read on the forward strand.
ATTTAAAAAGCAACAAAAAATTTATTTAAAAGTAAAAGTAAGTAGGTGCAAGGCAAATTGTTGAAAATAGCACAAATGGAAAGTGGAATATGTAATGCCAAATTGGCCCTCCAAACACAACTTGATCAATTATTCCGCGATTTTGCAGAAGGCCTCATAATTTCACAAAGTTCATCTTCTATGCGACATTTAATAAGGATATGCTTCGATAGTTTTTGGAAGACATATGATCGCATTTCTTTTAGATGACATATGTAGGTGATAAATCATTTATCATCGCCTAGCATGATTTCTTGTCCACCCATGTTGGTTGATGATTTCGTGCGTAAACAATACCAAAATACTCGTATTTCCTCTTTATTGTAAGAGATCAGCTGGTTAAACATCCGCTGGAACAGGTTGTGTTTTTTTTTTAGTGTTTTTACAGCGATGCCAACCTCATTCTGTACCAGTTCTTCATTGACTGGAGGTAGATTGCCTTTGTGCCCTATCACTTTCTCGTGATGACTTTTTTACTTGACGGCTACACGATCCGTCGACGTCGAGAGTATATAAGGCGCGCTGCTATAAGTTCCATCCACGATGGCATGGTCCTTAAAACAAAGGTTCTGCTTGTCTTCTAGAACCTGAGGGCGGAAGTCGAAGAAAACCATTTCGAACCGCTCAATTTAGGTTGTTTTGGATTTTTTGTAGTCTGCAAATCAGCAAATAAATGCTGGTGTCCCACAAGGCTCTGTTTTGTCTCCGATTATATTCTTAATTTTAAACTTTCGCATACTAAAGAGAAGATATTGCTATCGTTCTAAAATTTTGAACTCAATCTAATTGTGAGGTATGATATAACGACTACAGAGAACAGTGTTGCCAGAAGCTGATAGTGGAATATCAAAGATGTTCGTAAAAATATCCTTTTTCGATGTACTTTATCCCTTTTTGCAACACTACACCATATATCTATTCACATTATTATTGATACAAATTGTTTCTCATCCAATAAGATTTTTTTTTCGTTGGCTGAAAATAAGTACAATTTATTTGCTTTGATAAAAATGCAGATCTGATTATTCTGCGTTGAGGGCTTCACTGCCAATTTTGTTTCTTTTTTATTTCCAACATCATTAACTACTAAAAATATTTGCTCAGTATCAGCATTAGGATGTGTCAAAATTACATTGATCTTAAAAATTCTTTCGATTGTTTTATGATTCTTTATATCAGTAACGGTTATAAAGAATTGTTGTACATTCAAATTTAACAACTCCGATTTTTCCATTAGGTACAACGCAAATATTTTTTTCATCGAATTTTAAGAAAAGCTTGGTTATATTTGGGCACCCAATCCATCTCATCATATCCCATTGGAGTGGCATTCTTTATTTTATATCTTGAGCAGCCAATATGTAAAATCTGAAAGCATTTCTTATTACAATAAATCGTTCGCCTTCTTTCAAAGTGGATTATGTGACTGACAAGATGGGCCTAAACAAATATAATTTTTTCTAAATGTGACATACGTCTATATCAGTACCTAGTCAAATATTCTGGGCTTATTAAATTTAGCAAAACATGGATTTGCAACTGCCTGTATTTTGTAAGAAAATTAATTAAAATATCCTTGGACTGGAAAAAGTTTCTTTTATGGGAGAGAGCAGGACATGTGCAGCAAAGGTGAAGCGTAGTCTTTTCCTTCTCCTCGTCCATGCAACTTCTGTAGAAGTCGTTTGAATAAACACCAAGCCTCGATGCGTGCCTGCCTATCCGACAGTGCCCTGAAATGCACCTATAGTGGAGTTAATATGCAGTCGGTTTAGTGAGATCATACTCTTAGAGCGTCGCAGGTCCAGCTTTGGCCAGATGTGCTTAGTCGCTAGACACGTATTTCTACTTGTCTACCTAAGGTTTGTTCTCTTGATTGCAGATAGCTTGAATAAAAGTTTGCAAGTAGCGATTGTTATACCCAGAGAACCCTGTTCAGGTAAAAGAGGTAGTTTGGTTCCCTTTTTGGCGAGTTCATCAGCCCTGCAGTTTCCTGGAATATTTCTATGCCCCGGCACCCAACAGTGGTGAATGTTAAACTGCTCCGACATCTTCTTAGTTTTTCACTAGTTTTTGATCCATCGGTGTAGAAGTGGATCGATTTATCTACCGCAGCGTCATCCCAGAATGATCTGGAAGGAATAGTGACTTGAAAGTTCTTTCCGATCTGTAATTGGGGTATGGTGTAGTCTATGTTTCCTGGTAGAGACTCAAATAAGTACAGAATGATGGAGTGGCCAATATTATTGTTAACCGGCTGGGAGGTAGCTTTAAGGAGGGCAGTAGAACAGGCCGCTGTTTCCTGGTTTCCTGCTAAAAATGTCGAGGGGTAACAAATGTAGCAGAATATCTAGTGCTGCGGAAGGGGTGGTGCGGAGTGCTCCGCTTATGCACAAACATGTTGTGCGTTGGGCTTTGCCCAGCTTATCACAGTTTGTAGCTTTACCTATGGCAGTCCACCAACAGCAGGAAAATACTAAGCTTATACCACCAATAGAGGGTGGGTCAATATGCGGGATTTTGTATTTCCTGGAGAAGAGGACAAGTTCGGTTTTGTAGGGGTTGATACCCATGCCACAACGATTAGCCCATCTCTTTAGCTTCTTGAGAGCGTTTTGCAAGAGTTCCTTTATAGAATTGATGTGTTTTCCGGAGACGGCAACAGCAATTTCATCCGCATATGCAATCACCCTGCAGTCCTCCCCTTCCAGGTATATCAGTAGTTCATTTACCACTAAGTTCCAGAGAAGGGGGAAAAGGATGTCGCCTTGCAGCGCGCCTCTACTCACAGACCTCCTGGCAGATGTAACGCCCAGTTTTGAATTAATAATCCGGCTTGTGAACAGTAGATTGATCAATTCACCAAGCGAACCATCCATATTCAGTTATGTTAGTGCATTTGCGATTGCAGATGTGCTCACATTGTTAAAGGCGCCTTCTATATCTAGGAAAGCAACCATAGTATACTCCTTATGATGAAGGGAGTATTCGATAGTGCGTACCAGAGTTTCGCATAATATTGATTTATATTCGGTTGGCTACCACACATTTTATATAAGTAGGTACAGACATATGATATTTTTGTATCTTACTACTGAAACAATGTATTTTACAAATCTCGAAAAAATTATAGTTTGGAAAATAGCAATCTTTTTGAAGAAAAGTGCGAGAAAAACTTCCAATTTAACAAATAAAAAATAAATAAATAAATAAATAGATAAATAAACAAATAAACAAGTAAATAAATAAATTAATAAATAATTAATTAATAAATAAATAAAAATGTGGTCTGGGTGCGACCCACAAGGTCCACACGACTAACTTCCCAGTTGGATCAATATGATTTACATGTATACGAAATAACTGAGCACAATATAATAATGATTTCCTCAATGACAGAGGACAATAAATAGTACAAATACAGGCAAATTATTTTAGTTATTTATTTACTAACAAAAAACGGCTGGACCCATTTCGCTGAAAACTGTTCTGTTCTGAGTTACGTAATTACGCTTCCAATAAACCCGGTCTCATGTCAATATCATCTTTGGTTCTCGAAAACATCTCTATAAAAACGCTGGATTTGGATTCTAGTGACCTTGAAACGTGGAGATGTGTCAAAATCCGCGATTCACAAAATCGGCCCCATTACAACAACTTTCACTGGGAAGTTAATAAAGGACAAATAAATAAATAAACGAATAAATAGATATAATATATATATAAGTAAATATACAACCACAGAAGTAACTATATAAACAGGAACAATATAAGATGGAATTTAAAGACTCATTTGATGGGTAAGGGATTTTCTGAAAAGTTATTTTTACTTATAAAGTTATCGGTTAGTTTTTGGATTCTAGCACAACATTCGCTCTTCTGTGCAAATCTAATGTGGAGTAGTGGCGTGGCGTGGAAAATGTTAAATGGTAAGTCGGAACAAATATGCACCTGCAAATGCTTTCTGAAATTATATTGTGTACTGCAAATCGCATAGAAGTAAAGCAATTCAAGCCAATTTTTTATACTTCAAGTCATTTAAGCTTAAATTTACAATGAACCTAAAGTATAATAAAAGTGGCTTCGAAAGAAACCTTTTTGGCAGATGCAAATGCTGTACCTTAAAGAAAATTGATAGTAAGTAAAAAAAAAGGAACTTCATAAATCACGGTTTGTTAAATAAATAAATACATAAATAAAAATTTAAATTAAAAAGCTTCACGCATAATAGTATTTACAAAAATGTATAGATTTTATATCTATAATATATAAAAATATTTTAAAAATAGTTTTTGTACAAAGTTAAAAAGAGAAAATATTAATGATTAATATTTTTTAAAATCAAAAACAGTAGAATTTGGAAAAAAATGTGAAAAGTTTTGTTAAATTTTTTTTTTTATTTGTACTCTAAGTCTATTCTTCTACCCTTTTTCACGTATTCTGGAAGAACTCTTTCATAAAAGTTAGGCCTACTTTTTATTTTTAAAAGGAGTCGCTTTTCTATGGATAAAAGTGCTAAATCAGAAAGCCTGTCTTCTCCTTGAGAATTTCTCAAATATGTATGAACTCTTTTCAGAGAAATGTTTCACACAATATTTCACTTCTTAAGTGTTTATAGAGGGATAAAACGTCAAGTGGTTGAAGTGAAGACGTAGTATAGAGAACTTTCAGCTCATTTTTTAAACCTGCAAAATCGAAAATTCCAGGGAAAAAGTTAATCACCGAAGATATTTTATCATCTGGGCTTGACTGAGCAAAACGACTGTATTTTGATTTATTGCGTAAATCCAAAAAAAAAATCCGTGAAAGATTTATATCGTGTCTTAATTTGAGATATAATATTGTCCTTTATTTCTACAAAAAGGCGCATATAGTGAGTCTTTAAATAAAAATCAAGTAATCGGCGTTTCCGTGGAGGTTCAGCACAATCATTTATACTTTCAAAAATTAAATCAAATTTGTTTAGAAACTCAGTAGAAAGCCAAGACTCAAAACACTCGATTTCTCGCTTAGCAACTTCAACGTCTGTTTGTTTATTTTGTATTACATTAAACAATACATCGGTTTTAGCAAATATTTCGGAAACTGCGTGCAGTAAAAAGCAAAAATCTTTCCCTTCTAACTTAAGCAATAAACTTTCGGCCATTGAAAGTGCGTCAGTGTCCCATTCTTTTGGGTGGTCTAATATTTGCTTAAAAGTTTCAAAAATTCTAATCTCTAGTTAAAAATAACGTTAACTATTCGGGAATGGTAATGCCAGCGAGTTTCTGATACTCCCGGCATGCGTCTGTTTGCTATTTGTTTTAAAATATTTGAACGTTTAGTTGATTTATTAAACAAGCGTACTATTGTGTTTATATTGCCAAAAAAACTTTCAATTGAGGTATATTTTCCAGTGATTAAGATAACACCAAATTTAAAACATGTGCGTAGCAAGGAATAAAATAAGCCATTGGACAAGCATCCAGGACTTTTTTTTAACACCACCTACTTCCCCTGACATAACCGCGGCCCCATCGTAAGATTGCCCAACTAATTTCTCCTTGCAACCGTATACATCAAGTATATTGAAAATTTGTTTTGAGAGCTCATCGGCATTTCGACTCTCACTCACGTTAAAAAACCCAAGAAACCCTTCCTCTACGCAAAACGGCACTAAGTTGCTCCCTATGGCTCATGTCTGGTGTTTCATCAATCATGATGGACACAAATCGCGTTTCACTTATTTCTACTTTAATTTCGCATTTGATCACTGCGGCTATACTTTGTATTAAATCGTTTTGGATGTCATTTGATAGACCCGAAAAAACCGGATTACGTGCACTTGAACACTGTTCCAAATGAGAGTCCATTAACTGGTCATACTTAGATAAGTATAAAAGTGTTTCGACATAATTGCCACGATTATTAGAATCTGGCTTTTCATTATGACCCCGAAATGCTTGTTCCTGTTTGCCTAAAAGAACTACCGTATCTATAAAACGTTCCATTAGTTTACGGTTTCTATCAACTTTTTTGTTGTGAGCTACAAAGGAATTACCTAACGAGGTTTCAATACGATCAGTACCGAATTCGTGCAAAGATAAACAGCTACGAATGTGTTTTTCCGTCTTGACATGTTTATTTGCCGAATTAATTAAATTGTTTATGTCAGCGTAGCCCGTGCGACTCCAAACACTAGGAGAATTGGAAAAAAGGAGGCAAGGAAAACAAAATATTTTATTGAGCTTACAACTACCAGTCAACCAAGTATATTTTCGATATATGGATGCGTTGAAATGCGAAACAAAACCATCCTTGAGCTTATAATCTATTTTCATAGAAGGAGTAGAGCGTCCTATCTCTATAACTTTTTTTTTTAAAGAAAACTCAACTTACAAAAATAATTTTCTTCTTCCAAAAGCAAATCTACTAAACAACAATTTACTGTTAATAATGCCATTTTCTCCTTTGCTGAATCTAACTGAACATAAAACAATTTAAACTTTTCACACTTCTCACACTTTTCACTGTTTTCGATCACTTTAAATAATTATATATTGCACAACAATAATTCCACTCAATATTACTTTAAGTTACACATCGCAGTCTGCTTCACAACTGAATTTTTCAAACAGAACTCACCTCAGCTACATACAAAACTCGCCAAATAAGTCGCTGAAAAGCGGGATATATTTTTGCATAAGGAAGCGTGTATCAAACAGTGAGGAGTCAAACGAGGTGAACGATAAGGGGAAAACAAGGAAAGAAAGCCAATTTGTTCTAGCTTTGTTTTGCTATCGCTTTGCGTATGTGTTTCTTACGGGGTATGGAGATGAGTATGTGATGTCGGAGAATAGGCATGCAATGGTGTGAGTATTTGTGTGCGTAGAGCAGTAGAACGATATGAGAGCATGTGAATAGCAGGTGGTGGGTTGGTAGAATTTGTTGCTTGCAAGTGCAGGTGTAGGAAACATACAAATCTTATGTTTATATACACACATTAAGATGCATGTTGCTTGTTGGATTGAAAAATTGTTGAAAGGTAGAACTTTAAAAGGTAACCCGGCGTGAATCGAGTTATATGGGCCACTGCCACTGATGTGGAGTAATGCCATAGTAGATTCAACATCATTTTTAATATTTTATTTTGACCTATTTGCATCCGAGTTATGGTTTACCTACAAGTTTTACATCGGCTTCCATCGCTTCCAAGCAGATCAACGAGGTGTGGTACATATAGGTACATATACTTCTTCTTGTGATAAATTCTTAAGGCGACTCGTATTAAGTAATAATTTACATTTAATTTCCGTCAGAACTTTATATAGATATACACCAATTCTAATGTTGTCAAGACCACTTGATTTTGCCATCGCCCTTGATACAAAAAAGATACAAAACTTCGTTATTACAAGACAATAAGCATTATTCTAAACATCCGCGGAAGAAGGGCCCAGAATGTTCTTATTCTGCACCATCATCTCATTTACCAGTATACAAAATTTAATAAACTAGAAAACTTTTTTCGTTTTCTTCGCTCTCTGATAACCGTTAGGAAGCATCCATTTATTGTATTTCCCATTTTCAAAACAGGATGCAAACCTAAGAAAAAAATGGGTTTCCTCTGCATTCAAACTATCTTCGATGTAAAAAGGGATATTCCTGGTATTAAATCATTGCTCGCCTGTCCACACAGAACGCAAACAAAGTAACCAGCCTGAGTGGAAGGGATGAAACTATTCGGCAAAGTCGTAAGTAACAGGAAAAACTATTCGAAAAAAAAACTCTTTCCAATTCTGCCAAAATTGTATGAATACGACGAAAGCCATTTAATAGCATCTCTGCATTCCCATTTCCGATAGAATACTTCAGTTGCGCGTTGCTGCCTCCGCGTTTGTTCTTTGACTTTTGGATTTGGGATCCTAGATCGATGGTTTTTCAAATGTTCACAATGAAAAGTTACTGAGAGTGCCTCTGGCCATGTAGCGGATACATTAAATGGGTATGGCTGGTGTATATTTTTAAGAAGCCTTTTCTGAAGTCTCAAACAAAGAAATGCGAACATACATCCATGGCAGTGCGGAAGACGAAAATTCAACCAACTATCATGCTAAACCCTTATACTCGTATTAAACCCTTATTATCGACGAAAGTGGAGAAAACAATAAACAAGAGAAATACAAAAAACAGAACAAAAATATTTGGCTTCTAGCTACCTCTGCCCTCCAAAGCGCCCATGCCCAGCTGTTACCGTAGTCCTTATACATTGCTGTATTTTGCTTAGTACTTAACTTTTACTTCTGGTGGGTGGTGATGGTGGTAAGGGGGTTTGGTAAAGTGTTGATTTTACCGATAAGGAAAGTTTATTTGTTCGCAAGTTTTGGCAAATAAAACTTTTTGTTTCGATGTGATTACATTTTCGAAAGAGTGGTGGTGGGCGCCATAATGGGAAAAGTCGTCGATAAATTTACGAATTTAGTTCAAATCTATGGCATGAAGGTATTATTGATTATCAGGATTGAAAAAAAAAACGTGGAAGTGTGGTCGATTTTGAGCATAAGAGTCAAAGATGTAACATTTGTGTGTTTTTGAGTTTCAGGATGTGCAAGTCGATAGCGGTACTTTGGCAGTAGAAGTCCCTCTGGCTTTCAACTTTGACCTATCTATTATGAAAAATAAGAGGTTCTATGAAATAGAATACCACGTGGACTTCCGGCGGGGATTTATCTCAAATTACAGACGAATATTTTAGTCAAAGTACTAAATAACATTTCGTTGTGGCGTTGTGGGTAATAGATAAGTCAACTTATCCTTGGGAGTCTGGAAGTGGATTATGATTTGAGAACACACAAGGTAAAATATTTTTTCACAGGTTGTCATTTTACAGGTGCTATAATCACCCTAAGACGGCTCCGCAGCATAAAAGTTTGTTCAGAACTCAATTGACTGCAGCCTCTATGGCATCGTTTCTCAAACCGTTCAAATACAAGGTAGGTCACAATCTGTCCAAAAAAGACTCATATACGAGTTCCTTGAGACCCCTCCGAGATCCTCTCCCGACATGTCATTGCTTTCGGTTGAGTTGATTCATATTTAGGGTATTCCTGCAACATCGTAAAACCTTCAAAAACTTCAAAAATGTTCGACGTGGTAGATGAACTGCCAAATTTGTATGGAAAATCTTTTCCAACAAGGTGGAAACGACACGAATTTGGTGTGTAATCCAAAATGGTAAATGTGGCAAACTTTTTCAACCAATCAGCGGTGGAGTTGCAGGTATTCTGTGGCGTACTGAATGCACCCTTTGTCAAACTACACAGATGAAACGAAGGCGCGCATCCAACAGCTGATTTACGCAAGCAGTTTTTAGGGGTGTTTATGAAAAGGAAAGTTTATCATCTTCGTGGAAGTGCAAGTTTACGACGTTCCATGAATAACCTTATTTTATTTTGACAAAAGGCGAAAAACACACAAGAGAATACAATATATGTACTAGGTGGAGCTAATAATTCTAATCATCGCTTATGGTTGTCCGCATTGTTGTTCAATACAGCGCCTTGTTATATGATAAAGAGGCGGGTTTTGGGGGTACAATGTGTAAGGAGCTGTTTCCTTTTCGAACGCCTGAATATATCTATATACTGGCACAACAACGCCATTGGGACTGAGTTGAATTGAACTAATAACTTTGAACAATTAGGGAGACTCGAAGACACGTTGATCGATCGATTGCCAGCCACAATAGCCTGATCTTTGGGGCTTAATACTCCAATTCTATGAACAAAGAGCGTACGCCCCGATCTGGCTTTATTTATTTAGCGTGGGAGATAAGCGGTTCATCTACGATGGGGATGTCGCCAATGCGCATGAGCTTCTCCGTTTTAGTGCCGCAATAGATGAGAGGGATCAATTTGAGAAGAAGAAGCAATTCTCCGAATATTTTTTATAGCTTGGGGAAGGGGTCAACACGGTCTCCCGGGACAGAGCGTTACTCTAGTTGACATCTTCTTACTTTTAAAGTGAGTAACGGCATGTATGGCGTGTCTGTGAGAGGGCGGGCTCGTCAATCTGTGTTAGCGGGCGGCGAGGAGTACATTGACGACGAGCAATCAAGATTTTGAGCACTTGTTGTGTAAGACAGCGAGTGGATTTGGAGTAAAACCTGAACTGTGGATAGATACTAATGTCCAATTTGAGAACGTGCGTCGCTTTAATTTTACATTAGGTTATTTATTCCTTGGAACTCAAAACAAGGAAATTTTTATAAAATATCTTTACAAAGTTTTCCAGTGTCCAATGTTTTTTTTACGAAGAGGTCATTGGAACCTCCTTCTTCTTCATCTACGGCAAGGTTGTGATCACCACACACACATAATAAGGGCTTTTGGATTTTTGTTTTAGCAGGGCAGGTGGCAAACAACTTTGCAACTGGCGTCGTTTGAAAGGACAATTAAAACAAATATATTTTTTTTGCGGTTTTAAGGACCTTTTTGGGGTTCCAGGGACCTCTTGGCCAAAAAACATTCATCACATAAATACTGTGCGGCATTCAAGGACATTAAAGAAATATATCATTTTTAAGTTTTAAGGACCTTGTCGGGGTTTCAGGGATCCCTTGGTAAAATAGCCTTATGTCAATTAAATTAATCTTATTAATTGCTAGATATTAATAACATAATATTATCTTGCTAAGATATTATCTTGGATTAACATTCCATTTTCTGTTATATGTTAATATGTCTTTCAATAAGATCGTTTTTCGGTGTTCGACGACTTTTTTGTGCGACATTCTCAAATTGGCCATCGGTAACCACGGTACACAATTGATTTTTTCTCCAACCTTCAACAGTTTTCGGCGCCGTCTAGTTTTCAATATTAACAAACTATACCCAGTTCTGAGTTTACTCAAAAAATAATACAGAGTAGAGATTTGATTTTAAACGGCGGAGACAGTCAACAACCCGCTGTCAGACGGAATGATCTGTTCAGATTGGACGATGATAGCCAAAACTTCCGTCCACCCGACCTACACAAAGTGAGGATAGCGATATCCAAATTTAAGTCCAACAAAGGTGCTGGATCCGATGGCCTTCCGGCCGAGCTTTTCAAAGCAGCGGGAGATGGCTTGGAAAGGAGCATGCACCAACTCATCTGTAAAATTTGGTCGGATGAAAGCATGCCCAACGAATGGAACCTCAGCATCGTGTGCCCCATCCACAAGAAAGGAGATACTCTGAACTGCGCAAACTGCAGAGGAATAAGTCTCCTGAATGTCGCGTTTGTCGGCTGTTTTGTGTGAACGCCTAAAACATTTCGCCAACAAGCTGATCGGCCATATCCGTGTGGTTTTAGGACAGGAAAGTCAACCATCGACCAAATTTTCACACTCCGACAGATCTTGGAAAAAACCCAGGAATTTCAGATAGATAGGCACACCATCTATTTATCGACTTTAAAGTCGCCTATGATAGCGTATATAGGGACGAATTATACAAAGCCATGTCAAGTTTTGGCATCCCCGCCAAACTCGTAAGTTTGTGCAGGATGAGAATGGAGAAATCTCGCTGCTCCATCAAAGTCGGCAAGAACACCACCGAGCCATTAGATATCGAAAAATTTTAAGACAAAGCGCGTCGCCTTCATCATGCACTTTCTTTAACATCGTTCTTAAAGCAATTGTACGGAACTCACAAGCCAACACCAGAGGTACAATTTTTCAAAAGTCCGTTCAACTACTTGCCTATGCTGATGATATAGATATTATTTGGAGAACGCTGCAAGCTGTCAGTGGCGCATTTGCAAGCATCGAAACGGAGGCGGCAAAGATGGGTCTGGCTGTAAATGAGGATAAAACGAGGTATATGCTGTCAACGAGAAAGGACTGTCAACGTCGGCGACTCGGACAAAACGTCACGATGGACAGATACAACTTCGAAGCAGTTAAAGACTTGTCTACCTGGTCTTCACTATCACTTCGCAAAATGACATCGGTGCAGAGATCAAGCGAACAATAACTCTTGCCAAGCTGTGTCTTCGGACTAAGAAGTAAAGCCCTCTCTCATAGAACCAAGAAGATATTATATAAGACCTTAATAATCCCGGACAACAATGTACCAGCCCGACGAGTCTTCGAATCCACCGTGGTTCACCCCGGACTGTAAGCGCCACCAAAAGCAAAGTAAGTAAACAGATTTGATTTGGTTTACAAATAAAATAATGAATGAGGAAAAAACACCATTAATGAAACATTTTTTGATGGATTCTGTTTCTTGTCCCTGCAAATTCACTCTTCAATAGCGGAATCGAGTATGCGCAAAAATTATTTGCATTTTTTCGGCTTCACTAGGTTTTCCTAAAATTTTGATTGTTTTTTCCATATGTGCTAGCGGCAACATTTAAAATTTGTTGCCTAACGGTATGTATGTTGTATTTGTGGAATGTATCAATTTCTAGCCAACGAAAAATTTTATTCATTTTTCCAAATCGTTGATGAATAAACATCGAACATAATTTATAGCTCATTTGGTTATCCTTTTAAAGTTACACTCTCTAAGCACAGTGTGTTACATTAGTTTATCGAAAAACAAGAAAATAAATAATAGAATTGCGAATAGTAGAAATGTTGCCAGTTGTAGAAAAAATAAAGTGCACGACTGGATCGTACGAAAAGGTTCTCGCTTTTAAAGGATGTTCAAATTTGAAGTATCATTTTAAATTATGAGGCCAAAGGTATGAAGTAAATATATTCCCGTTGGTTAAAATGGATCGGTAGACTATTGAGCAACGTATTCCTATTATTAAAATTTATTTTAAATATATTAATACGGAGTTGCCTATAACGTGTTTCCCCCCTTTTTTGCTATTATACGTCACATAGATATGTCAACACTATATATATTTGGGTAGGGGGCAATACATAGAAGTGCACAATGCAAAAATTATTAACATATATAACACACATTATGAATTACAGCAGGTAAAATGAAGCGAATTGGATGAAATTACAACAACAACAACATTGCTGTGTGAGGCAATAATCTGCCAATCGGAACGGAAAAATGTTATATCATGAAGTTACTTGAAAATGCTTGAAGTTACTTAAAAATGCTTGAAAATACTTGAAGTTACTTGAAGTTATCAACAACAATATTACTGTGCATGTTATGCATTTGATAATGCTTGAACATACTTGAAGTTACTTGGACATACTTGAAGTTACTTGAAAATGCTTGAAGGTACTTGAAAATGCTTGAACTTACTTGAAGTTACTTGAAAATGCTTGAAAATACTTAAAGTTACTTGAAAATGCTTGAAGTTACTTGAAGTTACCTGAAAATGCTTGAGGTTACTTTAAGTTACTTGAAAATGCTTGAAGTTACTTTAAGTTACTTGAAAATGCTTGAAAACTTAAAGTTACTGGATAATGCTTGAACATACTTGAAATTACTTGGACATGCTTGAAGTTACTTGAAAATGCTTGAAGTTACTTAAAAATGCCGGAAAAATTTTATATCATGTGAAATCAGAGAATGCGATGTCGAAAATTTTCATTCTTCGATTAATATGTATATCGGTCGACTTTTTTTTCAACTTATAGAATAAATTGGTCGAATTTCGACCATGGGGCGACCCCTAGTTTATTTTAAATATGGTGAAAGTTTAGCAGAAGTTGAAAGAAAATTTCGTTCAAAATACGGCAGAGAAAATGCTCCGTCAAACCGTGCAATTAAATTTATCGTTCATAAATTTAAAGAAATTGGTTCGGTTTAAGATCAGGGAAATAAAGCCTATCATTGTAGTGGTCGTTCGAGTGGAAAAGTTGCAGCTGTTAGGAGAAGTGTTGCTGAAGAGCCAAGGACGTCAATTCGACGTCGTTCGCAGCAATTAAACCTCACACCAACAACTTTGTTTAACATTTTGCACAAAGATCTGCATTTAAAAGTTACAAAATACAGTTAACACAAGAATTAAAGCCAACTCATCACGCAGTGCGTTGGCAATTCGTTAATTGGGCCACAGAGAAGCAACAACAAAATGGCAATGTTTTCAAGCAAATTATCTTCATGAGGCTCATTTTGAAATTGGCGGTAATGTCAATAAACAAAACTGTCGCATTTGGGCTGAAGAAAATCCTAGAGGACTGTTTGAAAGGCCAATGAAACCAAAAAAAAATTACTGTATGGTGTTTATTTTGGTGTGGTGGCGTAATTGGTCCATTTTTCTTCGAAGATGAAAATGGCAATGCAGTTACTGTGGATGCAGCTCGATAGCAAGCGATGATTAGAAATTTTATGTGGAGTCAATTGGAAGATAATTGATGTGCAGAATATGTATTTTCAACAGAATAGTGCAATATGCCACACAGCAACAAATAGAATCGATCTTTTGAAAGAGAAATTTAACGATCGCATAATTTCCCAAAGAACAGACGTGAATTGGCCACCAAGATCATGGGATTTAACACTACTGATATTTTTTTTTGGGTTTCTTGAAGAGTAAAGTAAATCATCGAGCAAATATCACTTATTGAACGATTATTATGCGAAAAAGTGATTAAAAATGTTGGTGAAAGGTTGACAGTCTGCCGAGCTAGCAGAGAAGGCCACTTGGACGACATTCTTTTTCAATATTAACCGGAACCAATGTACATTGATTTCCAATAAAAATAAATACAGATTTCAAACAATTTATGTCTTTCATTCAAAATTTAAAATGATACCTCATGTTTGCAAACACTTTATAATAATGAAAAGAAAAAATGATAAAATCAGATTTAAAACTACAAAAAAAAAAAAAAAAAAAATGGATTGCGAATCATATTTTCTTACTAGCCATTTTCTACACTCGTAAAATCATAAAAAATAAAAGAATCTTAACAATGTACATAGATTATAATATTATGCAAAGATTTTTTTCGTTTTAATTGCATTAAAAAATACAGTTTGAAAAAAAAAGTATTTTTTTTTGCTTTTACATGCAGCTGTTAAATATTATCTGTGTTTCCTTTTGGTGAAAACTGAGTATGCAATTAGTATGCCGTTAGAGTATGCCGTTATTCGAAACTTTTGCGAAAATCTGAGTGTACCATATTACTTTACTAAAAATCCGAAAAATAATCAAATTTTGAAAAAAGTGAAATATTCAAAATTCTAAAATTCTTTTATATAAATAAGATTTTCAAAAAAAGGTTTTTTTAAATTGTGGGCGTGTCAGTAGGCGGATTTTGAAAATTTTATCTCCCGAGCAGTTTTAGGAGTCATACATCATATATAAAAAAATTTCAGCTTTCTAGTTCAAAATTCGATTTTATCGAAAAATTTTTTTTTTTGAGTTTGTGGGCGTGTCTGTGGGCGGATTTCAAAAAATCGTAAACTTGATTATTTCCGGACCCTAGGGAGTATATGGTTAAAATTTCAGCTCTCTAGGCCCAGTTTAAAAGCCTAATTTTTGCCGACAGACGGACGAACGGACGGACGGACATGGCTAGATCGACATTACTATCGATGTTGATCATAAATATAGTAACTTTTAGGGGTCTACGGGCAATATTAAGGTATGTTACAAATTATGTGTCAAAATTAATATACCCTTAGAATAGGGTATACAAAATAAAAATAAATATCAGGCATTAAATAAATAGGCCCTAAAACCTAGCTTCTCCAACCACTTTCTTTTGCGAATTGGAAGGGACCTACAATTTCGCGCCGAGTCCGAACGGCAAATTTTCGAGAAGCTTCTCATGACACAATTGTCATCAATATGCTCTTGGATGTTTGTCAGACGTTCGCAAGACTTTCGAAAGGTAGCGTTATTCAACAATTCTTGCAAAAAACTAGGTACCCCATATTTGTACACTCACTTTAGTTAATTTACATGTCAAAATCGATCAAAATCGTTAGAGAAGTTTTGCAGAAAATCGGTGTTTGTAAAAAACCATTTGTATGGTTAAATAGGAATGGCCGAATTCGGGACTCCGGCAAAACTGATCTAAGACGCGTGACGCTGGAAAAACGCGGTGCAATGTACAGTATAGAAACAGCTCTCCCGAACCATTGCATATGTGCACCGGATTAAGGCAAGGAGATGCCCTACCATGTGACTTTTTCTTGAGCAGATAGTGCGCAGGGCAGGTGTCAACATGGGTGGCACTATCTTAAACAGATCCGTTCATCTACTGGGATACACGGACGATACCGAGTTCATCGGCCAATCTCAGCGTGCCATGGTTGAGGCTTTCATGGCGATTAAAGGACATGCAAAATTGGATGGCCTTGAAGACACAAAAAAAAAAATATTAGGCACCCGTGGAGGGGGCGGATACAGGGCTTTAAACCCAGCTTCCCCAATTCGTTGCTTTTGCAAGTGGAAACGACCTACAATTTAAAGCCAAATCCGAACGGCAATTTTGAGAAGCTTCTCATGACAATTGATACTCTTGGATGTTGCTGGATTAAAATTAAAGAACAAAACCTTGGCCCTCTAAATCTCCTCCATCCCCAACCTGCTCCATAAATTTTTTGCCATCACACATTTTTTTCTGTTGTCTGACTCGAGCGATGGTACCGTGGGCAGTTCCTGGATCAGTTTTTTTTTTTAGCTCTTCCGCCATATCATAAGCTGTTGAAAGGTGACGAAAGCAGGTCCACTATAGAGCCCAGACGGACTGTCGTGAATCTCTAAAGGACGGACGGTCCCAACTCTAACCACGGACACTCCGCCACCCTACATGGCCCTGAGATCGACCATCTTAAAAAAAAAAAAAAAAAAAAAAAAAACATAGGGACGGGCTACAGTCCGCTTGGACGAACTGTTGGATACCCTATTCTTATTCCTATCCCTCATAAGTTAAGAACGGTCTACATATTTTGTTATATAACATTTAAAAGATTTTATCTAAAAAAAACGAAGCTTTTGTAAGAACAAACGCTCCCTAGCTCAAGCTTGGGTTTTTCAATAAAATTGTTTTATTTCATTGTAGGCGTGTCAGTAGGCGGATTTAAAAAAAATACGCATGAGCATTAAGGGCCCCTAAAAAGTATATATTATTAATTTCAGTTCCCTAGCTCAAACTTTGGATTTTCAAAAAAATTGTTTTATTTAACAGTGGGCGGATTTTGAAAATTTTATCTCCCGAGCAGTTTTAGGAGTCATAGATCATATATAAAAAATTTCAGCTTCCTAGCTCAAAATTCGATTTTTTTCCAAAATTTTGTTTTTTTGAGTTTGTTGGCGTGTCTGTGGGCGGATTTCAAAAATTCGTAAACTTGTAAATTTCAGCTCTCTAGGCCCAGTTTAAAGGCCTAATTTTGCCGACGGACGGACATGGCTAGATCGACATTACTATCGATGCTGATCATAAATATACATAGTAACTTTTAGGGGTCTACGGGCAATATTAAGGTATGTTACAAACTATGCGTCAAAATTAATATACCCTTAGAATAGGGTATAAAAAGGCCCCGGGCCCACCTTAATTATTGATAGGTTGCAAGCTCTTTTGTACAAAACAGTGTCTTAACTTAAGTGTAAAGGCCAACTTCAAACTATCTGGGTTCCTTTAGTCTCCCTCTAATCGGTATGAAAGCTCACTGCATAAGTAGAGATCGCGCATAGTTGATGCTCATTTTTTGTCTCCTATGGCGGTTTAGGAAATTGATTGAAAATATGTGAGTGACATATCGCGCCCCCCCCCCCCCCCCCTGTTTCCCCTTTTTGTAATTTTCAGCAAAAATTAGTTCCGTAGGCAGTGATTGTGAACGAACCCACCTCTAGCTGACTAGCCAAATTGCAGTATCACCGTGCTGCCCGTTGCACTTTTAACTTCCTCTCTCTCCCGTTATATTCGCCTGACATTCGTCAAAGAAAAAAATACGTAAGATGTAAAACCCTCGGCGCAGTGGGGACTGCATTTTGTTCGGTCTCCCTTTATTCCTTTTTTTCGTATGTAGAATCGTCCGCGGTTTTCAAGTTCCATCTTCCGAAGCAGATAAATTGCAACAATGTTTGTCAGACGTTCTCAAGAAGGCCTTGAAGTCAACGAGGACAAAATGAAGAACTTGCTTTAAACAAACAATCAAACCGACTAGCACAAAACTCCATCGTTCAAAGCTGCAACTTCAATGCGGTTAAGGAGTCAGTCTACGAATGACACCTTAGAAGATGACATAACCTCGAACTCTATGAGCTGTAGCAAGATGTGGATGTCGACCGAAGAGCTAAATCAAGTCAATCTTCGACGCCCAGCCTCCATGTGGAGACGACAGGGAAGACCGAACCTCCGTTTTATAGGGCAAGCCATTGCGGATGTCAGAGCGGTTTGTCTGGACAACAACTCCGGGATCACGGGTCGGGAGCACGTTCAGTAAGTTAAAGAGCAGTAGGGTAAACTGGGGCACATTTGACACCGGGGCACATTTGACTTTGCGATTTTTGGTGTGAACGCAGTCTTTAAGAAGAAAAGTTGGGATTGTGAACGAAGCCTCATTTAATATAAAGAAAAGTTTTAAACTTTGGCAGTTATGCTTCAACTCTTCTTCGAGTAACACGTGTTTTTGTGATTACTGCATTTTTGATGTAATTTTTGACCACCGGTATGTAAAAGATTTGTGAATAAAATAAAAGAGTTTTTTTTATTGTGAAATAATATTATGATAGCACTATTCTTAAAATGTTAATATTTTAAAGCCAGTTTTGTGAAAGTTAAACATTAATCTAAAAAAAACATTAAAAAAGTTATAAAGAACCTTTGGGGCACCTAGCAAAGGGGGCACATTTGACTGTTGCAGGGGTACATTTGACATTTGTTAAATGTGCCCCACATTGATTTGTTATGCTAATATTTGTGTTTTTAATTTTGCATTCTATTTGTATGTTTATTTTAAAGATATGGTTAGAAACTACAAGAGAAAGACAAATAGGAGTGCAATCGACGAAGAAAAAGTGAAGGGGGCTATTTCAGACATACGTAAAAAACTTGAAACGCCAACATCAGCTGCTGAAAAATATGGGGTAAATAGAACCACATTGATAATGCGTATGAAAAAGCAGGACCCCTTAAAAGTTTGGTCAGATTCGGGTAATGAAAGTAGCTCTGACGAAGGTTTCACTTTTCAATCGAAATATACGCCACGACAAACCTTTACGAAGCTGCAAGAAAAAGAACTGGTGGAATATGTGAAAAAGTGCTCTTTTCACGCATACGGCTTGTCAAACGATACTTTCAAGAAATTTGTGTATGACTTTATCAAGGCTAATAACATTAGCTGCCTACCAAGTTGGAAAATTTCAAAAAAAGCAGGAGACGATTGGCTTTACGGATTTTTAAAACGAAATCCTGAACTCTCGCTACGTAAGCCCGAAAATTTGAGCCTAGCCAGACTCAAAGGTTTCACAAAATCAGCCGTTGATAACTTCTTTCAAAACCTTCGACAAATTTACGCACAATATCCATTTGACCCTAAGGATATATACAACTTAGATGAGACGGGGATAACAACAGTCATGGATTCACAAAAGGTAAAACTGGAAACCATTAATTCATATTCATTTCTACTAATATCTACCAGGTCCTCGCAGCAAAGGGTCAGCGTGCTGTCGCTCAGGCAGTATCAGCCGAGCGTGGCTGTTTGGTGACAATGGTAGGCATAGTGAATGCCTGTGGAAATCGTTTGCCACCAGCATATGTGTTCCCTCGCATCCGCCTTAACGAACGATTTTCAAATGGTTACTTTCCTGGATCGCTAATTTTAAATTCGAAATCTGGATGGATGATTTCCGAACTCTTCGTTGATCTCCTAAAGCATATCCAACACTTCACCAATTGTTCAAAGGAACGACCAATTTTGATTGTTCTTGATAACCATGCATCACACTGCAGTCTTCCAAGCATTGACTTTTGCCGTGATAATGGAATTATTTTATTATCTTTTCCACCACACACGTCATATCGACTTCAGCCATTGGACGTTTCAGTTTTCGGGCCGTTCAAACGTTTCTGTAAGAAAGCATTTAATGATTTTCTAAGCACCAATCATGGAAAGCAGATAACAATTTACGATGTCGCAAAACTGACCAACCTTCCATTTCAAATGGCTTTCTCTTCAAGAAATATATTAAATGGCTTTCAAGCAACTGGAATAAATCCCTACAACTCCCAGATTTTCGGAGATGATGAATTTTTAGTGGACAGTTTACCAGGTGAAGAAAATTTAGTCGAATCTGTTCCGGCCACGCAAAGCAACACTAATACGCCTTCAAACACACCTAAAACTGCCAAATCTCTAATCCCATCTCTAACACCTGAGGCTGTAAGACCCATAGCACGTTTTAGCACACCAAACAGAACTGCTAGGAGTGGATGTTCGCGAATTCTTACAAGCTCCACGGAAAAGCGTCGAGTACAAGAAAATGAAGATAAGAAAAATGCAAAAACCGCTAAACGAACGCTTAAACTTTTAGACAAAGGTGAGAAAAAGCCAACAAAAAAAATTCCTAAAAAAGCGCCCGACTTGAATTAGACTCGTCGGATGAAAGCGATAAAAGCATTTCCTATACCGAATCGGATAAATCTAACGGTTTTATTTCTGACCAAGAAAATTTCGAAATGGAAAGAACAGAGCTTTTTGAATATAAGCTTAAAGATGATGAAAGAGTGGAAGTCGGACATTATGTTCTTGTGAAATTTGGTGAACATTCTAAGAAGCCGTTTTATTATTCAGAAATCCACAGTGATTATACTTACACTGTTAACTACCACGAAAAACATCATTGGTAGGTTGGCTTTTTACTAAACCAGCCGTTGAAGATATTTCTTTGACGTTAAGGAGTGAAATCAAATTCAAACTGCCACAACCCACAAATCCAGCCTCAACTTCTCGTTGTCGTCAAAAATATTTAATTAACGTTGACTTCGGCAAACTCTATATTAAATAAGATATTTAAAAATGTTCCTATGTATTAATTATTCTTAATGACTTTATGGACTGAAAGCTTTTTAAATGAAGTAATATTTATGTTTTTTTTTTTATAAGAAAATGGATTAATTGATTTATGTTTCTTTATACATATCGTTAAAATAAATCGTTAAAAAATGTTTGACTTTTCTTTCCATTCAAACAACAGCCAGAATAGACCCGCTGATACTTTTTATGCATACGGTTATGAGTTAAAACTGCAATTGTCAAATGTTCCCCTTGTAAAGTCAAAGGTGCCCGGGCCACTTTACAGACCTTTAAAAATTAAGGGTCAAATGTGCCCAGTTTCCCCTATCTCTATCTCTCTATTCTACAGATAATTGGTCATATCGTGAGCAAAAATTCATAACATAATCGATTTTCTTAACCAGACAAATTTTCAATGTTCAAAAGAAGCAAAAATCCAAACCCAATCCTTCACAATGCACAGTGGTTCAAGCCAAAAACAATTTATCCGTAATGTTTTGTTTCTCACCGCCATTTAAATGCGGCATTTAAAATAGTTATTTGATTTTGTTTCCAATGTAGTTGAAGGGGTTGTTTTCACGGAGTGTCACTCAGTTCCACGATACCTTTTTTACAGAAATTCCTTGTATATTGTTCACCTGTTTCGATGATTACTTAACACTGCCTGTCAGCATATTGTGAAGAATTTAAAACTTGCATCAGTTTAATCGAATCGACCTTGTTCCAATCTGTTGATCAATTAGAGCCTTAGAGTTGCTAATTTACATTCAGTCTGGCTAATTTAACTTTACAACGTAATACAGTGTTGCGCCCGAGGCATAATATCCCAAAACATCTTAAGGCCTACATTTGCCGCCCGACAGCCCCCCTCAATATCTGAATAACGTCGGTAAATTATTTTCCTTCATTTCATCGGAACACAAGAAACTTTCTCGATGGTAAAACTTCCGAAACGATGAAACTGCTGCCGGAACCCTATATCTAACCCAACTAAACATCCCAAAGCAGCATCCAGGAGTACACACAGTAGCTCGGACTGGATGTCTGGTAATCTCTCTCATTCAACTGAAAATAATTAATCGATTGTGTAATCCAATTAGTTGTACGAACTTACCTCATTATCTAGACCGCTACATTCAGTGTCACCAAAGCCCTTGCAATCAACCGGAATTCCTCCTTGTCGTCGATAATTCCTGTTATTGTTATTGTCCTCTTTCTTTGATGTCCAACTGTCGTCCGCTGCTGCGTGTGTCTGGTAATAGACTTTGGTGTTCCCTGCACCAAAGTATTCGTACAGTTGATTTCCGTGCTCGTCCTTGATTGATATGTATTCAGCGCTGTCTGAGAATTTATTTAAAATATGATTTGCTGTTGCCAAATCTGTCGTGGATAGCGCTATGGTAATAGCCGACGGATGTTTGGAGACACACTTTCCCATAGATTTGCTACAGCGGTGCCGTTCCGCTGCTTTACTATACCGATGAGTACGATGAACACTATGGCAATAACAGTTCAGCAACAATTGGTGGTGATGATGATCACCATCACCATCGAAATAATTTTGTGTCCTAGAGGAAGAGCCTTCGATGCCGTGGTCCTGTTTAAAAAGAGAAGATGATGAAAAACATCACAATAAATGAGATACTGCTTGTGCGAGGATAATGAATAAATGGATATGGGTGGCTGAATGGTATACAATATCGGTCACCCCTCCGCAAAAGGACATTTCTAAATAATTTTCTTGGCAAAACTCTGTCAGCACCAAGCGAGGAATAGCACCGAAGCCGATTATTGAAAATTGTATCGCGACAGCGTTAGCAACAAGGACAAACTTTGGGTAGTCCTGTGCGAGCGACAGTGAACAGGGTGGCTGGCTCGCAAGTGGATGTTATTAATGGTGGCTGTTAGTGTGATAGGAAACATGAGCCGGACTTAATAACTGTTTAGATATGTGTGCACTGGGTGGCAGTTTGCCTCTTGGTTGACAGTTTTCGCTAAAAAAAAAGTTGTGTCTACTGGGTGAATCTTTGTGGACTGATTGGGACGGCGCGGCGCGCAGTTAGGGAATAGGAGAAATATTATGATTTTCGTATCTTGTTGCATATAATGTTTGTTAGGATGGGGCGTAGAATTTCATGTTGATGGTAAGTTTTGAAATAATTTATCTGTTTATTGTGCGACGTTGTTTTGGGAAAGGACAGCTTCTAGATTACAACGACAAATGGTCTTTAAGGAGGAAAGAAATGGATGGTTACTTTATTTTTTTTTTGTGCTCTCGCCTTTGGGTAAATATTTGTTGAGTTCACAAGGAACGATTTAAAAGCTACTTTCATTGAGCAATTGAGAGTAAGAAAAATGTCGCCAGCAGGAGTAAATGGTTCGATAAAATTTTAAAAGGACTTTAAAAATCCAACTTAAATTAATAAATTTTTAAAAATTAATAGGTTTGAGTTTCCACTGCCCCACCTATTGCGAACGTCTGACAAACATCCAAGAGTATCAATTGTCATAAGAAGCTTCTCAAATTTAAATTGATTGTAGGTCCCTTCCACTTCGCAAAGAAAGTGGTTGGAGAAGCTAGGTTTTAGGTCCTCTATGGGCCGTTAATGCCTAATATTTATATATTTTTTTTTTAGGTTTGAGTAGGTACCTACGAGAACCAGCACACCACAAATGAAAATTAATAACGACTCTCAACCAAGTAGGTCCTATAATTGCTCTCGAATGTTAGCTCAGAATGAAAAACGATTCGCTAATAGAGTGTAGCGTACAGGTGGGATGAAGCATCAGCGTTGCTGTTCGACTTGCTTAAGTCGAAGTACTTTTCAGGTAAAAGTACCATCAATTTATCGCGAATTCATAACAAAATGTTATCAGGAAATCTGATTGATTAATTGTGAAACTTCATTGCATAATGTATACCGAGTATAACTGATAAGCGGTTAATTTGATAATTTATAAGATGTATGAGCATTAACATTAAGATTTTTAGTAATAGGTATATATTTAGTATATGACGTATTTCACTTCAAAGTATACGTACGATATCAAACGTTAAATTTATTGAGTTTAAGCCAAAGAAAAGATAAAAGTTTTGTACTCACTTTGTTTGAACTTGATGATGATGTTTATGCGATGAAGTTTGTGCACAAATTTCAGCAGTTTCGTTTAAAGATTAGGATGAAAAGTATTAATTAAGAAAATGCAATCTATTCTTAGGCTTTTTGTGTGTTTTAGGTTAAAAATTAAGCAATGCGTATGTTTCGGAGTTAAGATTTAGACAATAAGTATGTTTTATGTTTAAGAATTATGCAGAAGGTATGTTTTATGGTTAGGATTTACACATTAAGTGTGCTTTAGGGTAAAGATCTAGACAATAAGCATGTTTCCAAGCAACTTCGCAAATGAAAAATTCTAGTTCTAAGTTTAGCTTGATTAATTAATCGCTTTATGTTAATTATTTTTGATCACTTGTTTCGCACTTTCACTACTGTTCTGATTTGTTGTTCAATTAATCTGCTATGCTGGTGGCGATGGCGGGGAGAAGAGTAGAGATGGCTGTGGGTAATTAAATTGATGAAAAGAAAATTTCCAGGCGGGTGGCCCTGCATGTGTTGGATGTTCGGGGGGGTTAGGTTAGGTGCGCTGATGACCCTTTTGTGATTCCCCTTTTTTTTTGTATGGCGGAGTACTATCCGAAGCGTGTTGCCCGATGGGTGACAGGGTAGTTATTGTTTTTCGTGACTCACGGGTTTTCGGGGGTTTTTTTTTTTTTTTTTTCTAGTTTTTTATTTTTGGTGTGGATGCCTTGGTAGGAGGTAGCGCTTGCGCGTCCCGACCACGTGCCGTCAAGTTGCGTCGGCGTATTTGTGCGGCCGCAAGGAGCGTTTGGACGTTTCCTTCGGACATCCGCACTTTATCTGTAGGAATTACTCTGTGCGTTAGATTAAACTCATTTTCAGAACAAAAATGTTACCTTTACGTGGTCTTAATTTACCATGTGAGTGGACACCTTGCAGCACTGTTGCTGGTCACAAAAATTGGTTTCACAAAAAGGATTTTAATGCGCCGGACAAAAAAATTATTCTATATTTGATAACCAACTAAAATATATAAAATTATTGGTAACTTGCATTATCGCAAAGAAAATTCAGCACTTACTTGGTTGCAGGCGGATGATAGCGCGTAGAAAGTGTAAAAATGTAAATTGCAAATGCAATTTGCCTGAACTTATGTAGGCTGCCGGTTGGGTGACGTCGAGTTCGAAAATGAAATGGTTGAGCGGTTTAGTGCTAACATGGCAGAGAAATCGAACCGGTTCAATTTCAGTGTTCAGGTGGGTAAGAATTTTTGTTTCCTGTAGAAAGTGCAAAAATGTAAATTGCGAATGCAATTTGCCTGAACTTATGTATTGGAATTCGAAGTTACCTAGGTTTACCAGCTCGCCACTTGTGACTTTCGCTTTTTATATTTTGGCCTAGGACTAACCCATGACCAAAAGTGAGACCAATTCTTAAACCTTTCGGAAGGCTTCGACCGCTTTGGTGCTCAAAACCGACTTAAAACTTCGGATGTTAGAATTTACCTCCGTTGACCAACTGCGAAAATGCTACTTCACTTTTGGTCAAAAGATACTCGTGGAATTCAATCCAAGAAATGGCTTCAAACTAAACCTGACCATTTTCTTAGGGGATATGCAACTCCACCTAACCAAGATGAATTAATTATTATTAAAAAAAAACTCTAGCAAGAAGAAAACCTAGACAGAGGCGAACGAAAAGAGATGAGGAAGTTTCAGGGGCTGGTGAACGCACTAGCCATGAAAGCAAAATTGTGCCGCAATTATTTAGTTTTAGTACCGCCAAAGCATCTTCTTATGAAAAAGAAGTTTTCTCCTATGACTTTTCAATCGCTTTTCTGTATTTGTCAGCTCGACTTCGACTTAAAGTTACATCTTTAAGAGGTTTGGAGGCTTGAATCTGTCTGGAAGATCTTAAACTCATTTGACAGGCACTGAATCTCTTAAACGTGGTGTTCGTTGAGAAGAAGTATTAAAACCCTTTTCCGGACGACCACGTTTCTTTGCTGGCTAGGATGCTCTTTTAAAAGCAATTAAGATTTTAGCCAATTCGCATTGACAGTAAGAAATTTTTCCTCGATTCGGCAAACCTTGCACCACAGTTTTTTGAAATCTGATTTTAAATGTGAGAAAAAAATGTTTACATATTGAATTTGGCTGCTTTCAGTGCTTCTCCTTATTTTGATTAGATCTTCTTTCAAGAAATTGAGCTGTTTCTCAATAAATGTGACCAGAACTTCCCATTGTACAGTTTCACTTCTTGCAAAAAAAAATTTAATTGGTGGAATTCATAAAACAAAAAAAAAATCTTTTAATTGAGAGACCATTAAAAAATCAATATAACACAAACAATTCAGTAAAGTAGCAGGATTTTTTTGAGTGGAATCACACACATTTAAAAAAACACAAAAATTAAGAGTCCAGCTCGGAAATGTAACAGTACCCTTATTGTGCTATTAACACAACACCAGTATTTGTGTTTTCAACATCAAGCAGCACCAAGCAATGGCGTATTTCATTGCATGCTTTTCGTTGCTACTTAGGTTAGGTTAGGTTATAGTGGCAGTCGGCAGAGGCCGACAGACTTAGAATAATCGAAGGTCCATTGTGATACCACGCGGATATATCTTCTTCCTACTCGTCGAACCAGCTGGAACTTTTGATGAAGATTGACAGACTTTGTTAATGACATCCTTAAGATCTTTGTAAAAGAAAGATCCCAGATGGAGTTTTCGTCTTTGAGAGAGAGCAGGGCATGTGCAGCGAAGGTTGAGAATAGTCTCCTCTTCCTCTTCCATGCAGCTTCTGCAGAAGTCATTTGTATAGACGCAAAGCCTTGTTGCATGCTTGCCTATTAGACGGTGTCCGGTGATTACACCAATTGTAGCACCAATGTGCAGTCTTTTCAGAGATATCAAACACTTCGAGCTTTTCAGATCCAGCTTTGGCCAAATCTGTTTTGTCGCTAGACAAATGTTGCCGCTTGATCACCTAAGGTTAGTTTTCTCAATGGTCTCCCTCATAAGCATGAGTTTGCACATAGCAATTGGCATGCCTAAGGGACCTTTATCAGGTAGAAGGGGCAGTATGGTTCCTTTCCTGGCGAATTCATCCGCCCTACAGTTCCCTGGAATATCTGAATGTCTCGCCACACAGCATAGGTGAATGTTAAATTGCCCCACCATCTCCACTAGAGATGATCGGCAGTCATGAACTACGATGGAGTTTGTGGAGACAGAATCCAGAGATTTTATCGCAGCTTGACTATCTGAGAAGATCCGGATATCCATAGCGGATATCACTTTCCTCGTCAGCCACGATAGGACTTCTTTAATCGCCATGATTTCCGCCTGGAACACGCTGCCGTGATCAGGGAGGCGAAGAAGAGGCTGAGGTTCAGCCTGTCAGAGAACAAACTTCCACCTTCCCCTGGTCGGTTTTGGATCCATCGGTATAAAAGTAGATCGATTTATTTTCGATAGGGGACCTACCTCCCAGAACGTTCTGGGAGCGATGTTGACCTTGAAGTTTTTGTCAAAACGGGTCTGAGGGGTGTAGTCTATGTTGCTAGGGAGGATTCAAATTTGTTTTTAGAATAGATGCGTGGCCGATTTCATTCTCGGACCATTGGAACGTTCGGTGCTACTTACTATTAGAGAAAATAAAGAAATGGGAAAGAAGTGTTTTGGTGCAATTGTAGGGTTTTTCTCCACGGCTGGTGTCTAAGTTGCTTAGGGTGATTAAGTTTAACATGTATTCTACTTAAAGCAATGGACTTGGCCGTGATTTCAACGCACGACCTTCGAATCAGTAAGCGAATACACTACAACTGCACCGTTGCCACCGTTGCCACCACAAAATAATAAAAAAAAAAAAACAGATAGCCATTCTCAATTTAATTTTTTCAATTATTTCCAGCTTTTGGGTTATTCTGCCACACTGTACGCCGGTCGTTATAGTGACTAATATGATGCAAGCCGCAGATATAACCGTTTTCCAGGGGTATTGTTGCTTTGGTTGCGCGTCCTTTCGTTTTTTCTCATAGGACTCGTGTTCGGTCTTACTTCTATTTAGTCTCCTTGCTATTTCTAAGCCAGAGAGTCCCAGACCCTTGAAAGCAAATGCATTTCCTTTTTCTGGCACCGTAAATGTATTTCAAGACGCAATTTGAATTTAAAATTAAATACAAAATATAGTTTTCTACCCATTTGAGCTTCTACGATGTAAACTCTTGCAAATCAATATTCGCAATCTGTATCCTTCTTTTGCAGTTTTTTCCTAGACCCCTTTAATTCAATGACTTTCTATTTGGAAAAAAATATACCTTTTCATAAGGACACAATATTTCTGGGTAAAAATTTAAGAACAGTTACACATCGCGAAAAAGAGTTACAACAAGGTTCATAAAACAAGACAAAAATAATTAATTTATTGATTTTAGTAATTTTTCTCAAATTTAATTTTATTGAAACCCTGTTTATTAATTAAAATTGCATCAATATTTAAAGTTAAATAGTTTGCCGCAAAAACTCAGCGTTTCGGATAAGAAAACATAATTCGTCTAGAAGGGGAAATTATAGATACCTATCTACTTAACCGACTTAGAAAAATGCCCTCCACGAGAGGATCATAGGAAGGTGATGAAAAAAAGGTATGATGAGGACTTAGCACATATACTGGGTGAGTGTGAGGGAATAAAGGAGATTTATAGGAATTGGGTAGTGTAGAAGTGAGAGGGATTGAGTTGCACAAACTACAGGAGTGAGGGAAATCTGGTGATTTGAAGGGAAAGCATTTAGTTCCCCAGTGATCGCGATGGGCTCATTTTGTTGCATATCGTTGTTTGAGGAACTATATCCTTTATCCACTTTGCAATGCCATTAAGACAGTTGTACTTTGGATGCTTACGAGATGTAACAAAATTTAAGGGAGAAAATAATTTCACCATCTACGCATACCCTTTCTTCTTCCTTTCTTCAACTTCGAGGTTCTGACGTGGACGCTTAACCCTTTCACCTTACTGCATCCCATCTGGTTCGCCTGTCGGTTCTCCGGTTGGAACTCAAAAAGTATCAGCAGGCCTGCGGATCTCGAATCACGACGTCACTGGGGCTAACCAATCGCTGGTGTTGTTGCATTTGTGTGATCCAGGGGTTTTAAGAGCTGCCTCTCGTTTGCGATTTTGTATTAACGTTGATTGATATTGCCTATTTGACGGGGTTTGTAGGATCACTCCTTTGAACGCGACAACACCAACTGTGACGGAAGCGCGTTATTTTCTTTAACGTGAAGGTTTCCACGGATCTTGGAACCTTTCATTAGATCAAGCTTTTTTAATCTTGCTTCATGCGAAGCATCTTCATCTCAGCTGCCGTTAATTTGCGCTCATCCTTATTGTGCAGGTGGCAATGGTGCGATTATAGTGTATTCACTAAAGTGATTGGCAGGTCGTGCGTTCGAATCCCGACCAGAGCCATGATTTTTATAAAATTGAATACACACAACAAAAACTGATCTCCCTAAAACAATTTAGGCGCCACCTGTTGAGAAATAAAAAATCCCATCGCACCAAACTTCTTTCCTATCCTTCTATTCTTTCAGTAAGTAGCACCCAAAAATAGGCAATGAATTGCTGGGAGCTACTTGCGCAACAAACTAAATGCCTGCGCTGTGCTTTTACCATTATAAGGGTACTGTGTCACTACAGAAACAAGAAATCCCTTTAGCGCACGCAAATTATAAAAAAAAAAAAAAAAAAAAAAAAATCCTTATTGTGCGCTGTGTAACATTGCGAGCCATACTTTAGCTCCGCTCGTAAAACTGCGGTGTAAAGCATTCCTTTCAGCTTATGAAGCATTTTTCCATTGAGTTTTTCCACCACTTCATCCACCCTACGCTTAGGTGATGATATTTGACTTTTGGCATTGGCCTTTGGTTCATATAAATGTCTGGAATTTATCGGAGTGGGTCGAGAAAGAGCCGCACAAGTAATCGGTTTTATTTCAGACTAATACGATACTATTCCAGTCAAAACAAAAACCCATAAATCAAGTGCACGTTGCAGGGACGTTTGCTTCTCGCTTATAATGCCTCCATCGTCAGCAAAGAATAACTGATGCACTTTGGAGTCCGTCACTTTCAATCAAGCAGATAATCAAGGACTATAATACATATCAAGGGGCTTAAGACACAACGCTGGTGTACACCGGCTTTGATTGCTCACTCCTCAGTGACTTCAATGGGGCATCTTACTTTTGTCTTTATTCCCAGACATTTGTCTATGATCATCGGAATTTTCTGGAACTCTTCGTTTTCTTAACGTTACCCATAACAGATCTCTTGGTTGCCTTTTAAAGGTCCCTTTCAAAATCAACCAACAAATTATGCAAGGGATCACGATGTTTAACCATCATGGTCCTGATACGTCCTGATACTTTGGATGGCATCGGTGGTCGCTTTAACTAACCGCAATCGACTATCGAATACCCGCTCAAAGATCTTAATGATGTGCGACATCAGCTTGATAGATCGGTAGTAATCACCGTCTCGCGTATATCCTTTTCCTTTTTACAGAGGAAGAAGACAACTTTTTGGTGGTTTTGCATTTTATCGCCTATCATCAGTTTGGAGATGAGAATCATGAGCGATCTGCTGTTAATAATATCTTCCATCTCTTTCCAGAACTCAGAGGGCATCTCGTCCGGCGCTTTCTATTTTTTAAATCTCCGACCGCCTTCCCGCATTCGTTGACAATAATGCCGTGTACTTCTTCATTGTTAGGGACGGCTCTTGGAAAGTAGAAACGAAGAAATTGTTTATTTAGAAGTCCCTCAAAATACTATTGCCACCTGAGAAGTAAATGGTCTTTCACTAGCGACTTGAAACCTTCAAACTTTCAGTGTGAACGAACCCTTAAACCGATTACCGAATTGTCAATGTCAACATATTCAGTAAAATCAACATTTTCATTATGGTAAAGTACACGAAGGAACAACGTTCTTTTTAAAGAGCGTTAACGCCAATTTTCGGCCGTAATTCTCGTCGCAGTAGACAAGCAATTATTCATAGTATAGTGAATTTGAGTCAGAATATTCGCAGCTTGATGTTGCCGTGCCAGTGAGACTACGTTTTGCCCGAAATGTGGAGAATATTGCCGCCGTAGAGGCATCCGTCGCAAACCAGCCAAATAAGTCAATTTCACGGCGTTCTCAAGAATTGGGCCTTTCCAGACCACATTATGGCGATTTTTGCGTTTGGATCTTGGCCTACGCCCTTACAAGATCAAGCTGACTCAAGAACTAAAGCCACTTGATCATATGAAGCGACGTACGTTATCGAATCGGGCTCTGGATATGACGGCAGGAAACGAAGAATTTTATCGCAAAATCATCTTCAGCGATGAAGCGCAATTTTGGTTAAACGGCTTCGCCTTTAAGCAGAATATGCGACCGCTGCATACGTTCCCGTGGTATGGACATATGAACGAAGTTGAATTCCAATCATAAATGTGTTGATAGTAATTCAAGTCAGGAAATATTTTGTTGACATATCTCAAGTACTCGTAGTTTGCATTTTATTTAAAAACGAAGTTGTCAAGTCCTTATTGAAAGACCCTTTATTTTTCGCATTTCTCTGTGACTGGAGGGCAATTTCGAAAACGGTTGTGCCCCTGCTCAAGCTGGATTGTTGGAGTTTGTTGATACTTACTTACTTAATGGGCTCCCGATCCGTGAAGAGTCTCTGCCTGAGACACTGCAGCCTTCCATCTGAACCTGGGGGCTGGGATTCGAAGATCCTCTTAGCTGGAGAATTATTGTCGTATTATTATTGTAGTCGACGTATTTTGGCTTTTTGGACTACATCCACATCTTGGTAAAGCTCATAGAGTTCGCGGTTGTATCTTCGCCCTCCTCGCACACATAACCAAAAATCCGCCGAAGGATTTTTCTTTCGAAGGAGTATCAGCTCTCCCTTCCTGCTTATCGTCCAGCACTCGGTGCCATTAAGCAGAACTGGCAGGATAAGGGTTTTGTAAAGCATACATTTCGTCTTCCGAGTTAGGAGTTTTGAACACAGTTGTTTTGCCAAACCGCTTCCTAGGGTAATTCTTCTCCGGATCTCCAATAAGGTGTCATTCGTGGAGTTCATGTTTACTCCGAGGTAGATGAACACCTTAACTACCTCG
This sequence comes from Portevinia maculata, assembly GCA_949715645.1. NCBI lineage: Eukaryota > Metazoa > Arthropoda > Insecta > Diptera > Syrphidae > Portevinia > Portevinia maculata. The sequence continues at coordinate 84,716,580 of OX454527.1, forward strand.
AAATTGTTGCTATCCATAATGAGGTTTTGTCCAAGACAGTCGTTTGTTTGTTGATAGCAATTCGCATGTGTTATGCGGATGATATTGACATCATCGGTCGATGACACCGCTCCGTGATAGAAGCTTTCACTGCGATTGAAGAACAGGCGAAATCTGTTGGCCTTGTAGTAAATGAGGGCAAGACCAAACACATGCTATCAACAAACAAACAGCTGAACGGACCTGTTGAAGATAGTGCCTTCCGTGTTGACACCTGCCCTGCGCACTATCTGCTCCAGTACAAGATTGAAGAGATCGCATGATAGCGCGTCTCCTTGCCGAAATCCGGTGCATCTGAATCAGTTTTACTGGGATTCCGAATTCGGTCATCGCCATATAGAGCTCCTGACGTTGTATACTATCTATCATACGTGGCTTTGAAGTCTATGAATAGGTGGTGTGTTTCGACTTGAAATTTGTTGGTCTTTTCCAGGATTTGCCTCAGTGTGAAAATTTTGTCTATAGTCGATCTGCCTGGCCGGAAGACAAACTGGTATGTGCCGATAAGTGTGTTGCACAACGGTTTAAGACGTTCACACAGTAAGTTGGAAAGGATCTTATATGCGACTTTTTGTAGATGGGGCATATGGAGCTGATAGTCCAGTCATCGGGTACGTTTTCTTCCACCCATACTTGGAGTTCGTTGATAGCCTTGTTTTAATTCGAAACCAAAAAATACATAATTTTTACCTCCCGATAGAGACCTTCCACACACTTGCTTGAATTTGAGCGCTTTTTCTCTTTGCGAGCCACTTGCAAAGTCTGTATTCGAATTCGAGGCAAGCTTTTTTGACCAAGTTTGACCAAACTTTGAATGTCGCTTTTTGAAGGCCCTCGCATTGATTCACATATCGCACACATCTTGTGCTCTGCCCTCTGCATCCTGAACTTGGTTAATGATCTGATGGAGATAATTGTGCTTATTTGCAATAAATGCTTCGCCTTTCTCTTTGTCCAGTTTGTATCATTTGATTCTCGCAGACACTTTTGTTTGTTTAGTTCTGGTCGTCCCGTCCGCCATAAAAAATATCAGTCAGGAGAAGGCGGTGTTGCTGGGCGATTGTACCCCTAGGATCTCTTTGAAATCTTTAACCCGAGGCTTCATGAAATGTGTTACCAAATGGTCATCGATCTGGGCCTCATTTCCGCCGCTACTATAAGTGACCAGATGACGGCTTTATTTGACGACCATTAAATACCACGGCTTGACCGTATGACTGGCATATGCTTCGAATATCTTCACCTCCATGGCAGTCTTTATAGTTTTCGCTTAAATTCCCAAGATATAGCTTTTCATTTACTATTAACCGCATCATCGCAGTTTCCTAAGAATTATAAAGGACTTAGTGTTTTCTTTTTATGACATAGAAAATCGAAATTGTAATATCAGAACGTTTGAATTTAAATTTAAAGTCCATCCACTACATTCTCCACATTGTTGGTGGCTTTGCTAATAATATAAATCGCAAGTCCCTAAGGGGGAATAGGCAGTCATAACTCACTCCCCCAAATGCATTTATTTATGCCTACATTATCGTTCTGATAGTAGTTTCTCCTCCGTCTATAAGAGATACACTACGAATGCAGGAACTCAAACATCCATCAGATATCAATTATATCTGACCTAATTAGCTTGAAAATGTAATTAGCTTCTTGCCTTTAACTATAATGCTACAGCACCAGCCCTGTTTAATGTTACTACCTTTCATAGCGATATCTCTATAATTGTCCGCACAGCAGTAATACGCAGCTATATTTTTCATTGCAACACAGTTGAACGAAATCATAAAATCAATTATATTCTAAGGTTACGATTAAAAGTCTCCACGGTCTTCTCTAAGTCGTAATAATAAACACAGCCGTAGTTGTAAATTTCAAAGTTAATAAAATTACATTTTTATTTCCTTTTTGTTGTTTTTTTTTTTTTAAATTACTCCCTTCACTGCTGATAAAGTCCTTACCGCTTACTGCTTTTATCCTGCGGACAGAAATTATGTGCACGCAGGCGAATTTCAATTGTCCTGCAGATAGTATGTATCTACGTGGTAGCGGCGCGACACAGAGGGGATGAATAAAAACCATTAAATTGCGGAACGAAGATGCCACATTCATAGGGATAACTGGTTGAGTGGGGTTGTTCGTCGATTAAAATAAAAATTCCAAAAGTTTGCTTTTATGATCCCCCAAGAGGATATATTTATACACTTCCTTACCTTGTTGCCTTTTATCAATGATAGTCTGAGAACGCAACGAAATGGGACCAAAAAAGCCAATTACTTTAATTAGATTTGATGTACATAAGTGATGAAAGGAAAGGGTAAGGTAAAAATATAGATGGAAGAGAATCAAGCTCACATTGACCCTTTTTAATTTATATTTGTCGGATAATTGCATTTTTTTTTCTAATCTTGACCGATGTTGTGTTATCAATAGAATCTGTTTTGGGTCAAAAAACCATATAGATACGACAGATGCAACTTCTGAACTGACACAGGACGAAATTCGTAAATGTTTGTTGTCAATTAAGGAAAAAAATCCGTTGAACCTCGGTTGTGAGCGGTAGAAGAAAGTAAAAAACAAGAATTAGATGAGATTTATTGAAATTGTGGATCAACTTGGCTCTGGTCGGCTCCGGGAAATAATCCCCCAATGAAATAACCCCCCACATGAAAAATGAAATAACTCCCCCAATCAAAGATGAAATAAGTCCCCAAAATGGTATGAAATAAGTCCCCAAATAAATATGAAATAATTCCCCAAAATGGATTTCAAGTGTTCAAGGTGTTATGACTCACTACGGCTTTCTGAAAGTGCAATAAGGCTAAGTGCTAAAATAAAACATCGCCCCTACTCCAAATCAAACAGTGACCCCAAGAAGGGGGGTAGCAGGGGGGCAGCATGCCCCCACATACGCATTATGGGATGGGATTATGGGATCCCATAAACAGTGAAATGCGTATCGGGGCATGCTGCCTGCCTGCAACCCCCTGCTTGGGGTCACTGTTTGATTTGGAGTAGGTGCCAGGTTTTATTTTAGCACTTGGCCTTATTGCACTTTGAGTCCCCAAATTTGGGGACTTATTTCACTATGAAATAACCCCCCAATTTGAAGTGTGAAATAAGTCCCCAAAAACCCATGAAATAAGTCCCCAATTTTGGGGGCTTATTTCATATGAAATAAATTCCCACCTCCATACAAATTTTGGGGAGTTATTTCATCTTTCATTTGGGGGGTTATTCCTGCAGCCGATCTGCTCCATACGTTAGGTTAGGTTAGGTTATAGTCGTAGTCGGCAGAAGCCGACAAACTTAGGCCAATAAAAGGACCATTGTGATACCACACGGATCTATCTTCTTAATGCTCGTTGAACCATTTGGAGCTTTTTATAAAGCTTGAAAGACTTTTAATGTTAATATTTATTAGATTTTTCATTATAAAAGAAAGATCCCAAATGTAGTTTTCATCTTTGAGAGAGAGCTGGGCATGCGCAGAGAAGGTGGAGAACAGTCTGCTGCTCCTCCTCGTCCAAGCAGCTTCTACACAAGTCATTTGTATGGACGCTAAGCCTTTTTGCATGCTTGGCTCTGATCCATAGAGTCTTCAAAAGTTAAAAGGGAATAAGGCGTTATATACTTTTGCTTCTTAAAAGACTATAGAAGAAAATATTTATAAAAAAGTCTCGAGGATAGTTTGTAGGCATTATTCCGTTTATTGTCAAAAAAGACTTTTTTGTAACAAATTAAGGGAATATGTACCTATTACGAACGCAATAATTTTTAGTTTAGTTGAAATATAATTTTAAATTTAAAGTTACAATTGGTTAATCTTATTCTAATATGGTCTGGCTTAAGAACGTCTATCACAATCGCAATATAAAGGGTGGTTAAATTTTAAGGGCCGATGTTGATTTTGAAAAAACACAAATTAGGAAATTATTGTCATTTCTTTTTATTATGATAATATTGGTATGGTTCAATTATGTATGGAACAAAATATCCAATTGGCCGCGCGACCTCGGCGGCACACCTCCATCCGATGATCCAAATTTTCGATGGCGCTGAGGCATAATTTAGGTTCTATGAATTATCTCATCCTTTAGCTCTTGAATTGTTGCTGGCTTATCGACGTACACCTTTTCTTTCAAATAACCCCAAAGAAAGAAGTCCAACGGTGTGAAATCACATGATCTTGGCGGCCAATTGACATCGCCACCACGTGGGATAACACGGCCATTGAATTTGACGCGCAAAAAAACCATTGTTTCGTTAGCTGTGTGGCAAGTGGCACCGTCCTGTTGAAACCACATATCGTCCACATCCATATCTTGCAATTCGGGCCATAAAAAGTTCGTTATTATCTCACGATAGCGAACACCATTCACAGTAACTGCCTGACCGGCCTCATTTTGGAAAAAATATGGCCCGATGATGCCGCCAGCCCATAAACCGCACCAAACAGTCACTCTTTGTGGGTGCATTGGTTTTTCGACAATCACTCTTGGATTAAATGCGGCAATTCTGCTTATTGACGAATCCACTGAGGTGAAAATGTGCCTCATCATTGAAGATGATTTTCTTCGAAAATTGATGATCCACTGTTGCCATTTCTTGCCACCATTCTGACCATTGACGACGCTTGAAATGGTGAAGAGGCTTTAGTTCTTGGGCCAATTGCACCTTTTTTTTTGGGCTGTGCCAATGGATGTGGTAATCTTCGTAAGATGGCATACACGATTCGTAAACCCGAATAATCGATGCCAGGAATGCGCCTACGTATTAATAAACACCCAACAGACTTCTACCACTCTCCCCGCGGGACTGCCGTTAGGTATTACTTCGCGGTGCTGGTAAGCATACCATGCTATTCGTCTTGTGGAGCTATTGTTGTTACTCCTGTTTCAGCTTGATCTGTTTCCAATGCTTCTGCTGCTTTGCGAATTTTCTCAATTCTTCTCAGCTCACTTTGCAAATTCGTTACATATGCGCCAATCTCTTCCCAAGTCACTTCAGATGACAGCATATGGTCGATTATAGACGATGGGCTATGTAATTCTATTCTCCCGTGTGTAAACCGCCCGCAGTGGAATATTGCGTGTTCGGTTGTTTCTTCTTCTTCTGGGCATTCAGGGCAAAGTGGTGAGGTATCGTGTCCAAATCTGTACAGGTACTTGCGATATCCTCTATGACCGGATAGGAACTGTGTAAGATGGTAATTACAGTCTCCGTGTTTGCGCAATATCCAATCTTTTATAGACGGTATAAGTCTGTACGTCCATCTCCCTTTTGCGGTATTGGTCCAACGAGTTTGCCAAGTAGCTGCTGACGCTGCTTTTTCTTTGACCTTTATCCTCTGGATGGTAGTAGCATCGCGTTGGTTCAGGGATATTCTGCTATATATCCTGGACATCTCATCCGCGAGAATTTCGATGGGGACCATTCCAGCTATAACAAATGCAGCCTCGTCTGAGATGGTACGAAAACCGCTAATTGTCCTTAGCGCGCAGAGTCGACAATCTTTTTTTAGTCACCTTTGTCCTTAGTGCCTGCGCCCAGACTGGGGCGGCATATAACAAAACGGAGGTTATTACTCTGGAGAGGAGCATCCTTTTAGCGTAACCAGGTCCACCGATGTTAGGCACCGATGTTAGGCAGCGAAATAGCTCCCTGTAGTTGCGCTGCCTTTTTGGCTAGGTAGTCAACATGAGTTTTAAACTGCAGCTTGTTGTCCAGCATTTCTCCAAGATATTTAACCGCCTCTTTTGACCTGACGGTTTGGCTACCCACCTGAAAATTAGCGAACTCTACGATTTTTCTACTTGATATAAGTACGGCTTCTGTTTTATGGTCGGCCAGTTCTAGCCTGGCGGATAAAAGCCAATCCTTTGAGCCAATTGCACCTTGTAAGCGCGTAAATGCAAGTCTTTATGCATAAGCTTGCCATACGTTCCGGTTTGCCCGAGACAGTCCCGGTTTGAGGCTGCTGTCCCGGCGTCCCGGCCGATTTGGCATTTGGTCCCGGTTTTTATTTTTTTCATCAAAACTCTACATAGATTAATAATAATTATGTTTTCCTTTGCGCAGTCTCACGAGCAGGATCATATTCTGGTAACTGCAATCCCTCTGTATCTGAATTCTTCAACAATCACATTATTGAATTCACCATATCTTGCTCATCTTTGTGTATTCTGAGAATTGGTGCATACACAAATGGTTTTGAAAGTTCAGTTGAAACTCATTATCTTGCAGTTTTTAATTGCATTGTCTTGGTTCACCCGCGTCTTATCGAGTTATATAAATTCTGAATCGAGTTATTTTATTTTTAGTGCTGATTGTGCATTGTTTTGGTTTACCCGTGTCTTATCGAGTTATCTAAATTCTGAATCTGTAATAATTATCAACATGCCTAAACGAACATGTAAATTTAATAGTGATCTCGAAAAGGAATATCCTTTCTTAAAGAAACTGTATTCTAGCTCTGATCAAGGTGAAAGGGTTAGATGTGGGCATTGTAGTGCCGATTTTTCCATTTCTCATGGTGGTCGGTCGGACATTAAAGACCACTTGAAGTCGAACAGACATAAAAATAGTTGTTTATTTAATAAAAGATATTTAATAAATTTTGTTTCTTTATTATTTTCTTTTTGTACTTTTTGTTTTTCACAACTTTACTTTTATTTTTATTCTAATTCTCGCTACGCGTTTCGAAGTTTACTTCATCTTCGGGCGAGTACTTGTTGTCTTTGTTATTTGGGGCCGCTTGTTATGCTGTTGTGTGGCTATTGTTATTGTTTATATCTGTCTCTTTTTGTCTTGTGCTGTTGATTGCTGTGTCAAATAGTTGGTTTGTTTTTAGAGTTAGTTTGTCGTTGAGTATGTTTTCTTTTTCTGTTTTGTGTGCTTTGTATATTTCAAACTCTTCTATTGTGTCAAGTAGTTTCCCTTTCTGTGTTATGTGTAGTGGTATTAAATTTGTTTCTATATTATTGTAATTGTGGTTGTTATCTATTAAGTGTTGAGCGTATGCTGACTTTGTATTGTATTTGGGGATATGTTCTTTAAACCTGTCTTTAAACGTTATCCCTGTTTGTCCTATGTAGAACTTTTCGCAGTCACTACATTCTATTTTGTACACTCCTGATAATTCCTCCTTCTTTATTTTGGATGTTGTATTTAATATTTTCTGTATGTTATTGTTTGTCTTGAATGATATGTTAATATTTTGTTTTTTGCATTGTTGTTGTATTATTTGTGGTAGTATGTTGGTGTATGTTATGGATGTGTATTTGTTTTCTGTTGTGTTGTTGTAGTTAATTCGTTTATTGTTTATTTTTTGTTTCATCTTTTTATGTAATTTGTCTATTGTTGATGGGGTATACCCGTTCGCTTGTCCTATTTGTTTTATTGTTTGTAGCTCTATCTGGTAATCTTTTTTGTCCATTGGTATTGTTATTAGTCTATATAATAGTGAATTGTATGCTGCCATTTTTTGATTATGTGGGTGGTGTGATTTATTGTTTATCGTGATGTCTGTGGTAGTTGGTTTTCTGTAGATTTTGTATTTTAATTTGTTGTTGCTTTTTGTTATGTTGAGGTCCAGGAAATTGATTGTGTTATTGTTTTCTATTTCTGTTGTTACTTTTATTTTGGTATTGATGCTGTTGATGTATTTGGATAGTATTTCTATTTGTCTCTGTGTTCCGTCGAATATGATAAATGTGTCGTCTACATATCTATAATATGCTATTATTTTCTGGTGTTGTGGGTTTTTGTGGGATAAAATGTGTTTGTTTTCGTAATTGTTTAAGTAAAGGTCAGCTAGTAGTCCGCTGAGAGGTGATCCCATGGCTAATCCTTCTGTTTGTGTGTAAAGTTTATTGTTGAATGTGAAGTAATTTTGTTTGAGTATTATTTTCATAACATATCCCCAAATACAATACAAAGTCAGCATACGCTCAACACTTAATAGATAACAACCACAATTACAATAATATAGAAACAAATTTAATACCACTACACATAACACAGAAAGGGAAACTACTTGACACAATAGAAGAGTTTGAAATATACAAAGCACACAAAACAGAAAAAGAAAACATACTCAACGACAAACTAACTCTAAAAACAAACCAACTATTTGACACAGCAATCAACAGCACAAGACAAAAAGAGACAGATATAAACAATAACAATAGCCACACAACAGCATAACGAGCGGCCACAAATAACAAAGACAACAAGTACTCGCCCGAAGATGAAGTAAACTTCGAAACGCGTAGCGAGAATTAGAATAAAAATAAAAGTAAAGTTGTGAAAAACAAAAAGTACAAAAAGAAAATAATAAAGAAACAAAATTTATTAAATATCTTTTATTAAATAAACATTTAAACACAACCGGAGACGAAAAAACCAAAAACATAAAAATAGTCTTTCAGCAGCTGCTAGCTCTTCCAAGGTTTCATCTTATTTTAAGTCTGCCTATCCGAATGACATGAATTTAGCGCTTGCAGCCAAGGAGGCAACTTTTGCGTATCATACAGCAAACCATAACCTTAATTTTAATTCAAATGCGTGTTCTTCCAAATTAATATCAAAGTTCTTCGAACCTAAATTTGGTCTTGGAAAAACTAAGAGTGAAGCCATTCTTGTTAGCGTCATCGCCCCGTTTGCTGAAGACGAAGTACGTAAAGATCTTGAGAAAACAAACTTTGTGACCGTTAGCATGGATGCTTCTAACAAAAAGGAAGTGAAACTAGTTCCTGTGGTAATTCGATATTTTCAACCGGAATCCGGAGTGCAGATCAAACTCTTAGACTTTAAATCAGTTCCTGGAGAGACAGCAGCTATCTTGACAGATCATCTCGTATCCATTCTAAAGAAAACCAATTTAGAAAGTAAAGTTCTAGCTTTTTGTGGAGATAATTGTAACACGAACTTTGGTGGCGTTCTAAGAAGAGGACAAAATAACGTTTATGCATTGCTTCAAAAAGAACTGGGAAGAAACATCATTGGTATTGGCTGTGGTGCTCACATTGTGCACAACACTATTCAAAATTCTGTGGATGTTCTCCCAATTGAGAATGAAGCGTTGGTAGTAAAAATTTACAAATACTTTCATATTTACACTGTGCGTGTAACTCAGCTCAAGGAGTTTTGTGATTTTGCAGGGATAGAATACAGACAACTGTTACAACATGGGAGCACATGGTTCCTTTCTTTAATTCCAGCAATCGAAAGAATATTGCAAATGTACGAAGAATTGAAAGGGTACTTTTCTTTCCTGGAACTGTGTCCGGTCCTCATCAAAAACTTTTTTTTTTGATGATGAGCGGGGCGAAATGTACATGTGGTTTGTCCATGGGCAGCTTTCACTGTTCAACAAAGCTGTGCTTTCAATGGAGAAGGACAAATCTAGTGCAACTGATGTTGCGAGTGTCCTTCAAAATTTAAAAACAATCCTTGAAGAGAGGAGGGACAGCAAGTTCATCCCTAATGGTGCAAAAAAACTACTGAGAACTCTTGCCGAAAAAGGTGAAACTGAAGACAGCCTGTCCAAAATAAACGAAGATTTTAGAAAATTTTACGACAAATAAGTTTCATTGAGAAAAAAAATAAATTACTTGTGTATTGTTTTATTATGTCACAATTTTTTAGTGGGTAGCGGTAGACCAAGGTGACTACTGCTGCAATAACTACTTTTTAAAAAAATAAATAATTGTCTCCTTTTTTACAGGTGCGTGTCATACATTGAACTTTGGGAAAACAGTTTCGGAGGTTCATATGACTTTCAATGGATAAACCATACCTCTTTTGAATGGAAAGATGTAGAGAAGACTACTGAGAAAGGTGACCCCTCTTCGCATAGATGAGCAATATTTTAGTTATCTAACTAGCTGTTCCCAAATAAGTTTTAGTAGCTTCTCATTTGACTTGGAAACAATTTTAAAATTTATTTCTTCTCTGAAGAATGATTATTCATCAGGTCCTGATGGCATTGCACCGATTGTTCTTAAAAAATGTAGTCATGCAATTGCTCCATATCTTAAATATCTGTTTGAATTGTCCATTAGTGCTGGTAAATTCCCTTATGTATGGAAAAGTACTTTTATCACACCTGTATTTAAAAAAGGCGAACGTGGTGATAACACTAATTATAGGCCTATTTCAAAGCTTTCGTGTATCCCTAAGCTTTTTGAACAAATTGTTTGCGAAAAGTTAATATTTCTTTTTCGCAATTTAATTTGCAATGAACAGCATGGATTTGTAAGAAACAGATCCACTGTCACTAATCTGTTAAGTTTCTTGCATGATTGTTCTAATGCCTTAGAGAATAAGAATGAAATGGATTGCATATACACTGACTTCTCTAAAGCTTTCGACCAGCTGTCCCATGAAATAATCGAGTTTAAGCTCAGGGCTTTTGGCTTCCCACCAAGTTTCATAAAATGGGTTAATTCATACCTTAGATCAAGGGTTTATCAAGTCAAATTTAGAGGATCGCTATCTGTATCTTTTACAGCTGAGTCTGGAGTTCCCCAAGGTAGTCACCTCGGACCAATTATTTTTATACTAGCCATTAATGTTGTTAAAGCATGTATAAATCACAGTAATATCCTGATCTACGCTGATGATATGAAAATATTTAAATCTATCACTAGTCAGCAAGATAGAATTTTTCTACAATCTGACATTAATAGCTTCGCCAATTGGTGTGATAAAAACGGTTTATCCCTGAACCCTACTAAATGTCAGCATATGACATTCTCTAGAAAGAATATACCTTCCACCTTTCAATATTCTTTGTCTCAACATATTCTTTGTAATGTTGATAATTTTAAGGATCTTGGGGTTTATTTCGATCCCAAACTGGTTTTTGCCAAGCATATCAATTTTATTGTTAATAAATCTAATTCTATGCTGGGCTTCGTAAAAAGGTGGGCGAAAGCATTAAATGACCCATACGTTACTATGTCATTGTACAATTGTTTTGTCCGTCCGATTCTAGAGTATGCTTCACAAGTTTGGACGCCGTTCTACAACATTCATTCAAATCGAATAGAGGCCATTCAACGTAAATTTATTCGATTTGCACTTAGAGGACTTCCATGGGATGATCCTTTTAACCTTCCTCCTTACAGTCAGCGTATTAAGCTTCTTCAAATGTTACCCCTTTCTCAACGAAGGCTTAATAGCGATATCATTTTTTTTACAGCAGCTTATATCCGGTCAAATAGATGCACCTGACTTGCTGTCGTCTATTGGCTTTAATTTTCGTGGTGGTGCCAATAATTTGCGCAGTGTTGAATTATGGTTTAGCCCCCATCATAGAACGAATTATGGGAAGCATGAGCCTATTAGTCGCATGAGTAGAATCTATAATCTAAATGATCATGTGATTGACTTGCATGTTAGTAAAATTAAGCTAAAAAATATTTTGCGTAATAATGCTTTAATGTCTTAAATTGTTTGCATTATTTTGTGTCTGTGTTAGTATTTTGTAGGTACATAATTATTGAATTTTTAATTGTTTTGTCCTTACTAACACCTGCACTAAATGATGAGCCTGTGAGAGCACTTTTTGTGCCGGCAATTTCTGCTCGTGATAATTGCTTGCTTTAAGCACTCCACGACACAGAGCTGATAGTGTAAAAAAAAAATAAACGAGAGCCTGGGAAAAGAAGCTATGAACACAGATGAACTATTTGATGAGCATGTCTCGTTGCAAAGAAAGTCTGGAAAACTGTGACTGAGCAAAATAATACGGAGCCAAAGCTTACAAGCGAAGAGATGTGGTCAAAGGTCTTCTGTCATTGCAAGGAAAATGGCATTCCTGTTCCTAATATCAAACTCATTGTGGAGTATATATTCTGTCTGCCAGGAACATCAGCTCCAGTTGAGAGAGTTTTCTCTCTCATGAAGAACACATGGAGAGATGACAGAGGTCAAATGCATGAAACAACTGTGAGAAGTCTCATTCTTTGCAATATGAACATAGGGCTTAGTTGCAGCGACTTTCATGACAAAATAAAAAATAACAATAAATTCCTTGAAAAGGTCCATTCCAAGGAAAAGTATCCACAGCAACAGCAATCGAAATAATAATAACGTAATAAGTTACTAATCTCTATAGATTAAAGAAAAAAATAAAAACAAACACATTTTGACCATTTTTTTTTTTTTTTTTTTTAGGTGTGTTGTCCCGGTTAGTCGTTTCAAAAATATGGCAAGTCTATTTATGCATAATGTTCATCAACGACGAGCGTGAGAGGTGCAATGGTTGGGCACGACGACGAGTTGAGGTGGATCGCTCTTCAGCCACACTATCGCGAACAGCAGCAATATTTTCTGCAGTACGAGCATGCACTGGTGTTGTACAGACCCGGTTTGCTGAAATGTTTGCACGATTTTTCCGCCCATTTTCATACTAAGCCTGAATAACTTTAACGCGTTGCTCGATTGTGTATCTTTCCATGGTTCAAATTGAGTTAGTCTGAAATTGAGAAATGTCAAATAAAATGCAGAAAAAAACTTGACGTTTAGTTGTGGTTCACATTCAACATCGGCCCTTACAATTTAACCAGCCTTTACAATATAAGCCGTTTTCAATTCGAAATTCGATTGCGTAGGTATAGTTTAGGGTGTCTAGTGGAATATTTATCTACGGGTAATTGGGTCAATTACTCAACGCTGTTCGTAAAAGCTTGTACTGCGCGATAATCGCTAAGGAAGATCGCAGCCTCACTGGAATAAAAAAGCAACAGTGCATATTATTTTGAAAGAGAAACTAAATGTTCATGTTCAACCATACAAAATGCATATCGTGCAGTTTCTCAACGAAAATGACTACCTTAGCGAGAACGATGCTGGAATGTTTTCGAACATAACGAACGCATGGAAACATATTGTTAACGGATGAAACACATTTTCACATCTATGTTAACAAACATAAGTTGAGAGACTAGTGGTGCAACGACTCCAAGCCATTAAAAACGTTTCCATTTACCAGAAAAGACAGTGTGGTGTGCAATGCCCGACGGATTATCGTAAATTTTTGTTTCTAGCTAACGAGAGACAGTCACTGCTGACAGCTAGCCCACACACAGCTAGAATTTCAATGGAGAAGTTAAGGGTAAAATACAAACGGTTGAAATAACTTGAGGCCGTTCCCCCCACGACTGTGACAACCACCCTTGCATGCCCCCTTTCTCCACGGATCAAAAGGGCTTAATGTTCATACTGCAAAAGTCACCCAAAGCCACACTGAGCATCAGCGCGTGGCTTTTAGAGGTTCGTATGCCTCAGAAACTATCTTCAATAATCGAAATTCGACTGCGCAGCCGTCCCATTCCGGCATCCCTTCCATGGATTCAAATAATGTTTTCAGAATTCGACTGCAGCAGTCACCCGACTCGGTGTTACCTGCAAGAGAATAGAGGGTAGTTTTGTGGTTTGACCGAAACAGTCACATCAAAACACTATCCTTTCCGCGGATTAGGAAGCAAAAGGGGTTCGTACTGAAACAGTCGGCCCATGAAGCTCTCCTTCCGCTGTGCAATGAATCGGGATCAGTCTAGGGTTTGAACTGATAACAGTCTACCCACTCGGATCCTATCACATGGTTTCTAGAGTCGGGCTGAGCTCGACTATATGGCTTAGCTTAGTATTACTATTTATTTCGATTTCTTCAATACGTAAATTCCTGGTTTGTGTTTTGATAAAAAATTGTTTATTACGTTTCTTCTTGCGTTTCTTTTTCTCGACTTTCATTGGTGTTTTCTGTCGTGGTAGCTCTTGGGGATTCTCCATCGGCATTTTCAGTTTGGCTAGTTTCATTTTTTGTAAAAATATAATACGTTGTAGTTAAAAATGTATATAAATCCATAGAGCATTATTGTTACTTATGTTTTGGAAGCGTTTAAAAATATCGTTTTATTATTTACAACCTGTAGAAAAAAACTCTTGCCGGTAGCGGTACCTAATTTATATGATACACAAAACACAATTATACACCAACACCAGAGACTACACTGCCACTGTTTGTATGCACTTGTGTCCAACTAAACTATATCTACTTTCTACTGTAGTGATAGAAAAGAGAATACAGCATATTGAAAGAAAAGGGGAATCACACTATAACTATCTATTTTCTCATTTGAATTTGAGGTCTGGAACTGAATTATGCAACCTGGAAATTGAATTTGACATTGGATTTGTGGAAATAGAATGTTCTGCGTTTGCATGAAAATCAAAACTGCTTCTTGCGAACTTAAGGGTCAAACACAATATTCGATATAAGTTTTACTTTTAATACCCTATTCTAAGGGTATATTAATTTTGACGCATAGTTTGTAACATACCTTAATATTGGCCGTAGACCCCTAAAAGTTACTATATTTATGATCAGCATCGATAGTAATGTCGATCTAGCCATCCGTCCGTCCGTCTGTCCGTCTGTTGCCAAAAATTAGGCCTTTAAACTGGGCCTAGAGAGCTGACATTTTAACCATATACTCTCTAGGGTCCCGAAATAATCAAGTTTACGAATTTTTGAAATTCGCCCACAGACACGCCCACAAACTCAAAAAAACAAATTTTTCGAAAAAATCGAATATTGAGCTAGAAATCTGAAATTTTGTATATATGATCTATGACTCCTAAAACTGCTCGGGGATAACATTTTCAAAATTCGCCCACTGACACGCCCGCAATTAATTAAAACAATTTTATTAAAAAACCAAAATTTGAGCTATGGAGCTGAAATATAATATTATACTCTCTAGGCGACTTTCAAGCTCATGTGTAAATATTTTCAAAATCCGCCTACTGACACGCCCACAATTTTTTTTTTTTTTTTTTAAATCCAAAGTTTGAGTTAGGGAGCTGAAATTTATAATATATACTCTCTAGGGGCCCTTTATGCTCATGTGCAAATATTTTCAAAATCCGCCTACTGAGACGCCCACAATTTAAAAAAACCTTTTTTTTGAAAATCCAAAGTTTGAGCTAGGGAGCTGAAATTTATAATATATACTCTCTAGGGGGCCCTTTATGCTCATGTGTTATTTTTTTTTAAATCCGCCTACTGACACGCCCACAATTAAATAAAACAATTTTATTGAAAAACCAAAGTTTGAGCTAGGGAGCGTTTTTTTTACAAAAGCTTCGTTTTTTTAAAAAAAAAACCTTAAAATGTTATATAACAAAATATATAGAGCGTTCTTAACAATGCAACCATACTTAGACTTTTGTCACGCCCACTTATGAGGGATAGGAATAAGAATAGGGTATCCAACAGTTCGTCCAAGCGGACTGTAGCCCGTCCCTATGTTTCTTTTAGATTTTTATTTTCTGAAATTTTGAAATTGTAGTGTTTTGTGAATATTTTACGAATTTTCGTAGTGACTTTTTGAGGGCGAACAATATAGTGAAAACGCTACAATTGTAATAGGGGGGCAACGCCGGTGTGCACTAGCTGAGCGAACGCCCCCCCTGAGGTTTGACAATGGTCCAACATAACGGTTTATTTGAGATTGAGCTTCGTACACAGGCAGCGACCTTACCTTACCTAATCTAACCTAATCTTACCTAACCACTGAACCACTGCACATACCTTCCGTGCAGGAATATCACTGCAGCTCCCAAAAAAAAAACAGCGCTTGTCGTAAAAAGAGACAAAAGGGGAAAAATGATCCT
The DNA here is from genome assembly GCA_949715645.1 of Portevinia maculata. Classification (NCBI taxonomy): domain Eukaryota; kingdom Metazoa; phylum Arthropoda; class Insecta; order Diptera; family Syrphidae; genus Portevinia; species Portevinia maculata. The sequence continues at coordinate 84,732,309 of OX454527.1, forward strand.
AGCGACACATTTAACATCTTTAGGCCGTCCCGCAAGTGTGCAAATCCGTGGGTTGATACGACTCCAGAACACCGTAAAATGTCGATAGAATAATTATCAATAATGGAAGCATGCACGTTTCGAAATCCTAAAAAAGAAGCAGGTCACTCCTGGATTACACAAATGCAATAACACCAGCATTTGCACGGCCTCAGTGATGAAATGATCCAAAACCATCAAGCCTGCCGATTTTTATTGAGGTCGAATCGGCGAACCCCACAGGCATACCAATAGGGCTGCAGTTAATAATAATAATAATAATAATAATAATGTGTTAGGGTATATTACACTGCGACCTATTGGTCTATTGCGTTCCCTGCTTGCCCATGCAAGGGTCATGCCCTCTTTCAGAGTCCCCTCTAGACACACCTCTTTTATGAAGCTTATCGGTTGTTCTGATTTATCCTTGGCAGGTCCCACTCCTTAGAGCACAGCGTTCAGTTTCTAGTTTCCTTGATGAATCTGAGAATGAGCCTTTATGGCTGCTTGACTGTCAGACATTATTGCTATGTTGCAATTCGTGTAGTTTTTATCGAGGTTGTCTATTCTGGTACATTTGGATAACTCTTCTGTATGTTTTCGCCAGAGGAGTTGTCTATTTAGATGAAGTCCTAGATACTTTACTTCTTTCTTTGACTGGTTTCAGTGTCGTGCCTGATAGGCTAATGTCTTAAGTCTTTGAAGCTGTCTTTACGTGTGAGGATTATGATCCCCTTAATCCTGATCATAAGGTCGTCGTAAAGAAAGAAGAAGACAAAGAAGATTTTCAACACATACGAAATCTACCCAGACTAAGATGTTTCATAAATTCATCAACTGAAAATCGATCTTCAGTAAACAATCCTTTTTTAGGTCAACCAACAACGCTCCAAAAACCAAAGTAAACAATCATCCCCCAGAATGATGCACCGCAAAATACAGATCTTACCTTTCATTTAATGGCCGTATTCCCATGAACTCTCTTTTTTTTATATTGTTAACTCAAATAAAAAAATACCATTTAAGGAGTAAAATGAACGCGAGAATTATGGCGCTGAAAAGTTAAGCGGAAGTCACAATAACATTTCAAACGACAAATTGCTTCCGACGACTGTTAATATAAAATTCTATTAAATAAACGATTTATGAATGCTCATATTTATTCACAATAGTGGTAATTTCAGTTCGCTTCCCTTGACTTCCCATTTACCATTCTCCCTGTCGGCTATACTTTTGCGGTACATCCTCCACGAGGTGAAGGAGAGATGGTAATTTCTCTTTTGCATCACCAGTACTTTCATCTGAGCGCTCCTTGAATCCCCCTCACATTCCCTGTTGTTGTTTAGTTGGATACTATCGCTACAGTAAATGCGGCAAGCAGAAACAACTGGGTGAGTGCGCCGCAGGACTTGACCTACAAAACAAGTGAGGTTGAAAAAAAAAAACACAAATCCAAGTTGGGGTGAGGTGTAATGTTTAAATAAGGAAACGAGTTAAACAGCGAATAAATGCCCTATTTTGAATATAACAAAATATTGCATTAGCGTTCGATTAAAGTTGTATTCGATTATTAGGGGAGCGAAGACATTCCTGTAAGTTTAGGGTGTAATTTTAGGAATTACTTTTTGCATCTGGAAAAGTAGAAGATTTGAAAAATATTCTTTTGAGTACGAACATACATATCAATATTATCATTCAATTCATTCAGGAGTAGTTAGCTAAATAAGCTTCTACTGAAAGGATAAAATTTCCTTTGTCCGCATTAAGGCAGAAAACGAAACACGAAGATCAAATAATCATGAAGCGGTACCTTGAATAAGATTTTCTTATTTATCTTCATGTTGGTAGTTTTGGTCTATATAGTTGGATGGAAATTGAACAAAATATAAGGGGTGCCTTTTTCTATTCATATTCACGAGCCTTCTTTTAAAACTGTAAAAGTTTATTTTCTTGTTCTTTCTAGCTTCTCCAACCATTTTTTTGTGCGAAGTGGAATGTGGAAGAGACCTACATTTTTTGTAGTAATACTGAGGAAAAATATTTTAACCTCGAAATTTGAAGCAGTCCAAGATGAGAGATGGTTCCTTATCATCAATCTTTTAGGGCGTTTACTCTCTTTTTTTTATCACCACATTTTCCTCCACCATTTACGCTTCGATGAAACTGGTTTCAGACATTCAGTGGAATAAATACAAGAACCAATCGGCGGAACCTAGTTGCCGAAGCGCAGGGAATATCAGACGTTGGTGAAGCTATAAAAAAGCTTAAAAACAAGAAAGCGTCCGGCCCTGATGGCAAGTCATCAAACAGGAATGAGGCTATATTTGAAAATATGTATGTACATATTTTCAAATATGGCCTGTGAACGTCTTAAACCGTTTTGCAACACACTTATCGGAACGTACCAGTGTGGCTTCCGGCCAGGCAGATCGACTATAGACCAAATTTTCACACTTAGGCAAATCCTGGAAAAGGCCAACGAATTTCAACTCGAGACACACCACCTATTCATCGACTTCAAAGCCGCGTATGAAAGTATACATTGTGAGAAGCTCTATATGGTGATGGCCGAATTCGGAATCCCGGCAAAACTTATTGAGATTTGTATCGTGATACTGGGAAACACGCACTGCAACGTGCAGTTTGGAAGTAGCTCCTCCGAACTATTTCAAACATGCACCGGATATCGGCAAGGGCATGCACTAGCATGCGATGGCAGGTGTCAACACGGAAGGCACTCCGTGATAGAAGCTTTCATGGCGATTGAAGAACAGGCGACATCTGTTGGCTTTGTAGTAAATGTGGACAAGACTAAATAATTGCTATCAACAAACAAACAAACATCTGTCCACCGCCTAGGACAAAACGTCGCTATTGATAGCAACAATTTCGAGGTATTTAAGGAGTTCTTCTACCTCGGAGTAAACATGAACTCCACGAATGACACCTTAGTGGAGATCCGGCGAAGAATTACCCTAGAAAACCGCTGCTACTTCGGTTTGGCAAAACAACTGGGTTCAAATCTCCTAACTCGGAGGACGAAATGTATGCTTTACAAAACCCTTATCCTGCCAGTTCTGCTTTATGGCGCCGAGTGCTGGACGATAAGCAGTAAGGGAGAGCTGAAACTGGGCTCCTTCAAAAGAAAAATTCTTCGGCGGATTTTTGATCCTGTGTGGATGTAGTCCAAAAAGCCAAAATACGTCGACTACATTGGCTCGGCCACATCGAGCGAATGGACAATAATGCTCCAGCTAAGAGGATCTTCGAATCCCAGCACCCAGGTTCGAGAATGCAAGGAAGACCGAACCTCCGTTGCAATAACCAAGCCATCGTGGATGCCAGAGCGCTTGGTCTGGACAACTGGAAGCAGCGTGAACGGGATCGTAGAGGATGGAAGGCTGCTGTGTCTCAGGCAGAGACTCTTCAAGGGTCGGGAGCCCGTTAAGTAAGTGAGTAAAGTACAAGCCCTTCCGTAACACACTAATCAATACGTACCAGTATGGCTTTTAGCCCGTCAGATCGACTATTATGTATGACGGTATTTCTGAAAGTTGCTTTTGTAAAGATTGATTGAGCTACCTGCGAACTCTTCTCTTTTGTAATTTTTGAGAGTTTTCAATTTACAATAAAGTAAAAAAAAATGCGTATTCGCAGACATCTCGATGCCTGAGTGTTTTTTCACAAATGTTATGAAACAAAAGCATAAATCAAATAGAAGTGCTAACAAATTCCTTTCCAAATTTCATCAAACTTCGATTGGTATTTACTCCAAACATACAAAACATGTCTGCCAGTCCCAACGCAGACGAAATTTCTTCATATCGATTTGTTGTCAATTTAACTCACCTCTCAGTCAAAAGTTTCACTAAACTTGGTAGCTCCTGCCCAGCTTCACATCCACATCCTCATGTACCAACGTCACTTCCGGATACAAGACAGACTTGTAAAACCACCCACCGAATCTAAACGTTAAAATTGACAAAGAAAAATGATAAAATATTATATCGTCAAAAAGAACGGAGAACTTCTCGCAGAAGGTGACATGATGATATAGTTTTTATGTCCTAGATAGTTTTCGTTCCTGTTTGTTATAATGATATGAAAATCTTTACCATGGAAAAGCATGACAATGAAGAAGTATCAAATAATAAAGCAAAAAAAAAATCGTAAAAGCAAAAATTGTTAGAAGAAATCATCATCATCAATTTATTTTCGCTTCACAGTTGGACCACCCACCCGCAAGCGCTTTACGTGGTTCGAAATCAAGACGCAGTCACTGTGGAAGGGAGTTGGCCAAAGTGACTTTAAAGTTTATTTTTTCCGTATCCTACGACAGAAATGTTATTCTTCTGGAAGTCAGAAAAAGTTGTAAAAAAAAAATCTTAAAATGTGGATATCTCTTTTCGAACGACAGATTATTTCATGACGTTGTTAGTGAACACGCTGATGGTGCAGCGAACAACTTGTAGTTAACAAATATTTTACTTCACTTCTTTGGCTGTTATTTTTGTTTTTGTTTCTATTCTTTGTCGAATAATTTAAGACAACTGCTGATAAACAGAGTTTACTTAGCTTGGTGGAAAAAAAGCGAAAAAACGTTTTCGAAGATAATTACATCCTCATCAATGGAATCATTTATTTAAGTTTTACAATGCACCCGTATTGAGTCTGAGTGCTCCAGTATAAAAAGTCCGCCACCAAGAAGAAAAATATAAAGAAGTATAATTTTGTTTAATAAAAAAATATTCTCATCCATTAAAAATGTTTTTTTCGTTAGCTGGAAATATTACTTTGATGAAAATGAAGATCTGATCAGTGCTACTGCATTGAGGGCTTAACAGCCAATCTTATTTCTATTTTTATATCCTATTCTAAGGGTATATTAATTGTGACGCATAGTTTGTAATATACCTTAATATTGACCGTAGAACCCTAAAAATTACCATATTTATGATTAGCATCGATAGTAATGTCGATCTAGCCATGTCCGTCCGTCCGTCCGTCTGTCGGCAAAAATTAGGACTTAAAAATGGGTCTAGAGAGCTGAAATTTTAACCATATACCTACTCTCTAGGGTCCCGAAATAATCAAATTTACGAATTTTTGAAATCCACACACAGACATGCCCACAAACTCGAAAAAAAAACACATTTTTCGAAAAAATCGAATTTTGAGCTAGAAAGCTTTAATATGATTTATGACTCCTAAAACTGCTCGGGAGATAACATTTTTAAAATCCGCCCACTGACACGCCCACAATTAAATAAAACAATTTTATTGAAAAGTCAAAGTTTGAGCTAGGGAGCTGAAATTTATAATATATACTCTCTAGGGGCCCTTTATGCTAATGTGTAAATATTTTCAAAATCCGCCCACTGACACGCCCAAAATTAAAAAAAAAACTTTTTTGAAAATCCTAAGTTTGAGCTAGGGAGCGTTTTTTTACAAAAACTTCGTTTTTTTCGGTAAAATCCTTTAAATATTATATAATAAAATATGTAGAGGGTTCTTAACAATTCAACCATACTTAGACTTTTGTCACGCCCACTTATGAGGTATAGGAATAAGAATAGGGTATCCACAGTTCGCCCAAGAGGACTGTAGCCCATCCCTATGTTTGTTTCTAAAATCATTTCCTACTGAAAATATTCGATCAGTATCAGCATTACAATGTGGCAAGTTCATAACTGTTTGAGCTTAATTACATTGATTTTAAAAATTCTTTCGATTATTGTATGATTCTTTATATCATTAACGGTTATCCAAAATTGTTGAACATCCAAATTTAACAACTCAGATTTCACGTTTTCTTCGAAACGCATTAGTAATTTCTTCCATTCGAAGAAAAATAGCTGTTTCATCGTATTTAAAAATAAGTTGCTAGATTTCGTTAATCTTTTGACCTATTTGCGTTTTTAAAACTGATAGCAAAATCTGTCCCCTAAAATAACATCTCATCATATCGCATTGAAGTGGTATGTTTTTTATATCTTGAGCAGCCGATATGTGAAATCTCAAAGCATTTCCAATAACAATAAAGCCTTCCTTCAGAAACTCACTTGACTCACAAGACAAACCTAAATAAATATAAGTTTCATCTTAATGGACCGAATTATCACTTACATCCATATGAGTAGTTTAATATTCAGGCTTTTTAAAATTTTGCACAATTCGGATGTACAAATGCATTCCATAAATAGCTATAATGTCCGTTTAAGAAATTCAAAGATCTGAGGAAGCCTTTAGGTCAAAGAACCTTTCTCGAAGAAAATGGAACGCGAATGGCCCAGTTCAAGTCTTGTTCAAATGAGAGATCATACGAACCCTGTCGAAAAGGCAATATCAATCAACGTTCATAGCCTCAACGTAATTAGGGTGACGAATAATGTCCCTTCATCCCTTGGACATATTGAAAATCGCTAGAAAATCGCTAGAAAATCGATATTTTTTTTTCTTTTTTTTTTATAATTTGCTTACGCTAAAGGGATTTTTTTTTCTGTTGTTACAGTACCCTTATAATGCTAAGAACACAGTGTAAGCTACTTGGTATTAGAAAGAATAGAGAGATAGGAAAGAAGTGTTTGGGTGCAGTTGTAGGGTTTTTCTCCACGGGTGGTGTCTAAGTTATTTAGGGAGATTACGATTTTCATGTATTCGGTATAAAGTAATGGACTTGGCCGGGATTCGAACGCACGACCTTCCATTCCGTAAGCGAATACACTACTACTGCACCATTGCCACCCGCATGAATCAAAATTTAACTTGAATCCCTAATTTCAATAATTACCCACGTTTCGTGACAATAAAATGAGCAAGCTTTGTATTGCTTATTGCCTGGCCTGAATTAGTATTTAATAAAATTTTATACTACTGAATTTGATTGTCTTATAAAGTTTCAGATAATGAAAAGGTATGCAAATATGAATGTTTAAATTACTATCATAACAATAATTCAAACTTAAACTGCGCTTCAGAAATTTTATTGAATTTGGATTCCGTAAAGGAAAAAAAGAATAATTCCTCCCGCCCATGTGTCTTGTGTTGCTGTTGCTGGATTTGTCATTCCACAAATGAGCCTGCTGCTCTTCCTCGAAATTATGTGCAACAATTAACCTGAACTTCGTACTGCAAATGTCGATGATTTTGCATTTTCTAATTCTGATGGAAACGCCATAGTCACATATGCACAGGTAAACATCGTGACCAAATGTTTCGTCAAGGCTGGCTGAATGATTTTGGTTTTCTTCAAGATATTTACAATAAGGCATTCTGTTCGTACTGTAACAGCACTATTACAAACAGCAAGCAACATCTTACCTGAAGAAACGCTTTTATCACTAAAACAGCAACCCAAAATAGAAATAGTTAGGTTCTGTTAGATTATACAGGGTATGCAGTTCGGATACAGCTCTAGGCAATAGAAGGACCCATCGCGATCCCTAGGGAACCGATTGAAATCAAAACTTTAGAAGGAGAAAAACCTAAACACTTTCCCTAAACGAAATACCCAATCTTCCTGCAGAATTTCACCAGCGTGGTCTGTGCCGCTCAGCTCCCCTAATTAGAGATATCGAAAGATTCTGTGCTATACCTTTGCACTCACACAGTATGCGCGTTATGTCTTCCTCGCCTTGTACATCCCCACAGAACCTACATGTATCCACATCTAGGAGTCTAAGCCGCTTAGCATGCATCCTTAGGAGATAGTGCCCAGACATAATTCCAACTACTGTTCTAAGCTGTTCCCTGCTCAATTTGAGAATTTCGTTAGATCTTTCCTTGTCCAAATGCAGCCAAAGTGCTTAAGACACCACATTCCCCTTCTAAATTTTGCCATTGATTATTCCCTTGATAACGCCAAGGGGCGGTTTAATGTATTTACCTCCACTATTTTCCAGTTCCCCTCCCTTTCTCGCTAGCTCATCGGCTTGCTCATTCCCCTCTATACCGCTGTGTCCAGGTAGCCAGCACAGTCTTACTCGATTCCGTCTGTATACTGCTCTCAGAATTGATGTTAACTGATTCAAGTGCCTTAAGTGTCGCCTGCTTGTCGATGCAGATGGCGATATCCCTTGCGGACATTAATCAGATCTGCACTATCTCCGCCCCTTAGAACGGTCAGAACTTCCGATTGGACGACACTACTTGTGTCCGGGGTCGTATAGACTCTTTCAGGTCTGGATCAACAGAAAAGATGCCAGAAAATTTGTCAGTACAGGGAAGATAGGATGTTTGTGTCTCAGTCTGGTTGCAATGACTTACATAAATCGGTCCCCATTTAAATCTCTCACAGGGTTGACGTAGTCTGTATGATAATTTGCCATAACTCAGAGAGCAATTCTTTTAGGGTTACCATCTTCCAACTTAAAATAAAAATATTGCGGAACGAAATAAATTCCGTTTATCTTTATTATTTTCTGGTAAGATAATAAAAGGCGCGTTTTTTAAGGGTATCTCCAGTAGACCAACAAAATATATAAATTTTGTAACACAAAAAAAATCCTAACGAAAAATATATCACTGTAATCCAATTTATTCATTATAAATATTGTAAAACATAAAATACCAATTTCTAATATCACTACTCAACTAATCCGATGAGTAATTAAGTCTTTAGTAAGTCTCTTATTTCAGCCATTTTAAATGACTTGTTTTGGCTTGTTACAACCCCTTTCACTTGAGCCCAAACTAATTCTATTGGATTAAGGTCACAGTGATAAGGCGACAAGCGTAGCACTTTATGTCCCGCATTTTGAGCGATTTCATCCACGACGTATGTTTCACACTTGGCTTTGTAACGTTTAACGATTTCAAGCAACTCTGCTCCATATCATCTTCGAAACTTATCGCATTAGACCTCAACCACTTTCTTATTTCATCTTTTCTCGTGGAAGTTGATGGTGCTTTATTTTGTTTTCTGGAATGATAGGAAGCATTGTCCAAAACTATGACTGAGTTGGGTTCCAGGCGTTTAAACCATTTCTCGTACACATCAGCGTTGATGTTCTCGTGGTAGTCTCCTGTTTTTCCCGAAATGATGTATAAAAGTCCTCCATGGACGAAACCTGTAGAACTTCCTCGTTGAGCCAGGTCTCATCAGTAAAAGAAAATTTTTCTTTTCTTTTCTCTAATTTTTTTTAACTTCGCGTAAATATCTTCGTCTCCAAGAAATAATGTCACTTCTTTCCAACAACAGATTCTTTCGCTGACGTTTGACGAATTCAAGTCCGAGATCTTTTTGTAATATTGTATGCAAAGTTGATAATGCTTATTTTTGTTATATTTGCATTTTTTCGTACTTCCAATAAAATCTTGTCTAACGTTGGAATTGATGGACTATCTGCTTAATGGCACATTTGGCAAAATCATCGACCTTGCTCTTGATATCGGATTTATCTTTCTTCTTTGGTGGTGAATTGTGGCCTTTGATTGCTTTTTCCCTTAAAAGCCTGTACACAGTTCGTTCCGTAACAGAAAAAATATTAGCTGCATTTCCTACGGCTTCCGATTTACTTTTAAAAAGGCCATAGAATTTTGCAGTTGCATCAACAATTTGTTGTTTCTTTTCTACACTTAGATCCTTTGAAGACTTTGTAGCCATGTTTCTCTTTATTTATATAAACAATAAAGTAAACCAATTGCTTAGATGCACTATCAGCGATTTAGATAACAACCATTGTTTCTGCCTTGTAAACACAATCAGGCGATTAGAATACAAAATTATATAACCACGACGCAATGTCATATACCTAAACAGATGGTAAAAAAACTGCACTTGTGCAGCTGTACAATACAAATACAATCAAATTAAAACCGAATGGCAACACCCCACGTAATAATTCGTTCTCAAAAGCACCAAAACCGAAAGTTCCTTGATAAAATCCATAGAAAAACCCTTAATGATATGCTTCATTGTAGAGATGGTAATACTCTTCTGATGTGCTTCAGTCACACACACACTGCTTATTTTGGTGGATGATAATAGTAAGCGAACACAGGACGATCATGCTCATTCCCATTCGGCTGTGTGGGAGACTGGTTGTGGTGGGTTGTATGCGATTTTTAGGAAAATTACAACAACAATTCCATGGTATGACAGTGGTTTGGTTTTTATTTCAGTGCCAATTCTTGCATTTGAGTGCCGTGAGAGTATCTACAGGCACCACTGGTAGAAAAAAGCTCCTCCATAAGGCCTATACTCACAATTGTTGTTGGATAGAGTATAATAAGTAATCCCAGTATCATATAAATGCACTAATCTTACTTCAGAATATTTTTTTTTTTTTGAAAACTCCTGATTTCCGGTATAAATCATTGAGAAAAGGTCTGCGGAGATTAACGCTTTCAACGAAAATTTCAACAATAAATTTATATTTCACACAAACACGTCCGCGTTTCTAATGAAAGTTTTCAACTTTTTGAAACAAAACGATAATTCATCCGACACATTGTCGCCTTGCCTCTATCCACTCTGATAGTGGTTCGGTTTCACCAAAACATCGACACGAAGTAGGTAATGAAACGATTATTACTCGAAAACCCCTTCGAATGTTAAGCAGATGAAGCTGCCACTGAGATTGTTTTTTGGTTTACCGGAAGTAGACTTTTTGATTAGAATTCGCAATTACCTCAGATTTCATGTGTATGAAAAAACTTTTGTCAGCTTTATCCCACCATAGGTACGACGAGTACCATGCCAGCAAGGCATCATCATCATCAACAAACTCAGAAAACCACAAACTTTTTTCTACTTCAAGGATAATCTGGGATTTCATTCACTCACACACTACTGCTGTTTGGCTGTTTGACCATGGACCAGTCGAGATATATCTTTGTATATGAATGGACGATAGTTTCGATACGGAATGACGATGATAATTTCGAAATCTTGAACTACCCACCGGATTTAAGCTTAGACGATCGATGACTTTTGTCGGAAATTGATTCTAGTTTGCTTTTCGATTACCGCAAGAGTTTTTCCTAGTGTCTTGCTGCCGCCCGTTCGGTCAAGTATCGAATGAAAGTTTTGAAGGGAAAGTGAATGCGAATGGATTTGTTACTTGGGAAAGTTGTCATTAATCAAAAGTGCGGTAAAAGTTTTTTTTTGCCAGTATGTAATCTTAAACAGAGCTTAGGAAAGAATCAACCGGGGAAACAAGCTAAAACATTATGATTAAGGATAAATTAAACCCTTAATTTGGAATTCCTTGGACGTATTTATTTTGGGGGGAACTACCCAAAGACGAAACTATGGACATTTATAAATGGTTGTCAGGATAAGTTTATGACATTGCGAACTGTGTTTGGATGTCATTATAGCTGACATCAAACGTTGGCAATTTCACCGACAAGAGTTACGGTAGGCGATGTAATTGATATGATTTGGGGTTGTTTTGGGAGAAGGGGACACCTCACAACTTAAATAAGTTAAGAAGGATTTCTTGAAAATTGTTATTCATTGGGGCTCGTTTTTAAAGCAAACACAAATCGCTATGTCAAGTTTCAATGTCAAAGGGACAATAATGTTTACGTTAACAGGATTCATTCTGGATTTGGTTGCAACAGTATTCAATAGATCAATCGACTTGACGTACCTACCCTCATAAATACAACTTGATTTATTTGCATTTGTATTTATTTACTTATTAATTTGGACTTTTTATTTATTAAACTTCTGGCTCGACAGGTCGATGAAAAGGCAACTCGGCTCGTAAAACGCTTTGTGCCGTAAGGGCCGGCCGTGCAAAGAAGGACTTTTTACATCTTCGAAACTCGGATGTTCCCTGACGAATTTCTTCCTTCTAGTTTCATATGGGGATGGACATTCACAAAATATGTTTCAGCTGTTTCTTCAAGGCATAGCTGAAGAGTCATAGCTGGAGAGTCGACTGTTTTCATTTTGTTAGGGTGGTATCGTTAACCGTGGTGATCAGTAAGATAACCTACTAAGTTTTGATGCCATGCCTATTTAGATTTAGACATCTATTGGTATTTCAATTAACGGGCCAAATGGTTCGTTTGGCCTGTCTAAAACCTGGGATTTTCCAAATTTTCTAATAGCTGCGATTGCTCACGATCTACGAGTGCAGAGAAGGGTTCGGGCCCCTAAAATGGGGTTGCTGAACCTTTCTTCGGCTTTTACATTTCCTTCAAATCCTAAATGGCCCAGAACCCACTATAGTTTAGTCTTAATCCTTTACCCGAGTTTTTAAAAGGTGTTAAAACAGTGCATGCCTGATTTGGAGTCAATGAATTGTGAGGTAAGGGCATTTATAGCTGACTGACTATCCGTGAATATATTGATGTTGACGACTTTAATATCAGATTTATAAATGCGGTTGGTGCATTCTTGAATGGCGTGGAGCTCTGCTTGAAAAACACTGGGACTTTTTCCACTAGGTATTGGCATGGTAACGTTTTGTATGTCAAGTTCCAGAAGGTCAGCGAATAGGTTGGCCACTAAGATTTATCTCATTAAGCTGTACTAAACTTGCCGCTCTACGAATCGCCACTTTATGTGTATATTTCTGGAGAGGTGTTAGTCCTATTATGCTGTGGGGCAGGTTAGTATGGCTCTTGGGATACATGCGCTTGCAAGCCACTGTACCCTTTTGAGCTTTGCCAATGGGGTTTATTGTGAAACTTTAGCCCACCATGCGATAGAAGCATGCCTAATAATGGGCTTCTGTAGATGCAGTTTTTGATTTTGGAGAGATTCCCAGGTTTTGCCAAAGATGCGGCAGCAGGCCCATAAAGCTTTGGTAGCTTTTGCAATAGTGATGTTAATATGAGAGTTAAAAGCTAGCATTCTGTCTACGATTACTCCAAGATATTTGACTTCTTCGTAATACTCGACGGTCGTCCTTATTTGAAATTTTTTGGTAAAAAGAAGTTATCTTAACTACAATAATTTTCGACACCATTTTAATGTATGTAAGTGTGTGTTATGTTACATAGTGCGAGCATTAAGAAAATGGGAATTGGGACCAGAGGGGAGAAACCGATGTACATTGGAGGATGGATGTTGGAGATGCTTGTAAAATGTCATGGCAGGAACACGGTGTGGCAAAGCACTCCACATTTGTTTTGAACGGCTTGGGAATGATTCTTTGTTGTTTACTCTATGCCTGAATATCGCATCGATGGTGAACTGATCAGCATACCTGGCAAGGTGGATATTGCGATTAAAATGTGGGCGGAATGCAACTGGCTTTTTTTTTTGGGTACTTGGAATTATCGATAAAAAAACGCTAGGATACATTGCGACGATGACCAAGAGTGATAAGCGACTTCGCGATCTCACGATCTCTAAGGAGTTTAATCGCGGGTTTTTGAATGTTGTGAAGTAGCTCCAAATTGTTTTTGGTGTACTGGCACAGATGTGAGCATTGTACACAAGTTTGCGGCGACTGAACGCCTCATAATTTGTGGCCCTATCAGAAGGGGTGAAATATTTCTTGAGGGAGCCCAGATATTTCGCAGCATTCTTGGCGACATCGAATATAAGGTCACTCCAATGAAGGTTTTCATTAATACACATACCGAGAGTGGAAAGTCGAAAGTTGGTTCCAGCGATGCAAGAGCCATTTATGGATTTATGGCATTCGAGTTTTGCCTTGATGAGAGAAGAAAGCATCGCATTTTGGAAGCATACAATTTCACTCTACTGGTTGTACCACACTTAGTTATGGCATCGAAATAGAAATTAAATGAGCTTAACTTACGATACGCAAAGGAAATGATTGGATTGGATTAGAATAAGCGCCACTTATAAAAATGAGAAACAGATCGCAGGCAAAACAGAACCTTGGTTAGTTGAAGAATCAAAATCGTCCAAAAGAACTTGAATTACACGGTCCGTGAACACCCTCGATATGTTTAACTCCAAAATGAATACGCGGAATTAATTTGCTTTTTTTTCTTCATGACGTTCAGCTTGGCATCCACAATACATTATGAAACCAATGACGACATTTCTAGTTTTCTAGTCGATTAGCGACGATAAGATACGATAAGATACGGCAGGCGGCTATTTCTGCCATGCTCGTACTCTCAAACACAAACTATTGTACATATATTTGGTGAAATAAAGAATCTAATCTAATCTAATGTAATCTACGATAAGAAGAAGGTAAATGTGTAAGTACACTAGTAATAAATATTTCTTAAAAAAAGTAGATACAGGTAAAATTAAAAATTTAGTATTTAAAAAATTTACCAAATACTGGGCTTAAATATCTTACATTTATCGTAAGCGCTTGTCTTAAAATAAAATGTTTTCCAAAATTTGGAAAATACCTAATATGGCGCCTATACTTAAGAGTACAGGCATGTAAGTTTACCAATCAACATTAGCAGAGTACCTATATGAAAAAGTACTTAAGGAAAAAATGTTACGATTTTTATCTGAACATAACTTTTATCCTAATGAACAATTTGGTTTTAGGCAATTTCACAGCACATCGCACCAAGTTCTTAGAATCTGAAATCACGAAAAGCTAAATTTAGTTTAAGGAAAATCCACAGGTATGCTGTTACTTGACATAGTGAAAGCATTTGATTCAATTTGGCATGATGGAATCATCTACAAAATGTTAAGTTTTTATTTCCCAGATTTTCTGTGTAAAATAGTTCAAAGTTTTTTTGTCTAATCGTTCTTTTCGTGTGTCTGTTAACAGAACTGCTTCTAATTTGGTAATATTCCACATAGGTGTTCCTCAAGGATCAGTTCTAGGGCTAATCTTCTACAATTTGCTTATAGCGGATTTCCCGGAAATAACTTCATGTTCCGTAGCTATCTATGCGAATGATAGTGAAATTTTTTTCGTGCATGAATTTACTCTCTGCATTGAGATGAATTTAAACAATGCGATAGACATCTTATATAGATACTACAACAAATAGAAAATCAAGCTTAATTCCGTGGCGTATATTGTTGTTCCCCATGGGGATTGTACCTGAACCGCACGGTTCATAAGCCAACACACTAACTTCTACACTGTCGCCACCCTTTGTATCCGCTTTCTAATAGTAAATTGTGTTTGTCTGTAGAAAACGAAAAAATTGTTCATGACGAAATATTTCAATCTATTTTAATATATATGTGTCAAGTATGTAAAGTGGCTGTTAGCTGAAAGCCAACACACTTAGACCTACGAGACCCATCAGTCTATCATCATTCCTCCTCAAAACGCTGGAGCGTCTGATTGATATCCATCTTCGCAAGAATATAAGCCCGCAACTGATGGCTGCGGCACAACATGCGTACATTAAGGGTAAATCAGTGGAAACTGCCCTTCACTCCTTGGTACGCACCATTGAATACTCCCTTCACCACAAGGAAAACACTATGGTTGCCTTCCTAGACATAGAAGACGCTTTTAACAACGTCAACACATCTGCTATCGCAAATGCACTAACAGAACTAAATGTGGATGGATCGCTTGGTGTATTGATCAATCTTTTGCTCACAAGCAGGATTATCAACTCAAAACTGGGCGTTTCATCCGCTAGAAGGTCTGTCAGTAGAGGCACGCCACAAGGTGGTGTCCTCTCCCCCATTCTATGGAACTTGGGGGTGAATAAACTACTGACATGCCTGGAAGGGGAGGGTTGCACGGTGATTGCATATGCGGATGACATAGCTATTACCGTCTCAGGGAAATGCCTCAACACTCTAAAGGAACTCCTTCAAAATGCTCTCAACAAGCTTTCAAGTTGGGCAAGAAGCTGTGGGGGTTAACCCTCACAAAACCGAGCTTGTCCTCTTCTCCAGGAAATGTAAAATCCCTCATATCGACCCTCCCTCTATCAACGCTACAAGCTTAACCTTTTCCGATGAAGCTAAATTTCTGGGTCTAATATTCGATAAGAAGTTAAGCTGGAAACCCAATGTACTAGAAATAGTAAGGAAAGCTACAGTAGCACTTTTCTCTTACAAAAAAGCCATCGGAAATAAGTGGGGCCTACAGCCCCGCATATAACACTGGCTATACCTACGTATCGGTAGTTATACCGATCCTGTCTGGTGGACTGCTCTAGACAAAGCGGTAAACCGTGATAAGCTGAGCAAGGTGCAACGCACAGCTTGTCTGTGTATCAGCGGAGCACTCCGTACGACCCCCTCCGCTGCACTGGACATTTTACTGCATCTAACACCCCTGGATATTTTCAGCAGGCAATCAGCTGCCTGCTCCGCTGTCTGCTTAAAAGCCACCTCACAGTGGATCAATACGAAAATTGGCCACTCTATCATTCTGGACTCACATGGGTCCCTACCAAGAAACATCGACTACACTATAACCCAGCTACAGTTCCAAAGGAACTTCCAAATCACTATCCCCTCCAGATTATTTTGGGAGGAGGCTGACTCCACGGAAGATAATTCAATCCACTTTTACACCGACGGATCAAAAACTAGTGAAATGGTCGGAGGTGGTGTTTTCTCAGGAAGACTAAATATCAGTCTCTCTTTCCGTCTTCCTGATCATTGTAGCGTGTTCCAGGCGGAAATCATGGCGATTAAGGAAGTCTTGTCGTAGCTAAAGAGAAACGTGATATCCGCTAAGGACATCCGCATATTCTCGGATAGTCAAGCCGCGCTGAAATCCTTGGATTCAGTCTCTTCAAACTCCATCGTAGCCATAGACTGCCGTTTGTCTCTTGAGGAGATGGCAGAGCAGTTCAACATTCACCTCTATTGGGTGCCAGGGCACAGAGACATCCCAGGGAATTGTAGGGCAGACGAACTCGCCAAAAAAGGAGCAGCATTACCTCTTCTACCTGATAAAGGTTTCCTAGGTATGCCCATCGCTACTTGTAAACTCATGCTCAAGCTATCCGCAGTCGAGAGTATAAACCTCAGGTGGACAGGTAGTGATACGTGTCTAGCGACCAAGCATATTTGGCCAAAGCTGGACCTGCGACGCTCTCTGAGTTTGATCTCACTTAACCGACTGCACATTAGCTCTGTCATAGGTGTCATCACAGGGCACTGTCTAATAGGCAAGCACGCATCAAGGCTTGGCGTCTATTCTGACGACTTCTGCAGAAGTTGCAGGGATGAGGAGGAGGAGGAGACTACACTTCATCTCCTCTGCACATGTCCTGCACTCTCCCATAAAAGAAATCTCTATTTGGGAGCCTTCTTCCTTAATGAACTCAGTGACTTGGCTAACTCAGATGTTAGAAGTCTATCACGCTTCATTAGAAGCTCCAAATGGTTTTAGCGGGTAGTGGTAGATACTCCCGATCCTAGTGGCATCACAATGGACCTCTTTGGTCTGGGTGTGTAAGCTTTCGGCTAACAGCCACCTCAACCTAACCTAACCTATACCAATGAGGTCCGTTGTGATGCCACATGGATCGGGAGGTTCGACCACTACTCGCTAAAACCATTTGGAGCTTCTAATGAAGCGCGATAGATTTCTAACATCTGTGTTAGCTAAGTCACTGGGTTCATTGAGGAAAAAGGCTCCTAGATACAGAATTCTTTTATGGGAGAGTGCAGGACATATGCAGAGGAGATAGAGTGTAGTTTCCTCCTCCTCTTCATCCCTGCAGCTTCTGCAGAAGTCATTTGAATAGACGCCAAGGAAAATGTGCAAAGTGCCACATAATAAAATTGCAAACTTCGCAGAATAAAATCTTAAAAATTATGTTAGACCTGCCATGGCACTTTCCAACCATCCACTTACATAGAAGAGGGAACGTTGAACTAATTTCTGATAGAATTCGAAAACTAGTAAATACATCTTTAATGAGGTGTGCTATACTGATAATCCCATTATAAACCAATTATGTTTCTGATTTGCCTTATGATATATTTATATTTATTTATTTAATTGTTAGTTAATTTACATATTTATTTTTTTTTTGTTATTCAATCCTTTATTTTTTTAATATATTTATTTAATAAACTTATTTATTTAATTTATTTATTTATTTATTTAATGTACTCATTTATTCATTTATTTGTCACTTAATATATATTTACTTATTTATTCATTTGCTTGATAGTTTTAAACATCTTTATATATATTTATTTTTCTGTTGCTTGGTTTACACTATTTGTAACTTAACACATTTTTTTTTAGAATTAAGAACAATAACTGTTATTTATTTATTTATTACTATTATTATTATAAATATATTTTGTTATTTTACTATTAGTGATTTAGTTCTCTTTTTCTAACATAAGAGGTTTTTTTTTTGTATGTTTCCTTCAAAATATCCATTGCATAAAAGTGTATCTATTGTGGTCTTAATATAATTTTTCAATAGAAAGGTATACAAATATACCACGATCTCTTTGTTGTAAAATGTGCAGTTACGAACCTATTGTATAATTTTTCATGCAAAATAAAATAACTATCTATATATAAGACAACATGTAAGCTAAGTTCGTACTTTACCAAATGGTAAGTTAATTTTTAGTTAATCCTTAAGAAGTATGCATAACTTATTAATAGAACGAGTTACAATCCAGTTTTGGGTCTGAATATAAACTAAGCAACTCTGTTATCAGGACTGCGATGGACATTTAAGACTCTTACAAGACTACCCTCATTCAGATGTTGCTCGTTACATAATACCACAATAACACAATATCATCAAGTTGGACATCCCGTTGAGGGTTGAGGATACTTCCATTTGTAACGTTTGAAAAGTTCTTAAAGCTATTCTTTTTTCCAGCGCATACCGAATTGATGATGCATGATTCGGAGTGTGTTCCATCTACGTATCAGACTTATATCTTTGTGAGATTCTGAGGGACCTGGTGGACTTATCAAGGGGCCACCCGCCACCTCTCAAAAAATGTCCGGGCGTCAGACGAATGACCTCTTCGAGATTATCAGACATTCAAGAAATGGGTCGAAAATTGAGACAGGACTTAATGCGTTTTAAAAGTGAAGAGAATTTCTCAAAGGTATATTTTGAATTTCCCCCAATTTTTTTTAAATGGATTTTGAACTCTGCACTCCTGCCTCCCACGAAGAACTTAGTTGGAGGATCCAGAAAGAATAAATTTCCAGACAATTTTTTTGTGACGAAGGTGAAAGTCTCAAAAACACTTTGGTGGTATTCGATTACCGTAGTAGTGTAGGACTAGAACACTAATAAAAACACCTCCTTTATCAGGACCAATCTAAGACCGACAAATGATTTTTCTTTATTTGGTTAATAATTTCATTGGGGAAAGTTTTTATGTTCAAAATAGATTCCAATAGTATTTAATCCATAAGCTCATGAGGATTGGTTCTTCTTTTCTCAATCTTCGAATATTGTTGCGTACATTTAAGACAATTTAAATTTCGGTCACGGTGTAACTCTTTGTTTCGTATACACCATGGGGCATTTCCTATTCCACGTAAGACTTTATTTTGGAATGTCTGAATAATTTGAGTATTCGTTTTTTTTTAACAGCCCCATAATTGGATGCCGTATGTCCATACAGGCTTAATTATCTGTTTGTATAGCAAGATTTTGTACTCAGTAAACAACTGTGAGCTGCGTCCCGGTATCTAACCAGATCATTTTTCTATATTTTATGTTCAGTTCTTTTCTTTTCTTTTTAATGCGTTCTTTCCACTTCAACTTAGCATCTAGGGTAATTCCAAGGTTCTTAGCTGTATTAGCATATGGAATGGTTTGTTTGCTGATAAATATGGGTAGATTGTTTATCTTTCTGTTTGCGAAGTTTATATGCGCTTTAACTCTATTGACTGCATTCTGCAACTTCAACAACTTCAAGCCTTCACCACGCATTTATCTGATACTAGGATTGAAGTGTCATCTACGAAGGTGGCCATCATCTCGTTATTCCAGACAATTTGCGGAAAATTCGGTGATGAGTCTTTTTGGAAGCCCATAAGAGCTTTCTGGAAGTCCGATATTAAAAGGTTTGAAGCACCAACAAAATGGGTGCTATTATCGTTATAGATCTTAACTGGTAAACCTCTCCGTGAAAAACAATGAGTAAAAGCTGCAACAGCTTGGGTGGAAAGATCGGCTTATAAAAATGTATTGCCTTGGTGGCGAAACAGATAAACAAACCGGCATAGCCTTTCCTCCAGTCGACAGTTTCTTCCATAATAGTTTCTTATGGTAAATGGACCCGCAAAATCTATACCGATATTGGAAAATGGTAAGCTCAAAGTCGTTCTTTTACCAGGCAGAGATCAAACTAATTGCGAACAGACAGATGTCGTATAAAATATGCAGGGCTTGCAGGTTCTTTTACATTTTTTGATTTGTTTTTTTTTTTTTTAGTTTGAGGATGCAGTACCGTGGAGCAGTACCACTATGCGGATCCTGAGCTGAATTCCACAGTGTAAAGATAACTGCTGGATATAGGATATACAAAATTCTGATAGATATAATTCATATAGAAGTAAAATTGGGGCTTACTTACTTAGGTGGCGGTACAATCCGGGGTGGACCTGGGCCTTTAAAAATACGCCTCTACAGTTAGCACGATCTTTGGCAAACCGCCTCCAGTTGCGCCCTTCAAGTTGGTTGAGGTCCCCTTCCACTTGCGCGCGCCACCTAAGGCGAGGCCTTCTTCTACTGCGCTGTCCCTCCGGGTTGGAATCGAAGACTCTTCGGTTCGGAGGGTTGGTGTCCATTCGCTCTACATGTCCTAGCCATCTTAGTCGAATGATACGTACTTTTTTGAACAGGTCGATGTCGCTGTATAGCTCGTGGAGTTCGCTGTTAAATCTCCTCCTCCAAAGCCCGTCAACGCAAACGGGACCGAAAATCACTGAAAGAATTTAGCATTCGAAGCGACCAAGAAGATCTTCATCCGCTTTTGCTAATGTCCACGCTTCTGCGCCGTAGAGCAGGGTCTTATATAGAGTCTAATTATTATATATTATATATATACTATTATATTATACTAAAAAAAAAAAAAAAAAAAGACAGACCAGCACCACATAAGGAGTCTGATGATCGGTTGTGGCTGACCGTGAAACAGCGCTGTAACTCCAGCCGTCCACTATACGTGGTAAGGAATGTAAGGCTATTCATTCAAAACAAATAGAGTCTAATTAGTTTTTCTTGACAAGGCCTTACTAATCAATTGCCGTCTTAGGCTAAAGTAATTCTTCGTCTGATTTCAGCTGTGGTGTCATTATCAGAATTAATAGCGGAGCCGAGATAGACAGTCCCTAACTACCTCAAAATTAAAGCTGTCTATCGTGACGTTCTGTCCGATTCGTCGATGTTGTGTGTCCCTTCTTGTTGACAGCATATATTTTGTTTTGCCCTCATTCACCACTAAACTCATTTTTTCCGCTTCTGTGCTAATACTTGCAAAGGCACCAGTGATAGCGCGCTGTGTTCTGCCAATTATGTCAATGTCTTGAGCATATGCTACTTGCATAGACTTTTGGAAAATTGTGCCTCTAGTGTTGGCTTGCGAGTTTCGGACAATGTTCTTCAATTTATGATGTTGAAGAAGTCACATAACAGCGCATCACCTTGTCTAAATCCTTTTTTGATATCAAAGGTCTCGGTGAGATTGTGTCCGACCTTTATGGAGAAGCTGGCGTTCTCCATCGTCATTCTGCACAATCTGACAAGTTTGGCAGGGATGCCAAAACTAGACATGGCTCGTCTCTATAGATGCTGTCATATGCGGCCTTAAAATCGATAAAAAGATGGTGGGTATCGATTTGGACTTCTTGGGTTTTCTCCAGGATCTGCCGTAGTGTGAATATTTGATCGGCCGTGTACTCACCGGGCCTAAAGCCGCACTGGTAGGGACCAATCAGGCCATTGACGAATGGTTTCAGGCGTTCACACAGTACAGCAGACATGATCTTATAGGCAGTATTCAGGAGTAAAATTGGGAAGCGTTCATTATAATGATAAAGTTTAAGAAGCAAGTCTTCCATAAGAGAGAGAAACAGACTAAGAATTCGAAGACGAATCTTTCTAAGCAAAATTATTGCCTCGAGACAGGACTTAGTTTTAGTAGATCTTATTTATTCGTGAAGAAGAGTGTTTTGTCGATATTGCTGAAAAATCGGGTTTTTCCGACTTGAGTTACAGGAATAAAACACATATCTTACTCATTGTTGTTTTTATCTCCAATTGCGTGTCTATGAAGAGAAATAAAATAAAATAATAACACTCTGTTTCTTTAAAGTCGAAGTTTTATCAAAACTTATTTTTATAAGTGCGACGCGTTTCGAAACAATAGTTTCATCTTCAGGCGCTGTTGTATTAAATTTTGTTTTTATTTTTTTATGTCTCGCCTCTGTTTAACAGTTTATTTTCGAGAGTTACAAAGCTAACAAAACAGAAGAGGAGACACTATACGACACTGCACTCAAGCACAGCACTTAAAACACAACGATAACAGAATCATACATAAGACAGAGGAAGATAAACCAAACGAAAAAAACAACAATAGACACAACATAAACTGTCAAACAGAGGCGAGACAATAAAACATACAAATTAAAATTAATAAAATAGCACCTGAAGATGAAACTAATGTTTTAAAACGCGCCGAACATATAAAAATAAGTTGTGATAAAATTTTAACTAATAAATATTAATAAAGAAACAGGGTGTTCTCATTTTATATTTTTTCTTTGTTTTGATTTTACAGCAAAAGTAATTAAATTCATTCTTTAATATGTTATATATTTTCATTTCCTAATTATTACAAAAGTACAAATTGGGAAAACGAGAAATAAATTCTTGCTCCAGGCTCTCTATCGCATCTAAAAACTCTTGAGAAGAGTTTCTTTGAAATCTGTGAATAGGTATATAGGAAACACTTGGTTTCTGACCTAATTTCAGCTCACACTTGTGTTTTTGACGTTTTTTTTTAAATGTAGCCTGCAAAATAATAAAACGCATTTTCGCTAATGAAATCAACAGTTTTATAGTCAGATTCGGGTTTGAAAATGTTTTTCACATTGTCCTTCTTTTTCGGTGATTGTAACTGCATTTTAACGTCGTTAAGTTCTAAATTCACATTTGGCTCGCAGTTTCCATGGGTTATATCCTCCGTGTACTTTTCTGAAAATGATCTTTAAAATGAACAAATGAATTGAAATGGAGTCGGTTACTTGTTATTTCCTCCTCGGTTGCGTAAAACCTCGAAGGTATTTTAAAGGCAATTTGTTTTTCCTCTCGACCGCAGGCCAAACACTTTAAAGTATGTTTCGCATTTTTTCCTACAATATTTTTAAATTAAAAAAACATTTGACCTGTATCTTTTAAAAAACACGCTCTGAGAACTAACACGCGAAACCCCGTATTGTGTTTTCTTCACTTGTTTCGCACGACTGACAAGAATTCAAGTCAACACGCCCTTGAAAATACATTATGAAAAAACGCCTACCGAAGCTTATTGCAAAACCAGTGTGACCAACCACCATAAAAAATAGCATATAAAGAGTCAAATCATTTTTATTGTTGATAGGCCGAACACCGGATTGCATTATTTTTAATCAAGGCAAAGAAGAAGCATTTATTTTCAACAAACGTTTAAAAACGAAATGTTGAACTATCTCGAATTCTTCAAGAGGGATGTAACCAAATGCCTGCACCCCATAGCACATACAGGTTTTAACTTTTGCATTGAAGACACGGTACTTGCAGACTAAGTCTTTGTGCGGATTCATGAAAAACTTAGGCCACATAATACTGAACGCTGCCTTACCTTCGGTGCATTTTAATTCTGCATGTTTCGCAAGGTTTAAATTACTGGTAATCAGTAATTCCAAATATTTGCATTATTTGACCACTTCGATACGTGCACCATGATAAAACCATTTCGCTTCTGCCAGACGATGGCGACGATGACGCTGTTCAAATATCATAATTAACCTGTAAGTCCGATGTGCTATAGTAATCTTGGAGCCTATTGATTTGCAACTGCAATGAGCAAGGGTTGTCAGCCACCATGACGAGATCGTCAGCATAAAGTAGGACCTTTATCCGGGTTTCAGCAATCTGCACTCCTCCTGGCAAACAATTACTTATGTCATCGATGTAGAGTGCAAAGAGGATCGGACTTAAGATACAACCCTGTGGTACACCAGAGGATGTATCAAACCAGTTGGACACATCCACTACATCATACACCGTTGCACTTGTAGAGGCGAGTAGATGAGCGTAAGTCGCTAAGAATTTATTAGATAATCCCATTGTTGACAGCTTGTAAATTAGGGCATTTCTATTCACGGTGTCAAAAGTCGTTTTGAAATCCACGCAACATGCATATAGCTTTCTCTTTTTCTCTATACATTTTTAGGCGATACTAGTAATAGCAAATATGTGATCGATCGTAGAAAATCCAGCGCAAAAACCAGCTTGGAACACGCTCAGATGACTGTTTGTTTCAATCCATTTTGCAAGTCTATTATAGAGAATACTAACAAAGATTTGTCTGATTGTTTTGATATAATATTAATATTCCCCTTTTTAAAGATAGTAACTATTAGTGCCTTGTTGAAACTTACGGGGACGTTAGACGTATTATAGAGCATATTAAAAAACAGTAATAGGTACTGTTTAAACTGCTCAGTTGCATTTTTATAAAACTCGGAAGGAATTCCATCGATACCTGGGGATTTGCCATTTTTCATTTTGAGTAATACAGTTTCTAGCTCGGACATAGATATAGGGCAGTCAGTTTGGTGCACTGTAATATTAGGGATCGCGTATTGGAATGACTTGAAGAAGGCATCAGCAGTTAACAGCGAGCGAAAATGAGAGGGTAGCGCGTCTAATTAGATCGAGCTGTGGGAATTTCGACTATTACTAGCCAGCTTGCGAGCATTAATCCAAAACGTTTTTGAGTTCTTGCGGTCTACTAGCTTTTTGCCAAGATCCTTTAAGTATTTTGTGCGTTTGTGCATACACAGCCGTTTATATTGCTTATTTAAGGAGATATAAATATTTCTGTAAAACGCTGAGTCGGTGAGCCGGAATAAATTAAGAAACGCAAATGATTTTTTACGGAGTTGACGACACTCATTATCCATTTATTTACCGCGCTGGTACTATGCCTTCTGTGCGAGGTAACTGACAGCCGAATGGCTTTTACTAGGCTTTTATTAATTTGATCAGGCGTATTCAAGGCCAAAGAAGGAAGAAATGTACAATTTTGTTCAAGAAGTTTTCCTGTAGTTGGCCATTCTCAACCAATTTCAGCTTTTGAAAATTATCTGAGCTAACCTGCGGCACTTCTCCATTAAAATAAGCTTTAATTAGGACGGGCAAACGGCCAGAGTAACTTTCACCTACTACTTCAAAATTCTGTACTGAATAGAGCCACTTGCCAGTTATAGCACACAAATCGATCACAGAACTACCTTGTCCACTTTACTTTGAAATTTATTTTTTATTCATCATCAGATGTCTACTTACATACCAGACAAAAATGTTTAAATCTAACTAAGAATTACCAGGATACTTATTCTTATTTATTGGTCCTTATGCGGACGCTCTAAACCTAACTACAACCTTATAATTATTGCCTTTCGGCCTAAAAACTATTTTACGAACTAATCTTATACAAAAGATACAAGATTGGCCCCCAGGACACTGCCCTGTGGTACATCTGCCATTATCGTCTTCAGGACCGAGTATTCATTTTCATATCTTACACGGAAATACTTGTCTGAAATATACGATTTAAGAATGCAGTAGAACTCATCAGGAAGGGGCTGTGGTGATGAGGAGGCACACGAGGACACCCTCCACTTTCTGTGCCACTGCCCAGGCCTCAGTCAATTGAGAAAAAGAACTTTAGGAAACTATTTTTTAACACAGCCTAACGGAACTATCCGAAATCCCTCTCCCCAATCTTTTCAGGTTCTCAGCGAAAACCGGATGGCTGGAGAGGATGTGATTATGTTGTTTTGAATGAATAACCTTACATTTGTTACCACGTTAAGTGGACGGCTGGAGTTACAGCGCTGTTTCACGGTTAGCCACAACCGATTATCAGACTCCTTCATTTTATCCATTTCTTCCACTGGGATTCGAACCTAGACCAGCGTCTTCTCAGGCAAGCACTTATGCACTGTGCCATTGAAGCCACGAGTTCATCCAGTTTTTATTTTTGATTTTCTTGGACAAACTTTGCTCCTGTAAGTATATTATGTTATTCATTCTGGTTTTTTCTGTCTGTGTTTTCTCTAATTCTATTCCATTTCGACAAGCATAGTTGGACTGAAATGGGTGATAGAGAGGGTGAAAGACTTTTGGCATTGTTTTTGTGGAGAATTTTACGATTAATTCTTTTTTTATGTGATACCACACACTTTTTCCTGGTTTTAATTTTTGTTTTCCGTCAATTTCCTTTATGTTCTGACATAGAGGATATGATTGACATCACCGACGAGATAAGGAAGACACCACAACCCAACACACGTGGACCCCCTATAGCTATGGATTTAATGAAATCCCGTCCGTAGCCGAACACTGAGCTATGTACACAAATGAAATAAAAACGTCGCTTTCTATTTTATGGTTCTTTATTGTATGAACGCTAAGATCAGAATGAAAAATCAATTATACAATGTCTACTTAATATAGGCTTAACAATAGAATAGATAACAGTAATCACAGCAAGAGCGATGAAAGACCTGTACAGTGTCTAGTAAATAGCAACCCGTTAATAGCCGGTCATGTACTCATATGTGTTATGATTTTGATCATCTTTGGAGATTTTCCCAAGGTCAACGGAACTTGTGAGAAAGAAAATGTATACTCTCGTTGTTTCATGCAGGCTGTACGGTATGGTTCAGTATACATGACTCCTCCCGCCGTTGTATGAACTTAACGTATTGATAAATCGTGAATGTTGATACTCGTATATAAATAGTGTTGCAGCTGGAAGTGAACTATGTTGCTGTACATCAGGTTCTACGGGCTGCTTTTTACATTTGTTTATTATCTTTCTTATTATTATTTTTATCCTCTTTTCTTTACATATATACATTGCGGGTGGCAATGGTGCAGTAGTAGTGTATTCGCTTACGGAATGGAAGGTCGTGCGTTCGAATCCCGGCCAAGTCCATTACTTTATACCGAATACATGAAATCGTAATCTCCCTAAGTAACTTAGACACCACCCGTGGAGAAAAACCCTACAACTGCACCCAAACACTTCTTTCCTATCTCTCTATTCTTTCTAATACCAAGTAGCTTACACTGTGTTCTTAGCATTATAAGGGTACTGTAATAACAGAAAAAAATCCCTTTAGCGTAATTATAAAAAAAAAAAAAAAATATATATATATATGAGTAAATTATAATGGAACAAATTGTTAAGAATTTCATTATTGTACAACTAAATCTAAGCTTTTTGATTAATCTAATATTATATAGCAACAGTATTTTATTTAATTCAATTTCTTATGATCATGTTTTAAATCACCTAATATTTTGTGTTTATTCAAAATGGAGAAGTAATAACACTATAATACTTAAATGCTACGTCATTTAAATTTGTTTTTTATTTATTTTTATTTTTATAACATGTATATAATATACGAGTAGGTATATGTCATTTGTTCACATAAGAGAAAATACTTAATAGAAAAAGTTTAGAATATAACCAAATACATTCATTCAATTCTCAATCTTTTTGTTTTGTTAATATTTTTTTTTGTTTTGTACGTTATAGAAAAGTTACTCTTGTTTTGATTATTTCATTGCTTGGTACTTCTTTTTTTTTTTTTTTAGAGTAGTCCCAACCTGTATATTTTCTATCAAATTCAATTTCTTTTATTGGATTTTGGTACCTATAATTTCTTTTGATTATTTGCCTATCACGTTTTAATCCTGCTTTATCCGTAAAATAAGTTTTGCCTTTTCCCTTTACGTCTTTAATTATATATCTTGGCAAATATTTAATATTATGGAAACCTAAGTTTTTAACAAGTTCTCTCTATCTGTACTTAGAAGGTTCTGCTCGTGTTTCATTTACTTTATTTATATGTTTTTCTTTATTTTTGTGGATTCTATGCTTAAGGTTTTCCAATTCTAATTTGTTAAATGTAGCATGTAAGAAGTCATTGGGTTTATATTTTGTGGTGGAATGAATAGTATCGTTATAAAGTTCAACTGCTTTGAAAACCAACATCCTGTCGTCAGTATCTATATTATCCTTATTGAGCTTTAACAATCGTATGTGTTCATTAAGTGTTAAATGAAAACGCTCTATAACAGAATTACCGGTATGGGTATTGGGAGATGTGAAGTGATAGAATATATTTTCTTGATTTAGGAATTGTTTAATATACGCGGTATTGAATTCATTATCAGCCACTATTTTAACTGGCTTTCCTAATATTGCGAACCTTTGTTTTAGTACATCAACTATTGTTATTGAATTCCTATCTATTAAAGGGTGAATGGACACGTGTTTAGTCAATTTGTCAATGCATGTTAGGAACATATTATTCTTATTTAAAAACCATATATCGATGTGGACTATTTCATTGGGTTTATCAGGTGTCTCAGTAATCATTAATTTTAGCTGTATTGGATGTCTGTCGCATTTACACATGTTACATGTTATGCAATTATTGATATATTTATATATCTCTAATCTCAGATTTGGAAAGTAACATAACTCTTTTAGAACTAAATACGTTTCCTCAATCCCCCTATGATTTCTGTCTAAATGGGTCTTTTCTATTAGATCTAGTAGTTTTTCTTTGCATGTTATGTCCTTTAGAAACTTTGTGCACCTTAGCATTTTCATAGTTGGTAAATTTGAAAAATATTTTATTATGATTTTTTGAAACTCTTTGAATATGTTATCGTCTTTGCAAAAGATTCCTATAGTCCCCTTAATAGGTAATAGTTCATTAAGGAGTTTTTAAAACATATGCCTCATCATACTCTTTAAGGCTAATAAGTGATCTTCTCTTTTTCTTGAACAAAAACTTGGTTGTGTATGAATTATTTATACCATTTTCTAATACTAATTGATTTTTATAAATGTTTAATGGTGTTTCGGTTATATAAATATGATCGTTTAAATTTTCTTCGTAGCTGTGTATTGTAGCTGCGTCCGATTTAATGTCGTTTTCAACCACACAATTAATTTCTAGGCGACTTAAAAAATCAGCAACAAAATTTTCTTTTCCTTTGATATACTCAATATCAAAGTCGAACTCGTTGAGTCTGAAGCTTGGAGTTGGGTTCTTTCAGAGAATTTAACCACACTAGAGGTCAGTGGTCTGTCTGGACTTTGAACTTACGGCCAAATAAATATGGCCTAAAATATTTAGTTGCCCATACTATAGATAACAGTTCTTTTTCTACCGTACTATAATTTATTTCATGGCTGTTTAAAGTTCTGGATGCATAAGCTATTGGGTGATGATTTTGTGACAATACTGCCCCCAATGCTGCATTGCTAGCGTCGGTAGTTAAAATGAAGGGCTTTCCAAAGTCAGGGTTTGCTAGGACTGGACAAGTACATATAAGTTCTTTAAGTTTATTAAAGGACTCAATGTATTGTCTGTCTTTGATGTTAATTTTATTACCCTTTTTGAGACACTTTGTCATTGGGGGGACACTTTGTCATTTGGATTGGGCCTAATACCTTCATCTGATATAATATGTCCTAAATACTCAGTTTCTCGTTTCATGAAATTGCATTTGTCAATTTGCAGTTTTAGGTTGTAGTCAGCAAGTCTTTTTAAAATTTTATTAAGTGAATCGATATGCTCTTGCAGCGACGTGGAAAAGATAAGTATGTCGTCTAGGTATACTACGCAAATTTTATTTAGATAACCAACCAGGACTTCATTCATCATTCTTTGGAAAGATGCCGGCGCATTTTCAACCCAAATGGCATACGTTTGAACTCGTAGTGTCCATTTGTAGTTGAAAAAGCTGTTTTATGCATATCTTCCTTATTAATAGGGATTTGATGGAATCCTTTTGCTAAGTCCAGTGATGAAAAATATTGCGCATTTCCCAATTTTGAAAATATATCCTCTATATTAGGGATTGGAAACTTATATTCCATGGTTGCATCGTTAAGTTTCCGATAGTCCACTACAACGCGCCATTTTTCCTGACCGGAATTATCAACCTTCTTCGGTACAATCCATATAGGAGCATTGTACGGACTAGTGGAATTAACGATAATTCCTGAACTGAGCATTTCTGAAATTTGTATATCAACCTCATTTTTGTGTGCCTCAGGATATCTATATGTTTTTGAAAATATTGGGATATCATTTTTGGTCGGTATTTTGTGGGTGTATTTTACCACTGATGTTAGTTTATCACCCTCAAAATAAAACACTTTCTCAAACGTATGAATTGTAGTCTATTAAATTCCTTAAAAAGTGGGATTGTTATTTTGGAGCCAACAACTATGTCTGAGTTAATTGACAATGGTTTACTAAGTTCTGTTTTGAAAGAACTATGAAACAATCCTTTTTGAATGAGCGAAGTACCTGATCCAGAATCTATCAACAGTTTAATAGGAATTGAACTTGTTTTTACTATTATGCAGGGAAGAGCTCGGGACTGGTCGATTGAAAATTTAGTGACTGATATGTATTTGCATTTTGCATTTCTGCACTGGATGGTGAATTTCCATCCTGTATGTGTTCCACTTCCATTATTTCATCATAACTATTTCTTAATCCTGTCTTATGCTGTTTAAAATTTCGTGAGTTATTTTGCTGGATTTGTCCTGAATTACGCGGGTTCAAATTTCGAAAGTTGCCTGATCTCGTGTTTACTTTTTGAAAATTACCTGAGTTATTGTGCTGAAAATGTCCTGAATTTTGTGCATTCGAATTTGGAAAATAGCCTGTTCTTCTACGTACATTTTGAAAATTACTTGGACTATTTTGCTGAAAATGTCTTGAATCGCGTGTATTAGAATTTGGAAAATTGCCTGATCTTATTATATTATTGCCTGAAAATTATTCGAGTTATTTGGTTGAAAACGCTCTGAAATAATTTGAAACTGTCTTGGATTATCATACCTAGCGCTTCTTGAATTTTGTTGTCCTGTGTAAGTTTTTACGTGTCCGTGATTTGGAAAATTGCTAGGGTCAAATTCTCTTAAATTATAACTTGTATTTGTAAATGTACGATAAAAGTTATCAGTATCAACTAAAATTGATTTTGCTTCCAAAAAAGTAGATGGGTTTCTTGCGTTTAAAATAATCTTAGTCTCACTAGGTAGCTTGCCAACAAATAATTTTAATGCCGTTTCTTCATTGAGCCTACTATTGTACTAAGCTGGAATATCTTCACTAAGATTTGTTTTTATGTTTAATTTTGTCAAAAGATGTTGTACTTGGTTATACAGCTTTTCGACAGACTTGTTAAATTTTATCATTTTTATTTCATTAATTATATTTTCAATGGTTTCCTTTATGTTACAATTTGCTTTTAATACAGCTTTTATCTCCGGCCATTGCGAAGGATTATTATTATTAATTAACATTAAATTTGCATCACCTAATATTTTTTGCCTTATGCGCAAATCCAAAATTGGTTTCAAATGTTCATTTATATTATTTGCAAATACATATATATAATCAATATGCTTAATAAATAAATCTAAATGTTCCGATAGCCCGGTGAAATCAGTGACTCCAGCCACTAATGCGATAAGATCTACATTGGCCATACCTGTTGTTCTCGGCAACTGCTTTTTCTTTATTTTATTTTTTCCAAACGGTTTTTCGTCGACTGCTCACACTGCAAGCCCACAAGTTAGAGTTCTGTTTTTAATTTTCACTTTTTTATAACTGTTTTTTTTTTTTATATATTTGTTTGTTGTTCTTGTCTTTAAATAGTTAAATATTAAGGTAACATTGCTCACTGAAACTATTTTTCATATTTCAAATATATTTTAAGTAATTTAATCTATTATTGACAATTTAATTAAAAAACACTCGACAAAATTGAAACGAAACAACATCAGTACATTATTTGAACAAAACATATCCACACCTAAACACCGTGTCACTTTACCCTTCACCCCGAACATCACCAACAAATTAATGCATGTCTTTGCCAAAGCCCAAATGAACATAGTCCACACCAACAACAACAAACTAAAATTGCGCTTGGGTTCCACAAAAGACCACACACCAACTCATCGATGCAGTGGAATTTATGAGATCTCTTGTTCTAATTGTGAGAAAAAATATATTGGACAAACGAGAAGAGCCGCCGAAACTAGATTTAATGAACACCTTAGATCTGTGAAAAAGAAAGAGATTGACAAAGCTATAGCGGCACACATATTTGACCCAAGTAATGCAGATCGACATACAATTACATCATTTGACAATAATTTCCGACTCATAAAAAATGTAAACAAACCACACAAACTAGACGCCTATGAATCGATACATATCCACTTGAACGACAACTTGATGAATTTGGAAGCTGGACCAATTGATTCTCTTCTGTTCAACTTATTAAAAAAGAAAAATTAGAAACTGTTTTGTCACTCTCTTCACTATGTTTACTTAACTTAACTTATTTAACCAACTATGTATAACATATGTACCTAATCTCTTTTGTAATTGTTTAATTGTCGCTCGTTGATGATGGTTCCGCAGCTGAGAACCGAAATGCATACGTGCTAATAAAAAAGAATTAAAATTTCAAACATAAAAGCTTTTCGGTTTTGTTTTTAGTTTTTACTTCTTTTTATTACGATTTTTGCGGTCAATAAGGTGTAATAACTTTCAATTAATGATCTGACCACAAACTTGGCTATAATATTCACGATTAAAAAGGTGAATTTAGTTATTTTAACTTAGTTCGCGGCATTTATGTATGTAATATATTTATTTTATATTTTTTTTCCGACTGCGCCAGTTATGGATTTAATGAAATCCCGTCAGTAGCCGAACACTGAGCTATGTACACAAATGAAATAAAAACGTCGCTTTCTATTTTATGGTTCTTTATTGTATGAACGCTAAGATCAGAATGAAAAATCAATTATACAATGTCTACTTAATATAAGCTTAACAATAGAATAGATAACAGTAATCAGAGCAAGAGCGATGAAAGACCTGTACAGTGTCTAGTAAATAGCAACCCGTTAATAGCCGGTCATGTACTCATATGTGTTATGATTTTGATCATCTTTGGAGATTTTCCCAAGGTCAACGGAACTTGTGAGAAAGAAAATGTATACTCTCGTTGTTTCCATGCAGGCTGTACGGTATGGTTCAGTATACATGACTCTATGGGCATCACAATGCGTCAACACTGACCTGATTGCGATAACGCAGCATCAACACCGCTGCCTCATCAACACACATACCTAACCTAGCTAGAGTAACGCACCGCCTTGGGAGGGCATGTTGACCCCTCCCTCCCCAAAAAGCCACCAAAATTCGGCAAATTGCTATTCCGTATCGAACTACCTTGCCCACTGACATATGTAAATTAACCTTCAGAGTCTCTTTCAAACACCCCGTTTATGACGAAAAGGCCGAAGTCTGCAAAAATGTTTGTCATCAGTCTTCCGTTTCTTTTATACACACAGTCTTTAGAGCACCCAGGACTTATTACAGTTAACATAGATGCTTTACAGAACATACCAAATGACTATGCTACTCGTATATCAATCAACTGATATCAAAATACAAATTCAATATTACTACTACTACCTTAAAGTAGGTAGAACAAATGGAAATAACTTTCCCAGTAACCTCAACGTAATACCGATTGTTGGAAAAGTGAATTTGTCATAACTTTTCCTGCTCCATTCAAATGCACAAAATGAGCTTTCTAAGACAAATATTAACTTAAAATCAAGCTATTGACATTCAGGATACAAAAGAAACAAACAGAAAAACATTTGACATGATTTAATTTTGACAAATTGTTCGTGACACTAAAACGACGGTAATACGAAAGCATATTACCAAGTAAAGCCAACCACTCATTCAGGAACGAAATCCTCTGAATCACGAACAGGTTCACTCGTACCTCTACAGAAGTTCTAAAAAATTGCAAATAACCTGTTCAATTACGTTTTTAAATTACTTTAGATCACGCGATAGCTGTGGAACATAACCAATGGTGGGCAGGACACAGCACAAGTTTCATGCAAACAAAATAAAATTATTGAACCACCTAGTCCCGTCTTTTTTTGTCTTCCTCTATACCGAACGATTTGTTATGACACTTATCCAGATTCATTATAATCCAAAAGATACCAGCTAAACTGGAGTCGGTATTTTAACTAATTGGGTACTTCAGCGGAATTTTTATTTGGAAATTAAATATTTGCATTTCGAGAGATTAACGGCAATAAAGATACTTTCGTATTTCGAGGTTCTTATTAAGAAAATCATTAAACGGATCTACCTTAACATGGATGAAATTCTATCTTGTCCGTTACATTTGCCCTAAGGAAAAACATAATTATTTTTCGCATCAGATGATAAATTACATTATGGGTGTGGAAACTGAAATAATTAACAAGTTTCACCTAGCCAATGGCATTAATCATTTCTTCACAGCATGGATTTATGAGAACATAATTTGTTAAAGCTTAAATGCGTGTACTTAATTTGACTGATTGCAAACTTTTGGCTATTAGCTTTAAATTTATAGACAGTTGAATACGCAATGCTGGAAGAGTATATTTATGATAAGCGTTCAAAGCGGTGTCATCTGTCTCCAACTAATTTCGGAAAATAACAGCCAGGATATTAAGTTTGAAAATTTTGTTGAATTTCAGAGAGATTTGATTTGTGGGGGCGGTGGATCAGCGCGTTGGATTATTGACCGAGGTGTCTTGGGTTCAAATCACGCCGGAGCAGAGTAACAACTAAAGTTGCGCCCCACTGAACCACCTGTTGCGAAAGTCTGAAAAATATCATAAAGTATCAATTGCATTGTAGCGCTTCTCAAATTTGCCTTTCGTAGTCGGCATAAAAAAGTAGGTCCCTTCCATTCGTGCCAAAAATATAACTTCAACACGTCAACACGCCCTCACAGGAGGGTGCGCTATTTCAGGTAGCATCCTTTTAGTTTCTAAATTAGCTGGGGCAGGCAGGGCATTTCTGGGGGACGCCTGACTAGCAAACTTGTTGTGATGCTTGAGACTGTTGGCTGACGCTTAACGGTCTTCGTCAGCTCCCGGCGGCGCGTATGCACTGTGTTAAGGCGTTATCATGCGGTCGGAAAGCAGTTAAGGTTTAAACATCTCATTGCGTAGTTTTTTTTTTAAATGAAGTAGCTCAAGTTAATTAAGTAAAGTAGAAAATTTTAGTTGTTTTTTATATAAACGAAAAAAGGGGCTGAATTCCAAAACGCAGTACTTCTGCATTACTGCTTAATCAAGCGTTCCAAAACGCAAACGGATTACTATGATACAATGCATATTTTTCTAAAACGCATTGCGAACGCATCAACTGCGCAAACAAAAGCAAACAGAGCATCGTGAATGATTAAGATGCAAATGACAATTGACATTTCAGTTTAAACCGCCAAATAAAATGGATTCATCGCCGGAGTCGTAAGTAAAATAATATATTTTGTAATAAGTTGCCTATTTTATTCTGATTTGCAGTAATAAAAAATGGACAAATGAGTCCAGAATATCTGAAGCAGTTAGTGGATATTGAAAACGCCAGGCTCAAAGTGGATCAAGAAAGACTGGAAGAAATAAGGGAGTTGAAAGGTATCCTCATTCAATTAATACATTTTACGATAGTTCGCATCAAAGTCGTTCCAAAACGTCAAAAATTGCAGAGCATAACAAATGCAAAGCAACTCAAAAGCATTCATAACCTGGCATCCACAATGCGCATTTTTTGACGTTTTGAAATTCAGCCAGGTTGCTAAAGTGTCGAGTTTTTCAACAATTTTCCAATTTTCTCTCTGGAGACTAGTTTGCACAATATTTTTTGCATAAGGACCAGTTTTCTACAATAAATATCCCATTAATTGTTTTTATCTAGTCTTTAAGTCGATGTAAGTTAAAAATAAATAAAAAAAATATTTCAAATTAATAAACTAAACGCCAGCTTGCTTACTTTACTTAACTTAACTTAACTTAACTGCAGCCTTCCATCATCTGCGATTCCGTGACACGCTGTTGTCTAATCCAATCGCTCCGAAATCCGCGATGGCTTGATCTATAAAAAGGAGTTCCGTCTGCCTTCTCCAACCTCTTAGATCATTATTGTCCATTCAATGTTGTCGATGTGATGAAGCTTTTTGGACTTTTTCCACATCTTGGTGCAGCGCCTAGAGTTCGGTTGAATCTTCTCGGAGGAGGTCTTCCTCGCACACAGGACCATATACCCGATGGAATATTTTTCTTTCAGTGTTTTGGAGAGCTCACACTTGGTCTTGCGGGCTTGGAGTTTTTAACCCATTGTTTTTCAAACCGAAGTACCAATGGTTTCCTTAGAGAATATTTCGTCGGATTTCTACTAAGGTGTCGTTAGTGAAGTTGATGTTTACACTGATGTAGATGAACTCCTTAACTACGTCAAAGTTATTTCTATCAACAGTGAAGTTGTCCTAGGCGGTTGACAAATGGTTGTTTGTTGAAAGCATGAACTTGGTCTTGTCCTCATCAACTTCAAGGCTTAAATTCCGCCTGAACTTCAACGCCGTAAAATCGATATTGTCCGCATATCCCAGTAGCTACCTGCCTGTGCACTGTTTTCTCCGGAACAAGATTGAAGTGACAGCGCAAATTCGGTGCAAGCTTGGAATAATGCGGAAGAGCTTCTTAAGAGCTGGATTAATTTTGCTGGAATAGAAAGACTAAACATTAGTCTCTCTTTCCGTCTTCTTAATGATTGTAGCGTGTTCCGGGGGCAAATTATGGCGATAAAAGAAGATTTTTTGTGGCTGAAGCCGTGATAAAGTCGCTGAACTAAGTCTCTTCAAACTCCACTGCCGATCATCTCTTAAAAAGATGGCGGAGCAGTGCAACATCCGCCTCTGTTGGGTGACGGGGTATAGAGACATTTCAGAGAACTGAATGGCCGATGACCTCGCCAAAAAAGAACCCACATTACCTCTTTTACTTGACAAAGGTTTTCTAGGTATACCTATCGCTGCAGTTAAACTTATGTTTGAGCGACTCGCAATCGAGAGAACAAATCTTAGGTGGACAAGTAGTACTACATGTCTAACGACTAAGCATACCTGGACCTGCGACGCTCTAAGTGTTTAATCTCACTAAACCGACTGCATATTAGCTCTGCTAAAGGTGTTATTACACAAAACTAACTAATAGGCAAGCACGCATCAAGGCTTGGCGTCTATTCAAACGACTTCTGTAGAAGCTGCATGGACGAGGAGGAGGAGGAGACTACACTTCACCTTCTTTGTACATTTCCTGCTCCCTCCCATTAAAGAAGTATCCATCTACGAGCCTTCTTGCTTAATGATCTTACTGACTTGGCTAACACAGATGTTAAAAGTCTATCTCGCTTCATTAGAAGTTGGTTGGTTTAGCGGGTAGAGGGAGAAACTCTCTGGATCCACGTGGCATCACAATGGACCTTGCATTGATCTAAGTGTATCTGTTGTAGCTGACAACCACCTCAACCTAACCTTACCCAACCTATATTCGGCAATAGCCATGTTGAGCTTTCTGACGATTAGTTTTATCGTAACCGGCTTTAAAGTCTATGAAAAGATGGTGAGTCTCAACTTGAAATTTATTGGTCTTTTCCAGGATTTGCATCAGTGTGAAAATTTGGTCTATTGTCGATCTGCAGGGCCGGAGGCCACACGCCCCGATTATAGTGTGTTGCTTGCGACTTGGGACATATATAACACCGGTTCTCTTCAAAATATGAAGAGAACCGAACCAACAAACCTTTACGATGTGACAGAACATCACTGTTCAAGGTGGTCGGAACTCTTACCAGTCACAATATGCTAAGGAACCACACAATGAAACTAAATCATAAGGATGACGACATCTGTAGGGGTTTGAGTGACGCGGAGACCCATGAGGATACACACAATTTTCTCTGTCACTGCGCAAGCCTATGTCTCCTAAGGAACATAACACTTAGAAGATTTTTCTTCGAAGACATTCAAGTTTATAAGGGCATCTATATGTCTGGACGACGTAGAGTAGGGAAAGAAGATCAAGAATGAAGGACCAAAGCCAGAACAGCGAAGAAAAAAATTCCCAAGGAAGGGTATTACAATGGGTCCAAATGGACCTAAGTGGCTTCTTGAGGGGGGAGGGGTTAACATACCCTCCCAAGACGGTACCTTACTCTAGGTAATATCCTATTAGTTTATAAGTTAGGGTGGCGACGGTGTAGAGGTTAGTGTGTTGGCTTGTGACCCGTGCTTTGCAGGTTCAATCCAAATGGGGAACAACAACATACGCCACCCAATCACATGCCTCTACATCAAAAAGGAGGATTTCTGCCTGGTAGTACAATGGAACGTTACCGAGTCTGAGTGCTCTGGGATTTGGATTTCCTTTTTTTTAATAAAAAAAAAAAAAAAAAAAAAAAAAAAAAAAGTTTATAAGTTAGATTAAGTTAGCTAGGGCGTTTCTGGGAGAGGCCAGGCTCGCCAACTTGTGGTGGTGCTTTCGGAAGCTGACTGATGCTGTAAGTCTTTAGTTAGCTTACGTCGACGCGACTGCTAGGCGCTCAGAAAGCAATTGGGATTTTGACCACTTGTTGCCTAAGGCAACATAGTTAGAATACGATAAGTAGTTTAAGTAAGCATACTAGGTAGTTTGAAATTTGTTTCCATATCTAATATATAAAATTCTTGTGTCACAGTTTTAGTGTTTATACTCCTCCGAAACGGCTTGACCGATTTTGATGAAATTTTATATGTATATTCCGTAGGTATGAGAATAGGTTCATAACAAATTTTTATACCACTAAGTGATATGATAATGGTGGTCTATCACAAATTTTTTTTTTTTTGACAACATTTTTTATTTTTATTTTTTTATGATTTACCATTCAAAAATACACATAACCCTTAATTTTCAAACTTCTACCACCAACCCCAATTTTCTAATAGCAATATTAGTACTGTAATAATCTTCAACTCTCAGTGATCGATAACTGATTTATCATTTATTAGTTTGTTTATTATTCAGTGCGTGCAAAATCTTAAGAGGAACAATTTAAAATAAAAAAGAAATATATACGTGTTTTATGATTGTGAAAGGAAGGTAAAATAATAAAAGAACGAATACATTGTCAGTATACTGTTTTCCATCATTAAGTACTTCAATTTAATCTATTTATGTGTGTAGTAAACAATGCAGATGTGCGTATGACCATGGCACAATTTCGTGAATCACAATCACAAGAGGCACGAGCTGAACGAAATCAACAAAGACAATTGGATTGAACGGCTTACTTATCGGTACGGATCCAGATTCTAACCTGTTCCTGAAGTCAGCATTTAATTCATGTTTCCAAATGACATTGTTCGGAGCAACAGAAATAGTTTAAAATAATGCTGCAAATGGTCAACAATTCCATTCAAAATTCAAAGGCCAAGTTTATCACAAAGTGGGCACATTGCTGCCAATGCCGAACGAAGCACATACATTTTTACAAATTAACTTTATGGGCGGTTGGGACTCCGAAAACGCATTCGCCAATCGCGTGGATGCACGTTGCGGCTACAATAACCTCAATTCACCATATTCCAGACGCATCATCGACGAGCTGTATGCTCTATAGACATTTTCACCAAGCTATCT
Organism: Portevinia maculata; assembly: GCA_949715645.1. Taxonomy (NCBI): domain Eukaryota; kingdom Metazoa; phylum Arthropoda; class Insecta; order Diptera; family Syrphidae; genus Portevinia; species Portevinia maculata. The sequence goes on from OX454527.1 coordinate 84,772,054, forward strand.
CTTTCTGAAGTGCGGAATCCCTGTCTTAAATAACAGAAACAAATTGAATGATAAAATTACAGAAATTTGCACAAATCGTATGGAACAATCATTGTGATTGTTAATGTACTGAATATGAAAGTGCAAACAGAAGCTATTGAAGGGTAAAAAGTAACAAATTATAGAGAAAAAACGTGAGTTATGTATGTTAAAGCAAAACAAACAATAAACTATCCTCTATCCTATTTCCCATCAGACACCTAAAGAGTCTATATCATAAATTTCAGTTTCCTAGCTCAAACTTTGACTTTCCAATAAAATTGTTTTATTTAATTGTGGGCGAGTCAGTGAGAGCGAGATTTTAGAAATTTTATCTCCCGAGCAATTTTATGAGTCAAAGATGATAAAAAATTTCAGCTTTCTAGCTAAAAATTCGATTTTTTCGATAAATTTGTTTTTTTCTTGAGTTTCAAAAATTCTTAAACTTGATTATTTCGGGGACCTGGAGAGTATATATGGTTAAAGGCTCAATTTTTGCCGGCAGACGAACGGAAATGCCTAGATCGACATTACTATCGATAAATATAGTAACTTTTAGGGGTCTACGGGCAATATCAAACTTCGCGTCAAGATTAGTATACCCTTAGAATAGGGTATAAAAACAGTTAATATGTTGACCGAAAACCCTGTTCAATTGTATTTAGATATCTAAAATGTTTGTTTGGAAAACTTTTCAACTTATTTGCTTCCAAACAAAAATATTTTTTTGCCACAACACGATTGTCGTGGTTTCACTTTTATTTTTCGTACAGAATCTTAATATATTGTTAGATTTTTAGTATTCCAAAACGTGGTTTGAATACTCCTTCTTAGTTCCGAAACTTTTTTTTGTTAAAATTAGATTTGTTATAAACTTTCGCTATTGTTTTCCTTCATTTAATTCAGCTGTTGGTTTTTTTATACCCTATTCTAGGGGTATATTAATTTTGACGCATAGTTTGTAACATACCTTAATATTGCCCGTAGACCCCTAAAAGTTACTATATTTATGATCAGCATCGATAGTAATGTCGATCTAGCCATGTCCGTCCGTCCGTCGGCAAAAATTAGGCCTTCAAACTGGACCTAGAGAGCTGAAATTTTAACCATATACTCTCTAGGGTCCCGAAATAATCAAGTTTACGAATTTTTAAAATCCGCCCACAGACACGCCCACAAACTCAAAAAAACAAAATTTTGGAAAAAATCAAATTTTGAGCTAGGAAGCTGAAATTTTTTATATATGATCTATGACTGATAAAACTGCTCGGGATATAAAATTTTCAAAATCCGCCCACTGCCACGCCCACAAAAAAATAAAACAATTTTATTGAAAAACCAAAATTTGAGCTAGGGAGCTGAAATTTTTAATATATACTCTCTATAGGCCCTTTAAGCTCATGTATAAATATTTTCAAAATCCGCCCACTGACACGCCCACAAATAAATAAAACAATTTTTTTGAAAATCCAAAGTTTGAGCTAGGGAGCTTAAATTTATAATATATACTCTCTATGGGCCCTTTATGCTTATGTGTAAATATTTTCAAAATCCGCCAACTGGCACGCCCACAATTATTATTATTTTTTTTTTTTTTGAAAATTCAAAGTGAGCTAGGGAGCTGAAATTTATAATATATACTCTCTAGGGGCGCTTTATGCTCATGTGTTAATTTTTTTAAATCCGCCTACTGACACGCCCACAATTAAATAAAACAATTTTATTGAAACACCCAAGTTTGAGCTAGGGAGCGTTTTTTTTGATAAGATCCTTTAAATGTTATATAACAAAATATGTAAAGCGTTCTTAACAATTCAACCATACTTAGACTTTTGTCACGCCCACTTATGAGGGATAGGAATAAGAATAGGGTATCCAACAGTTCGCCCAAGCGGACTGTAGCCCGTCCCTATGTTTTTGTGTTCATTTGCCACTGACGTTGTCGTGAGGTACTCTATTGAATGAGCACAATGAATTGTTCAAATTATTCAAATCACACATGTACAAATTACAAACTGACAATCACGCTATTGTCCTGATAAAACACCAGCTGGAGAGCACATGCGTGGATTTCATGCACCACATTATTGACGACTTTGCTGGAACCATGGTTGGCGAACGTACAGCGAAGCGACAAATCGTGATTTGAAGAAGAAATAATCATGCTTATTTTGAGATTCGAATGAATAGTCAACTCGTTCGAATGTTGTTCGAATTATACCGGTTTTCCTCAAAAAAATTTTCTATTCGATCGAATCTCAAAATACAAATTCTTCTAATTCGACAAACTATCGTTCGAATTCGAATGTCAAAATCAGCATGAATAATCTTGAGTTCATTGCTGATACGAACGGTGTGTTCATACGACGCTCTCTTTCAGTCATAGACCACATCCCCACACACTTACAATAAGTTAGTTATTTTTCATTTCCCTACGAAAATATTCACTAGAAAAAATTTATATGGCAAAACAGCGTTTGCCGGGTCAGCTAGTAAAATATATAATTCAAATAATAAATGTTTTCGATGAAAATAATATGTTAAATTAGTTCGTTAAATATTTTTAAGGCCGAGAGGCAATAATTTTAAGGTTGTAGTTAAGTTTGGAACGTCTGTATAATGGCAATTAATTAAGAATAATTATCCTGTTAATTTTAATTTAGATTTCATCATTTTTGTTCAGTATATTAGTTGATATCTAATATTGAATATTGAATAAACAAATGAATTCAATAAAAGTAAAAGTATCCAGTTTAATAAGTTGTTTAATATTTAAAACGTAAGAAGGTAGATATTTTAAAAGTTCTTTTATTCTGTAAAATGCTTTAACAATATCGGTAGGTTAAGTTAGGTTATAGTGGCAGTCGGCAGAGGCCGACACACTTACACCAATGAAAGGTCCGTTGTGATACCACACGGATATATTGTCCTCCTACTCGTTGAACCAGTTGGAGCTTTTGATGAAGCTTGACAGACTTTTGACGTCGGTGTTAATGAGATCGCTAAGATCATTGTAAAGGAAAGATCCTAAATAGAGTTTACGTCTTTGAGAGAGAGCAGGGCATGTGCAGAGAAGGTGGATAATTGTCTCCTCTTCCTCCTCGTCCATGCAGCTTCTGCAGAAGTCATTTGTGTAGGCGCCAAGCCTTGTTGTAGGCCTGCCTATAAGACAGTTTTCGGTGATCACACCAATTATAGCACCAATGTGCAGTCTGTTAAGAGATATCAAACACTTAGAGCGTTTCGGATCCAGCTTTGGCTGTTTTGTCGCTAGACAAGTGTTGCCACTTGTCCACCCAAGGTTAGATTTCTCAATGGTCTCCCTCATAAACATGAGTTTGCATGTAGCAATTGGGGTTCCTAAAGGACCTTTGTCAGGTAGAAGAGGCAGTGTGGTTCCTTTTCTGGCGAGTTCATCCGCCATACAGTTCCCTGGAATGTCTGTATGTCCTGGCACCCAGCATAGGTGAATTTAAAAATGCTTCGCCATCTCCACTAGAGAAGATCGACAGTCACGGACAACGATGGAGTTTGTGGAGACAGAGTCCAGAGGTTTTAGCGCGGCTTGACTATCTGAGAAAATCGGGATGTCCATAGCGGATATCACGTTCCTCTACAGCCACAATAGGACTTCTTTAATCGCCATGATTTCCGCCTGGAACACGCTGCAGTGATCAGGGAGGCGAAAGGAGAGGTTGAGGTTCAGCCTTTCAGAGAACACACCACCTTCTACCCACTCGTCGGTTTTGGATCAATCGGTAAAAAAGTGGATCGATTTATTTTCGACAGGGGGACCCACTTCCCAGAATGTTCTGGGCGGGATCTTGACCTTGAAGTTTTTGTCAAAAAGGGTCTGAGGGGTGGTGTAGTCTATTTTGTTGGGAGGATTCTAAATTTGTTTAGAATAGATGCGTGGCCGATTTCATTCTCGAACCATTGGAACGTTGTTTTGAGGCGGATAGCTGCACTAGCAGCCACTTGCTTGCTAAAGATGTCCAGGGATGTCAGGTGAAACAGAATGTCCATTGCAGCAGAGGGGGTAGTGCGCAGTGCACCACTCATGCAGAGACACGCTGTTCGTTGGACTTTGCTTATCTTATCGCGATTTATCGCTTTGTCTAAGGCAGTCCACCAAACAACCACCTCGTACATAAGTATCGGTCTTATTACCGATATGTATAGCCAATTGGTAATGCGGGGTTGAAGCGCCCATTTATTACCGATGGCTTTATTGCAGGAGGAGAGTGCTACCGCAGCTTTACGAGCTCTTTCTTGTATGTTAGGTTTTCAGCTGAGCTTTCTGTCCAGAATGAGACCCAAGTATTTGGCCTCGTCAGAAAAGACTAAGCCTGTACCCCTGATTGAGGGGGGATCAATGTATGGAATTTTATGTTTCCTCGTCAATAGAACAAGTTCGGTTTTGTGGGGGTTAACACCCAACCCACAACGATCTGCCAATGTTGCTAGCTTGTTAAGAGCGTTTTGGAGAAGTTCCTTCAGGGTGCTTAGGTGCTTTCGGGAGGCGGAAATTGCAACGTCGTCTGCAAAGGCAATCACCCTTTCCAGGCACATCAGCAGCTTGTTCACCACTAAGTTCCTAAGGAGGGGGATAGGACTCTACCTTGTGGCATACCTCTATTGACAGATCTTCTGGCAGATGTCATACCCAGTTTCGAGTTTATAATCCGGCTTCTGAGAAGTAGATTGATAAGCTCACCAAGTGAGTCTACCGTTAGATCTGACAGTGCATTTGTGATCGCGGATGTATTGACGTTGTTAAAAGCACCCTCAATGTCCAGGAATGCAACCATAGTATATTCTTTATGGTGAAGGGAGTATTGAACGTACTAACGAATGTAAGGCTGTCTCTACAGATTTGCCTTTGCAATATGCATTTTGAGCCGTAGACAGAAGTCTTGTATCAATGTTAGTTCATAGATGGATATCAATCAACCTTTCTAATGTTTTTAGAAGGAATTATGATAGGCTTATGGGTCGGAGATCCTTAGGATTTACGTGGGAACATTTACCTGCTTTGGGTATGAAAACTACTTTTACTTCTCTCCATAACAACGGAATTTAAACCATTTCTACGCAGCTTTTCAGGATTACTTCAAGCAAGGGCAAGATGATATCAGAGGTGTTTTGAAGTTTACCTGGTATTATGTCATCAGGCCCTGCGGATTTGTATGGTTTGAAGCTGTGTATCGCCCAAAGCAGTTTGTCCCTAGTAATCAGACCTTTGTAGTTAGTGGTACGTGCAATTGACCTTGGGGTTTTGATGGGTTTTTATTGCTAGTAACGTGGGAGCTACCTGGGAAATGTGTATCCAGTAGTTGATTGAGCGATTCTTCACTGGAAGTGGTCCAGGAGCCGTCCACCTTCTTTAAATAGCTAGGCATACCTGGGTTGGTTGAGAGGAATTTTCTTAGCTTAGATTCCACGGATGATTCTTCTATTTTTCCACAAAAGAGTCTCCAAGACGAGCGTTTGGCTTTCCTCAGTTCTTTTTTGTACGATGATGATGAGGCGACGAGCCGGATGTGCCCTTGATGTAGTCCGGCATCTTCTGTTACTGGAGCTGGACCAGTGTGGTCCTTCATGAAGGCTAAATCGAGGTTTAGCAACTTCAGTCTGATCTTTTGCCCAGACCCCAGGGGATAGTGGAGAGGCAGGAGATAAGGAATGAGGAAATCAGGAGAGAGGAGGGAGTAGGGGAGAAAAGGGAGAGTGGGGGCAGGACGGAATGTCCTATGGGCAGTTCTTAGTGGATGTATGAAACATCGTTAAGCCACCACACCGGCACCATCCAACTAGGATGGTGCACTCGACAAGGTGACTACCCTTCGTGAAGGTGACCTTGAGCTACGATCTCCCACGGCTCTTATGCCTTCCGGGAGGGTTCGCGCAATACATGTAGGGAGACACAATTTAAGCGAATTTTGGCCTGTGTCAATTACTTTCGCACCACGCCACGCAGTTGGAAACCGCAACATTACGGCAATAATGCATCGGGGACCAGATGACAAATGCGTGCTAAAAAAAAACTTAGAACCAAACATCAAGGAATCAAGAGGATAAGGTCAGAACGTCGCGCTGGCTTAGTCCAACCCCTTGTACGTCTGGCAAAACAGAGTAAGGAAGTTGGTATCCAGGGTCGACGGATGGACAAAATCATTGATGTGAGTCCAAAACTAAGGAAAAAAACTAGCGGGTATACAGGGATCTGGATGCGGTTTACTCTGTATACATTTTCTTATGGTTTTTTTTACAAAATCGGTATGAAGCACGTCAACCTGCACACAACTTTCGATTGAATTAATATAAAATTTGGTGAACTGAGTCAAAGTGGTTATAGTTGACCGACAAGAGACAAATCCATGTTTAAATAGAGGAATGTACTCATAATTTTTCTTTTAAAATTTTCTCAAAAAGTTCTATAATTTTCCACCAGATGTTTTGGACCTGTCTTATGTATTGGAGAAATTTAGCCCATTTACCACTCATTAAGAAACTGCCAACAGAATAAGGAATAATTAAAACTTAAGAAAAGTGGAAATGACAGTGAACGCGCAATTTTTTTTAGTATAACAGGATGAAGAAAATCAGGGACTGCTCCCTTATTTGTACCGATGACATTTAATGCCAGACGAATTTCTTTAATCGTGAATTTAAGACTTCCAATATCTGCAATATAATGGTTATTATCTATACTAATATTATAAAGAGGAAAGATTTGTTTGTTTGTTTGCTTCAAATAGGCTCCGAAACTACTAGACCGATTTGAAAAATTGTTTTACCATTAGTAGCCGACATTATCTCTGATGAACATAGGCTACTTTTTACCGAGGGAAAATGCTTCATCCGCTGTCCGGAAGCGGAGATCTAAGCTTTGGAATGACACATCCAAACGAAATACGATTTCTTTTAATAAAGGGTTTTTCAATAAGAGCGCTACAAAATAAAAATATTTTTTTTAAATAAAACAAAAACGGTTTTGGATATCAATGAAATTCTTTATTCCTGTGGAAGTACGTTCGATGCCATTATGTATGGAACTCGATTTCTTTTGCATGACCACCACGGGCACGCTTGCAGAAGTCCAGACGCTGAACCCAATTTTCGACGGTTTTCTAGCATAAATCGGCCGGTACTGCTGCAATTTCACCTTCGATATTCGTACGAAGTTCATCAATCGTCGCTGGCTTGTTGGCAGAGACGATAGACTTGACGTAGCCCCACAGGAAATAGTCTAACGGCATCAAATCGCACGACCGAGGCGGCCAAGCGACTGGACTATTTCGTGAGATAACACGGTTTCCAAACTTGGTTTCCAATAAATTGATTGTGGCATTCGCTGTGTGGCTTGTGGCGCCGTCCTGTTGGAACCACATGTCCTCCAAGTCCATATCATCCAATTGGGGCCAAAAATATTCGGTTATCATTGGACGGTAGCTATTCCCATTCACAGTAACGTGCCGGTCTTGATCATCACGGAAGAAGTACGGCCCAATGACGCCGCCGGCCCATAAACCACACCAAACCGTAATTTTGTCGGGATGCAATGATGACTCATGGAGTACGTGTGGATTGCTACCTGACCAATACCGCATATTGTGTTTATTGACGAAGCCATTCAGCCAGAAATGAGCCTCATCGCATAAATTGGACGTAGCGCTCTTAACGTTGAGGCCACTGACTCCGAATTTCGGTAGTAAATTTTAATAATTTCGACTCGTTGTTGGGTCGTATATCTTTCCATCATAAAATGGCAAACCTTACTGAAGAGAAATGTCAAAAGAGCGGCAAGAAGTTCGGCGTCGTTTGCTGTCCCTGTTGCTCTACTTTTGTAGCGTCCCTGTTGAAAAACCCTTTATAAAGTTCAATTATGTACAAAGATTTTAAGACATAAATCATCTTTGTAGGTTATCCTGAAGTTGAACAATAAGTATTAAACTATAAATTTTATACAATTCAAAAAAAGTAAAATGTTGGATTGAAGCTAGACGTTGGATTTTCCAAGCGTTGAGTGGAGGGAAATTTGTGTGTGCGTGTGCAAATCTGTTTCTCTCTCTGTACCTTTTGTGCTGTGTGCTTTTTTTTTTCTTTTTTTATGCACCTTTTGTAGTTTGTGTTGTTTTTATTTTGTGGCGCATGGGATTGAGAAAGATAGGGTATGAAATGTAATTGAGATTGAGAGGGAGTCACACTGAGAGTATATCCATATATAATGAGAAGGGACACTCTCGACGTTTTCTTTATCAGTTCTTATCAGCAAATATCTTGTTTTAAATTCGAGAAGTGGCAGACTGGCGAAGCAAGCCGAGCATGAGTCAGCTAGTCATAACTAAATCCGCAAGAGTGCGGGTGGCAATGGCGCGATGGCTATGTATTCACTAAGGCTGAAAACACACTGGATAAAGCAAAACGTTTTTGATTCGATAGTCAAGAAAACATTTTTTATTTCAACACAAACCAAGCGAAACAGAATGTAACAAAACAAAACGTTTTTTTTCTTGCTTCATTTGGTGTGTGTTGAAATAAAACAAAATTGAATTAGTGACTTGCTTTTAGTGTTGTTCAACATGTGGTCGGACTCAGACGATGAAGTTGTGCCAATCATATATAAAATTTTTGAATAAAATTAAAATTCAATGAAACTTACCTTGGCAATTCATTTCAGTTGCTATTTCTATCCAGAGCTTATCAATAGTAACTTTATTAGCATATTCCTTATCTTTATAATTATAGATAGGGCTTCTTGCCTCAATTAAAAAAAAATTAACTTTTCTTCATCTACGTCCATATTTTAAAATTTGCGCACAGAGTAAACCAGAGTATATTCATATAATGAGTAGGGACACTTATATTTTTGACTGAATGGTTATTGTAGAGGTTCATAATTTGGTGTAATCATTAACAAAAATAATCAGAAAAACCAGCCATAAACTATTTGAAAAATAAATCAGGTACCACTGCACGTAGTGAAAACTTATACACAACGAGGATCAAGTCGATGCGTCTAAAAGTAAGAGAAACCCCGCAATGTTTTGCAGAAAACAACAGGTCAGCTATCGGCAACGAAGCACGTTTTCTTGTTTTTCTGTTTGGTTGCATTTGGTGTGTGTTGCCCCATAAGAAATTAGACAATTATCGTCAACGACGCTGGGTCGAAACAGTTTTGTTGCATTCGGTGTGTGTTGCTCGTATACAATGGCATGTATTTTCGACAACCACCACCGAAACACTTCGAAACAAAAACCGGTTTTTTGTTTCGTTTTCTTTGGTGTGTGCGCTCTCATAACAAACAATGTTCCCTTGTTTCACGAAACAAAAAAAACGTTTTGCCTTATCTGGTGTGTGTTCAACCTAAGTGATTGGTAGGTTGCGCGTTCGGATCCCAACCAGAGCCATGAATTTAAAAATTGAATACACACAAAAACACAGATCTCCCTAAAGCAATTAAGGCGCCACTCATTTAGAAAAAAACATACAACAGCACCAAACTTCTATCCTATCCTCCTATTCTTTCATGTAGTAAGTAGCATCTAATAACAGGCAATGAACCAAATGCTGGGTGCTGCAGCAACAAACAAAATGCCTGCGATTTGTGCAAAATTTCTCGCGCATATAAATTTGTTACACTTATTGTAAATGCATGTGGAAAAATGCAAGAATTGTACGAATATTAAAAGCCGGTTAGTCTTCACAAAGGCCGAAAAGTTATCGACCTATCAGCCGACTAAGAAATCTACGCAAATTATATGAGATACTCGAACTGTATGAAAAAAATCAACCTCAAGGGGAATCTACAGGTATGGTCTTACTAGACATGGAGAAGGCATTTGATTCAGTTTGGCACCAGCACCTGATTTACAAAAATGATAAATCTAAACTTTGCTCCAAATACCTGTTAAATAGTTCAAAGTTTCTTGTCCAACCGCTGTTTCAAAGTCCATGTCAATAGTAGTGTTTCAGACTTTATAAATGTTTATACGGGTGTTCCGCAAGGCTCAGTTCTTGCACCAATATTATAAAACATTTATACCCACGATAATCCAAAGTAACCGCCCTGTGATTCAGCCATCTTTGCAGATGACACCGCATTGATTTCATCTCATAAATTCGATCTCAATATTGAGAGGAATCTTCAAAATAGCCTGGAAATATTAGTAAAATATTATCGCAAATGGAAAATCGAACTATGTAAGTGAAGGAAAAACGCAAGCTATCTATTTCCCTCGTAAAACAAAGTACTGTTTTCTTCCCATCAGCCAGCTCAGCTCAATGGAAAAAGTATTAATTGGGCACCTTCTGTTAGATATCTAGGTATTAATATAGATACCAAGGTAACTTTCAAGGAACACATTAAAAAAAAAAACTATTAATAAAATAATTTAAAAAATAATAAAATAGGTATAGGTATATATATATAGATTAAGTTGCTTATCTATCTTATAGTGGGTGGCGACGGTGTAGAGGTTAGTGTGTTGGCTTGTTACCCGTGCGGTGCAGGTTCAATCCCCATGGGGAACAACAACATACGCCACCCATTCACATGCCTCTACACCAAAAGGAGGAATTCTGCCTGGTAGTACAATGGACCGTTACCGAGTCTGAGTGCTCTAGGATTTGGAATTCCTTTTTTTTTAAAAAAATAAATAAAAATAAATAAGTTGCTTATCCCGTTCATTAATAGAAAATCATTTCTTTCCACTGAGAGCAAAATTATTCTGCACAAAGTAATTGCCCAGGCGATTCTATTATATTGATGTTAGGTATGGGCAACTCTGCAGCGTGCCATATAAACAAATCGTCGCACACTGGGGCGAAACACCTCTGAAGCTGGCATTTAATCGTATTTTGAAATTGAGCGTTGTCTTAAACTACCGTTTTGTTTTTGTTTTAAATAGGATAGAGAATAAAAAATTAGTACTAGAAAGTATATTGGGAGCAGCGTTGTCATTTTTTGTTTTTGCCAAGTCGGGATTTTGGAACTTTTTGAGTGAAAACAGCGGGATTCTTTCGTCGAAAGCGGGGCATAGTAAAAAAACGTACATAATCAGAAGTTTTCAAATATTTATCTTTTTATTTGAATTAAAATTATGTTTACGTGACAATAGATGGCAAAAATAGCCATAGAAAATGTATTTTAATAAAAATATAATATTTTAAATCAGATTCACCCTATCGTTAAATAGATGAGTCTTATTCGTCTTCAGGATAAAAAAACAGAAATCAAAATCAAAAAAGTTTTATTCATTAGAAAAATATGACGTTTTAAAAAATAGTCTGTGGAATGAGTGGTACAAATTGCAACTTACAATAAGAGAATAATTATTTATAAGAATTACTTATTAATGATATTTCTGTGAAGATTTAACTTCTTTTAAAGTTTCCTTTTTCTCTTTAATAAAGATGAAGAACTCTTCACAGGATAGCTGTAGATTAAACTGGATGAGTAATTCTGCTTTCATTAAACTTTCGGAGCATTTATTTCTGACAACCGACCATTTTAAATTCATCTGGGAAAAAACGCGTTCGTTACCCAATATGAAAGACACTAGCTCAAATATATTCCTGGTATCTTTTTTTGGAAACTGTTGAAAGAGCTGGTGCCATTTCGTCCAAGGATGATTTTAACATGTTAAATTCTTCATATTTATAAGTTATCTACTGAAATATCGCCTGTCAATTTTATTAAAGATACCGCATTTGCAGTCATGTCAAAACTAACTTCACTTTCCAGGTTTATGAATTTAAGTCTAGAAAAAATATTTTCAGCTGAAAAATTATAACGTTTGTCTATATATTGTTGGCAATTTGTGTAAAAAATTCGATGGCTTTGGTCCGTTCAGATTCAACCAATTTATTTAAAATCTGTTTTGTCTGGTAGACGAAAAACCCATCCTTTAGCCTTTGAGTCAACCTTGAGCGGAAGAGGCACAATGACTCATACATTTCTGTTATTGCAATATCATTTCCCTGAGACTCTTTTATTAATTTAGATGTGTTTAATGAACCTGAGCTGCACAGAGAAGTACAGAAAAGATCAGAAAAGTATAAGATTTGATGTTCCATGAGTAAAAATCTTGTCCCAAAGTGTTTTACATTCGGCCAATTTGTGTTCCATGAAGCTGTGCAGAGCAGTTTAGCACAAGATTTTCTGTACCTAGTTTTGAGGTAGGGGAAGTGAGTGAAATGTGTCAAATTCGAAAATTTAAATTGTACTGATGCCAACTGATTTATTTGTTTGGCATGAGATATCGTATTTCTTGAAATTTTGCAACTGAGAGAAGAGCATATGACTCGAAGCTGTATTTTTCTGATCTAATTTGATCTGACAGTTTTCACTCACTTGTTTAATACTAAACACATTGAATAATTTAATATTAAATATTAGTTAATAAAAAAGACGAAATCGATTTTTCAAATTTTAGCTTTCTTGTCTTTCAGGTATTTTGGATGAGAGTTGCTTTGTGCCATATCCTTTTTTTGTGTTCCACGTGTATGGAAAAAAATGCATTTCCAAAATGTAGGAGATGGGACACAAGTCCAAAAATCAGACTTTTACGTTAATTAACGTAGCTAGTTAACGGTTGGGCATAACACTTTGAAAATTGGTAGGTGAAATCTTTATAAGACTAACTTCAAGTTAAAAAAATAAAAACTAAATTTTATCACACAGTTTCGGAGTGTCAAGTATGCATACCTTTAAATGCGTTTTTCTCGAAAAATTGCCAATATGGAATAAACCAATTGTCGGGCGACGAAATGTCCTTTAACTTTTAACGTTCACCAAAGAGCGAATGCTAATTGTTAAATGATAGCTTATGCAATTCTTAAACTCACTAATACTTCAAAACAAGATGAATATTATGCAGCATGCTGACAATCCGCTTGGTAACCAATCAACAACATAATAATTTTAAAATGTAAACCTACTCGAACTTTATGTTAAATTTCTCCTCCTGTTTTTGTTTTTATTTTATGGTTGAACTAGATCATATACGTATATGTATTTATTAGTTATGTTCAAAATTGAATTCATCCGATTTTTATTTTATTTATTTATCTATTTGTTAATTTATTTATTTATTTTTATTATTGATTTTTTAAAAACCTATTTATTAATTTATTTATCTAATTATTTATTTGTTTACCTATTTATTTATATATCTATTTATTTTTTTACTTATTTATTTATTTGCTTATATAATTTTTTATAAACAAAACAAGGGACATAGTAGGCACCCGGGGAAAAATGGGTCCACTTTGTATGCCTTTGTTGAACAAAGTGACAAATATGAAACGCGTTTCTTTGCTTCACGTTTGGAGTAAACAAGTTTTTTTCAAAATTAATTGTATTTTCGCTGTTTTTACTAGTTTTAAGAATATTAGATTCCATTTTTCGAAAATCTGGCAGATTGTATATTCGCAGGGGTTTCTTTGCGCCACTGACGAAAAGAGTTGGTTTGTTGATTCACGCTCAGACATGTAACATTCTATAAACCGAACCTACCGTAATTTACACACACACACATATACAACTGCCACATGTTGCAACGGACCGTCTACCGGCAGTTGGTAAGCAGCAATTGAAACGTAGTAAATGTGTTAAATTTTTTAAGTGGACAATTTCGTATGTACAAACAGTTGCGTGATTATTAACAAAGTAAGTATAGATTTTCTATTAATAATATTATTTTGTTAACTATTTACATATTTTTTTTATGTGACTATGCATTTTTTTCTGATTTTGATAAAAAAAAGTATGGTTACTGTATTTTTATGTTTATATTTATTGAAATTTGCTACTTCAACTGTCAAAACCCGAAGGAAAAAATGAACGTTCCGGCTGGAAAAAGCGTTTGCGCCACCGAAGACGCCCCTTCTGATGGAGAAGTTGCAGTTACTATTGAAAATGTAAAGGATGATCCCAGTCACACCACAGGCAGGAGGATCGTGATAATCAGTTCACTACATTTCACTATGTGATGGAAGAAGCTATGGTGAAGCTAGTGAAGACATAAATTTCGAGGAACGAGGACGAAGATGAATACCAATTTATCGATTATGTAGAAGACAGATCTACAGGCGATCGCAATGACGTCAATTTGAAGATAGTTGTCCGAGAGGTAGGCAAGTTTGTTGCATTCATGTATGAGGGACAAATATACCCCGGAGAAATTCTCGCATTCGACGAATAAGCGGTCACCATCAACTCTATGCACACTGCTTAAGCTTTCAATATGGCCATCTAAAAAAATTAACTATCCATTGGGGCGATGTTATACGGTCTATTAAACCACCAAAACAGGTTTCTAAAAGGGGCACTTTTTCCGTATTTCCTAAAACTTTTTATTTTTATAATAACTATTTTGAATTATTTTTATTTTTAAAATTTATTCTTTTTTTTCCTACATTACTATGTTTTTATTGTTTTTAAAAGTGAATTATTTTTTGTTTTCTTAAAAATTGTTATTTATGTTTATTTCATACTTACTCAAGTAGAATTAATGAAGTTTTTTTGTTTTTAATCTTTGATTTATGCATTTATAATTGGATTATAAAAAGGTCTGTTTTGTTTTCTGTAAAAAAAGTTTGGTTTTTAATTTTTTTTTACTTTTTTTTACAGATATGATCTTTTGAATCAGTGGTATTGAAATACAATTACACTAACTTTGCTCCAGCTCTTTAGATAAAGGAAATATAGGTAAAAGTTTCAGATGGAGCAAAGTACCCGTCCCTTGGACAACTTTGCCAACATTTATTTTTTATCATATACATTTTTCAACCAAAAAAAGGGTTTTAATTATTATTTAAACAGTTTTTATATCATAAATGCATTATCTCACATCTTATTAATGAAAAGGGGTGGAAAAAAAATTGATCAACATTGTTTGGCAACCATTTTTAAGAGGTTTCTAAAAATAGTGCAAAAAAACGGAGCAAAGTAACCCCATGTTACGGTATAGAAAAAGGTGAGCTCCAAGTCTGTCGCTTGGAATTACTAAATTCCCCGAAGTACTCTGCAAAGGTTTAAAAATAAGCGGTTCCAACCTCCCACTCGTGGATGCAAAGTGGAAGGGCGTCTTTTTAGCTCGATGATATCTCCAGACTCAGTTTCGGCAATTAAAGTTGTTCCCACGACATCGAAGCCGGGTAAAGACTGCAGTGATAAGAAGTCCCCGTTCAAAGCGCAGCTAGAGACCGAATCCACCAATCTCAGGCCCCCAACTATGAAGAAGAAAAAAAGAATCGCAAAAATAGAAAATAAACCAGAAAGGAGCAATCATCAGAAAGCGAGGATGACAAGGAGTGCGTATATTGCGGATGTTTATACTTCCAATCCACAGAATTATGTTTATCCTGCAGAGCCTTGGGTAAGTGAGCTCATTGTTTTTGCACTTGGACAGGAAGACGTGGATAACAAACACACTTACATAAAATCGCGTTTTAAAACCAAATTAAGTATCGTGCTCATCATGCACCGCTTATGCCCAACATGCCACAGCACCGGGAAAAGATGGGCAAATTAAATCATTTTTTACTGAATTATCTATTTTTAAGTTGCTGTCTTTTAAATATTTATTTCTAAATAAATTTTCTTATCAATAAACGATTGCTTAACATTCATAAAAAATGTTTGTGGTTTTTATAAGCAATGCTCCTTAAGGGGCAGATCATGCCCCGCCCCCAGGATATAAGATGTTGCTAAAAAAATATTCTTTTCTTAGCCGTAGAAAATTAATTTTATCAACAGGAGCATCAGGCATTTGCATCATCTTGAAAGCTTTAGTTTTCAGTTTCTTTTAATGAATTAATCGCGAATGAAACTATGGGAGTTTGGGAACCAGTTTTTTATTTAGAGTGGGTACAAACATGGAGAAAACCCAGGAAGTGCAAATCGATACCCACCACCTTTTCGTCGATTTTAAGGAAGCCAATGACAGCATTTATAGAGACGAGCTATACAGAGCAATGCCTAGTTTGTGCAGGATGGCAATGGAGAATGCACGCTGCTCCATCAAGGTCGGTAAAGAACTCACCGAGACCTTCGATATCAAAAAAGGATTTAGACAAGCCGATGCGCTGTCATGCGATTTCTTCAACATCGTTCTTGAAAGAATAGTGCAAAACTCAAATGCTAACACCAGAGGCACAATCTTTCGAAAGTCCATCCATCTACTCGCCTATGCCGACGATATCGACGAGCGGGATGTCACTGGCCACTGGCGCGTTCGTGAGTATTGAGACGGAGGCGGCGAAGATGGGTTTGGCGATCAATGAGGGCAAGACAAAGTATATGCTGTCATCAAGAAAGGACACCCAACATTAGCGTATCGGACAGAATGTCACTATAGACAGATATAACTTTGAGGTGGTTCAGGACTTTGTCTACCTAGGCTCCGCAAAGAACTCAGGCAATGACACGAGCGCTGAGATTAAGCGAAGAATAACTCTTGCCAATAGCCCTCCTCACGACAACGTCAGTATCAAATGAACAAAAAAAAACAAACAATTGAATGAAAAAAAAAGGAAAACAACGGCGAATTTGCATGGCGGGAAATACGTTCTTCGCGGATATTTCCTAAAAAGTTTCTAACAAACCCAATTTAATAAAAAAAAAAGTTCCCGAACTAAGAAGGAGTACCTACCCAAACCACGTTTTGGAATATTAAAAAGTTAACATTTTATATATATATGATTGTGTACAAAAAATAAAACGAAAAAGTGAGAATCGCGTAGTTGTGGCAAAAAATGTTTTTGTTGCGAATATCTCGTAATAAGTTTGTATTAAAGCGAATTATAACAGAAACAAATTTCCAGAACTAAGAAGGAGTATCCAATCACTATTTTGGAAAACTAAAAATTTATCAATATATTAAGATTCTGTACAAAAAATAAAAGTGAAACCGTGACAATCGCTTTGTCGGAAAAAAATATTTTTGTTTGGGAGCAGATAAGTTGAAAAGTTTTCTAAACGTACATTTTTACTTTTTATTCACACACATTTGCTGTTTTTTGCAAATTAACAAATTCTAGAGAAAAGAAGTGAGAAAGTATGTTCTCACTTCTTTTCTCTATAATTTGTTACTTTTTAACCCTCAATAGCTGCTGTTTTCACTTAAATATTAACAATAACAATGATTATTCCATGCGATTTGTGCAAATTTCTGCAATTTTATCATTCAATTTGCATTTGACGCTTAAGAAAGGGATTCTGCACATCAGAAAGAGATAGCTTGGTGAAAAGGTCTATGGTTATTTCTTTGGGCTAAGAAAGCAATTGAGTAGCAAAGCCCTCTCTCTAACAACACTAAAGTGACCCTTTATAAGACCTTAATAATCCCAGTCCATCTCTATGGTGCAGAGGCATGGACTCTAGCAAAAGCGGATGAGGTCACTCTTGGTTGTTTTGAGAGGAAAATTCTTCGGGTAGTTTTTGGTCCCGTTTGGCATAGACGGTGAATGGAGGAGGAGATACAACGACGAGGTGTACGGGCTGTACAGCGACATCGACTTAGCCAGAAGAGTGAACGTCCAACGACTGAGGTGGGTGGGTCATGTAGAGCGAATTGACGTGAATGCTCCGGCCCGGAAGATCTTCGAATCCACACCCGAGGGACGGCGCACTAGAGGAAGACCGCGAGTCAGGTGGCGTACGCAAGTGGAAGGGGACTTTAACCAACTTAGCGTGCGAAATTGGAGACAGCTGGCCCAAGATCGTGCTGGCTGGAGACGCTTCTTAGTTGAGGCCCAGGTCCACCCCGGACGCCACCCTAAGTAAGTAAGTAGGGTACAAACATACCCCCCACCTTTGGACACACCTTGAAACCTTTAAAAAACCCCAAAGAACATTTTGAACTTGCCAACAAACAGAATTGTCAGATTTGGGGATTTGATAAAATAAAGTCGACACTTTGCCAAAATAGCATCGAACATTTGGTTAAAAGGATTAACGTGTGCCATCAGTCACGAGGTGTCCATTAATCGGATATTGTGTGCCAAACATAACATACATGCCTAAACTCTTTATTAAAATAAAAAAAAAATCTGAACTTTTCAAACACACACTGTTTTTTTTTTTTTTTAAATATGCGGGCTTAATTGGATACCCTTTAATCCCTTACATATGTATATGTACAACTTGTTTTTGTTGTTGCAGGTTATACAAAAAAAGAAATATTAAAGCGTTGGGCACAGGAATACTTGTTAATTCCGCAATATAAACATCATCAAAACTCTAAATACTTAATCTATTTCACTTTTCTTCAATCTACTTCACTTTTAATTGCAATTCTACTTCGATTTTTTCTGAAGTGGTTACGCTACCAGCAATGCATACCTATAGAAGGAATTCCATCTTATCAATTTACAAACTTGACACATTGCTTATTATTCCCTACCAGCAATTTATTTATAAATACAAATCAAACACAAATAATAGTTCAACATTGATTCAAAATGCATCCAAACTAAATGAAATTCCCCTGTATTTTGCCTCGGCACCAGCTATCCCCATCATGTCTTTTTCTATTTTACTCGTAAGCATCTTAATTCCTCCCCAAGCACACTGCCGCTGGGCTTATTAAAGAACAAATTCCAACAGAGGAACATTTCCACCCAAATTCAGTCCCAAATCGAACGGCCGGCGATAGTACCGCCAAGGAGACTTAAGGTACAGAAACAGACAAACTATCACATCATTTGGGACAGGCTGATGTTATGAAGATGTGACCGAATGTAATCTAGACGAAGCTTGTCCGCAACACGTAATCTTCTGGCATCAGCATCCAAATCAGTGATATTCAACATTAATAAAACAGCACACGACTACTGAAATCTCCCTGTATACTTTGTTTGAGGGCAGCACTCGTGCGGCGGGCGGTGGCTGTCTTCGTTGTCATCCTTTTATAGCAAATCCTGACAGATTATGTGACATTAATTGATTGCATCGAATGAAATTCCTGATCGCTTCGGGTTGACTTACATTGGCAGTGGTAATGGCTGGCTCCCAACAAGCAATCACAGCCATAGCAAGCGATTCAAGTTTCATTCCAATATTAGCCTAATAGTTTTGAATTCCAAATGATTGATTCAATAGACCACCTTGAGATACCCTCTCCCACAGTCCTGCACATTTAATATATAGATTTGTATTTGCAGTGTCATTTATGTTCCTGTTTCATGCAGAAGGACACTCCAGGTCATCGAAATCAACTGCGTGGGTCGAAACATGTCTCGCACACACAGCACACAGGATATGAATATTTTTGATTAATTTACCATAGGACCCATGCATGAGGAGTATCATACGAATGTTCATGTGCATTTCTACGTCAGGCGAATGAATATAATGTATAATAAGAGATTTACTAGGTCGGCAAAAGGGAGATATCATTCTCTTCTTAGTGGTGGACCAACGTGACTGAACTTAATTTGTAATTGGAGAAAAATACAGCATGTCATTCCGTTTGCAACCTGTCAATTATTAAGACAAATCGCTTGTGCGAAGATGTATCCGCTCTGCACCCTCCTTCGTTACGCAGTACGTCGTTCGTTCAACTGGTATGGGACTCTGTTATGAAACATGACTATGTTATGCAAAAGTAATACATAATGTGCAGGAGCACGTCAAAGTATTACCGACTGGAAGTGATTTCTCATGTTATGATTTGTATATTTTGGCCAGGAGTATAAGTGTCCTTATAGTCATGGCGTTAGTACGCAGGTCACAGATCACTCAATGCAAATACATTTTGACATACGTCTTGTTTCCTCAAAATGTTCAACTCTGTCGCTTGTTAACTTCAAATTAACCGAAGCAGTTTCAATTTAATGTAGGCTCTTGTCTGTCCAAGATCAGTTTACCTAGTTTTATTGTTTACCTTGTGAGGCATCTTTTATCAAGTAAACATAGCCAACTCTACATTTAGACCCATCATAAGGTTCAATCTTGTCTTGCCAAGGTAGGGATACTTAACTTTTTTAATGGAAAATGCCCGAAATTTTTGGAAATCATAAACGATGTTCCGACATTTGTTTGATTTCCAGGAGGCTCCTTGCTCCCTATGGTATAAAAAAAAGTCCATAAAAGCAAGCGTTGATAGGAGCTTGACTACCTGAGAAAATGTAAAGGGTGTTCAAATTTGAGGTATCATTTTAAATTTTGAATGAAAGACATAAATTGTGTGAAACCTGTATTTATATTTATTGGAAATTAATGTACGTTGGTTCCGGTTAATAATGCAAAAGAATGTCGTCCAAGTGACCTCCTTTGCTAGCTCGGCAGACTGCCAACGTTTTACCAACATTTTATTTTATTTATTTATTTATTGTCACCAAAGAACAAAATCTTTCATAGACATGAGGGTGAGGGCATACATTACAAATTACATAGAAGAAATAGGAAAATACAAAGAAAACGTAAAGCAAACAAATTATGACTGAACACTATCAAGTAATTTTATTTTTATGGCGGAATTACTATCAATTAATTTTCTTCTTATGGCAGAAATTGTCAAGTTAAAATCGATTAAATTGACATAAATATTATACGATATCATTAAACCGTTAACGACGAACGACGTAGTTTGTACGAGAGTGGTCTGCTCTAAAAAATCTAGAGCATCGCAGGTTAAATGATTGAACATTTATGTTGAGAAGGCTTGAAGTGGTAATCATTTCCCGGCAAATATAACTTAAAGTCATCCGCAAACATTAACAAAGAACATTCGACAAACTCATTCACAAACTGAATAAAAAGTAGAGGTCCAATGTAACTTCGTTGGGGAACAACACAGGTTACTGATATATTTTTCGAAAAATTATTACGAAACTTTACATTTTGAGATCTATAAGTAAGGAAGGAAGAGAGCCATTTTAAAAAGAAACTTGGAAATCCAAATTTTGTAAGTTTAAAAAGTAGCATTTTATGGTCAACACGATCAAAAGCTTTGCTGAAATCTGTATAGATTGCATCAACCTGGTTACCCTTACTGATTTCAGAGATCACAAAGTTAGTAAATAACAAAAGATTAGTTACAGTTGACCTCTTTGTTTACAAAGCCATACTGGTTACTGCATATGAGGGATTTATAATAGAAATGTAATCTTTCTGTAACAAGAGAATCAAACAATTTTGGAAGAGCAGATTGCTTACATATACCTCCATAGTTTTCAATTTTATTTCTCCTGCCAGACTTACAAATTGGAACTATAAAAGAAGTTTTCCAAACAGATGAAAATGTGCCAGTTTTTATAGATAAATTAAAAATATGACATATGATTATGTAAAGAAAACGCACAGGAAAATAGAAGGAAAACCATCAGGACCAGGCTGGACTCCGAAGCAGCTAAATTCTTCAAAACATTATTGAAAAGAGGATTAGGAGAATCATTAATAGTGGAGCGCCTGGGACCTCGGATTTCCGTTACAGTGAATGAAATTTTATAATTCAAAGTGGAATGTTTTGCTTATAATATATACAAAAAAGTTTACAAATTAAAAAATTGTGATCTCGATTAAAATAAAAATGAAATAATTATAATTTTGATAGTTTAAATGATATAATACCTCATAATATTAGGCTGTAGAACATTTTTCTACAACAAAATTAAGTTAATTTACATATTCATATAGAGATAGTAATTAGGAAAAAGAAATAAATGAAGGAAAATGAAAAAAAAAAAATATCAAGATATCATTTGTTTATTTATACAATTTACATTTTTGTCTATTTAAGAATTTTCTTCAACTTCACTTATTTCAATTATTGGCGGAGTATTAAAACAAGTATTTTCGCTGCACTGTAGACATGCTACAATGCATTATAAGCCACTCTTTCGCCATCCACAAGCAGCCCCACAACCCTTTTTGTTGCTACAAAACAACATTTGCAATAAATTATCTGGAGCTGGTGATTGATTCATTTCTTGGGATAAGCATGTTATTAAAATACTTCCAGCCCCAATTTTCAATGTCTACATTTTCAATATCTACATTTCCTAACCATAACTGGATTTGTAGATACACTCTTTTTAGGTTTTCAAACGCTGCATCAGCTGTAGGAGGTAATGACGACAAAAGAACACTTATTTTTTTGGCTGTTCCTTTTACAAAGAAATTGAACTTCAATGAGTTCAAATCTTTAACTTACGGGAAAAGAAGAAACTATTGACTCTACTGGCTACAAAGGCCTTGGGGTCTGTTTTAGTTATCGTATGTAGCACGGATAGATGAGCCTGGAAAGTGAACCTGAAATAAGTTTCTTATAGTATCCTCGGGTTACGTCGTGTAGATACCATATGTTTCTTTTGTAATCCTACACAGTTTGTATGCTCTTTACCCAGAGCTTTATAGATATGCGTTGCTACTGGCATGTCTTCTATGTCTTCGGTGCATTTAGTCCATGTAGCTCGTTTCGATCTTTTCAATTCTGAGTTATATTCTGTGAAAGCGATCCTGTAATGGTCCCACAATTTTATTTATTTGGCTCGATGAAGAGCTTAATAACATTCTTCCCGAGCTTAGCAAGTTGGTCCTTCCACCAGGAAACCTTACGTTTCTTCATACTGGTTTTACTGACACAATTACTATCGTAGAAGGTTAGCAGCACTTTATTGAGCTAGAACGCTGCTTCATCCAGGTCTCACGTGGACTCACTTGATTTTTGAGAGGACAAGTCTTCGATGCATTTTACAGTCCGTCGACTTAGAATCGTAGTTATTCGACGCTTGTGTCAGTTTGCCAGATATATCAAACCTTCGGAAAACGGATAACGGATGAACGTAAGTTGAGTTTCCGCCTGGATTTGCGTTGCGGAAGATGAACACAATTATTCACAGATAATGCAGCTGTACTCATTAGCTGTACTACTGGTCCTCGGGGGTTTTGTTGTTTTTCCCCTAGAGGGCAGGGATCATATAATAAACTGCAGATTTTTAATGAGATTACTTACCAAATGAATAAATAAAAAATCATACATAAAAAAACGTCTTCAATAAAACTTTTGTCAGAAATAAACAAAAAAACACACAACTTTTACTCTTAAATATATACAACATGCGCAGAACACGTGTCATTTATAACTAAAAAGTAGCTTGAAAAATTCTGTTTAGTTTTGGAGCAGCTGCCGTTGCCGTTCTCCCCCTCCACGTTCTACTACCTGTCCAAGGTCTTTATAACCCTTCGTACGATCCAACATTTTAAGAAAATATTATTTTATGTCCATTTAAGTATTATTATAAAATTACATGCTTAAGTACTTTTTAATTATACCCTATTCTAAGGGTATATTAATTTTGACGCATAGTTTGTAACATACCTTAATATTGCCCGTAGACCCCTAAAAGTTACTATATTTATGATCAGCATCGATAGTAATGTCGATCTAGCCATGTCCGTCCGTCCGTTGGTCCGTCTGTCGGCAAAAATTAGGCCTTTAAAATGGACCTAGAGGGCTGAAATTTTAACCATATACTCTCTAGGGTCCCGAAATAATCAAGTTTACGAATTTTTTAAATCCGCCCACAAACTCAAAAAAAAAAAAACAAAATTTTGGAAAAAATTGAATTTTGAGCTAGAAAGCTGAAATTTTTTATATATAATCTATGACTCCTAAAACTGCTCGGGATAAAAAAAATTCAAAATCCCCCCACTGACACGCTACAAATAAATAAAATAATTTTTTTATACCCTATTCTAAGGGTACCTATATTAATTTTTGAAAATAATATATAATATATAATATAATAATAATCCAAAGTTTGAGCTAGGGAGCTGAAATTTATGATATATACTCTCTATGGGCCATTTATGCTCATGTGTAAATATTTTCAAAATCTGCCCACTGACACGCCTACAATTAATTTTTTTTTTTTTTTTTGAAAATTCAAAGTTTGAGCTAGGGAGCTGAAATTTATAATATGTACCCTCTAGGGGCCCTTTATTCTCATGTGTTAATTTTTTAAAAATCCGCCTACTGACACGCCCACAATTAAATAAAACAATTTTATTGAAACACCCAAGTTTGAGCTACGGAGCGTTTTTTTTTGATAAAATCCTTTAAATGTTATATAACAAAATATGTAGAGCGTTTTTAACAATTCAACCATACTTAGACTTTTGTCACGCCCACTTATGAGGAATAGGAATAAGAATAGGGTATCCAACAGTTCGCCCAAGCGGACTGTAGCCCGTTCCGATGTTTTAAAGTTTTTGTTTAAATAATAAAAAAATCAAAAGCACAAAAAAGTTTTGGGTAAACTTTACACTTTATAGTATAAAAAAGAAAACCCCCCTCGACCATTTTAATTCATTCACTGTAACGAAAGTCTGAGGTTAAAACCCCCAGACGCTCCAATATAATATAATCAAAAAAATTCTCATCAGTGATCAAGCCATTTTTCGAATAAACTGATTAAAAAAAGCTTCCAAAATTATTACAAATAGTATCGGGAAAATCCGCGAAACGTCCATTAAAACATAGTGAGGCTGGAAAACCATCACTTTTGTATTTAGAATTTATAAATTTCCAAAATGTATCTGGCCTGGAAACAAGAGTATTCTATATATCGTTTAAATACACATGTTTTCAGCTCAGACTTCAGCCTTCTAAACAAAACGCAGTCTTCAATTGCAAAACTACAACGCCATTTCTTGTAATCTCTATTTATTTGTGTTTTTAGGTTACGTGCAATTTCGTTGTCCCAAGGACATGACTCAGCCTTATTTTTTGAATTACTTTTTCGCAATATGATGGTTTAATAAATCATATTTGCTCGATGATGTTGTCTTTGAGGTGTTGAACAGTTTGATGATTATCGGCATAAAATTTTCTCTACAAAAAACCCCATAAGAAAAAATCCAGTGGTGTTAAATCGCATGGTCTTGGTGGCCAATTCACGTATGTTTTCTCTCTTTCAAAAGATCGCTTCAATTTGTTGCTGTGTGGCATGTTGCACCATCCTGTTGAAACCATATATTCTGTACATCAATATCTTCCCATTGACTCCACAAACAGTTTTTAGTCATCGCTTGATATGGAGCCGCATCCACAGTAAATACAGTGGCCATTTTTATCTTCGAAGAAAAATGGACCAATTACGCTACCACACCAAAATCCACACCATACAGTAACATTTTTGGTTTCATTGGCCTTTCAAACAGTCCTCTAGGATTTTCTTCAGCCCAAATGCGACAGTTTTGTTTATTGACATAACCGCCAATTTCAAAATGAGCCTCATCGATGAAGATAACTTGCTTGAAAAATTTTCATTTTTTGTTGCTCCTCTATCGCCCAATGAAGGAATTGCCGATGCAATGCGTGGTCAGTTCGCTTTAATTATTGTGTTAACTCTATTTTGTAAGTCTTTTTATGCAGATCTTTGTGCAAAATATTAAACAAAGTTGTTGGTTTGAGGTTTATTTGCTGTGACGAATTTACATCCTTGGCTCTTAAGCAACACTTCCGCTAACAGCTGCAATACTTCCACTCGAACGACCACCACGATGATAGGCTTTACTTCTTTAATATTGAACCGAACCAATTTCTTCAAATTTATGAACGATAACTTTGACGGAGCATTTTCTCTACGGCATTTTGAACGAAATTTTCTTTCAACTTCTGCAAAACTTTCACCGTATTTAAA
The DNA here is from genome assembly GCA_949715645.1 of Portevinia maculata. Taxonomy (NCBI): domain Eukaryota; kingdom Metazoa; phylum Arthropoda; class Insecta; order Diptera; family Syrphidae; genus Portevinia; species Portevinia maculata. The sequence goes on from OX454527.1 coordinate 84,797,731, forward strand.
ATAAGTTTTAATAATAAAAACACGTTGCTCAATAGTGTAGCGATACATTTTAGCTAACGGGAATGTATTTACTTCTAAAACACTTCGGTGTAATCTAATAGCTGTAAAAAAGTGAAATGATACGTCAAATTTGAACACCTTTTATAAAGACGAGTCCTAACTATGCCGAATGATGGCCATCAGACTGTGCCGGGAGACATATTTGGCGCGGCGCTTTTGGGTCCGCGGGACATCTTCATTGCTCTTGTAGTGTCGACGTACCGAACCAGAGTTTTCCATTACCAATATTGAGACTAATCAGCTATGTAACTCACCTATGGACGGATGCAAATGACGTTGCGAGAGCTGAAGCAGTAGGAAATCCAAATCCCAGAGCACTCAGACTCGGTAACGGTCCATTGTACTACCAGGCTGAAATCCTCCTTTTGGTGTAGAGGCTGGAGAATGGGTGGCGTGTGTTGTTGTTCCCCATGTGGATTGAACCTGCACCGCATGGGTCATAAGCCAACACACTAACCTCTACACCGTCGCCACCTCTGAAGCAGTAGGTACTCCGTGGTTGATGCCAGGACGATCAATTGTTGTAGTCGATGGAGTGCCTTCTCACGAATAATACAACTTTAAGGCATATTCTGCCCGAAAAGAACTAAAGCCTGGCTTCCATTTTAAGCCGACCCCGAACCGTAAATTGGAGAAGCTTCTCATTTCAGTTGATGTTATTGGATGTTTGTAAGACATTCGCAGGAGGTGGGGCAATGGATAAAAGAAGTAGGTGTTTAGGTGTCTTCGGACTACTTTGCTTTTTTTTTGTAATAAACACGCACTAAAAGGGTTGGGATCCTTACAATGTATAGCTACACAGCGCGGGCGTTAAGGAAATTAGGTTGAAAAGAAAAGGAGAGATGCCGATGCACGTTTGTTTTGAATGTTTGTAGGTTATAATGTGAAGGAAAAACAGTGCGTGGAAGAGTGTTCCACATTCGTGTTGTACGGCTGAGGAAAGATTCTTTGTACTTCACCGTACTTAAGAACACAGGCTTGAGGGTGAACTGATGAGCATTCCTTGCGTGACCGGAATTGCGGTTGAAATGTTCAAGGGGACTAATGCAACTGGCTATATCGTTTGAGCACTTATGGTTCGAATAACAATAAAATAACGAAAGGCAGGAGACATTACGACGATGACTAATAGAGTTAATCGATCTCGCGATGCCTCGGTCGCCAATGAGTGTTATCGCGCGTTGTTGGATACTGTCAAGTAGATCTAAATAAGTTATTGGTGCACCGGACCAGATATGAGCGTTGTACTCGAGTTTCGGGCGACGCCATATTAATTGTTGCCAGATCAGAAGGGGTGAAATATTTCTTAGAACGCTTAAGGAAGCCTAGACATTTCGCGGCATTCTTGGCGATATCAAATATGTGGTCAATCCAACGAAGGTTGTCATTAACACACAAACCGAGAATGGAAAGTCTTTCGGTTTCAGCGATGCAAGTGCCATTCATAGATAATAGCAGTGTGTGTGGGTTTTGCTTTAATGACAGGAGACAGCATTGTGTTTTGGAAGCAATAAATTCCACTCTATTGGTTTTACCCTACTGAGTTATGCTGTTAGGATCGGAATTTAATGAGCTTAACATACGTTGCCGTTCCAGTTCCACACCCGTTCCACACCCGAAGGGGCGTGACCCAAGAAACGAATATGAGAAGCAACTAACGCAGGAGTGCCGCGACGATCGATACATTCTCCAATCTTGTTTTTTTTTATCCTTATTAATGACATTTTGCAATCGACAATTATAATACAATGTATAGTTTTGTTGATGAAAGCACTCGTGCTTATATCTTCGTTCTCGATTGACGAGACTGTAAATGCAGGTACTGCCCATATTCAAAGATGCGAACACATCTTTTCTCTGAACGAAGCTAGGATTAAACTACGCATCTGGGGTGCAGTGTATGGCAGATAAAAAGCTGAAAAAAAATTCAAGATTTTTAAAAAATACAGAAAAAACAAAAATTCATATATGTACATAACACAATTTGGAAGTCCTCTTAATAAAACTATTTTTTTTTTCGACGAACTTATATGTGTAAATGTGGAGGTGTGTTCTCTGATAGGTTGAACCTCAGCCTCGCTTTTCGACTCCCTACCAAATTATGGTGGGTTTCGGGCCATGAAGGGTATAATGGTAATAGAAACGCCCATAAATTGGCCAGGAAGGGTTCAGAAACAATTAAAAGGTTACAATTAACCCGAGCTTTTTTTTAACTATTTTTTAGCATAAGTATTATGTATTGCTTAAAGCGTATACCATGTAGTCCATTCGAATAGTTAAAAATATATTTGAGATAATGATTTTTTTAATATTTTTTTTTTTTAATATATAATTTGTTTCTGTTGTTGTTTTTAAATTTCGAAAAGACTTTTAAACACTTCCGCTGTGCATTGATAAAAATACAAAAAAAAAACTGTCTGCTACGATCTGTTTCTATTTGATCAAGACAGATATGCGTATCACAAAGAAGGAAACAAAAAATCGTCTATTAGCTATTTAGTATTTTTTATTTTATGCCAAATTATTTTGTTTTTGTTATTAACTTGATCGACCATTTTTTTATTGCAATTGTTGTAACATTTTTAATTCTTTAAAGTTTTTTTTTTAATTATTTTGTATTTATTTTTAAACTTAAGAAACCTGTTTTTTTTGCGAATAACATTTAAGATGATGTGTTCACTAAATTATTTCAAGAGATCAAAAAGTAACAGATTTTTGAGACGTAAAACGTTATTTGGGCCCATAGTGAGACGGACGTACACGGACGGAAATTCAGGATATACCTTTATGAATTTCTCTATAGTCATAATATAATACCGTATACTCAGAAAGTTCAAAGTTTCAAAACGATTGCAATATCATTCTCTTTAGTATAGATACTAAAGTATACTAAAAACCTAAAAAGGTATCTATCATCTAACCGGAAGATTTTTAATTGTCATTACAATTAAGAATTAAAATAACAATTTGCAAAAAGCTGTTAACTTCGTCAAAGTCCGTCTGTATACCCCTATAGAATTTATAGTCCCACATTTGTAGGTACCTGGTCGGTACCTACCTACTCAAGATAAAAATGTCCTCCTATTTTGTTTCCTATTATGCACCCAAATGGCGTAAAAACAAAATGGTTTTTTTAAATTGCAAGAACAATGCCTTAATGAGCCTAACAATGACTGTAAGAGGTTTTGCCACATACGTGTTCCACCTGATTTTATGGACACATTCATTGCAATAGAAAAGAAACGACATAAACAAACACTGAAAATGAAGGGATTAAAGTTATTTGAATAAAGCCGTTCAGCATTCGAGTCCTGAATTGTTAAATGGGCTAAAAAACCTCCACCACAGAGAAACACACTCCTAGCCCAGAAAAAGTATAAAAAATAGAGACGAAAACAAAATAAATACCAGACGACACACCTAAAAGGATATACAAAGGATACAAATAATATTCGCGGTTCGTTCACTTTGTGTGGCACATTTCGTAGCTTGTTTGTTATCGGAAAAGTATTGAAAGTGTCCACCCATGTCTGTGAAAACCTCAAAAAAAAAAAGTAGACAGGCAGTAGGCCCGATTTGTTTTATTCCATGAACACGTTTTGAGGACTTGTTTTAAGGCTATCAAAAAATAATTTCTTTTTGAGTCTAATAAGGTACGAGGAAGTCAAACACGCTTCGATTATTTTGGATACGCACGTATGTTTAATCCATCGACCAATAGAACGTGCTTTACAGCAAATTAAAAGAATTTTCCACCACAATTCCGGAAGGCAACGACCGAAAAGGATAAATTGTCATCAGGACTACATTTATGATGGAAAATTGGTGAAAAGAGAAACAAAAACAGGACAATGTTAATTCCGCTCTTCCAACTTTCCGCAAAAAAAAAATGTAATCATGAATTGTTGAATCGAATTAAAGGATTCTGAGTGGCATCATCGTTTCTACAGAGAGAACAATGCAGCTTTGTGATCTTTATAAGCGGTTTTTCGAACTGAATTTATTTTATTTTTCTGTTTTTATTTCATCGTCTTTGTCGACACGACACGACACGACAAGATTCTCGTGGCATCTTGTTAGCGATTTTCCTTATTCTTACCAACCATGGAATTCAATCGGAAGGATAATAAAAAACGAGAAACAACTATTCAAATTAAATTGTTCCTTTTTAAGTAAATAAGCTCCCTTAGTTAAGGAATAGTGAATGGCACGGGAAAAGATGGTGTTTTTTTTACGCACATCGCTGGTGGGTCACACACATTCCTAAATAGGTCTTGATATGTTTCGGGGGTGTAAGCATTTCGTATGTATTGAATGCACTTTGAATAATTTTTCATACAGGGTGTCTAATTCTGACAGGGAATTACGGCATAAAATGTTTTTTGATTACTATTTCTTAATCGTTGGAGATCCTGCATTTAAAATGTAATCGATGACAACTGGTGTACCGTACCAACCCCATTCTTTTTTCGATATATGAAAACGACTTCCTTAATATTGTACAATACTGCAGCGTTCACAGGTGTGCAGATGATGTCTAGGTATTTATAAAATGTCTTCCTTGTTCGGTAGAATCAACGGCATTTAAAGTGAATGAAGTTCTTTATAATAACTTGAACTTGGCGCAGGCAAACAACTTTTGCAAATTAGTAAAAACCTTTATTAAGGTACGATTACACGGCCATTTCTTCGAGTTATTTAAATGACGCTGCAAAAAATGTCGCATTAGAGACACATTTAAGCTACGATTCGTCATTGGTCATTTGCGAAAAAATGGCGATCACACGAAATGACTATCATCGTCATTTTCGTCCCAAAATCAAATGACGGACACTGCGAGTCATTTAGAATTTTTTGTTGGGATGCCATTAAATGACGAGCGAAAAAATGACGATCACATGGTACTGACTTGCCTCATCAAAATGACAAATGTCACCTTTCCTATTATTTCGATTTCGTAATGACGAATAAGAAAAATATAGCTACCGTCATTTAGTGTTTTTCTCTCATCTAAATAAAAAAATGTCTAAAAGAACTTTTGCGATGATGGTGGAAATTGCGGAGACGGCGTATTTGGCAGCGTGTGTGCTGGAAAGAAGTGAAGACGATCTTGATTACGAGCCAACGCGACGAAAGAGGAGTTTTTGGCAAAAGAAGTGGTTGAGCCGTCGCGAGAAGAGTGGATTTTGTGCTGGTGTAATGTTTGATATTTTAGGTTGCGCAAAAGCCCTGCCTCGCCTACCAAGCTATGGGGATTATTGGCTATCCCAAGCCGAAATATTGATGGCTAAAGAGCCGAACTGAAAGTGAGGAAACGGCTAAGAAGCCAAGCATAACATCCACGAGTCAGATAGTAATTAAATTCTATTCAAAGATCTTAGCCTATTTATACAAAATATCTTACATGCTACTTACATTATAATATGATAAAGGAAAACACAAATAAAGGGAAAATAAACTACTCAGCACAATTTTGCTGCAACACGTAAATGTGCAATTGTCATTGGCCTTGACTCTATGGCGAGCATTAGCTCTGTATCGGGTGTCGAGTGGATTTGGTGGGAAATGTGTGTCTTATGAGAAATGCTGCAATTGTCATTGGCCTTGACTCTATGGCGAGCATTAGGTGTGTATCGGGTGTCGAGTGAATTCGGTGGGAAATGTCTGTCTTATGTGTGTCTATGTTTTTTTGTGTAGCTGGGGAAATTCCTTTACGATGCTGAGGCTATTTGTTAGTGTAGTTATTATGTACACTACACTGGATTACTGCTCGAATTGCGAGAAGAAGAACCTGACATCCTTCGTATGTCAGCCAATCAATTCGATTATTTTTTAAGGTAGGTGAAGCCACAAATCGAGCACAGAAAACAAATATGCGAGAGAGCGTTTCAGCGGAAGCACGACTGGTAATCAGGCTGCGCAACCTGGCCACTGGTGATAGTTTTCGATCGCTCGTATCACAGCCAACGATAACGTGCATCATTACGGAAGTTCTCGACGCTATTAACAAGGTTCTTGTTGGTGAGTTTATTAAGGTCTGTGATGTGTGCTATTTGGTAGTGAAGATTGAAATGCGAATAATTATTTATGTTTAATTTTGTCGATGGATTCCGAAATACGAAGCCGAAAGGGAAGCTGTAGCGAAGCGTTTCCTGAAGTAATTGACCTTGACCGGACTTTGTCTTGTGCAATTTCGTTGCGAACGGCCCAAGAATCGGTTTGTTGTTGAAGTTTGTATTCTGGAACTGAGCTATACCAAAGCGCCCGTTGCTTTTGCGTCGCTCTACGAACAGCCAATTTTCCTATCCCTATTTACTCCTCATTTCTGCGTTTTGCCTTATTTGCTTTGTTGTACTTTGGGTATTCAAAATCTCACAAGATAGTTGACAGAATAGTTCATATTGTCGGCACTTGACGGCAACGGTTCGTATTCCATTTCACTCATAGTAATTTGTACCGAAATAGCAGCCAGATACATGCAACACGTCCTTTCCCAACGACAAAAAGACCAAATGAAAGCACAGATATCATATTAAATGCTGTGTCATTTGTCATTTGCGTACAAAAATGCCATGACATGAATTTCGTGCCTTGTCATTTTTTGGAGGCTGTCATTTGTCCTAGGCGTCATTAAAGAACGATCACACGGCCATTTTTTCCGTCATTTAAATGGAACAAAATCATGTCATTTCCTACGCCATTTTCTAAGTCATTTAAATCACGCCTGAAATGTTATCCCAAAAATGCCGATCACACAGAACGACATTAAAATGACGGCTTTGTAACGCGATTTTTGCGTCACAGCGTCATTTAAATGACTCAAAAAAATGGCCGTGTAATCGTACCTTTAGGAATATTTTAAACAAAGTTAATGGGAAGAAACAAACTGTTTCACTGATTTATTAAAAACTGTATGTATTGTTTTATTAATGATTATTTTATTTTCTACCAAAATGCAAAGTTTCAAATGAATAAGACCAACGGAACTTGAGTTATGAAAGAAGTCCGTCAAAGGGCAGAATTCCTTTCTTAGTGCACCACTTCAATATAAGAAGAATTACTAGTCCTAGTACTGTCAGTGAGTGGTATTGTTCTTTTTATTTGTTAATAATATGCAAATATCTTGAGTCTGCTCGAAATTTGGATATAATTTTACATGCCACCATATCGTAGGATACTCATATTACTTAAAAAGTTGGAAAAGTTCTGCTCCATCTTCTTCGGACTTTGCGTACCAATACACCAAAAAACAAAAAAAAACAAAATTGAACCTTGTAAACCTCCTACTATTGCCTGTTTTATTAACCCTAGAAAGATAAACTGCGCCTCGGAGGTGCTCGCGAAATATATATATTGCTTTCTTCTTTTAAGCAACGCTCGAACAAACTTGTTTTTTTAAGCCAACTCAGTCGTCGATTTATACTTGCGATTGACGGTCGTTCCGGTTCGGTAAGTACCACCGTTTTTCAGTTATGGTAATGCAGTTATGGTAATGCGCTTTTATCAGCATATGAAAATTAAATACCGAAGATCTCTAATTTTGTGTTCCTTTTTGTTATGGATTTATAAAATCCTACTTCTCTTTAAAAAACAGAAAAATTAATAATATATGTTTATGTTTTACTTTATTGCTAATAATGTAACAATAAAAAAAAATATTTATTTAATTTTGTAAAAAAAAAACGTTTTTTAAATGTGCGCCTCCCAGGCGCATGTTTATCTTTTCAGTACTAAAAAATAAGATTATCTTTCTAGGGTTAAACGTTTGCGAATTATTCGGTAAACTTGACCATAGGTCTAAGAGGAAGTTAATTGTTGTTCAACAACATTGCATGACACATATATTTATAACGTCGGTAGATCCGACCATATTTCTTCCTATGCCAAAACAATTTTCGGGTGTTCCTTTGGAAATCGACTGAATGACTTTTCATTGACACGCATTCACTACATTATTCAAACACAACAACTAGAAAGTCTGCTAACGTATGCATTTACCCAGCCAACGTACTCTGGTGGTTACCAAATCTACCTACCCTACCCTACTCAATCTCCAGCCGACGTACCAGGCACCCAACAGCCACCAACGTGGAGGTGTAGAGTAGTGAGAGGCTATCGTGATAACGCCTGTGCTCTGATATAATAGCATCATTACCCTTTGGCTAAATTCTTAAACTTGATTATTTCGGACCACTAGTGAGTATATGGATGAAATTTCAGCTTTCAAGCTCGAGTTTAAGGCCTAATTTTTGCCGACGGACACACATGGCTAGGTTAGGTTAGGTAGGATAGGTTTATGTAGCTGTCGGCAGAAACCGACACACTTAGACCAATTTAGGTCCATTGTGATACCACGTATATTATCTACCTCAACTCTGTAGATGGGACTGGGCACCGACACGCAATTATTCTCAAACGGTCCCCCATCTACGTACTAACCGCGCCCAACGTCGATTAATTACGGTGATCTGACGAGAACCGATTACTCGACGTGGTATGGTCGTTGGTTCACACACACACACACATGGCTAGATCGAAATTACTATCGATGCTGATTACGAGCATAGTAACTTTAAATGGTCTACGGACATGTTACAAACTATGAGTCAAAATTAATATACCTATACTTAGAATAGGGTATAAAAACGAAAATAGGTAAGCGGGTTGACGGGGCAAGTGAATCCTGCGCCCGTCCCACTAAGGTCAATATAGACCCTTTCTGATACCCTTGGGGTTATGATTCCCATACTTAGGAACCATTTAAAAACCTATGCAAAATCTAGCGGGCTTACAATCCATCTCGATGCTTTTATGAACTTGTGCAAGTCGTTTACAGACTTGCCACAGAGTTCTCCGAACTCCTGGAAGAAATGTTTTCCGAGGACGTTATTTCTAATACGCCAAAGTGCAGGGCAGTGACAGAGGAAATGAGGGGTATCCTCGTTCACTTCCTCGTCACCGCATCCTCTGCTGAGGTCCTCTGTGTGAGCCTGAATTTCCTTGCATGGTAGCCCAGCACATTGTGTCCGGTGATAACACACACCAGGTTAGGTTAGGTTAGGTTTATGTAGCTGTCGGCAGAAGCCGACACACTTAGACCAATTTAGGTCCATTGTGATACCACGTATATTATCTACCTCAACTCTGTAGATGGGACTGGCCAACGACACGCGGTTGTTTTCAAACGGTCCCCCATCTACGTACTAACCGCGCCCAACGTCGTTTAATTACGGTGATCTGACGAGAACCGATTAACTCGACGTGGTATGGTCGTTGGTTGAAACACACACCAGAGAGGACAAAGATTTTTTGTTCTTTTAAAGGATTCTCTCGGTCGTTTGATATGTATATAGTGGCCATTTTCCCGGTTATAATATAGGAGTCGAGGGCACTCCATCTTTCGTTAGCTGCCACCAGTGATTTATCCCCAATCATCTGTTTAAAGTAACAGGGTGGGGCTTTTACTGTAGTGTCAGCCTGTCTTAAATCAAGGGATGACCCTTTTCTTGCTTGTTCATCGGCTCTTTCATTTTCTGGGACACCACTTTGTCCGGGGACCCAACAGAGTCTTACAATATGCTGCTCGCCAAGAACCCGTAGTTCTTCGCGACAGCAACTTACATTCTTCGGGTATTGCCATCATTGCAACCTGTTTAGCAGCTTTTGTTACCGCCAGAAACTCAGCTTGGGAGACACTGCTGTGGTCGGAGAGCCTGATCGAGCTAGATATTCCGAGTATTTCGGAATAAAAGCCCGCGCCGACGCCAGTATCCATCTCGGAGTCATCAGTATAGATGGGTTTCGTTGATCCATGGACTGGTAATTGACTCTCATGCCAGTCTACCCTGCATGGGAGGATACAGCGAATAGTCTTACAAAATCTAGATGGAGAGTAACGTAGTCTGTGCACACTCGTAGATTACCACCCGTCAATTTCTGTAGAATTTACGCATGCCCCGTTGTACTGGGTTTCCAGTTTTCTGTTTGGCTAATTCGCAGAGCACCGTTTGCGGTAGATTCTTGTACAAAAAGGTGTAGGGGTCTTAAATTTAGGAACGCCTCCAACCCCGCTGAAAGGGTGGTCCTCATTGCCCTAGTAGCACCAATATAGGCAATTCTTCGAATCCTAGTCATAGTCTTAAGGTTAGTGACTTTGCAAAGGCCTTGCTACCAGACGAGATTACCATATGTGAGTACAGGTTTTACTACTGCCGTATATACTCGCATGATAATTTTGGGACTAGGACCCCAAGTTTTGCCGAAAATTCTGTTGCAAGCATATAGGGCTATCATTGCCCTTTTTGTTCTTTCTTTTATATGAAGGCTCCAGCTTAATTTCCTATCTAGAATCACGTCAAGATACTTCACGTATTCCGATGTTTTTAGTGGAGTTCCATCAATTGTTGGTCGATGTGATTGCGGTATAATCCGTTTGTTGGTGAAGAGGACCAGTTCTGTCTTCTGTGGGTTAACCTCAAGTCTGCAGTTTCTGGTCTAGGTATCAACCACAGATAAGGCGCTCTGTATTTGTTCGCTTAGAGTGGATGGGAATTTCCCCGTCGCTAACAGTGATAAGTCGTCTGCGTATGCTACTGCCTTGACTCCATTTAATTTTAATTCTATCAGAATCTCGTTTAAAACAATTAGGGGAGAGTGGGTATATATGGGACACTTTTCAGAAAAATCACATCTACTCGTAGCGTATAAATAATATCTGCATCAACTTTTTCCTGAACATAAGGTAACATGGTGGCTTGTTATTAACGTGTTCAAACGTTTACCAGAATAAAAGTTATGATTAACTATATGAACTTACATAACTCTGTCAAATTCTTTTTGCTTCCAGGAGGAATGGGACAGCTATGTGGTGGAATGGGACACGTAATTCGTATTTAGAAAAACACTTGTTAATTCCTAATATCCGTTGTTGTACAACAAAAATGACAGCACAAGATTAAATGTTCGTTCAGTTTATTAAACAAAAAAATAATAATTGAGTTTTAACAAAAAATGGTGAATAACAACAAACTTAAATTGGAACAACAACAAAAAATAAATAAATAACGAGTTGGAATAAAAACATAGGGACGGGCTACAGTCCGCTTGGGCGAACTGTTGGATACCCTATTCTTATTCCTATCACTCATAAGTGGGCGTGACAAAAGTCTAAGTATGGTTGAATTGTTAAGAACGCTCTACATATTTTTTTATACAACATTTAAAGGATTTAAACGAAAAAAACGAAGCTGTTGTACAAAAAAACTTTGGTTTTTTAATAAAATTGTTTTATTTAATTGTGGGCGTCTCAGTAGGCGGATTAAAAAAAAATTTAAACAGAAGTATAAAGGGCACCTAGAGAGTCCACATTATAAATTTCAGCTCTCTAAGTCAAACTTTGGTTTTTCAAAAAAAGTTTTTTTTACATTGTGGGTGTGTCAGTATTTGACAATTTCTACACATGAGCATAAAGGGTCCTTAGAAATTATATATTATAAATTTCAGCTCCCTAGCTCAAACTTTGACTTTTCAGTAAAATTGTTTTATTTAATTGTGGGCGTGTCAGTGGGCGGAATTTAAAAAATGTATCTCCCGGGCAGTTTTAGGAGTCAAAGATCATATATAAAAAAATTCAGCTTTCTAGCTCAAAAATCGATTTTTTCTATAAATTAGTTTTTTTTTTGAGTTTGTGGGCGTATCTGTGGGCGGATTTCAAAAATTCTTAAACTTGATTATTTCGGGACCCTAGAGAGTATATGGTTAAAATGTCAGCTCTCTAGGACCAGTTTAAAGGCCTTATTTTTGCCGAAGGATGGACGGACGGACGGACGGACATGGCTAGATCAACATTACTATCGATGCTGATCATAAATATAGTAACTTTTGGGGGTCTACTGACAATGTTAAGGTATGCTACAAACTATGAGTCAAAATTAATATACCCTTAAAATAGGGTATAAAAAAACAATATGACATGCATTTCACTAAACTAGATGATTTTTATTTTATTATTTTATTTTTATTTTTATTATTATTATTATTCTCCCATTATATTACATTTAGGTATTTACATTTTGTATCATTGCATGACGAATTAATTAATTTGAGAAAATAGTTATGACATTACAAATTTCAATGAAATTGTGGTAAATGCCAATACAATAAAAAGTATACAAAAAAAGGATTGGGTGACCCTTACGAAAATTTGTTTACATTTTACATAAAAGAACAGAAATCATTACATTTTATACATTTTTATTTGGAAATAGATAATCGACTATAAGGAAGCAAAGAGAGTAGAAAATTGTGCAAGTTTTTTTTTGTGTGTGGATACAAATGTCTAAGCCTAGTTATTCAAAAAAGTTTCCAAGTCACTGAATTCAAAACTAAACAGTCAAGATTTTAACTGTCTCATAAATTCATATTGAGGAAGAACTTCTTTAAGTGATTGAGGAAGTTTGTTAAATGGGCGACAGGAACCTATAGTAAAGGAATTACGAAATGCTGTGGTCCGAAAGACAGGTACTTAAACTAAATTCGATGAATTGGGACGAAGATTATAACTGTCGAGGACTCAAAAATTAAGATTGCCAGATTTAACAAAGAATGCTTTTAACGTTTTAAAACAGTAAAGATGGCGGGTAGGAAGAATGTCCAAACTAAGGAATAAAGGGAAACTGTGATGCAAGCGATGTTTAGAACAAATAGTTCTTACAAAGTATTTCTGCAGGATCAACAGGGGCTGTATCTTATTTGAATATGTACCTCCTTAGCAGTTTATACCATATTGCAATTTTGAGTGATCAATTCCATATTATATATAATTGTAAGCAGCTTAGGGGAGCAAACCCTTCTCAACGAAAATGTATTCTCATAGCATCAGTGATGTTAAAAAAAGACAAGTTATTATCAATGATTAGCCCCAAATACTTAAACTCATCAACTTTTTTCAATTAAAAAACAATCACTGCTGCAATCGTTACTGCTATAAACGAAGCATTACAAGCACATTCAGGTAACAAACATTTTGTACACTCCGGCGCATGAAAGAAGGTAAATATCTGGACCAAATGGAACCCGATAAGATAAATTAAAAAACATTTCTTTAGTCTTAGAACTAATTACCAATTTATGTTTCGCAAACCAAATTCTAAATAAATTAAGATCATATAGTTTATATCTTCAATTAGATCCACAGGACTGAGACAACCTTAAACACATCCAATATCATCAGCAAACGCCTTTAAAATACTTTTAAGCTCAAAAACAGAATTCATATAAACTAGAAATAATATTGGTCTTAGAACAGAGCCCTGCGGCACGCTTATTATTATGTTCATACATTTTATTCCATTTCTAATTTCATCTACTTTTAATCTTTATGTTCCATTTTTTTAATGCGATTTAAACCAATCATATATAAAACCCCGAAAACCGGCGTTGTTCAGTTCATACAATACCATATCATGGTTGACCATGTTAAATGCTTTGGTCCCTTTGCATATTGAGCTAAAAAAGACAAAAAAGGTAAAATGATAAACCTTTGTTCCGCAGTGTTAGTGTCCCATCCCTCCTGCGTGGTAGTGTCCCAATCATACTGTACGGCATTTCAAAAAGTTAACAAAAAATATCTCTTGAATAATTGCACACAATTAACAAAATTGGACTTTATTCGCTTTATAATAAGTTTATAATAAGCTATTAAATGAACTTATTTGCACAATGCTTTCACTCATTGATTTTTTTTTAACTCAAAGTTGACCTAAGGATTTTACTTTTTTTGCAATAAAATAACTTTTTTTACACTCGACTCTCGAACTTAAACTGCACGCACGAACTGCTTTGTTGACCGATGGATTCAGCCTCGCGAATTATTTGGTGACCAACAGAAACAAAATAAAGCAGATGGTGTTGAAGGAAAAGCTAATGTCCCATTCCACCTGTGTCCCATACATACTCTTTCTCCCCTAACCATAGAAGGTGTGATAGGTCTCCGCCTTGAGGAGTTCCTCTAGATGCTTACACCTTTATTATTTCATCACCTAACTCTGAGTTGATGCATCTGTTTTTTAGCATGCGCATTATCTATTGGATAATGTTATTCTCCACATTAAGGTTTACTATGGCTCTTTCTATCGCTTCTGCTTGGACATTGTAAAAGGCACCTTCAATGTCCAGGAACGCGGCTAGATTATATTCCTTTTCATTTAATGTCTTTTTTTATGGTTAGGTTAGGTTATAGTGGCAGTCGGCAGAGGCCGACACACTTAACCTAATGCAAGGTCCATTGTGATACCACACGGATATATCATCTTCCTACTCGTTGAACCAGTTGGAGCTTTTGATGAAGTTTGACGGACTTTAGATGTCCGTGTTAATGAGATCGCTAAGATCATTGTAAAAGAAAGATACTAAATAGAGTTTTCATCTCTTTGAGAGAGAGCAGGGCATGTTCGGAGAAGGTGGAGAATTGTCTCCTCCTCCTCCTCGTCCATGCAGTTTCTGCAGAAGTTATTTGTATAGACGCCAAGCCTTGTTGCATGCTTGCCTATGAGACATTGTCCGGTAATTATACCAATTGCAGCACCAGTAGTATTGCCACTTGTCCACATAAGGTTGGTTTTCTCAATGATCTCCCTTATAAAAATGAGTTTGCATGTAGCAATTGGGAAGCCTAAGGGGCCTTTATCAGGTAGAAGGGTCAGAATGGTTCCTTTCCTGGCGAGTTCATCCGCCCTATAGTTCCCTGTAATGTCTGTATGTACTGGCACCCAGCATAGATGGATGTTAAATTGCTCCACCATCTCCACGACAGAATCCAGTGATTTTAGCGCAGCTTGACTATCTGAGAAGATCCGGATGTCCATAGCAGATATCACGTTCTTTTTTATGGTGCTGACGACATTGTGGGGTGCCGTCTCTACACCTTTGCCTTTGGTATACGCATGCTGAGCCGGAGATAAATCTTCTGGACTCAGTTTACTTCAGTCTTTCAAAGGTTTTTAGAACTAACGAAATCAAGCTGATAGGCCTGCAATCTTTATCGGTAGTGTGACTGGGTTTGCCAGCTTTTGGTATAAAAACCAACTTAACTTCTCGCCATACTTTTGGTACATATCCCCATTTTAGGCTACTTACGAATATGTTTCTCAGATGTGGAGTTATATGTTCTTCACATCTTTGCAGCATCATAGGAAAAATGCTATCAATTCCCGGAGATTTATACGGAGAGAACGAGTTAATGCCCTTTCTTCGTTTATGATTTTCATTGATGCTGTGTGTTTCGTGTAGTGCTCTTCTTCCGGGTTGTTGTACTCATTGGTGCATCTCGGGAAGTGAGTGCCAGCGAGGAGTTTGAGCGTTTCGTTGCAGGCAAACACGAAAATAAATAAAGTACCTTCAGGTACCGCAAGGGTGGTGAATCAGAATAAAATTATTATAATATACAATTTGGAGAAATCATTTTTTATTAGAAAAACAAGAAGAAAAATACAAATTGTATTGTAACTTAACTACAATATTTTCTGTTTAAAAAAGTTACAAACTGATAGTCCAACTGAAATAGGCTCTGTTCTCATTCCTACCTCATCGAATGCTTGTTTTTTAACTTCAGTGATTCTAGTTTAAGTGAGTGCTTTGCTTTTAGATGCATAAGGAATCTGGATGCTGTAATAGCAATTCGTTCGGTTAACTCCAATGCATTTGGCCTTGATAATATATCGCCAAAGTTTATTAAAATTATCCTCTCTCTTCTTCTTCCCTATAAAGTTCATGTTTTCAATTACTGTATATAGAGCTGTCAGTTTCCAGAGCAGTGGAAGTGCGCCAAAATCATTCCTGTTCCAAAAAAATCAAACCCCACTAACCCCACTGAGTTTAGACCCATAAGTGTACTTCCCTTTCTTTCATAAGCTTTTGAAAAGATTTTGTCGCAGCAAATTCAAGAAGATTAAGGTAAGCGGAATAAGCTCTCCAAGTTCCAATCCGGTTTTCGAAGGAAGCACAGCTGTGAATCAGCCGTAATTAAGGTCACAACCGATTGAAGGACAGCATTGGACTTAAATGAAATAAGTGTAATGGTGACTCTAGATTTTTCTAAAGCGATTCATTTAATCATTCGATACTAATAAACAAGCTTAAGAATAGCTTTCCGTTCTCTCGTTCTACCCTGAAACTGATTCTCAACTATCTATGCGATCGCTTACTGACAGTTCAAACCAATCAGGGAAGTTCCAGTCCATATACGGTAAGCGTAGGTGTTCTTCAATGATCAGTGCTAGGACCACTTCCTTTTTCTGTCTCTATAAATGACCTTCCTGAAATTCTCGAAAACTGCCATGTTTACCTTTATGTAGATGACGTCATTATATACATGTAACGTTATAAAAATTAGCTTAATTCTCTTTTTTCAACTGTTGGGTGATTACTGGCGTAGCGCACTGCAAATTACTACATACTCTCTGTGGTGGTTGCCACTAACTGATGTCTAGGGTTTTAGTCGTCGCTTGTTCGTCTGTTCTTCGTTCTGCTTGTTTGTTCGCTGTGTGTGTGTATGTGGCAAGTCGTTAGTATTCGTCTGTTGGTCCTGCCTCTGTATGCCCCAATTCCACATACATGTCCAGAAAACTGGGGCTGAAATTGCGTGGCTAGAGTATAATACTCTAAATCTAAATCCTGATAAATTGTTGGGTATGGTTTGCTCCAGAAGTGAAATCTCATTACTTGATGTACCTCCTCTTGTTGTGAACGATGTCACTATTCCCTACGTGGAGCAGGTCAAATACCTTGGATTTAGAGTTAACAGAAAACTAAGTTGTTGTGATGCCACATCTGATACGATCACAAAAGTCTACGGTGGGATACGAAGCTTGAGAACATTCGCGCATATGCTCCTTCCGAAGATGAAAATGCATCTGATAAAAAGCTTGGTGGTCCCATTTTTGTCCTACAATTGTACAGTGTAGCTCAGTTTGGATTATGAATGCAGGCGTAAAATGAACGTTGCCTTTAACGATTGTATTCGGTATATATATGATATTCCAAGATGGGTTAGTGTTGAGCAACAGAAAAGGTCTCTGTAAGGATAGAGTTTTGAGGAGTATTATGGTTTTATAACTATCCTTAGGCTCTATGGAATCGTTCATAACAAATGTCCTGAATATTTGAGTAAGTGTATTACGTTTGTTTAGTCACCAAGAGGTATTTGGCTTCCTTTACCGCGATTCACGCGCACAGTGGGCGACCGATCTTTCTTCGTCAAAGCTCAATTCAATTTCAATTTTCAATTCAATTCAATTTTATTATCTTTACTAATACATATTGTGTACATAACATTCAAGCAAAATACAAAATCTAAATATAACAAAATTTAACACAATCAATATTAATAAAGAAACTGCAATCTGTAGTTCATAAGGAACTAGAGGCGAAAGCAGCTAGAATACACAAATATAACACTACAACATATTTTAAAAGTACTGTACGACAAGATTTGTACAAAATTATAATTTTTTTTTTTTTTTTTTATTACAAGTTTAATAATAATTTATATTTTTACCATAAAAAAGTGACACAAAATGTTCGATTGTGAAATTTTCTTCCACTTCAATTACAAAGAATAAGCTCGTCAATCGTATTTCGGGAAAAACTATTTCTACACATGTCGCAATAGAATCAGCCGTATTATATCAATAAACATAAGATCTTTAAAACCTTCCCTTTCTCATTCATTATAAGTCATGTGTAATTAATACAAAATTCGATACGTAATTATAAGAATTATTTTCTTGTAGTATCATGTAAGCTTCAAACAAAATAAATAAATGAAATGGAAATGAAATGAAATGCAATAGTCACATTTTGAAATATGTAGATAAATTATATTTTATAAACAGCGACTAGCAGCTGTTTTGCTTTCCAAACTGCTCGGTAGTGAGCTATCTATAAATCAAATCAGTTCGTCTGAATAATATTGTTCTCTCGGAAATGACCCTGGTGGAGCCGACAAAACTTGTTGCACGATTGGTTTCAATACCTGAAAAAAGGCTTTATGCCTGTTTTGTTGATTTTAAAGCAGCCTTTGACACTGTTAACCGCCAAGCTCTGATCTACAAAATGGCTTCCATTGGTATACCTAGGAAGTTTCTGATTATGTATGAAAAATTTCTATGTGGAACTAAGGCGGTGGTATGGGATGGATCAGAGACCTCAACCTGTTTTGAAACGACGGCAGGTGTTCCTCATGGGTGTATCTTGAGTCCGATCTTCTTTGCTCTTTTTATTGACGGTATTTGTGAGAGCTTGTCTGGGCGTCAGTATTGCGGACACGGTTATCAAAGTACTTCTATACGCGGACGACCTAGTCATGCTGGCATATAACTATTCTTCTCTTCAACTTTAAATCAACAAGCTTCAGAGGTATTGCAGCTCCTGGGACCTTAGGATAAATGCTCTTAAAACAAAGATAACGGTGTTTGAAGCTCGGAAATGTAAAAGACCTAGAGAAGAAAATTGGTTTCTGGGCAGTGAATGCATAGAGGTTGTGAAGGAGTTCAAATACCTGGGATTCCTGTTATCGGCAAATGCCAGCTTTACGAAGCACGTACAATTAAAGAGCAAGGAAGCAAAAACTGCTCTTAGCGTTATGTGGCCGAATTTCTTCGCCAACCAGAATATAGACCTGGGATGAAAATATCGTGTTTTTGAAGCAACTGTCAACACATGTATGTGCTACGGTGCTCAAACTTTCGGCTATATATACTTCGATGATTTTGAACAAGTTCAAAGATCCTTTTTCAAACGTCTATTTCGTTTACCGAATTCAACTCCAACATATGCGAACCACGTAGAGTCTGGTATTTCCCCCGTGTATATCAAAAACCTAAAGGCGAACTCCGATTTTTTGCTAAAAACTATGAAAAAACCCGGGGTTAATCTCCATAAATCTATCATGACTAACCTTTTGCGCACACAAGCGTCACCGTTTAAAGAATGGGTTGCACTTGCACGCTCTCATGGCCTCCCTCTCAATCTAGATAATTGGCAGGAGCTGTTCTCAAATGCAATTTCAAAAGTTGACGAACAAATTTATCTTCAACATTGAATTGTGCATCGGCATCCACAACAAGGGTTACATACAGAGAATTAAACCATCGCCTTCAAGCTGATAATTATTTTAAAATCGATCTCCCTGTGAAAGCTATAAGCACTATTTTTAGAGAAAGAGTGGAAATTCTTAGCTTAAATTATTTGCCTCATCGGTCAGACATACCACTCTTGTGTGACTTCTGCAACAGATCCGAGCGAGATGATGTTTTCCATTTAATAGCTATATGCCCAATGTTGCAGGAGATCCGAAGGCTTTACTTTCAACATAGTGTACTTTCTAGAGCACAAGTGATACAAATATTAAATTGATCGGCAGGGTGGATAAACCTCTCAAAATTTTGTGACCATGCTCTTATCTATCGAAATAGTTTTTGAGGTATTTGAATCTCAGTTGTTTAAGTTGTTCAAACTTTTACTTAATTTAAGTGCTATAATTTGTGAAATTTGTTAAATCATTAACTACCAATCATATATTTTAAGCTTTATTTTATATTAAATGAAATGTCATTATCTGGCAGACGGCAACATGCCATGTCCATAGATTCTTTGTAAACCTCTGTACACAAAACTGTTTGAAATAAAGATCATTTAATAATAATAATAATATACACCCCTATCGTGGAATCCGTCGGATCTGAGATTCACTTCACTTATTCGATTCACGTGAACAGAAAATTCCTATCGTGGGATCCGTCGGATACTCTCCCTTACCGACCACTATTGGTGATTTGGAAATTCAATTGTGACAGCTCATTTCAAACACATTTGTTTTGTAAAAATTAAATTCAGTGAAAAGAAAATAAAAACTGCGGATGTCAAATGCATGGATAGATTCGATCCGTTCGTTTTCCACGATACAGAGAATTTCATTCACGTTACCGACATGTGGATGGTTCACGTCTGCGGATTACACGATGCAAATTGTTCACTATTAGCGGATCGTTCCCCCCGACGGATTCCACGATAGGGGTGATAATACCTGAAACTTTGTTTTTTCTTTCCACTATTATATTCATTTAGGAGCTCTCTCCAAATGAAAAGTTTTGTAATCGCAGCAGAATCAGTCTCAGGTGTATCCTCCTCTGCATCACTGTTCATGAAAATATTGAGCAGACAAGACTGGTAACTTTCAACTTCAATGCAAATATACTGATGTAAAGAAATAAAAGAGAAAGAAAAGAGAAAGAATTTCGATAACTCTTTGTCTTTTTTCGGTCGTCACCGATAGTGCTATGCATACCAGGTTTCGATTATATCTGGATTCGTACATAGGTGCAATTTAATCGGTGACCCTAAGATAATTTGTTTAGTCTTGTTAAAAATAAATTTCAATAGCATCATTTCCTCTCTAATATTGTTTAAATGACATAAAGGTGCAAAGGAGCACACTTAGTATACCCATTCGAAGCGAACATCGTTAACTTTTTTTAAATGTAGATATTCAATGGCTCAAAGCATAGCACTTGGATCTCTTTCACAAACGTCTACTAAACCGAGCTAAGAGAGAATATTCTATACAACCGTTGAGCAACAACATACTCGTAAAAGGAGTGAATGCATGCTCAAAACAGCTATACGTTTGTGAATATTGTTTGGATCCATCAGAACCAAATAAGTTATTTTCTTCAACAGAAATTAATTACACTGTAACTGTTTAATTAAAACATTCACACATTAACTAAGATATTCGTTCATATTTGGAAACTCAAAAATGTGAAAATAATCCTCGAACAACGTATATAACCATTGGAAGACGAAGAAGAAGAAGGAACTTAAATAACTTAGTTCCTTGCTGAAGGGTTTCTTCTAATTAAAACATTTACAAGTGCTCCAAGGACTTCTTGCGCTGCATGTGATTCTTCAGGGTGAAACATGTAAATGCGAGATCTTATTTATAAATCCCGGCAAAGTAGGTACACAAAATACAAACGTAAGAAATGCGTCTACGGCCCGTGTACTCGTATCATTAACGTTGCATTACTTCCAGCTACACTCCTATTCGACGCGATAATGATGTAATAAGGATCCAAACAATTTGCAATGTGCAAACACGGTAGCTTTCTCTGTCACTATTGGTATACATCAAGGGTAGGCAGATTTGCTATTGCTCTTGAACATAATGCACTCACTTATGAGTTCAATCCTTTTTAATCCCGTACTTGATTTCCGAGGCAGCAAGGTACCTGAATATAAAATATTTTGGAAGCATAATGAATGGTTATCCAGTGGTAGTGTTAAGCAGTAATACAGAGTGGTAAGGATGAAAAGGCATTTCAGTATGCGTAAGGGACATTTGCGAGAGGGTTTTTTTTCAAATACTCTTGCTACCCACTTTTAATTTACCCGCACAAGGTCGATGCAATGGCAACATGGTACTAAGGAAAATCGTAAATATGTTTGCACCGTAAAAGCCAGAACAGCAGATTGATTCTTTGCCGATTGCGTTCGTGGTGGTTATGCCATCTGCGTTGGAAAGCGCGTTCATTGAGTCCTTGCTTTTTAAACGAGCAAGCGAGTGTACTGAGTTCGTATCCTAATTGCAATTAAAAATATCGCAGTACAAATATATAATGAAGATATTTTTAAAAATGTGCACACTTGGGCTTTAAGGGTGGACAATTTTGAATAATAATAAGCATGTATAGCGTATAAAATTGGTTTGGCTTAGGTAATCCTTAAGTCAGGGTTTATTAGAATTTAAAAAAAATATAAAAAAACCCTCGAACGTTGTTGATGAATTGATAATTCCATGCCATTGCAATTTATAAACAGACAGTTGATACGTCACTGTTTTTTTCCCTTCTACTTGGCAATGCTGTCATTACCTTTGTTGAAAAAGTAAAAAAAATTACATGGAATAATAATTAAACCGCTTTACTGGGCAATTCACATCAAATCCGGAGGCAGTAGGTACTCATTACTAATAACTGTAAAAGTCTAAAAAAATAAATTTTAAAACTATTCATTTTAAAACAAATGTTTAGTGTTTTATTACTTTTTAAATATTAAAAAGTTAGATTTTACATGTTTCCTTCTTTTTACAACATGATCGCTATAAATAAGAACCTATCTATGAAATCGAGCCTAGAACTCTCATCTGATCACTCACCAACTATTTTAAAGTATACTACGGTGCCTCAATTAATAACGTAGCCTTCCAAACGTATCTTTACGTATGTATCACAAAACTGGGGATTGGGACACCTTAAAAAATTAATCGAAGCCTCAAAAAGGAAATTTTACCAAGGATATAGAAAGAGCATTTATTTCTCTCAATGACACCATTGCCAAAGCCGCTTATAAACCCACCCCAATACTGCCAGGAAAAATGCTTTTATTCTTATTATATTTATTCCATACACCAATCATTGTGTACCTCTCTGAATGGTAGATGTAATATATAAAATTATAACAGCCCATTTTAGCTGAAAATCGACCAAACACGATATATATATATATACTATGTGTAAGGCACTTTATGGATTACACATGTGGAAAATTCTGTTCGTCCGTCTGCCTGTTTGCAGATCTGCAGCCTAAGATGTTGGGCCGATTTGCAAACTTGGTTCATAGTGTTTATTTAGTAGTCTCGCACTAGCAGTTGTTGAAATTGGAACTTTAGCTCTAGAGCTATGTTATATGCCATATAACGGTTTATATTTATATTTATTTATTTCAGTAATAGCTTTACACATTAAGATATAGGTACAGATCTTATAAAATTGCGCAAGCTTCGTAATTTTAATTTAATGTGTTAACTGGAGTGGTGGCAAAGTTAAAAAAAAATTCAATATTTAAATTTAATTATTTTTCTTCATTATATATAATTTGATTGAAGAGAAAGAACTTAAAATTAAACTAAAGTAAATATGAACAGAGGAAAATTAAAATGAACAAGAAAGGACACAGGTTACACAAATCTCATCATCATCATCAAAGGGCCTCCAAATACTGCTTGAGCCTGACTCGGAACAGGGTCGTGCAACTTATGGATCGGACGGAAATTGGAAGGGAATTCCACAACCGGACTGCATACGCATAGAACTGCCGCTTAGATACTAAATACTTACAGCGTATTGGTATGTACTAGATTGCAAGATCTAATAGAGCGCGGCTGACAAATTTTATTATAAAGGTACGTCGGCCGACGTGTTTGCATTATATTGTGAAGCAATACTAATGTTCTAAAATTAAGAAGGTTTTCAAAAGTTACACCATTTAATTTGCTTAGAGAGGCGAGAGATATGGGCGTGTCTTCGCAATCCAAAAATATACCGCGTATCACAATTATAGGCAACATTTAATTTTCTCTTATGTTCTTAATCGCAGTTGCTGAAAATTTCACAACCGAATAGCATAATTGGTATAATTAATAATTTTGCCGGCATAATTCTCGTTTTTAGTGGTGTGAAACGTTGGCTAGCCCATAGCATTCGAAGGCTCCCATAAACCCTTCCAACGGTCAGTCTAATGTGGTTATTCCAGGAGAGGGTCCTGTTGAAAGTTATGCCAAGATTTTTCGCAGAGTCAACAAATTCAATCGGCGAGTTATTAATGTATATGTAATTTAGGAAAGAATAACGTATCGATAGACTTTCTTGAGATAACCAAACACTATGATTTGGAAGGATTAATGCAGAGAACGTTGGATAGCGACCAGTGCAGAATATTATTGAGATCTTCGTTAATTTCGTAGGCTGCATTTTCCACAACACCCAATAGAAAACTTTTTCGCACCTGAACATCATCAGCATACGAGTACATATAAACCAAGGAGCTTTTGGTGCACAGAGGGAGATCGTTTATGTACATTGTGAAAAATAGAGGGCCCAGAATTAAACCTTGCGGAACGCCCCCAGTCAATCGCAGAAATTCCGATATGCAATTGTTTACCGCAACTGCTTGGTATCTGTTGTTCAGGTAAGATGAAACCAGATTCAGAGAAGATGACGAAAAATTAAATTCTCTCCTTAGCTTACTATTTAAAACATTATGGTTTACTGTGCTTTGGAGAAATCTAATAGAACAAGAAAAGTTACATTGTCATTGTCCACAGCTTGCCTTATATCTTCAACCACATTAATTATTGCTGTTGTACAGGTATGCTTAGGGCGAAAGCCAGATTGATTTTAACAGAGCAGATTGATGTATTTCAAATGTTTGTGTATCTGAGAATTTAAGATTTTTTCGAAAACCTTTGAAAATAATGGTAAAATAGCAATAGGCCGGAACTCATTCAGTTTTTTTGGAACTGGTATCATTTTTGCACGTTTCCATGTATTAGGAAAAACTCCCGTCATAAGGATGGTATTAAATAAGTGAGTTATTGATTTGAGAGTGTAGGGAAGAATAGCTTTAGCAAAAATCGGGTGAATGTCATTGTTCGGGCGTTGAACAAAGGAGAAAATTAGTTGCAATTACTGTGCAACAAAGGAAAGAAATTTAACTTCGTAAATGAATAAAAACACCGCTTTTCCAAAACGTTATAAACTTGACTTGTATTTTTAACTCTTACGTTTGGCTTTAAATACCTTTGTTTATATACAAAGATTGTATATACACTTTGACATTAGTAATTAATATTTACATAATTCCCTTGTGGATTCTGTGGATTTTGTGACGAATGGGTGCATTCCACCTCACATGACGTCACCGTCACCGTACCGTCACCGTCATCATTGCCGTCATCGCTGTCGTCAACAGTCATCAAAGCCAACCGAATTCGACTTTATTGAGATAAAGCTCCCTAAAACATCAGCTTCATTAACAGCAGTAAAGCTAAAGCTAGGTAAAGAAACATGACTAGGCAAATTATTTAAACTTGGTGCAGACAATAAAGGAGCGCTCACGCCAGGGGAGGGAATAGAGGTAAACTGTTTATTAAGTTCATTTGGATCAATGTTGTTAAGACGGGCATTTATTTGTTTACCTATGCTAATGCTTTTGATGTTTTCCCAGAGCCTATGCGTAGCCTGAGAGGGATCGAGTCGCGGAACATAAATACGTCTTTTTGCTTGACGTATTTCATAAGTCACCCTATTTCTAAGAGACCTATACACATCGTGAAATACGTTTAGACGAAAACGCTTACAACGGTTGTAGGCCTGATCACGCTCTCTAATTAAACATTTGATTTTATGAGTGAACCAACGACGATTTCTCGCCTCAGATTTGGTTATAAGTGGAACATAGATGTTGAATAGATTGCGGATGATATCTTCAATAAAGGCTAATTGATCACCTACAGAGGACATTGCATTATGTACGAAACCACTCGATTGAAATAAGATCTTCTTCTAACAGACCATAGTGCACATTTTTAAAATCACGAAAACTAAAGGAGTTGTTTGAAATGATAGGTTCACATTCAAAAGTTAAATGTATGAGATCATGGCGGGAAAAACATCGAGCGGAACGGTTTGTTTAAGCTTAATTTGTCTAAATACGGCCTTATCTTAAAACGGTACCTCCTATAGAACCGATTTTTTAACATCAGAATTTCTCGCTAACAACAAAACCGATTTCAATTAAATTTAAAATTTAGGAAGGCTTTTATGATCAAATTCATGCATAACATTATGTCTTCAATTCACGGCTTATGATTAGTTAGCGTCGGAGTTCTGTTCTCTTTTATGTTTGTTTTATGTTGTTGTTCTTTTATGTGTATTGTAGGAATTTCGTAGTGGATGTCAGCAACATTCGTGGGTTGAGGAAACATTTTTTTTCATTATACGCCCATGTTTTTCACAACAAACCAGCTGTTTTGGCACTTAGGGAAAGCCAAGTTAGCGTTGGCTCTGATTTAACAGAGTTTAGTCTACCTGGGTACAACATAGTGCCATTATTCTTTCCCCATCGCGGTATCGCCGTTTATATACGAAGTGTCGTAGCCTACCACCTTCAGCCTCAATATGACCAATGTGCCAAACCAGAATTTAATTTCATTTGGCTAAAATTCCATGTCCGTAGGCAATTAATCCACTACTGTTTTATTTACAGAAGCCCCAACTTGGACAGACATTCAACTTATAATGAGTTTGATGCCCTGTCTGATTCTATTACAAGAATTGTGACCCTTCATCCTCGCTCTGAAATCGTTATTGCGGGCGATTTCAATATCCACAATTCAAGCTGGCTTCGACATTCTGGTCAGACAACACCCGAAGGAAGGTACGTCGAGATCTTCGCTGAGGTAAATAACCTGATTCAGCTTGTAAATGTGCCGACATGAATACCGGACATGAGCAGCCAAATTGCCAACACATTGGACTTGTTTCTTACCTCTCACCCCGATGAATACGCTTTGAACGTATTGTTGCCTCTAGGTTCGTCAGACCATTGTATCATATCAGCGAATTTCTCGTACTCCACCCACATAGTTAAAGAACAAACAAAGAACCGTATGGCAATACGAGAAAGCCAATTGGGAAAAACTAAACGATTTCTGTAATAGTTTTAACTGGTCGCTGTGCTTCCTCGA
Organism: Portevinia maculata; assembly: GCA_949715645.1. NCBI lineage: Eukaryota > Metazoa > Arthropoda > Insecta > Diptera > Syrphidae > Portevinia > Portevinia maculata. The sequence goes on from OX454527.1 coordinate 84,824,375, forward strand.
CAGCGACGTGGATGCTGCTGCTGATATGATCACAAACATAATTCGGCTGGGCATGAAATCTTTTATCCCTAACAGGATAAAAAGTATCAAACCCAAGTACGCATGGTGTAACTCGAGCTGCAAAGGAGCCATCAGGTTAAAAGAGGTAAGTTTTCGGCTATTCAAAGCCAACCCATCTGAGGAAAGCCGTAAAAAGTTTAAACGAGCCAGAAATGACTGCAATGCCCACATTAATCGTGCCAAATTCTCCTATGACCAAAAGTTGAGGCAAAAAATACTACAAAGTCCCACTGGTAGTAAAAACTTTTGGTCATTTGTTAAAAATATCAAGAATTCGACCTCATCATATATCCCGACACTCATTTACAATGGCATTCCAGATGTCAGCTCTATAGATAATGCCAATCTGCTGGTTTTAGCAGCAACAGGTCCACTGGTGATTTGATGACATATCTAACCGAAAAGTGGAACCAATCTCTTCATCAAGGTGGCGATGATACTCTTCTTCAATGGATTAGAAATTACCTTTCGGACCGTTCAATTCAAGTTGTTTTGGACGGTTTCAAGTCTGCAACTCACCAAATAAATGCTGGCGTTCCCCAAGGCTCTGTTCTGTCCCCGACTCTCTTTCTCATTTTTATAAATGATCTCCTGTCTGTTACTTCTAATCGAATCCATTCCTTTGCTGATGACAGTACCCTCAGCTTCTCATATTCGTTTCTTGGGTCACGCCCCTCAGCTTCGGGTGTGGAACTGGAACGGCAACGTATGTTAAGCTCATTAAATTCCGAACCTAACAGCATAACTCAGTAGGGTAAAACCAATAGAGTGGAATTTAATGCTTCCAAAACACAATGCTGTCTCCTGTCATTAAAGCAAAACCCACACACTTTGCCATTATCTATGAATGGCACTTACATCGGCGAAACCGAAAGACTTTCCATTATCGGTATGAGTGTTAATGACAACCTTCGTTGGAATGACCACATATTCGATGTCGCCAAGAACGCCGCGAAATGTCTAGGCTTCCTTAAGCGTTCTAAGAAATATTTCACCTCTTCTGATCTGGCTACAATTAATAAGGCGTCGCCCGAAACTCGAGTACAACGCTCATATCTGGTCCGGTGCACCAATAACTTATTTGGAGCTACTATACAGGATCCAAAAACGCGCGATAAAACTCATTGGCGACCGAGACATCGCGAGATCGATTGACTCTCTTAGTCATCGTCCTAATGTCTCCTGCCTTTCGTTATTCTATCGTTATTTCCACCATAAGTGCTCCAACAAAATAGTCAGTTGCATTCCTCCCCTTGAACATTTCAACCGCAATACCCGCCATGCAAGGAATGCTCATCAGTTCACCCTCAAGCCTATGTTCGTACGTACAGTGAAGTTCAAAGAATCTTTCCTCAGCCGTACAACACGAATGTGGAATGCTCTTCCCCGCTCCATTTTTCCTGCACATTATAACCTACAAATATTCAAAACCAACGTGCATCGGCATCTCTCCTTTTCTTCTCACCCTAATTTCCTTAACGCCCGCGCTGTGTAGCTAATACATTATAAGGGTCCTAACAAATCCCATTAGTGCGCGCTCATTATAAAAAAAAAATAACATTTTTGGTTTTTTGAATATGCTGAAAACGGGAATATTGAATTTTTCCAGATTTTTTTCCAGATAAAAACTACAGATTTCCTTGTATTGAAATACTCAAAAAATTGCAAAATATTTTTCAAAAATTAAAAAAAAAACCGGTTTAATAAAAACTGCTTTAACGATTTTCAATATTTTTTCCTAGGTGGACTATTGCTAATAAAATACTATACAAGAAAACTGTCAAAAAAATTAAAAAAAATTGATGATTTTTCGAATATTTTTATTTAATAATTTTAAGTTATTGTTTATTAGGTACCTACATATCATCATTCTTTAGGATTTTATTATTACAAAAAGTATTACATAACATGTAGGTAGGAATCATTTTTATAAAATCAAATTTAATCTTCTGGCCTTCTGCGCTGCAAATATATCTAAAACTTCCTCAGTGTCAATCTCAATTTGTCGATGAATTGACATTAATGCCAATCCTCGTAATCTTTCTTCACCGATAGAATTTATTAAATAAGTTTTTAGACGTTTCATTGTCGAAAATGTTCTTTCCGGTGTACATGTTGAAACCGGTAGTGTCGCCAAAATTTTAAGAAGCTTGTGGATGTTAGGAAACAGATCCTCAAGAGCTGTTATTGCACTCTTTGAACGCTCTGTATCTTTTTGTGTATGGCATTTTGTCGTCCATAGCGTAAATTCAGCTTTTAAAGTGTCCCAATACAAAAAAGATTTATAAAATTTGAAGTTTTCTTCGTTATAATTTTGTTGGTTTTTGCCAAGGATCGATGGAATCAAAATGCACAAAGAGGAAAGTATGGACTTGTGGTTTTCAAATCTCATTTTAAGCTTTTTACTTTTTAAGCATCTAAAAGACGCAAACATTCCACAACACAACAAATACACAAAGTGAACAACTAAATATCGGAAGACTTCGATGAAATAAGATTCTGCGTAGCTGTTTTCCTGGATATCGAAATAGCTTTCTACAAATTCTGGTATCTAAGTCTTCTACACAAGCTAAGAAATCAAATAATACCTGCAGCCAACCTATGATACCTAGCCACTGCAACCAACAAACTACTATCAATGATTTCGATGACAATGAAATGGATTAAAAAATGTAATATAACAATCAACGAAAACGAATCAGTTTTTTTCGGTCTGAAAACAGTAATTTTTCGGTCTGAGAGGTAACCGAAAGGTAATTGCGTTACTGTGTGGCCTGAGTAGAGAATGTATCGAAAATAACAGTCTAGCAGCAAATCGTTGCAGCCGAAGCGTGTGACAGCGCGTTGAATATGCGTCATTTTTCACAATAGTAAAAATAATTGTAACCACTTGATTATAGCCCTAAGCGACAGAGTAGATCAGCTTAAACATGAAAATATTGGTGCAAGACGTTTTGCACACAGCAAAGTCCTTACAAAACGTCTTGGACTCATGTTTTCACGTTCAAAAGGGCATGTTCTATGATCCTGGACTTTGGTCGTGTGTGGCAAGGACTTCGCTGCGTGCAAAACGTCTTGGACCCATATTTTCATATTTAACCCGCCAATGGTGACGCAAATTTGACTTTGATCAATGGTGACGCCGGTCTCACGCACCGGGGTTTTCAGCTGAAGATTTTTCGAAACGTGTTACTAATAGTTCATGTTTTTTTTTTTTTTAATTATGCTCTTTGACAATAAAACAAAGATATTTAATCAATTTAAGCTCTTTTATTTCAATAATTAAATTCATAAATTTTTTTTATTAGAGCATTAAAAATAACAAAGTAATATATTTTTTAAAATTAAAAAAAAAATAAAAGATCACATGTTAATTAAGGAAAATAATGTTTTTTTGTCTTTCGACATTCGGAACTTTTACAAAATAAACAAAAATTGGTATCCTTCCAAACAAAAAATAACAAAAAAATACATCTCCAAAACTAAATTTCTACAGGTAAACAGCTGCTGCAATACGGCACTATGTGTTCAAGACACAAATATTTGTGACATTTCTGGCAAGAGTACTTGGTTTTTCTGTTTTTTTCCAATCACACGCATAGCACCGACCAATTCTTGAAGGACTTGATGTCCCAGGTACATCATCTATATGTAAAATACGCGAATAATAAAAAAATATTTTACTTACATACACGGTGACACACGGTCTCGCGGACCGGATAGTAAACAAAAATACACAACGTGTGCTCACTAAGCAGGTTCGACGTGAACGGATGGTGGGGGACGTGCAATGCGGCAGCTACTCCCAATTGCAACAAAAAACATAGAATAAAGTTATTCGATTTTTTTTAACACACCCGGTATCACAAACCAATAAGTTACCATTGGCGGGTTAAGCAGATCTACTCTGTTGCTTAGGTCTATAATCATGTGGTTACACTTAATATTACTATTGTGGAAAATAACGCACATTCAACGCGCTGGCACACGCTTCGGCTGCCAGATTTTGCTGCCAGACTGTTATTTTCGATACACTCTCTACTCTACACCTGGATAGCGAATTGACATAGAAATACCATATAAAAACGCAGCCAGATTAAAGTCAAACTCCGACAATTCTATTGGGTCATAGGAAAACGATCCAAGTTATTGACAATAAAATTTTACTCTTGATTGGCTTCATCAAACCAATTTGGATTTACTGTACAAGAAATATGAAACTGACTTAAAAGAAAAAGTCAAAAGGACATCAATTTTATTTGAGTGCAATTTACAGGCATATTATTTCTTTTCTTTAATTCTTTGTAAATGATGTCCACATTGGAGATAGACCCTTGCTGTAGAACTATTTGGTTCTAAGATTATACTAAAAAAATCATTTCCCAAAATATTGACATTTCCGAAACTGTATATCCTTTTTTCTTTCCGCAAAAGGGTTTTAATCATATGGATTAGATTAGATTGTAGGGGAGGTGGCATTAGGTATCCAGCTCACTGCGGCCACATGTGGGCATATAGTGATATGATACGTTTTTTTGTGGGAACTATTTGGCATAAAGTTTTTAGCTTGCCTGATTCCTTCGGTTTCCCTCAAGAAATGGAGTTTCTTTTCCTCAAGTCAGGTTTTAACACAACTTTTTATAGTGTTTATAGGTAGCCCGCAGAATGGTATTGGCATCATACAAGAGAATTGTTTTAAAAATGTCGAAAGCTTTTTAAACAAAAATTATATGTTCTTAAATAAGTGGCACGGATGTATGTGTGTTAGTTTCTTTCATTTTTCTATTTTCAATTTTCTAATTTAAATTATCAAAACTGATGTTGTTGCCTTCTCAAAACCTAAAAGTTCTAAAACTCATTTAAGAAAAGATACCACAGTAAACTGAATTAAATTTAATTGAATTGTTTCGCCTTAGCCTACGTTCGTAAATAGCTTTTGTTTTTTGAATTATTTAAGTTTATTTTCATTTAAATATTATCTAAATCTTAAAACGCAGATTAAAAAATAATTTTTATTTATAATGCTGTGCATGTGCTGTGTCTGCGTAATTTGGCAAAGCTCTTTTTTTCGAATTCATTTCCCGATTTTAAATCACTTCATCGCTGAGACCAATCAAATTCTGGCGTTGCTGCATTTGTATGATCCAGGAGTGTATAAAGCTAGCGCACTCTGACATAAAATATCGTAAGGTTTCTATTAAGCGTCCCGGAGCTTGTCAAGGGTCTTTCATTGAGGACTTGACACTTCTTGACACAACTTCTTTTTTAAATGAAATGTAAACTAACTGAGATATCTCAAAAAAAAATATTGGCTTGAATTACTATCAAAACATTTATGAATGGAATTCGACTTTGTTCCTATGTCCACCACGGGAACGTATGCAGCGGTCGATACGATGAACCCAATTTTTGATGAATCGGCCGCACATTTCGACCGATACGGCCGCTATTTCTCGTTCAACATTAGCTCTGAGCTCCTCTAACATCGCCGGCTTGTTGGCATAGACCAATGATTTAATGTAGCCCCATAAAAAAGTCTAGAGGCGTTAAATCACACGATCTCGGCGGCCCATAGACGGGTCCGTTTCTCGAGATAAACACGTTCACCGAACTGAGACTTCAATAACTCGATTGATTGCTTGTGGCACCGTCTTGTTGGAACCACATATCACTGATGTCCCATTCATGCAATTGTTCAAAGAAATAACGTTCCAACATGTCTCTGTAGCGAATACAATTTAGCGTAATGCGACGGTCATTTTCATCGACGAAGAAAAAGGGCCCAATAACCCCACCGGCATGAAAACCGCACCAAGCAGTGACTTTTTGCGGATGAAGTTCTGTTTTATATGAAGCACATGAGGGTTCTCGCCTGTCCAATAACGCATATTTCGCTTATTGACAAAGCCGTTTAACCCAACTCAGAGAACGTACGTCGCTTCATTAGATCAAATGGCTTTAGTTCTTGAGTCAGCTTGATCTTGTAATGGTGTAGGCCAAAATCCTTATGCAAAATTCGCCATAATGTGGTCTGGGAGAATTGACAACGTCTACGGCAGAAATCTTCTCCACACTTGTAGTAAAACGTAGTCTCACTGGCAAGGCAATATTAAGCAGCGAATATTCTGACTCAAATTTGTGCACTACACTATGAATTGCTTGTCTACTGGGAGGAGAGTTACGGCCGAAAATTTGCGGTAACGCTTTTAAAGTTGCGACCACCGACTCGGAATTTCTTTAGTAAATTTTAATTATTTGTAAACTTTGTTCCTTCGTGTACTTCACCATGATGAACATGTTGATTTTACTGAATATTTTGACATTGACAGTTCGCAAATCGGTTTATGGGTTCACACTAAAAGTTTGAGGTTGTCAAGTCGCTAATGAAAGACCCTTTATAAGTTGGTTTCTTGCAACCTTTCACAATGTAAGCGTAGTCGTGTATAGCAAGGTCTTTGTGATTCCAAAAAATTTCTATTACAAATAGCTTTAAAAGTTCCACGTTTGCAGTCTCCGTAGTGGCTGCCAGGTGATGTTCCACACAATTTAGTAATTGAGTAAGCTCCTGTTTCTTTCCGGAAAATTCCTTGATGTAAGATATGCTTGTATCCACTGTGATTGCTGGGGTTGAGTTTGGTGTTCTCTCAACCAGTTGTTGCTGAATTCGCTGCTGCTGCAATTGAACAGCTTTCAGCTTATTTAGGGTAGCGACGACACTGTAGTAGTTGCTCCATGTTTTCATTAATACCGCGATTGGTATTGAACAGTCTTACACGATTTTCTTTAATATCTATTTTGATGTAGCTAAGTGTCAAACACAATGTGCCTTGTATTTTTATTTCACTTGAAATATTTTGTGGTTTCTTACTTGAGGGTAGTCGGGGGGCTGTGGACGGCAAACAACAAACACAAATTATTTTTTTTAGACGAGTTTTGTTTCTTTTTTTTCTTTTCAAGTCCGCCTTTCGACTGCCAAGTCGATACATATTAACTATTATGTTCTAAATTAAAATACTCATTCAGTTTCCAATGGCCTTCAGCACGATTATTTACACATCCATCGAACACAGGCAAAATTTCTTACACAAGTGCAAATAACTGCATTCGGAAAGTAACGGTTCTAAATTTCTTTAGTTAAATGATATTTTGCGTTGTGTCTAAATATTGCGGTCAGTTTTGCTATGTCTATACTAGAGAAAGGTTGTATGAGATGGCAAAAACTATTGAGCTTTCCCTTGAAAAAAGAGCGGCCATTATTGCAGAATTCCAGAGGGGTGTTTCGGTAGTGGAACTCTCTAAAAAAAATATGGTTCCAGCCGGAAAACAACTTATAATATGAAATCTAAGTTTAAAGAATGTGGAAGTGTAAAAATAAAATTGGTAGAGGCAGAAAAAGGGTAACATCAAAAAGAGAAGATGCTCAAATTGTTCGCTCCTGCAAAAGTAACCCACGTGAAAGTGCTGAAACTGTACTCATGGACATTAATAAAGATCGCAAAAATAATATAAGTGAGAGAACATTGCGACGAAGATTAAAAGAAAACGGAATAAATGCCTACGTTATCCAGATAAAGCCGCATATAACACCCAAAAACAAGCAAGTTAGGCTACAATTTGCAAGGCACCACATCAACAAACCGCCAGAGTTTTGGAGAAGCATTCTTTGGACGGATGAAACAGCTTGTTCATTGGACGGTACCTATGGGCGTCAGTTTTACTATTCAAACCCTAAAATGAAGGCCAACCAACCTGTCACTCAACCCATACGACATTCTAAAGGAGGCAAGATAATGATATGGGGTTGCATATCAAATAGCAAAGCGGATCCTCTTGTAAGGTGCTCCGATCACATGAAACAGTCACATTATTTGAACATTTTAAATGATGTTGCACTGGTTGCTGGTTCAAGATATATCGGGAGCGATTTTATCCATAACGTGACAATGCGCCGATATACACAGAATGGAACATTAAAAAGTATTTGGCAGAAGTGGGTCAAGAAGTTTTAAAATGGCACCCGCAAAGTCCTGACCTTAATGTTATTGAAAATCTTTGGTACATAGTAAAATCTAAAATTCCTGAAAACATTGGCAGAACTGCAGATCAAACTTGGAAGGACTTTATAACGGCTTGGAGTACCGATCCAGTAGAGCAAGTTCAAGGCTTAATAGACTCAATGCCCAAACGCCTTGCAGAAGTTATTGCGGCAAAAGGAGGAAACACAACCTATTAAGTAATGTTACTTTAAATAACCGTTAACTTCAAAGTTAAAATTATTTTATTTTTTCTGTTTCAGATGTAGTGAAAACGAAAAAAACTGGGTTTGTGTAAATAATTTTGCCTGTGTTCGAAGATGTGTAAATAATTGTGCCACTTAGTTTTGTATGGTTTTAACAGTTACTTGTTGGAATTTGCTATTTTTTTTTGTTTACTGTTTGAATAAAACTGCAACCATTAAAAATGAGAAAAGTTAATAAACAATTTGTTCTTATTTCAAAAGTTCTCCAGCTTTATAGGTTGGTTAAAGTGCGAGCAATGCAATGTAAATAATTGCCAGTGACTGTATACGAGTATATCTGTCAATCACTTAGGACAAACATCGCTCCATACTCGTTGCTCTACACCTTAGTGGAAATGCGACGAAGAATTACACTACTCAAAACTTTGACTCGAAGGACAAAATGTATGCTCTATCGAATCTTAATCCTGCTAATTCTAATATATTGCCTCGGGTGCTGTACAGTAGGAAGGGTGATCGGTTACTGGACTGGCCAAAATACTTCGCCGGCTATTCGGTACTGTTTGCGAGGAGGACAACTGGAGAAGAAGGTGCAACAGAAAAATCTATAAAATGTATCGAGAAGTGGATGGCCACATCGAGCAAATGGCCAATAATGCCGAGCATCTTCGCACGCCATTGCGAATGACAGAGTGCATGGTTTGGACAACTCGATGCAACATCACAGAGGACAAGAGGCTGCATTGTATCTTCATGTCCAACAATTAACAGTCAAAGACTAGCTTTGAACTGGGTTGCAAAGATTTGAGAAAGTCCTTTCAAATCAAAATGTTTCAAATCAGAAGGTCTGTACATTTGTACATTCAGGCACTTACATTGATGATGAACAGATAATCATAAAACTTGACAGTTGTCAACTGAGTCTGAATCTCTTGACATGAATCAATCATCCATGCATACAAAATAATTTGCCACTTCTTAGACATTCTGAAGTATCTATCTACGCGTTCTTCTCGTCTTTCTTTTTCCAATAAATACAGTTCAATTATACGTGCAATGCAATTTACTATACTCGTACACGAGTAACCAAAATTTGTATATCAACTTGTCATGTAGGTAATTGTATCTGATTGTCAATTGAAATGTATACAGCTGTAATCTAAAAATGCAAGCAGCAGTTGGAAAAAGGTTCAATATCAATTTCTCTAACTCCTCTTCGACATCATCGACAAAGAGGGGATGATGGTCCATAGATAGACACAAATGTAAACACCATCTCCGTTGCTCTCGTCGGGCTGTGTGGCTATGTTTACGGATTTCTTGATTACAATTTCGATTTGAATTTCATTTTCAAATATTTTGTTTCTGCAATGTAAGTGGAAATATACAAAACGTTGACATTCACAGAAAACGTGGAAAATTGTAGTCAATAGTCACCGTTCCGCTTGTTGTCTTCATTGTACAGATACGAAAAGTAACAATGCAATTTCACAAGTTCAGATAGTTTCTTCAAAACGATTCTGCTGATATTGATAACATGCTCTGTGTATGTAAGAGAGGTTACCTTGTTCAAATAAGGATATGTTATGGTGAATAGAATTTGATTACATTTTCAAGTAGGAATGAATATGATAAGAACTTCGGATGAGCCCCAAACTAAAATATTTATATTTGAGGAGCCACTCATGGAGAAAAGTGTTTATTGTTGATATTTTGTTAAAACGATAGTAATCTGCCGAATGCTACAAGGCGAATCTTTCACAACACGCCACTGCGCCCGTTCCTAATGGCATTCTCGATCGAACTGACATTCAACCAAAAGACCACTCACAGTGGCGTGCTGCGTTAAGCAAATGGTTTTTACTCAAACGAGGAAGATCCTTTAATGAGACGGGGTTTCTCTCACTTCTCTTCTCTCTCACTCCAATCGCTATGATTGAACCGTAGAGTTGGGTTATGGTTTTATGAACCAATCTCGAATGCGTTCAACAGCTCGGCCATACTAAAAAAAAGTATCACTGCCACTCAAGTTTTGAAATATCATCCACAGAGGATTTCAATTGGATTTCCAGGCACACCTAGGCTAATACCCTTATCATCCACAGAGGACTTCAAATGTATTTTCCAGGCACACACAGGCCAATACTCTTATCATCCACAGAGATTTTTCAGGCACACTTAGGCCAATACCCTTATGATCCACAGAGGACTTCAAATGTATTTTTGAGGCACACTTAGGCCAATACCCTTATCATCCACAGAGGATTTCAAATGTATCTTTCAGGCACACTTAGGCTAATACCCTTATCATCCACAGAGGGCTTCAAATGTATTTTCCAACCACACATAGGCCAATAGCCTTATCAAACACAGAGCACTTCAAATGTATTTTCAGGCACACTAAGGCCAATACCTTTATCATCCACAGAGGACTTCAAATGTATTTTCCAGGCACACATAGGCCAATACCCTTATCATCCACAAAGGACTTCAAATGTATTTTCCAGGCACAGATAGGCCAATAGCCTTATCAGCCACAGAGGACTTCAAATGCATTTTTCAGGCACACTTAGGCCAATACCTTTATCATCCACAGAGGACTTCAAATGTATTTTCCAGGCACACATAGGCCAGACACTATGTAGCGCATGGTGATTTCATCTACCATTCGTGCTCGAGTGCACAGCCCTACCACGTCGTAGAAGTCATTTTCTACACTTTCATCACTCTGTTTGGTTCTGCTCATTATTTGCAGAAGGAGAGTGGAATCGTCGGCTATCGTGGGGAAAGCCTTTACAAAACCATTTTTAAATTGTGCCCAAGTTGCAATCTGCGATTTCTGGTTCTGGAACCAACTTTTTGCTGCCTCCTCCAGCCGTAACGACCCATAGAAGATGGTAGTCACATCATCCCAACTAAACATATTTTTGAAGGAATCCATAGCACTTACCCATACCTCCGCACTCAACCCTTTCTAATCTATCGGATTGTATGCCGGAATTATTTTTTTCGCACTCGGATGCACCGAACCGAAACACGAGAGCATCTACCGTCCGCGGCGACGACGTGTCGGCACTTCCACTACCATTTCCAAGGTCGACCGAGTCTGCACTCGTGTGACAGTCGTTTCTCCTTCTCTTCGACATTGTTTTTGTTTCCTTTCCCGATCGCACAGACACCACAAATTTAAACCGACCGCACACATACACCGAAGAGTGATTCTTTTCCCTCTTTCCCTTTTTTTTCCTTCTGTGTACCCACAACTTTGTTGTTATTTTTCCTGTTTGGACAGGACAACCCCATGCAACACAATACACAAAACAAATCGCGACGCACTGTTGTTTTTTTTTTGCTTTTTTTTTTTTTTTTTTTTCTTTTTTTTTGACAGGACACCACTACACAACACAATACACAAAACAAATCGCGACGCACTGTTTTTTCTGATCTTCCTTTTATTAATTATTATTTTATGAGGGGTGTAAAGATCCCACTTCTGAGAATGTAAAAATGATAATAGTTTGCAGAATGTTGAAACGATAATAATTTGCCGAATGCTATATGGCGAATCTTTCAGAACACGACACTCTGCCCGTTCCTAATGGCATTCTCGATCGAACTGACATTCAACCAAAAGACCACTCACAGTGGCGTGCTGCGTTAAGCAAATCGTTTTTACTCAAACGAGGAAGATCACGGGGTTTCTCTCACTTGTCTTCTCTCTCACTGCAATCACTATGATTGAACCGTAGAGTTGAGTTATGGTTTTATGAACCAATCTCGAATGCGTTCAACAATAATTTGAAAAACGATTAAAAGTTGTTGATATGTAATTTCTCTGCGAGAAACCTTTGTCAAATCATCAGCTAGACTCGATCCGCAACTCATTATGAAACTAGGACTTTAATTGGAGGCTGAAATAGTTTTGGGTACTACTCTCTGACAAATCCATCCTCTTTCTTCATCTTCTTTAACGACGAGGTAGGTATCATGCCGCTACAGGTCCGCCTATGCTGTTAGTCGGTTTGACCCCAAAATGTATTAGCGGGCCTCCCGTGTGCGTGCAAGGCCAATCAAAAATGCTGGTTTTGTTGCATAGGTATGATCCAGGAGTTTTGCTGGTCTTTTGCAATTTTATGGGAACTTATTATCACAGTTGGGTGCAGTGGCGCAAGGTTAGTGTGGTTGACTACCAATCGAAAGGTCTCCGGTGTAAGTACCGCCGGGGCCAAGGAATACCTAAAAGTTTTTTTTTAACCGCCCACCTCTTGGGAACGTCTGACAAACATCCAAGAGTATCAATTGTAATGCGAAGCTACCCAAATTTTGCCGCTCGGATTAAGCTTAAAATTGTAGGTCCCTCCCAATTCGCACAAGCAAATCGTTAGAGAAGCTAGGTCTCACTTGAGTGAGACATAAGTCCCAAAAATAAAAGTTGGGACTTATGTCCCTGCGCCGGTCTTATGCGCTGTGTGGGGGTCGTTTATGCTACATATATATTTTTTATGGGAATGTTGACTGATATAGGATCTCTCCTTTGAAGTACAGACTGACACATATACCATTTTCTCTAAGATAGGTTGTATGACGTAAGGGCTTTCTCATATCTGTGAACTTTATAACAGCCGTCGTTTTTGCAGTTTATTAAGGACATATTTTGGTAACAGAAGATGGCTTCATTTTCCCGCCATCCATTCATCCAATGCATAAACGATGATTGATGTCGTCATCACGAATTGCTCCGCATATATACCAGATTTTTGAGCTGTTCACACTTTGGAATATGAAATATGGAATCAATTTTCCATTCATATAAATGTCCGTATAGGTCGAAGTGGATCAGAGAACGGTCAGTATATTTTTTCTGGCTTTTTCGGACTAATATCGTTTTTTTCCGAATCATTTACCCAAAGATCGAGACGTTTGATATTCGCTTGCTATTACCCAATCGTCAGGAAATAATAAATGATGCACTGTCGAGTTCGTCACTTTTCTTTCAAACAGAAAATCAAGGACTCTTTAAAATATCAAGGGACCTAGAAAGCTTCCCGGAGAATGCAAATAAATATTTTTCGTCCACAGACAGAGCCGCCAACTATTACATAATTTTGCCTTTTTGGGCATGATTTTGAAGCCTTGGGCATCTTAATCTGAAAATATGCTAAAATGGGAACAATTTTACAGCAATTTTGTTTACGTTTATTTCATGTCAAACATTCGTAATTCAAACCTACATACATACATAATTCATACATACAAAAAGGGATACTTCGAAAATGTTTCCACAGTTAGAAAAGTTTGTAACTAGCATGTTATGTCTCCCACATTGATCACCTACGGTTGAGCGAATTTTTTCAGCAATAAATCAAAACAAGACAAAAGTAAGTAATTCGTTAAATGTTGATACCTTAAGGCTTTTTAGAAATGAAGACTTCCACGAAAGTGTTTAATGAAAGCCATTTAAATTTTTTTAACCACACAATGTAGGACTTTAAAGACTATGATGAAGATCAAAATTCTAAAGGGACTTTCATTAAGGACTTGACAAGTTCTTTTTTAAATAAAATGCAAACTACTTAAGATATCTAAAAAAAATGATTGGCTTGAATACCTATCAAAACATTTATGAATGTAATTCGACTTCATTCATATTTCCACCACGGGAACGTATGCAGCGGTCGATACGTTGAACCCAATTTTCGATGACTCGGCCGCACATTTCGACCGATACGGCCCCTATTTCTGGTTCAGTATTAGCTCTGAGCTCCTCTATCGTTGCCGGCTTATTGGCATAGACCAATATAGCCCCATAAAAAGAAGTCTAGAGGCGTTAAATCACCCGATTTCTCGAGATAACACGTTCACCGAACTGAGACTTCAATAACTCGATTGTGGCACCAGCTGTGTGGCTTGTGACACCCTCTTGTTGGAACCTTATATCACTGATGTCCAGTTCATGCGATTTCTCAAAGAAATAACGTTCCAACGTGCCTCTGTGGCGAATACCATTTACCGTAACGTGACGGTCATTTTCATCAACGAAGAAAAACGGCCCAATGACGCCACAGGCGTGAAAACCGCACCAAGAAGTGAATTTTTTCGGATGAAGTGCTGTTTCATCAAGCACATGAGGGTTCTCACCACTCCAATAACGCATATTTTGCTTATTCACTAAGCCGTTTAACCAATTGCGCCTCATCGCTGAAGATGATTTTACGATGAAATTCCTCATTTTCTCCCATCATGTCCAGAGCCCAATTTGAGAACGTACGTAGCTTCATTAGAGCAATTAGCTTTAGTTCTTGAGTCAGCTTGATCTTGTAAGGGTGCAGGCCAAGATCCTTACGCGATATTTGCTATAATGTGGTCTGTGAGAGCCCCAATTCTTGAGAACGCCGTGAAATTGACTGATTTGGCTGTTTGCGACGGTCCCCTCTTACTTACTTACTTACTTAGGTGGCGCTACAGTCCGGGTGGACCTGGGCCTCAACCAATACGCCTCTCCAGTTGGCACGATCTGTGGCTAACTGCCTCCAGTTGCGAACTCCCAGTTGGTTGAAGTCCCCTTCCACTTTCGCGCGCCACCTAAGGCGAGGTCTTCCCTACTGCGTTGTCCCTCCGGGTTGGAATCGAAGACTCTTCAGGCCGGAGTGTTGGTGTCCATTCGCTCTACATGTCCTAGCCATCTTAGTCGACTGATTCACACTTTTTTGACCAGGTCGATGTCGCTGTACACCTCGTAGAGTTCGGTGTTAAATCTCCTCTTCCAAAGCCCGTCAACGCAAACGGGATCGAAAATCATTCGAAGAATTTTGCGTTCGAAACGACCAAGGAGATCTTCATCCGCTTTTGCTAATGTCCACGCTTCTGCGCCGTAGAGTAGGACTGGGATGATGAGGGTCTTATACAAAGTCTCCTTAGTGTTTTTTGACAAGGCCTTTCTAGTCAAATGCCTTCTTAGGCCAAAGAAACAGCGGTTGGCAAGTGTAATTCTTCGTTTGATTTCTGATGTAATGTCGTTTTCAGAATTTATAGCGGAGCCAAGGTAGACAAAGTCCCTAACTACCTCAAAGTTGTAGCTGTCTATCGTGACGTTCTGTCCGATTCGTCGATGTTGTGTGTCCCTTCTTGTTGACAGCATATACTTGGGTTTTGCCCTCATTCACCACTAAACCCATTTTTGCCGCTTCTGTGCTAATACTTGCAAACGCACCAGTGACAGCTCGCTGTGTTCTGCCAATTATGTCAATGTCGTCAGTATACGCAAGTAGTTGCACAGACTTTTGAAAAATTGTGCACAATTTTCTCAAGTATGATGTTAAAGAAGTCACATGACAGTGATCACCTTGTCTAAATCCTTTTTTGACATCAAAGGTCTCGGTGAGATTGTTTCCGACCTTTATGGATCAGCGGGCGTTCTCCATCGTCATTCTACACAATCTGACAAGTTTGGCAGGGATGCCAAAACTAGACATGGCTCTGTATAGCTCGTCTCTATAGATGCTGTCATATGCGGCCTTAAAATCGATAAAAAGATGATGGGTATCGATTTGGACTTCTTGGCTTTTCTCCAGGATCTGCCGTAGTGTGAATATTTGATCGGTCGTGGACTTACCGGGCCTAAAACCGCACTGGTAGGGACCAATCAGGTCGCTGACGAATGGTTTCAGGCGTTCACACAGTACAGCAGACATGATCTTATAGGCAGTATTCATGAGACTGATGCCTCTATAGTTGGCGCAGTTTAGAGGGTCTCCTTTCTTGTGGATCGGGCAAACGATGCTGAGGTTCAATTCATCAGGCATACTTTCTACTGATCATATCTTGGCAACGAGTTGGTGTATGCACTCCACCAGGTCATCTCCCGCTGCTTTAAAAAGCTCGGCATTCAAGCCGTCTGGTCCAGCAGCTTTGTTGGATTTTAGTTTGGATATCGCTATCCTCACTTCGTTTTGGTCAGGTGGACGGAAGTCTTGGCTTTCATCGTCCAGCCTGAATGCTTCGTTCTGCCTGACAGCGTAATTTGTGTCGTCTTCGCCGTTTAACAGTCTGCAGAAATAGTTTTTCCATATCCTCAGCAGAGACTGTGACTCTACTACAAGATTTCCTTCCTCGTCTCTACAGGTCTCTGTTCGGGTCTTGTTTCCTTTACACGTCCTTTTTACCTTTTGGTAAAACTTCCGAACATTTTCTCTGGAGAAGCACCTCTCTATTTCCTCGATCGCGCGCTACTCATGCTCTTTCTTTTTTCTCCGGAGAAGCCGATGTTCTTCCCTTCTCTTTTGCTCGTAGAGCTCACGAGCTGTTCTCGTCCTTCTATGCAGTGCCGCTTCGTAGGCGCTTTGTTTTGCTACATGCGCTTGCCGGCACTCATCGTCAAACCAGGGGTTTCGTGGTGGTGGCCTGGTAAAACCGAGGACATCAGTTGCGGCGCTTCTGATGGCGTCTTGGCATCGATGCCACTGGTCTTCGGCACTTGATGCTGGCACCATAGACTTCTCGAGAGGTTGAGGGACACGCGATCGGCAAAGGTTCACTCTACGGCAGCAATATTCTACACCACACTTCGAGCAAAACGTAGTCTCACTGTCACGGCAACATCAAGCACCGAATATTTTGACTAAAATTTGTTCACTAGACTATGAATTATTGCTTGTCTACTGGGACGAGAATTTTGGCCGAAAATTGGAGTTAAAGCTCTTAAAGTTGCGACCACCGACTCGGAATTTCGGTAGTAAATTTTAATAATTTGTAAACGTTGTTCCTTCGTGTACTTAACCATAATGAAAATGTTGATCTTATTAAATATTTTGACATTGACAGTTTGGCAATCGGTTTAAGTGTGAACGCACCCACTGAAAGTTTAAAGTTGTCAAGTCGGTAATGAAAGACCCTTTATATAATTTTAACTTTTGTTGTTTAGGTTTTGTTAAATGATTTTTTTTCTGTGATTTTGTTTATTTTGTTTTAGCTTACAATTTATTTGCTACTATTTTATGTTATTTTCACTTAAAATTAGATGAAAGGCAAAAAATGAATAATTTTGTTTTCTGTGATTTGATGTTGTTTATGATTAAAGTTTTTCTATTTATTTAAATACTAATCAATACCAAAAATGAATTCCTATTCCATTTTTATTTCTATTTTGAATTTTTCAAAAAATGGGCATAATTCAATTGGGGAGGGCATAATTTTGTGAAAAATTGGGCATAGTTTTTCTGACATCAGTTGTCAGCTCTGGCCTCAGCATCGGTTGCTGCCATACCTTTTGTGCCAGAACGCAAAACTGCAGAATTTAACTCTGTTGTCGCCTGGGTTTTGGTCTCTACATGCAGTGACACTTGCAGTGACGCATAAGGGACTTCCGCACATGTATTTTGGGCATAATTCAAAATCCACTGCTTGCAATTGCAGTCGTCAATCTCTGACGTACGTGGCGTAGAAAAACCAATCGCTACATGGAAACTCATGTTTGAGCTGAACCAGAAGTAACACGCGGTATAGATAGCGAGCCAAGACGCAAACAATTATAAAAATACAAAATTATAAACACAGATCCCTTCAATTATTTTGCTGGATACGTTTTTTGCATTGAGACCAGCTGGCCATAAATGCGATTCAAACGTACCTCAACGCAGTTTCAAATGAAGTTACTAATTTGTTTTAAATTTTATAATACGTAATGCGCTGAATGCAGTTATATTCTGTGTGTGTGAAGATTTCAGATAATTACAAGACAATCCAACTTGCGATTTCGTAACTACATAATTCCATAATCAGTGCAATGCATATGGGGGGCATGCTGTTCCCCTGCAACCCCCCTGCTAGGGGTCACTGTTTGATTTGGAGTAGGTGCAAGGGCAAATTGTTGAAAACAGGACTAATGAAAAGTGAAATAACGGCAAATAGGCCTTATTGCGTAAGGCCTTATTTCACTTCACCGATATAAATTCCTAAAAATAAATTGTTTTATTTTGTTATAAAGGAAATTATACAAAAACCTCGTAAATAACTCCATTTCACATTTGCTCTTCAGTTAATATAGACTTATTCTCAAAGTATAGATGGGAAAAAATTTCACTAAATTTATGGTGGAGTAATTGCTCACCTTCAGTGGGCAATAACTTCAGAGAAAAAAAGTGATTTTATTTCCCACTCGAGGTGAAGTTATTGCCCCTGCACCGCATTTGTATGATCCAGGAGTTTTAACACCTACCTCTCTTTAGCAATTATTTATATGTACATTGATTGATATTGCCTTTTTGACGGGGTTTGTAGGATCCTCCCTTTTAACATGGCAGTACCGGCTTAGTGAGTCGCGCTCTATTTTCTCTGAGATAGGTTCTTGGACGTCTGGGCTTCCTCGGATCTTGCAACTTCTTATTCGCTTTGTTACTGCTGCTGTCCGGTTCTTCCCTGTTCTGTCCTGTAGTATAGCATCTTGTAACATCCATGAAACGCACTTAATTTCTTTTTGAATACACAATATGTCAACTCGCCTTCCTTCAATCATCTCTTGTTAGTGGGACCCATTATAAAGGGTGCGCCATCTATTACTTTTTTTTTTACATATGGGTTTATGTATTACCATGTGAGTCAAAAGTCATGGAGCCGGCAGACCATCAACAGCGGCGCGTTTTTGTTGATTGGATCTTGAAAGAGAAGACGGATTTTCGGCCAAAGTGCTTTTTTCTGATGAGGCTTATTTTCACCTTAATGGGTACGTAAATTAGCAAAATTGCAGATTCTGGGGGGCTGAAAATCCACACGAATATCATGAACAACCTCACCATCCAGAAAAAGTGACGGGCTTGCGGGCTGGTGGAATCGTTGGACCATTCTTTTTTGAAGATGCAGAAGAAAAGGCCATTACCGACAAAAGGTAACGTTATCGCAGCATGATAACAGACTTTTTGTGGCCACGATTGGATGGTGTTGATGCAAACGACCTTTGGTTTCAACAAGACGGAGCAAGGGCTCACACATCTCGTCAAACAATCGCCTTATTGCACGAGAAATTTCAAGACCGCATAATTTCAAGGAATTCCGATGTGAATTGGCCCCAGAGATCGTGCGATTTAACACCTCTTGACTATTTTCTATTCAGACTGAAATTGTGGCTATAGACCCGATGATTTTGGAAAAGGTCATTGAAAATTTTGGTGGTCGGATGTTGGATTGTAAACGAAGCCACGGTGGTCACATGACCGATGTTATTTTTCACACATAAATGGCATAAACCAACCTTCATTTATTAATAAAAAAAATTGATTTTATCTCATAAAAAGCGTGTTGTTTTTTCAAATGGAAAAAAGGAGCAAATGGCGCACCCTGTACATCTAACTTTCCAAATCGCTCAAGGTTATATTCTAATTTGCAATCCCTCGGAAACAGAATAACTCTGACCCCTGACTTTCTGTTCGTCCCTGGCTAAGTACAATGATAAGTTGGTTGGTTCATTTCTATTATGCTTGAGTCGCACAAGCGTGGGGTATCTTTAGGTTACTATTCCATCCCTACATGTGAATGATAAATCCTTTTTATACCCTATTCTAAGGGTATATTAATTTTGACGCATAGTTTGTAACATACCTTAATATTGCCCGTAGACCCCTAAAAGTTACTATATTTATGATCAGCATCGATAGTAATGTCGATCTAGCCATGTCCGTCCGTTCGTCCGTCCGTCTGTCGGCAAAAATTTGGGGTTTAAACTGGACCTAGAGAGCTGAAATTGTAACCATATACTCTTTAGGGTCCCGAAATAATCAAGTTTACGAATTTTTGAAATCCGCCCACAGACACGCCCACAAACTCAAAAAAAACAAAATTTTGGAAAAAATCGAATTTTGAGCTAGAAAGCTGAAATTTTTTATATATGATCTATGACTCATAAAACTGCTCGGGATAAACATTTTTCAAAATCCGCCCACTGACACGCCCACAAATAAATAAAACAATTTTTTTGAAAATCCAAAGTTTGAGCTAGGGAGCTGAAATTTATAATATATACTCTCTAGGGGCCCTTTATGCTCATGTCTTAATTTTTTTTAAATCCGCCTACTGACACGCCCACAATTAAATAAAACAATTTTATGGAAACACCCAAGTTTGAGCTAGGGAGCGTTTTTTTTTGATAAAATCCTTTAAATGTTGTATAACAAAATATGTAGAGCGTTCTTAACAATTCAACCATACTTAGACTTTTTTCACGTCCACTTATGAGGGATAGGAATAAGAATAGGGTATCCAACAGTTCGCCCAAGCGGACTGTAGCCCGTCCCTATGTTTGTAAATGCAAACGGTCTAAAAAGCAACTAATCTGCTCCTACTCTGCCTGCATTACTGCATCATCAACTGAGCTCGTCTGATTTCCGCTTTCTTACTTATGGTGCCCACTGCAAACTTGTTCCGATTATACGTCTAACTAGGTATTGAGGGAATTTCCAACATAAAAGATATCGAATTTGACCACGCAAAGAAAAATGATGACTTAGCCACATGGCAGTTGCCAAACTCTCCATCTTGCGGTCATGAAGTAAGCACCTACCAATTAGAGTCTGTGTACATCGAATCGTTGAGTATATCTGCAATAGCAGCTCTATCTGTACTTTTATTTTTATTTTCCCATCAATTTGCCACAATAACAGGGTGACTTGATGTTCATTAAAAAGCTAGGGTACGCAGACCGCTCACATTGGAATTTGTGCTACTACAGCGGTGCTACTACAGTTCACGACTTCTTCTCTGTCAGTTTCCAATTTAAAGTCAATAAAATCGCGTTGAATATGAATTGCCAGTTAGTATACACATGAGAAGGAAACTTGCATCGGAATAGCATTCGTTGCACATGGTGGAACTCAGTCCATTTCATGCTCAGTTAAATCTGTGATCATGACTCCAGTGACATACAATAATGTACATATACGCGTAGATTTGAGTTATGCCGTTGTTGTCGAATGCCGGATAATATTGTTGTCTCCACACAAACGGGTAGGATGGGTGTTTTGTATTTCAGCGTTTTTGTTTTCAAGTGGGCGGCAGTTTTGGTTTGTCAAGACAAAAATGGACAAGCGAACTTGTGTCTGTTTCTAATCAATTTTGTTTGTTGAATGAGGGATTATTCGTTGAGTAATCACGTTACGTGCAACCAAAACAAAAATAATAACATGAGTTCTAAAAACGATGAATGAAAGACACTTTCAATTGCTCAAGGTGAAATATTATGAGAAATGATTAGAGTTTGATAATGTTTGTTCGATCGGCTAATTGTGGTTGTGTGCTCAGTTGCCAGAGAACCAAGCTACTGTCGTGGATTTAGCAGTAGTTTGACGTTGAGTATAATACAATGATGTGCACCAAAATCAGCAAGGCTGATGGCTTTGTTGCATCATTTCAAATGTTTGCCCCTTATCCATATTTTAAAATACTGTGCAACAGTAACGTAAGGCTTCAAAATTAGTGACGGGCGCATTCGAATGATATAATCGATTATAATCGATTCAGACAATATTTCGAGATATCTCGATTCTTCATTCACATCATTCGAATGATTTCTCACATCTACTTACTCTATGCGAAATGAGTACTCCATACTCTAGTGCCGATTCGAGACCGAGAAGAGAATATTGAACGAAAGAACACAAAAGAACACAAAATCGAGAACTCGAGAAGTTGGTTATTTGTGTTTCTCGTGTGTGTATTCACGACTTTGGGTCTATTTTTATACCCTATTCTAAGGGTATATTAATTTTGATGCATAGTTTGTAACATACCTTAATATTGCCCGAGACCGCTAAAAGTTACTATACCTATTTAATGATCAGCATCGATAGTAATGTCGATCTAGCATGTCCGTCCGTCCGTCCGTCTGTCGGAAAAAATTAGGCCTTTAAACTGGACCTAGAGAGCTGAAATTTTAGCCATATACTTTCTAGGGTCCCGAAATAATCAAGTTTACGAATTTTAGAAATCCGCCCACAAACTCAAAAAAAAAAAAAAAAAAAAATTTCGAAAAAATCGAATTTTTAGCTAGAAAGCTGAAATTTTTTATATATGATATATGACTCCTAAAACTGCTCGGGAGACAAAATTTTCAAAATCCGCCGACACGCCCACAATTAAATAAAAGAATTTTATTGAAAACCCAAATTTGAGGGGGAGGTGAAATTTATAATATATAGTCTCTAGTGGACTCTTTATGCTCATGTGTAAATATTTTCAAAATCCGCCTACTGACACGCCCACAATTTGACAAAAAACTTTTTTGAAAATCCAAAGTTTAAGCTAGGGAGCTGAAATTTAAAATATATACTCTCTAGGGGCCCTTTATGCTTATGTGTTATTTTTTTTTAAATCCGCCTGCTGACACGCCCACAATTAAATAAAATAATTTTATTGAAAAACCAAAGTTTGAGCTAGGGAGCGTTTTTTTTACAAAAGCTTCGTTTTTTTTGATAAAATCCTGTAAATGTTATATAATGATGTGAAAGCATGTATAAATCACAGTAATATCCTGATCTACGCTGATGATATGAAAATATTTAAATCTATCACTAGTCAGCAAGATAGAATTTTTCTTCACTCTGACATTAATAGCTTCGCCAATTGGTGTGATAAAAACGGTTTATCCGTGAACCCTACTAAATGTCAACATATGACATTCTCTAGAAAGAATATACCTTCCACCTTTCAATATTCTTTGTCTCAACATATTCTTTGTAATGTTGATAATTTTAAGGATCTTGGGGTTTATTTCGATCCCAAACTGGTTTTTGCCAAGCATATCAATTTTATTGTTAATAAATCTAATTCTATGCTGGGCTTCGTAAAAACGTGGGCGAAAGAATTTAATGACCCATACGTTACTATGTCATTGTACAATTGTTTTGTCCGTCCGATTCTAGAGCATGCTTCACAAGTTTGGACGCCGTTCTACAACATTCATTCAAATCGAATAGAGGCCATTCAACGTAAATTTATTCGATTTGCACTTAGAGGACTTCCATGGGATGATCCTTTTAACCTTCCTCCTTACAGTCAGCGTATTAAGCTTCTTCAAATGTTACCCCTTTCTCAACGAAGGCTTAATAGCGATATAATTTTTTTACAGCAGCTTATATTCGGTCAAATAGATGCACCTGACTTGCTGTCATCTATTGGCTCTAATTTTCGTGGTGGTGCCCATAATTTACGTAGTGTTGATTTATTGTTAAGCCCCCATCATAGAACGAATTATGTGAGGCATGAGCCTATTAGTCGCATGAGTAGAATATATAATATAAATGATCATGTGATTGACTTGCATGTTAGTAAAATTAAGCTGAAAAATATTTTGCGTGATAATACCTTAATGTCTTAATTTATTTGCATGATTTGTGTTTGTGTTAGTATTTTATAGGTACATAATTATTGTATTTTTAATTGTTTTATCCTTACTAACACCTGCACTAAATGATGAGCCTGTGGGAGCACTTTTAGTGCCGGCAAATTTCTGCTCGTGATAGTTGCTTGCTTTAAGCACTCCACGACACAGAACTGAAAGTGTAATAACAAAATATGTAGAGCTTTCTTAACAATTCAACCATACTTAGACTTTTGTCACGCCCACTTATGAGCGATAGGAATAAGAATCGGGTATCCAACAGTTCGCCCAAGCGGACTGTAGCCCGTCCCTATGTTTTTATATTCATTTGCGTAATCGATGCACCGTTGAGGGTTGAAGTTGAATATTGAATTGTAAACGAAAAGCGAGAAGCGCGAGAACCGTTATGTTATAATTTTTTTTGTGTTGGGATTTTGTTCATTAATTTTTTTAATTGTTCTGTTCTGTACTGAAGAAGAAGAAGGTACGATACCAGTAAATTATGAAGAATTAGGTACGATACGAGTAATTTATGAAAGTTTGGTTTTTTTTAGAAAGTAATAAAGGTAGGTAAATTAAATTATAATCAGTAGTTTACTGTGATTTATATTAGATATTTTGTGTAATCGGCAGTGATTTAAAATGAAACCTGGTTGAAAAAATTGTTTCGAAGATCATTCGAATGATCATTCGATCCTTTAAATCATTCGAATCTCGATTCTTTAAATCATTCGATTATGCCAATCACTACTCAAAATATTTAAATACGCGAATTCACCCCCCTTTCTAATAAAAGTCAGAGAATAGATTGTCCGCCCATTTAAAAAAAAAACACAATAGGTTGTCCCACAAAAAACCGCAAATGATCGTTATTATTCCCAAATACACTCCTTGACCGAAACATGGCTTTATGCCAGCATTTAAGACAATTTACTTTCAGCAATATTTTTTTAATTTTGACGGGAGCAAAACTCCCATTTATTCGGCTTAATGACTTAAACCTAAGAACTTAAATCTATGGTTAAAAATTAGAGCTTCTAACTAAGTAGTAAATCTAAGGATGCTTAAGGAGATCGATTTTTAGGGAGGGAGTGCTGCGGTTGAAATCAAAAACATTAAGGTTTGAGTTAACCTTCCGTAGCATATGTGAGATGGGTTCGTTGGAGCCATACGAGGTACGGTGGGTTGGAAGATAGAAAAGTCGTGGGCAACGTAGACTACGAGGATTAGTGTAAAGGAGATAGAGTTGTAAAGAGACGCGCAATCGACGGAGCCTGAAAGGAGTCGGTGAATGAAGGGAATGTCTGCTGCGTCCCTGCGTTCCTCGAGTGTATTTAGGTTAATGAGTTTAAGACGGTCGCGATAAGAAGGTAAGATGAGAGGATCGTTCCAAGAGAGAACACGAAGAGCAAATCGATGAAAACGACGGTGAATGCTTTCGATTCTGGATAAATGAACTCGTTGAAAGAGACACCACGCATGGCTAGCGTACTCTAGGAGGGGCCGAAGAAAAGTGAAGGGATCTGGTCACGTATGGGCTATGAGTCGCAGAATTCTTTTGACCATCCTTTAACGAAGCCAAGTGATGAGTTTGCTTTAGTAATTATCTCATCAATATGCGAACGGAAGCTTAGTTCTCTGTCGTATAATATGCTAAGGTCGCAAATTGATTGAATGCGAGATATAGGTTGATCGACTTGTTGCTCTTGCGTGAGAAGGTTATAAACTGACATTTGGATACATTAACTTCTAGGCAGTTCTTAAGGCACCAGTTGGAAAAACTATTAAGATCTATTTGAAGGAGGCTGGAGTCATGTTGTGAAGAAATGGTTTGGGTATATGTGAAAGTTTGGCTATGTTTCGGTAGTTTGTCACCTCGCTCTTTAATCGCTTTTTGTGTATTGGTGTTATGAAGGAGGATTTCCATACCTGAGGAAATTCTCCTTGAGAAAGCGATAGCCGAAAGAGATATGAGAGGGGGAGAGAAAGATTTGAGGAACACTTTTTAAGAAATATGGCTGGAAGACCAGCTGGGCCGGGTGAGTATTCATCATTAAGTTTTAGCAACTTTTTGTTTATTACTGTATGATCAAAACCTTGATATAAAGAAGGACCAATGGATAAGTTTTGAAAATATTCAAAGTAGGTGGGATCCGGTACGAAGGAGATGTTGGCGAAAGAATTCTTAAAGAATGAAGCAAAAAAGTTGGCAATGATAAGCGGGTCAGTAGATGATATATTTTCATATGAAAGGGATGGGGGGAAACCGTCAGATTTTTTTTTATAGGTAACGAATTGGAAGTATCAATTGTCAAGCAAAAGAGAAAAAATAAATCATTTTTAATCCCAAGCAATTAAGTCGGTTTTCTTGATTTTTTCCGGCCATTATATTTGTTAAAATTTATTTAACGGCTTTTATACTACATACTTTGCGAAGAACAGGACTTTTACTTACAATGATTTCTTCAGTAAAACGGTTTTTTTTTTCTTTAATAGTATGCGTGTCAGTGAGAGGATTTTAAAAATATTTAACAATGAGCATTAAGGGCTCAAAAAGTACCTATATATTATAAATTTTGGCTTCCTAGCTCAAACTTTGACTTTTCGATAAAATCGTTTTATTTAATTGTGACGTTTCAGTGACGAATTTCAAAATCTCAGCTTAATATTAGATTTTTTTCAATAAATTTGTTTTTTCTTTTTGGAGATTGTGTGCGTGTCATTGGGCGAATTTCAAAAATGCTTCAACTTGATTATTTTGGGCCTCTAGACAGTATATGGTTAAAATTTCAGCTTTCTAGCTCCAGGTTAAAGGCCTAATTTTTGCCGACGGACTATCGATGCTGATCACGAATATGGTGACATTTTATGGATCTACTGGCAATGCTAAAGTATGTAACAAACTATGAGTCAAAATTAATATACCCTTAGCATTGGGTTTAAAAATGACCACAAATTTTTTTTGGGAATTTGTCAAATCAAAGAAAAAAAAACCGATTCATCAAAATTTACTTACATCAGTTCTACGATAGTGCGGATTCGCGAGATCCAATATGCTTGCTGATCATTTTAGTAAGTCGTTTAGGGAAACCCCGCTTCACATAGATCATCAATATGTTAGATAGGTATAGGTACTCGTATCTAATCAGTTGTTCCAAGACAGTTCAGCAAGACAGAATTCTTCTTCAAACCAACATTATTAGCTTCGCCACGTGGTGTGTTAAGATCGGTTTATCCCTGAACCCTACTAAATGTGAACATATGACAATTTCTAGGAAGAATATCCCTCCCATCTTTCAATATTCATTGGATCTGGGAGTTTATTTCGATCCCTAACTGGATTTTATAAAGCATCTCAGTATCACTGTTAATAAATATAATTTAAAGCTGGGCTTCGTAAAAAGTTGATCTAAATAATTTATTGGCCCATACTTTTCTATGGCATTGTACCATTATTGTTTTCTGGTCCGAATCAAGAGTATTCCCAAGTTTGGACACCGTTCAAAAATAGTTATTTAAATCGAATAGAGGTCATTCAAAGTAAATTTATTCGATTTGCCGTTAGAGGACTTCCATGGCATGATCCATCTAACCTTCGATCTTACAGTAAACGCATTAAGCTTCTTCTAATGATACACCTTTCTCAACGATGGCTAAATAGCGAGATAATTTTTTTACAGCAGCTTATATCCGGTCGTATATATCCACCTGATTTGTTGTCTTCTATTGCCTTTAATTTCCGTGGTGGTGCCCATAACTTATGTGGTGTTGATTTATTGTTTACCCCTCATCATACGAGTAGCATAAATTATGGGAGGCATAAGCCTATTAGTCACATGAGTAGAATATATAATAAATGATCTAAATCATGTTATTAAAATGAAGCTTAAAAATATTTCCCGTAATAATGAATTTAGTGTCTTATAATAAAGGGTCCGCCAAATAACTTTTTTTTTGAAAATGCTATAAAAAAAACTACTGAATATTTTCTCAATTTTTTTTTTTTTATTTAAAAGTACAATCCTTCTGGTTAATAATGGAAAATAATTTCATTCAAATGGCTGCCTCGGCTGGCCATGCAGTAGCCTACACGATCGGTCCAATTTTTAAGCACATTATTTTTTATGCAAAATTCGTCTCAATGATGTCAATTGTGAATTGATGTTGATGGCGCTTCACGCACACTTTCTGCCACAGCAGCAATATTTTGGCGTGTACGCACTGTTTTTGGCTTTTCACGCTTTGATTTATCGATGATGATGCCAGTTTCTTTCACTTTTTTCACAATATAACAAACCTACGGAGCTGACGGTGCTTCTCTTCTTCCAAAATCCGTACGAAATTTTCGCACACATTCTGCAACATTACCATGATTTTCAAAGTAATGTCGCAATATTTCCCAGCGTTGTTCAAGCGTATACACAACCATATTCGTTCAGCGGAAGGATAAAACTAATTATCTGTCAAATCAGACATGAGCTAAGTGTTACCATTCACGAAATAAGCACTAGTTGAAAAGAAAAACGTTAGATGGCGGACCCTTTATTTGCATGATTTGTGTCTGCGTTAGGTAAATTAATTCATTCATTCCGTCACACCTGGTTACAAACAGGTAATGTCTTGTTATAATTTTACAAAATTTTTTAAATCCTTCGATAATATGGCAAAAACCAAATGCAATATGAAGGAGTTATATTATGTTTATGTTGTAAAAATTCAGATTAAGTAGATAAATTCAATTTTTATGATACTTTTCTCAATAAGGTCATAAAATTAGTCCTTTTTTTCGTCTCACCTGATTAAGAACAGTAACTTAATCTACCTGATAGATGCTTAAAAGGTAACAAAACAACACAATTTTGTTTGCAGAAAATTCATTTCTGTTTTATTATGATTATAACAAGAGTTTTTGAAGTAAAAATTCTTTACGCACGGTCGACTTGGGGAGTAAGCTGGTGAATGCGACACGAAAGTGTAGACCAATGGAGACTTCTGGCGTAACGGAAGGGTAGACCAATGTAGACTTCCGGCGTAACGGAAGAGTAGACAAACGTACACTGTTTTGTTACAGCCCATACAATTTAGTCGGCGGAAAGGTTCGTGGAATGGGTAAACACCATTGAATCTCCTCAATAGGGGGCAATACTAAGCTCATCATTTATCGAAAGCGATCCAAAGGAGAAAGCTATATCTAAAACAGTTGCCGACAGATGGAATTTACCGGAAGTGAGTGAAGTCATTGTGTCCATGAATCGCAGTTCATTAGTTGGAAATATAGAGCGTCACCGTCGTAGATTTCCAAGTCGGACGGCAAAAAAACAAAGTTTGAGTTAGGGAGCTGACATTTATAACATAGACTCTCCAGGAGCCCTTGATGCTCATGTGACACGCCCACTGACACGCCCACAATTTAAATTAGATGGAGCGAAAGAAGTTTTATCTCAGTCGTGTGGTCTTAAGCAGACAAATTTTTTTTATGATGTGTACTACCTCCCGATTGCTGTATTATTTCAAGAAGCCTGCTATGAAGAAATTTGTACAGTTCTTTCAAGTAATTTAGTGAAATTTAGGACCAGGCTTATTTTATGGCTTCTATTATTTCTTCCAGGTTGGAGTATTGCTTTCATAATTCGTAGACCTTCTTTGAAAGTCATCCCCACATGATGGGGATGACTGTCCATGATGTCCATGATGTTCAGGTCTGGTGAATATGGCGGCCGTGTCAGTAGGTCTACATTTTGACTCTGAATCCAAGTTTTTGTGGTATGCATCAGTGCATTGTCCTGTTGGAAAATCCATCATTGTCTCTCCAAACAAAGGGAAAGCTCTGTATTCACTGTCAAGGTTTGCAGTTCCGTAAAAGCTTACTGCTACCCATTGCTGTGTCTTCTATCCAAGGTTATTTCATCATCCACATCATTGAAATAATAATTATAACCATCATGTTCATCCAAATCAAACTTTTTTTTAATCTAAAAAGACAACGGTATGCCATTCTCGAGTTCACCTGATGTGACTTATTGCAAAATCAAGTCTTTGACTTTTGCGTGCTCCGTTCTGCTTCTTTTTCATTTGTTGGTATCTAATATAGTTGGCCTGCTGTATGACGCGATGAAAAGTTGATCTACTAGTTTCAACTGCAGATTCTGCCTTGATTTTACTTAGGGAAAGTCTTGAATTGGACGCAGCTCTCAGTATCGCCCGTCGATCCTGACTTGCTGTTGCTGTGAATACTCGTCATTACCAGTTTTTTTTTCAGAGTTCTTAGGGTCCTTAAGGTAGCTTTGGAAAACAGTTGGCCCTCTTCCAATCTTACCGGCTGTAAAACCGATAGATTTCCCTTGTTCCTTGTAAGCTTCAATTCGGCCTATTTCCTCTTTGGTTAATGAATTTCTTTTACCCATAGTTTTTGCTTCTATAAAATTATGTTTTGAACTAAGGTCCCTGGTACTCTTAATGCCTTTACACTTGATTTAAAACATGATAGATAGATTTAGTTACTGTTCGTAATCAAGTGAAAAGAGAAAAGGACTCATTTTATGACCTTATTGGGAAAAGCAACATATCTACCTAATCCCAATTTTTTTTACAACGTTAACAAAATATAGCTTTCTTTCATATGGCATTTAGGATTTTTTAATATTGTCGAAGGATTTAAAAAAATTCGTAAACTTAAATCATTAAACTACCTGTTCGTAATCAGAAGGGACAGAGTGTACCTGACGAGCTATGTTATTCATTTTGTTACGCTCTCCTGGTTTGTTGGCTCTATCTGGATAAGGTTGAACAAAATATATCCATTTCGAGAAAGTGTACATGTACCCAACTACGCACCTTCTTCAAATCCAACAGTGACCCAAAGCAGCGGGTTGCAATGGGGTAGCATGGCCTCCATATACATAGCACTATTAATGGGATTTGCATGTGCATCAATCCAACAATTGTTTCGTTAAAAATTGACTAGAAAAGTGTTAACTCCCTCTCTGTGCTCTGCGGATGCAAAGCGGTCCACGCAAATACTGTTTGATTCCAAAAATGGAAGCAGTGCCAAATGGCCCCAAAGTAATGCCAAATCACCCCCAATCTGACTACAAAAAGTCCATTTTGGGGCATTGAGGCCAAATTTTATAGCGCTGTTTTTTAGGCTGCTGTAGTTTTCGGGGTGTATATTAATTTTTTTGAAAAATAAAAAAAAAACAATTGTACTTTAAAATACAATTGTATTTTGGGGCTTTACTTCATTTATTTTTTTGGGCTTATTTTCATTCTGTTGGGCTAATTTCCCACTAACAAATTGGGCCTTTTTTCAAAATTGTCTCAACTTTACTTATTTTTGAATGAGCGCTTAGGCGAAACAACGTTCGAAGGGCTTCTTTAGTCCAACGTTCTTACCACTCCACCACTGCACCCACGACTTCCATTGTGTTCAGCATTGGAAATGGCTGATAGGCGAGGAATGAGCGTTGACGTTACTGTGATGAAGGACTGTGAGTGGTGAAAACCTTCAAACCCCTTGAATTTACTGTCGTATAACCGATTTCTACAAAATCATTTTAAAGTCAAACTCTCGGCACAAAAAACAAAAAATCAAAAGATATGATCTGAGCTGAAATACAAGCCTTTTGCATCCCTGCATTTTATACCACATGGTAAAACTTTTTACCCAATAGTAACTTTTCAAGCACTGCAAAATTCAAAGCTTTTGGAGCTGTAAATAATTAACTCTTGAGCTATATATGAGTTATGGAGTTATGAGTGATGAAAATAACAGGAACGGACAGAATGTAAAATTTCTTCGCCGAATTAAGAGAGTTATTTTTTACTTTACTTTTAAATTAATTTTTTAACAGTCAATCCTCTCCAGGAAGCTGCAACACAAGTGGACGAGCCCGGGATCTAAAAGAAATGTCCTAGCTAACTTAGTCTAACTTATAAACTAAGAGGATGTTACCTAGAGTAACGCACCGTCTTGGGAGGGCGTGTTGACCCATCCCCACTCATAAAGCCACAAAAATTCGGCAAATTGCTTTTCCGTATCGAATTTATACCTCTCCGCTTTGCGGTACTAAAACCGAGGAGCTCATGAGCATTGGCGACGTCCCCGCCGTGGATGAGCCGCTTATCTCTCGCGATGCGGTAGCGGTGGTATAATACCGGGATACCATCCCTCGTCTGGACAAGCCCTTTTGCATCAATATGGATAAATGGCTCCGGGGGGATAAGGCCAGACCGGGCGTACTATCTATGTACATTTTATTTGTGTAGTAAGCCCCAAAGAACAGGCTATTGTCGCTGGCCATCGCCCTTGCAACGTGCCCCTTCGAGTCACCTTAATGAAAAATTGCCAATCCTATTTAACTGAGCCCCATCGTATAGGACCTTGTTGGGATAGTATTTTATATAGCTGGATTCAGGCGTTCGGAACAACCGGAGACATGCCCTAAGACATTGTCACTCCAAAACCCGAATCTTTTCCATATAACTAGGAGCTATATTAAACCACAATGGACAACCATAAGCGATCATCGGCCTTATAAAAGCCACGTGGCAAATGACCTTCACTCTGGAATCAAGTTGATATGAAACAATCTCCTTGTCAGAGCATAAGCCTTCTTGGCCCCAGCAAGACAAGCAACTATATGTTTATCGAAATATAGATACTGGTCAAGCCAGATATCTAACTACGCTTCTCACCACCAATGGTTGCCCATTTGGTCCAATAATGGCCAATTTCTTCCAGTTTTTCTGGTATCCTTAGAGGACCCAGCCAATGGTGTTCTGAAGAAGATTGGTTCCGTCTTTTGAAAGTTGATTTTCAACTTCCAGTCGTCGCAATATCCCTTAATTTGATCGAAGTCACGCTGCAAAAGAATGCTCGTTTTTAGGACCTGATCTGTATGCCACCAAATCATCCTCATACGCATACGCTATAGCATGTTTGATTGAACCCACCAGATCAATCGTGTAAATGTTAAACAGGATCGGAGAATTCAGCGCCCCCTGCTGTAAACTATTTTTAATTTCAAAGACTCTGCTCATAGCCACGTTGCCACATTTGACAACGAATTTTTTTCCCATAAGCATATTATAGATTTCATATAGCAATGGTTTGTGCATCCCCCGTCTGGTCAACTTGTAGAAAAGTCCCTCTAACCAAATGGTATCGAAAGCATTCTCAAAATCAACCAGACAAGCACCCGTGCATTGGTTCTTGCATTTATTTCACTGAATGTCTTCAACCAGTTTCGACGCGGCATGAATACTGTCATGCCCCGCCCTGAACCTAAACTGGTTTTCCGGAATTATGTTATTGTCCTCGACCCACTTCAACAGGGCTCTATTGACAATCTTTTTAAAGACCTTACTAATATTCGGAAGCAAAGTAATCGACTGGAGATTGGGTGGGTTCGTCTCATCTTTACCCTTGTTCGGGATAGGGTGTACCACAGCTACCTTCCAATGCACCGGATAATGTGCATTATTCAGCGCATTGTTAAACAGCGTGGTGAAAATATCTACAGCCTCCAGATGCAGGTGTCTCAATACGACGTTTGGGACACCACCCACCCCCGCCGACTTTTTATTCATTAGTGACTCGAAGATGCACAGAAGATCATCCTTCGACACGAACAAGTGCGATGCATCGCGGCCATTGGCGACAACTGCATTAACATGGTTTTCTGCATTGAATACGGTGAATCCCCTATTCTCAGATCGCCAATTCTCAAGTTCGGTGCGCAGATAGAAGTGGCTCAACATAGCCCTATTCTCAATGTCGTGGTTACGGCGAACAGGATTGTTCACCGTATACACGGCCACGAAACAAGCGCCCAACAAATCCACTTTCTCCTTTGGGGTCAGCATCCTTACCTCCGCTTCGTTGAGGTCATTAAATTGCCTATACAGCCTTTTAAGCCTCAACAGAAGTCTACTTTTTTGTCGGATAGTGCGTCGATTGTAGGGTTTCTGTACTTTTCTGTCTGGTCGTCGTCGGAACGCCCTACCAGAGGAATAATTCGTTCCATCGTTCGTTTGATGGCGTCGTTCATTTGCAATAAATGCTGTCTTGCTTTCTGTTTATATTGTTGATTAATAATGGGAAGGTTTTCAAGAGTGTACCTACCTCTGTGACATGTGCCTCTCCGTTGGTAGTATTTTGACATTGTCAAATCTGCCCGGTGTGCACCGTCAACTATATGACTTTCAATCACTATATTTCCTGCATTCTTGTTTCTTATGTTGGATCGGTGGATAAATATTCTGTGGGATAAAAATTGTTGGGTTGTCCCAATTCATTTAATAAAGATCCCCTGAAGAAGATAGCAACCCCTGTGTAAACGTGGAGAAGTAAATTAAAAAAACAGAGTTTCATTGCAAGACCAACAAAGCCGACGAGGATCAACTGTCCTCAACACAACACAATCAGCTAATCCCATCTCATTCATGACAATTCACATTTGGCGCCCGCGGGTGTGCCATCCGTCGTTGCATCTATTCGGCATTTCACTTTTATTCAGACGACAACAAGCAAGAATATTTGCAATAAAAGTTACGAAGCCCTCGCGATTTCCCGGCATTTGTATCAATTGAAGAAGCCCGCATAGACAGCGTGACTCGAAGGCCGAAATAGAAAGGTGAAAGGATGGCAGCAGTGAAATTGAGTCCACACGACAATCGTCGCCATGCAACCTGGGATGGCATTTCTTATAGATACAGCAGATGCAAAACTATGCACAGACTGCAAGTATTCGAAGTATCTGTTACTATTAAAACTTGGCACTTTCTATTTTTGGCGATACCGGTCACCTACAACGAAAATGTTCATCCATATCCATGGATAGGGATTGGATTACACAGCGTACGAGATGCAGC
Organism: Portevinia maculata; assembly: GCA_949715645.1. Taxonomy (NCBI): domain Eukaryota; kingdom Metazoa; phylum Arthropoda; class Insecta; order Diptera; family Syrphidae; genus Portevinia; species Portevinia maculata. The sequence continues at coordinate 84,858,907 of OX454527.1, forward strand.
CCAACCGATAGACAGATAAAATTGCTTACAAGTTGTCATCTGTTGTCTATCTATACGTCTGCTGCTTGAATGGTTAAGTAGTTACTCTCACGCACCAAATACCTTAGATGCAATTAATTCGTACTAACTTGGCTAGCTGTTGCTGGGTGAAATTATTTAATCGCAGTTATAAGTGATTATGAGGTGTTTCATGGGTGTCGTGTAGGGCTAGACAAACATGAGGACGCACAAACAACGAAGTGAAGGCGATATTCGCAGATACACGACGATGCATTGAATGAATTATTGCATTATATATCATGTCACGGGTAGTAGAGACAACGACGATGGTAACGCAGAATACTCATGTGGCAAATCACTGAATAGAAACATAAACAACTTGTTCGGGGGGGTGGTGGGCATTACACGTTTCTCCACAGTACCATCGAGCGCAACAGGTGGGCGATGTGATACATTTTTGGAACAATATTTCTATTCTTCTTTCTGGTACGGAATTGCCAAAGCATGATTAACACAAAAGCGGTGTGCTTCGTACATTGAAGAAAAGCTGATGAATATTACCTACAAAGGGGAGTGGGGTGGTTTACTTAACATTTAGCTAGTTGGACAATGCAAATAAGTCTATATAAAGTGAGTTACATAATAAAAGGAAATACATTCTGAAGATACTTGTATTGTTGCAAAAAGTAGATCTTCAATAAGCTTTTGTATCTTTGGCAAGAAATTACTCAAATAGTTATGAAAAATAAGCGAAAATGTCTGGCTACGAGGAACAGCTCTACTGAGCTCAATGAGATTAAGTTTTATAAGAAAAACATCCCATATCAACATTGAGTATAAGCTCCTAGATGAGCTTACATGTGCTAGTGTGCAACATTGAACGAACATAATTCCCAAGGCAATATTCACAGCATCAGCATCCTGGATGGATGTTCATTGCAATTGTGACACTAATGATCACAATGTACGGAGCAGTAGCATGGTGAAACCAGCCAGTCTAGTCACGACAAGAGAGACCCTCAGCAAAGTGTAAAGACTGGCGTGCATCAAGGAGCAATGCGTAGCTGCCCAACCGCCGAGGTGCTCTCGGAGCTGACTCCTGTACACCTCACGGCAGCGAATGCGGAAATAAGAAAATCATAAGGATGGCAAAAGACGGAATTCGAAGGAAGAAATGCATCGGTTCAAAAACACACGACGAATTACTCAAAAAACCTCCAACCCTTCGAAACAAGGAAGACTGGAGCAAGGAATCAAAGTAGTACACAGATGGCTGGAGAACCGGTGCAGGAAATGGTGAATGTAGCAGCATCTTTCAGCCAGAAAAAATTTGAGTTTGGATCAATCCCGAGAACAAATACAGAAAAAATATGCAGCTGCAAGTAAATGAAGTTGTTTTTCGCGGTAGGAAAGAGCTACAAATGCTCCAATTCTTACATTTCAACGACAATTTATTCGACTCCGACTCCGAGCGAACATTAGTAATTGATTTTAATGATTGTTTTGGGTCTGTTCCGATGCTTCATCGTCTTTGTGTAGACGAACAGATGTGCGCTACGAAAATGGGTGGCAACCCAACTCGTCAATATAGCCAAATGGTGAACCAAGCTATTTGTACTGTGTGATCATATGGGATACTCATATTCGTTTGAGATTTATTCTGCTGCCGGCGGTTATGTGGATCCTGAGAATGCACCAGATCTTGGAGCATTGTCGATTGTTGCAGTTAAGTTGCAGAATATTTAAAAAAGCGTTCAAATGAACTGTTTTTATTTAGTAAAAAAAATGGGCTCCAGAAAGACTTTGATACCGACAGAAAGAGGAAAAATAGATGCTTTCAAAGAGTTAGGACTCTCAGGACGAGAAATTGCAAGAAGGCTAAATAGAAGTAAGACTGTTATAAACAGTTATCTTGCGGATCTACAACACTAAGCGGAGGGTGTAACTGCCGATAGAAGCAAATTAAAATGTTCCTTGAATCCAGAAGATATGAGCCGAGTTTTTGCTCCATCTCCCAGTGTTGTAAACGGACCCCATGTTGTGTCACATTATGAGAGATCTGACCAGTCTTTTTCTTTTGAGTGTGTAGGGGTAGCCGACGTTCTGGATGCCATTCGTTTAGTCAAATCAAATGCTCTCGACCCAGAATCCAAAATTTGTAAAGCTGATTTTACCCTTATTACTTAGATTTATGTTGCATATTTTCAATGCATGTATTTACTCCTCTCAGTTTCCTGAGCAATGGAAAAAAACCACTATTGTACCAATCCCAAAACAGTCTCAGATTTCCTGCCCATTAGTCTTTTGTGTTTTTTATCCAAAGTTTGGGAAAAAATGATTGCTAAACAGATACAAAACTATCTAGCTTTGAATAACATGTTATCGGAATGGCAGTCCGGTTTTCAAAAAAATCACAGCTGCGAATCAGCAGTGTTGAAGGTGCTCTACGATTTGCACTTGATATTGAATGAATGAATGAATGAATTGAATGGTTTCGGGTTTATGAAATGCCTGCTGTTGATGACCAAGTGGCTTTCATTCAGAACAACATTAAAAACTTGTTTGAGTTCCATGTTCCGTTAATTACAAAAACCATCACTAGAAAAAACATACCATGGTTCAGTAGTTATATAAGTAAACTGATATGTAAGCGTGACCAGGCTTATAAAACTTGGAAGCGGTTTCGATTAGATGTTCTATTTCATGATTTCAAAAGGCTGAGAAACAAGGTAACGACAGTGATACGTGAAGCAAAGAGACGTTACTTCGCCCCCCGACTAGACCCCTCTCAAGCAAAACATAAACTCTGGAAAAACATACGTGATATTGGTATTGGCAAACAAAAAAACAATATTTCCGATAATATTGACTGCAATGAATTAAATAGGAAATTCATTACTTTGCCATGTCAAGAAGCCACTGATGATACAACGACTCTACCAACAGAGAACAATTTATTTTTCTCATCAAGTTTCAGTTTTTCATCAGTGGATGAGACCGAAGTCTTGCAGAGCTGTATATGTATAAAGTTCAATTCCGTTGGCCTTGATGAAATTCATCCGGTTTTCATCAAGGCTATACTTCCCTACACCTTAAAATATATAACGCATCTCTTTAATACAATATTTATATCAAGTGTTTTTCCTTCAATTTGGAAGCAAACAAAAATTATACCAATTCCAAAAAATCAAAATCAACATGAGTTTAGGCCAATTGCCATTCTACCATTTCTGTCCAAGGTCCTAGAAAAGTTAATGAAAAAACAAATACGAAAATTTCTGTGCAACACAAATTTGTTATGTGATAATCAATCAGGTTTTCGTCCAAAACATAGCTGTACTACAACTCTCATTAATGTGGTTGAAAACATAAGACAAGATGTTGACTGTAACAATGTAAGTCTTCTCATCCTTCTGGATTTTTCTAAGGCTTTTGATACAGTTAATCATAATGTCATCAGTAGAAAGCTAATGAACCAGTTTAATTTCTCCTATTCTTCGACAAAGTTAGTCCAGTCCTACCTCAACTGTAGATATCAGGCAGTTGTATCAAACTGCTCCGTATCTGAACTTCTTAGGTTAAATAGAGGGGTCCCACAGGGTTCTATACTGGGACCGCTATTATTTTCAATATACATAAATGACTTACCCAACTGCTTAAAAAACACTCAAGTGGATATGTATGCTGATAATGTTTAGATGCGGAAAAGTTTTCCCCTAGGTCTGGTCGAAAATGCAGCCGTTGAAGTTAATGAAGACTTAAACAATATTCTGAACTGGTCACGGAAAAATGGTCTATACGTTAACACACTTAAGTCCAAATGCTTGGTTATTTCAAAAAAATCCATTGATACGTCTGACTTTCCCAAAATATACTATGGCAGTAATCATATTGAATTCGTGGATACAGCTAAAAACCTTGGTATTACGTTTACAAAAACACTGTCTTGGAATACCCATATCAGACTAACAATTGGGAAAGTTTATGGAGGGCTTCGTATGCTGTGGACAAACCATAGAATTACACCATTAAAAACTAGAATGGTACTAGCCAAAACATTAATCATCCCTTTACTGCTTTACGGTTGTGAACTTTTTTATAATTGTGATTCTGTGCACAAGCATAAACTGAATGTTGCTTACAACAGCATAGCAAGGTATATCTACGGAGTAAGAAGGTATGACCACATTTCTCAATTCTGCAAATCTACGAGTATATATGGCGTTACTCTTGGAAATCTCTTCAAACTAAGAACTCTTACATTACTTAACAATATATTGCAATCGCGTCAGCCACCTTACCTTTTTAATAAGATCTGCCAGTCGCGTTCTATTAGATCTTTGAACCTTGTGCCAGTCTATGGAATGCTCTTCCTCGACATCTAAGGATGATTAGCTGTACGGCACTTTTTGGAAGAAGGCTCAAGGAGTACTTGGAGACATTAATGTGATGATGATTCTTATTTTGTTATTTATCTATCCCCCTTATTTTCTTATCAACTATTTCCTTTATCCTTCGCTCAATGTTTATCTTTTCTTTTTTTCTTTTTCTTATTGGATTCAAATAATTAAATCTACAATATTGTTAGCTTCTTTTTTCTATTTTTCTATTCTTATAACACATTATTTAAATATATCAATCAAGCTTATGCTATCTAAGAAGATACTGTATCTTATTGCATAAGTCTTTACCAATAAATAAATAATGGACTTCACTAAAGCATTTGACAGCATTGATCATTCAATCTTATTAGTCAAACTTAGAAATAAGTATAATTTTTCCTCTGCCGCCCTTAAATTATTGAGTGAATACCCTAAAAATAGATTTAGGGTGCAGATTGTCGAAACTGTGAGTGGAACATCCTTACCATCGGTTGTAAATTTCGGGGTGCCACAGGGTTCAGTTTTGGGTCCCCTGCTATTTTCAATATTTATTAACGACCTTCCTGAATCGGCTGTAAACTGCAAAGTGCTGATGTATGCTGATGATATCTCAATATACCTAGCTCGACCTATAGGTTTAATGGAAGATTGTGTTGCTCGAGTTAACGAAGATCTATGGAGAATTCAAAGGTGTTCTACATTAAATATATCCATTGGAAACTGAGGCATGATCCTCTCGAGATTTTAAGTTAATTCACTTGGTTTTCCAGCGATTGAACTAGGTGGCAAAACTATTCCGTATGTCAGTAAGATTAAATATCTGGGCTTCTGCATTAACTCATCCCTTAGTTGCTGTGATGCAGTCTCTGATACAATTAGGAAAGTTTACGCCGGTCTTAATTCACTAAGTGTTCATCTCACCTGCTGGTTCCCAGCATGAAACTGCGTCTAGTAAAAATCCTGATTGTTCCTTTCTTTACGTTCAATTGTAATGTATATTCTTCCATGGATTATGAATGCCATCGTAAACTAAATGTTGCGTTTAATGATTGTGTGCGTTACATATATGATGTCCGTAGGTACACCATTGTTTCACGTTTTAATTCTACTCTTCTGGGAATCAACCTAGATTAATACTACTCCTTCAGAATTATTTTAAAGATGCATAGCATTATTCACAAGAAATGGCCGGTATACTTAAGTGAAATGATACTTTTGTCTCAGTCATGTAGAGGAGTTTGCTTGATATTTCCACGCTTTTCTCACAAAATAACAGAACGCTCCTTCATTGTGTCAGCGATTCGACTCCGGAATTACCTTCCTGTCGAACTGCATACGATTACTTCACTACTCATGTTCGAGAGGAGGATATTTCAACACCTATCAACCTAATCTTATCAACGCTGTATTTCAGAATGCGATCTTTATAAAATATTAGTTTATAAATTCTACTTTCAATAATTTTTATATAAGTTTTCTTTTGTCTACATTTTTGTTTTATTACTAGATACTTAATTTAAAGATTATAAATTTTGTAGTATCGTGTATCAATAAGTTCAAATAAATACAAATAAAAATAGTATGGGAAAAGTCAAAAAGGACTCACGGCAGAAGCACCAATATTGCAAGAAAAGCGGGTTATTCTACGGCTTGCCTCAAATTCTACTCTACCAGTGACTAAAATAAGGGCCAACAGCGGAGTATCAGCCAGCATAGCAACGGTCCGAAGGATAATACGAAAAAGTGGTACTATACAGAGAAGAAAACTTTAAAAGAAACCTGTTTTGAATTTTGCCAGAGAACATGTCGCTTGCAGCAGTGAATAGAGTCTTTTCGGATGAAAAAAGTTTAACCTTGACGGCCCCGATGGTTACAATTTTTATTTCCATGATCTAAGAAAGGTGGATCTTATTTTGGCAAGACATTACAGCCGTACATCAGGTGTAATGGTGTGGGGAGCTATTACCCACTATGGCACAATGGAGTTGCAGTTTTTGTCCACAACAATGAACGGAAACAACTACGAATGTTTGCTAAAACATTTTCGGACCCCTTTCTTGGATATTCCAATAACAAGACAATGGCCCTATCCACACTTCCAGGGTTGTTAGAAGTTGGATTCAATCAGAAGACGTGGGACTTTTGCCATGGCCGCTTTATTCACCGGACTTAAACATAATCGAAAATGTTTGGGCATAGTTATCCCGTAAAGTGTATGAAGGCGGCAGACAATTTGAAGACAAGGACACTTTAATTGAAGCTATTCGTGATGCTTGGACCCAATTTATTTATTTATTATAATTTATTTATTTATTTTCATCAATTGAGTAAACATTTACTGTTCTCTTTAGATTACATAATACAAAAATAAATACCTATCAGCTACCACCAGAGTTGCTTAATGCTAATATTAAACAGTTTTTAAATGAATACCTAGTAAGACGAAATTCTAATAAATCACAGTAATTATTAGCCTCTCGCAGAGGTTCATTATAACCATAGTTAGCCCTATGAAAGGGTACATAAAATACATGACGATATCTGAGTGCTCTCGACGGAGCATAAAAACCAATTTGTGATAACAGAAAGGTTCAATCGATATGACAGGTAATTAAATCCCTCACAAGCATTATTGATAAGTATTTCTCTTAACTATTTAAAAAAAAACTTAATGATTCTATTCCAAACCGTCTAATAGAGGTCATCTCAAAAAATGGCGGGCATACTCATTATTAATGTAGAAAAACATAATAAATAAATGTTTTAAAACCATAAAATGTAAACATTTTATTCATCACTGTATTGTAGTTGAGGAATGCTTCGATATTTCTTCTGATCATTCACCGGTCATTTTGACAATTACGGCTGTCTACGAAAAAAAAGAAGGTCCACCCAGACTAACTAACATGAAAACAAACTGGGAATCCTTTAAAAAATACTGTGAAAGTAAAATCGATCTCAAAGTGTCTCTTCGAACACCCCAGGAACATGAAGACGATGTCGATCAATTTATTGATGTCATACAATGCTCAGCCTGGAAAACGACTCCCCATAAACGGAAAATAACCACAAATTGCGAAATAAAATATCCCTTGGAAATCACTCAATCATTAAAGAAGAAGAGGAGAGCGCGCAAAATATGGCAACAATCTTGCGCTCCACAGGATAAAACCATTCTGAACTACCTTTGTAGTAAACTTAAGAGAGAAATTCGAAACTTTAAAAATCGTGAAATTTCTACATATCTTGGAAGCCTAACCGCTGATAAAAGTACAAATTACTCGCTCAGGAAAATCAATGGAGAATGGGCGGAGAGTGACAAGGAAAAAGCCGAAATACTTGCCGTACATCTGGAAGAAACATTTAAACAATTTGATGGTCAAGCGTTGCTCGAATTTCCTGTCCTAACCGTGGCACCTGACAATTATAGAATAAAAAGTGTATCGCTACCCGAACTACGCTTCGAAATAGAGAAACTAAAATTAAGCAAAGCTCCTGCATATGACTTAATCACAGGACTGGTTCTTAAAGAGTTACCTAGGAAAGCTTTTATTAAGTTCCCCTATCTTATAAATGCATCGTTCAGGTTATTGTACGTTCCACGACAATGGAAGGTAGCTGAAGTTATAATGGTTCCAAAGCCCGGTAAACCACTAAATGACAAAAAATCATATAGGCCAATATCCCTCATACCGATAATGTCGAAGGTATTGGAAAAACTTTTGTTAAAGCGCCTACATCCAATTATCGAAGAACGCTGATTAATACCTGATCACCAATTCGGATTCAGGACTAAGCATTCTACAATCGACCAGATTTACAGAATAACCAATGTATTTGAAAAAGCCCTAGAGGAGAAAAAAATATGTTCTAGTGTTTTTCTCGACGTCTTCAGGCCTTTGATAAAGTATGGCATACGGGTTTGAAACATAAGCTAAGACAAGCTTTTGCGAAACAGTTATCTGATATCTTTGTTGTTACCTATCAGACAGACTCTTTCGTGTAAAACATGGAAATGATTACTCTGAATTCAAAGAAATCGCGGCAGGAGTTCCCCAAGGAAGCGTTCTTGGACCGATTATATTTCTAATATACACTAGTGATATTCCGCAAGAAGAAGGCACAACAGTATCCGTATCCACGTTTGTAGACTATACAGCTATATTAGCGGTCAGTAATACGGTTGAATCAGCAACTAATAAACTCCAACGTGCTATTGACAAAATTTGTGATTGGACAAAGACTTGGCGTATTGTTCTCAACGAGGCCAAATCAACGCACGTGAATTTTACTTATAGAAATGTAGACAACTTACCCGTTTTCATTGATTCGGTACGAATTCCGTACGCAAAGGAGGCAAAATATTTGGGAATGACACTCGATGCCAAATTCAAATGGAAACCGCACGTCAAGAGGAAACGCAAAGAGCTCGCCATTCGATGTCAACAAATGCACTGGCTGCTTGGTAGATCTTCCAAACTATGCATGCAGAACAAGCTGCTTTTATACAAGCAAGTACTAAAACCGGTTTGGACATACGGTATACAACTTTGGGGTTGTACCAAATCCAGTAATATCCAAATTTTACAAACTTTTCAAAACAAAGTGCTAAGAAAAATAGTAAATGCACCAAAAGACACGCATTCACGGTCATTGCAATAACACCATGCTACAAATTCGAGACGATACTAACCTAGTGCGCCAACTATAAAGGATAAAACCATTTGAATTAGCGCAATAAGAAGTAACCGCGTGCTTGTGGCGGTATTAGCAGGTGCCTCCACTGGGAAGCTGCCTGCCAAACGCGTAATTTACAGTTTAAATAAAACTACTAGATAGGAATAACCTAGTTGTAGTATGAAGGTTTCGAAGGGAGGTGGTTTTTGTTTTCTTATCTTAAGTGAGAAAGAGTCGCATGTAAGATTTTCCACATACCCCTATTATTCGTCCGAGCCTAGTTCTGGTTCCAAGTCTCGTGCTTTTAACCAGGATAGGTACCTAACTCTCAGCTTGCTGAGAGTAACGTTAATATTACTATGGCTTGGGAGTAATAGTAAACTCTATAAAAATTTTATTCGTTTTTTCCTTTCTTTCGAAAATTTTGCATGCCTTCCTACTGCGCATCTTTTTATACGCTTTTCAATTAGTTCATTGTTTGATCTTGGGAAATTCCAGCGGTCGTTTCCTATTTACCCTTTAATTTTATGACTCACTGTTGGGAGAATATTTACCTGTTCGCAGGTAGTAAAAGTTTCCGGGTATACAATTTCCAACTGGTATAAAGACTGAAACTCGATTGCAAAATGTATGGCCTCATCCTTTTGATCGCCAGTGTATGTCGCCAACGCATACGGAGTTGATGTAAGCAGCGTTTTATGGCTACATAAAAAATACTTTCGGTTGCTTTCGACTTACGTTGGTGTGTAGTGTATGGCTGAAAACACACCGGATAAAGCAAAACGTTTTTGATTCGATAGTCAAAAAAACATTTTTTATTTCAACACACACCAAGCGAAACAGAATGTAACAAAACAAAACGTTTTGTTTTCTTGCTTCATTTGGTGTGTGTTGAAATAAAACAAAATTAAATTCGCGACTTGCTTTTAGTGTTGTTCAACATGTGGTCGGACTCAGACCATTTCTATCTACAGCTTATCAATAGTAACTTTATTAGCATATTCCTTATCTTTATAATTATAGATAGGGCTTCTTGCCTCAATTAAAAAAATTAACTTTTCTCCATCTACGTCCATATTTGTTAAAATTTGCGCACAGAGTAAACCAGAGTATATTCATATAATGAGCAGGGACACTTATATTTTTGACTGAATGGTTATTGTAGAGGTTCATAATTTGGTGTAATCATTAACAAATCAGGTACCACTGCACGTAGTGAAAACTTATACACAACGAGGATCAAGTCGATGCGTCTAAAAGTAAGAGAAACCCCACAATGTATTGCAGAAAACAACAGGTCAGCTATCGGCAACGAAGCACGTTTTCTTGTTTTTCTTTTGTTTTTATGTTTCGTTGCATTTGGTGTGTGTTGCCACATAAGAAAGTAGGCAATTATCGTTAACGACGCTGGGTCGAAACAGTTTTGTTGCATTCGGTGTGTGTTGCTCGTATGCAATGGCATGTATTTTCGACAACCAACACCGAAACACTTCGAAACAAAAACCGGTTTTTTGTTTCGTTTTCTTTGGTGTGTGCGCTCTCATAAGAAACAATGTTCCCTTGTTTCACGAAACAAAAAAAAACCTTTTGCCTTATCCGGTGTGTGGGGATCTAAAAAAAAAAACATAGGGACGGGCTACAGTCCGCTTGGGCGAACTGTTGGATACCCTATTCTTATTCCTATCCCTCATAAGTGGGCGTGACAAAAGTGTAAGTATGGTTGAATTGTTAAGAACGCTCTACATATTTTGTTATATAACATTTAAAGGATTTTATCAAGAAAAACGCTCCCTAGCTCAAACTTGGGTGTTTCAATAAAATTGTTTTATTTAATTGTGGGCGTGTCAGTAGGCGGATTTTGAAAATATTTACACATGAGCATAAACGGCCCATAGAGGGTATATATTATAAATTTCAGCTCCCTAGCTCAAACTTTCAATTTTCAAAAAAATTGTTTTATTTATTTGTGGGCGTGTCAGTGGGCGGATTTTGAAAAATTTTAGTTTTTAGCAGTTTTATGAGTCATAGATCATATATAAAAAATTTCAGCTTTCTAGCTCAAAATTCGATTTTTTCCAAAATTTTGTTTTTTTTTAGTTTGTGGGCGTGTCTGTGGGCGGATTTCAAAAATTCGTAAAATTGATTATTTCGGAACCCTAGAGAGTACATGGTTAAAATTTCAGCTCTCTAGGTCCAGTTTAAATGCCTAATTTTTGCCGACGGACGGACGGACATGGCTAGATCGACATTACTATCGATGGTGATCATAAATATAGTAACTTTTAGGGGTCTACGGGCAATATTAAGATATGTTACAAACTATGCTTCAAAATTAATATACTCCTAGAATAGAGTATAAACAACAATCTGAAGTCGACTGTCCATTTGTTACAACAGAATATAATCGACACATGGGAGCCGTCGATCTCATAGATGGTCTTATTGGTGGCTACCACATTCGAATGAAAACCAGAAAATATATCAATCATATATTCTTTCACCTTTTGGATGTGGCCATGGTGAATTAATACATTCTATACCATCATTTACAATCAGGGGACCAAATCGAACTGCCGACATTTCTTTCGGAAGTTGAAAGCGTGAGCCACTGGTGCGCATTCCACGACCGCACGGGAAAAAAGACTTCCAAATTGGCGGGATGTAAGTCGGAGCACAATCCTATTGCACCAAATGTAACCTCTATCTACGCAATTCGACCACCAAATCATGCTTCCTAACATTTCATAAACGCTGATAACCACATTTTCTTAATTATTTATTCATTTTCTCCTCTTTTGAATTAATAAATTATTTTTTCTTCTTACTCCATCTTTGTTTTTTTTTTCTCCAATGGCGTGAGCCCGCCTGTAGGTGTAAACTTCACCAAATTGAAAAAAAACACTTCAGATTCGTGATTTTTGATGGAAGAATATTCTATACTGATTTTTTGACTCAAATCCAAAAATAAGCCATTAGGTCAATCGCTCTCGTTTTCATTCAGTCTTCAAAACAAGATTCACTCTTTTGTTGAACTGTTGTTTAAGGCGTTCTTTTATTTGTGTTAAGCACTGAGTACTTAAAACTGTCCCCATCCGCCAAATCGCTCATAGTCTGGTTCTCATGAATTGGATATAAAAGAGTTGCGTCTTCGACTTTTCCTCGAAGCAGGTGAGCAATTTTGCATTTTTCTAACCCGAATTCCATACTGATGTTATCGCTAAATGCGTTGACTATGCTGATTAATCCATCCATCTTTTCCTTGTTTGAGGTACAGATTTTCAGATCATCAACAAATAACAGGTGGTTGACGCTTTTATTTTCGCTTGCTCCTTTTAATTCGTATACAACTTTATATCTACTTATTAATTTGCTCAATGGGTTGAGTGCCAGGTAGAACCATAATGGACTTGAACTAAAATCGCCTATTTTGTAACCCTATATGCAATTTAAAGCTCCATATGGACATGAGGTGTTTCAATGCGGCGATAATGTTAATGCTTATTCCGTAACTATGTAATATTTCGACCAGATGCTTAAGGGGCAGAGGAAAAAGCCATTGGGCTTTTTTATAGTCTATAAAATACATACTTACTAAGATTCAGTTTTCTTCAGCCCTTTGTGTTTCGGCTGCAGCTTTTTTGCTCTTGAGTAATAATGTGGTTCATACTGCAGTGGTCATACACCCTGTCTTTTTGTTAACAGCTTGTAAATTGTGTTCAAGCATGTTATTGGGCGGTACTAGGCAGGGTATCTTGCATCGCCGTCTTTGGGTAAAAGGTATGTGTTTACTAGTGCCAGGTAGCTCGGTACAGTCTCTGGTTGAAGAGCAATAATTTGAGAAATACTTCACGATGTGAGAGTTTACAGCTGAAAGATTTGTTTACCTAGAAGCTATGTATTTTATCTGGTCCTGATGACTTTCAGTTCTTCGTTAGCGCACAGCTTCCTTAACCTCTTCTGTGGTAAGTTCATTTTGATTTATTTGTGCGGTGTTACTTACTTCGGTCAGCTCGTCCGCTAGCAAGTTTGAATTATCCCGAAAGTCTCTAGGGTCGGTCCATAAACCCGACCAATTGGTGCGGTTGTTGTTTGTTGTATCAGGTTTTCTTTTAACTTCGGGTAGAACCTTCTTTGGCCGGTTTTAAACGAAAAATTATCTTGTTTTCGATTTCGGCATTTCTTATACCTTGCCAGTTATACTGGCTATTGCCTTTTCATGTCCGTTATTTCTGTAAACGTGTTCGCAGTCAATTCCCTAAAGAAGGTTTTATAATATTACCAAAAATGTGTATATGACTTGAGGAAGACGTTCTATTTTCTTAACAAGTCGTTTTTCCGACGCTGTTGTTGTATCTGAGAGAGGGGCTACTCTTCTCAGGGTTTCTTGACTAGCTGTCATTGAACCCAGTGCCCGTATTACAGAAACAGCAGAAATATTGGTTAATATCTGTGACGTTTTCAAGGCAGGTCGGCAAGATTTGTTGATTGAACAATGAAAGAATGTTGTTTACCCATCGGGTTGTTCTTATTCTTCCCAAGCCATCCTTCCGGTTAGGGATTGTATTCTGGTATTGTTCCAGCGGCGATCTTAAGCTGTATGAATGTCTTTAAAACAAAATCACCTTGTGCGCTTGAACTTGTAAGAATCGGTCTTTCCTCGTTGTTATCTGTTGGCCACTCTATCATTCTGGACTCACTTGGGTATCTACCAAGGAAAATAGACTTCACCATACCCCAATAACAGCTCAGGAAGAACTTCCAGATCACTATCCCCACCAGATCATTCTGGGAGGATGATGCATTCACGGAGGATAAATCGACCCACTTCTACACCGACGGATTAAAAACTAGTGATGGAGTAGGTGGGGATGTTTTATCAGAAAGACTAAATATTAGTCTCTCTTTCCGTCTTCCTGATCATTGTGGCGGGTTCCAGGCGTAAATCATGGTGATTAAGGAAGTCTTGTCCGTATATTCTCGGACAGGCAAGCCGCGCTAAAGTCGCTGGACTCAGTCTCTTCAAACTCCATCGTAGCCATAGACTGCCGTTCATCTCTTGAGGAGATGGCAGAGCAGTTCAATATTCAACTTTGGGTGCCGGGGCATAGAGACAACCCACGGAATTGTAGCTCAGATAAAGTAGCCAAAAAAGGAACTGCATTACCTCTTCTACCTGATAAAGGTTTTCTAGGTATACCTATCGTTACTTGTAAGCTTATGTTTAAGCTATCCGCAGTCGAGAGTACAAACCTTAGGTGGACAGGTAGTAATACGTGTCTTGCGACCAAGCATATCTGGCCAAAGCTGGATCTAATTGCTACACTGTATGGGTTTGATCTCACTTAACCGACTGCTGTATGTGTACATCTCTATCTAGGAGCCTTCCTCCTTAATAAACTCAGTGACTTAGTTAACACAGATGTTAGAAGTCTATCGCGGTTCATTAGAAGCTCCAAATGGTTTAGCAAGTAGAGGTGCTCTCAAAACCCTCCACACCTGGGCCAGGTTCTGCGGCCTAATGGTAAATCCCCAGAAAAACGAACTGGTAATTTCTACAAATAAAAGGAAAATACTACAGTTTGTCCCACCTTCTGTTGGCGGTACACCACGGAAAAAAAAAAAAACTGGGGACCATCTCCCAAAATTAAACTGTGGATGTACACGGCAATAGTAAGACCTTCACCGGACTATGACAGTCTCGTATGGTGGCAAGCAACCAAAAAACCACCTACCTAAAGGCTTCTACAAAAGTTCAGAGACTAGTGTGCATCGGCACAACCAGTGCGATGAGGACAACTCCAACCGCAGGACTGGAGGCTATCATCAACCTGCTTCCGTTAGACAACTTTGTTTTGCCAAACAGTGAACTGGAAACCAAACGAAATGGGTCATTCGACGCTCCTGCGGAAATACTTTTTCCATGTACCAACTACGGACTACATCACGCCATACTTAGATTCCACAAGACCTTTCTCGAGTGCCTATCCTAGCAGGGAAGAATGGAGAAACGGACTCGTCCCCAGCAATCAAGCCATAACCGTATTTACAGCTGACATTATTAGCTGACATTATTGGCTAACAGCCACATTAACCTAACCTAAGCTATCTGACGAAGTTTCGGATAGTTGAGCATCAAGGGGAGTCTTGTCTTACTTACGTCGTCGGTGTTGGTGGTTGGTTGTTAATTACTCCAAGCTTCTGTGAGACTTCTGTTTTCATGACATTGACTTATTCAATGCTTAGTAACCTATTATTTATTATTGCCCTTTTACGGTCTGTAATGTTATGAACAAAGAGTTTATCCAGTTCTAGAAACGTGCGTAAGAATTAATCTCGTAAAATTGATCGGTACACGTGTAGTTGGTTTCCTGATCATATGGCCAAGAAACAACGACGAATAACTTCTTTGTTATTATTATTGTTAAATCAATAGTCACCTTAGCTTACACCAGACGCTCATAGGTAGCTGTACAACTATACACAGGCTATTTACATGGACATCTTATATCTCCAAATCGTCCTCGAAACAAGATATGAGAAACACATAGTGGTACCTGCGTAAATAATACAATAAACTCAATCAAAAAGGAAATGAAAATTTCAACAAAAAATATCCTTATTTTCTGAAAAAATCACTTTAAATAAACATATACAATGAAATCACTGGCTGCCCATATACTATACTTAAATCACCTCAATTCCACTGGACATTGCCTCGAAGATAAACCATGCTTTACAATAGAGTAGCTTCCGCTACTCTCTGCCAATTTATATGCAAAGCAACGACCTGTAAATCATATTTCCCGGCCCTTCATAGTTTTATTAAATTTTTGTATCCTGTCCTTATGATAACCCATTCCCAGACCCTTTCATTTGCCTTGCCAAGGTAACTGTTCACATGTGTCTACGGATCCGACATCGAAACTCATCTCATCTGCTCACTTGTATCCTGAGATGATACAAAATTCCTTCATCCTCAGCTCGCACAGAGGTTATATGAATGTATGCCAGGAAAAAAAACCCCAACTAGGATGTAGTGAATACCGACAATAAAGAGATGGTGAAACCCTTTTTTACTTAGCTTCTTTGCATACCGAATGTATAAAAAAACGACTAAACAAAACAATGCCGTAAAGAAGGGGCGAGCTCCCTGCTAAGGATAATAGCAAATTCACATCCTTCTTCTATTACAATAATTTAAACAACACTATGGCGCAAGGTTGATGTAGTACAGTGAACCAAAATATAATTTAGATATCCTTTCACTCTGGCATGGGAAGGCAAATACGATCCTAGCCACATCACCCACCATACACACCAAACGTCTACAAGAGTCCTGTGTAACCGGAATTCGAGGTGAACAATAAAATTTCCATTTTATGCCCACGCAATGTCTGTGATGTGGTACGACCAAAGGTGATACTGGTGATGGGAATAGTGCGAGTCAAGGAATGACTCCACCAAAGGAAACCAGTAAAACACCCCTTCTTATGATGAAGAAAATATTCGTTTGCCTCTTGAGATATTGTCGGGGCCATTGCAAGGATAAATTCTGGAATCGTCGCTCTTCCAGTGCACGCCCTGGCAATCTAATAAGTTTACTTGATACCCTTCTAATATATTGGATTGACTTGGCGCAAAGGTGTAGAAGGGTTCTGTTTGCTGTGCTGGCACCTTGAAACGAGCGTAGATGGTGTATTCAGGTTCAGTAGCCGTGCGCCCTCTTGAGGCAGTTTCTGCCTGACACAGCACCAGACAACGGAGCTCTGTGTTGATATTATGTTGATATCTTGGGAAATCATTATACGCTCCCTCAGGCGAGCAATGGCTTCACATTTGTTGCGATGATTGTGATGTTGTATCTAATGGTTATAGGTGCAGGGGACTAGATAAGTAGTTTTCGTTTCTTTAAATATACGACCTATTACCCATCCGGTTTTGTGACATCAATAATTAAATTTACACTGTCGAAACCTGGTGAAGCAGCCAGTGGTGGCTTTAAAGGTTTACGAGTATGTAAATTTCGCATTTCAGGCTAAGTGAACTTCAGAGCGTAACAATGTACAGGGTGGATTAAATGATGCAGGCCAATTTATTTTTAATAACTTTCAAATAAAACACAATTTTGTAATTTGAGATACAATGTCGGTCAAGTGAACCTCTCAGCCCGGAGCACAAATGCGAGTTCTTTCAAGCATTTTTTTTTTTTTAATATTATCGTAGATTTCTGGCGTTGTTTCGGCAATTTCGTTTGGAACGTTTTCAGTAAGCAACGGAATAGGAGTTGGTTTTTTTGTGTTAACGTTTGTCTTCAAATACCTTCATAGCAGTTCTTAAAAAGGGGTGGAATTGGACTCCCGATTGTCAGCCGGCTTTTGAGAAAGTCAAAGAGGTTTTTGTGAGTCCTCAGGTGCTACTTCACAATAGCAGTAATTTGCCCTGGGAATTAGTAACCGACGCAAGTAGCCATGGTATAGGCGCAGTACTTAATTATGTACTACCAAATACCATTTAAAGGGTTTTTCAATAAGAGCGCTACAAAAGTTTTTTTAAATAAAACAAAAACGGTTTCGGATATCAATGAAATTCTTTATTCCTGTGAAAGTACGTTCGATGCCATTATGTATGGAACTCGATTTCTCTTGCATGGCCACCACGGGCACGCTTGCAGAAGTCCAGACGCTGAACCCAATTTTCGACGGTTTTCAAGCATAAATCGGCCGATACTGCTGCAATTTCACGTTCGATATTCGTACGAAGTTCATCAATCGTCGCTGGCTTGTTGCCATAGACCATAGAATTGACGTAGCCCCACAGGAAATAGTCTAATGGCGTCAAATCGCACGACCGAGGCGGCCAAGCGACTGGACCATTTCGTGAGATAACACGGTAGTTGGTTTCCAATAAATTGATTGTGGCATTCGCTGTGTGGCCTGTGGCGCCGTCCTGTTGGAACCACATGTCCTTCAAGTCCATATCATCCAATTTGGGCCAAAAATATTTGGTTATCATTGAACGGTAGCGATTTCCATTCACAGTAACGTGCCGGTCGTGATCATCACGGAAGAAGTACGGCCCAATGACGCCGCCGGCCCATAAACCACACCAAACCGTAATTTTGTCGGGATGCAATGATGACTCATGGAGTACGTGTGGATTGCTGCCTGACCAATACCGCATATTGTGTTTATTGACGAAGCCATTCAGCCTGAAATGAGCCTCATCGCATAAATTGGACGTAGCGCTCTTAACGTTGAGGCCACTGACTCCGAATTTCGGTAGTAAATTTTAATAATTTCGACTCGTTGTTGGGTCGTATATCTTTCCATCATAAAATGGCAAACCTTACTGAAGAGAAATGTCAAAAGAGCGGCAAGAAGTTCGGCGTCGTTTACTGTCCCTATCGCTATACTTTTGTAGCGTCCCTGTAGAAAAACCCTTTACAAGCGATTGGCCTAAGCTTCACGAGTGCTAAGTGAAGAAGAATCCAGGTATACCCGAATAGAAAAAGAAGCCTTAGCCATTTATTAGGCAGTGCGGCATTTTCATCAGTATCTGTATGGGAGAGAATTCACGCTTCATACTGATTCAAAGCCGCTCAGGCAAATCTTTGGGGAAAAACATGGTATACCACAAATGGCAGCAAATCGGTTGCAGCGTTATGCAGTATTTCTTTCAGGATATAAGTTCAATATCAAATACGTCAAGGCGAAGGAAAACGGTGCTCACTTCCTTTCCCGTCTTCCATTAAAGGGAAATGAGGGGGCCGAAAGTGAAACATTTAAAGATGTACACTTAAAGTACGTAACGTGTTGCTCATAAATCCCTATTGATGCTAGTAAATTCGCTGAAGAATCATCTAAGGACAAACTTATTGAACAAGTAAAAAGGTTCATCGAACAGGGATGGCCAAACAAGGCAAATAAGGAACTAAAACCCTACTTTGCAAAAAAGGCATGAACTGTCGTTAGAAAGCCGATTTGTGATGTGGGGGTATAGGGTTTTCATACCTACTTCCCTTCGCTCGAAAATTCTCCCACTTCTTCACTCGTCCCATTTTGGCATCGTGAAGACAAAGTCTCTGGCTAGAAGTTATGTGTTTTGGCCAAGTTTAGGAAAAGTCATCGAAGCTGTTATACAAGCATGTTCAACCCAGCAGAGCAGAGAACTTACACCATGGCAACCTACGAATGGTCCGTGGGAGCGCGTGCACCTACATTTGTTCGGCCCTATGCACAACAAAATGTTTTTTGTCTGTGTTGATAGCTTTTCAAATTGGGTGGAAGCGTTTGAGGTGAAAAGGGCAGATAAAGCAAACACAATTAGGATGTTAAGGGAGATGATCTCGGCAATTGCCACAAAAAGGTTTATAAATATCAAGGAAAATATCAAGCAAATTTGGTTTTCCTAACATTATCGTGACACACAATGGTAGTGCTTTGGTAGCAGACAGCTTTCAGAGGTTTTGCAGTGAAAATGGCCCTAAGCATATTACGACCCGTCCTTATCACACCTCGTCAAATGGCCAGTCAGAATATTGCGTTAAGTCAACAAAAGCCGCTCTCAAAAATTGGTTTTGGAAGGAAATGAAATGTATGCTGCACTTCTGAGGTATTCCTTCGATTACCAAACAACGCCTCACAGTACTACCGGTGAAACACCAGCGTCACAATTGTTAGGTAGGCAGGTTCGAACGAAGTTCGATTTATTAAGGCCAAGTGTTCGTAACAGGATACTGAAAAAACAAGAACAGCAGATGGAATACTCGCATCATGGAGTAACAACCGGTAGCCTTAGCTTCTTGAAATTTGTCACCATGAATTCGACGTTTCACAAATACCTATAGAATTTGACACATGAAACCAAACACTTCTTCCTCGCTCTCCTTTTTGGCCTGTCATAACTTTTTGCAATTAGAATATTAAATCGAATAGAATTAAATTAATCCTGGAGTAGTGTTACATTTCAAATGGAAATATCGCAAATATATATTGAATAACACGGTTAGTATGTAACAGTCCCCAGTATAAGTTGGGAAGATGTCCCACAATTTGAAATACTTCTTCGCCGCTTTTTTTTGATTTATTTGTATATACTTACTAGCTGACCCATGCTCGCCTTGCTTCGCCAGTCTGCCACTTCACAAATTTAAAACAAAATACTTGCTGATAAGAACTTATAAAGAAAACGTCGAGAGTGTCCCTTCTCATTATATGGATAGACTCCCTCTCAATCTCAATTATATTTCATACCTTATCTTTCTCAATCCCATTCCCATGCGCCACAAAAAAAAAACAACAAAGTACAAAAGGTGCATAAAAAAAACGAAAGAAAAAGCACACAGCACACAGTACAGAGTGAAACAGATTTGTGCCGCACACACACACAAATTGTCCTCCACTGAACGCTGGGAAAATCCAACGATCTAGCTTCAATCGAACATTTTACTTTTTGTAATTGTATAAATTGTTTAGTTTAATGCTTATTGTTCAACTTCAGGATAACCTACAAAGATGATTTATATCTTAAAATCTTTGTACATAATTGAACTTTACATTAAAAAAATCCTATTTCATTTGGATGAGTCATTCCAAAGCTAGGAGCTAGAAAGCATTCGAGAGTTACAACTTTTCTTAGACATCAGCTTAGATCTCCGCTTCTGGACAGCGGATAAAGCATTTTCCCGCGGTAAAAAGTAGCCTATGTCCATTCTCAGGCTCTAGACTATCTGTGTACCAAATTTCATTTAAATCGGTTCAGTAGTTTTGGCGTTAAATCGAGACAGACAGACAGACAGACAGACAGAGTTACTTTCGCATTTATAATAAAGGGTCCGCCATCTAACGTTTTTTTTTTTAACTAGTGCTTATTTCGTGAATGGTAACACTTAGCTCATGTCTGATTTGACAGATAATTAGTTTTGACCTTCCGCTGAACGAATATGGTTGTGTATACGCTTGAACAACGCTGGGAAATATTGCGACATTACTTTGAAAATCATGGTAATGTTGCAGAATGTGTGCGAAAATTGCGTACGGATTTTGGAAGAAGAGAAGCACCATCAGCTCCGTAGGTTCGTTATCTTGTGAAAAAAGTGAAAGAAACTGGCATCCTCATCGATAAACCAAAGCGTGAAAAGCCAAAAACAGTGCGTACACCCAAGAATATTGCTGCTGTGTCAGAAAGTGTGCGTGAAGCGCCATCAACATCAATTACCGTCGTTCTCAACAATTGAACATTTCGGAGACATCATTGAGACGAATTTTGCATAAAGACCTTGTTATGACGCTACTATAGGCTACTACATGGCCAGCCGAGGCAGCCATTTGAATGAAATTATTTTCCATTATTAACCGGAAGGATTGTACTTTCAAATAAAAAAAGAAATTTGAGAAAATATTGAGTAGTTTTTTTTTATAGCATTTTCAAAAAAAAAGTTATTTGGCGGACCCGTTATTAGTGTGTATTAGCCAGCACCTGGCGTACGTCGCTGCGCCAATATGGGCTTCAACTTTGCAGTCCAATGTTTTACCATTTTTGAGTTTTGTTAGTAATTTGGCAAAAGGTACTGGAATTTATAAAAAGAAATTCACCGAAATGGACTAAGATGGCCTGAAAATTCCAGCTCAATCGGTTCCTTGGTTTCGGAGTCCATAACATACTTATAAAATTAAGTATATTAGTACGGTTGCACTTTTATTTGGGTGGGATAAACGAGTTTGAATGCGTGTAAAAGACAAATTAATACGCGAACAAATGACAGCGGCCGCTGCGCCGATGGTTGAAAGTCGATAGATGAGAAATGTCAAACTTATATTCGAAGGTGCAATATTCAAAAAGTGCAACGGGTAGCTGGTTGGATGCTATCAACTCGGTCGCTCAGCTGGGGTCGGTTCGCAGAAAAATCGGATAGTGAAAAAGGAGTAAAATGGGCGCCACACAATCTTTATGAAAAAGGAATTGTGAAACCTTTGGTAGAATTTCCCGATGGTGAAATAGTGAAAGTAAGATGGGATTGGGGTGAAATAAAAGAAGAATAATTTCAAATCGTTATATAGCTCTCCGGAGCAACGGTCGATTTATTGAAATTGACTTTAAAATTGCGGAACAAAGGATAGATTGCCGTTAAAAATGGACCGCTATCGCTATTTCCCGAATGAAAAAAAGACAAAATTAATAGTCGCGGGGTCCGAAATTCCCAGGAAATTTCCGGAACGAAAGCCTACCGGGTTTTCAGAGCACAAACACAAACGCACGATTTTAAAAAAGATGATAAGATACTCTATTTATCAATAATTTTCTGTTTCTCTAACACTACTGTCTAGTAGTAAAATGTGGGATTTCGCTGCCTGTCCTGCCACTTTTCTCCTCAGCTCGTCTTCTGTCTTTTTCTTTTCTGGGTTCGTCCGTGCGGTCTTCCACAAAATTCAAAAAATCAAAAAACAAAGTCTAAACTCCCTTTAGACGACTAAGTAATTTACGTGTGAAAATAACCCTGCTCTATTCTCAAAAGAAACTCTCTACTACTTCTGATGGTCAACAAAAAAGTGCCGGCTTGTCAGCGTTGCCAGACGTCCCGATTTTGGCGGGATATGGGCTCAGTCCCGCTTTTCGGGGATAACTCGACCGTGCGCCCAGCGTGATGAGGAAGCGTGGGTATGTGGCACAGACAAGTGTGTATTGGCTGCCCGCCCGGCGTTTAAAGAAGATAAGAGCGCGGGAGAGAGAGTAGGGATGCCAGACGTTGAGAGAGTAATCAAGGTTTGGCCTGCTTTAAAAAGCTACTTTGATAAGCAACAATCATGTGTGAAAGCCATTGAAAACATTTTTTACTCTAAAGCATAGGAAACAAAAACTCTAGCCTACTTGCATTTTGTTCATAATGTGATGAGTGCTATGGTACATTAATAAAAGAGTCTCAGTGAAATGATATTGCCATAACAGAAATGCATGAGTCATTGTGCCTCCTCCGCTCAAGGTTGACTCAAAGATTTTAAATAAATTGGTTGAATCTGAACGGACCAAAGCCATCGAAGACTTCAAAATTTTTTACACAAATCGCCAACAATATATAGACAAACGTTATAATTTTTCAGACAAAAATATTTTTTCTAGACTTAAATTCATAAACCTGGAAAGTGAAGTTAGTTTTGACATGATTGAAAATGCTGTATCTTTAATAAAATTGACAAGAGATATTTCGGTAGATAACTTATATGAAGAATTTAACTTGTTAACATCATCATTGGACGTATTAGTAGGAAACAGCATAGACACCACTGCCACCACCGCACGGAAATGGCACCAGCTCTTTCAACAGTTTCCAAAAAAAGATACCATGTTTAAACTAGTGTCTTTCATATTAAGTATCCCAACATCAAACTGCTTTCCTGAACGCGTTTTTTCCCAAATGAATTTAAAATGGTCGGATGCCAGAAATAAATGCTCCGTACAATGAAAGAAGAATTACTCATCCAGTTTAATCTACAGCTATCCTGTGAAGAGTTCGTCATCTTTATTAAAGAGAAAACGGAAACTTTAAAAGAAGTTAAATCTTCATAGAAATATCATGAATAAGTAATTCTTATAAATAATTATTCTCGTATTGCAAGTTGCAATTTGTAGCACTCACTCAACAGACTATTGTATAAAACGCCATATTTTTCTAATGAATAAAAGTTTTTTTGATTTTGATTTCTGTTTTTTTTTTTATTCTGAAGACGAATAAGACTCATCTATTTAACGATAGGGTGAATCTGATTTACAATATTATATTTTTATTAAAATACATTTTTTATTTCTATTTTTGCTATCTATTGTCACGTAAACGTAATTTTAATTCAAATAAAAAGGTAAATATTTGAAAACTTCAGATTATGTACGTTTTTTTTTACTATGTCCCGCTTTCGACGAAAGAATCCCGCTGTTTTCACTCAAAAAGTTCCAAAATCCCGACTTGGGAAAAAAATGGCAACACTGCGGCTTGTCCACTTCGAGGATTATTTGTCCGTCACGGACCATTCTCTCTCTCACTCATACACCCACATTCAGCAATGACGGAATCCACTACGGCTTATTTTAGCGATCACTTATTCATTCTACTGTAGTGTGCCACCGTCTCCGTCTCACTCACTCATCCGTTTCTGAATTCGCCCAAACTCTGAGGAGGTTTCCCAGGTCGAACGATTCACACAACTCCCCAAAACATCCTAATGCGACGAGTTCACAAACACTTAAACAATTAGACAAGACACTTAATGAGCGAATCGAGAAAGTAGTTATAACGCGAAAATTTCCCCACGAAAGAAGTTAATTACTAAAAAAAACATAGGGACGGGCTACAGTCCGCTTGGGCGAACTGTTGGATACCGCTATTATTATTCCTATCCTTCATAAGTGGGCGTGACAAAAGTCTAAGTATGGTTACGGTTAACATTTAAAGGATTTTATGCCCAGCTCAAACTTTGGTTTTTCAATAAAATTATTTTATTTAATTGTGGGCGTGTCAGTAAGCGGATTTAAAAAAAATTAACACATGAGCATAAAGGGCCCCTAGAGAGTATATATTATAAATTTCAGCTCCCTAGCTCAAATTTTGGTTTTTCAATAAAACTATTTTATTTAATTGTGGGCGTGTCAGTGGTCGGATTTTGAAAATTTTATATTCCGAGCAGTTTTAGGAGTCATAGATCATATATAAGAAATTTCAGCTTTCTAGCTCAAAATTCGAAATTTTCGAAAATTTTGTTTTTTTGAGTTTGTGGGCGGATTTCAAAAATTTCAGCTCTCTAGGTCCAGTTTAAAGGCCTAATTTATGCCGACGGACGGACGGACATGGCTAGATTGACATTACTATCGATGCTGATCATAAATATAGTAACTTTTAGGGGTCTACGGGCAATATTAAGATATGTTACAAACTATGTGTCAAAATTAATATACCCTTAGAATAAGAGAAAAGAAAAGACGAAGAACCGAGTGAAGTTGGATTCTTGTTTTGGGACTTTACTAGCTGATGTCCCAAATTGGTAAAACCTGTGAAGTGCTTGAGAAAAAGGAAGCTCAAAATTACCTCCGCGAAACTATTCTAACTCGGCGGACTCTCGAGCAGATTTGGGGGAAGGAGAACCTAAATAGCGTGCCGTTTCCTACAATGTTTGTATTCCTTGGGCCTTGGCCACTGATGTCTTTGTTTCTATGTATTGCCCGCATATTCGGTATTTTATTCTTCAGTTATGCGTTCTGTTAGTTGGGCGCTGCGTTCGTCGCTTGAAATTTGTATAAGGGTACCTATACACAGCCTTCGCTGATTCGTTGGGGTATCGTAAAAAATCTTTCTGACTACCCTTTCTGTTCGCGTTGGAGTATGCCAAGGGATCGTCCTCCCCCACAAATCGTTGTCGAGACACCAACCGTCCGTTGGGCTCGATACATGATTTTGTCGGCCCCCCGAACTCATGGAAACGAGCGACCTTGATCGTAATTAATCAGAGGCGGCCAGTCAACCAATCTCCCAGTAGGAACGACGGACAAATGGACAGACCGGGGCGAAAAAGTGAATCGGGTATGGAAGTGCATTGGTTGGGAAGAAACAACACTTTTGTAGCGTTTTGTAACGCAGCAGTACCTAAATTGATTTCTATATATTTTTTATTTTATTTAGATTAATGGACAAAGTATCCTGCCCATGCACAGACGGGAATATCACTGCAGCGACCCCCAAATATCAACGTCTGTCGTAAATGGCGACTAACGGGAGAAATCCAGGAAATGAGATCTCCTATGAACTTGCTAGACAGGGCTCTCATGACCTGAACCGGCGTTATGTCTGATGGGTTGGGTTTCATATATGAACACAATCGCAGATGGCATGAGTCTCCAGTGGTTGGAGACGCTAGGTTCTAGGCCCTGTGCCCGTTGAGGCCTAATATGTATGTGTATGTATGTTTTCTGGGAAGTTATTGTTTATTGAAGAAAAATGACATATTTACGAGAAGAAGAATTGGAGAAGCTTTTATGTATTAGAGGCTGATAGATTATTAGAAAATGAAGAACCGGATTTATTTGCCGGTGATGATTCTTCGGACAATGATCCTGATTACAGAGAAGACCATTCTGATTCCGAGAGTGCACAGAGTGCGGTAGAGGAAAAACATCCTGCACATCCTGCTCCGCCGAAAAAACCGAGGTTGGCGATACTGAAAGGAAATCGGGCTACAAATGGAGCTCGGTTGCACCCGAGAGACGCGGTAGACATCCGATGCGAAATTCGATCACAAATTTCCCGGGCACAAAGGGTGCAGCTAAAAACATTTCAAACCCCCTTGAGGCTTGGAGTTTATTTTTTACTAACGAAATTCTATTTAAAGTGGTGGCTCATACAAACGAGCGAATACGACGCTGTTCAGTATGTGATGATGATGAAACATCGATACAATAGGGAGCGAGGAGCGACAGACATCACTGAAATAAAAGCTTTTATTGGCTTGCTTTACTTAGTGGTGTAAAGAAAGCTGCCGAATTACATCTCAGCGAATTGTGGTCGGTAAGATTCGGCGAATCTCTTTTTAAAGCGACGAAGTCGCAGCATCGCTTTGAATTTATTGCGGCGTATTTGCGTTTTGATGATAAAACGACCAGAGATGAACGCAAAGTTAATGACAAATTTGCACCAATTAGAGAGATATGGGAGCTCTTTATTACGAATTGTATATTTAATACAAATACAAATACAAAAATTTGTAATGATGAATGACTCACGTGCATGGTACATGATAAACACAATTCCTTACGTCGGCAAAGTCGAAGTTGGTGCGAACGAATCAGTTCCTTCCTTTTATGTTGGAAGACTGTCGGAGAGTATCCATGGAGCTGTAAGGAAGATTTACATTACAGTGTATAATTGGTTCTCTTCAGTGCCACTGTTCCAGATAATGCTGACACAGTATAATTTGACAATGTTGGGCACTCTTTGAAAAAATAAACGAGAAATTCCAGGAAAGTTCTTAGCTCCAGGAGGAGTATGTTGTTCCAAATTCGCATTCGATGAAAACAAGACTTTGGTTTCGTTTGCTCCCAAAAAGAATAAAGTAGTCTCGCTCCTGTCTACAAACCACTATTCAGATGATGTAGATGAAGAGTCAGCTAAGCCGCAAATGATCCTGGACTACAACAGTACAAAAGGAGGAACTGACACCTTCGACAAATTGTGTCATTCGTATACAACGTCTAGAGCTACGCGTGGAATGTTGGATCACCGTGGCATAAATGCTATGGTGCTACACGTACTTGCCCAAACAAAACGAAAAATCCCAAGAAAAGAATTTCCTTACGAACTATTGCATAGCCTTGTTGAGCTGCAGCTAAAAAGAAGGATGCAAGTGCCGAGGCTAAGACGGGGTTTCAAAGAACATATTGAAGGAATATTGGGCAATGAATTTCCAAACGAAATGACAACCAGTGTAAGAGCTCCACAACCAACAATTTGGAAAATTTTGCGACAGGAAAAAAGATAGAAAAACAAAAAAGTGTGTGCGACATGTCACCAGCTCATGTGCGAAGATCATCGCTCGCTGAATGTGTAGAATGCGATATATAAAAATTGCATTTCGTTACATGTATTGCATTTAGTTAAGCACTCCGCTAATAATGGTTCGCAACCAGGGCCGGCTTCAGCCAAGAAAGCGCCCTATTTTGAGTTACATTCTCCTTGTAGTTGCAATATTGCAAGTGATGTGAGTTTATGTGCAAAAATTCAGCACAGGTGTGATGGATCTTGCTATTTTGGGGTTATTTGAACAAGTTTTTTGTTTTAAATGCAAATGGCAGTATCCGCGCAAGGTAAAATTATTTTTTTTTACTCCTAGCAATGCGCCCCGGAATTTGGCGACCTGTGCATTTGCACATCTTGCACATATGGTTAGGCCGGCGCTGTTTGCAACAAAAGAATGCTAAAATTTTACTCATATGCTCGAGCAGCATTTTAAAAAAACATTATGTAACATTTTTTTTTTTAAATAATTTCTGAGAAAATGGATTTTTTTTAATATGTAGGTAGGTACGAGTACATACTAATTTATTTATAATTTTTAAATCACTTTTTTTCTTTAATAGGGATTTTTTTTTGTTTTGTGAGGAAAATATTGTACATGTGTACAATGTACTTAAAACATAAAAAAAAAATAAAAAAAAATAACAAAAACACTTTTTTTTATATTTATGTTATTATGATATGGGGTATTCCACACCTCAGTAAGAGGAACCGGGTTAGAAAACATAGGTTGGAGGAGGGAAGGTTAAGAAAGACTTAATCTACATATTTTGCAAAGGCCACGTTCATCACTGCCATCGACTTCATGGAGGAAACGTTTTGTTTTTTAACAGTGGCCATGTCAGTGAAAAAATAATTATTAGGCATTTACGTCTCTTTTTACCTTTGGTGTTGGGTCCATACAGGCCTAAAGCGCAACTTTAGGAAAATCAATAAGAAAGGGACAAGAAAAAAAGTTGGCCCTTTGGTTTTCTTTTATCAAATAGGGCTGCAGTTTGATCTTACTTGATGGATAAGTAATGTTAGACCTTTAAAGCCAGATTCTTTACAATAGGTATGTATTTTCTTTCGTATCCTGAAGTTGAATACCTACCTTCTTTTTTGCGAGTGTTTTGAATTTACTTTCCGGTAGAAGGAAACGATTCCACCCTTTTCAATTTTCTTATTCAAGGTTATAGTGAACAATTTATTTTAAAATAGAATCGGCTTGACAACTAACCGGATTCGTTAAACCCTTCCAAGTAAAATTCTTAGGACAAGTGTTTTCATCTCAAAATTTCTAAATTCTTTAAATATATTTATCACGACATTATGCATAGACGTAGGAACATTATGTACGTAACGTAGGTACATGCGTTAGTAATCTTCCGCAGATAAAATTTTTTTTATAATAAAAAATTTAACAAATACATAATGTGCGCAGAATGACGTCAATGAACCCAAAAATTCCTTTCAATTGCAAATAGGTATATCCAATAAAAATAAATTTATCCACAAAAATGACATAACCCTGTCAATCGCAGTGCACACACATTCCAAATTTGAGACCGCCGGTGACACTTTAACTAGTTTTGGTAATGTAACTTTGTAGTTGTTTTTGTGTTCATATTTTGCTCATTGTATTCTCTTCACATGCATGCATTCAATTCACGCTCCCTCTCTCTAGCAATTTACTTAACTCTCTATCTACCCACGATATGGCGACACGGTAATAATACAAACAATGCGGTAAAACAAAAGAGACATGTGCATTGTGCATCACCATCAATATTCCAACAACAAAAAAGTAACTATCTTGGAAGATTGTGATGATTATTATTACGTCGCGTTGTTGTCTGTCAATTTCAAGGTAAAACCACCACGAGTCAAAAAAAAAATATGTCCTCACAGTTGTCACTTTGTTAATTGCTTTACCCAATCTCGGTGGTAATAATTGTTAAAGCAAATATTTTGCAATTAGTTTTCAGCCAAATGACGATGATGTTCATGTAAGCAAACAGGTGAATTGAAAGCTAAAACTTACCGGTGTTATCTTTTCTGCCTCCAAAGGTGTATCCATAAAATGACACTTGGAACGCAGAGTTTTCCTGTGTTGAAGTATGGGACAGTTGCGTCAAATTGAATTCCTGTTTAGATGCCACCGATTGGTTTCTGGTTCTAGCACTTCACTTTGGATCTTGATCTTGGCAGAAACAATAATATTGCATCACCAATATATTGAATTGATTTTTTTCCTCTCACTTTTTTTTATTAATATAAAATAAAAATACACATCCACTCTCCGAACCTAGATTGGTTGGCCTAAAACAATTTATTTTTTATCACACTTCGTCGCAAACGTTTTACAATAACATTTTTGTTATTTAGTCCGCGAACGTTCTGTATTACTCGCCGTAAAAATATCGTAACGACTGACTGCTGGGTACGGTGCGCCGAGCCGATGATCGTATAAGTGGGTAGCTAGCTATTATATGATCGTATGACTACGCAGCGGTGAGTTTCTGTTGTAGTTACCGTTCCGTGACGTCATTAAACAAACTCTCTTCAGTGGGAATTTTATTATAATTTTTTTCGTTTTGTTTATTTCTTTTTTCTTGTAGTTTGATCACGTCTTGGTTGTGGGCGCAAATGGTAGGGGAGAAAAACTGATAACGCGACTGCTGTTGGATCGGGTATCTACAGTGGTTAAATTATGTTTTTATGAAGTTTTTTTTTTCAATTTTTAATAGGTATGTGTAGTTTATTAAGGTTCAAATTTGATATCAAATCTCAAGTGACGAAACGTTCGTTCAGTTTGTATTTTAAATACTTGTATCAAGCTGGATTATGGTAGACGCATATCAACACAGCAACTTCAACTTTGAGAGCCACGAACTTTTTGAACTAATGTATTTTTATGTAGGTCGGGCGCAGTGACTCAGTGGTTAGTGTGTCGGACTACTAATCGAAAGGTCTCCGGTTCAAGTAACATCTAGAGTTTTGTCCACTGCCCCACGTCTTGCGAACGTCTGACAAATATCCAAGAGTATCAATTGTCATGAGAAGCTTCTCAAAAGTTTGCCGTTCGGATTCGGCGTAAAATTGTATTTCACTTCCACTTCGCAAACAAAGGAGTTGGAGAAGCTGGGTAGTAGGCCATCTATGGGCCGTTAATGCCTA
Organism: Portevinia maculata; assembly: GCA_949715645.1. Taxonomy (NCBI): domain Eukaryota; kingdom Metazoa; phylum Arthropoda; class Insecta; order Diptera; family Syrphidae; genus Portevinia; species Portevinia maculata. The sequence goes on from OX454527.1 coordinate 84,889,675, forward strand.
ATATTTGCTTTATTTTATTTTTTAACAGATAAGCACCTCGAATTTAGGTTCAACTTCAACGTAAGACCCACACCCTAAGTTCGACGTTACTATGAGAATCCTCCCAACATTGGGACGACTTCTTCAGTTTTCCTAACACTTGAATACCTATATTTTAAACTAATTTTCTCTCGTGTTTAGATTTTTTTTTCGACTAGTTCTCAAAGCTGTTAAAAGGCCCACGTTGTTGATTATCTCCATCTGGCTTAGGCTAGGTTAGGTAAGGTTATAGTGGCAGTCGGCAGACGCCGACACACTTAGACCAATGAAAAGGTCCATTGTGATTCCACACGAATATATCTTCTTCCTACACGTTGAACCAGTTGGAGCTTTTGATGCAGCTTGACAGACTTTTGATGTCGATGTTTATGAGATCGTTGAGGTCATTGTAAAACAAAGATCCTAAATGAAGTTTTCGTCTTTGAGAGAGAGCAGCGCATGTGCAGAGAAGGTGGAGAATAGTCTCCTCCTCCTCGTCGTCCAAGCAGCTTCTGCAAACTCATTTGTATAGACGCCGAGCCTTATTCCATGCTTGCCTATGAGACAGTGTGCGGTGATTACATCAATATTGTAGCACCATTGTGCAGTCTGTTCAGAGATATCAAACACTTAGAGCGTTTCAGATCCAGCTTTGGCCAAATTTGTTTTGTCGCTACTGTTGCCACTTGTCCACCTAAGGTTGGTTCTCTCAAAGGCCTCCCTCATAAACACTAGTTTGCATGTAGCAATTGGGATGCCTCAGGCACCTTTATCAGCTATAAGGGGCAGTATGGTTCCTCTTCTGGTGAGTTCATCCGCCCTACAGCTCCCTGGAATATCTGTTTGTCCTGGCACCCAGCATGGATGAGTTTTAAATTGCTCCGCCATCTCCACTAGAGATGATCGGCAGTCACGGACTACGATGAAGTTTGTGGAGACAGAATCGATTGCGATTTTAGCGCAGCTTGGCTATCTGAGAAGATCCGGATGTCCATAGCGGGTAAACGTTCCTCTTCAGGCCACGAAAGGACTTCTTTAATCGCCATGATTTCCGCCTGGAACACGCTGCAGTGATCCATCTAGCTTAGTTTGTATGAAACCGTAAAATAAGACAAAATCTTTCATGAGCTGTCAAAGAAGAGCAGTTTTCAGACATCAAATCAAAACCACACGATTAACTTCCCAGCGTGATATGAATACGATGAAAAATCAATGAAAATAGCTGATATTTTGAAGTAAATGGATTGAGACCAGGACAAATTGGATTTGATAAATCTTTCTTAATTAATTTTAAAATCCTTATTTTTTTAATCTTTTTGTTTAAACAAAAAACCGGCTTAACCGAATTCCGTGAAATTTTGTTTACAGGTAAATACAAGTCGATTGGGACGAGAGTGAAGTCGATATTATTTTTTATATGCGAGATAGAAATTATGAACGAACAATTTATCCACCAACGTACTTACATAAGTATGTAACACATACACACACATTAATCTCTTAAATAACATTTGAAAAAAATATTGTTACCATCAAATTATAAAATATGATCTTCATTTTGACAAAATAAAATAACATCCTCAATACTGCGATGATATCAGTCTTTTTGTTAATACAAATAAACGGCTGGACCGAATTCAAAATAATTTCTTTCAGAACATATATACATCAATACTTATCGATTGGGACCATAACGAAGTCCATAACATTTTATGTACGCGAGAAAACGTGAACATAAATTTGTTCATGCACGTACCTACGTTCATACACACCTACACACATCTTCTTACTTGTCGAATACTGCCCAACATCGGTGGATCTGGATGTGATAGGAGAATTCTTCTATCTGGAGTTGTCAGTTCAGTCCTATTTGCCGCCCGATTTGGGGGGACACTTGCGGCGGAAGAAACAAGGAGAAAGCTATCATCCGCATACATGCTCGTTTTCGAACCATCTCAGACGAAGCGGCTTTCATTATAGCTCCAATGATTCCCATAGACATTCTAGAGATTCTGAGGATCTTCTTCTTCTTTCTCATAAGTGGCGCTACTATCCAGGGTGAACCTCTGCCTCAACCACCATGCCTCTCCAGTTAGCCCGATCTTTGGCTATCCGCCTTCAGTTGCGCACTCTAAGTTGGTCGAGGTCCCCTTCCACTTGTGAGCGCCACCTAAGGCGAGCTCTTCCTCTACTGCGTTATCTCTCCGGGTTGAAATCGCAGATTAGTCGGGCGGAGCTTTGGTGTCCATTCGCTATTCATGTCCTAGCCATCTAAGCCGACGGATTCTTACTTTTCTGACCAGGTCGATGTCGCTGTACAGCTCGTAGAGTTCGCTGTTAAATCTCCTCCTCAAAAGCCCGTCAACGCAAACGGGACCGAAAATCACTCAAAGAATTTTGCGTTCCAAACGACCAAGATTCTGAGGATCTGCAACAGATGAACTTCGACTCAACAAGATGCAATCGAAATTGCAGGAATAAAAGAAGAAGATAGAACAGCTTCAATAGATATGTGGCAGACCAGGTGGGACAATACTACAAAAGGCAGACGTCCTGGACAAATCGATTAAATGGAAACAGCAACTACCACCTTACGCACTTCCTGACTGGTAACGGTGGCTATTGGAAATACTTACATCGATTTGGACACGATAGCTCGCCCTTTTGCCCAGAATGTCCAGACCAGGAAGAAGATTCGGAGCACGCAGGCTTTCATTGCAGGCGATTCGTAGAATGGAGAACGAATCCGCCCAATCCACCGTTGCTAATAGGCCACATGTTGCAGTCGGAAGACAATTGGATGGCCATCTGTAACCTGGCAACAACTATCCGATATGAGCTGCGGAGGGAAGAAATGCTTAGGAGATCATCAGAAGCAGCAGAAACGTCAGAAGCATAGTGACACAAAGCAAGACGCATAGTATGAATTGCTAACCAGCCTCGCGAAGTAATACCTAACGGCAGTCCCGCGGGGAGAGTGGTTGAAGTCTCCTGAGTGTGTATTAGTACATCGGCGCATTCCTGGTATCGATTATTCGGATTTGCGAATCGTGCATGCCATCTTTTGAAGAATACCGCATCCATTGGCACAGCCAAGAAAAAAAAATACATCTTCTTTAAAACATTCAAGAAACATATTGTGAATCTTCAAATTTTAAAATATGGTACTTATCACGATTTTCATTTTCGGTCCAATTACAATAACTAAACAGTAACAGTATTGGGAAGTTAAAACAAAATTGAAGGTCTTACGTAAAGACTAATACAATATTTTTGTGCCAAATTTCAATTAAGATGCAGTAAAAGCTCTCTAAAATATTCTCTCGTAATTTTTATTTACATGCTCTACTTGCAGGGTCGCCCAGCTTTATTCGAATGTCTTCATCCATAATTGTGGTGGGCATGAACAATAACCCAAATTTTGCCTTCAAGTTTTTTTTTTATAGAGGTAAACAACTTCTGATAGGGATAACTGTCAAACTATTTGTCATACTAATAAAGTGTGGTTGACTTTTTTTCAGTAGATATACTTTGGCCAACCACCATGGAAAGACTTACAACATAACAACGTTTACTAATCGTGGAAATTTATTTCCAAAATTCGCGCTCTCTTCGCCAAACTTATTGAGCACTTCGTCAAGTTTACGGTGCGCATAATCGTCCATCTGAGCAGCCAATACGCAATACTATGGATCAATTCATGATCACATTTACTCTCTGTGATAATATTTATCCAAATCGAGCCCGTACCGTGCGTACAAAAAAAGCCATCGTCGCTGTATCCGTGAGTGTGAGAGAGGACCCGGTCGATCCGACGCCGTTCTCAGCAACTCGGGGGCCTACATCCATATAAGATCTAACTGGTGCAAGAATTAAAGCCACCGGACCATCAATTGCGTCGTGTGTTCTGTGAATGGGCTGAGAATCATCTGGAAGTTGAAACAGATTTTTATTGTCAAATCATCTTCAGCGATGAGGCTCACTTCTGGCTTCACGGTTTGTAAAAAAGCAGAATTGTCGTTTTTGGAGTGAGCACAATCCTTATGACACTCTTGAGACTCCATTACATCCACAAAAAATCACTGTTTGGTGTGGTTTACATGCCGAAGGCGTCATCGGCCCATTTGTCTTTAAATCCGAAACCGGTGCCAACATTATCGTGAATGGCGAATGCTATAGGCAAATAATTCGTAATTTTTTTAATCCTCATGTCATTGGAAATCATTTGGAGGAGAAATGGTTTCAACAAGACGGCCCAACATGCCATACAGCGCGTGCAACCATGACTTTGTTGAGCCAACAGTTTGGTGAACAAATCATATCAAGAAATGAACCTGTGAGTTGGCCACCTCGTTCGTGTGATTTGACACCTTTCGACTACTTTTTGTCGGGGTGCGTCAAATTTCTGGCCTATGCTGATAAACCAGCAACGATTGATCACTTAGAAGCCAACAGTCGACGCACTATTGACGAAAAGAGACCTGGTATGCTGTGATGCAAAATTGGGCCGACAGGATGGCGTTCATAAGTCGCAGTCGCTGAGGCCATATGCCAGCAATTATTTTTAAACGATAAATGCCTTGAAATTCGTGTGCTAATAAAGAAAAAATTTGATCATTCCATTAAATTTGTTGTGTTTTATTTAAAAAAAAACAGTTGCATGCCTCTATAAAAAATTCACTGTATATGGTTCATAAATGCTCCAACAAATTCTGTGGACGGAATGTTGAAAAGTGCATAGTTGGTTATGAGCACAACATAAATTTTTATCAACTTCGATGAAAAAACGTTCGAATTCGCGCATATTGCAAGAAGTTCTTTGTTTACTTATTTAAAACCACTTTTTCTCTTTACCTCTAACATTAATTAATGAAATTTCATTCGTTTTATGCATTGGGTAGTCTTCTTTCATAAATTGTATTTTATATTTCCGCTTCTAAAAACTCCATCTGATGGCGCGCAATGCAACTTGCGGGTACCAATGGCCATACCAAGAAAAATAATAATAAAGGGATGCTCGTGCACGTTGGTAGCAAGGGTTGAATTCCGTGAACGTACATTTCTGCTACTCGCTGGAATGTAGAACAAATATTGCAACTCAAAAACGAGTATCGCCTTTCATGCAACTAGCAACAAAGGACAGCTCACAAGGACTCATTCAGCTCAAAACAAGAAACAAAACAACACTTGAGATAAAAAACCGACGAACAATAAATTAATAACTCGATAACCCAGACACGCAATGATTAAGTCCGAACTGTCAAAACCGAAGAATGAGATTCACATCCAGAAGATCATCGGGGAGTTGGCTGATTCGGTATCACACAAACCCACTCACGTAAGGAGAATTGCGTGCTTTCACTAACCACCACTAAGTGTGCAACAACCATCCGACCAAGAACAAATACCAATTGACAAATGGCCATCATTGTTTAGGACGAGACCATGTAAGATTTATGTATGTACGAGTAGATCAGAGATTACGAGGTTTGGTGCGTAGAGAAATTTGCGGCATTCTATTTTTTTCTGTTCATCCCTGCCGACCAACGTTATGTAAATAAATAGTTATTATTATAACATGGAACACATTCTTTCAGGGAACACACACTTTTCCCAACTTCTGACAACCATCCAAATTATCAGATTTTTCAAACTCTACATAACAGACATTCATTGTGTCAACAAATTCATAATTTTTTCATTTCTTCTATTTGAAAAAAGGATAAAAACATAGGGAAAGGCTACAGTCCGCTTGGGCGAACTGTTGGATACCCTATTCTTATTCCTATCCCTCATAAGTGGGCGTGACAAAAGCCTAAGTATGGTTGAATTGTTAAGAACGCTTTACATATTTTGTTATATAACATTTAAAGGATTTTATCAAAAAAAAACGCTCCCTAGCTCAAACTTGGGTGTTTCAATAAAATTGTTTTATTTAATTGTGGGCGTGTCAGTAGGCGGATTTAAAAAAATTAACACATGAGCATAAAGCGCCCCTAGAGAGTATATATTATAAATTTCAGCTCCCTAGCTCACTTTGAATTTTCAAAAAAAAAAAAATAATAATAATTGTGGGCGTGCCAGTTTGCGGATTTTGAAAATATTTACACATAAGCATAAAGGGCCCATAGAGAGTATATATTATAAATTTCAGCTCCCTAGCTCAAACTTTGGATTTTCAAAAAAATTGTTTTATTTATTTGTGGGCGTGTCAGTAGGCGGATTTAAAAAAAATTTAAGTATGAGCATAAAGGGCACCTAGAGAGTATATACTATAAATTTCAGCTCCCGAGCTCAAACTTTGGACTTTCAAAAATAAAAAAATAAAAATTGTGGGCGTGTCAGTAGGCGGATTTTGAAAATATTTACACATGAGCATAAAGGGCCCCTAGAGAGTATATATTAAAAATTTCAGCTCCCTAGCTCAAATTTTGGTTTTTCAAAAAAAATATTTTATTTAATTGTGGGCGTGTCAGTGGGCAGATTTTGAAAAGTTTATGTCCCAAGCAGTTTTATGGGCCAAAGATCATATTTAAAAAATTTCAGCTTTCTAGCTCAAAATTCAATTTTTCCCAAAATTTGTTTTATTTAATTGTGGGCGTGTCAGTGGGCGGATTTTGAAAATTTTATGTCCCAATCAGTTTTATGGGCCATAGATCATATATAAAAAATTTCAGCTCTCTAGCTCAAAATTCGATTTTTTCCAAAATTTTGTTTTTTTGAGTTTGTGGGCGTGTCTGTGGGCGGATTTCAAAAATTCTTAAACTTGATTATTTCGGGACCCTAGAGAGTATATGGTTAAAATTTCAGCTCTCTAGGTCCAGTTTAAAGGCCTAATTTTTGCCGACGGACGGACGGACGGACGGACGGACGGACGGACGGACGGACGGACGGACGGACGGACATGGCTAGATCGACATTACTATCGATGCTGATCATAAATATAGTAACTTTTAGGGGTCTACGGGCAATATTAAGGTATGTTACAAACTATGCGTCAAAATTAATATACCCCTAGAATAGGGTATAAAGATAGCGACCGAAATCTGGAGAATATGGTGGATGAGGGAAAGTTCATAGCGCGATTCAGCTAATTTTGTTGTTGCTCCCACCGTTACCAACCACTTTAGGCTGAAAACACACCGGATAAAGCAAAACGTTTTTGATTCGATAGTCAAAAAAACATTTTTTATTTCAACACACACCAAGCGAAACAGAAAGTAACAAAACAAAACGTTTTGTTTTCTTGCTTCATTTGGGTGTGTGTTGAAATAAAACAAAATTGAATTCGCGACTTGCTTTTAGTGTTGTTCAACATGTGGTCGGACTCAGACTATTTCTATCCACAGCTTATCAATAGTAACTTTATTAGCATGTTCCTTATCTTTATAATTATAGATAGGGCTTCTTGCCTCAATTAAAAAAAATAACTTTTCTCCATCTACGTCCATATTTGTTAAAATTTGCGCACAGAGTAAACCAGAGTATATTCATATAATGAGTAGGGATACTTATATTTTTGACTGAATGGTTATTGTAGAGGTTCATAATTAGGTGTAATCATTAGCAAAAATAATCAGAAAAACCAGCCATAAACCATTTTAAAAATAAATCAGGTACCACTGCACGTAGTGAAAACTTATACACAACGAGGATCAAGTCGATGCGTCTAAAAGTAAGAAAAACCCCACATTGTTTTGCAGAAAACAACAGGTCAGCTATCGGCAACGAAGCACGTTTTCTTGTTTTTCTTTTGTTTTTATGTTTCGTTGCATTTGGTGAGTGTTGCCCCATAAGAAAGTAGGCAATTATCGCCAACGACGCTGGGTCGAAACAGTTTTGTTGCATTCGGTGTGTGTTGCTCGTATGCAATGGCATGTATTTTCGACAACCACCACCGAAACACTTCGAAACAAAAATCGGTTTTTTGTTGCGTTTTCTTTGGTGTGTGCGCTCTCATAAGAAACAATGTTCCCTTGTTTCACGAAACAAAAAAAAACGTTTTGCCTTATCCGGTGTGTGTTCAACCTTTGGCAAAGTAATGGCCCACTTAAAAAAAAAGATGCTTTTTTCAATGAAATTTTGCATCACTTAATTTTTTCCAGTTTATTGCGAAAAAAAAACTAAAATTAAACACATATACAGGGTGGCGCACGAATCGTGCTGCAAAAAAAAACGTAATAACTTTTTGATTTGTTTTTGTTTCGACCAATATTTTGTTGATACTTTAGTTTACCTTTTATCCAGCTTAATGGTCTTTTTTGTTTTTGATGCAATTAAAACACTTTAATTCATCCTTGCATCCTACGTTTCGTCGGTTTTTTGCCAACTTCCTCAGGGGTTTTTGTTTTCTTTTATTTAAATATTATTTTACATATTTAATTTAATTTGATATTGTAACAGCACAAAACATAATTTCAATAAATAAGTATTTTTATACGCTATTCTAAGGGTATATTAATTTTGACGCATAGTTTGTAACATACCTTAATATTGCCCGTAGACCCCTAAAAGTTACTATATTTATGATCAGCATCGATAGTAATGTCGATCTAGCCATGTCCGTCCGTCCGTCCGTCCGTCTGTCGGCAAAAATTAGGCCTTTAAACTGGACCTAGAGAGCTGAAATTTTAACCATATACTCTCTAGGGTCCCGAAATAATCAAGTTTACGAATTTTTGAAATCCGCCCACAGCCACGCCCACAAACTCAAAAAAACAAAATTTTGTAAAAAATCGAATTTTGAGCTAGAAAGCTGAAATTTTTTATATACATATGATCTATGACTCCTAAAACTGCTCGGGATAAACAATTTTCAAAATCCGCCCCCTGACACGCCCACAAATAAATAAAACAATTTTTTTTGAAAATCCAAAGTTTGAGCTAGGGAGCTGAAATTTATAATATATACTCTCTATGGGCCCTTTATGCTCATGTGTAAATATTTTCAAAATCCGCCAACTGACGCGCCCACAATAATTTTTTTTTTTTTTGAAAATTCAAAGTTTGAGCTAGGGAGCTGAAATTTATAATATATACTCTCTAGGGGCCCTTTATTCTAATTTTTTTTTAAATCCGCCTACTGACACGCCCACAATTAAATAAAACAATTTTATTGAAACACCCAATTTTGAGCTAGGGAGCGTTTTTTTTGATAAAATCCTTTAAATGTTATATAACAAAATATGTAGAGCGTTCTTAACAATTCAACCATACATTCAACGCCCACTTATGAGGGATAGGAATAAGAATAGGGTATCCAACAGTTCGCCCAAGCGGACTGTAGCCCGTCCCTATGTTTTTTTATTTTTGCGGTCCAAGTGAATTTAGGCGGGAATGTTGCGGCACTCCCCCGAGTTGGTGGACCATTATGAGGCTGCTAAGCATGTTTGTTGAATCCGGAAGCATCGCACGAAGACCGTACCATCCAGTTCTCTATGTTCGGGTTCAAGACACAATCGCGTCTGTAGCATCGTCAATTCAGGCAAATCCAAGCGTTTCTACTCGAAACTTATCAGCAAATTGAAGTTAATAGACGGTCATTACAACGGATAAATATTGATGACATAAACTTGTTTCCGTACAAGTCCAAATTGCAAGTAAGTTAAACCCTCTGGATTTGCCTATTCGCCTGGAATTCTGCCAAAAAATGATTGAAATGACCGAAGAAGACAACAGCTTGATAAATTGCTTGTTTATGTCTGATGAGGAACATTTTGAACTAAACGGCAATGTAAATAAGCAAAGTTGCCGTTTATGGAGTGAATCTAATTCAGAAATACTCAATGAGACGGTACTCTACACAGAACGAGTCACAGTGTAGTGCACAGTTTCATTAAGGTGTGTTGTGGGGCCATACTTCATTGAACCATTAAAGATGTTGAAGGTGTTTTTTTTACCCAGAACTGCACCGAAGAACTATCCGTTTCAACAGCATTTGGTTCAAGCAAGATGGAGCAACTGCACACATAGCCAGATCGGATATGGCCGAGCTCCAACGAAAATTCTAAAACAAATTAATATCCAGAAACTCCACTTTCCGCTGGCCCCTAAGGTCACCTGACCTGACTGCTTTTTTTATGTGGTTATGTCAAGCAAGCAGTGTACAAAACGAAACCAAGGAATTTTACTGAATTGAAGCAGTCCATTAAGACGCAGGGACATTAGTCCCCGGAACATAAGTCCTACAATTTTTCTTTTGGGACTTATGTCTCACTTCAGTGGGACATAACTCCCAAAATTGATTTGGGACTTATGTGTCACTTAAGTGGGACATAACTCCAAAAAGTAAAAGTTGGGACTTATGTCTCATCAAATGGTGTGAAAGTGAAATAAGGGCGTTGACGTCATTTCACTTTCCATTGATGCTGTTTTCAACAGTTTGGCCTTGCACCTACTCCAAATCAAACAGTGATCCCAAGCAGGGGATTGCAGGGGGCAGCATGCCCCCCATATGCATTGCACTATTTATGGGATTAGTTGCGAAATCGCAAATAGATTCCATAAACAGTGCAATGCCTATGGGGGGGGGGGGGCATGCTGCCCCTGCAACCCCCCTGCTTGGGGACACTGTTTGATTTGGAGTAGGTGCGATGTTTTATTTTAGCACTTGGCCTTATTGCACTTTGGGTAAATGAATTCATATGGCATTATTTCACTTTCAGAAAGCGAAAAAAGGCCATATTTTGAAATATGGCTTTATATCACTACTGCAAAATAAAATAAGGCCATTTTTTCAAATATTTTTGGCTGTGGAATTCTTATTTTGATTGGCATGCGAATTATAGGTACATTATAAATGTACATTATATTTGTTCCAACTATCGCAAGTTTGTTATGACCTTTACAACCCTTAAATAGTCCATGAAGGTTTATAAATATTTAATCCTTTGAATATTCATTGAACATTTTCTGAAAATTAATTGTTACACCTGTTTAATATCTTATTTGATCAATGCGCAATAAGTATTACAAATAAAATACAAAAAAAAAGATAAAACTAAAACATTGCAAAGTATATATAAAGTAATCATTTTTTTAGTAAACAGTTATTTGTTGCTTGTGAACCCATGTAAAACCAATAAGAAAGCAAGCACAGGCGTTCATTATCGACGTTTTAACCCATCAGCTGGAAAATGCTGAAATATTGTACTTCCCTTGTTTCATAAATTGTATATGTACATATATATGTCAGTAAAAAGTTTTCAATAAATAATATCTCATTTTAATGTATTCAATATCTTTGGTTTATTTTTTCAATCCAATTGCGATGTCTGTGATATTTTTCAATCTACTTTGACGTTTGACTTCCTAATTTTTCTTGGTTAGTACTCGTATATAGAGTGTCCTAGTTAAGCAGTCTTCTTCTTCCTTTAATGGCGGTGAGGCTATGATCAGGTTTGACCTCAAATAATAGCGACAGGCCGCCCAATTTTTAATCACTTCGTCGCTGAGGACAATCAAATGCTGGTGTTGGCCGTTGGTGCATTTGTGTGATCCATGAGTTTTTAGGCCTGCCACTTTTTTGGTTTGTATTTTAACGTTGATTGGTATTGCCTTTTTTGACAAGGTTCGCAGGATCTCTCCTTTGAAAATGACAGTACCAATTGAGCCGGTCGCGATCCATTTTTTTTCCGAGATAGGATCTTTGACGTGAAGGTTTCCTCGGATCTTGGAACTTCTTATTGATCATTCTTTGTTAATCCAGCTGTCCTGGTAGACGGCCATAGGCCAAACCTATTATGACTTAGGCTAAACTTTAACTGTAACATATTTATAGAAATAAAAGTCAATTTAACTAACTACTCCTGCTGTCATGCGAAACATCTTGAGCTCAGCAGCCGTTAATTTGTCCTCATACTACATATACAAAAGAAGACAACCTTCCCTTCACTGGTTAGGCATTGGATCGCCCTAGCCATTTGGACCCGATGTCCCCCTTCTTCTTCCAGAACTCAGGGGGTATCTCGTCCAACTGCTATTCGCTTTTTGGGCTCTCTATTCGCCTTCCTAGCTTCTTCGACAGTAATGTCGGGTACTTCTTCATTGTAAGGAACATCTGTTGGAAAATATATCCGAGGAAATTGTTGTCCTTCACAATACTGCTGCCACCTGTGTAGTAGCCCTTGATTAACTTTGGCGAACGCATTTCCTGGGCATTGCTCCTTCTCTGACCGGCCATTTTGAAAATGATTGTAATGAATATAAATTCCAAATTTCAGCCTCCTAGCACAAACTTTGGCTTTTCGATAGAACTGTTATTTTAAATTGTACGCGTGCCAGTGGGCGGATTTAAAAATTCAATGCACACTAGCATTTTTGGGCCCTAAACCCAATATATCCAAATTTCAGAATTCTAGCTCAAATTTCGATTTTTTGATGAATTTTTTTAAGGCGTCAGAAGGCGAATTTTGAAAATGCTTCCACTTGATTAATTTGGGCCCCTAGAGAGTCTATGTTTCAGCTTTCTAGCTCGAGTTATAGGGCATAGTTTTTGCCGACGGACGGACGGATAGACATGGTTAGATAGACATTACTATCGATGCTGATCACGCGCAGTTAGGCTGTGAAGCTTTCTGTCAATTCACATTGGCCTAGCTTGCGTTAATTTACTTTGAATAGTTGAATGAGCAACAGTAACTTTTGATTGCTACCGAATTGCAAGCTGGACTTGCAGTGCTGTTTCACGGCTTGCCTCAACTGATCATCAGACTATGTTTTTTGTGATGCTGGTCCATTTTCCTATCATTATTCCTTTCCTCCAGTGTGACTTGAACCTAGCCTAGCGTCTTCTCAGGTAAGCACACTATGCACTCCGCATTTGAAGTTAATCTCAGCCTGAAATGGGGTTTAGATTTTTTTATAGATCATAACATATATCATCTTAGACGATTCCTACCCAGTGAACAGCATTTTATCGAAATATTTGGATCAAAGCTGAATCTGAACGAGTCCGCAGATGAGATTATTTCCATAGTGCATCAAAATCAATGATGACTGATTAGATGTATGGATTATTGAGCATTAACATAAGTGATGGAGTATCCCAATAAGATATCAACAATTAAAAAAAAAACCGGCTTACCAAGGCTACAGTTATTGAGCTTGCCATTGACTAGAGATCAACAATTAAAAAAAAACCGTCTTACCAAGGCAACTGTTATAGAGCTTGCCATTGACTAGAGATCTACCCAACATGCTCCTCAAGTTGAAGACCTCACGAAGATCAAAACATCCAACAGGTCATAGCCAGAGATGATTGAATAAAGAATTGATTCATAGCACAACTGAATACTGAAAAATGAGGAACATGACAGGATATTGACACATATGAATTAAAAATTTTCGGTTTGGTCCGCTTAAATTGGCCAACATGTAAGGAGTTACGGAAAGGATCCAACGGTTTCTTTTAACTGCATATACCTCACGTATGCAAAACGCCCTTACGATAGTCCTAGACTGGTGCACCAAGGAAAATTTCCCCATGAACCCCAGTGAAGCTATCATAGATCCTTTTACAAAAGGAAGAAATTTGAACTTAGCTCAGATTTCACTGAATGGTACCATTGAGTATTCCGACGAAGCCAAATATCTTGGAGTAACCCTAGACAAAAGACTAAACTGGAACTCCCACATTGAGAACAAAATAACAAAAGCAACAAAAGCTTTATGGGCTTGCCGTCGCATATATGGTAAAACCTAGGGGATCTCTCCAAAGATCACTCATTGGATTTACACAGTGATGGTCAGGATCATTACATACGCTTCTATAATATGGTGGACCAAAACAAACCATGCCAACTCAAAGCTCACAAGGGTAAAATGTCTCTTATATTTTTTTTATCCGGAGCCATGCGGACCTGCCCCACTGCTGCCATAGAAGCCATAATAGGATTAACACCCTTGCATATACATATAAACAAAGTTGCAATACGCAGCTCAGCAAGTCTGTTACATACGAATGAGATATGTCTTAGTGACCACCCGGAACTTATGACGCTGCTCTCGGAAATTCCAGAACTTGACATGGTCTGCGCGGTTACAGACCGCCTTCAAAAAATATTATGTTTCAATAAGCGGTTCTCTACGGAGATGCCAAATAGGGAGGCATGGGCTAGTAATAGCCCACCGAACCGCCAATTCGAATTAAAGTGGTATACGGATGGTTCTAAAATGGAATCGGGCACAGGAGCTGGTTTTCACGGACCAAATCTCAACGTCTCAATACCAATGGGAAAAAGCCCTAGTATATTTCAGGCAGAGCTCCTAGCCATTCAAGAATGCGCTAACCACAACTTTAACACTGGTATCAACGGCGCTCACATCCATATATTCATGGACCGTCAAGCAGCTATAAAAGCTCTTAGTTCACACACAATTGACTCCAAATTAGTCTTACACTGCTTCAATACCGTCCAGAAAGTCAGCCACAGCAACAAAACCAAACGTTTGTGGATTCCTGGTCATGGCGGTTTTGAAGGAAATGAAAAAGCTGACGAACTAGCCAGAGGTGGTTCAGAAACCCCTTTTACAGGACCTGAACCCTTCTGCTACACACCTTAGTCAGCTACTAATTTAGCTATTAAAAGCTGGGAACACTCAAATTGTATCCCACAGTGGGAAAACACTCCAAGTCTAAGACAGGCCAAACGAGCCATCCAGCCCTTTGAAAACAATGCCAGCTGGATCCTAAACCTACGCAGGCATGATATTAAAAACCTAATAGGCTACCTCACAGGTCACCACGGTTTACGATACCACCTTAACAAAATGAATTTAGCCGGCTCTTCAGAGTGCAGGATGTGCCTCGAGGACGACGAAACCACGGAGCAAATATTGTGTGAATGCTCAGCCCTCTGCGGAATCAGAAAGGGGATCTTCTTCAAAGAACTCCTAAGTAATGACGACTTGAAGAAATCCCCTGATAGAAGCATTATTACCTTTTCTAGAAAAGCGGAAAACTGACCTATGGTCCTATCCAGGTCGACGTACAGTTTTTCTTCGCCTATGCGAGTCAGAAGCTTTTTTTTTTTAAAAAAAATGCATACAAACAATAATTGCAAAGACCACATACGACTCCCATTTCATATCATGGTCATTTGGAAATAGCTCGCACATTTTTCGCCGAAAGAGAGTTTTATCTTCAAAAAAGAAAACAATTTTTCGTTGATGCCGATTGAATTCCTTGTTTAACCGAAGGCAGATGATAATAGAACATTCATTGGCTCTGAGTTTGTATAATAAATGAATAAATAAGAAACTTTCAGGGTTTGTATCTCATTTGCAACTCCAAGATAGGAAATTGTCTCCTGCATGTACAAGTTCGCGAGGATAAAGGAGGGACAAGAAAACCTTTTTGGTCAAGCTTAAATGAGACTTCTTCAACCGAAAACAAAATTATTACGCCTAGTAAAAGGAACTGAAGTTGCTCTATCATGCATGATACTATCTCCAAATCACTGTAACCTACGCGTACAGTAAACACGTTTACCACAAATTAGTAAAATTCATACACACACTAATTGTACTCCTTGAATAATTTCAAATGCACCAGAAAATCTGGTTGTCAGAGACTTGAACAGCGGTTACCATTGAAAAATCAACTTGAATTTAGCTACCATGCCGATATCAACTGTTGATATAGGTATGGCAACGAACACTGTCCTGTCAAGGCACACAAGCACACGGCAGTGTTACCAGACTTTGGGAACAGGTTTTCCCCAAGTGAAATCCAAAAACTCCCTTTTTTTCCTACGACGTTGTTATGAATATCCCCCAAACAGTGCCGGATTTATGGGAGGGCAGCCGGGGCTACAGCCCTGGTCCTCCACAAAACAAGGGACCCACTATTTCAAATTCCGACCAGTAGTGGATTCTACTTCCGATCTATACTTGTAAGATTTCTCACCTCTTTACCAAACTGCGGCCATACCGGCGAGGCCAAAGCAAACGCTTTACTAAAGGTGAGCATCAAATAGACATTTTGGATTGCCGCGGCCAATGACAATGCTGCAAACATGAATGGTAAATACAAAAGAATGCGGGCTCTTATTTTGGAGAAAAATCAAATATCGGCGTTTGTACCATATTGTGCTCATTCTCTCAATTTATTTGGAAAGGCAGCTGCTAACTCTTGTCCATCGGCTGTTCAATTCTTCAATTTCGTTCAGAATTTATATACGTTTTTCACAGCAAGTACAGAGCGATACCAAATTCTGAATGAAAAATTATTGCACAAGAACAGCGGACAATTTTACGTTTTAAAAAAGCTTAGCGATACTCTATGGTCTTTTCGAGCTGAAGCTACGAAAGCTATTGTCGATGGCTATTCTGAAATCGAAGGAGCTCTAACCATCATATCTTCTAAAAAGGAGCAAAAAGACAACGTGAGGAATGAAGCATCGAACCTTTTATGAAAGATGAGTTGTCTTGAAACCGCTCTATTTGATATCTTTCGGAACGACATCTTAGACCGATTCGAAGCTACAAACAAGATGTTGCAGGACCTGAAAATGATTCTTGAATCTGGAATGCGTGCGTTAGAATCATTGAAATCATTCGTTGAATCCAAGAGCGACGATTTTGATCAATACGAGAAAACAGCTAAAGAAATATGTAGTAGGTACTGACCAATATGTACAATCACGCACCAGAACAAGAAATGAGAGGTTGAAGTTGAATCCATTCGATTATATAAAGGCACAAGACGCACATCTGTCACCAAAAGAGAAATTCAAAGTACCTATCCGGTTTTATCCCAGCTATCGATCAGCTATGTGTTTCTCTTACTAAAAGATTGCATGCATACGAAGCTGTACGTTCGCGATTTGAATTTCTCAATCACATAGAGAAAATTGATGTTGCAAATTTGCATGCTGCAGCAGAGGCATTGGTCAAAATATACAAAGATGATTTAGATCCTAGTCTTGGTAATAAGTTGGTTCAATTTCTATCTTTGATCAACTTATACAAAAGAATTATAGAAAAGACCAATCTACCGAGCTATTTTACTATCACATTCTTGAAGTTCAAAATTTGAGAGCTACATTCGCAAACATTGAAATTGCCCTCAGAATGTATTTGGTTTTCATGGTGCCTAATCGCACTGAAGAGCGCTCATTTTCAAAAATGAAAATTATAAAAAATAGACTTCGAACTACGATTTGACAAAACCGTCTATCAAAGCTATCTCTAGTCAACATTGAAAGCGATTTACTACGGGAACTGGATTTCAGCGAAATCATCAAGGATTTTTCGTCGAAAAAAGCTCGCAAGGTTCCATTTGTTAGCGGTTTAATATTATTTCATATAATTCTTGTTTTTGTCTATATTTATATAATATATATTTGTGTTAAGATAATTTACTTGGATTCGCAATTAATTATTAAACACTTGACTGAAAAAAAAATTTCATTTTATTTGGAAAATAATAAGCCAAAGGGCCTCCACTCATTTGTTGCCCCAGGGCCTCCAGACCTCTAAATCCGAACCTGCCCCCAAACTTCCCACAAAATAATAAATAAATAAAAAACATATACAGTGCCGCTCACTTGAATAGAACCCCCCTTTGCTTCGATTTCCAAGTTCAATAACTTTTAAACTAATAAAGAAAACAACTCAATTTCTTTTTTCAATTCAAGTTTATTAAATTTTGTAAAACATAATTAAAAATGGTGTCTATATTGAAAATGATAATTTCACTATTCATTTTAAAGTGATAAGACTCAAAATATTTGTATTAACTTTTAGCTCACTTGAATAGAACCCCCCATATAATATTAGATTCCACATGCAATCCAAGGCAGGTAGTTATGCAAAAGTTGTCTCTCATATATTTAAGTTATTATTAAATAATTACAGTCAAAATGGGACGTGGTTAATCATTGATCGGGGACGAGGAAGTTAAAATCAAAGCTTATCGCCAGAGTGACTTGTATATTCACCAAATAGCTAAAAAAATGCAGCGAAGCCGCAACGTAAAATCAACATTTCTACGCAATGAGTCCAACTATGGTAAAAACATAATAGGGCGAACTGTTTGCGCCGTAACCGCTGCTAACAAAAGAGCAATTTTGCGACTCGCGTCAAATTCGCACGATTCTTCAGTCAAAATAAATGAAAGAAGTGCCGTTATAGCTAGTGTTTCTACGGTAAATCGGGTTATTGCAAAGGCTAAACACTTGAAGCATTTAAAGTTGAAAAAAAAACAACCGCTTATCCCGTCCCGTAATAAACAACGTCTTTGTTTCTTTCGCGTTAACATGACCTGAAGTAAGATAAGGAACCGTGTTGATTTCTCCGATAAAAAAAATTTAATTTTGATGGTCCTGAAGGATTTAACTACTACTTCCAAGCTTTGCGAAAAGATGAGCATCATAACACCGCCCACTCGGCTGTGTTTGGGGATGGCTTGTTGGGAAGGTCTACGAATCAGGCAAACAATATTCAAATGAAAATTAACTTATAGAAGCAATTAAATGTATCTGGGCCTCAATTTCATTGGATTATATCAAGAAACTATATGATTCTCTACCTAACAGAGTTTTTGAGGTTATTCAAAAACAGGGTAGAAGCACCCATTACTAGATTTTGTTATTTGGTTCATAAATTTAATTTAAATTGTGTTCCTTAATATTTACCAAAACTTAAGTATGTTAACCTATTCCTAAATGCAATTTTTATGTGGGGGGTTCTATTCAAACGAGCTAAAATTTAATACAAATATTTTGAGTCTTATCACTTTAAAATGAATAGTAAAATTATCATTTTCAATATAGACATCATTTTTTATTATGTTTTACAAAATTTAATATACTTGAATTCAAAAAAGAAATTGAGTTGTTTTCTTTATTAGTTTAAAAGTTATTGAACTTTGTAGTCTAAGCAAAGGGGGGGGGGGGGGGGTTCTATTCAAGTGAGTGGCACTGTATTATTTCATTGTAGTTCAGTCTTTTCGGTTATTAGAAAAAAAATTCATATTCACAGATACTGGTATTTATTTACCTATTTATTTTCACGACATACGACACACGACACACGACACACGAGCCACGAGCATGACAGCAAAAAAAAAAATGTGTGGCACTCGGGGACTGCCGCGGTAAAGCTATTGCATAGAATTTTTTTTTGTGGGCGTGTCAGTGGGCGAATTTGGAAAATATTTACACATGAGCATCAAGGGTGCCTGGAGAGTCTATATTATAAATTTCAGCTCCCTAGCTCAAACTTTGGTTTTTAGTCGCCCGACCTGAAAATCTGACGATGACGGTGACGCTGAAAATCTGACGATGACGGTGACGCTCGATATTTCCAACTAGCCCCTACCGAGAGCAAAGATGTTTACATATCAAAAAAAAAAAAAAAACAACAACGACACGCGGTTGTTCTCAAACTGTCAGCCATCTACGTACTAACCGCGCCCAACGTCGTTTAATTGCGGTGATCTAAGAACGGTTTTCAAAACAAGTATTAGATCTACGGAATTTCTTGATTCGGTCGCCGCGCTCAAAGCCCGCGATAAAAGCTATGCAATAGTTTAAAAATAAGTGTTGAATTGTTTCTTGTTAGAGTTCCATTTCAGGAAATGCAAAAATTACCATAAGGAAATGCTACCGTCCGCTTGGCGAATACCATATTCCTACCCTACCCTACACAAAGTGGACGTGGCAAAAATCTTAGTATGGGTGAATTATTGAGAAGGTTGTTATTATACGACTTTATATACATATTTTGCGATGAATTGGACTTTTCTTTTCATTGATTTCTTCAATAAAAGGTTTGTTAAAAGTTGAATTGGAAAGCCATAGGCGGTTTTAAAAAATCATTACCTAGGGCAAATATATGTAGTAACTATAGACCTCTCATTAGCAATATTAAGTTATGTTACAAACAATGGGTCAAAATTATAATACCCTCAGAATATGGAATACAAATAAACGCATTCAGATAAGCAGAACGAACTATGTCACTTTAAAAAAAATAGTGTGTATTTAAAAAACGCGACGAAAACATAACGTTAAATCCCTATTTTTTGTACTACGTGGCTCGAAAAATACCTCTAAAGAAGTGAAATTCTCTTAAAAGGGAAATATCCCACGATCTACTATCAGCGGCACACGGTTGGCCGCGGCGCCGTCAACTGGCTGCTGTTTGGAAAAATTAAATATGCACATAATCACCATCGCAACTAATGACTTCTCACTGTTTCCAGTTTGTTGTTGATATTCAGTTATTCACAGCACGTTTCTGTAGTTCGCCTGCCGTAGATTTTGAGCTTCATGAGGGATCCGATCAATGACTCTCCGGTCATCACAAGAGAGTGCGCTGACTGCTAAATGGAAATGTTCCCGAATGAATCTCCTCCTGCTCTAGCAGATGTTAACAGGTAATAGGTATAGTATGTAATTGGTTTTCAGTCTCAGTGGTGGTATTTTTTGCACTCACAATACATTAATGTACCGAACATACCGTTTCGGCTGCTGAAGTGATTTAAGCAATTTTCTGATTGATGGTCAAGATTTGGTGGACGTAAAATTGGTATTTTTTCCATGGGAAATAAAGAAAATGTTTAAGTGGCTTTTAGAGAGAGAAGTCTTTTTGTATTAGCTAGGTAAGCCTATAGTTGTTTTACAATTACAAACTCTTTGCAGAAGGAGGATTTTGAAGGGTAATATGTAATTTTTGTGGCATAACTTATCCTTAATAAAGCGAGTAGGTACCTACTGTCTCATTCCTGCGACAACTTCGTATAGGTAAGTGTTTATCTTTTTTTTTAGATCTGCCTCAAATCAATCCAATCTATCAATGGGTGATTCGAATACAAAAACAGTGCCAACTTTTGTGAGTGAGTAATCAATTTGGTAGGAAACCAAAGAATTCGACAATTTTTTAAGAAATCCCTTCACTAATGTTGACGTTTGAAGGTTCATTCAACTTTGGTATGAATAAAACTTAATTTCATTGAGTGACCACTTGAAAATGTTGTAGGTACATAGAGGCGCCTTTACAAATGCTTTACAACGCTTTTATGAAATTAACTTTTAAAAATTGATTTTTTTGTTCAAGTAGGTAACCAATAATTTGATTTGTCATTTTTTGGATAACAACAATGTCCACCAATAGCCCGCGCACCACGTAATAAGAAAATCCCACATTTCATTTATTTTATCCATAGACCTATAAGGACTAGATTGAGTGGTACCGATGGAGCTACAGAAGGGTACTGAAACTTTGACACTGATTTTTAATATCTTTTTAGTCATCGTCGCAATGTTTCTTCGTTGTTTTATCAGTATTTCCACCATAAATGTTAAAACCAAATAACCAGTTGTTTTACTCCCTAAGACCGTTTCAACCGCAATACCTGTCATGCTAGGAATACGCATCAGTTCACCCATAAGCCTATATTCCGGCGTACCGTGAAATACAAAAGAATCGCTCCTTAGCCGAACAACACAAATTGTGTATTTGCTTAGTACAAGCACACAATGTCTTAAAAACTAAATAACAATCAAATCTTAGAGCTAAGGTGAGGAAAGAGATAAGCATAAAAAATGTAAGAGGAAGATTAACATTGGAGACGGAGAGCCTATTTTTGAGAGAGGATTTTGAGAGGTTTATATCAAAGATGGTGGAGTTGTTTACTTTTCGAATTATTCTAGTAATTGGTTCATTATGCCAATATTCGGTTCGATGGAAAGGGACACAGAAGAGGGGAATGGTTCTCAAATGACGATTACTAGTATTGGGTTTGAATTTATTAAGTAGACCTTCGCTATCAATAACTCCATTCAAAAGCTGGTGGGCAAGTATGTCGGCATTATCACGACGTCCACTAAGAGTTTGTAAATTTATTAATTTTAGACGGCTTTCGAAAGGTGGAAGATTATATGGGTCATTCCACCAAAGACAGCGCAAGGAAATGCAAATGAATCTATGTTGGACGGCTTCTTTACGTTGATTATGAGCATGGTGGTAGGGAGACCATACTACGGAGGCGTACTCAGGAAGAGGTCTAACAAATGTGACACACAGAGGCTTAGTGACATAAGGATTAGAGAATTCTTTCGAACAGCGTTTAACGAAACGTAGAGTAGAGTTAGCTCTATTAATAATGTTATCATAGTGAGCTCGAAAATTGAGTTGGTTATCGCATACAAGACCTAAGTCACGAATGGAAGTGACAATCGCAACTGGTTCAATCTCTAAAAAATATTGACGTTGTGGTAAGGGAGGGCGTTTTCGGGAGTAGGTAATGGCTTGGTATTTATTCACATTAAGTTAGAGAAAGTTGTGTTGGCACCAGGTAAAGAAATTAGTCGAAAATCGCATTTTACTACTTTGGCAGTGTCTCTCGCGCAAACTATTCAGTTTGAAGACCTACACGTATGCGTATGGGTTTGATGAAAACAATTTTTTTGAGTTTCAGTTCTAAGTATGGAGAACCCCCAAAATTTATTGTTTTTTTTTCTATTTTTATGTGAAAATCTTAATGCGGTTCACAGAATACATCTACTTACCAAGTTTCAACAGTATAGCTCTTACAGTTTCGGAAAAAAGTTGCTGTGACATGCCCGGACAGACAGACGGACAGAAAGACAGACAGACAGACAGACAGACATGACGGATCTATAAGGGTTCCGTTTTTTGCCATTTGACTACGGAACCCTAAAAAGGACGGTGTAACGACGATATATAATTAGAGATATCTCCGTTGCATCCTTTTTTATGAATTGGGATAATGTGGGAGTCTTTCCATGTTTTTGGGAATAAACCTTAAGAAATGGAAAGTTGGAAGAGATCAGTGAGTGGTTGAGCTAAATTGGATACGCAGCTTCTAAGAACAACAGCAGGAATCCCATCAGGACCCGAAGAAAAATTATTCTTCAACAAGCAGATTTTATTAATTGTACTCGTACATGTGATTAAAGTTGTTCTCTATCGTAAGGAGAAAAAGCTTGACCAAAGAAATCGGCAAAAAGGTTAGAAATGTAGTTTGGATCGGATGATGAGGACTTGTTGGATTTTAGTGTTGAAGGATAACCATCAGATTTTCTTTTTGAGTTTATAAATTTAAAAAAAAGTGTTTTGGATTCGAAATTAAATCCGATTGGGTTTGAATAAGATAAATGGCGTATACTGACTCGCTCAAGTGGGAAAAGTTGTTATAAGCTGAGATATGGAATGCTCTACGATGCTCTGTCTTTCCTACGCATTACAATTTACAACCATACAATTTAATGGTCTGGGAAGGACATATCCTAAACAAAGACGTCATAGAAGAATACAACGACGGGTCAAAGACAGCGAACGGCACGGTGTCAGGCGTCTATTCAGATGACTCTATACTTAAGGTCGCGCTACGACTTCCTGCCCAGTGCAAGGTTGCTCAGCAGAAGTAGTGGCTATCCGCGAAGGAGCATGCAGACTCTCTTGGAGCAGCGAAAAAAAGGTGATCTTACTTTCCTTTCCTTTCTTTTAATGTGGCAGTCACCCCTCCCTGGTCCCTTTCTGTCGACCAGTGTGGCTTGAGGTTCGTACTGCAACAGTTACCCCAAGCCAAACTCACCCACGATACGCGTAGAATTCAAGAGTTTCCAGACTTCAGTCACTCCCAACTAGAACCATTTAGACCGAAATTCGATTGTGCAGCCTTCTCATCCCGACACCCCTTTCATGGATTTAAATAAAGTGTTCAAGGTACGACTGAATCAGTCACCCGATTCGGTATGACCTGCAAGTGAACAGAGAGTAGTTAGAGAAAGTTGCCGATACTATCCTGCTAGTTAATGGTTTCTGAAGTAAGATATTTTATTCCTTCTTCATAATTTTTGTCGTCTTTTTATGAAAAATCTTTTTTTGAAGTACTTGATGCCGGATTAATTTACGCCAGTCTCTTTGTGTGTTTGGTTGAATTGCACTCACTACCTGCTTAAAGAAAAAGGGAATTAAATTAAATCCATAGGTCCCAAGGCATCTAGAGTCCACCGTAAAAAGACATCATAGCATTGTGCCATACACCCCATGGAGAGGGTCGTTTGACACCCGGGATTACGGGTTTAACGAGGTGTTTCCCTCTATATTCTCCATATTCAGTCGAAAGCAATGGCACCTCGTGCGGGGAGTGGTACTTCAAGACGTATGACGGTCTTAAGAACAATGTTTTTCTGTTTTTTTTTTCTCGACGACCCAGTGTCCGCCCAGCCTGAAACATGTTTCTGCCTGGGAAGACACCAGATTTCCGGCTGTGACTTACTCAAGGCGAGAAGCAGTGTTCTCTCCCCCTCGGTCTGGTACCTTCCTATAGAAAACATCGCCACCGCTTTGAGTAATTATCTTGCAACTTTATAGCCCCATTTTCTTAACTCACGAGACCAAGTTGATACGAATTAAATTAAATTTCCTCATCGCCATAAGTGAAAAATTCAAGTTTGATTTCAAACTCGGGATTGGTATGACCTGTTTTATCATGTAGATATTTTTCGTTATTTTAGAAACCAACATTTCATATTGGCCAGCGTCTGAGATTTATTGCACAAATTGAGACAAGTAATCTTTTTAGACGGCTTGAACTGGCACATCCAATGTATTATTATCGAAATTAATATTTTTGGATGAATAAACAATGTGAAGTCAGGCATAGTATGCACAAAAAATTAATATTACTAAGAACGACAGCATCGGGGCCATCACAATCACCTCGACAGGCATCCACTACCACCAAGTGACTTTTGTGTCACAAATTTGAAATATTCCTGCAAGGACTTTCAAGTGTTGTTTTTAGAACTACACCACTTGGCTTAATGTGTGCATGCACTGTCATATCGTCAATCATTTAGACGAGAGCAAGATGCAACTGATATTCTAGCCTGCTACCGGGATGAACGCGCAACGTGTTACGCCCGAAAAGTATCTAAACATCAAAGTGTGTGAAGCGTCGTGTTAATCTACTGCATTAGTTTGTACGTATCCTGAGGCTTTTTGCTTGTATTAGTTCTTCATCGTGCCCTCCTTGTGCTCCAAAGAAAAACATTATGTTGATAGCGTATGGCAATTGCAGCAAGGATATACGAATTTAAACAGCGCACGAAAAGAAAGACATTCTGCAAGGCACAGTTTCCACGTTTTGAATACAATTTTCTAGAAAAAAAAAGAAAATTACTGGAACACCGGAGAGAAACGAATTTTCAAATGTGCATCCTGCAGATACACGGTTCTTTGAATACATCCGCTATTTATCATTGTTTTTACCACCTTAACGCTCTGTGTATCCCATTGACAATGTCTAACGTCAAGGCGACGGGCGACGACTTGCAGGCAGATTTATGGGCGTTGAGTTTTGGGTTATTAACTATGGCTTAGATGAAAAAAACTCAAGTGGGTAGGGCTGGTGTTGGCGGTAGATAAATGTAAGTTGCAGCGAGTGACGTGACGAAGGCAGCTCACTACGAAAGTGTAAAATAATTTAAAATTCCAACGAACTTAATGAAATGTACTGTAATTGCTTTTTGAGTGACAGACTCTAGCTAGGGTCAGAGCTGGAATTCCGGCACATTGGTTTATACGAATGTCCCGGAGATTGCAAGCGGGAATTTACCGCACATTGTCTGAATATGTTTAAATGCGATCCTTTTCCCTATTTATGCCAACGGCAGCATGTCCGAAATACCAAAGACTTGCTGCTACGAGTAGTTTTCATGCAAGTTTTATATACGTACTGCACATGTGTTTGTTTGTTGCCATGGATTAGACTGTGAAATAAACCATCCTTTTTGAATATAAGCAAAAAAATTGTCCTAATCTTCTCAGACAATAATAATTTGTTATTTATTCGAGAGAGCACTTGGTTGTCCGGGTTAATCAATCAGATACGAATTAACGTTTGCTAAAGTGGATGACTTTTTAGGTGCAGACGCAGAAGAACCCCATTTGTCTGGTATTTTTTGAAATGTACTCGTATATATTTATTTTTATTTGAGCAAAGATATACATATACATTCTAAACACTACTATTGCACAATTTACAGAGATGTGGTTATTATTACCTTACTACTGATAATATTATATAATTGTAAATGAAATATATCAAACTATATATATATATATTTAAGTGATAATTTGAGGAAAAGCTGATGGAAAAAACCTCAAAACGAACTTAATAGGATCATCGAAATGAGAGAAGTGGTGATAGGCAAACTTGATTTCAGATATCACGTACATTAACAAGCACAATTATTAAATAAACATATATAAATAGATTAACAATTATAAATATAATTGACAAATATAATACTCGTAAGTTAACAGATGTAAATAATTTAAAGAAACATATATAAAAATTTAACAAATATAAATAATTTAACAAATATGTATAACTTAACAAATGCAGACGATGAATTAATATAATAATAAAGTCAATTTAAATTATAAATAAATAAATTGATTAATAAGTGTCTTAATAATAATAAGTAAATAAATAGAAAACTAAAAAAATAAATAAATAATAATAATTACCTATAATAAATAAATGAATAATAAATAAGTAAATAATAAATAAATAAATAATAATAAATATAGTAAATAAATAAATAAATAAATAATAACAAATAGGTAAAACACGTAGTGATTTTATGTTTGTTTAATGTAGAAGACCTAAAATCAAGGGGTTCTCAGAGGAGCTGGAAGACCAGTCATAGCTATCAAATAATTTATTCAGTCTTACTGATATTTTTTCAATGTTTGAGATCGCATGCAGTTCTTCGGTCAAAAAAAGCCAAGGTAAGTTTAAAATCATTTCCAATAGCTTGTTTTGGGTTATCTGTAAAATACGTATGTGGCTTTTTGCACCATGACCCAAACTGGAGATCCACAAGACAAGATTGCTTGAAAAATTACATTAAAAATGATGAGTTTGTTTTCTCGACTCATTTTTTATCTTCTGTTTATTAATGAATACAGCATTTTATTTGTGATATTAACTTTTCTGATGGTTTCTTGGACATGAAGGCTAAATGTTAATGACTTGTCAAGGTGAACCCCAAGTTATTTAGCACTTGATTTCCAATCCGTTTGTATATAATTTATTACTAGTCTGTTGCTTGGCAAGAAGCAGACTTTTCTTTTTCTCGTAAAAAAGACAGCCTGAGTCTTTGAAGCATTTAATTTAATTTTCCAATTGGCAAAGTATGTTTGGATAACATTTAAGTCAGATTGCAATTTCGTTTCAACGTTTAAACCAACTGAATCTGATGAAGTGTCGTCTGCAAAAATTTCACAGTTGGTTAATTTTGGAAAATCGTGCGTGTAAATATTTTATAGAATTGGGACAAGAACCGAACCCTGGGGTACCCCTGCGTCAATTGAGAAACCTGCTGATAACCAATTATTAACAGAAACTTTGAAAGAACGCCCTGATAAAAATTACTGGACTAATTTCACTAAATAGATTGGGAAACTTAGGCTTAGTAGTTTGTGCAGTAAGCCCTCGTGCCATACTGTGTCAAACGCTTTTTCGACGTCAAGGATAACCATACCCGTACTTTTTCCCATTTCAAAATTGTTTTTGAGATCCATAAATGATGCGATGAATTTGGTGCACTGTGGAATGATGTGCTCTGAAACCGAATTGTATTGTTATCTGAAAACACGTGTCAGGTAATCAAGTAAGAAGCACGACTCATTTATGCGGATCATTTTTTCGGTTAGGTATCCAAAGAGATTGCAAAGGCAAGGGATGCTTGTTCCGCAATAGAGAAGGAATTTAACCCGATCTAACAAAAATCCTCCCTACGCCTGGGGATCGCACATAGTCGTTAGAATAATTGGCAAATCATTTTTGGCAAATATGTGATTAAGGAAGTTATAGAACCGATATTTGCAGGTTCTTTGTTTATACCCTACTAGCGGAGCTCTTCGAACATAGTTACGCCTTAGCCTACATTCGTATCTAAATCGTTATTTTTTTCTGTTATCCTAATTTTTGGGCACAAACAAACATAGGGACATGGATTTTTATTGTAAGTATGTAGATTCTAGGGGTATATTGTATACTTTAATATTGCTTGTAGACTATATTTCTGAACAGCATCAGAAGTTATGTCGATATAGCTTGTCCGCCCGTCCATTGTCAATTTAAAGGCCCTCTAATTCGAGTAAGAAAGCTTGAATTTGAAACATATTATATATTATACTCCGGTAACATTTTTTAGAATCGGCCCATTGTAGCCTTACCTTGTTTTTTTGTTATTTCATCTTCAAACATTTCAGCTTCTTGTTCTCTAAACAGATTGGCTATTTCATCGAGCACCTACTCAGTTTGTCATGGATGACCTGCTCTGAGCCAGTGCTACCGTTTTGAATTTTAGAAAAAAACATAGGAACGGGCTACAGTCCGCTTGGGCGAACTGTTGGATACCCTATTCTTATTCCTATCCCTCATAAGTGGGCGTGACAAAAGTCTAAGTATGGTTGAATAGTTATTAACGCTCTACATATTTTGTTATATAACATTTAAAGGAATTTATCAAAAAAAAACCCTGCCTAGCTCAAACTTGGGTGTTTCAATAAAATTGTTTTATTTAATTGTGGGCGTGTCAGTAGGCGGATTTAAAAAAAAATTAACACATGAGAATAAAGGGCCCCTAGAGAGTATATATTATAAATTTCAACTCCCTAGCTCAAACTTTGAATTTTCAAAAAAAAAAAAAAAAAAAATTGTGGGCGTGTCAGTGGGCGGATTTTCAAAATATTTACACATGAGCATAAAAGGCCCCCTAGAGAGTATATATTATAAATTTCAGCTCAAACTTTGGATTTTCAAAAATTAATATACCCTTAAAATAGGGTATAAAAAAATTATTTTATTTATTTGTGAGCGTGTCAGTGAGCGGATTTTGAAAATTTTTTATCCCGAGCAGTTTTAGGAGTCATAGATCATATATAAAGCTTTCTAGCTCAAAATTCGATTTTTTCCAAAATTTGGTTTTTTTGAGTTTGTGGGCGTGTCTGTGGGCAGATTTCAAAAATTCGTAAACTTGATTATTTCGGGACCCTAGAGAGTATATGGTTAAAATTTCAGCTCTCTAGGTCCAGTTTAAAGGCCTAATTTTTGCCGACAGACGGACGGACGGACGGACATGGGTAGATCGACATTACTATCGATGCTGATCATAA
Organism: Portevinia maculata; assembly: GCA_949715645.1. Classification (NCBI taxonomy): domain Eukaryota; kingdom Metazoa; phylum Arthropoda; class Insecta; order Diptera; family Syrphidae; genus Portevinia; species Portevinia maculata. Next base: position 84,918,862 of record OX454527.1, read on the forward strand.
ATATAGTAACTTTTAGGGGTCTACGGGCAATATTAAGGTATGTTACAAACTATGCGTCAAAGTTAATATACCCTTAGAATAGGGTATAAACAGAAGAGCTCCTGTTTAAGGGTTGAATATAACAGGAGATTTTGATCATGTTTTTGCGTTTAGTTGGAAACTAAAAAGTTTTTTTACAGAGTCTACTTACGACCCACAGACGTGAACAATATGCCGAACCTGTATCGCGACATCATTAAAGAGGTAGTCGAAAGTTACCATACACCCCAGAGAAAGAGCCCGTGGTATGATGATGAGTGCGTTCACCGGAAAATGCTGACAGAACGCGCACATGTACAAACGCTGCCTCGCTAAACTAGGCCAGCAAGGGAAGAGAATCGAGCCGAAGAAGGGAGGAGAAGAAGATACAGGCTCTTCGAAACAGCGACGGAAACCTAGTCACCGAAGCGCAGGGAATAGTAGAGTTATTTAAGCAGCATTTGCAACAGCTGCTATGTGGGCATCATGTAGAGAGAGTGATATGGCAAGAAGAGAACCCACATCCTGTTAATGAAGCACAAGTTTCACCACCCAGTATAGAAGAGGTTGGGTTAGTTATAAGAAAGCTTAAGAACAATAAGGAAATGAACGAAAAAAACATGCAGTGAACATGTTCCACCACCCATTATTGAAGAGGTAATCATAGCTGTAAAAAACCTAAAGAACAACAAGGCTGCCGGCTCTGATTGTTTACCAGCTTAGCTTATCAAATACGTAGGTGATGTATTGGTGGAAGAAAGAATGCCCAGCTCCATATGTCCCATCTACAAGAATGAGGATGATTTGTCTTGCAAGAACGATCGGGGCATATCCGCTAAGTTTCGCATATAAGATCTTATCCAACGTTCTGTGTGAACGTCTGAAGCCGCTCTGTAACACACTTAATGCACCAGTGTAACTTTCGGCTCGGAAATCAAAAATAGACCTAATCTTCACACTACAGCAAATCCTGGAAAAGAATAATGAAATTCATGGCCAGACCCACCATATTTTCATCAACTTGCAAGGCGTATATGATAGCATTTATCGCCAGGAGCTCCACTTCGCGATGGACGAATTCCGGAACCTGTACCGGGTTCCGGCAAGGAGATAAGCTGTCATATGACTTCTTCAATCTTGTTCTGTAGCAGAAAGTGCGCAGGGCAGGTTTCAATACGAAAGGCACTATCTTCAATACATCCGTCCAACTACTGGGATACGCGGGAAATATCGACATTATCGGCCGATGTCAGCGTGCCGTGTTAGAGGCTTTCATTGCGATTGACGAACAAACACAGTTGGTTGGCCTCGAAGTCAATGAGAGCAAAACGAAGCACTTGCTTTCAACAAACATCTGTCCACCGACTAGGACAGAACGTCACAGCTGATTGCAATAGGTTGTAAAGGAGTTCACCTACCTCGGAGTAAACATCAACTCCACAAACGATACCTTAATGGAGACTCGACGAAGACTTACCCTAGGAAACCCAAACCATGCTGCGTCGGTTTGGCGAAATAAATGGGTTCAAAAGCCGGAGGACCAAGTCTAAGCTATGCAAAACACTGATACTGCCAGTTCTGCTTTACGGCGCAGAGTGATGGACGATAAGCAGGAAAGGAGAGCTAATTTTTGGTTCTTTTCAAAGAAAAATCCTCCGTCGGATATTTGGTCCTGTGTGGAGGTGCGCGAATGTAGGAGAAGATATAATCGCGAGCTATGAGCTGTCCGAAGCTGTGGAACTAGTCGAAAAAACTAAAATACGTCGACTACATTGGCCCTGCCACATCGAGCGAATGGACAATAATGCTCCATCGAAGAGGATTTTTGACTCCCAGCCCCCATGTTCGAGACGAAAAGGAAAACCGAACGTCCGTTTTAAAAACCATTCCATCGCGGATGCCAGAGCGCTTGGAAAGAAGTGTGGCCGGGATCGCTGAGAATGAAAGGCTGCAGTGTCTCAGGTAGAGACTCTCCACGGGTCCGGAGCCCGTTAAATAAGTAGGGAAACGTGTTTTATTCTCATTGTTGAACGTTATTTATCATAAGAACAGCCACTCTTTTATTTATTTTGATTTTATTTATTTTCATCTTAAAAAATAGATTGATAACAATTATGTCAGAATTGGAATTAAATAAAAGTGCTAATTTTTTAACTAAAGAAATTAGCGTTGAACGACACATCAATAGTTTTATTATTCTGGAATGATCTGATCTTTTATAGGTGGCGCTAAGATAACGAAGAGTCCGCAATCAAAATCTGTGTACACCAGTGAAGCGTCGAAGTCCCCTGATATTTATAACACTCCTTGATTATCTGCATTAAGCAGAAGTGACGGACTCCAAAGTGAATTACTTATTCTTTGCTGACAACCAGCGACCATACCATGCCGAGTTAATCGGTTCTCATCAGATCACCGCAATTAAACGACGTTGGGCGCGATTAGTACGTAGATGGGGGACCATTTAAGAACAACCGCGTGTCATTGGCGAGTCCCATCTACAGAGTTGAGGTAGATAATACATACGTGGTATCACAATGGACCTAAATCGGTCAACGTGTCGGCTTCTGCCGACAGCCACCTAACCTAACCTATTCTTTGCTGACGATGGAGTTTTCATAAGCGAGGATCAACGGTCCTTGTAACGAGCATTTCATGTATCGGTGGAACTTTGTGAGGGGAGTGACTACCAAGTGCGAAAAGTTCAAATATCAGGGATCTATGATCAATCGTAGTTTGGAAGAAGTGGCGGGAAAACGCAGACATCTTCTGTGATCGAAAAATGTCCTCTTGGCTGAAAGGAAGGCTCTACACCGCAAATGTGCGCCTGCGCTCACATTAGGTTCAAAATGTTGCACGGCGTACAAAAAGAATGAGGGAAAATTAACGGTAGCTGAGATGAAGATGCTTGGATTTGATCGAATAAGAAGTTCCAAGACCAAAGTAATCCTTTACCTCAAAGAACCTATCCCCAAAAAAATGGAGAGCGATCGGCTCAGTTGGTACTGTCATGTTCAAAGGAGAGATCCTTCGAACGTGAAGGAGAGGCAGGCCTGAAAGGTTCTTTATCACACAAATGCAGCAACACCTGCATTTATTTGGCCTCATTGACAAAATGATTTTAAATAGGGAGGCCTGGCGTAATTTTCTGAGGTTCAACCTGCGAACCCCAGACCAGTAGGGATGCAGTCAAGTGGGAGGGTTATGATCCCTTTAATCCTGATCATTGCCTCACCACCATCAAGGAAGAAGATGATAGACTGCAAGATAAGGATTTGAATTTATTGAATACGATAAAATAAAGTTCAAATTCTGATTGACGGAGGCTTTTTACGAGTAGATAGCTCTTCCAGGCCCTATTACGTTTATTTCTTATCGGATTGAGATCTTAAGTATACAAGGGATGGGACGAATGCATATTCGTAGATGATTTGACAAGAATCACTTTTTTGGTCCTATCCATCAAAGAGTAAAAAGGCTCTACTACATCATCAATTTTAGATATCACAGTAAGATTTAAATCCCTGCGGGTTGGTTACCTACCAGGCGCGTCCCCCGGTGGTGGATAGGGGGACCTCGGTACGATACGTTCGTGATCCGAGGTTTTAGAGTCATAGCGGCGTTTTATACACCGTCAAAGCTCTATCGCGAACCAAACCAAAAAACATAGGGGCGGGCTACAGTCCGCTTGGGCGAACTGTTGGATACCCTATTCTTATTCCTATATCTCATAAGTGGGCGTGACAAAAATTTAAAGAATTTTATCGAAAAAACTAAGCTTTTGTAAATAAAAACGCTCCCTAGCTCAAACTTTGGTTTTTCAATAAAATTGTTTTATTTAATTGTGGGCGTGTCAGTAGGCGGTTTTAAAAAAAATTTAAGTATGAGCATAAAGGGCACCTAGAGAGTATATACTATAAATTTCAGCTCCCTAGCTCAAACTTTGGACTTTCAAAAATAAAAAAAAAATAATTGTGGGCGTGTCAGTAGGCGGATTTTGAAAATATTTACACATGAGCATAAAGGGCCCCTAGAGAGTATATATTAAAAATTTCAGCTCCCTAGCTCAAATTTTGGTTTTTCAAAAAAAATATTTTATTTAATTGTGGGCGTGTCAGTGGGCGGATTTTGAAAATTTTATGTCCCAAGCAGTTTTATGGGCCAAACGATCATATATAAAAAATTTCAGCTTTCTAGCTCAAAATTCAATTTTTCCCAAAATTTGTTTTATTTAATTGTGGGCGTGTCAGTGGGCGGATTTTGAAAATTTTATGTCCCAATCAGTTTTATGGGCCATAGATCATATATAAAAAATTTCAGCTCTCTAGCTCAAAATTCGATTTTTTCCAAAATTTTGTTTTTTTGAGTTTGTGGGCGTGTCTGTGGGCGGATTTCAAAAATTCGTAAACTTGATTATTTCGGGACCCTAGAGAGTATATGGTTAAAATTTCAGCTCTCTAGGTCCAGTTTAAAGGCCTAATTTTTGCCGACGGACGGACGGACGGACGGACGGACGGACGGACGGACGGACATGGCTAGATCGACATTACTATCGATGCTGATCATAAATATAGTAACTTTTAGGGGTCTACGGGCAATATTAAGGTATGTTACAAACTATGCGTCAAAATTAATATACCCCTAGAATAGGGTATAACAAGTATGCAGGAACAACTTTATGATTTAAATACTCCAGGTGGTACTCGCATGGGCGAAAATCCACCCGTGGTCTTTTCGACCACGGTCGGGGCACGGATTCTGGAGGCCCCAAAAGACATACTTATACCCCCCGCCTGTTAACGCCTGTACGTTGACCTTCGAGTTGTGAAAAGGTTTGCTTCCGAAGATTCCTGCAGCTCTATCTCCGACACGTTCGGTAGACTGGGCTGGAAAAATGGAGAAAGTGGCGGAGAATTTCAACCTGATACGCTTAATCTTCAGACCAATAGACAGACAGCCGATAGGTGCGATGCTGCCGACGAGGCCTGTGAAACCGAACAGGTGAAACGGGCCACAGAGGCGGCGTCCACTGGTCAGCGTCCATCTAAGAGCCAGCGAAAGAGGAAAAGGAGAAAGGCGGCTATCGTGCGGCGCAAAGAAACTGCACCGCCAGTTGAAGGCGCAAGCGCTGAGAACGGCACTTCCCCGGCGGCGACGGCAAAGAGATGCAGGTCGGCAGAGGTTACCCCAACCGAAACCAGCCAGCTGACTGAAACCAACGCTGCCTCCCCTTCCAATAGCTCGAACAGGAAAAAAAGGAGGAAGAAGACCCCAAGCACACCTGTCGGTGGAACTGCGCGCGCACCTTCTGCGTGCCCTTCCACTAGAACACTTCCAGCTGATGTATTTCCAATGATTGGATTTACTCAGATTAACCTTCAACACTCCAAGGCTGCTACTGCACTCATCAGTAAGAAGCTTTCTGTGTTGAATACAAAAGCCCACATAACATCCATACAGGAGCCATGGGTGTGGAAAAATCGCATCTGTGGCCTTGGAGGTGTCCGTGGCACTACGATACTCTGTGACGAGCGGTCCGAGAGACCAAGGGCTTGTCTTGCTGTGTCGAACCTTCTCTTTTCTTTTAAATTCATTTTTATTAATTATTAGCTTATATCAACTTACATACTAGACAAAAATGATTAAATCTAACTTAAAATTAACAGGATACTTATTCTAGATTATTGATCCTTATGCGGACGCCCTAAACTTAACTATATCTTATAATTATTGCCTTTCGGCTTAAAAACTATTTTACGAACTAATCTTACATATGTGTTCCTCGAGAAAATTAAATAAAACTCGGCATCATTATTTAAATTTTATATTTTTATATAAAACAAATTACCAACTACCTATTCTACTTACTTAAACTACTTAACATATTCTTAACATATAATTAGGATTCTGAACACTCGTTGCCTTGCGCAACAACATGTTGACCCCTACCCCCTCAACAAGCCACCAAAATTCGGCGAATTGCTTTTCCGTGTCGAATTGATCCCTTTCCGATATTGCGGTACTAAAACGGAGGAGCTCATGAGCATTGGCGATGCCCTCGCCGCGGATGAGCCGCTTATCTCTCGCGCTGCGGTAGCGGTGGTATAATACCGGGATACCATCCCTCGTCTGTACCAGCCCTTTTGCATCAATATGGATAAATGCCTCCGGCGGGATAAAGCCAGACCGGAGCGTACTCTCTATGTACATTTCATTGGTTAGTAAGCCCCAAAGATCAGGCTATTGTCGCTGGCCATCGCCCTTGCATCGTGCCTTCGAGTCACCTTAATGAGGAAATTGTCAATCCTATTCAACTGAGCCCCATCGTAGTCGAACCTTCTTTCAGCGACTAAGCTTGGACAATTTTGTGGCCAAGATTTGGTTGCTGCAGTCATTAGCTACGAAACGAATGGAAATTGGAAGACCTTCGTCGTGGCGTCAGCTTATCTCCCCTATGATTCGGTAGTGCCTCCACCACCGAGGGCAATTGCTGAACTCATTGACTATTGCGACACCAGGAAGATGGGCCTAGTTATATGCTGTGATGCCAATACTCAAAACATTGTTTGGGGCAGCAGCAAATACAACATGCGAGGAAACCATCTCCTGGATTTCATTCTATCATCTGATCTTACTATCAACAATGTTGGCTCGCAACCAACTTTTGTGACGTCAAGAAGACAGGAAGTGATCGACCTAACTTTATCAAATAGATACTTTAAGGCGGTTACTAACTGGAGGGTCTCTTCGGAGGTGTCCCTCTCAGACCATAGATATATCGAATTCCAAATCGGATGCGAAGCCATAACTTTGCAGGAAAGAAGGAGTCCGAGAAAAACCAACTGAATACGCTTCAGGGAGCAATTAGGGAAAACTCTCAAAACTCCAACCAAACTCAGGACGAGACAAAAGGTAGAGGAAGCTGTTCAATGCCTGAATAGTGCCATTACTAGCTGTTTTGAACTGACGTGCCCAGTAAGCAAACCCCCTGGCAGAACACCGGTTCCCTGGTGGAGCTCGGAACCGCAAAAAATTCGTAGAGAAGCTAGAAAGCTTCTAAATAGGTCACTCAAGACTGATTTGGAGACAGACTGGAATCTCTACCGATCGAAGCAGAAGGAATATAAGAGGCTAATTCGGGTATCGAAAAGTGCTTCTTATAAGAATTTCTGCGAAAAGATTGAAACGCTTTGTGAAACTAGTAGGTTGGTTAAAGTTCTAAAAAAGGGCAAACCAGCCAAACTGGACTCACTTAGAAAACTTGATGGCACCTTTACTGAGACGAAAGTCTCACTTTCCGGGTAACCAGATTACAATTGGTTCACAACCAGCCCCAATTACCGAGACTATGAGTGAGCCAAGACAAACAACTCGGCGTAGCTGGTATATTGCGAAGGCCGTGGTAACGGACGAGGCCATTAAATACGCCTTTGCGTCTTTTGACGGCTTCAAGTGACCTGGTACGGACGGAATATACTCAGCCATGCTGCAACAATGTACAAACCAGTTGCTACCGACTATGAAGAAAATCTTCACCGCTGTCCTAGCACTGGCATACATTCCAACACCCTGGCGTACAGTTGGAGTATCATTTATACCAAAAATTGGCAGAAGTGACTACTCGCTCGCCAAGAGCTTCAGACCAATCAGTCTGACTTCCTTCTTGCTGAAAAGAATGGAAAGGCTGGTCGAGCTTCACGTGCGCAAAACTGCTTTGCGATTGCACCCACTATCTCAGATGCAACATACCTATCAACGCGGAAAATCCTGCGAGACTGCGCTCTGAAATCTACTTGGTAGAATTGAGGGCGCGCTTGACAGAAAAGAATACGCGATGGGCATTTTCATCGATATTGAGGATGCTTTTGACAATGCGACTTTTGATAGCATGTGCAGCTCCGCCAGACAACACGGCGTAGACGAACCATTGGTGTTGTGGATTAAAGCAATGCTAATGAAAAAAAGTTGGTTGCGGGTGCGGATTCTGGCCGCTATGTTATGGCGGGGGTAAACAGAGGCTGCCCGCAAGGCGGCGTCCTGTCTCCACTGCTGTGGTGTATGCTGGTCGACTCTCTGTTGAACGCACTCAACAGTTCTAATATTTACGCTCAGGCGTACGCGGATGATGTTGCCGTACTTTCTGTTGGATCATGCCTAGCGACTGTATGCGCCAAGGCGAAGGCGGCCCTTGACGTGATCGACGAATGGTACACTAGGAATGGGCTCTCGGCCAATCCTCTTAAAACTGAGGTTGTTCTCTTTACGAGAAGGAGGAAGCTGGTCGGGTTGACTCAGCCAGTGCTAAAAGGCAAATGAAGCAAAGTATCTGGGAGTCCTCCTGGACAGCAAACTTCTTTGGTCCAAACATGTTGAGCTGAAGACTGCCAAGTCGCTGTCTGTTTTCTGGCAGTGCAGAGGCATTTTCGGCAAGACATGGGGCTTATCACAGAAAAGAGTCCTATGGATTTATACGGCTATGATAAGACCATTTATAGCATACGCATCGGTTGTTTGGTGGAATAAGCTTTCACGTAAATACGTCACTGCTGCTTTTGCCAAACTCCAAAGGTAGGTATGTCTCGGCTGCACGGGGCCTTACCCAGCACGCCTGGCTCCGGCCTAGATGCACTATTGAACCTTCCGCGCCTTGATGTTTACATCTTGGGCTGTACAATCAAGGCTATCTCACGTCTTACAAGAGGTGGCTTTTGGTATAACTCGCACTGGAGTTTTGATGAACTTGCGCAACGGTTGTCCTTCGACTCCTGTCTTATGGATATGCCGTCTGATGCGATGACACTGGAACTTCGGCTAAAGCGCAACTACGAGGTCGACTTTCCTCGCGTCCAGGACTGGCTCTGGCCGGACTCTGAACCTGGAAGGGAATGCAGTCGAATCTTCACGAATGGCTCAAGGATCTGGTGCTGGTGCTGGTGTCTTCGTGGAGAGCGATAACGTAAGACTTTTGTTTCCGTTAGGCAAATATGCGTCAGTCTTCCAAACAGAGACTTATGCTATTCTAATGGCCATGGACTATGTTACGAGGAACAGGTGGAGGGGGCGAAGTATCTGCGTCTGTAGCGACAGTCAGGCTGCGCTTAAAGCCTTACTCAAACCCTTAACTACCTCCAAAATAGTACGTGAATGCAAAATATTTCTGAATTCGGTCGGAAGGCTGAATTCACTTAAACTTGTCTGGGTCCCGGGTCATAACGGGATCACGGGAAATGAGATCTCCGATGAACTTGCTAGACAAGGCTCAGAGGGGGACCTCTCAGGACCTGAACCAGCGATCTGTCTGCCTGCGTCCTCGGTCAGGGCTTCAATTGACGGTTGGGTTTCCTATGACCACAATCGCCGTTGGCATGACTCTCCAGGGTGCAGACAGACTAAGCAAATGCTCCCCGACGTCTGTGGGAAATCCGCGGCATTCTTGTTGTCTCTCAACAGGAAAGACTGCATACAGACTACTGGCGTTCTTACCGGACACTACGCTTTTGCCAAACACCTTAAGGTGCTAGGCCTAAGCGACACCACCAACTGCGAAGCCTGTGGAAAAATCGACGACACTGCGGAACATTTCCTCTGTGATTGTCCTGCTTTTGCTCGTATCAGGTGGCAGGTATTTGGTGCGGATATGGTGAGTGCTGTAAACCTAAGCTCCTTATCATTGAAGCGCCTTCTCGTTTTTCTTAGAAAAACGAGTAAATTCCCACAGTAAAATGTGGTGTGTCTGCCAGTATTGAGTCTGAGTGCTCCAGTGCAGAAAGTCTCACACACCCCGACAAAAAAAAAAAAAAAAAAAAAAAGATTTAAATCAAAGCTGCTAATAGTTCCGTTATTATCAGTGGTATTGGGGGTGGCCTATATAGACCAAGAGCCCACAACAAATTTTGGGCGTAAAAGTATAACCAAAAAGCTGATACTTGAACAGAAAGGTCTCCAAAAAGTAAACTCAAATGTCGAAGTCTGGCAGCGCTTAGTTGAAGCTGAGGTTAGTAATAGTAGGTTGAAAACGTGTTCTTTTTCCTAAATCTGGATTTTTTATATAACCACTTGAATATAGTATTAAATGAAAGAACAGACTGCCCTGATCACAGAAATATAGGTGCCAGACGTCTTACGCGCAGTCATACCCTTGCCAGAAGTACTAATAAATAGTATGTTAAAAATCACATTTAGAAATAATTGGTATAACCAAATAATGGTTACACCAAAAAATTTGTGAAAACGCCCAGATCACAAGACGTTTTACGTGCGGCCAAAACCTTGCCAGACGTCCTCAAAGTATGCTAAAAGGACATTTTTTTAACAATTCTGATAACCATATTGTCATAGCAGAAACGAACCATTGGTTACAAATGTTGCACTAAAGTGCAAGTGATTGACGTAGATCATGCAAAACAAGAAACCGTTTCTAAGAAGTAGGTAGTACATGTGTTCTTCATTCAAGTGATAGTCCGAAACAATGCGGAGATATAATTTTGTTTGATGACAAAACATTGGAAAAATGTACCCAAATTTTGACATGTCGGAAAATTCGAAATTTTAAATACCTACTCGGATATAGATCTTCCAATGAAGGTTGATAGTGTAAGTGGTTACCATAGCAAGTGCTATCGGCTATTTACAGCTGTTTCTAAAAAGGTTTTATCTTCGATGCAAAGAAATGAATGTAAGTTATATTTAATTATTAAATAATCTACATAGTTCCATTAACGTAATTATTTCGGTCTTTTGTGTACACAGTGCCTGAAAGCATTGAAATATCCAGTGCAAACATCGTACCTGAAAATACAACAAGGCATAACAATACAGTAGCCGTGTTTCTTTGCACGCGGATATAGGGATAATTTGAAATTTGCATGTAAAATACAACAACAATTTATCCTATATACGCTAACTTCAGCGGGGATAGCTATCGCGCTAAGTCCTTTAGCGGGGATAAACAGTGCTTCCAAAATCCATTTTCTTCGTTTCTGATGAATTGTTGCGATGAATTTTTCAAGAAAATTCAAAGTTTGACATCCCGCCGACCACTGACACATCCCGCCGAATATTTTATTCGTGCTTTTATTATTATTATTATTCAAACTTCATTATAAGGATAATTGAATTTAGCAAATCTGCTAATGTGAAATTGTTTTTCATAATTTTAGAATATGGTTGGCATCAATTTCAATTGGCGGAAGTAAATATTTTTCAATTTCAGGATTTTCAATACAAATTTCTTAACTACAACTTACAGCTGTGTCACGGTGCATGCATAGGTGCATGTGTGCTGCCAAGTTTTTTTTTTTGATGAATTCTTAACCGGCGATGGTCGTTTTTTAATGGCATGCCTATGTCGCGTATGGAAGAATGCTGTAGAAAATGAACCAATTCTGTTATCACCATTAGAGAGTGGTTGGGTATTAGATGACAACAAGTATAAAGTCAAATGGTTTGACGGAAATGTTGCCCCTGATAGACTGGAGGATATATTAATTAATGGCGTGGATGCTTCCGATGATGAAGATAATTTTATAAACGATTCATCGGATGAATCTGATAATGAATAACTTTTAGAACGTATTATATACAAGTATATATTTTTTTTTCAGTTATGTACATAAATACATATCATATAATAAACATTGAAGTTCTTAATTTACAAATAATGGTGTATAAATACTTGTATATTATCTTTAAGATAATTACACTTTTAGGGCAACATTCACTAGACATAAGTGAAGTATTTAACAGTTATCTTTTATGACCATTGACGAGTGGCTCTGACAAATTCGTTTCTGTTGTCACAATATGGTTATCAGAATTGTTAAAAAATGTCCTTTTAGCATACTTTGAGGACGTCTGGCAAGGGTATGGCTGCGCATAAGACGTCTGGCACCTATATTTCTGTGATCAGGGCGGTCTGTTCTTTCATTTAATACTATATTCAAGTGGTTATAGAAAAAATCCAGATTTAGGAAAAAGAACACGTTTTCAACCTACTATTACTAACCTCAGCTGCAACTAAGCGCTGCCAGACTTCGAAATTTGAGTTTACTTTTTGGAGACCTTTCTGTTCATGTATCAGCTTTTTGGTTATACTTTCACGCCCAAAATTTGCTGTGGGCTCTTAAACCAATAGTAGAATATTCCGCTTACACATATTCCCAAGCAGACTCACTCGGATATAATGGATGAAGAGACTTTGATTGGTCATTTACAAGTCACAAAATTTAATTTATTCGATTGAATTTGTATCTAAAATAAGATTAGCCTAGCAACTAATTACAAGAGTACACAAGTAAACAGGACTTGTTCACAAAAGCAAAATTGTGTATCAATAAAGCGTATACGCCAAGAAAGCGCTGATATCGATTAATTCCTATGATTTAATTTATTATGTAAAGGCCATGATGCAGAAATGCTGTCGCAGTTAGCTACTGGTGGGGCAGAACTTGCATGCTTTGACAGCATTCTCTTAGTTTTATATAATTTGAAGTTAGCTAGGCAGAGTAAGGGGTTTGGGAAAGGTTCGCCAACATGAAGGGGTGCATTCGAGGACTGGTTGATGTATTACGTCCTCGGCCAGCTCCTGGCGGTGCGTGTGCATCATGTTAACAACTACCAGGCACCAGGCTACGAGTGCTCACTAGCCCTATTATAACTATTGTAGACTAATTAGCTTAGGCAGTATTATATAAAAAATAAAAATGAATACACCTATAAAGAAATAACGTTTTCTTGTCTTTTTATATAGTAAGTACATAAGATATATAGATTTCCAACTCAAGAGGCAACACGGGTAGGTGACCCAAATAAGGCGCAGCTTATAGTTTTTCTTTAATTACGTGCAACTAAATATGTACTGAACTGACATTACTGTAAAACTTAGCTCAGCTATATTTTTCTTTATAAAAACACTATTTTTATTTGTTCAAATATAAATTGAAAAATAATTTTTTAATATTTTTAAAATACTTTACCTTGGGCCTTATTAAGAAAATCCCATAAAGCCCAAACATATTTTTGTTAAATTGGTTTGGGCTTCCTGCGAACGAGAAAAGAAAATTACAATTTTAAAAAATGAATAAATTTTCGATTTGAATGAATTAATTTATAAAGGGTTTTTCAACAGGGACGCTACAAAAGTAGAGCGACAGGGACAGCAAACGACGCCGAACATCTTGCCGCTCTTTTGACATTTCTCTTCAGTAAGGAAAGATATACGAGCCAACAACGAGTCGAAATTATTAAAATTTACTACCGAAATTCGGAGTCAGTGGCCTCAACGTTAAGAGCGCTACGTCCAATTTATGGTCGTCATAATCGTCCTAGCAGATCAACAATTGAGCGTCTAGTGGAAAAATTTGAATCCACAAGCACAGTACAAAATGTTACCGTGCCAGTGGGACAAAGAAGTGCCCGTAGTGTCGAGAATATTGCTGCCGCTGAGGCTTCAGTTGAAGAAAGCCCAAATGTGTCTCTCACACGTCGTTCTCAAGCGTTGGGCATCTCTGTGACGTCGTTGTGGCAAATTTTGCGAAAAGATCTTGGCCTACATCCTTACAAGATTAAATTGGCACAAGAACTGAAGCCGCTTGACCAGCAGAAGCGTCGTATGTTCGTGAATTGGGCTGAGAAACAACTTGAAAATGATTCGGATTTTCATCGAAAAATCATCTTCAGCGATGAGGCTCATTTCTGGCTGAATGGCTTCGTCAATAAACACAATATGCGTTATTGGTCAGGCAGCCGTTAGACTATTTCCTGTGGGGCTACGTCAAGTCTATGGCCTATGCCAACAAGCCAGCGACGATTGATGAACTTCGTACGAATATCGAACGTGAAATTGCAGCAGTATCGGCCGATTTATGCTTGAAAACGGTCGAAAATTGGGTTCAGCGTCTGGACTTCTGCAAGCGTGCCCGTGGTGTCCATGCAAAAGAAATCGAGTTCCATACATAATGGTATCGAACGTAATTTCACAGGAATAAAGAATTTCATTGATATCCAAAACCGTTTTTGTTTTATTTAAAAAAACTTTTGTAGCGCTCTTATTGAAAAACCCTTTAATATAAGAGATATTATTAAGTTTATAGAAAAACATAGGGACGGGCTACAGTCCGCTTGGGCGAACTGTTGGATACCCTATTCTTATTTCTATCCCTCATAAGTGGGCGTGAAAAAGTCTAAGTATGGTTGAATTGTTAAGAGCGCTCTACATATTTTGTTATATAACATTTAAAGGATTTTATCAAAAAAAAACGCTCCCTAGCTCAAACTTGTGTGTTTCAATAAAATTGTTTTATTTAATTGTGGGTGTGTCAGTAGGCGGATTTAAAAAAAATTAACACATGAGCATAAGAGGCCCCTAGGGAGTATATATTATAAATTTCAGCTCCCTAGCTCAAACTTAGAATTTTGAAAAAAAAAATAAAAATTGTGGGCGTGTCAGTGGGCGGATTTTGAAAATAGTTACACATGAGCATAAAGGGCCCATAGAAAGTATATATTATAAATTTCAGCTCCCTAGCTCTAACTTTGGATTTTCAAAAAAAAAAAAAAATTTATTTGTGGGCGTGTCAGTGGGCGGATTTTGAAATGTTTTTATCCCGAGCAGTTTTAGGAGTCATAGATCATATATAAAAAATTTCAGCTTTCTAGCTCAAAATTCGATTTTTTCCAAAATTTTGTTTTTTTGAGTTTGTGGGCGTGTCTGTGGGCGGATTTCAAAAATTCGTAAACTTGATTATTTCGGGACCCTAGAGAGTATATGGTTAAAATTTTAGCTCTCTAGGTCCAGTTTAAAGGCCTAATTTTTGCCGACGGACGGACGGACGGACGGACGGACATGGCTAGATCGACATTACTATCGATGCTGATCATAAATATAGTCACTTTTAGGGGTCTACGGGCAATATAAAGGTATGTTACAAACTATGCGTCAAAATGAATATACCCTTAGAATAGGGTATAAAAAGAATGTACGGTTTGAATTTAAAGTATAGGAACACCCCTTAGGAATACCAATCCTTCGTCATACTCTGATCCAACACAGTTCCTGATACAATTTTGACACTGTCGCATGTCATTCTGTCATCCATCCTGCATCCCTTATATTTACTTATAACAGTATCATGATATATGATCCAGTTTTGTTGCTTTTATTTTTAGCTGCACTACTGGCTGATGACGAGTGAGTGAAATTGTGGAGCTAGATGACGTCGATTAGATGACGATGTGGATCTGCCAGTTTCTTTGTAGATTGGATAGATTAGATTAGATAAATTCTTTATTTAGACTTATAATGACAATTATTAAATTAAGTTAAAGAAAAAGAAAAGCGTTGGCTAGAAGCCGTCTGCCATTGATTGACTTTAATCTGTGCGTTTAAGTGATAAAAGACCGCCATAATGTGATTTGGCCCCCGTTAGACTTTTTTTTGTGGAGTGCCCTTAAACGTCGATGTTATACCGACAATCCAGAAGCGAATATCTTCCGAGCCATTCTCTTTCCCATGGCAGCATTCCAGTGGTTGGGGATTAGATGTCCATAGTGGTTTTTCAATTAGACGAACAAAAGACAAAGGCGGACCAGCTGGGATGCCACAAGTTGGGAGTATTAGGAAATTTGATCTGGAACTCACCAATTTTATTTATTTTATTTTAAAGAAGGCTTTAAGTCAAAAATTGAAGACTCTCCAAACGAATTTTGCCTATAAGTACAACGGACAATAAACGAGTCTAAGTGCTTAGGATTTTCTGTTTTAAGAATAATAAAAAAAAAAAAAACCCGAAAGATTATACTGGAAGAAATTCGGAGAAATGATGAACTTTTAACTTTTTCATATATACATACTTACTTTTACTTTACCTGAGAAACTGCAGACTTCCATCCTTTGGGAGCCCGGGCGCACTGCTTCCCGTTGTCCAGACCAAGCATCCGCGATGGCTTGGTATTTAAAACGGAGGTTCGGTCTTCCTGGCCTCCTCGAACCTATAGGCTGGGAGTCAAAAATCCTCTTGATTGGAGCATTATTGTCCATTTACTCATTGTGGCAGAGCAACTACATCCAGATCTCTATATTGCTCAAAGAGTTCATAATTGTATCTCTCCTCCATTCGACCTCCTCGCACAGGACCAAATATCCGACGGAGTAATTATCTTGCAAAAGAACCCAATATTAGCTCCCCTTTCCTACTAATCGTCCAGCTCTCGGCACCATAAAGCAAGACTGGCAGGATTAAGGTTCGAAAGAGCATGCATGTTGTTCTTCGAGTGAGGAGTCTAGAACCGATTTGTTTGGCCAACCGAAGTAACAGGGATTGCCTAAGGTAATTCTCCGTCGGATATCCACTAAGGTGTCATTTGTGGAGTTGATGTTAACTCCAAGGTAAGTGAACTCCTTCACTACCTCGAATTTATTGCTATAAAGAGTGACGTTTTGTCCTAGGCGGTGGAAAGATATCTGTTAGTTGATAGGATGTATTCAGTCTTGTTCTCATTAACTTTAAGACCTACCAATTTGGTCTGTTTTTCAATCGCCGTAAAAGCTTCTAACACGTCCGCATACCCCAGTAGTTGAACGGATCGATTGAAGATAGTGCCTTCCGTGTTGACACCTGACTTGAACTATATTTGCTTCAGAACAAGATTGAAGAAGTCACATGATAGCACATCTCCTTGCCAAAATTAGATGCAGGCTTGAAATAATTCGGAAGAGATGCTTCCAAACTGCACATTACACCTCGTGTTTTCAATTGTCAAGGGATACAACTGGATCAGTTTTGCCGATATCCCATATTCGGCCATCGCCATGTAGAGCTCCTGACGATAAATGCTATCAAAGACTTTAGTTTAATCTTTTGTCGATCTGCCGAGTCGGAAGCCATACTGGAGCGTGTCGATTAGTGTATTGAAGAACGGCTTGAGGCGTTCACACAGTACGTTGGATAAGATCTTATATGCGACATTATGCAGATGTGCCTCGATGGCTCTTGCAAGACATAGGATCGCCTTTCTTGTAGATGGGGCATATGAAGTTGAAAGTTCAATCATCAGAAATGTTTTCTACCACCCATACTTGGTTGATGATTTTGTTCACGTGTCCAACTAAAACATCACCTCCGTATTTGAAAAGCTCCGCCGGTAAGCCATCAGAGCCGGCGGCCTTATTGTTCTTAGGCTTTCTTATACCTAGCTAAGCTAACCTCTGGTATACTGGGTGGTGAAATCTGTTCTTCATTGACAGGACGTGGGTTCTCTTGTTGCCCTATCACTTTCTTTACATGATGCCCATTCAGCAGCTGTTGGAAATGCTGCTTAAATAGATGCATCAACTATCCCCTGCGCTTCGGCGACTACGTTTTCGTTGCTTTGTCGAAGAGCCTGCGTCGCGGAATTAAGCCAGCTGCCAATTGCTTCCCTTTCTTATAAAATCTCCGGATGTTGTTTCGATCGCGAAATTCTTCGAGACTCCTCGATTTTCTGGAGCTGCGAGACAGCGTACGTCATCTTCTTTTCCTTCCTTCTCTCGGCTCGAAAACCTTCCCTCGCTGCCCTTGTCTTATGCTGCAGCGTTTTTAAATGTGCATCTTCTTCCACCTTCTTCCGGTAACGCTTTTAAATACCCAATATAAAAAAGGTTCATTTGAAGAATATAACCCAGTACAAACTATCAAAAAGGCTTTGAATATAACTTTCGTATATCATGTCTAGTTACGTATCTTGCAAGAAAACCCTACCGCTGTGTTGTGTAACCGGGGGGTAGGGGTGTTAGGAATCCATGTAGCAGATGGTGGCAAGCTTGCGGAAGACCAGATGGTTCTGGCTAAGAACGCTGTTTCTAAGACCGTCATACGTGGTGAAGAACCACATCCTGCACGAGGTGCCACTGCATTCGACTAAATATGATGGATCTAGAGCGCAAAACTCAATAAAAACCCGTAATCCCGGGTAAGAACGACCGTGCCCATGGGATGTATGGCACAATGTTATGGTGTCTTTTGACGGTGAACTCTAGATACCTGGGGATCTCTAGTTTCAATTTAATTCCCCTTCTCTGTATACAGGGGGTGAGTACAGAGCGCAATCTTCTTCCCCCTTACTCGTGGGTCCAAAATTAATACTAATAACAAAAAAACAAACAAAAGGACTGGTGCAAATGAATCGGGCACCAAGAACTTCATAAATACCGATTCTCAAACGACGACAATGACATTGACAAAGATGACGGAGGAGCAATAAAGTTTTCTACTCCAGGAACCGTCAACCAGTAGGGCAGTTTCGGCTGGGGGAAGCGTAGGAACGGTCGATCTCAATCTTGAGAAACTCTTCCTTGAAGAGGACGACAATCGCTCCATCGCCAGCTCATCCAAATTCTCAGTATCGTCTACTGCATCGTTGAGGAAAAAACTAATCAACTGCAAAAATACGATCAGCAAGCTGAGGAAAAAGCATACCCTAGAGGACAGGGAAAAATGACGGCTTCAAAACGCTCTTGACTTTCTGGAACGCCAGTCTTTGGACTGCGACAAGCCCCGTGCTGACTCGCCACCGAAGACAGCCTTCCCCGAAGCTTTGAGTGAGGGTGCACTCATGCGACCACCAATGCCTGTGAAATGCCATAGCCTATCGGGGCACGGGTCTGTCGCATCTGAACCAGCCAAGGAAGCAGACGAGGTAAAAAACTTTCCCCGGGAGAGGCCAACTCGACGCTTGACAGTCTACGTACAGTTGTCGATAACAAAAACATACCTGCTACGGAGGTAAGCCCGGCGATTGGCAAAAAGCAGTCCGACACAGCAAAGCAGCGCCAGCGCAGAAATGCGCGCCGACTGCTTAATATGTTTAAAAACCGTGACCCTAGCTCCATCACGGAGAGGGAAACGGAACAGCTAGCTAGGGCTCGGGAGATCATTAAGTCGACCGAGGCAACATGGCGCAGCAGCCTAAAAGATAGGACGCATAACCGGACAGGTACAGGGCGTCTGACTGGACCAAGGGAGAAATTCCAACCGCCTTTCGCCTTGAGTAGGTCAGAACCCGTAAAGCCACGTGCCGATCCAGTAAAGGATACGTCCCAAACTGGTAAGGAACCTGGCTCCAAGAAGGTTCTGCAAAAAAGTAGGTCAGTGCCTAGCTCTACTAGGGTGCAGGCCTCTGGAGGGGCTAGCGTAGGGCTGACTGCAGCAAGGACGAAATGCCATTTGCCTTTCTCCTCGACTGTAGCTGATCCAAAGCGCTCGGTAGCTGCCCCAGGCAAGGATTCGTCCGAACCTGAGGGGGCTCCTGGTTGCTCCAAAAGAGGTCGGCATGACAACACACTCTCCCCGGGTGTAGGCAGGTAGGCTAAAAAACCGAAATACTCGGAAAAGGTCAAGGAGGGTCTTCGTGTCGCAATTATCGACTTTGGAAATCCAGAGCGAAGACTCACCGAAGACCAATGGAAATTAATAGAACTAAGGATCCTGGAAGGATTCAAAATCATTGAATGCGACAACAACAACACCCTTGACTGGTTGAAGAATTTCGTCGTCAACAAAGACGCACTGTGGTCAAACGCTGACCTACGCGTCGTTGACGGGAAGGAAATTCTAAATATAACAAGGCCAAAAGGACGCATTCTTATTCAAGGACCATACTTGCCCGTGGAAAGAATCGAACGCAACCTGCAGTTCCTTAACCCGGAATTACAAAGCAAGGAGTGGAAAGTTCTGGAAACGGGGGAACACAACACACTGAGAATGGTATGGAAGTTACCGTCTTGCTCAGCCACAAATCGTTGCCGCTACTACGTAACCAGCAGTTCAAGGTTTGCGTAGGCATAATGCGCTGTAAACTACGGCTACTGGCGGCAACTAACAAGAAAGACAGGAAGGTAGAAGCTGGTCGTCATGAAGATAGTACAAATCAATCTTCACCACAGTACGGCGGCCAGCGCCAATCTTGTTCTCCTCATGAGAACAAAAAAAGTATAGACGTCGCCCTGGTTCAAAAACCCTAGATCATCCGGGTTAAGATAAAAGGGCTGAACTATAATGATCTGGTCGTCTACAGCACCAACACAACAGATCACAGTAAGAAACGTATATGTATTGTCGCTAGAAAACATATTAACCAATTTCTCTTATCTAGCTACAGCAATACAGACCAGACAGTAATCATATGGGAGCGAGCAGGTAGAAGCCCGCTGATACTCGCGTCGATATATATGCAACACGACTCTCCAGAAAGTCCACCGTCCGATCTAAACAGGCTGCTGGTTGTGAAGCTAAGCGTGAAAAATGGGATTTCATCCTAGGATGCGAGGCCAACTCCCATCATGCTCAATGGGGTAGCACCGACACAAACGTGAGGGGTGAGTCCCTTTTTGAATTTATTATTGAACACAATATATTGATAGCCAACAGTGGCAATGAACCAACCTTCGAAACTAGGAATAGACGTGAGGTACTAGATGTTACACTCTGTAACAACTCACAAACTATGAATGTGCGAGAATGGAAAGTTTCTACAGAAGCATCCTTTTCAGACCACAGGATTATAGAGTACCTAACTGACGAGAAAGCAGACCCGATAAAAAAATTTAGGAATCCCAGGTTGACAAACTGTGATACATTCCTCAGAAAAGAAGAAAAGAATAGTAGGAAACTTCAACGACAAACACTGGTCACACCAGATGAAATCGACGCAGGTACAGAATACTTAAACAAAATTCTGACAAATGCGAACGTTAAAGCCTGTGCTTTACGGACAATAAAGAACACAAAGAATCTACCATGGTGGACAAAGGAATTGCCCAAAATTAGGACAAAAACTAGAGCTCTATTTAATGCGGCGAAAACCTCCAATTCCCCAACGGACTGGGACCTGTATAAGGAAAGTCATAGGAAATTCAAGAGCTCCATAGTAAGTGCTAAACGCACGGCTTGGCATACATTCTGTAGTGACATTGAGAGCACAACGGAATCTTCCAGGCTTAGGAAAATTCTGTCCAAACAACCCTGTGTCCCAGGTTTTATTAAGGACAGTTGCGGAAACTGGACACAGTCCTGCACAGAAACCCTCGAGCACTTACTACGGACTTATTTTCCAGGGTGCACCCCGAGTCTAGGTAATAACTTAGAGGCGGATATTACTCCTACAACTGTTTCAGTGGTTCCAAAAGGAGTAATAACCGACGAAAAGCTTAACTGGGCAATTGATACACTATCTCCCTTCAAATCACCTGGGAGAGATGGGATTTTTCCTATTATGCTCCAGAAGACAAAGACCGTCATCATACCGACGACTTTTTACACGAAGTCTGGAGTGCGGCTACATTCCTAAAGCCTGGCGGGAAGTGAAGGTGGTATTCACATCTATGCCAAGGACTTCAGACCGATAAGTCTGACATCTTTCATCCTAAAAACGTTTGAAAAGCTAATGAACATCCATATTCGCAGTCGACTCGACTATAGCGCGACCTCCACCGCCCAACACGCTTACATTAAAGGCAAAGGTGTGGAAACTGCGCTATAGGACGTCGTCAGCACTATAGAAAAGTCTCTCTAGGACAAAGAATACACACTTGCAGCGTTTTTAGACATTGAAGCAGCATTCAACAATGTGGAAACGCGAGCAATGGAGAGAGCATTGCAGAACTCCAACGTCGATCAGTCTCTCACTAAGCTGATTATGAGCCTGCTCAATGGAAGGTACATCAATGCAACACTAGGCGATAATGACCTAAGAGTCGTCGCGTCCAGAGGCACACCACAAGGTGGAGTCATATCCCCCTTACTCTGGGTCCTTGTTGTTAATGAAATACTCCTAAAGTTCAAAAACAGAGCGGTCAAAGCAATTGCATACGCGGATGACGTAGTATTGCTTGCGACAGGAAAATTCCAATCAACCCTGAGCGAACTGTTAGAAAACTCCCTGCGGACACTCACTACGTGGACAAGACCATGTGGTCTTGGGATCAACCCACAAAAGACTGAAATGGTGTTGTTCACTAACAACAGAAGAATACCAGAATTCAAACCACCAGAAATTGAGGGAATACCCTTGAAGGTGGCGGAGAGTGCGAAATATCTAGGAATTATCCTCGATAGGAAGCTGAGTTGGTAGCCAAACGTCGATGACAGAGTTAGGAAAGTGGGCAACGCTTTCTACGCATGCAACCGTATTTTTGGCAAAAAATGGGGTCCAAACCCAAAAATAATTCTGTGGATGTTGACGGAAATTGTGCGACCAATACTCACATACGGCAGCTTAGTCTGGTGGCAAGCCATAGACAAGGCAACCAATCTCAAGGTGGTGGCAAAAATACAAAGACTAGCATGTATAGGGACAACCAGTGCAATGAAAACAACCCCAACCGCTGGGTTGGAAGCGATTCTCAATCTGCCACCATTGGATCTATACATGCAGGAATCGGCTGCAAAAAGTGCCTTGGGGATCAGCCAAACAAACAGCTGGAACCCGAGTCATTTTGGACATGCACTGATTCTGAACAAGTACATAGGGAACAACGTCATATCTGACTACATGTCTCCTTATTTAGATTTCGAAAAACTATTCTCTTGTTCATTTCCGAGCAAGGAGGAATGGTACGCAAACGAACCCATGAAAAGGAAATCGATTTCCATCTTTACAGACGGATCAAAGATGGACTGTGGAACGGGTGCTGGACTATTCTCAGAGGAACTACACATCAACAGATCGATTAGATTACCTGATCACTGTAGTGTATTCCAAGCAGAAGTCTTAGCAATCACTGAAGTCGCAAGCATGGTATCATTGATGGCGAGACCACACTCTGATATTACCATTTTGATTGATAGTCAGGCGGCCATTTAAGCGGTGTCAGCTACAGAAATAAAGTCCTTGCTTGTTCGTCGTTGCCGCGAGGAGCTCAAATCTAAGGAGCTCAACGAAGCACAAAACTAGTCTCTGCTGGGTCCCTGGACACAAGGACATATACGGCTACGAGCGAGCTGACGAACTGACAAGAAAGGGGTCTGCGATTGACCATGAACAGGCACTTCAGTCGGTTAAACCACCAATCTGTAACCTCAGAGAAAGAGTGGAATACAAAACACGAATGAAAGCCAAAAACAGGTGGTTGTCACTAACCACTTGTGACATATCACGCAAACTTTGGCCAAAATATATACGGGCCGAACCAACAAACTTTTACGTTACGCCAGGGCATCGCTGTCAAAGTTGATCGGTTCTCTTACTGGCCACAACCTGCTAAGGAATCACACAATGAAACTAAATTTAGTAGGTATATGCGAAACTGTTGATTTTTGTATAAAACAATATCTTAAAAATGCCAAAAGAATATACAAAAACTATAAAAAAATCACTTACGTTTTGAGGTTTAAATTAATTTGATTTTTGTTGTGTGTGAATATTATGTTGTATCTTCGATGGAATATTTATGTGAATGCATTTGCTTCTTTGTTGACTCCGCATGTGCGCACAATTAGTGGTCTCATCCTTGTTGTTTTAGTTGTTTGCATAACGTATATAGCTATTTGAAATATTTGGGATTAGATGTGAAGTTGTATCTTCTTTATAGGCATTACCTGGGTTTCGCTTACAAGAAAGATAATATGCTAAATGTTTACCAAAGGTGAAATATTAAATGGAGAAAAAAAATTAAAACTAACTTTGACAACAATTTTACAATTGAGACAATACTTAGGAACACACAAGCATACACATAATGTCCGACTTCGTCCGCTGAAAGATGTGCTTGGTCGCGTGGTCACTTTACGGCAATGTCTGTCTCTCCTCTCTCTCCTCTCCTATATATCTGTAGTTGGTGTTAGTACAGGGAAATACGGTGGATTTCGTGCAGCGAACTCTCAATGGTTTTTAAATCGCTTCGAGTCCTACGTGATGTTTTAAGTTCACGGCCGGCTCTCGTTATCAATCGACAAATATGTATTAAATGCCTTTAGGCGAAGTTGATTTCGATTATCAGCACTGGATTGAAATCCACGCGTGCGAGTGAAAAAAATAAAATGGTCATAGGACACGCCGAGCGCATGCAATGCAAGTTCAAACTTAGAAAGGTACTGGGGCACCCAATATTTCGATCGTTCGTCAGCACAATTTTGGTGAGGATCTAACGTAATGAAACTTTTTGTTAGCGGCCGACTCGACGCAACTATTCCGTACCAGGTAGTTAGTTAGTTTGTGCTATTTGCTATATATGGTAAACTGGGGTACATTCGGCACCTTAAGTTAAAAGCTTCATATTTACGATATTTACTAACGTATTAGATAAAATTTATACTAAATGAAAGCTTACCTCTTAGCGGGGTCAGTCACCTTGACGTGCGCACCATCACCGCAAACAAATTCGATGGTGCCGGTGCGGAGGCTTACGACGTAAAGAGTCATCGGGCTTGCAAGGGCCAGGCCGTCCGATGAGCGTCAACCAAGAACTGACCAGGACTTCACGTCCGCTCCTACCCCACCCTTACATACCCCATCTGCCCCTCTCCCTTTTTGAGGGGACCAAACCAGCCTTCCGCGGTACAACTTTCAAAGCCGGATGGCTAATGATAGTATGTGCGGATGCTACCACTGCAGAGTGGATGAGCACAAACTTCGCGAAGCTCAAAGAGAAATGCGGGATGGAAGTGACGCTTGTGGGGGAAGAACTTTTCCCGAAACCACATATCGTCAGAGCCTTCTTCCCACAAAGTACTGGAGTAGCGAATGAAAGAATACTGTCAATTCTAGATGGCTAGAATAAAGAACTCAACACCTGAACGTGGAGAGTTCTGCAAAGATCTGACGACAGAGATGTCGCCCATATGGTCCTTGCTGTAAACGAAAGCACGATGAAGCGACTTGTTGAGCTAAAGGGGATGGTCTCGTTCAGATTTGGACAGATCAAATTAATTCTCAAGAGCGCGGACAAATCGACGAATCAAGCGTCAAGAGACAACCAACAAAAGGCTACAACACCATGGGCTAGTATTAGTACTGCCACTGATGCTTCAGAAAAGCCTTCCACAAGCGCCAACAGTAGCGCCACACCACTAGTGGCTGGCATTAGTGCTGCCACGGGTAACTCAGTTGCTAAAACAACTGTTTTGCTGGATGCTAAAGCAAAGGCTAAGAAAACGGACAACACAAACGCGCACCGAAACCGCTTTAAGGGGGAGACAAAGTGGTCTCTCTCAACAGGGTTACGTACGACGCAGGGGTGATAACAAACCTCATAGAGTGCGTAATCCCGAGTACGTGAAGAAGAAATGACGTCTCTAACTGTGCTGCAGGCAAACCTGCACCGCGCTATGGGTGCATCGGACACCTATAGCCAAAGATGTGCCGAAAGGAACGTCGCTCTTGGTTTAATCCAGGAACCATGGGCAACTACAGGTAAGATCTTTGGTCTTAATAGCAGAAATAGAGAGCTAAATTTTGCCAAAGGTAATTTCAGACCTAGGGCAGCTCTTTCCATTGCGAAAGATATAAAATTCTCTCTCATTCCAGGTTTCAATACTAGGGACCTGGTGGCCGTTTTAATTGAACGCCACAATGGCCATGTGATACACAAGTTTGTATGCGCATCGGCGTATTTTGCTGGGGACATAGAGGAGGTACCACCTACACCAGTACAGGAACTTGTCCAGTACTGCCAAACTCAGCAAGTACATCTTGTTATCGGCTGCGACGCGAATGCACATCACCAGATTTGGGGCAGCCGAGACACAAACAAAAGAGGTGAGTTACTTTTAGATTACCTATATAGTAAAGACCTAGTTATTCTAAATAAGGGTGATAAGCCCACTTTTAGGAACAGTATATGAGAAGAAGTTTTAGACCTTACTCTCTCGTCTCCTTTTATACAAAACATTGTAGAGGACTGGCACGTGTCTGATGAAGCTTCTCTGTCTGATCATATGCATATTATGTTCAGGCTGCGATGCAACACCGAGTGCGCGCCGGTCAAATACAATAATAAATTAACTAACTGGAGAACCTATGGTGAAAATCTGGCAATCAGAACTGATCTGCTACCAGATTCACCACTAACACCGAGTGATGCGGACGCTGCACAATGTCAGCTTAACGACATCATTATCTCATCCTTTAGGAATAGTTGTAAGGTAAAGCGCACCGTGGTAAAAAGAAGCGTACCATGGTGGAATGAAAACCTGGAAACTATCCGCAAGAAGGTGAGAAAACAATTCAATAAATCGAAACCCACCGGCGTATGGGATCAATATCGATCCATGTTAACCAAATACAACCAAGAGTTGCGAAGATCTAAAAGGGCCTCATGGCGCGCAAACTGCGAAAAGCTGGAAAAACTCCCAGCAGTGGCGCGGCTCCAGAGAGCACTTTCAACAGATCCTTCAAACTGCATGGGATTGCTCATCAAACCTGATGGAACAATCACAAGCGATCGGAAAGAAACTCTCATAACCTTGCTGCAAGTTCACTTCCCTGGTTCCCTAATTGTCGATCACACAACTGATCACGCTACTGAGGTTTCATATCCAACTAACCTCAGCAGAAATAATAGTTTATCTGGTAAATTATTTAGTCCAGATAAGGTAAAATGGGCCATAAACTCATTTAAACCATTCAAGGCACCAGGAAATGACGGAATTTTTCCAGCCCTCATTCAAAAGGGTATGGAATTCTTCCTACCTAACATGATTGCCTTATTTAGGTTCAGTTTCAACTGGGGCTACATACCACGCACTTGGCGGGAGGTCAATGTAGTATTTATCCCCAAACCAGGTAACAAACCTAGTGAACTACCTAAATCCTATCGTCCCATAAGCTTGACATCGTTTTTCCTGAAAACAATGGAAAGAATAATTGACGTTCATATCAGAGAATGCGTAACTTTTAGCATGCCTCTACACCCCTGTCAATATGCGTATCAAAAAGGCAAATCAACGGAAGGCGACCTGTTAAAACTAACAAATCACATAAACAACGCATACCGTTGCAAAGAAATTGCACTATGCGCTTTTCTTGACATAGAGGGTGCTTTTGATAACACCGGTTATGATTCAATATCAAATGCTTTAATTCACCGAAAGGTAGACTTTCCCACCATAAACTGGATAAAAGCGATGCTCGAAAGTCGGAAAATCACTGCTTCGTCAGTATGCAAAACGCCCTTAAGATAGCTATAGACTGGTGCGTCAAGGAAAATCTCTCCATAAACCCCAGTAAAGCTATCATAGTTCCTTTCACAAAAAGAAGAAATCTCAGCTTAGCTCAGATTTCACTAAATGGCACGACCATTGAGTATTCCGACGAAGTCAAATATCTTGGAGTAATCCTGGACAAAAGACTAAACTGGAACTCTCACATCAACAACAAAATCACTAAAGCTAACAGAGCTTTATGGGCCTGTCGACGCACATATGGCAGAACCTGGGAAATCTCTCCAAAGATTGTCCACTGGATCTACACAGTGATGATAAGACCCATTATAACATACGCCTCCATTGTATGGTGGACAAAATCCACACAAAAGGTCGCAAAAGAGAAGCTCAAAAAGGTACAACGGCTTGCGTGCCTTGGTATCTCCGGAGCCATGCGAACCTGTCCAACGGCTGCCATAGAGGCAATAACAGGTATTACACCTCTCCACATATACATTCAAAAAGTGGCGATCCGCAGTGCAATAAGTCAAATACAGTTAAACGAGATAAGTCTTAACGATCATCCGGAACTTAAGACCCTTCTCGATGAACTGCCAGAACTCAACATGAACTGCGCGGTCACTGACCGCATCCATAAAACACTATGCTTCAATAAGCGGTTCTCCACGGAGATTCTCAAGAGAGAAGCATGGGTTAGTAATAACCCACCTAACAGCCACAACGGCATAAAATTGTATACGGATGGTTCTAAAATGGAAGCCGGGGTAGGAGCGGGAATATACGGACCAAACAAACGCTTTACGATACCCATGGGAAAAAGTCCCAGCGTATTTCAAGCAGAGCTCCACGCCATTCAAGAATGCGCTGGCCACATAAATTTATCTGGTATAAAAGGTGCAACCATCCATATATTCACGGATAGTCAAGCAGCTATAAACGCCCTCAGCTCGCATACGATTGACTCCAAATCAGTCATGTACTGCTTCAACACCCTACAGGCACTCGGAACAAGTAACAAGACCAAGCTATGGTGGGTTCCGGGTCATGTCGGGGTGGAAGGTAACGAAAAGGACGACGAACTGGCCAGAAAAGGTTCGGAAACACCCTTCATAGGTCCCGAACCCTTCTGCTGCACTCCTAGATCAGCAGCAACGGCAGCAATAAAAAGCTGGGAATACAGAAAATGTATCCATCTATGGGAAAGCATCCCAGGTTTAAGACAGACCAAACCAGCCGTTCGGCCTTTCAATAAAAATGCCAGCAAATGCCTAAACCTAAGCAGGCATGATATCAAAAACTTAGTAGGTTACCTTACTGGCCACCATGGTTTAAGATATCATCTACACAAAATGAAAATAGTAGACTCTCCTGAGTGCCGACTCTGTCTTGAAGAGGACGAGTCAGCTGAACACATTTTATGTGAATGTCCGGCCCTAAACGGAATTAGAAAGAAGATCTTTTTCAGGGAACAAATGTGCCCCGAGGACATAAAGAATTCTTCTACTAGTAGAATTGTCCGCTTTACACGGAAAGTGGAAACTCTACTAGTCCAAATTTTTCTGGCCCACACGGCACAAAAGATCTTTTTAGGTCGAAGTGCCCCATATTTAATCGCCTTGGCGAGCCAGAACTTAAAAAAAAAAAAAAAAATGAAAGTTTAATATTTATAGTCTTAAATAAAATAAGAAACTTTTTCGTGTGACTTATGAAGCAATTTTTTTTTAGAAAAAAAGCCGTTTCGCCGAACGTGCCCCAACACGGGGCCTAATCTTCCGTTTTGGCGATTTGCACTGGCCAGCAAGATCGCCTGATTTGACCGCTCCAGACTTCTTTTTGTGGGGCTTTTTGAAGTCGCGGGTTTATGTCAACAAGCCTCAGACTCTTGCAGCTCTTAAAGACAATATCCGTCAACAATGTGAGGACCTATCGCCGGAAGTTTTGGCCAAAGTGATGGAAAATGCCATAAAAAGGGCTTAAATGACAATCAACTGTGGCGGCGGCCATTTACATGACATCATATTCTCGACTTGATGTAAAAAAAATTAAAAGACCAAATAAAAATAATCCACAATAAGAATCATATTGTTTTTAAATTACAGCCAAAAAACATCGGAAGGTTATTTTTGCACCACCTTGTATTATAAATTTCAGCTCCCTAGCTCAAATTTTGGTTTTTCAATAAAATTGTTTTATTTATTTGTGGGCGTGTCAGTGGGCGGATTTTGAAAATTGTATATCCCGAGTAGTTTTAGGAGTCATAGATCATACAAAAACAAATCAGCTTTCTAGCTCAAAATTCGATTTTTTCCAAAATTTTGTTTTTTTGAGTTTGTGGGCGTGTCTGTGGGCGGATTTCAAAAATTCGTAAACTTGATTATTTCGGGACCCTAGAGAGTATATGGTTAAAATTTCAGTTCTCTAGGCCCAGTTTAAAGGCCTAATTTTTGCCGACGGACGGACGGACGGACGGACATGGCTAGATCGACATTACTATCGATGCTGATCATAAATATAGTAACTTTTAGGGGTCTACGGGCAATATTAAGGTATGTTACAAACTATGCGTCAAAATTAATATACTCTTAGAATAGGGTATAAAAACTGCTTACCCACCTTCAGTAGACATTTACAGCCAGCAGCCCAAAAACACACAACCACTTGTAACTTTTTTTGCACACTAACTAGGATTGTCAAACTACAAAGCATCTTGCGGGTGCATAGAAGGGTGCGTTTAAAAAACAAACCATCGGTTTACACCCTGGCGTTCTTCGTGAAAATGACGATGCTGAATGTGCCCCGAAGACGAATGTGCCCCAGTTTACCATACAGGTGGAACTTCCAAATGGTTTTGTTTAAACAAGTATATTACGCCGTACACGAGACGCTATAAATTTCCAAACATATAGATAGTGTTTAATCACCAGCCACTCAAGGATAATATAATTATTATAAGTAATTACCTCCTATGACCGATATTTTCCAGTTTACTTTCCTTAACGAGGATATCACTTTTCTTTTCTTTTTTGGTTTTTTTTTATTGCTTGATCGCTTGGTTACTACTTTTCTTGGCAATCACTCTTTAATCAATTTTTGACAAAAGAATGAAAGCGTGGTTGCACATGGCTTTTATAGTTGGGTACAATTTGACAGGCGAAGAATTTTCCGCTGATTAAATTGGTGGCGCTTTAAAGACTTACAGCGGCTTACCTCGGAAAGCATGCGCCATATCTATGCAAAGCTATTCTGGCCGTTAAATGTTTGAAAATAGTTGGGTAGGAAATATTCGCGGCAGAGTTTATTAAAATAAAGTCTCCCAGTGTCACGCTACAGTTGAAAAAAGATCTAATCAACCTACCATATAAAAACTGAATAAGGTTTAACAAAATGTCAATACGAGCAGCGAAAACAGGGGCCACTGTCCTTCTAGCAAAAACTTAAAAGATTCTGCGATATTTAGCAAGATTCTATGCAAAGCTCATCCCAGTCCTTCTTTAATAAGAACAAGCGTTGCCATTGTATAAAGTCTGCGGACGGAATCTTGTTCATTAAATTCACTTTCCGGAAGTTAACTCGCACATTGGAACGAAACAAAATTAATGTTCATTTTACTGAGCAATTAGCCGTTTCGCTCAGTGATCCTACAGTGATGACTTCCAGAAACGATGAGTTGTTTAATTTCTTATGTAAAAGGAGAGTTTTATAAGAAGTCAGTAAAGGCCAATACATGGAAAAACGTTATTCTTCTTCCTCAACCGCAAGGCTGACTAAATATCAGGAAAAAAATGGATCATAATACCGGTTCGACCTCAACGAATTCTGGCTGTCCTCTCTGTTTGTCCCGCTATTAATTATTGTGATCTCCAGTCGTGTCAAACATGGATTTGCATTCATACTTGCGACACAGTTTCCAGATGTTGGAGGTATCGCTAGGCTCAAATGAATGATCAATCCGCCTAGATGTGGCGCTTCAGCGATATTTATCAATCTTTCGCTGCACGGAAATAAGTTATGTATCTTTAAACCTAATCGCACTTTAAGAGCATATCTATTCCTTCGAATGTTTTTTTTTTAAATAGTTTTAACGGCTTCCACTTCCTTACATTCTCAAATAATTTTCACCGATATTCACTGTCAACCAAACTTAACTCTGATATCGATCATGAAATCGGCTGTAGAATCGAGAAAAAGCAAATGCTTTCAAATGGTATTGCTGCTAAGGGGAAGTAATAAGGTTTTGAATTCGTGTTAGACAAGACAAACCGTTTGTTAAGTAACTTTTCACATAAACAAAATATATATAATAGATTTCCGAGACATCAAAATACACAAACAAAATATATCCTGAACGCCCCAGCAATCTCAAATAAACGTTAATGCTAACCAGACTTCATACAAATACCTGGCGAAACGTAAAGTTGTCTGTTCAGCAATTTTATTCTGATATCCATGTGAATGCCTCTATTTCGAAACTTGCTATACTGCTTATTCAAGGGCACGTCCAACGTCATAGTCCATGCGAATAAAACAAACAAGATCTTCTATATAATCCATACTCAAGTTCAATTTGGCTCGAAATATGAGCGATTGGAATAGGAAGAAACACGAAACAACTCCACAAACCAACATGCCAGTGTGTCCTTTCATATGGCACTTAAACCACTCAGACGTCACTCGCAAACTGAGTGCCCTTCCCAGGGGGAATACCATAAATAGCATCAAATGTATGCTTAAATTATCATAAAGGGAATGTTAGTCTAGCTTTTTACACTCTCTCCAAGGGTCAGATGGTTATGCGTATGTACTTGGTTGGGTTTGGGGTTTCTTATTTTATCTCTTGATGGATTAGTATGATTGAAAACGAAAACTTAGAATATCGCTTCGAATACTTTTGAAAACTATATTAAATTGTATTAAAGAGAAGCAGATGCACAAGTGGGATTTATCTTGGCAGATCCTGCAGTTTAACTGATTAGCACGCTTGGGCAAGTGTATATTCAGCGACAAGTAAATGTATCTTCTTTTTTTTTCATTTTGTTATTGAAGGTGAAAATCTCAAAAGACACAATTGGGTTAGTAACCCAGAGTAGAAAGGGTGGCGACGGTGTAGAGGTTAGTGTGTTGGCTTGTTACCCGTGCGGTGCAGGTTCAATCCCCATGGGGAACAACAACATACGCCACCCAATCACATGCCTCTACACCAAAAGGAGGATTTCTGCCTGGTAGTACAATGGAACGTTACCGAGTCTGAGTGCTCTGGGATTTGAATTTCCTTTTTTTAAAAAAAAAAAAAAAAAAAACCCAGAGTAGTGTGGGGCTCTAACCGCACTAAAAACACCTCCATAATCATGACCAATCAAAGAAAGTTCGACAAATGATTTTAGTTTCAACGTTCGGTAGCGATTTAGAAGGTATTAAAATTTAAGTGCGGGTTCTCATATTTTTAGATTATAAGGTCTACAGGTTTAGTTCTTCTTAATCTACGAATAATATATCGTACATTTAAGACGTCTTCTATCCCAGGATTAATATGCATCTGCAGACGCTCATTGTGACAAATTGCGTATTTTTTAATTACTTCCGTTACAAGATCAAACTGCAAGTCACGATGCAAGTCACTATTTCTAATATACCATTGGGCATTTACTATTCCCCGCAGGACCTTGTTTTGAAATGTTTGTATTATTTGTACATTTGTTTTTTTTACAACCCCATAGTTGGATACCATATATGTAGAAACAGGTTTTAGTATCTGATTATATAATAAAATTTTATTCTCAGTGGACATTTTCAAATTATGTCCTAGCAACCAATAAAGTTTTCCTAATCAAATATTTAGCTCTTCTACTTTCTTTTTCACATGTTCCTTCCATTTGATCTTAGCATCTAGATTCTTACCAAGATACTGAACTGTGTTGGAATAAGGAATTACTTGGTTATTAATAACCACATGATTTTGTGAATCGCAGATTTTGACATATCTCCACGTTTCAAGGTCACCAGAATCCAAAACCAACGTTTTATAGAGATGTCTGTCTGTGTGTTTGTATGTGCGTATGTACGTATGTGCGTTCGGAATTATCTTTCGCCACGATTATCTCAAGAACCAAAGATGATATTGACATGGGACATAGTTTATTCGAAGCGTAATTACGTAACTTAGAACTGATTAAGTTTCCAGCGAAATCGGTCCAGCCGTTTTTTGTTAGTAAATAATATACCTAAAATAATTTGCCTTTATTTGTACTATTTATTGTCATTTGTCATTGAGCAAATCATTATTACATTGTGCTCCGTTATTTCGTATACATGTAAATTTACAGGTCTCCATGTTCATATCAATGGTTGCATTAATATATATCATACTTCGCTGTTATTAACAACATTTAATTTCCATGAACAATATTAAAGAGCATTTTTTAATACGAGTATTAAATATTTCTTAACCATATCTTATGGTTAACCACATTTCAAAATTCCCCACTAATCGCATAAATCATATTGATCCCACTGGAAAGTTAGTCGTGTGGACCTTGCGGGTCGCACCCAGATCACTTTTTTATACCCTATTCTATGTAAGGGTATATTAATTTTGACGCATAGTTTGTAACATACCTTAATATTGCCCGTAGACCCCTAAAAGTTACTATATTTATGATCAGCATCGATAGTAATGTCGATCTAGCCATGTCCGTCCGTCCGTTGGCAAATATTAGGCCTTAAAACTGGTCCTAGAGGGCTGAAATTTTAACCATATACTCTCTAGGGTCCCGAAATAATCAAGTTTACAAATTTTTGAAATCCGCCCACAGACACGCCCACAAACTCAAAAAAATAAAATTTTGGAAAAAATCGAATTTTGATTTAGAAAGCTGAAATTTTGTATATACTATGACTCCTAAACCTGCTCTTGATATAAAATTATCAAAATCCGCCCACTGACACGCCCACAAATAAATAAAAGAATTTTATTGAAAAACCAAAATAGCTCAAATTTATAATATATACTCTCTAGGGGCCCTTTATGCTCATGTGTAAATATTTTCAAATGTGATTTTTTTTTTAAAATTGTGGGCGTGTCAGTGAGCGGATTTTGAAAATATTTGCACATGAGCTTAAAGGGCCCCTAGAGAGTATATATTATAAATTTCAGCTCCCTAGCTCAAATTTTGGTTTTTCAATAAAATTGTTTTATTTATTTGTGGGCGTGTCATTTGGCGGATTTTGAAAATTTTATATCCCGAGCAGTTTTAGGAGTCATAGATCATATATAAAAATTTCAGCTTTGTAGCTCAAAATTCGATTTTTTTCAAAATTTAGTTTTTTTGAGTTTGTGCACGTGTCTGTGGGCGGATTTAAAAAATTCGTAAACTTGACTATTTCGGGACCCTAGAGAGTATATGGTTAAAATTTCAGTTCTCTAGGCCCAGTTTAAAGGCCTAATTTTTGCCGACGGACGGACGGACATGGCTAGATCGACATTACTATCGATGCTGATCATAAATATAGTAACGTTTAGGGGTCTACGGGCAATATTAAGGTATGTAACAAACTATGCGTTTAAATTAATATACCCTTAGAATAGGGTATTAGCAATAAACTTTGGGGGTTTCCCATGCTTAGAACTGAAACTCAAAAAAAAAAAAATGTCATCAAACCCATACGTGTGGGGTATCTATGGATAGGTCTTCAAAAATGATTTTTAGGTTTCTAATATCATTTTTTTTTCTAAATTGCGCAAGAGATACTTCCAAAGTGGTAAAATGTGCCCCCCCCCCCCTCCCCCACTCTAAGTTCTAAAATAAGGGAGTGATAAAACTAAAAAAATATATTACGTACAATACCATGCAAACTTCCACCGAAAATTGGTTTGAACGAGATCTAGTAAGTAGTTTTTTTTAATACGTCATAAAACGTAAAAACCAATTTACCTTTCATTCAATAAAATCAAATATAAAAAAAAAACATAGGGACGGGCTACAGTCCGCTTGGGCGAACTGTTGGATACCCTATTCTTATTCCTATCCCTCATAAGTGGGCGTGACAAAAGTCTAAGTATGGTTGAATTGTTAAGAACGCTCTACATATTTTGTTATATAACATTTAAAGGATTTTATCAAAAAAAAAAAACGCTCCCTAACTCAAACTTGGGTGTTTCAATAAAATTGTTTTATTTAATTGTGGGCGTGCCAGTAGGCGGATTTAAAAAAAAATTAACACATGAGAATAAAGGGCTACTAGAGAGTATATATTATAAATTTCAGCTCCCTAGCTCAAACTTTGAATTTTCAAAAAAAAAAAAAATTAATTGTGGGCGTGTCAGTGGGCGGATTTTGAAAATATTTACACATGAGCATAAAGGGCCCATAGAGAGTATATACTATAAATTTCAGCTCCCTAGCTGAAACTTTGGATTTTCAAAAATTAATATACCCTTAGAATAGGGTAAAAAAAAATTATTTTATTTATTTGTGGGCGTGTCAGTGGGCGGATTTTGAAATTTTTTTATCCCGAGCAGTTTTAGAAGTCATAGATCATATATAAAAAATTTCAGCTTTCTAGCTCAAAATTCGATTTTTTCCAAAATTTGGTTTTTTTGAGTTTGTGGGCGTGTCTGTGGGCAGATTTCAAAAATTCGTAAACTTGATTATTTCGGGACCCTAGAGAGTATATGGTTAAAATTTCAGCTCTCTAGGTCCAGTTTAAAGGCCTAATTTTTGGCTACAGACGGACGGACGGACGGACACGGCTAGATCGACATTACTATCGATGCTGATCATAAATATAGTAACTTTTAGGGGTCTACGGGCAATATTAAGGTATGTTACAAACTATGCGTCAAAATTAATATACCCTTAGAATAGGGTATACAAATTTCATCTTTCTAGCTCAAAATTCGATTTTTTCCAAAATTTTGTTTTTTTGAGTTTGTGGGCGTGCCTGTTGGCGGATTTCAAAAATTCGTAAACTTGATTATTTCGGGACCCTAGAGAGTGTATGGTTACAATTTCAGCTCTCTAGGTCCAGTTTAAAGGCCTAATTTTTGGCGACAGACGGACGGACGGACGGACATGGCTAGATCGACATTACTATCGCTGCTGATCATAAATATAGTACCCTAAAAGTTACTATAATTATGATCAGCGGGCAATATTAAGGTATGTTACAAACTATGCGTCAAAATTAATATACCCTTAGAATAGGGTATAATAATAATTTCATAAACATAAACATTATGCGTAAACCATGAACCATTATTTTCTAATAATAAATGTGTAATAGGTGCCTAAGTAAATAATAATTATAATTCGCGCGGAATCCTTTATGGGCGAGTTCGACTCGCACTTGGCCGCTTTTTTATACCCTATTCTAAGGGTATATTAATTTTGACGCATAGTTTGTAACATACCTTAATATTGCCCGTAGACCCCTAAAAGTTACTATATTTATGATCAGCATCGATAGTAATGTCGATCTAGCCATGTCCGTCCGCCCGTCCGTCCGTCCGTCCGTCCGTCCGTCTGTAGCCAAAAATTA
The DNA here is from genome assembly GCA_949715645.1 of Portevinia maculata. Taxonomy (NCBI): domain Eukaryota; kingdom Metazoa; phylum Arthropoda; class Insecta; order Diptera; family Syrphidae; genus Portevinia; species Portevinia maculata. The sequence goes on from OX454527.1 coordinate 84,955,548, forward strand.
GGCCTTTAAACTGGACCAAGAGAGCTGAAATTTTAACCATATACTCTCTAGGGTCCCGAAATAATCAAGTTTACGAATTTTTGAAATCCGCCCACAGACACGCCCACAAAATCAAAAAAACCAAATTTTGGAAAAAATCGAATTTTGAGCTAGAAAGCTGAAATTTTTTATATATGATCTATGACTCCTAAAACTGCTCGGGATAAAAAAATTTCAAAATCCGCCAACTGACACGCCCACAAATAAATAAAATAATTTTTTTATACCCTATTCTAAGGGTATATTAATTTTTGAAAATCCAAAGTTTCAGCTAGGGAGCTGAAATTTATAGTATATACTCTCTATGGGCCCTTTATGCTCATGTGTAAATATTTTCAAAATCCGCCCACTGACACGCCCACAATTAATTTTTTATTTTTTTGAAAGTTCAAAGTTTGAGCTAGGGAGCTGAAATTTATAATATATACTCTCTAGGGGCCCTTTATTCTCATGTGTTAATTTTGTTTAAATCCGCCTACTGACACGCCCACAATTAAATAAAACAATTTTATTGAAACACCCAAGTTTGAGCTAGGGAGCGTTTTTTTTTTGATAAAATCCTTTAAATGTTATATAACAAAATATGTAGAGCGTTCTTAACAATTCAACCATACTTAGACTTTTGTCACGCCCACTTATGAAGGATAGGAATAAGAATAGGGTATCCAACAGTTCGCCCAAGCGGACTGTAGCCCGTCCCTATGTTTTTTTAACCGGAACTGGTGGGTGGGAATGAGCCTTCTTTGCTCTATGATTCTATCTAACCTTTTTAGAAGCAGTTTCTCAAAAAGTTTTTATAATACTGGTAAAGTTAGATTGGCGTATATGAGGCGACCTCTGGTAGAGGTTTACCTTGTTTAGGTATAACTATAATTTTTCCTATCTTCGAGTTGTTGTGTAGTTATCTAGATCACAAAACGCGAAACAAACTACTTATTAATCTATTAAATGGCGGAACAAATGATGAGAAATTTTGCGGCCGCCAACGCCCGAAGGAAAAAATCGAATATACGCTGTCAGATAGCCACTGACCATAGATAATCAGCAACAAGTTCCCGGTAGCTGAGTGGGACGGGGTGGGTTTAGCGAAACGATCGCTTGGCTGAAACTAATTTCCTTCGTGAACGACAAAAACGTTTGCTGCCAAAATCGAACACGGAGAATGAAGTAAGAAAAAAAATGGGCGCCACACAATATTTGCGGAAAATTGTGAAACCTTGGTATAGAACCACTGAAAAATGTAAAACCCGAAAAAAAGGAAAAGACAATAGTTTTAGATGACGTTATAAAGCTGCATTGGAGCACGGTCTTTATTACGGGGTTTGAAATCCCCTGCAAATGGGGCAACGGGTCGGTATGGACCGTTGGTATAACCCGCTATCACTTGTCCCGAATACGAAATTATAAAATTTAATAGGTCGCGTGTCACGTCTATTCTCGGGATTTTTTTTTTGTCACGGAAGAGAGTCCTACCAGACTATTACTTCAACAACGTAATCAAACAAAAAAAAACACTATACTTAGCTTTAATAACTCTGCTCCTTTATTTCCTGTTCTGCCCTCAAGATTGCTTATTTTCTTCCTATTCGTCCTTTCGGCTGTCTTCCAAATTTCGCTTCCTTAATTTCCCTTCTTCCGTCGTCCTTAATTTTTTGTCTGTCTACTTGAAACAAAAAAAATCTTTCTGGTTTTTATATTCAACTATGTATCCACTTTCAGCAAAATGACCGAACACTTCAAAATAACTAGCTAAACCGCTGGTCAACCAAGAAGTGATTTTCCAGATTTTTCTCTTGTCCAAAGTCGGGCAGTGTTGGACTCATTCTCTCACATATACATTGACAGTGCCATCCCGCTGATGGCGTTGCAATGGACGGCCACTTGTGTTGGCATCCCACTGTTCACACACATACTGTAAGGTAAGGCGAACCAACGAGCGGCACATTAAAGCACCTCCAAAGCTATCTTGCAATGCTGTGCGCATGCCTGCCGTTACCCTTTCGCTCTTACTTTCCATTCTCTCTCCAAGAACCGAATTCAGCGCAACTGTAAATCCAGCTTGCGATAACTCCTCTGACCAACCTGGGACAATCTTTCCAATCCAATCTGATTGGTATTTTCCCACTTTCGTACTAAAAATCGCTAGGCAATTTTGCTGAACGGACAACCGTAGCTAACCCACTACGTAACAATTAAAAGTGCGAAAGGTAAACGAAATACAGGAAACGCTGTAAAGAAGAAAGACGCCATCGGGACGATTATAAATGTCTCACCCATTATGGCAAGTTGAATTCTAGCTTTGAGGGCGGACGAGGAAACAAAGTCCGCTACCTGCGCGCCAATTACCTGAGTCTGGTGGAATTCTGCGCAGATTTGGGGACATAGGGATCTGTCCATAACATAATTTAGGTGATTACGTCTTTGTCTATTCTATCAGAGAATTCAACTCGTTCGTTCGCCACGCTAGGTGGAAAATGTTTAAAAACATTTGTCAGATGTTCCGAAAAAAGTTTGGCCTTTTTTTGGGTGGCCGATACAATTCCCATCAGATGTTCTTAACGGGGGTTCTTGCCCTTGAGGTCTCTTTAAATGTTTGGCAGCCTTTCAAAGGGAGTAGTCTGTGACTTTGTCAGCTGTTAAGTTGCAAAAGTAGTTAGTTAGGGATCTATTTTTAAATGCACCTATCCTTTTTTTAAGTTCGTTATTAAGTCTATTGAATATAGTTTTATCACCGGGATATATTTAGTGGAGTGTCTGGGGCGTTAAAAACATGTAAACCTCGGATTTCCGTAACAGTGAATGAAATTTTATAATTCAAAATGGAATGTTTAGCTTATGATATAAACAAAAAAGTTTACCTATTAAAAAATTGTGATCTCGATACACTGAAATATTTATAATTTTGATTGTTTAAATGATAAAATACCTCATAATATTAGGCTGTGGAACATTTTTCTACACCAAAATTAAGTTAATTTATATATTCATATAGAGATAGTAATTAGAAAAAAGCAATAAATGAAGGAAAATGAAAGAAAAAAAAATTATCAAGAAATCATTTGTTTATTTAAACAATTTACATTTTTGTGTATCTAAGTATTTTCTTCAACTTCACTTATTTCAATGATTGGCGGAGTATTAAACCAAGTATTTTCGCTGCACTGTAGACATGCTACACTGTAGTACAAGCCACTCTTTCGAAATCCACAAGCAGCTACACGACCCTTTTTGCAGCTACAAAACAACATTTTGCAATATATTATCTGGAGCTGGTGATCGATTCATTTATTGGGATAAGCATGTTATTAGAATACTTCCAGCCCCAATTTTCAATGTCTACATTTTCAATATCTACATTTTCTAACCATAACTGGATTTGTAGATACACTCTTTTTAGGTTTTCAAACGCTGCATCAGCTGTAGGAGGTAATGATGACAAAAGAACACTTGTTTTTTTGGCTGTTCCTTTTACAAAGAAATTGAACTTCAATGAGTTCAAATCTTTAATTTACGGGAAAAGAAGAAACTATTGACTCTACTGGCTACAAAGGCGTTGGGGTCTGTGGCGTTTTAGTTATCGTATGTAGCAAGGATAGATGAGCCTGGAAAGTGAACCTGAAATAAGTTTTTTTTATAGTATCCTCGGGTTACGTCGTGTAGGTACCATCTGTTTCTTTTGTAATCCTACACAGTTTGTATGCTATTTACCCAGAGCTTTATAGATACGCGTTGCGACTGGCATGTCTGCTATGTCTTCGGTGCATTTAGTCCATGTAGCTGTATGTCGGGCGCAGTGGCTCAATGGTTAGTGTGTCTGCCTACTAACCGAAAGGTCCCCGGTTCAATTCCCGCCGGGGCCAAGTAACATCTTGAGTTTATTTCCACTGTCCCACCTCTTGCGAAAGTCTGACAAACATCCAAGAGTATCAATTGTCATGAGAAGCTTCTCAAATTTGCGGTTCGGATTCGGCTTAAAATTGTAGGTCCCTTCCACTTCGCAAAGAAAGTGGTTGGAGAAACTAGGTTTTTTTTTTATAAAAAAATAATTCTGTGTTATATTCGGTGAGAGCGATACTGTAATGGTCCCACAATTTTTTTGATTTGGCTCGATGAAGAGCTTCCTAACATTCTTCCCGAGCTTAGCAAGTTGGTCCTTCCACCAGGAAACCTTACGTTTCTTCATACTGGTTTTACTGACACAACTACTATCGTAGAAGGTTAGCAGCACTTTGTTGAGCTAGAACGCTGCTTCATCCAGGTCTCACGTGGACTCACTTGACTTTTGAGAGGACAAGTCCTCGATGCATTTTCCAGTCCGTCGACTTAGGATCGTAGTTATTCGAAGCTTGTGTCAGTTTGCCAGATATGTCAAACCTTCGGAAAACGGATACTATGAACGTAAGTTGAGTCTCCGCCTGGCTTTGCGTTGCGGAAGATGAACCCAATATTTCACAGATAATGCAGCTGTACTCATTAGTTATACTACTGGTCCTTGATTCATCCATTGTTAGAAAACTGTGATAGAAAACAATTGAATACATTAAATGATTAATTATTTACATTACGGCAGCTGCTGCTGCCGTTCTCCCCTCTCCCCATTCTACTACCTGTCCAAGGTCGTTATGACCCTTCACACGCTCCAACATTTTAAGAAAATATTCTTTTATATCTATTTAGGTATTATTTACCGTATAGATACAAAAAAAAATTATTTTAAATAAAATTACATGCATAAGTATTATTTTTTTATAGTTTTTGTTTAAATAATATAAAAATCAAAACCATAAACAAATTTTTGGAAAACTTTTCACTTTATAGTATAACAAAGAAAAACACCCCTTGACCATTTAAATTCATTCACTATTACAAAAGTCTGAGGTCAAAAGCCCCAGACACAACACTACTTGTCATTTGCAATTTTCTGCGAGCTCTTCTCTTTTCTAATTATAGTTCCCTAATATCTGTTTGGTATTTTACTGATGCTTGCTTATGTTACTTCTAAGTTGGTGTACTATCTTCTGCTGCCTGTTGTATATCGGCAATGAATTGTCCCACATCGATTTCAGTATGTCTTCTATGACCACTGGAGATCTAAGGTTAATAAATCCTTCCAGTAATGCTTTAAATTTAGACCAGTTCGTTCTTTTATTGGTAAGTGTTTCATTGTTTACCTGTTCTCTTGACATGCCGTTGACCGTTCGGATTATAGGTGCATGATCCGATGACAATCATTAATGCTTTCAGCTTTTAGTTCTTTTGTATTGATTCCTTTTGTTATGTAGAAGTCGATGAGGCTTGGTATTTCCTCTGGGTCGGATGGCCAATAAGTGGGCAATCGACAGGTGACAGGTGACAGGTGACCAGTCGAAATAAAATTGCAATTGAAATTTCGAGCTTTGTAAAGCTTCCTGCCTGTAGTCGTTATTAATCTTGACCCCCAATATGTGTGTTTTGCTTTGAAATCACCTCCAATGAAAAATTTATTGCCTAGAGCTCGAAAAAGATCATTAAGATCTTCCTCTGAAGGCGAATGCCTAGGTGGACAGTAGGTATATAGCAGCTATATTAAATTGCTTGCTTTTAGTCATAATATTTATTGTCGCTACTTGCATGGTTTGTTTTTCTATTTTTGGCATTTTATAGGGTTTTAAAATACTTTTTACAATTACAGCACTACCTCCCCTAGCACTGTCAGCTGGGTGGGAAGAGTGGTAACATAGGTACCCAGGAATTGAAATCGTTGTTCCCTGTTTGAAGTGGGTTTCAGAAATCAAACAGACATCAATATCTTCGTTGTATTGAAATACCTTTTTTTTTTTTTTTTTTATATACAGTTTCTAATATTACTCCCAAGCCATAGTAATATTATCGTTACTCTCAGCAAGCTGAGAGTTACCTATCCTGGTTAAAAGCACGAGACTTGGAACCAGAACTAGGCTCGGACGAATAATAGGGGTAGGTGGAAAATCGTACATGCGACTCTTTCTCACTTAAGATAAGAAAACAAAAACCACCTCCCTTCGAAACCTGCATACTACAACTAGGTTATTCCTATCTAGTAGTTTTATTTAAACTGTAAATTACGCGTTTGGCAGGCAGCTTCCCAGTGGAGGCACCTGCTAATACCGCCATAAGCACGCGGTTACATCTTATTGCGCTAATTCAAATGGTTTTATCCTTTGTAATCGGCGCACTAGGTTAGTATCGTCTCGAATTTGTAGCATGGTGATATTGCAATGACCGTGAAGGCGTGTCTGTTGTTTGCAGGCAAAATGTTTTATTTCATCTTCGACGGTAGCCATACTTTTACTTTTACTTTTAAATTCATTTTTATTAATTATTAGCTTATATCAACTTACATACTAGACAAAAATGATTAAATCTAACTTAAAATTAACAGGATACTTATTCTAGATTATTGATCCTTATGCGGACGCCCTAAACTTAACTATATCTTATAATTATTGCCTTTCGGCCTAAATCGACGGTAGCCATAGTTAGGTCTCTGTGGATATCAGAGTTTCTGATAAACCATGGTGCATTTACTATTTTTCTTAGCACTTTGTTTTGAAAAGTTTGTAAAATTTGGATATTACTGGATTTGGTACAACCCCAAAGTTGTATACCGTATGTCCAAACCGGTTTTAGTACTTGCTTGTATAAAAGCAGCTTGTTCTGCATGCTTAGTTTGGAAGATCTACCAAGCAGCCAGTGCATTTGTTGACATCGAATGGCGAGCTCTTTGCGTTTCCTCTTGACGTGCGGTTTCCATTTGAATTTGGCATCGAGTGTCATTCCCAAATATTTTGCCTCGTTTGCGTACGGAATTCGTACCGAATCAATGAAAATGGGTAAGTTGTCTACCTTTTTATAAGTAAAATTCACGTGCGTTGATTTGGCCTCGTTGAGAGCAATACGCCAAGTCTTTGTCCAGTCACAAATTTTGTCAATAGAACGTTGGAGTTTATTAGTTGCTGATTCAACGGTATTACTGACCGCTAATATAGCTGTATCGTCTGCAAATGTGGCTACTGTTGTGCCTTCTTCTTGAGGAATATCACTAGTGTATATTAGAAATAGGATCGGTCCAAGAACGCTTCCTTGTGGAACTCCTGCCGCGATTTCTTTAAATTCAGAGTAATCATTTCCGTGTTTTACACGAAAGAGTCTGTCTGATAAGTAACAACTAAGGATATCAGATAACTGTTTGGGAAAAGCTTGTCTTAGCTTATGTTTCAACCCTGTATGCCATACTTTATCAAAGGCCTGAGAGACGTCGAGAAAAACACTAGAACATATTTTTTTCTCCTCCAGGGCTTTTTCAATTACATTGGTTATTCTGTAAACCTGGTCGATTGTAGAGTGCTTAATCCTGAATCCGAATTGGTGGTCAGGTATTAATCGACGTTCTTCGATAATCGGATGTAGGCGCTTTAACAAAAGTTTTTCGAATACCTTCGACATTATCGGTAAGAGAGATATTGGCCTATATGATTTTTTGTCATTCAGTGGCTTACCGGGCTTTGGAACCATTATAACTTCAGCTACCTTCCATTGTCGTGGAACGTACAATAACCTGAACGATGCATTTATAAGATATGCAAACTTTATTAAAGCTTTCCTAAGTAACTCTTTAAGTCATATCCAGGAGCTTTGTTTAATTTTAGTTTCTCTATTTCGAAGCGTAGTTCGGCTAGCGATACACTTTTTATTCTATAATTGTCAGGTGCCACGGTTAGGACAGGAAATTCGAGCAACGCTTGACCATCAAATGGTTTAAATGTTTCTTCCAAATGTTCTGCAAATATTTCGGCTTTTTCCTTGTCACTCTTCGCCCATTCTCCATTGATTTTCCTGATGGGTGGCGCTTGCGTTTTTGGTTTTTTAATGCCTTTCATGGCTTTCCAGAGCGAGTAATTTGTACTTTTATTCGCAGTTAGGCTTCCCAGATATGTAGAAATTTGACGATTTTTAAAGTCTCGAATTTCTCTCTTAAGTTTACTACAAAGGTAGTTAAGAGTGGTTTTATCCTGTGGAGCGCGAGATTGTTGCCATTTTTTGCGCGCTCCCCTTTTCTTCTTTAACAATTGCGTGATTTCCAAGGGATATGTTATTTCGCAATTTGTGGTTATTTTCCGTTTATGGGGAGTATTTTTCCAGGCTGAGCATTGTATGACGTTAATAAATTGATCGACTTCGTCTTCAAGTTCGTGGGGTGTTCGAAGAGACACTTTGAGATCGATTTTACTTTCACAGTATTTTTTTAAAGGATTCCCAGTTTGTTTTCATGTTAGTTAGTCTGGGCGGACCTTCTTTTTTTCGTAGACAGCCGTTAATTGTCAAAATGACCGGTGAATGATCAGAAGAAAGATCGAAGCATTCCTCAACTACAATAGAGTTTCCCGTCAAACCTTTCGTGATGAAGAAATCGATGAGGTCTGGTGTTTTTGCCGTATCCGAGGGCCAGTATGTCGGTTTACCTGAGGAATGAAAGTCTACCCCCAATTCCATACCGGCTTCGTAAAGAACTCTACCTTTTACTGAAATGCATCTCGATCCCCAGAAGGTATGTTTTGCGTTAAAGTCACCTCCGATGACGAAATTTCGTCCAAGTGAGTCAAAGATACTTATAAAATCGCTTCTTTCCATCGTTGCACGTGGGGGGCAATAGATAGCTGCAAAATCATATTTTATGTGTTTAATTTTTACGCTCACCGTGCATAATTGCAGTTTGTCAAGCTCGATTGTTCCACTGACTGAGTGTTCAATGGTATTTTTGATCAACAAGGATGCCCCGCCTCTCGCCCTTTCCGAAGGGTGATATGCGTGATAGGCAATGTATCCTCGAAAGTTTGTGCTGGTTTCTTTCGTCAGATGAGTTTCCGAAATCAAACAAATATCAATTTCATATTTATGAATGAATATCTCGAGCTCGTCCATCTTATGTAGAAGGCCGTTCGCATTCCATGTCACTAATTTAACTAAATCCGTCATATTTATATTATTGCACTTGTACTTCGAAATTGATTTTCGAGCTTGTCCAGTTTTTCAAACATACGTTTATTAATTTGGCTCTGTTCTTCTAGCCTGGCAAGAATTGCAGAGAAAACTTGGGAGACTGGATCAGATGTTTTATTTGTTTGTTCGCGTCCTTGCAACGCAGCTTCAGCGTATGTTTGTGGAACAGCTTTCGGTGACTTTTTTCTAAACAATTTTCCTTCTCTTGGTATTGAAATACCTGAAATTCAGGGATATGCTGGTTTAAACCTTTTGCATTCCAGATCGCGACCTTCAGATTCTTAATTATTATTTTTTTTTGATTTTTTCCTTTAGAGACTGTTTTGCTCAGTACCTTAACCCTAGAAAGATAATCTTATTTTTTAGTATCTACTGAAAAGATAAACATGCGCCTGGGAGGCGTACAATTAAAAAACGTTTTTTTTACAAAATTAAATAAATATTTTTTTTTATTGTTTCATTTTATTGTTACATTATTAGCAATAAAGTAAAACATAAACATATATTATTAATTTTTCTGTTTTTAAAGAGAAGTAGGATTTTATAAATCCATAACAAAAAGGAACACAAAATTAGAGATTATCGGTATTTAATTTTCATATGCTGATAATAGCGCATTACCATAACTGAAAAACGGTGGTACTTACCGAACATGAACGACCGTCAATCGCAAGTATAAATCGACGACTGAGTTGGCTTAAAAAAACAAGTTTGTTCGAGCGTCGGTTAAAAGAAGAAAGCAATATATATATTTCGCGGGCGCCTCCGAGGCGCAGTTTATCTTTCTAGGGTTAACAGCGGAATGCTACACTTTTTTGCTAAACTTATTACAAAAAAAACACATTTTTATAGAAAAAAAAAAATATTTGGCAAAATCCTAAAAGAAACTTCAATTATAATTCAATAATAGGTTTTTTTTACAAAAATAAAATAAAGTAAAATTAGTTTGGACAAGTTGGACATATTTTATTCTGGTGCAGTAAGCAAATGAATTTTTTGCATAGGGCGCGATTTTCTATCCAGGCTTCTTGGGCAAAATGCACATCTTCCCGTGGTAGGAGCTGGCCTTATTGATTTTTCCGTTGCTGGGCTTATTTTTAGTATATTGCATATTGTCTGGTGGAGTTTACGTCTTAAAGTTGTTATGTGGTCTTACTAAATCTAGCGCAAGTTTTTTTATGTATGATCTTCTGTTTTCCAATTTGTCTTTGTATGGTGCGTAAGAACAACGTAAAAGGATCATCGAGTTGTATCCCACAATATTGAGCAAATTATAGAAACAGCTGGTACCGGTAGAATAAGTGTGGCATAGCTGGTCCAAGGTGTCCACTTCACCCTGTGTCGAATTATAAAACTGTATGATTTCTGGTAATTCGGGGGAATGCGCCTCATCACCTTTTTCATGCAATGTAGAAAGCATTAGGTAATACAATTTTTTTTTTAGTTTTTGGTGAAGACAACAGAGTTAGTAAACACTATTGTAGCAAAACATATCCGAGTGAACAGGTCTATCCATGAGATTCAAAAATGATGGAGGTATTTCTTTTTTATTTTTCCTTAAGGTACCCACAACGATGATGTTTTTATTCAAAAGATGTTGGGCAGTCTGAACTGATGTAAACCAGTTATCCATAGTTAGATTTCTGTTGGTGCCATGAAAAGAATTAGTAAGTTTGTCACAATAGTACTGCGCAACCGGAACATAGCGCGGAGTGAAGTTCTTGCCTATGTAAACTTCAGCGTCGAGTACAAAGGCCGTTTTGGCATCGCAACACATCACTATCTTGATTCCATACTTGTCAGGTTTGCCACTGTCTTTATCAAATAACTCCTGGGTAAATACTCCATTCATTTTCATTACTCCGGCATAATAAAACAAGCCAATAAGTGAATGAAGGTTTATTAGCGGTTTCTGCATCATTGTTATTGTCATCGTCCCTTTTTTTGGCATATGTTAATATCTGGATTTTTATTTCTCTGTTGCTATATTTTGTAATTTTTTAAGGTTTTCTCTGGTCAAACATAACTCCCAAGCTTCTATTCCTGATTTTATTTCCTTGGATTCATTTTAATTTCCAGTCAAACGTACAACCAGATTTCGGTACGGTGTACTTTAACTTTGACTCCTTACCATTTGAACCCAATTTTTTCCTTTTAGTTTAGCGGTAAACTTAAAAATTTTAACTTTGCCTTGTTCCACGCCCTCTATTTGTGACAACGGCACATTCAGAAGAATCAGAAGATGAAAGGTAATCCTGGAAGTAAACTGGAGTAGGAGAAACTGAGTGGTTTTTATTCTCGGTCAACTATGTAAACCTATGTTGATCTGGTCTAGGAAAATTGATACGTACTCGTATGTCTTCAAAATCACATTCCTTGATTATTTCAGAATCATATCTAAAATCTGGTATGATGGAATCGTCTTAATCGCTCTTGTCATGCAAATCATCTGAGTCAGAATCAAAGAGAATTTGATGTATCTCCGAGATATCATTAGGTTTTGACAAGACAAACATCTTTTTTTGAGAAGATATTTCTTTTATAAGCTAAAAGCAAACCAATTATAATAAATAGTTAAACAAACTAACATACTTACATTAAGGAAACGCCGAAAAAAATCAGAGATTAATATACGTATTTTGCTACACTGGGGTACACCTGTATCCCAATATTAAATATCACCACAATGAGAAACACTCCGCCGGCCATCTACGAACTAATGAAACGCGTCTTGAAACTACTTAGACGTTCAGGCTTTCAGCTTCTCCCGCTGCTGATTGGCGGTAATTTAAAAAAAGACTGGGGTACCCCAAACAGCATTCCATTTTATCTTGATTATCCAATCTTTGAATAATAGTAGAAAGCATTTCCTTAACCGATATTTCTTCTTCCTTACGTGTATTTTTCACAATTTCGGAATATGATTTGCTATGCACAAACAATGCATCATGAAATGTTTTTTTTTTTTTGCATACACACGGTCAATTTGTAAAGCCTTTTTCTGTAGTTCTGAATGCTTTTATTCGTTACTCACTTACTTCACGGGCTCGACCCGCAAAGATTCGCATAACTTAAAGTGACGCCTATGGTGTATATAAATGTTGCTAGATTCTTATAGGAACTTTGCCTTGACTTTTTGCCTGTCCAGCATATACGTATGTTTTTATATCTCAATCTCAATGATAAGCCTATTGTCAACATAAACTAAATTCTTACTTGTGTGTGACAACCTCACGGTGAGCCCTTACAAATATTCTCCATTCTTCGAAACTACGGGATTTTGTTCCCACTATCATATAAAAAATAAAACTTTGTCGCAGAGTATAGTTATGTTCATTTACAGTTGTCGCCTATTTCACCGCCATTCGAAGTCTAGTGGTCTTATTTTTTAGTAACTGAACAACACTATGTATTTTACTCTTGAAACACTCAATGGAAAAACATCAATAGACTGAGCCAGCCAGTCTCACCCAGTCAACTCAAGGACAATGCTTCTCGGATGAGGGTACAAACTTTTCCATCTGACTAAACTTTTCCTAAGTATTCTTGAAAATGGTTGGGAAATATGTAAGGATCTTTGATAGAAAAAATATATATTTATATAAAAAAAACACCGAACTTGACCAATTGACAACAACTACATAACTAGGCAATTTTCTCATCCAGGAAAATAGAAGAAAAAAGGAAAAAAAAAGGAACAAACAAGGAGATAATACTCATCGTGAACAGTTAGGTAGAAGGACGTTTGTTGACATTGTGGTTGTTACTATGTGCCGGAACTTTTTCGTGTTCATTTAAGTTAAACTTTCAGTTTTGTTTTTTTGCTAAGAACTTCTGCCCTAAAACTCAGCCTTGCGAATGCAAACGGAATAAACTGTTTGGAAAAATTGTCAGGAAAAATAAAAAATATATACATACATATATAAGATGAGTAAATTAAGTCAAAGTTCCTTTCGCCTAGAGAATGATATATAGTGGACAAAAGTTTTGACAGCCATTTTGTTCTTTTTTTTGGATAAACCGTAAATTAAAATATTACGGACGCAGTAGGTAGGAGTATTCTTTCTTTATGACTTGTGGGCAATCTAATCATGGAACAAGGCGACGACAAGTGCCATTGAAAAGTTTTAGATTATTCTATTTGAAATTAATGTTTGCAGTAAGTTTGTCGTAGTTTTGCGGGTGATGTTGCCACGACGTTATCACAAGATTTACTTGTCCGCAGGAGTTGCTAAGATCTGAAGAATAAGACGGATTAATTGCGTATGAACAAAATTAGTCTGCTAAAAATTGATAGCATACCCTATTGGATGCTGCCAATATCTCATGAGGAGACCGTTCTCGCAACCATATTTCGATGGTTTGCCAGAGAAATCATGCTGTGCTCGCATACTCTTTATAGCATGTGGAGAACAAAAGAGAGGGGTGCAGTTTTAGTGCAGTGAGGCTCTCCATGAAAATCGTTGTCTCTTTCTCTCAAACGAACCATGTATGTAATGAAATGTCCAGCAAACAAAATTTGACAGCTCGTTTGCTTTCGTTTTTTTCTTCTGCTGGAAATGTATTGTACGTGGAAACGCAGTAAAAGTAAGTTTGCAAATTTCAGATACCAGGCGACCAACTTCAAGTTGTTAGCCTTGCTGTGGTGATACGGGTAATCTACGGCCGACCTTTTAACCTTTACGTGCCCTAGGTTGCCTATAGGCAACTTTGTATGTTTAAGCTTCTTAGTCCCGTCATTTTATTTTGTTGTGCTTACGGCTTTTTCACACAATAGATCGGTATGTTGTGAATACAATATGAAAAAGTGGTCTGGGTGCGACCCGAAAGGTCCACACGACTAACTTCCCAGTGACGCTCTATATAGATTTGAAAAAAGTCATATATTTCATAAAGTTCGGGAACAAAGTAATGGTATAGATTGCGGAGCATTTGCAATCTATTTTGCAACATTGTTATGCTACAAGAAATTACCAGAAAACCAAATTCCGTATGATATATCAATTATGAGGAATCATATAGTTACGATGGTACTAAATTAGAAATTATTTTCTTTCCCCAATGGTGGATATCGAAAATAATTTTATTACACTCGTCATATATAATAATCCCAATATATCAATGTAATAATGATTTGCTCAATAACAAATGACAATAAATAGTACAAATAAAGGCAAATTATTTTAGTTATTTATTTACTAACAAAAAACGGCTCTACCGATTTCACTGGAAACTTCTGAGTTACGTACGAATAAACCCGGTCCCATGTAAATATCATCTAGTAAAATGTTCTTTATTTTCAACTTTTTATACCTATACATTGTTTTTAGATTATAGTGTTAAGTTTTTGTTGAAAAGTAAAAACTTACGACAATGACATAAACAGTCGTCTGTCGGGTAATTTACAAATTGAAATAATACTTGTTTTGGAATTTCATTTAAGAACAATAAGTAAAGGAAAAAAAAGAAATAATAAAAAAAAATACGTAATGAAATTATGTAAGTTCAAACCAATCTTCGGGCTAATTGAATTCAGCTACAAGTTGTTTTCTGTAGGTTACGGCGGTAGTAATGTAATTGACCAGTCTGTTCCAATCATTCGTGCTTCCTCCATTTAATACACTAATGAGTTCAGCTTCACTCAGAGTTGCCTTTTCAAAGTATCTCACTCTAAACTCCCTTAGTACGGGACATCTGCCTATGAAGTGATGGATATTTTCTTCTTCTCTCAGATTACACATTGAACATATCGTTGAAACGCTGCCTCCAAATCCCATCGAATTAAGAAGGATCAAATCGCATCTGGCTTTAAAAATCCACGAAATTTTGTTGATATCGGTATCATCGATAAGATATTGTTGTCTTTTCGAGTAATCCAGAAACTTGAAAATCCTTGTGCTGCTTTCCCTCGCTCTCCGTTCTGTTTCTTGTCGGCTATCTGCCTTGAGTCGATCCAGAAGCTGCCGGTTCTTAAGGTTCCAGTCCATTTCCATCTGTATGTTCTGATCCCAGTGTAAACCAAACCGATTTCCAATGTTGTTTATTTCTTTCACCCAAAAAAGTTGTTTTTCCAATAGGATTTTGGTAAGTTGATGTGGTAACCTAGTTTCATCATATTTGAATAGAGTTTTCTTGACATACCTTAGATGTAAGTCTAGTGAATAGAAATGACCATCTTCGGCTCCAGTCTCCAGCGACAAGGCGTAGTTGTTAGTACTTGGTGGTAATTTCAAAATCCTTTTTAAAAAATAGCGTTGCAGTTTGTCCACTTCCTCAAACATTCCAAAACCCCAGACTTGTGCACTATAAGTTTGGATAGCTCTGCAGACTGCCAGGAATAGTTTCCACTTTCTACTCAGGGTTATACTTTTTTTGCTTAGGAAGCAATGCCATGTTGCGTTGATGCTACTTTTCGCAGCGTTATTTCTTTTCTCCACATGTCTTGTGAAGTTCATTTTCGGAGTGAGAAGTACGCCGAGATAGGTGTACTGCGAGGCTATTCGAATTTCTTCCCCTTTATAGCTCCATTTTTCATGACTTGATAGTCTGCCACCATTTCGGAACACCATGATTTCTGATTTTGAAAGGTTCACTTCCAAACACCATTTCTCGCAGTACTCTTCAAATCGGACTATCATTTGTTGCATGACTGCAATATCATCTGCTAAGATCACCATGTCGTCGGCGTATAGCAGTAAACGTATGGTTAAAAGCTCGATATTAAGACCTCCTCCTATATAGTCATTTAAATCATTAAGATACAGCGCGAAAAGTAAAGGGGATAATAGGCATCCCTGTTTGACCCCAAAAAGTGTTTCAAAATAATCTGATAGCTCATTGCCTGTCCACACCGTTGATTGGGTATTAGAGTATATGCATTCAAGCAGATTAACAAATTTGGTTGAAACTCCCATTTCACGTAGCTTATAATCAGCAATCTTCTCGATATTTCACAAAAGCGGCTTTTAAATCTACGAAGAAGGCGTATACTTTCCTTTTTTCCGCCAGCTTGATGTGTACGATAGAAGCTAAATTATATATGTTATCTACTGTAGAGTAATTTTTTCTAAAGCCAGCCTGGTGTTCAGTTAGAATATTATTCCTTTCCACCCAAGTGTACAACCTCTCATTTAGGACTCCCATCATAATCTTCGCTATGCAGTTCATAAAAGAAATACCCCTGTAGTTGCCAGGGTCGTTAACATCACCCTTTTTGAATATTGGAAATATTATGGATTTCGTGAACGTTTCCTCTATCCTACCTTCATCTAATATTTTGGTATATGCTGTTGCTAGGTCCTGCAGAAAATCATCGGTCGCATTTATAATGAACTCATAAGTTACCCTATCTTCTCCTGGAGCTTTGTTCCGCTTAACCTTTCGAAGCATATTCTTAATTTCCTCGAGTGAAATCGATCTGTCTAAACTCGGATCCTCGGCATAGTTAGAAGCATAAGATATGCTACACATTTCTTGTTTTGGATTGAGAAGATCACTGTAGTAGGTTTTAAATTCCTGAGCACTTATTTCGGGCCACACTTGTTGATCTTGGTTTCTTATCTAAAATATCATCTTTGGCTCTCGATATAATCGTGGCGAAAGATAATTTCGAACGCACATACGTACATACACACAGCAAGACATATCTATAAAAACGTTGGATTTGGATTCTGGTGACCTTGAAACGTGGAGATATGTCAAGATCTGCGATTCACAAAATCGTCCCCATTACAGGAACTTCCAGTGGGAAGTTAATAAATCTCATAAGATTAGCATTACAAGTGATCGGTTTCTAGCTACTTTTCGTTTTTAGTAAATGCATGTAAGATTGACATTTGGCACCTGTCAAAGTGTTCTTTTGTTGGTAAAAGTTCATTTACAAAAATTTAAATAAAAGAAGATAGGCGCAATCTAAATATTTAATTTTGGTTTAAAGTGCATTCCAAGATCCTAATTCACCACTTAAAAATTAAATCGGAGTAAGTCCTAGTGGTTAAGACTCTTAAATACTTAGTTCAAAATCCACCAAAAATAACCTCACTTATGAACAAAGGATCATTGCAAGAGACGTCACCAGACCAATTTATTAGCGAGAAGCGTAGAACCAAGGAATCATTTATCGCCATGCCAAAGGAGACAATAGTCGTGTTTCTTTTCACGCGGATATAGGGATAATTTCAAATTTGCATGTAATATACAACAACAACTTATCCTATATACGCTAACTTTAGCGGGGATAGCTATCGCCGCTAAGTCCTTTAGCGGGGATAAACAATGCTTCGAAAACCCATTTTCTTCGTTTCTGATGAATCGTTGCGATGAATTTTTCAGGAAATGTCAAAGTTTGACATCCGATTTTATTATTATATTTTTTCAAAATTTAGTAAATCTGTCAATGTGAAACTGTTTTTTATAGTTTTAGAATATGTTTGGCATTAATTTCAACTGTCGGAAATTAATATTTTTGAATTTCACGATTTTCAATACAAATTTCTTAACTCGACTTCCAGCTGTGGTACTAATAAACGTCATAGGTGCATGTGTGCTGCCAATTTTTTTTTGATGAATTCCATGCCTATATCCGCGTGCAAAGAAACACGCCTAACAACTGGTATTAGTATTGATCAGCTCAAGGAAATCCTTGATGAAAAAAATACAGAGCTAAAAAGGATCTAGCGACTAAAGCGGATTTCCAATTGATATGTTCCGAATTGTCGAATTTGAAAGCAAAACACAATGAAATTGTTGAAAAAGTTGTACACTTGGAAAATCGGAACAAAACCCTGGAAGCACAAGTAGACAAGCTAATGCAAAGAAGCACATAGGCCAACATAATCGTTCACCTCCCTGCAGAGGCCAACGCTGATCTGGCTGAAAAATCTAAGGCTTTGTGTAAAGAATTGCTTGACAATGGCGAAGTAAACAGCGATATTATGTCTGCACACAGAATTTTCACTCGGAACGCACTGCAACTATGTATAGTCGTCAAAACAAAATCACGAGATACTGCTATCAACGTTCTAAAGAACTCAAACCAACTGAAAGGCACGAAAATCAGCTTAAGTAAAGACCTCCCGCACAATATTCGCCAAAGAAGAGCCAAGTTGTTACCACTATTGAAGTTCTTGCGCGACAAACACCCGGAAATTAAAAATATTACACTAAGGGATGATAAATTACATGTAGGGGACAAAGTATTCACATGGGATGTATCGAAAGGATTAAAATGTGGAATTCAACATGGAGCCATGATTTTAAAAGAATTAATTGGAGAAATACCCGCATTTTTGTTTCATGAATGAATGAATTTTTATTGAGTCTTATATCTCCCGTTTCTTACACATATATGTACTTAATTCTATTCACATTTTGTTTCGTTTTTTCTTTATGTCTGGAGGCTTTCAAGTATTGCCATCTTTTTCAGTTTTTTGTTACATATTAAATGCCCGTTGGCTTTGATTTACATTTGTTATTAGCTCTTGCTCTCGGAGCTACGAGTATATATTTGTTTCATCTGACTACAGTGTCATCGTTTTCTTATGAACTACCCTAACTATTTACATTCTACTATTTACAATTTATGGGTATACGGGTATACCAATGCGAACGAAAGTTCTCTTGTGACTGTTTGACAGATAGATAACCTAAGCATATTGCAAGTTAGTTGTTCTGATTGTTTAATCGATATGATATTTTATTTTGTGTTGTATTTTTCTTTTTAGTTATTCTTTGTTGACCTGTTTGTTTGGTCTTTTAATTTTTAGTTTTTAGTTTTGCGAAAGCAAAATTTATTGAATACTTTTTACTTAATGAATGATGAGTTTTATGTGTATGTTAGTGTTATAATATTGATATTATACATAGATACTAATAAAATAGTGAATTTTGTCAACCGATTATGTTTGTTTTTATTGAAATTTTTGTTTAATTGATTGTTTTTTTCTTTTTAACTAAACAAAATCTCTTTGGATTCAAAATCTGTGATTTGAGTGGTGGGTGTTGATGCGAGGTTGCTTTTGAGGATTTTTAATTCCTATTTGGATAGCATTATTTGGTTGAGCAGGTCCAGATATGCCAACCTCTTTTGTTGTATGGACCCCGCGTTTTTAATGTTTTTGACGAATGACTCCACCTTATTTAACAGCTCCGATATCTCTACTCCAAAGAGATCTTTGGAGAGGTCCCAGAATTGACTGATATAGTTGTTTTGTATACCCATGGTGGGATTGGGCATTGGTGTTTGTTTTTGAGTTTGGAAGTGACTTGCGTAGGTGACCCTTGGGGAAACCAACCCGCCTAGCGCGATACTTTTTGAGATTGCTCTTGCACTTTCTCTCTTATTTTTGGCCTCTCTTATTTGCCTTTTTTTTGCTTCTATGTATCTAAGGTATGCCTCACACCCCCGGTAATTGGCGGGGTGGTCTTTGCCACGATTGATACAAACCGCCTTTGTGTTGTCGCTCTTAACGAGCTGGCATTCTCCTGGGTTGTGGGCATTATCGCATTTAACGCATTTGTAGGTGTTTGCGCAATTTTTTGCCAAATGCCAAATTATTGCCACCTTCTGCACTGCAGGTCACCTAAATTTCCCCTTGGCTTCTCCCAGCTCACTTTTGTGTTAAAAATGTATTTGATTTTGGCCGTGTCAATGGCCTGTTGGCCAGGTTTCAGGCGTACTAGGAAGAGGTCGTACTTGAGCCCTTCTCTCTTAGACCTTAAGGTCTCGAAGGGCGACACTTTTTCTATTGTATTTGGAGTCAATGACTCCATCGCCTGCTGTATCTCCTCCGCTGAGAAGTCACTTGTTAACCCCCTCAGGATTAGGTTCTGCGTTGTGTTCTCTTTTAGAGTAAATGAGTACCCCTGCACCACATCACTTTTCCGGGCCACCTCCATCAGCTCCCTGTGGATCCCCGCGTCGTCTACGAACAGTTTGCTCTTCCCACCTCACAGATTCACAATTCTAAATCTAAAGTCTAAGTTTTTTGATCTAAGGTAAGTGACCAGATCTCTTACGTTCGTATTAATCAATATAATCGGAGGACAAAACTTACCATTTCTCCCTGACATGTTAGTTCCCGTGCCTCCTTCTGTGTTAATGTTGTTGTCTGATGTCGCTTTGTTGCTGGTGTTGGAGTTACTACCGCTTCCCCTTGATGACGCAGCTATCTCTGCTTCTGTTGTTTGTTCCGGAATCAGTCTTGCATACTTGGGCTGTCTGTCTGGATTGTTGCCACCTCCGTTCAAATAGAACTCTCCCAGAGCTGTGAATCTATTTGTGTCGATTGTTCCCATATTGGTGTTTATGTTGGTTTGGTCATTGTTTGGTTACCGCCTTCCACGTTTCACTGTGGTCCATTGTTGGGCTTCACTTTGGCTATCCAAGAATTTTTTATGACTTTTTAGTACGCGTAGCACCTCCTGTGTGAGGATGGCAAGTCTCGACGTTTCCAAGTCCAGCGTGATGCCACGAATTAAAAATGGCGTCGACGATCTATTATTTAGTTATACACAAAAGTTTGTGCAATTGGAATCAGTTAAAACGTCAATTCCACTAGTTATTGGGTCGTATGAATAAAAACTAGCATTTGCTTTGAGTAAAAGGTGGTAGCAAAGTAAAAGCACTTAGCAAATGCCTTAAATCGGTATGAATAAAAACTTTGCTAAAGTAAGTTCGAAAATTCGAACAAAGCATTTACTTCACTACATGTGTCCTTCCCTTGCAGTTTCTGTCAAAATTTGCAAGTGACAACTGTCGTGTGGTTTATTTTATATTTAGTTATTTAATAAAAAAAAAACACATAAATACAAAGAAAAGTGAAAACTATGGCCTGGGAAATGAATGATGAAGAAGAGTATTTGGAAGAGCTTAATGGTACACATAAGTGCATAACGCATTTATTTGATTACAATTATTTATTGCTCTGTATTTCAGCTGACGATGAGGAATTTCCATCTACTTCTATCTCCAACAGTGACCAAAATGAGCTGGTATTCGTGCAAACGTTAGAAGCAGTAGGAAAGATTTTGCTAAACAAATCGCAAACCCCGAATATAAAAGTTTTAAAAAAGAGTGCTGCAAATAAAATGTGTGATTTGCTTATGAAAAAATACACAATTTCATATACGCCGGATCAACTAATTAAGAAAGTGGCAAATTTGAAACAACGAGTCAAGAAGAAAGCTGACATGAAGGCGACGGGAAACAACCCAATTCATTTAAAGGAATCGGAACAACTGTGTATCATATTGTATAACTATATGAGGTTTTCTTCATGTTCAATTCATATATTTCAATCTGGCCATGCTATTTTATTATCCTCTGTTATATTATACTTGCTCGCAGTCATGGTTAGAAAGAGACAACTACTGGACTGGAAGCAAGAGGCATGACCGGGAGTGGAGGCCGTAATGGGCAGTAATGAAATACAGTCCACTAGGGAAAGACCTAGAAGTAAAGTGTAAAAGTGTAAAGTAATAAATGTTGGGTTTTTGTGCCTTGTGCTTTTCCCAACAGAAACAAAGTTCATTGTGTTTTAGAATTGTGGACAAAAGAGGAAAGTGGTTCGAGGGTGGAAGGGCTCCCGAACAAACTGCTTTTGGACTTACTCCACGCCAAAAGTAATCCAAGCATTACTTGTATCGAAAGTAAGTATTTATTTTTACGTAGATAAGTCCATATATAAATGAGCAATTTAAATTTGCTATATTCTTATAAAAATACAGGTGGTTTTGAGATAGGAGTTCCTAAAAGAGAGTCTTCAGATGTGGAGGAAGTTGTAGTGTCATGCACACCGCCGCAATCATCGGCCAAAAGACGTCGGATATCTGCAACGGTAATATAATTTTGTTTTAAGTGAATGGTATAACTTGTTCTTTTGATTTCTTATTCGTAACAGACCAACACAACTGATCTACAAACAACTGTTCTTCAAACTCAACTGAAGCTTATAGATTTGCAGAATGATATGTTGAAAGCACAAGAAGCAAGAAGCCAAGAGGAGCATGCAAAGAAAATGGTTATTTTAAAAATGAAAGAAAAACAGCTAAGATAACAAATTTAGATAAGACAGAATGAAAATAATAACTGTTTGGCTGTTTTTTTTAATATCACAAATAAATCACATCTGAATAATGGTTTTGTTTTACATATGTCTACCTAAATAGCAAGCAATATTGTTTCGTCTTCTTTGTCCTTGTCTGAAGGCAGTATCGTTAATTTCTACCACTCCAGGCACTAAATCTTCCATACTTAACATTGGCTGTTCTGTCAATTCGAAATCTGGATCTTTTAAATATTTAGCTACGTTATGAAGCACAAAGCAAGCAACGATCATTGAAGGTATTCTTTCTGTTGACATTCGTACTTTTGATTGCAAAATTGGGAATCTTTGTTTAATTTGCCCAAGCAAACGTTGTTCACTTTTATGCACTTTATTGTAATTTATTGTAATTAGGGTGTTAGGATTTCGATATGTTGTCATAAGCCATGGTGTTAGAGGATATCCTTCATCACCTAAAATAATCGCGCCAGCTATGTTTCTCTTTAATACGGTTTGAATATTTGAATTTCTTCATATACGTGCATCATGTACAGATCCACTCCACTTGCAATTAACACTTGTGAACATTTCATTACCATCACATGTTACTTGTACGTTAAATGAAGCAATATTCTGACGATTAATATATTCATCGCCATGTATAGATGGCTTTTTTATTGCAATGTGAGTGCAATCTATAGCTCCAATTGCACATGGAAACCTAAATTTTTGTTGCCAAATCGTGTTTGATTTCTTCCTCAGTTGTCGGAAAATGTATCCAATCATCGGCTTGTTGAACTATTTTCTGACACACATACCAATTAGTTAACGAAACGGTTGATTGATGAACACCAAGATCTTCTCCAACACCAACCTAAACACATAAATTGTTCATTTGTTAAGCCATGAATTTTGAAATGTTTACCTGAAATCCCGGATCTCCTAAATACCTTAGGAAAGATTTAATTTTCTGAATATTTGAAAGAGCACCACCACGCGTCTCAAAATTATCATTTAAAAAGGTATTAGCCAAAAACTCCACATTTTCACGCGTGAAACGAAACAATTGCTTGAAATTATTATCGTCACCAATTTTTCTTTGTTTATACTATTTTTTATTAACACGAACAAGAGGTAAAACAGGTATAATGTGAAAACTTATCGCATCTATGTTTTGTTTAATTTTCCTGCACGCACAAAACTCAATTTAATTATGTATGTATTTGTAAATAAACAATACAATTATCAATTCTTGGATTGTTTTATGTTTAAAATGTGTATACAAAATAATTTAGCAAAAAGTCTGAGTCAACTAAATAGCAGACTCAGAATTTGCATAGCATTTGCTTTGTCTGACAAGTTTTATTCATACCGATCTGAGTAAAAGCTCAGTGCCGCCGCTTTTCGAACATGTCAAAAGTTGGAACTAACTAAAATTGGTTTTTATTCATACGAAACGTAGCAAATGGTTCGATTTTGACATTTCTCTTGAGTAAAAGCAATTGCTACGTTTTATTCATACGACCCATTGAGGCAATTGCAATTAATCACTTTTGATTTGTTACACGAAACTTTTCACCACTTTTCAATATAAAATTTAACATTTTAAATTCTCGTTATGTTGAGCAGACATGTGGTCGTAGTCCAACCTAAGCAGGGAATCGCATTTTTGTTTCATTCGACAATCGGTTGGGAAAACACAAACAATAACAATCCTCCGATTGAAATGTCAGTGTTACCTGTCACCTGTCAAAATCAAACCCAAGGTGGTAACATAAGGAGAGAAACCGCTGTAAATAAAAAACAAGGTGCATCAACAAGTGAATGTCAACAGTGGGTCTCTTATTGAGAATTACCAGTCTGCCAGATAAACTTTTCAACAACAGATTTAAAGATTTTAAGTTATAACATATCAGGCCTAGAAAACTAAAATATATTTGTAAATTTCTTTAATTATTTAAATGAATTTGATGTATTTGTACTATTTGAAACTCATGTAATAGACTATGATGAAACTAGATATAAAAGTATTTTTAAGAATCATGAACTAACATTTATTCCTGCTGTAAAACCAAACCGCTTTGGAAGGGCTAGTGGAGGTGAACTTTTCGGTTATCGCAAACAGAGGATGGAACAAGGTTATGTTTTGGAGATAAAAATTAATAATACCGTGATGAACCTTGTACCAATATATTTAAATTGTAGCAATTGGCTATACGATTTTAATAAGTTAAGAGATCTATTAAACAATCTGAACTCAACTGAACTCCTATTAATTGGAGATTTTAATGGGTGGATCGGTACAGCGCAAAACAATTTTGTAAGTGGAACGGGTCCAGGATCAGCAATAATCAATATGAATCGAAATTCTAAGGACAAATTCAGTGACTCAAGAGGAGGCAAAATTCTCGAATTAGCAGACGGTTGGGACTGCAAAGTCTTAAATGGCTGTTGTGACGAAGATATACAAGGGGAATACACCTTTATA
Organism: Portevinia maculata; assembly: GCA_949715645.1. Taxonomy (NCBI): domain Eukaryota; kingdom Metazoa; phylum Arthropoda; class Insecta; order Diptera; family Syrphidae; genus Portevinia; species Portevinia maculata. The sequence continues at coordinate 84,980,136 of OX454527.1, forward strand.
CAAGGCACAGCGAGTAATAGATTATTGCTTTTTATCAGGAAACTGTATAGCGCATCTTAAAAAATTTCGAGTTGCAATAGTGACCTAATCTGAGCCTTAAGAAGTAACATTCAATGTTTCCGCCTCCACTCTTGAAAATACAACACAGATACGACTTCTCCCTAAGTTGGTATGGAAAGATAACTATCGGGAATCCTACACTCGTTTACTTAACATAGAACTCGGGAAAACTACAAGAGACAAATACTGCGCCCAGAATTGAGGAATTGACGGAGTTAATCAAAAAATCTGCTCCACTTATTCTGCCGACGAACCCAAACCATACAATCAGCAAACAGAAGTGGTTCGATTCCGAGTGCATGCGGGCCAGACAAATTTCATTTTCGTTTCTTAAATTGACACGCAAGAAAAATTTTAACACTTTTAAGGTTATATATGCGGCTGCAAATAAAAAATTCAAACAGATCTGCCACGCAAAAAAAATATTTTTTAATGAACAAAATGTAGCCCTGATAAACGGATCAAGATCATCAGGAGAATTTTGGAAAACGGTTAAGCTTATTAATGGAAAAACCAACTCAATTTCATTAGGACTACAAGCGGGGCAGTTAAGAGACCATTTTAAAACCCTACTCATTGGAGCGCATATATCTCCGTGCCCTGAGTATGCAGCGCCTATGATCGAGGATGAATCCCTGGACTCAGTATTTTCCATCTCAGAAATAGAAGGTGCCATCGAGAATTCAAAGAAAAATAAAGCGCCAGGAATCAACCGTATACCGTTTGAATACTACAAAAATTGCTCATCGTAATTCCTACAGGCTCTAACACAAGAACTTAATAGAATATTTGCAACAGCTGATGTGCCCGAATGCTTTCAGAGAGCGATAATTTTTCCGTTGCACAAAGAAGGTGACTACGATAACCCAGCAAACTACAGGGGAATTTCTTTTTTAAACACATCTGCTAAATCGTTTGCTAGTTTGCTCTTCAATAGAATTACGAAGTGGGTGGAAACTAAGAAAGTTTTAAAAGAATTCCAAGCGGATTTTCGAAGAAACTACTCTACAATGGACCAAATATTCTCACTGGCTAACACTGCGGAGATATACAAAGAAGAGCGCAAAAAATTGTACGCTTTCTTCGTGGATTTTCGTGCAACCTTTGACTCCATCCCGCGAGAAATGCTATTCTATAAGCTATATAGGTACGGAATTTCGTCACAAGTCGTTAATGTTTTAAGAGATATGTACTGCAATAATAAGTCATGTGTCTGGGATGGTGTCCATCTATCGGACGAATTTAAAGTCTCGATTGGTGTCAAGCAAGGTTGCGTGCTTAGCACATTGCTGTTTACCCTGTATATAAATGACATAACGGATGAAGTTAGGGGTGGAATAGATCTCTGTGGAATCAATATTCCGACGCTAATGTTTGCAGATGATATCGTTTTTCTCGCCGATACAATAGATACGATGCAGTTAATGATCAACATGCTAGATACCTACTGCAAAACGTGGAATCTGACAGTCAATCTGGAAAAATCAAAGATGATGGTCTTTAGAAATGGTGGAGGAAGATACGCTCGAAATGAGAAATGGCGGTTTCAAGGCAACCAGATTGATATAATTAAGCAGTGTAAGTATCATGGAGTGTTAATCACACCGAACCTAAACATGAACAAGCAATTTAAAATTAAGGTTGCAAAATTTGCTATTTGGGGAAACTGCATCAAGAACACACACATATCTCATACATCGAAAGTGAAAATATTCCGCGCTACAGCCTCTTCCATCCTACTGTATGCAATGCAAGTCTGGGGTTACTGCGCTTTCGAAGCTGTGGAAAAGTTTCTCCGCTATTTTCTGAAGAGCATTTTTAATCTCCCGAGTAGTTCGCCCAATTACATGCTGCACTTGGAGACTGGAGTGGCACCTTTGTTCCAGAATACTTTTAAAATGCACTTGGATTATGTTCTCAAAGTTAATGCGTTGAGCGAGGAAAGAATTCTGAGGTTGGTACTCTATTCGCTCAAATGATAAGGTACGAGGTAAAATGTGTAAGTGAGTGGGAAATTCTGGGAGCGGAATGCGGTTACGACTTTATTTTTACACCAAGCGAGCAACAGGATTCACTAAAACAAAATTGTTACATGCTATGTCATCGAGCCAACAATTAATAAGTCAGCGGTTTTTTAACGTTTCAATATGGCAACACTCCAAGGACGTATTGCCTCCAACTTGTTTTTATTTCATCTAAAATTTTCACATGGCAACATGCCTAGTTGTAATTCTCCAAATAGATACCATAACTTTTGCTTTATTTCAATTTTCAAACTTGCAACCACATTTTTTGGATTAAATTTCATAACCTTTTTCAAGTTCGCAACCCAAGCCACGGATGTGAGTATATTATAGTATTCAAATTAATATTCTTGTAAATTGAAACTGAATTAGAGAAAATAAAATTGAAATCCAGCACAAGGCCTGCGTTTTGTTTGATTTAGCAGCTTTGAGAGGTGGATATTCGTTCCTCGATTTTTATTACCGGCGTTTTTTGGATCTTGGGTTGGCTCAACAACATGCTATTTCAAAAAACCAGTTACAGAATTTATGACAAATTTGTAAATGAAGCCCAGTCATCTCAATACAGAGCTTACTACAGCAAGATGATTCATAATCTACAGGAAAGGACGTATTTTTTGAATAGCTACCCGGTGGATAAAATGAGTACCATCTTTAAAATAAGAGGCGAACTTTTAAAACTTTTTTTTTATACCGCACCGCCCTGAGCGCCCATTCTTAAAGATTTCCGTAGTAACTTTTTCGGTACTCAATCTCTTGCAATGGAGGATGCAATCGATATTTTGAATGGTGGCAGAGGTTGGGACCTACTCTATAACTACGCAGTGATCATAGATATATCGAATTCCAAATCGAATGCGAAGCCATAACTTTGCAGGAGAGGAGGAATCCAAGAAAAACCAACTGGATACGCTTCAGGGAGGAAATGGGAAAAACTCTCAAAACTCCAACCAAACTCAGGACGAGACAAAAGGTAGAGGATGCTGTTCAAAACCTGAATAGTGCTATTACTAGCTGTTTCGAACTGACGTGCCCAGTAAGTAAACCCCCTGGCAGAACGCCATTTCCCTGGTGGAGCTCGGAACTGCAAAGAATCCGAAGGGAAGCTAGAAAGCTTCTAAATAGGTCACTCAAGACTGATTTGGAGACAGACTGGAATCTCTACCGATTCAAGCGGAAGAAATATAAGAGGCTAATTCGGGTATCGAAACGTGCTTCTTATAGGAATTTCTGCGAAAAGATTGAAACACTGGGTGAAACTAGTAAGTTGGTTAAAGTTCTGAAAAAGAGCAAACCAGCCAAACTGGACTCACTTAGAAAACTTGATGGCACCTTCACTGAGACGAAAGCGGAAAGTCTTAGTTATCTGCTGGAGTCTCACTTTCCGTGTAACCAGATTACAATTGGCTCACAACCAGCCCCGATTACCGAGACTATGAGTGAGCCAAGACAAACAACTCGGCGTAGCTGGTATATTGCGAAGGCCGTGGTGACGGACGAAGCCACTAAATACGCCTTTGCGTCTTTTGACGCCATCAAGTCGCCTGGTACGGACGAATTACATACCATGCTGCAACAGTGTACAAACCAGTTGCTACCGACTATGAAGAAAATCTTCACCGCTGTCCTAGCACTGGCATACATTCCAATACCCCTGGCGTACAGTTAGAGTGGTATTTATACCAAAAATTGGCAGAAGTGACTACTCGCTCGCCAAGAGCTTCAGACCAATCAGTCTGACTTCCTTCTTGCTGAAAAGCATGGAAAGGCTGGTCGAGCTTCACGTGCGCAAAATTGCTTTGCGATTGCACCCACTATCTCAGATGCAACATGCCTATCAACGCGGAAAATCCTGCGAGACTGCGCTCTAAAATCTAGTTGGTAGAATTGAGGGCACGCTTGACAGAAAAGAATACGCGATGGGCATTTTCATCGATATTGAGGATGCTTTTGACAATGCGACTTTTGATAGCATGTGCAGCTCCGCCAGACAACACGGCGTAGACGAACCATTGGTGTTGTGGATTAAAGCAATGCTAATGAAAAAAAAGTTGTTTGCGGGTGCGGATTGTGGCCGCTATGTTATGGCGGGGGTAAACAAAGGCTGCCCGCAAGGCGGCGTCCTGTCTCCACTGCTGTGGTGTATGCTGGTCGACTCTCTGTTGAACGCACTCAACAGTTCTAATATTTACGCTCAGGCGTACGCGGATGATGTTGCCGTGCTTTCTGTTGGATCATGCCTAGCGACTGTATGCGCCAAGGCACAGGCGGCCCTTGACGTGATCGACGAATGGTGCACTAGGAATGGGCTCTCGGCCAATCCTCTTAAAACTGAGGTTGTTCTCTTTACGAGAAGGAGGAAGCTGGTCGGGTTGACTCAGCCAGTGCTAAAAGGCCAATGAAGCAAAGTATCTGGGAGTCATCCTGGATAGCAAACTTCTTTGGTCCAAACATGTTGAACTGAAGACTGCCAAGGCGCTGTCTGTTTTCTGGCAGTACAAAGGCATTTTCGGCAAGTCATGAAGCTTATTACCGAAAAGCGTCCTTGGGATTTATACGGCTATGATAAGACCATTTATAGCATACGCATCGGTTGTTTGGTGGAATAAGCGTCACTGCTGCTTTTGCCAAACTAAAAAGGCAGGTATGTCTTGGCTGCACGGGGTCCTTCCTCAGCACGCCTGGCTCCGGCCTAGATGCACTATTGAACCTTCCGCCCCTTGATGTTTACATCATGGGCTGTACAATCAAGGCTATCTCATGTCTTAGAAGATGTGGCTTTTGGTATAACTCGCACTGGAGTTTTGATGAACTTGCGCAACGGTTGTCCTTCGACTCCTGTCTTATGGATATGCCGTCTGATGCGATGACACCGGAACTTCGGCTAAAGCGCAACTACGAGGTTGACTTTCCTCGCGTCCAGGACTGGATCTGGCCGGACTCTGAACCTGGAAGGGAATGCAGTCGAATCTTCACGGATGGCTCCAAAACCGATCAAGGATCTGATGCTGGTGTCTTCGTGGAGAGCGATAACGTTAGACTTTTCTTTCCGTTAGGCAAATATGCGTCAGTCTTCCAAACAGAGACTAATGCTATCCTCATGGCCATGGACTATGTTACGAGGAACAGGTGGAGGGGGCGAAGTATCTGCGTCTGTAGCGACAGTCAGGCTGCGCTTAAGGCCTTACTCAAACCCTTAACTACCTCCAAAATAGTACGTGAATGCAAGATATCTCTGAATTCGGTCGGAAAGCTGAATTAACTTAAACTTGTCTGGGTCCCGGGTCATAACGGGATCACGGGAAATGAGATCTCCGATGAACTTGCTAGACAAGGCTCAGAGGGGGACTTCTCAGGACCTGAACCAGCGATCTGTCTGCCTGCGTCCTCGGTCAGGGCTTCCATTGACGGTTGGGTTTCCTATGAACACAATCGCAGTTGGCATGACTCTCCAGGGTGCAGACAGACTAAGCAAATGCTCCCCGACGTCTGTGGGAAATCCGCGGCATTCTTGTTGTCTCTCAACAGGAAAGACTGCATACAGACTACTGGCGTTCTTACCGGACACTACGCTTTTGCCAAACACCTTAAGGTGCTAGGCCTAAGCAACACCACCAACTGCGAAGCCTGTGGAGAAAGCGACGACACTGCGGAACATTTCCTCTGTGATTGTCCTGCTTTTGCTCATATCAGGTGGCAGGTATTTGGTGCGGATATGGTGAGTGCTGTAAACCTAAGCTCCTTATCATTGAAGCGCCTTCTCGTTTTTCTTAGAAAAACGAGTAAATTCCCACAGTAAAATGTGGTGTGTCTGCCTGGTAGTACAATGGACTAGTATTGAGTCTGAGTGCTCCAGTGCAGAAAGTCTCACACACCCCGACAAAAAAAAAAAAAAAAAAAAAAACTTCGCAGTGAACGCATTGCGCTACAGGAATTGCATAATCGAAAGAAATTTTTAACGTTTGCGCACACTATACTTTTTTCTTTTCATAAATTTGTATATGTACGTACATAATGTATTATAAACATAGGTAGCACCAAATTATTATACCCTATTCTAGGGGTATATTAATTTTGACGCATAGTTTGTAACATACCTTAATATTGCCCGTAGACCCCTAAAAGTTACTATATTTATGATCAGCATCGATAGTAATGTCGATCTAGCCATGTCCGTCCGTCCGTCCGCCCGTCGGCAAAAATTAGGCCTTTAAACTGAACCTAGAGAGCTGAAATTTTAACCATATACTCTCTAGGGTCCCGAAATAATCAAGTTTACGAATTTTTGATCTCCGCCCACAGACACGCCCACAAACTCAAAAAAAACAAGATTTTGGAAAAAATCGAATTTTGAGCTAGGAAGCTGAAATTTTGTATATATGATCTATGACTCCTAAAACTGCTCGGGTTATACAATTTTCAAAATTTATGCTTATGTGTAAATATTTTCAAAATCCGCCCACTGGCACGCCCACAATTATTATTATTTTTTTTTTTTGAAAATTCAAAGTGAGCTAGGGAGCTGAAATTTATAATATATACTCTCTAGGGGCGCTTTATGCTCATGTGTTAATTTTTTTAAATCCGCCTACTGACACGCCCACAATTAAATAAAACAATTTTATTGAAACACCCAAGTTTGAGCTAGGGAGCGTTTTTTTTGATAAAATCCTTTAAATGTTATATAACAAAATATGTAAAGCGTTCTTAACAATTCAGCCATACTTAGACTTTTGTCACGCCCACATATGAGGGATAGGAATAAGAATAGGGTATCCAACAGTTCGCCCAAGCGGACTGTAGCCCGTCCCTATGTTTTTTAATTAATTTTTAATGTCAATTTGGTACACGACTCTAAGCCGAACCATATAGACTAAGCATTCACAATTGTTAACAATTTCTTTTTTTATGAAATTAATAGTCAAATAACTAACTAAATGGATGTAGAAAAACTCACAAAAAATAAAAAAAAAACATAGGGGCGGGCTACAGTCCGCTTGGGCGAACTGTTGGATACCGTATTCTTATTCCTATATCTCATAAGTGGGCGTGACAAAAATTTAAAGGATTTTATCGAAAAAACTAAGCTTTTGTAAATAAAAACGCTCCCTAGCTCAAACTTTGGTTTTTCAATAAAATTGTTTTATTTAATTGTGGGCGTGTCAGTAGGCGGATTTAAAAAAAATTTAAGTATGAGCATAAAGGGCACCTAGAGAGTATATACTATAAATTTCAGCTCCCTAGCTCAAACTTTGGACTTTCAAAAATAAAATAAAAATAATTGTGGGCGTGTCAGTAGGCGGATTTTGAAAATATTTACACATGAGCATAAAGGGCCCCTAGAGAGTATATATTAAAAATTTCAGCTCCCTAGCTCAAATTTTGGTTTTTAAAAAAAAATATTTTATTTAATTGTGGGCGTGTCAGTGGGCGGATTTTGAAAATTTTATGTCCCAAGCAGTTTTATGGGCCAAAGATCATATATAAAAAATTTCAGCTTTCTAGCTCAAAATTCAATTTTTCCCAAAATTTGTTTTATTTAATTGTGGGCGTGTCAGTGGGCGGATTTTGAAAATTTTATGTCCCAATCAGTTTTATGGGCCATAGATCATATATAAAAAATTTCAGCTCTCTAGCTCAAAATTCGATTTTTTCCAAAATTTTGTTTTTTGAGTTTGTGGGCGTGTCTGTGGGCGGATTTCAAAAATTCTTAAACTTGATTATTTCGGGACCCTAGAGAGTATATGGTTAAAATTTCAGCTCTCTAGGTCCAGTTTAAAGGCCTAATTTTTGCCGACGGACGGACGGACGGACGGACGGACGGACATGGCTAGATCGACATTACTATCGATGCTGATCATAAATATAGTAACTTTTAGGGGTCTACGGGCAATATTAAGGTATGTTACAAACTATGCGTCAAAATTAATATACCCCTAGAATAGGGTATAAATATTAGGACAAACAAATGTTATAGCAATTTGGAATGGTTTTTTGTGCGATAACACACTTTGCACTTTCGTCAATTTCCCCCGTTATAAAAAAACGAAACGGAAACTGAGCCCGTAGTCAGTAACAGTAGGGGATTTTTACCCAGGAGCCCCTCGTTCCTTCTTCCTGATTTCCCTTCGGTACCACAGTCATCTCATTTAATCGCGGGCGGGGAGGAGCCAGCCTTCCATTTATTGCACGTAGTCGTTAGACCAATAAGCAATTTGTCGTTCATATCTTATGTGATTATTATTAGACCTATTTGTCTATTGGCGATTGAATAATGAATATTGCCTTAGCTTTCTTTTCTTTTTTTTCTTTTTTTTTATTTTTTTCTCTGCTGGCTATATCTATAGCTAGTTCAACGGGTTTTATTCTTCTTAGCCAATATGGACCCAAACCTAAACCTCTGAAAATATTTTGATAAAAATTATATTTACGGCTTACTAACCCCATTCGAAGTAAAACGCTATTTTTTTTAACTTTTTTTTATAATATATTTTAAGATATAGGAGTGTACTCATTTGAGTACAATGGGCCATGGTGTATAACAAAATACTTTATTCTGTATGATGAATTTCAAAACTTTTTTTTGGCTCACAATGTTAGTACACTTTTTGCAAAGCCAACGAACTCTAGGCGAGCATATAACGCATCGAAGTTGGTTGACATTTTTTTCCGGGAAATGGCCAATGTTATCATGTGCTATAGTTTTTGATAATGATGCTGGTTTCCTCTTTCGTTTCATTGATAAACCGAGCCGTAAGTAGTGTCTGGCGATATTTCTGGTAAAGGAAAGCTGGTCCATTTTTGGTTCACAGAATAATGAGTGAAGTTTCCAAGCATTTGTTATAGACATATCAATCATATTAGTAAACAGTATCCACCAATACTTTTTTCCTCTTATACCAATCCTATAAGTATTGAGTGATTGGTCATGTAGATCTACACCACCCATACCTTTGTTATATTCTGCGAATAGTTTTGGTTATTGAATGTCTACTTTCTTACGATCTTGACATGACCATCTTTTTACTTTGCCCATTGGTTCAACAGTTGCATAATTTGTAGCAGTGGCGACACAATTGTTATCATTCCTTTGGACGCACAATATTTTATTTTCCATGTCTAACATATGATGAAATGATCCACGCTTTTCCTTGGCCATTGTCTTTGAATCTCTCAATGGACATTTCTTTGTTCGATTTTCTCGTATACTACCTGTTGCACGAAATCCTTTTTCTTTCAGTGTACTAAGAAGAGCAGGCCTAGTAAAAAAGTCGTCGAAAAACACAACATGGTCATCTGGGTTTTCAACAATAAAAAGTAATTTCTGGACAACACTGGATCCTAACGGCAACTTTTCATCACCACAGGTACTCGACTTACCGCAATAGGTATCGAACAATATCCACTTGAACTCGCAAGAACCCAATTCTTTATTCCGAACCGAATTGGTTTGCCTCGGATGAATTGCTTAGATGGATGCCTCCCATAATATTTGACCATGGATTCGTCAATAGATAGCCGCATACTAAAGACTCTGAACTGTGCAAAATGTTCATTCAACTTGTCCAACTTGTCGAACTTTGAACATTTTATCCGAACTTCCTGACACTTTAGAATTATCTGCTAAATGAAAAAACTTCTTGATCTCCATGAAACGATTTGGGCTCGTGCAAGATGCCACAATTTCAACACCCATATCTTCATCCAATGATCAGTACATCCTTTCCCGCGGTAGCTTGTGGTATCCGCTTAGAATCAAAATACCAAAAAAAGTTCCCATTTCTTCAAGATTTGTGGTGAATTGATGACTGTTCTTTTGTTGGGCATATAGATTTGTTTGATCTACGATGTATTGTCGTGCACGTAACCAGTCAACTTTCATTACGAAAAGAGCTAAAAAAGATATTTTCTGTCCAAGCTGGGAACAGAACAAATTGGAAAAAAACTTTGGAGTAACTTGCTTTCGGTTGGAGTTGGTAAAAAAGATGTTTTAATCACCATGCCTTATGCAGATGAATTAAATAACGCTTTCCTGACTAACCCAGTAAGTGGTACATCATTTACTCCCAACGATCAGCGCTGTTTTGAACCGTTGTCAGATGTCGACTTTGAGGTTGTATGAGATCGATGTTGTTAACTACTCGTACATACGTTCTATGAAGTCAAATGCGATTTTATAAAAATGATTTTGATCCATATTTTGAAATGTCTTACGCATGTTTTGAATTTTTGTATCATGTCATCCTCGTTTCCTCTAAGTTGGAAGTGTGCCAAAGTCATTCCCATTCCCAAGAAACCAAATCCATCTTCGGTAACAGATTTTCGACCAGTCAGCATTTGCCATGCCTATCAAAGGTCCTGGAAAAAAATGCTTGCTAAGCTGATTTCTAGGCACCGTGAGCAGCACAGTTTGCTATCTCCGGTTCAGTCTGGCTTTAGAGCAAAACACAGTTGTTCTACGGCTATGGTTAAGATTCTTGATGATATTCGGGTTTATTATGACATGGACTATGTTACTGTGCTTTGCATGCTCGATTTTATTATGTTTTAGTGTTAATCATGTCATCCTTTCGAGAAAATTAATTTATTATTTTGGATTTAGTGACAGATCTGTGCTTTTTATAACAAGTTATTTGAGTGATCGTTTTCAAAGGGTTGAGGTTGGCGACAAATCTTCTCACAGTAAAGAAATTCTTGCCGGAGTACCACAAAGGTCAATCCTACACCCAATTTTGTTTTGCATTTTTATTAATGACTTGCCAGGTGTATGTTTGAACACTAACGGTCATTTGTATGCAGATGATGCTCAAATTTACTTGTCCAGACCAATAGGACTAGTAGACCACCTTGTTTGTAGGATGAATGAAGATCTATCAAAAATCGATTAATAGTCGAGGTGTAGCTAAATCCATCAAAATCGCAGCTAATCTTAATATCCAAAAAAAAACCCCACGACACTAAAGAACTACCTCCAATTGTTCTTAACAGTGTACATTTGAAATTCATGTTGTAACTAATCTGGGTTTTCGCGGTGCCGTGAAATAAGGCCAAGTGAAATAGGGCCAAATTCAAAAGTTTGGCCTTATTTCGCTTTGTGAAAGTGAAATAAGGACAAATTTCTACGTTTGGCCTTATTTCACTTTGTCAAAGTGAAATAAGGCCAATTTGACTTTATTTCACTTTCTATTAGTTTTAATTTAGCTTACCCGACATAAATCAATTACCATCCTAAGAAGTTTGAAATGAATAAAGTGAACACATTTGACTCAATTGTTATAATATTTTTATTTTAAATGTATAGTTGAACGAAAATTTATATATTTTCGTACATATGTGCATAAATATATGTATGTACTTGTCAATATAATGCTTCAGTATAAACTTTTATGAAAAAATTCGTGTACTATTTTCGACAATTTGCCTACAAATTGGACACAGAATCGGAGTGTTATTTTTCATGTACTTCTCCGACAACCGTGTATAACAATTTAAACATAATTTAAAATGATTACACGGTTGCAGGAGTATAGTTCGAGCATTCTCGGAACAAATCACGCAAAGAATTTGGGTTTCATCAGCATTTAGCGTTTGTTCATCAACTTCCTGAACTTCTTCATCTTCATCACGGCAGAGTGTCAATTTTGAAGTATCTTCAGCAAGTATGTTATTATGATCATTCGTCATCTGATTTAGGAAATCAGTGATGGAAATGATTTTTCTGTCTAATTTTTGTAAAGCTGCTTCAATATGTGCCTGCTTGTCCTTTACTCGTTTCTTAGGAGGTTCAAAAATTTCAAAAGTCCCATCTAAGGACATGATGAACTCTCTGGATTTAATTCTATCCTCGTCGAGCAAGCAATCTAAGAACTTAAAAAAGTTACCATGCTTTGTAAGCTTTCGGCTTAGCCGACTGTTGTATCCTTCGAGAGCACTTGTTGTTTTCATTGGAGCATTGAAAACAGAAAAAACTGGAGGGGTTTCCTGTATACATATGTACATATGTATTAATATTAATTTATGCTTACTGATATAAGATATATTTCAAACCAATTTAAAATACAATACCTTTTTCATCCATTGTTTTTTGAAATATAATAAAAAGTCTGCGAATATATTTTCATTATTTTTCTTGAACTGCGTCCCATTTGCTTCTTCCTCCAGTAATTCAAAAGCTGGAAAAATATCGTCAGGCCTCAAAAGTGGAAGAACTAACAACTTTCGAAACAGTCGGTTGGGTTCCTTGTTTTTATTAAGTGATCCCACAAATGCTAATATTTTACAAGCCTTTCTTCTAAGTGCTTGACAGTAGTGGAACCAACATGTAGTGCATTTAACCATGGGGTAAACATTTTGCAGACTGTTCCTCAAAGCCTTCTCAAAATCTGACACAAACGAATTTGGTTTCAATTGAAACAAATTTGCTTCAATATATTTAAATACATGAAGATACGCTTGCTCTGTTTTATTTGTCATGAGAATGTAAATTAATGGGTAAACCTGAAATGAATTTTCGAAATTCTTGCTATTACTTGCCCAATAACTAACAACATATAAGTTGTTGTTTAAAAAAAAAAAAAAGTTTCAATTTATTTGTGTTTTAAACAATTTTTTTATCAGTTTCTTTTAGCGTACACATACTCATTCGCGCGAATTTTTTGCTATTATTTTTTTTCAATAAGAAAAACTAAATGCAACACTATACTAACAAACATTAAACGGAGTACAGTTCAATGCACGTAAATATGTACATCCATATGTATGCATGTATATTACATGAAGGTAACTTGATGAACCAGTTCCATACAAGGAGTATGTACTGCAGCCCAAAGAGCACCTTGGTCATCATACCTGCATGGCACTTTCATTGTCCTTTCCACAGACTTCGTCAAATACTTCCCGAATGCCGCTTCTTTTTAAAGAAACATTTGCACACTCTTTTTTGATCTCACTAATCACTTGCATTTTGTTCTTAGGTTTTCGTTAGTGGGATGATTATGCGCGGCACTAGATTTCGGGATTCGTATCAAATTTTCGTTTCCTAAGTCAATAATTGCACTTTCACTGCATTCTTTATTGTAGCACACGTATCGCTTACACATGTTTGAATTACATTTAAATCTATACAATTGTTTTACGTCTGGAATGTATAGCACTTTACTGCCTTTTCTTAACCCTTCACACAATTCATACACGTATATGAGTTCACCGGAATTTTCCATTGCGCCATGTTGCGTTTGAAACTATGTATGCAAATGAAAGGAATGCAAACTTGTAACATGTCATTGAGGAAATATTTACCGTAATACCAAAAAACAATATTTTTTTCACACTATGCCTGCTAGATCGGTAGCCAAATGGGAGATAATTTTCCTTAAAAAAAAGGACCGTTGACTCTTGCGCCGATTACACGGCGGATAAGTTGATTTGGCTTTATTTCACCTTAGATTAGTGAATTCGTTTGGCCTTATTTCACTTCCATAAAGTGAAATAAGGCCAAACGTAGAAATTTTGCCTTATTTCACTTTCACAAAGCGAAATAAGGCCAAACTTTTGAATTTGGCCTTATTTCACTTGGCCTTATTTCACGGCACCGTTTTCGCATCAATCGTTCGTTATCACCAGTTGACCATATCAACTGCACAATAGGGCGAATTTACGGTGGTTTACATAAAATTGAGTATGCTTCCGCTGTTTATTGCAAGCTTGATTCTTGATCGCTGCAGAAACTTACCGTTGCTTTCAACGATATGGTTAGGTATGTTTATGGACTTCAACGATATGATCACATATCAAACTATAACAAAAGAGTGCTCGATTGTACACCTCAGCAGTTTCTAGATGTTAGATGTTGTGTCTTTCTGCACAAAGTAATTCACAATCAATCGCCACCATATCTATTGGAAAATCTCGCTCTTCCAGAGCTTTTAATATAATTACACCCCCATCCAATTATTCAATCATGGGTTTACCACGAAATCTAGAAAGCAATAATCCAGAAAACAAAAATATCGAAAGTAAAAATCTTGAAAACAAAAATCTAGAATTGAAAAAATCTCGAAAAAACCATAATCTCGAAATACAAAAATCTAAAAAAAAAATCTCGAATGCAAAAATCTCGAATGAATATATTAATTTTTAAGACAATGGTTAAAATTCGCGCGCATTGAAACTGTGCATGCAACTGTAAAAAAAGGTACCTGAAATTAGTGTTGTTTGGGATCGTGTGTTATCACAACGTGAGTGCAAATAAAAACAATTAAAATGAAAGTAAATGAAATCATTACAAACAAAGGAAATATTCAAATCGAAGTAAATGGAAATAATGTCGATCGACTTTATTTCCATAAGAAATCGGAAGTAATGTCGAAATTCACCATTTTCTATTCTCGACTTTATTTCCAATTATGTAGTAGAACAAACGAGTAATAATATCGAATAAGATTTCGGAGATCGACTTTATTCTACTTGAGATTTCGCTACTCATCCCATAAACAGTGCAATGACAATGGGGGGCAAAGTGAAATAAGACCGAACATGGAAATTCGGCGTTATTTCGCTTTCATAATTCGGCGTTATTTTACTCGGCGTTATTTCACACGACCTTATTTACTATTGGAATTTTTACATTTTTTGTTAATTATTTTTTGTTAAATATTAATTTTTTGTTGTTAATTTACCGAAAAAAATAAATTGCTGAATAAACTAAATATGTAATGCATTTTCTTTAAGTTTAAACTCTTTAAATAGGTAAGCAAAAAATCCCGAATTAACTTTTTTTTCGAGTTTTTTTTCGAGATATCGTCTTTTGAGATTTTTCTCCATTCGAGATTTTTGCATTTTAGATTAAAAATTTGTTTTTTCGAAATTTTTTGCATTCGAGATTTTTGTCGATCGAGATTACGTTATGATCCCCTCGCCATTTCTTCGTTCATGCCACTAGACTTTGGAACTCTTTGCCCAATGCAACAAAACAAATAACTGGAGCTACTCATTTCAAAAAATCTGCGTTTGAGTACTTTTCTTAAAAACAAAAAAAAGAAGCAACAACTCTCTAATTTCTTTAAATTTCTTCTACTCTTTTCCTTCTACTCCTTTTCCCCTTTCTACTTTCCTGCAATAGTGTTTTCATTATAATTTTTATTTATTTTTGTTTTCTTATTTACTTATTGTTAGGTATAGTGTAGGTCTAACCATCAAATGTTATCCTCTATTGTTAAGTACTATAAAAGACTAAGTCTGTACATGATGTTCAATAAATGAAATGAAATGAAATGAAATGATGTACGAAACTAATGAATCGTCGAAGAATTTTTCGAACATTTCTTTTGGATTCAGATGTTTTAGCACGTTTTGAATTTCGGATTTTCTTAAAAAATCAAGAGTACCTGGAATATCTGTAGGAAGATCAACAGGAGCGAGGTCTTCTTCATCATTGTCTTTATAGTCTGAAATGCATCTGGATCAGGACATATAAGGTGGCGCAAAAGTCATCACCCAGTGGCGTTCACCAATCCGACTGAAAACTACATAGGATAGATGTCAAACGTCGTGGATCATTTAGAACATTGGCACACAGAATTGCCTAAGGCGCCCCAAGGGCTGAAAACCCTATCGGAAGATGCTATAATTTTTGCAAAT
This sequence comes from Portevinia maculata, assembly GCA_949715645.1. Taxonomy (NCBI): domain Eukaryota; kingdom Metazoa; phylum Arthropoda; class Insecta; order Diptera; family Syrphidae; genus Portevinia; species Portevinia maculata. The sequence continues at coordinate 84,995,858 of OX454527.1, forward strand.
AGCGGCAAATGTCAATTTTACTTTGACATTTGTGAAGTAAACAGATGACAACTTTTGCGCCACCTTGTATAATCGCAACACTGTGCACGTCCACATTAGCCGTGTTTCTTTGCACGCGGATATAGGGATAATTTGAAATTTGCATGTAAAATACAACAACAACTTATCCTATATAAGCTAACTTTAGCGGGGATAGCTATCGCCGCTAAGTCAGTTAGCGGGGATAAACAGTGCTTCCTAAATTAATTTTATTCGTTTCTGATGAACTGATGCGATGAATTTTTCAGGAAATGTCAAAGTTTGACAACCCTCCGACCACTAACACATCCCGCCGAATATTTTGTTCGTGATTTTTTTATTATTTTTTTTCAAACTTCATTATAAAGGTAATTGAATTTAGCAAATCTGTTAATGTGAAATTGTGTTTCAAAATTTTAGAATATGCTTGGCATCAATTTCAATTGGCGGAAGTAAATATTTTTCAATTCCAGGAATTTCAATACAAATTTCTTAACTACAACCTACAGCTGTTTCACGGTGCATGTCATAAGTGCATGTGTGCTGCCAAGTTTTTTTTGATGAATTCTTAAGCGGCGATAGTCGTTTTCTGATGCCATCCCTATATCCGCGTGCAAAGAAACACGGCTATTGTTGTTGACTACATAGCGTACTACCGGCTTTGGAGCCGGTAATGAATTTCTTATGCTACACATGTGCGGTAAATCCCCTTTTTATCCAATTGGCAGTGCTGCCAAGTATGCTTGGATTTTTTTAGTGGTCCATATGACATCTAGTGGAGATAATATCCAACAATTTGAATAAAATCGGTTTCGTTTGAAAATGAGAGAAGTTTTGGACTCTGTACTCAAATAAGTATAGCGGGTCCATATGGGTTAATCTCCTAGTAAGATTGTTGTATTTAATAGTTCCGCCATTTCTGAGTTCACGTGATTGAGAAGCCTAAGTTTATGTCCGTTAGTTTTTTTGACTTCATCTTCAATAATTTCAATCTAGATCTCTACGCAGATCAGTGTTTCTTATGTACCGTGATGCATTTACCATATTCCGTAGTACTTTATTTTAAATTTTTTGTATTTTCTGTGAACTTGTTTTGCATGTGCATGCACAAAGCTGGAGGCTGAAGATCCATACTGGTTTCAGGATTTTCTAATAAAGCAGTAATTTATTGCAATTGGACAAACAAGAGAATACAGTACATTTTACCGTAGCGTATGTTCAGTTCTTGTAATTTTTTCTTTCCAGCGCAGTTTAGCATCTAGTGCCATGCCTATATTTGGCTGTGTCTGCGTATTCTACTGCATTACCAACTATTTATGAATATTGGAATGGGCTGAACATTTTTATTCGTAAACTTGATGTGGAACGACTTTAGGTCAATAAATTTAATCTGCCATTTATGGGTTCGATTTCATATACATAGCTACTCATATTCACTGTCTCCTACAGCTTTTTCGTCTGAAGATGTCACGGCATTACGAGCAACAGTGAATTCCTTATAAATAGCAGAACATTTATATCGTCCCCATCTTACCTTACTACTGAAAAATTTATAACATTTATACAATAATATTATCACAGATTCAAATTTTTTTTTGAGAAGGAAAACTACATAAAATAACCTTCATTTAATTATAAATTAAATTTTTCCTGAGGAGAGAGAAGTGGGTCCGTGTGATCACAAATAAAGATGTTGTTTACATAAACTATTAAATAAATACTAACGCAAATAAATAAATAAATAAGAAGATAAATAAATGAATAAAAAAATAAATGAATAAATAAATAAATAAGTAAATAAATAAATAAATAAATAAATAAATGAATAAAAAAGAAGATAAATAAATAAATAAACAAGTAAATTAACAATCAACAAATAAAATGAATGAACATCAAAATAATATGTATATCACAGTAATGTATATAGTTTAAACTCAATACCTTAAGTTGTTAAAATTAAGATATTGTTGTTTATTCAAACAACTCACAAGGACATTAATGGAAGCAACCTAAATTCAAATGTGTTATCAAACAAACCATTTCAAATAGTTCATAAAATACTTTCTAGGCTGAAAGGCAAAAGGTTGTAGTCAATCGAAGGCTTCGGTATTTACGTAGCAAAAGAAACAAACTATTTGCAGTTTTCATTTCAACCGATTCGTTTTCTGACTATTCCAACTACCTCGGTGTTTACCTTCAATTCACCCAACTGAAGTCATTTTTCCAATTCGTTAACTATAAAAAAAAATCGGACGGTTTCCCCCATCCCTTCCATATGAAATTATATCATCTACCGATCCGCTTACCATTGCCAACTTTTTTGCTTCTTTCTTTAAGCAGTCTTTCGCCGACAACTCCTTCGTACCGGATCCCACCTATTTCGAATATCTTCAAAACTTTTCCATTGGTCCTTCTATATATCAAGGTTTTGATCATACAGTAATAGAAAAAAAGTTGCTTAAACTTAATGATGAATATTAACCCGGCCCAGATGGTCTTCCAGCCATATTTCTTAAAAAGTGTTCCTGAAATCTTTGCTTACCATTCTCATATCTCTTTCGGCTATCGCTTTATCAAGGTGAATTTCCTCAGATATGGAAATCCTCCTTTATAACACCAATACACAAAAAGGGATTAAAGAGCGAGGTGACAAACTACCGCCTCATAGCCAAACTTTCACATATAACCAAACTTTTTGAAAGTATCTTGTATGAAGCCTTAAGCTTTCAGTGCAAGTCTTTTATTTCCCCTAACCAGCCTTTTTAAAAGGTAGATCAACTACCACAAATCTTGTCGAATTCATATCCTCTACACTCTCAGCCATAGAAAGTACTAAAGAAGTCGATGTTGTTACAACAGATTTCAGTAAGGCTTTTGACAAGATTTCCCATAATTTAATTGTTTTCAAATTGTCTGCCCTTGGCTTTGAACCCATTTTGCTAAAATGGATAGAGTCATACCTGGAACACCGTTTTTACAGTATTCGCTTCAGGTCCGTTCTTTCGGCACTTTTCTTAGCCAGTGCTGGTGTTCCACAAGGTAGTCATCTAGGTCCCCTTTTATTAATTCTAACAATAAACGATCTTGAAAGGATTATTCAACACTCAGCGTTCTCTCTCTATGCTGACGACACCAAATTTTTCAAAACCATTTCTTCACAACATGACTCCAGCCTCTTTCAAATAGATCTAAACAGTTTTTCCAACTGGTGCCTTAAGAACTGCCTAGAACTTAATGTATCCAAATGTCAGTCTATTACCTTCTCACGCAAGAGCAACAAGTCTCCTCTCCGAATTGACCAACTCCAAGATCAACCTATATCTCGTGTTCAATCGTTCGCATATTGATGAGATAATTACTAAAGCAAACTCATCATTTGGCTTCGTTAAAAGATGGTCAAACAAATTCTGCGACCCATACGTGACCAGATCCCTGTATATAACTTTTGTTCGGCCCCTGCTAGAGTACGCTAGCCAAGCGTGGTGTCCCTTTCAACGAGTTCATGTATGCAGAATCGAAAGCATTCAACGTCGTTTTCTTCGATTTGCTCTTCGTGGTCTCTCTTGGAACGATCCTCTCATCTAACCACCTTATCGCGACCGTCTTAAACTTATTGACCTAAATACCCTTGAAGAACGCAGGGACGCATCTGACATTCTCTTCATTCACCGACTCCTTTCAGGCTCCGTCGATTGCGCATCTCTTTACAACTCTATCTGCCTTAACACTAATCCTCGTAGTCTACGCTGCCCACGACTTTTCTATATTCCAACCCACCGTACCTTGTATGACTCCAACGAACCCATCTCACGTATGCTACGTAAGGTTAATTCAAACCTTAATGTTTTTGACTTCAACCGCAGCACTTCCTCTCTAAAAGTCGATCTCCTTAAGCAACCCCCTCCGCTTTTATTTTAATCCCTGCACCTCTTGCGTCAAATCAGCCCTCCTCCAGCACCCCCACACCACCACCTAATCAGTTTTAGTTTTAAGTCCTAGCTATAAGTCTTAGTTTTTTGTTTAGTTTTAAGACATTTAGCTTGTATTAAGCCGAAATTAAATTAAATTAAATTAATTAAATTAAAATTAAAATTAAAATTAAAATTAAAGTTAAGTTTAGGATAAGAATCCTGTTAGTTTTAAGTTACTTTAATCATTTTTGTCTTGAGCTTAAGTGGATATAAGTATAATACATAATAAAAAGAACTACATAAAAACTTCAAATACTCACTAGCCCAAAGCAGCATTCATTTAGCCACTGCGCCGGCTAATGTCAAACATTCCTGAATAAGTTAAAAATTCCGTAATCAATTACTCTTAATAGTGCCTGTTGACAACAAACAATCTTTTCAATGTCAGAGCTTGAGTTCGAAAGATGAATAAAGAGATGACAGGAAGCAAAAACGCCAAAAAAAATATTTCTGTTTTAGTAGTTAGTTCTATTCAACAAATTTAGTTTGAGGTTTAGATTATTGATCCATTTCTCTTAAATTTCCATTCCACAGTTAAGAAAGGGACCAATCATTTAAGCTTTACACTAAATTTGTTATTGTTACGAGCCAATAGTTTTTCTGTTCGAATGAGTCTTGCAGGTAACAGTAATTGGGATTTTGTTATAACCGAAATCCATCAAATCGTAAGTTATAGCAATATACTGTGGTACTCAAGATATGGATGTTGTTGGAGAAGCAATTAACATCAACGTCGTCAACCCATATCCCAAAAAAGAAACCCAACAAACTATCAACAAACCGCTTTAAATATCAATCTTACGGGAATAGAGCTCACTCCTAAAGCAAAGTTATATGTTATATTATAACTTCAATTGTAAGTGATTACTGAAATGCACAGTGAAATGCACAGTGTTTTTAAACCTTTATGGAATTAAAGTACCTACCTTCATGTTCATTGCACCTTTCATGCTACCAAGACAAGGTGTGAGTCTATCAATCCGTTTCATTCACCCCCAAGTGCATTCTCAAAACAGAAAGCGCAATCACTAAGGAGCACCACTGGCGTAGTTGTTCGCTTCCATTAGAGTGTGCATGTATATTAAGTGCTACCCCATATCGATGAATGCAATCACAAGAAGTGATTGGCGAGTCAATCGATTTGAAGGCAACAACACAATCCGTTGCACCCTTGGGATGGTATTACACTGCGACCACAACAAGAGTGCGAATCGTCATCGCCACCGTAATGATCGTTATTAACATTCGCATTTAGTGAATTAAGTTAACAAGTCGCTAGGCTTACCATGGAATTAACGGCAATCAATAAGAAAAACTTCCACAGAGGATTGCATGTAGTGCCGCCCGGTATGCAAGCAGGCAAACACAAGATAGTTAGGGGTGATATTGCGTAAGATTATCCCGGGGGATTTGTCACCAACAAGTGATTGAATTTGTACTTAATGACGGCCATTCCAGTTTAATTTGCGTAGCGGAAAGCATCTGTCACAAGGTCGGGCACTTAGCGCATGCATTTATGAGCATGCATCGAAATTGACCCTTAATCAAGTGTTTGTGGGTGGTGGTACATGACCTACAGCCGGCGCCGTCGATGATAATAAGCGGATTCGTTTCAAAGATAAATTAATTGATTATCTTGAAATGAGATTTGTTTCGTCTCGAGGCCAATCCGTTCCGATTGTTCAGTAGGTGATGAGGTGGTAGGCCGATACCAATACGTGCACAGTTACATATCTTTCAAGAAGTTGTGTTGACCAGGGAATAATTCTCCGATTCCTACAACATCCCTGGCACGAGTGCTGGCATATAAATGAATTTTTAAATCAGATTTCCCATTTTATGGGTTCCAATTTAATGAGTCGATGCATAGAAAATACATTCATGATTATCAATATTGTGTATACAACGTGTTCGGGACAATCTGCAAATTATACAATTTGTGTGATCAATTACTCACTTTGTTTTTTATTATTCAACTACTCACCACATCACATTTACAATCAATAAAGTTGCCGGTCATACCCGTTACCCAAGATGTAAATCGCATTCGACTGGTTGTGCCAATTCCGAAAAAAAACAACACCAGACCGGAAGGTAAGATCCGGCATAAACTAATTTTTCCTTTACGGAGAGTTCTTTCCAACAATGATCAACAAAGTTAAGTTTTCTCAACACCACACTTGTTAATCTTATCTAGTATTTGTAAAAGGGTTTTTATGCTCGCATTTAATTCAGTGACCATTAATTCGCTGGTCAAATAATGTTATTTAGCTTTTCATTCATTGTGCTGCGTTAATCAACTAATTCATAACTTTAACTACTAGTGAGATCATGGAATCTGAGTTATAAGAACTATCCAGATGGAAGGATGACAACGAAGTTGCGGTCAGCCCCAAAAAGACCGAGCTCATCCTGCTTACTAAGAAATACAAGATACCGAAACGGATAGATGTTCGCCTAAATCTATCAAACGAGGTTAATTACCCGATCGTGGTTTTTAAATATATTGTTATACAACCTTTAAAGGATTTTATCGAAAAAACAAATATATATTCCAAATTTCAGTTTTCTACCTTAAACTTTGATTTTTCGATAAAACGGTTTTTTTAATTGTGGGCGTGTCAGTGAGCGTTTTTTAAAAATAACTTAATTTTATCGCGCCCCAGGGAGTATAAGGTTAAATTTCAGCCTTCTACTTCGAGTTTAAAGACCTAATTTTTGCCGACGGACCGACGGACAGACACGGGTAGATCGAAATCACTATCGATGATGATCACGAATATAAAGGGTCTTTCATTAAGGACTTGACAACTTCTTTTTTGAATAAAATGCAAAATGCTACTTGAGATTATCTCAAGGCTTGAATTACTACCAAAACATTTATGAATGGAATTTGACTTTGTCCATATGTCCACCACGGAAACGTATGTAGCCGCCGATACGTTGAACCCAATTCACGATCATTCGGTCGCATATTTTGACCAATACGGCCGCTATTTCTCGTTCAGTATTGGCTCTGAGCTCCTCTAACTTCGCCGGCTTGTTGGCATAGACCAATGATTTAATGTAGCCCCATAAAAAAGTCTAGATGCGTTAAATCACACGATCTCGGTGGTTAATAGACGGGCCGTTTCTCGAGATAGCACGTTCACCGAACTGAGACTGCAATAACTCGATTGTTGCACCCGTTGTGTGGCTTGTGGCACCGTCTTGTTGGAATTGGAAACACATATTACTGATGTCCAATTCATGCAATATCTGAAAGAAATAAAATTCCAACATGTCTCTGTAGCGAATACCATTTACCGAAACGTGGCGGTCGTTTTCATCGACGAGAAAAACGGCCCAATGACGCCACCGGCATGAAAACCGCACCAAACCGTGATTTTTTTTTGGATGTAGTGCTGTTTCATGAAGCACATGAGGGTTCTCAACTGCATATTTTGCTTACTGACGAAGCCGTTTAGCCAAAAATGGGCTTCATCGCTGAAGATGATTTTGCGGTGAAATTCTTCATTTTCTTCCATCATGTCCAGAGCCCGATTGGTGAACGTACGTCCTTCATATGATGAAGTGGGTTTAGTTCTTGAGTCAGCTTTATCTTGTAATGGCGTAAGCCAAGACCTTACGCGAAATTCGAAATAATGTTGTCTGGGAGAGGCCCAATTCTTGAGAACGCCGTGAAATTGACTGATTTGGCTGGCTTGCGTCGGACGCCTCTACAGCAGCAATATTCTCCACACTTCGGGCAAAACGTATTCTCACTGGTATTTCTGAATTTTTTACAAGATTTTTTACTGAATTTTTTACTAGACTAGTGTCTAGTGGGACGAGAATTACGGCCGACTTATTGATTGTAAACGTCGTTCCTTCGTCTACTTCACCACGTAGAAAATGTTAACTTTACTGAATATTTTGACATTGACAGTTCGGTAATCGGTTTGAGGGTGCGTTCACACTGAAAGTTTGAAGTTGTCCTTAGGATACGATATAAATGTAAATTAGTTTTCTTTTACGATGCACAACCCCTAGCGGTCATTTTAAAAATTAAAAAAAAAATCAGAAAGTTAGTACAATACAATAGATCAAGGGTAATCTTATGGGAGGTATATTGTTCATTTTACAATTTCATTTGTTTCAACAACATAAGGATCGCACTGCATTGTATTTATGTTTTAGAATTACCGCAGAATTATGCCAATACATATTTCCAATGAATTGAGTAACGTCATTTGGAATTTAATTTACACAACTCAACTTGAACCCCAATGCCCCCAAAATAAACAGGTCTAGAAAAACTACACAAGTCTTATTATTTTTATATTAGTATAAATTTTGTTTTGGAAAAACGACATGAGTTCACTAACAATTATTTTGTATAAAAAGGGTTAGTCTACTTATGCTTGCTTTAGTTTGATTAACCGTTGGACATTAAGACCATATGTCAAATGATTGATAATGATTTTACTTATGCTGTTTTTCCGTCTGTATAGTTACGGGATAATGACTTTGGTTATTTGTTCATGGTCGGTAGCTCAGCAACAATAAAATTTAATGAAAATTCAAATTTGTTATGTTAGAATCGAGCATGGCCCATCCAGTGGTATCGATAATTCCGATTTGACATAAGTCGACTTGTGCTGTTTTTCCTTGATACCACAGTTTTGCTGGCGGGAGCTATAATTTTTTGCTTTTTTTGTTTTGTTTTTTGGAAAAATATTTTAATTCGCTAGAATTGAAAGTTTTAGGCAAATGACATTTCGCGAATTCGCAAACCGCAATAAGGTGACTACATTCGACAAGAGATTGGCAGTTAAGGCTTACCATAATAAAAATAAGTCACATTCGCCAAAAAAAAATGTTCGACTTGCTAACGATAATATGGGTCTATTATGATTACGATTAATAATGAAGTAAAATACTTTAATTTAATTAAATTTATTTTTTTTGATACGCGTTTAAAAAGATATTGCCATTTTGCTATAAATCTTATAAGTGCATGTGGCGAAGTGATTTCGTCATCAGGATAGTTATAGCAACGACTCTGTGAGCACGTAGTCTGCTCATATTTATGTAAAGCGCTTTTTTCCGGAACGAGTTGGGCAGCGATTATGGTGTCTCTTTACCTTAAAGGTATTTATAGCCTTCCCTTCTAAGTTAAAAGCCAACGGTAACGTTGATTAACCACCAGCTTATGAAATATCTTGATTCCGAAGACTTCTTAATGACCGCCAGTACGATTTTCGCAGCAAGAGGTCCTCTGATATATGATGATATTATCTAACCGAAAAGTGGAACCAATCCCTTCACCATAGTGATGAAAGTAAGATCATTGCGCTTGATATTTCAAAGGCATTTGACAGAGTTTGGCACCAAGCTCTATCTACTGACGAAAATGCGTGCATTTGAAATCGATGACACTCTTCTTCAATGGGTTAGAAACTAACCTTCAGACCGTTCAATTCAAGTTGTTCTCGATGAATTCAAGTGTGCAACTAACAAAATAAATGCTGGTATTCCCCAAAGGTACGTTTTCTCCACGATCCTCTTTCTCATGTTGTTAAATGATCTCCTCTCTGTTACTTCTAATCTAATTCATTTCTTCGCTGATGACAGTACCCTCAGTTTTTTTATATTCGTTTCCCAGGTCACGCCCCTCATGTTCGTGTTCGAGGGTGGAAGTTAATGCTTCCAAAACGCAATACTGTATTCCGTCATTAAAGCAAAATACAAGGTGGAGCAAAAGTAATCCTCCTATCAGAAAATGCTATAAATTTTGCGATTGGCCCCTAATGTCAGTTCTGTTTTGACATTTGTGTAGTAAACACATGCGAAATACACGTTAATAAACAATGTTACGCTACACTGCTCCAGAACGCGGAATATTGGTGACTATTTATTTGAGCAATTATCGGTCGGTGACTTTGGCACAACGTGAATTTCGTCGCAGATTTGCTACCCATCCAACGCCTACTGGTGAAACACTGCGACGTTTAGCCGCTCGCCTCGAAGAGACTGGCACAACACGAGATGCTGCCAGGCGTGGCAGACCCCGGAGTAGCCGTTCTGCAGAGAATATTGCTGCTGTAGCCGAAGATGTCATGGAAGCGCCGTCGACATCGACCAGACGACGTGCCACGCAAATGGGTATCAGTCGACGGTCTTTACAGCGAATTTTGGTACAAGATTTGAAGATGTTTCCGTACAAAGTCCAGACGGTGCATCAGCTGTTAGCTGCTGACCGCCAATCGCGTCTAACATACGCTCAAGCCATCCTTAATCACCACCAAGAGGAAGATGATTTTTCATCAAAAATAATTATGAGTGATGAGGTCCATTTCCATCTTAGCGGATACGTAAATAAGCAAAATTTACGCTTCTGGGGCACTGAAAATCCGCGTGTAACCCACGAAGAGCCATTACACCCGCTCAAAGTCACTGTATGGTGTGCTGTTTTCGCTGGAGGAGTCATCGGACCTTTTTTCTTCGAAGACGTCGCGGGCCAAACGGTTACTGTGAATGGTGAGCGCTACAGAGCAATGATCAACGAGTTCTTTTTGCCGCAACTTGATGAATTGGGATTGGAAAACATGTGGTTCCAACAGGACGGTGCAACGGCACACACTGCACGTGCCACAACCGATATGCTGAAGGATGCATTTCCCGGGCGCCTAATCTCCCGTTTTGGCGATTTGCACTGGCCAGCAAGATCGCCTGATTTGACCGCTCCAGACTTCTTTTTGTGGGGCTTTTTGAAGTCGCGGGTTTATGTCAACAAGCCTCAGACCCTTGCAGCTCTTAAAGACAATATCCGTCAACAATGTGAGGACCTATCGCCGGAAGTTTTGGCCAAAGTGATGGAAAATGCCATAAAAAGGGCTCAAATGACAATCAACTGTGGCGGCGGCCATTAACATGACATCATGTCCTCGACTTGATGTAAAAAAAATTAAAAGACCAAATAAAAATAATTCACAAGAAGAATCAAAGTTTTTAATTTTTTTTTTAAATTACAGCCAAAAAACATCGGAAGGATATTTTTGCGCCACCTTGTACTATTACTTACATCGCTGAATCTGAACGACTTTTATAAAAAGAGAATTCCCAGTAGACTGCCAAACCTTTAAATGCGATGTCCATTATCGGTATGTGTATTAATGACAACCTCCGTTGGAAAGCTTCCTCAAATGATGTAAATTTTTCACCGCTGGTGATCTGTCTACCATTTATAAGGCATTTATTCGCCCTAAATGTGAGTATAACGCCCATATCTGGTCTGGTGCACCAATAACTTATGTGGAACTTTAAGACAGAATTCAAAAACGCGCCATAAAACTTAGGCGATTAAGATATCGCGAAATCGCTTGACTATCTTTTTTTTTTTATTTTTTTTTTGTTTTTTTTTTTTTTAAAAAGGAAATCCAAATCCCAGAGCACTCAGACTCGGTAACGGTCCATTGTACTACCAGACAGAAATCCTCTTTTTGGTGTAGATGCATTTGATTGGATGGCGTATGTTGTTGTTCCCCATGGGGATTGAACCTGCACCGCACGGGTCACAAGCCAACACACTAACCTCTACACCATCGCCACCCTGACTATCTTAGTCATCGTCGTAATGGCTACTGCCTATCACTGTTTTACCAATACTTTCAGCACAAAGGCTTACAAAAACAGCCAGCTGGATTCCTCCCTTAAAACATTTCAACCGCAATACCCGTCAGGCCATGAATCTGTACCTCCAGCGTTGTTTTTGAGGTACAGCGAAATACAAAGATTTTGCGTAATAATGCCTTAGTGTCTTAAATTATTTGCATGATTTGTGTCTGTGTTAGTATTTAATAGGTACATAATTATTGTACGTATGTCCTTTCTAAGAGCTGCACTAAATGATGAGCCTGTGAGAGAACTTTTAGTGCCGGCAAATTTCTGCTTGTGATAGTAGCTTGATTTAAGCACTCCACGAAGAAGAGCTGATAGCGTAATTAAGAATTATTTCTTAGCAGTTCAACACTAATGTGGAATGCTCCTTCCCGCTCTGTTTTTCCTACCCATTATAACATCCAAATATTTAAAACCAATGGTCACCAAGTGACCATAAAGAAATCAAACAAATTATAAGGGTACTAAAAATCCCTTTAGTGCGCTCTAATTATAAAAGAAGCTGCCAAGTGCGAGTCGGACTCGCCCATGAAGGATTCCGTAGCAGCAAGTAACATCACACATTTTACCACTTTGGAAGTGTCTCTCGTGCAAAAAAAATGATATTAAAACCTCAATATCATTTTTGAAGACCTATCCATAGATACCCCACACGTATTTGTTTGTTCTAAGTATGGGGAACCCCCAACATTTACTGTTTTTTTTTCTATTTTTGTGTGAAAATCTTAATGCACAGAATAAATCTACTACCAGGTTTCAACAGTATAGTTCTTATACTTTCGGAAAAATGGCTGTTTTGTATGATTTGTGTTAAATTTGTATTATTTTATTCGTTTGTGAACTGTATAAATGTAAAGTTTTATCCCTTTGATTGAAAAATAAATGTGTTTGTACAAATGTTTTTTTTTGTTTTATTTTGTTACCAATCTCTAATTAGGTGTACATGCCGTCAAGTTCAAAAGCAAAAGAGAAAGAACAAACTTAAATTACAACGCAAGTGACTTAAATTAGCGAGAGCGCAAATAGCGGCATAAACAATAACCAAAATATATGACTATTACGTTTGAATGAATGTTAGTGTAAAATTTAAGAGAAAAACCTAGAATTTAGATTTAGGCAGACAAGCAAGTATGACGTTAGAAGTTACATATATAATATATACATTTTAATGTACAAAGAAATGCAAGGAACGGAATTTGGCTATGAATAAGAGAATTACTGTATAATAGCAAATAATGTGTTGAGATAGAAATAATTATAATAAAACGGTGATGACTTTTTATGGCATGTTGCGGGTGTTGGCATCTAAGAGCCCATTTCAGAACAATGGCTGTGACATACGGACGGACAGACAGACAGACAGACATGACGAATCCATAAGGGTTCCATTTTTTGCCATTTGGCTACGGAGCCCTAAAAAAGCTACTATAGTTGACGAAGGTGTAAACTGGGAGAACTGACTTACACTCCAAATTGTTTTTTAGTTGGTTTAGCCAATGGCCGAGATATATTTGCACGAGAGCCCCAAGTTAGTCCACACAAGTTGCAAGCTTATCAGCGGGCCAACTAACTAACCAATTCATGGGTATCCGAAATACACCCTGTGATCTTGGGACATCCTTCAGGCTAATCAATATCAAGATTTATTTTTTTTTGTAAATAAAATTTTCGATTCAAAATTTGCTGGAGGGGGTCAGCTCCCGTCACAAACATTGGCAACATATAACCCAATTGTTAAGTAGAACTTGGGTAACCCCTGACGTAATCGTCCTGTAATTCTGCAACGTGCACCAAACTGAAATATGACTCAAGTACATAATCAGCAAGCTTATCGCAGGTACGTGTACGTACAGTTGCAGAATCTCAACTAGAATTAAGAAACAACAATTCTAAGAGCTTTGAATTCTTACACACTCTACGCAAGACGCCCAATCCTGACATCCCTACTTGCCAAGATAAGCCCTTAAGTTATGTGCTCACTTAAGATTAACTGATGCAGCTGAGCAATTTAAATTACAACACCAAACTTTAAACGAATTGTTTGAAAGTTCTGCGTACCGGATAAGAAGTTCACACCGCCACCCCTGCCGCACCCCCGTCCTTTTCATTAGTTATTGTACTATTCTGCGATTGTTATTTGCGTGAACCTCACGTATACCTGACACACACTGGCTTTGGTTTTTTTTTCATAGTTTTTTTGTGTGTGTTTTATTCAAGCCATTAGGAAATGTTACTTGTTTATTGTTAACTTTGCTACACGTAAGCTGCATTTCCTGCTAACCGGGCCACAAATCCAACTCCTCAAGGAATGACGTGTCTTTCTGGTTGATTTCCTCCGAAAAATACACCACGCTTGCATGTGTGCGAATTGTGCCAGAATCTTCAACTACTGCGGTAGCATTACCTCAAGTGAACAACTGACGAAAACAATACCAAACATTTTTAATATGTGTGTGTGTGTATGTGTATTAATGTATTTAACGTGCCAATATTGTTGGCAGGACCTGCACGTGAACCGCAACAGCTAAAGATTTAATGTTTGTGAACGAAAAAATCATGTTGGTGACATTTTGATAAATTTACGAGGAGATTTTTTGATGGCAATGATGATAGGGGCAACAGAGAGGGGTGTTCTACCTCCCGCTTAATTTGTTATGACGCCATCAGGGGGATACTCGTATATCCTATTATTTCAAACACACTCCGACCGAATACTTTTATTTAATAGAGCAAAGGGGTTCGCGTTTTTAATCGTTAGTGATTATGTAAGGTGGTTTCATGGTTTGATGGAATACACATGCACAAGCACATCGTCACCAGTGGTAAAGGGATTGCAATTTTAAGGAACCACCAAGTAAACACGGAACAATGAAAAGTTATTGCTTCCACTTAATTTGTGCGATTGTTTTTGCAACCGTCCACCATTCGTCCTGTAATTTTATGTCACAACTCTTTTATTTAATGCTTTGGGGAAGAACTAGGGATACGGGATACCTCAAAAACAAGATTGTTTTGGAAATGTGATGAAACAAAGAAACTTATTTGATGGTTGGTTGGTTGGTGGGTTTGAAATGAGCAGCTTAAAGGGAATACTAATGAATACAGCACACCTCAAACTTATCTTAGGGAAGAAAGTTCATCACTATTGCAATACCTCTATCTTGAATATACTTAGTAAGAAAGTAATAAAATGGAAGAATTTTGATATGTAATTAGAGGTTAGGGAGTCGGTATCTATTCCTCTCTCTTATCCACTAAAACACCTGTAAATTTAAGAATAAGAACAGAAACAAGCAACTGCCCAATGAAGAAGACGCACAAGCACAAGCTGGCTAAGAAAGGTAGACCCGATGCGATCGTCATCGAATCAAAGTGGGACATGTCATACGCAGATATACTACGCAGCGTTAAGGCAGGCCCAAAGCTGGAAGAAATGGGCAAAGCAGTATCCAGGATTAGGAGGACACAGAAAGGTGAACTTCTCATACTGCTCAAAGAAGCTGGAGACAAAACTGCCGAGTTCAAAACTGTCATCAGTGAAGCCTTGAAGGAGCGAGCAAGTGTAAGATCGCTCTCACATCGCGTTATTATCGAGCTCAAGGACGTAGATGAGATTACCTCCAAAGAAGGCATTATGCGAGGCAATCAAAGCGCAATTTGGAACAGTGGTATTGCCAACAGATATTCTGTCCCTGCGGAAAAAATACGGCGGTAAACAGACCGCAACGGTTAAGGCTGAACTATAATAGAAGATGGTTGCGGACGACCACTTCCGTATCTGTGCGAATACATGCAATTTGTATTGTACGACCATAATAGCTTTTCGCTTCGATTCGTTCAGTTTTCGTTCACTTTTGCTCACTTGCGAAAAAGCGAATTCATTCGCTCTTTCTCTTTCTTTTGTTCTTTCCTACAAAAAATTTACATTTCATTTCAACAGCTGTGTGCATTTAAATTTGGAAGTTCATAAGCAACGAAATTTTGTTTTTATTGTTTGTAAGGTAAGTGCGTTTGCAATTAATATAATTATCATTTGAAAGAACACAATTGTTTTTAAATTTCATTTGCATAGATACCAAGCATTTATCTACACAAATGGCGGCTTGCACAGAGGACTACGATTTTCTTTCTCTACTTATAAACTTAGTTCAACAAAATAAATTGCTGTACGAAAAAAGGGATCCCTTATATTTTAATCGGCTGAAGAAAGAAAAGGCTTGGGAAGATATAGCGAGACAAACCAACAAGACAGGTAAAATAAAACAGCATATAAATAAACTTTGTCCAAATGCAAATACTTGCTAATTGGATGGTTTTAAAGCTTCCAAATGTAAAACGAAGTGGACACATCTCCGGGAGAAATTCTGTCGAGAACTGCGCAAGGAGGACTGGCCGTCTGGTAGAGGAGGCTGCTAGGAAACTGGATGGGCACTATGTATTCTCCGACATGCTGTTTTTAATAGATTCCATGAAGCCCAGACGGTAAGTTTGTGTAACTATTGATCTTATTTGGAAATTGATATTGTTTCGTTTTTGTCAGAGAACGCGATGTAAGAGATATTGGATGACGTGACGGATTCTAACTCTCGTTCACCTGTGAATTTAGTGGCGAAAATACAGGCCTTCACCGAAGACTCCAACCAGTCCCTTGCAACGTCCACTCCCGCAAAGTGTAGAAAAGTGGCAATTGGGGATTTATGTGACCGATTCGGATCAGCAATCGGGAGGAAGGAAGAACGCTTCTCAGCCATCATGCCAGTTGCAACTGACGACAGTGACGAATTGTTTATGAGAACTGTTTTGTCGATGATGAAAGATCTACCATTAGTTGCCAAAGATAATTTAAAGGAGCACATATTTTTAAAACTCCTTGAAGTAAGAAGGGAAAACCAAGAATAGTTTAGGTTTTTTTTATTATTATCTTTTTCTTAATATTTATTTACCAGCAGAAAATGAAGTGCAAATATTCTGTTATTTTATTGTTTTTATTATTATTATTATTACTCTTATGAAGTCCAAAAAATGAAGTGCAAATATATTTAAAAAAAGTTATGGAAATGTTGTTGTTTTTAATTTTGGTTCAAAAATTCCGTGAGAATATTTCGTACGGTTGTTGATGATCTTCCCCCATAGTGATGAATATTACCTAATGGCACAATTGACGGAATGTTGCTTCGAACTTCACTTCGCCATAATCCATCGTGATGTTGGCCATCCGAGTCCTCCCAAACCACATAGTTGTTAGGACACTAAGATTAATCATTGTCCTTGTTTAGCATTATGAAATTGTGTAACACAACAAGCTGATACTATTTTTTCGGAATTTTCTTGTAACATGTGCACTGTGCAGTGTTGTGAGCAATATGCGCCAATGGGAGGCAAGGATTCCAAAACTGTTCTCTATGGTACGGCGAGCTCTCGACAGCCGTTTGTTAAAATTTTATTTATCTGGTGGCAACAGCACGCCTGAATGTGGTCGCATTAAATTTAGTCCAAGGGGAAAGGCAGCATCAGCAACAAAGTGGTGAGGAATTTTCGTTCGGCTGTTTGGCAAGTCTTTGGTGGCAGGAATTGGAAGATCATTGCTCAAAAGCCTCTTTCCAAATCGACTTACTTGAAGAATACCTGCATACGATTTGAAAAGTACCATTAGATGAGATTGAACGATATATTTTTATTACCTCCGTCACTTTGACTCCCGTATGCGCCAATATCTACGTATGTGAACCGATATTTAGCGTCACATGCTGCCATTAGGACTATGCTGAAATGCTTCTTATACTCGTAGCAATAGAATTGGCTGCCACTTTTTGGAGGACACCTTATTGCAATGTGCTTGCCATCAATTGCGCCAATACAGTTGGGCATACCCCACATATTTCAAAAGTCAAAGGAAATCTGCCTGTAATCGTCGGAGTTTGGCTCGGACATATATATGGGGAAGAGAGTTTTCCACAGTATTTCTGCTGTCTCCAATATAATACAAGGTGGCGCAAAAATAACCTTCCGATGTTTTTTGGCTGTAATTTAAAAAAAAAATGAAAAACTTTGATTCTTCTTGTGGATTATTTTTATTTGGTCTTTTAATTTTTTTTACATCAAGTCGAGAATATGATGTCATGTTAATGGCCGCCGCCACAGTTGATTGTCATTTGAGCCCTTTTTATGGCATTTTCCATCACTTTGGCCAAAACTTCCGGCGATAGGTCCTCACATTGTTGACGGATATTGTCTTTAAGAGCTGCAAGGGTCTGAGGCTTGTTGACATAAACCCGCGACTTCAAAAAGCCCCACAAAAAGAAGTCTGGAGCGGTCAAATCAGGCGATCTTGCTGGCCAGTGCAAATCGCCAAAACGGGAGATTAGGCGCCCGGGAAATGCATCCTTCAGCATATCGGTTGTGGCACGTGCAGTGTGTGCCGTTGCACCGTCCTGTTGGAACCACATGTTTTCCAATCCCAATTCATCAAGTTGCGGCCAAAAGAACTCGTTGATCAGTGCTCTGCAGCGCTCACCATTCACAGTAACCGTTTGGCCCGCTACGTCTTCGAAGAAAAAAGGTCCGATGACTCCTCCAGCGTAAACAGCACACCATACAGTGACTTTGAGCGGGTGTAATGGCTCTTCGTGGGTTACACGCGGATTTTCAGTGCCCCAGAAGCGTAAATTTTGCTTATTTACGTACCCGCTAAGATGGAAATGGGCCTCATCACTCATGATTATTTTTGATGAAAAATCATCTTCCTCTTGGTGGTGATTAAGGATGGCTTGAGCGTATGTTAGACGCGATTGGCGGTCAGCAGCTAACAGCTTATGCACCGTCTGGACTTTGTACGGAAACATCTTCAAATCTTGTACCAAAATTCGCTGTAAAGACCGTCGACTGATACCCATTTGCGTGGCACGTCGTCTGGTCGATGTCGACGGCGCTTCCATGACATCTTCGGCTACAGCAGCAATATTCTCTGTAGAACGGCTACTCCGGGGTCTGCCACGCCTGGCAGCATCTCGTGTTGTGCCAGTCTCTTCGAGGCGAGCGGCTAAACGTCGCAGTGTTTCACCAGTAGGCGTTGGACGGGTAGGAAATCTGCGACGAAATTCACGTTGTGCCAAAGTCACCGACCGATTATTGCTCAAATAAATAGTCACCAATATTCCGTGTTCTGGAGCAGTGTAGCGTAACATTGTTTATTAACGTGTATTTCGCATGTGTTTACTACACAAATGTCAAAACAGAACTGACATTAGGGGCCAATCGCAAAATTTATAGCATTTTATGATAGGAGGATTACTTTTGCGCCACCTTGTACCAGGGCTGTAGCTAGAGTCGAATTTGAGGTAGGGCAACATTGGTTACAGGTAGGGCGGAAGTAAAAAAATTATCATAATTGATCTGCCCTCGAAGCACGGACTCCTAAATCAATCACCATGTATATCATTGACCTCTAGGTCAGTGATGTGCATTCAATAGCTATTCGTAGACAAATAATTTCTGGGGCAGAGCATGAGCATGGATCTAAGAACTATTAAATCCTCAAGATGGTTGAACTTCCAGATTTGGATGTAGATGTCCACGTCTGAGTGAGAGTGATTTAATAATTAATTGTTAGGTGGGGTTATACGAGTAAACAGATACGACCAAAAATACCATTTAGATTATATTGTTTATGCAAACTTATTATAATAATTAACATACTAATAAAAAAATATTTAAAACAGCTGAATTCTACGATTCGCCATGTTATTAAAAATGCGAAGAACTTCGTTCAGATCAACTGATTTTGTTCTTTTTTTTTCAAAGGCCAGAAATACCATACCAGCCATTCTCTCGTGACCCATTGACAGCCTTTGAGGTCTATTGATTGCAGTTAAAGTCGAAAACGTAGATTCGCACACTGCAGTTCTACATCCTATGGTCGCAACAGATGCAAAAAGTTCATATGTGTCTTTGAACGCCTCTCGTTGCCTGTACAAAACTTGCAATGTGTTTTTCATTTTATCCTCGTTACGACTCAAGTAAGCTTTAACCACATTAGCCTCTTCTTTTGGTGGAATTTTCAGACCTGAAAAATAAGTTAAAATTGTAAATTTAACATGACGACTTATTTTTAATTATTACATTTTTTCAAACTTACCCAAAATTTTCAGTGGAACCATTTTATCTACATCCAACTCATCTAGACTTGCAATCGAATTGATTAGATCATTGTTGTCGGAAAACCTTCTTTTTAATTCAGAAATAAGTATGTCCAATGTTTCGAAATACTCAGACTTAAATGGCTCGTCGTTCTCTTCTATATTTTGTCTGGCGGAGGAACAGGACGGGCCATACGTCAAATAGTCATCCATCCGGTTTGGTTTTTTTACTTGCCTCTTCGAGGCATGTGTCCTATTTTCAGATTTGTCGCTGTCTTCGCTTGTTAAAGACTTAGCTTCTTCCAGAATTTGTTTATACGTTTGATTAGATCTTAATTTTATAATTTCATGTTCGACACACTTTATGATTCTTATCGCGTCTTTCAAACCTGCGCTTCGGGCTTGCAAAGCTGCGTCTGCTGGTTGTAGCGTGCATAAGATTTTTTTGGCCACAACCATGGCCATTCTGAATTCTAGATCAAGCATGACTTTTTTAATACCGATACTCTTGGCGACATCATCACCGTTGAATCTGCCATTTTTAAGTTCTTTCAAAGTCTGCAAAATCGATGAATAATTATCGTATATAACTTTTGTAACTGCCAAATGTCCAGACCAGCGTTGTTCGAGGAGTCGGCCAATCCTTTTTCCACCATATAAGGCAGCTATTTTGCCATGATGAAAGAATTCATGTAACATGATGCATTGGTCAAAAAATAAACGAATGAAAGTCATTTCTGAGATAGTCCTTATGACTATTAAGTGCAAGCGATGGTTATAACAGTGGACGTAAGGAATTTTTCGGCCCAATTTCTTTTCTATTCTAGTCGCAACTCCTGAAACTTTCCCGCTCATTACACTTGCGCCATCATAGCATTGGCTAAGCATACAAGAGGGGTCAATGTTATTTTCCGTAAGGCTATTTAACGTTAATTCCGTGAAAGTGGCTGCATCAAGGTTTTCAGTAGTCTTAACCATCAGCAACGACTCATTGACGACACCATCCTTGACGTAACGTATTGCTAATGCAATATTTTCACGGTTATTTTTATCTCTCGTCCCATCTTCCATTAGAGTAAACCATTTCACGTCAGATTCATTTATATCTTTGACAATGGAACATCGTACTGCTTGAACCATTGCTTGAACTATTTGATTTTGAATTTCAGGTGAACGATATGTTGCGTTTTGTGGTATATGAGTGAGAACCTCGTTCAAATTTGGATCTTTCATACATGTGAATTCAAATAAATTCTGAAATAATCCTTTTTCTTTTTCTTCTTCCAAAATATAATTTCCACGCAAAGCTAATTCGTTGACAATTAGAAATTGTATTACTTCAATGATAGGCTTCACGTAATATCTATATTTTTCTAGTACTTTTTGATTTATTAACGTTTCAACATTGCTAGATGTAGATATTCTTTGTAATTTCTCCTGCCACATCGACATAGCTTGACTATGAGAAATTGATTTTTCATGTTTTGGAAAACCAGTTTTAGAATCAGTGGCATTTTTCCAGTTTCTAAATCCTGTGGAAGTGTACGAAGTCTGTTTGCTTCCATGAGGTAGAAATTGTTGGCATGGATAGCAAAAAGCTGCATTTTTCTCGACAGAATACTGCAACCATTTATAACGCTTGAACCAATCGGAAACAAAGGCCCTGTTATTTTGTTTTGGATATGTGTCTAAAACAACTTGTTTTATTGGTTCTCCAATTTGTGCAATATCAGAAGGAATACCAAAGCTAACATTACCAACATGTGTTGACCAACCTGTTGCCATGGAACTAGGAGTAGCGGTTGTAATTTGTGCTTCCACCTGTTTTGAGCAGTGAGGTTCTTCGTGGTCAATTTGCTCTTCAACTTTTCGTTTTTTTCCAAAAAAAGCCCGTATATCCATCGCGAAATCAATGAAACTTCAATTTAAAGCAATAAAAAAAACAATTGTATTGATTTTCTTAAACACTCTTTACCGTACACTTCACTTAACCAAACTACAAACAATCAAAATCAATCTCTAGCTAATGTTTATTTAAGTTTAAAAGGGGATTCCTTCCCCGTATACCGTCAAACAGGCTAACTTTGCCCAGGGGGGGTAACATTGACCAAAAGTAAACCAACTCTTTATATTCACCATTCACGAAACCGGCATTTGGTATAAGTTATAAATATAATTAAGTGTTTATAAGGAGTGCTATTTGTTCATAGATGGCGGAAAAAAAGATAAAGAGAATCGTACCTGGCAGCGAATGCAGTGAATGTCCGTTTTGTTGAACTTCGCTACATGTGATGGCGCTTCAACTGCCATCTATACACAGAATAAAGAATTATTATAATATGAAATGAATGTCACAAACAGTGGTATGTTCGGAAAAGTTTAGATATGTACTTATCGCTACAATTTTTTGTTATCTCAAACTATGAACAAACAATTTAATTATAATTTATCTTAGTTTTTGGTATTTTTAAGGTAGGGCATTGTTGATTGCAAGGTAGGGCATTGCCCCACAATGCCCCCCCCTAGCTACGGCCATGCCTTGTACATCGTACAGTTTCTTTCCCCAGCTTAAAGGACCAAGCCAGCGACTGTATCGATGTACCTTGCGATATATAACTGGTGAAATAAAACGAAATTACTTATCTTTATTGAAAAAAATAAATACACATACTCACAGTAAAATTACAGCGAGTCGACATTCTGTACTAATTGATTCTCTGATGGATGTTTTTGTCAGGAACGGTTTTATTAAATCCAACAACACAGTATAAAGTACTTTACTCATCCTGGTGTAGATAAAAACTGAGCACAATCTAACTCTTTCATTTTTATAAATGAAGCACTAAAAAAAAAATTTCGATTTCGGTCGCGGTTTATGCGGCGCACATAACAGGATCTTTTTTTTTCTTTTGTTTTTGAAAGCAAAAATATCGTTTAATGCACTAAAAGCATCCATCGCAAGATGCAACAATTTTAAATCATCCAGGAATACTGAAGGTGTATTATTCATTTCTTTTGGTTCAATAATTTTGCAAAATATTGTAACACGCACAAATGACAGGCAAAACGACTTCCACTCTGACAATCGCTTCCATTTACAAAAGTCTATTATGGGCACCTTGAGTAATTGACAGTACTAAAGAAAACTTAACTTAGAATTTTGACATTAGCTTCCGATTGCTTCCGACTATTATAGTTCAGCCTTTAGTCTTCCAGCAGAAAGCGCAGATAAACTGTTGGAAACAAGGAAGATACAAATAGGCTTGGTTGTCTCCCGCATTCGTGAGCGGATATCGCTTAGAAAATGCTTCAAATGTCTAGAGTTTGGCCACTTAGCCAAACAATGAAAAAGCTTGGAAGATCGATCTAAGCTCTGTAGGAGATGTGGAACGGAAGGCCACATAGCAAAAGACTGCTTAAAGGAGCCATTGTGCATGTTTTGTAAAAAGAACCACCCAGAGCCAGAAGAAGTAAATGCGCGGTATTTAGGAGAGCCATCACCAACAGAAGATCATGAAGATTATACAAATAAACCTAAATCACTGCGAAGCAGCCCAGGATCTCCTGGCACAAACAGCAAAAGATGAGGAAGCGGACATAATTTTGATCAGCGAACCGTACAAGACTCTCGATAGCAACGTATGGATCTGTGAAAAATCGAAAAAAGCTCCTATAGGGATAACTGGAAGACATGCTTTCCAAGACACCTTCGAACAAGCGCACGGCTTCGTGCGAACCATAATCAATGGAATACTCGTACATCTCCACAGTTGTTACGCTAGACCGAGTTGGACGACAAACGAATACCAAACGATGCTAAATTACCTAGTAAGGAATGCTTATAGACGGTCCCCAGTTATTATTGCTGGCGACTTCAACGCATGGGGAACAGAGTGGGGAGGAAAACTGACCAATGCCAGTGGACGTATAGGCTTGGCAAATAGAGGCCGGGTTAATACAAATCGTAAAGCAGGAATGGGTTCGATTATAGATATTACCTTCGCCAGTAACTCCATCCTACGAAGTATAAAATGGCGAGTCAGTGAAGAATATACGCAAAGCGACCACCAAGCGATGATAAAAGTAAACTAAAACACCCCAATCCAGCGGGACCAAAATGGAAAGACGCGCTCTTCGACAAGGATACGTTTGAAGAATTGATAAGCACAGACAATCAGAGACAGAACAAAACGGCAGAAGCCATGTCGTCCCAACTCGTCCGTACTGTCACAACTGTGATGCAGCAATGCCCAGGAGAGTAAGCAGCAAAAAGCGTGCACCATGCTATTGGTGGAATGAGGACATAAAAACATTGAGAGCAGCGTGCCTAAAAGCCAGGCGAAAGGTCCAACAAATCGAGGGGGAGAGCTGACTTTCAAGAACTCCTGAATAACTTTAGACTAGTGAGAAAGGAACTAAAAAGGCTTATCAAGGAAAGTAAGGCAAAATGCTTTAAGCGTATATGCGACGAAGCTGATATTAACCCCTGGGGAACAGCATACAGGATGGTTATGACGAAGCTGAAGGGCTGTAGACCCCCCCCCCCCCCCCCCCCAATAACATGCCCAAGAATGTTGAGGACTATAGTTAGTACGATGGAACGTTACCGAGTCTGAGTGCTCTGGGATTTGGATTTCCTTTTTATAAAAAAAATATAGTAGAACACCTTTTCCCCAAAAGACCGGCAACTATGTGCAGCATAATAATAGAGGTTAATCCAAACGATATACCTGATATTACTCTGGAGAAGCTGCTAAAGGCATGCAGCAGGATAGGTGACAACAAGACGCCCGGACCAGACGGAATCCCAAACAAGGCATTGAAGGTGGCTGTTAAAAAGAGACGAGATCTCTTCATATCAACAAAGCAGAGGTACCTAGAGGAGGGAACCTTTCCTGAGAAATGAAAAATGCAGCACTTGTTCCTGCTTCAGAAAGGAAAGAAGCCTCCAGGAGAACCAGCGCCCTATAATTATGCCTATTGGACACCATGGGAAAAATCCTCGAGAAGATAATCTATAATAGACTTCTCTCAGTGCCTGAAGAGAAAGGAGCACTCTCAGACCGACAGTTTGGCTTCAGAAGAGCGCGTTCTACAGTTGATGCTATAAGAGCGCGTTCTACAGTTGATGCTATAAGAGCGTTGGCCCACATAGCTGAAAGTGCCATCGAAGGAGTAAGATGGCTCTACGGCACAAAGGAGTATTGGGCAGTAGTTACGCTTGACGTCAAAAACGCCTATAATTCCGCGAACTGGTCTTTCCTAAGAAGATCTCTTGCCAGAATGGATACACCATACTTGCTTAGGATAGTGACGGACTACTTAAACAACAGGAAGCTAAGGTATTAACCAACGAAGGAGTCAAATACTACAAGATTACCGCGGGCGTCCCACAGGGATCCGTACTGGGGCCGCTTCTGTGGAACATCATGTATGACGGAGTCCTATGATTAACGCTACCTGGCGGAGTATCGATAATTTGATTTGCCGACGAGATTGCCATCGTGAGAGTAGCTAAACAGATCCATGAAGTGGAATCAGCTACAAATGAAGCAATTTCCAGGATAAAACAGTTGCTATTATCCGCCGGACTAGAAATAGCCCATCATAAAACAGAAGCAGTAATTATAACGAGTCGAAAAACTATTGAATTCGCCAATTTCCAGGTGGGGAACCAGATCATCAAATCAAAAGGAGCAGTCAAATAGCTTGGAGTCATGCTAGACAACAGACGGCAGTTCAAGACGCACTTGGAGTATACTACAACGAAAGCATCGCAAATACAGGGAGCTCTCTCACGCAAACTACCTTACATCGGTGGACCTGGATACGCTGGGAGGGCCGTTTTATCAAGAGCAGTCAGTTCAGTCCTCCTTTACGCCGCCCCGATTTGGGCGGGGGCACTAGCGACGAAAGAAACAAGAAGGAAACTGTCATCCGCATACAGGCTTAACGCGCTAAGGACAATCTGTGGTTTTCGAACCATCTCGGACTAAGCGGCCTTCATCATCGCTGGAATGATACCCATAGACATTCTACCGGGCGAGATGTTGAGGATCTACAACAGAAAAACGTCGGGCGGACAAGATGCAAGTGAAATGGCAAGAATTAAAGTAGAAGAAAGAGCAGCTTCAATTGCTATATGGCAAACCAGGTGGGACAACACCAGAAAAAAACTAGTGGACATACAAGTTGATTTCGTCAATCGAGACCTGGACAAAGCGAGCACATGGAAACAGTAACTACCACCTTACGCAGCTCCTGACTGGCTACGGCTGTTACCGCAAATACCTACATCGATTTGGACACGATAGCTCGCAATTTTGCCCAGATTGTCCTGACCAGGAGGAAAACACGGAGCATGCAGTTTCGTGGAGAACGTAGCGTGGAGAACGAATCTGCCCAATCCATCTTTCCTAATAGACCATATGTTGCAGTCGGAGGACAATTGGACGACAGTTTGCAATCTGGTAACAACTATCCAAAATGAACTGCGGAGAGTAGAAAAGCTTAGGAGAGCAGCAGAAGCAGCAGAGGCGTCAGAAGCAAGTGACACAAGTCAAGACGCATAGCATGAAGTAATACCTAACGGCAGTCCCGCGGGGAGAGTGGTTGACGTCTGCTGGGTGTGGATTAGTACGTAGGTGCATTTCTGGCATCGATTATTCGGGTTTGCGAATCGTGCATGCCATCTTTTGAAGATTACCACATCCATTAGCAGAGCAAAGAAAAAAAAATAACCTGTCCCCAGAGGATCAAATTTCAATTTGTTTTGAATTTTAATGCTATTCTGAATTCGTCATCTGAAAAAGTGTATGTACGCCTAAGTATATTATCAAAATCACTCATGTTAACTCAAATGACAGTCTTCTGTCGGTCGTGGGTGAGGAAACATATTCAATAAAGCCCATATACATCCAAAACTAAACGGCAAAAAATTTCGTTGTTGTTTTTTATTTATTAAGATTAAATTAATGAAACAAATCGAACATTTTTAAAATATTTTCTTTATTTGTGTTTTGAGAAAAGCATACCCAAATTGGAACACTGGTCACGAGAATATAAGCAAGTCTTTCAATTTCAAACTTTCAGTGTGAACGCACCCTTAAACCGATTACCGATTACGATTATTATATTCAAAAAATCAACATTTTCATCATGTTGAAATCCACAAAGCAACAACGTTTACAAATAATTAAAATTTACTACCGAAATTCCCAGTCCGTGGTGGCAACTTTAAGAGCATTGACGCCAATTTTCGGCCGTATTTCTTGCCCCAGTAGACAAGCAATTCATAGTCTAGTGAAAAAATTTGAGTCCGAATATTCGCTGCTTGATGTTGCCGTGCCAGTAAGACAACGTTTTGCGTGAGGTGTGGAGAATATTGCTGCAGGAGAGGCGTCAGTCGCAAACCAGCCAAATCAGTCAATTTCACGGCGTTCTCAAGAACTGGGCCTCTCCCAGACCACATTATGGCGAATTTGCGTAAGGATCTTGGGCTACACCCTTACAAGATCAAGCTGACTCAAGAACTAAAGCCACTTGATCATATGAAGCGACGTACGTTCTTGAATTGGGCTCTGGCCATGATGAAATAAAATGAAGAATTTCATCGCAAAATCATCTTGAAGCGATGAAGCGCATTTTTCGTTAAACGGCTTCGTCAACAAGTAAAACATGCGTTACTGGACAGGTGAAACCCCTCATGTGCTTGAGGAAACAGCATTTCAACCGCAAAAACTCACTGTTTGTTGCGTCGATGAAAATGACCGTCACGTTACGGTAAATGATATTCGCTACACAGACATGTTGGAACATTATTTCTTTGAGCTATTGCATAAATTTGACATCAGTGATAATGTTGTTCCAACAAGACGGAGCCACAAGCCACACAGCGGGTGCAACAATCGAGTTATTGACTTTTTTGACTTTGAAGTTCATTTTTTATTCATCATTAGACATCTACTTACAAACTAGACAAAAATGATTAAATCTAACTTAAAATTAACAGGATTCTTATTCTGATTTATTGGTCCTTATGCGGACGCTCTAAACTTAACTATAACTATACAATTAATGCCTATCGGTCTAAAAACTATTTTAAGAACTAATCTTACATATATATTCATCGAGAACATTTTTAAAACTCGACATGATTATTTAAATTTTATATATTATATAAAACAAATTAAAAAATAAAAACTACCATTCTACTTACTTAAACTACTTTAACGTAGATTATGACTATAATTAGAATTCTGGGCACTCGTTGCCTTGCGCAACTAGTGGTCAAAATCCCAAATGCTTTCCGAGAGCCTGGCAGTTGCCAACTTGCACACGCGCTGCCGTGAGCTAACTGAAGCCTTACAGCGTCAATCTTCTCCCGGAAGCACTACCACAAGTTGATGAGCCCGGCCTCTCCCAGATACGCCTTAATCTAACTTATAAACTAAGACGATGTTACCTAGAGTAACGCACCGTCTTGGGAGGGCATGTTGACCCCTCCCCCCTCAAAAAGCCACCAAAATTCGGCGAATTGCTTTTCCGTATCGAATTTATCCCTCTCCGCTATTACGGTACTAAAACGGAGGAGCTCATGAGCATTGGCGACGTCCCCGCCGAGGATGAGTCGCCTATCTCTCGCGCTGCGGTAGCGGTGGTATAATACCGGGATACCATCCCTCGTCTGTACCAACCCTTTTCCATCAATATGGATAAATGCCTCCGGCGGGATAAAGCCAGTCCGGAGCGTACTCTCTATGTACATTTCACTAGGGTAGGAAGCCCCAAAGATCAGGCTATTGTAATCGAGTTATTGAAGTCTCAGTTCAGTGAACGTGCTATCTCGAGAAACGGACCCGTTTATTGGCCGCCGAGATCGTGTGATTTAACGCCTCTAGACTTTTTTATTATTGGGCTACATTAAATCATTGGTCTATGCCAACAAGCCCGCGACGTTAGAGGAGCTCAGAGAAAGTATTGAACAGGAAATCGTATCGGTCGAAATGTGCGGCCGTGTCATCGAAAATTGGGTTCAACATATCGACCGCCGTGGGGCGTGGTGGATATATGAACGAAATCGATTTCCAATCATAAATGTTTGATAGTAATTCATGCCAATACATTTTTTTCAGATACGAGTATCTTAAGTTCTTTGCATTTTATTCCTGTTGAAAACAATGGAACGACTACTTGATATGTATGTAAGAGTGGCTATAGGCGACAACTACCTCTCGGACTCACAGCACGCATACATGAAGGGAAAATCTACAGATACTGCACTGCACAGGGTAGTGTCAGTAGTGGAAAGGTCCTTGGAACACAAGGAATACACTTTGAGCGCGTTTCTAGACATAGAGGGTGCCTTCAACAACATCGAGGCCGACGCGATTATGCACAGCCTAAGAAGGGCCCATCTCAATGACAGTCTCTGCGACTGGATTGGTCTTATGTTAGGCACACGACGGATTAAGTCCTACCTAGGAGACATGTGCATTGAGAGGAAAGTAAGCAAGGGAACACCACAAGGTGGCGTCCTCTCTCCACTCATATGGCTCCTGGTAATAGACGAGCTTTTAAAGACACTGGAGAGGGAAGGCTTCATTGTAAGCGCTTATGCCGACGATGTAGCAATCCTTGTCCCAGGCAAATTCATACCAGTTCTCAGTGAACGACTCAGCTTCGCACTCTTACTTGTTAACAACTGGGTTGCGGGCAGAGGACTGGGGGTAAACCCAGCGAAGACAGAAGTTCTGCTGTTCACAAAAAGAAGGACATTACCGGTGTTTAAACCACCAAGTATGGGTGGAGTGGACCTACAAATATCCAAGACAGCAAGGTACCTGGGCGTTATCCTAGACTCAAACTCACTTGGAAAGAAAACATAGAGGATCGGGTTAGAAAAGCGTACGTGGCACTATATGCATGCAGACGAACGTTCGGTAATACGTGGGGATTCAAACCATATGTGGTACACTGGCTGTACACAACCGTGGTGAGGCCCATTCTCACGTACGGCGCGGCGGTATGGTGGAAGGCTTCTGAAAAGAAGTGCTATCTTTCAAACCTCACCAAGGTCCAAATGACAGCCTGCATCGGGATAACGGGGTCATTAAGGACTACACCCACTGCAGCCATGGAGGTTCTACTTAATCTCGTACCCCTGGACATCTACTGCAGCAGTAAAGCAGTAAAAACGGCCATCAGACTCAGAGAGCTGGGACTGTGGTCTTTTAAACCATACGGACATGCCTCCGTGGAGACACAATGGAGTGCATCGAAAAAGAAAGTATAGCTACTGACTACTTACCCCACACCCTTGTCTTCAAAAGGAGATTCGATATCAGAATACCCCAAAGAAGCGAATGGAGTAACAAAATGGTCACGAAAGAAGAGGAGATAGCTATCTACACCGACGGATCCAAGAAGGACGTGGGTACTGGTGCAGGCATCTTCTGTGAGTCTCTGGACCTGAGCGAATCATTTAGGCTCAGCAATGAATGCAGTGTGTTCCAGGCAGAGACAGCTGCGATCACACAGGCGGCCAAGGAGGTACAGAGGCGAAAAATAGCCGACAAACACATCACCATTTACTCTGACAGCCAAGCGGCTATAAAAGCTATGGAGTCAGCAGTAATCAGGTCAAGGGCGGTGTTAAGAGGCAAAAAATACCTAGACGAGATATCAGCTGCCAATACGGTAACCTTATGCTGGGTACCAGGTCACAATGACATCTTGGGCAATGAGAAAGCGGACGAACTAGCAAGGAAGGGATCGGAGATGAGTGCATCTCTGGCCCTAAAATCCATAAGAACCCCGCTAAGCACATTAATACTAAGTATCGACACCGAATCCTTGAGTAAAGCAAACTTACGTTGGATCAATCTTGATACATGCAGACACACAAGAGAGCTCTGGCCAGCGGTCAACCAAACGAAATCAAAAACCATGATCGGGTTTAACCGCAAAGACATCCGAACACTGACTGGGGTCCTCACTGGACACTGTATAGTGGGCCTACACGCGGAGCGGCTGGGCATACTGCACAACGACTACTGCAGGAGCTGCAGGGACGTTGAAGAAATATAATCTATACGTCACCTGCTATGCGAATGCCCTGCCCTTAGAACAAAAAGATTGAAGATTCTTGGCAGCTACTTCTTTGAGGAGCTGGAGGATCTGGCTGCTTTAGAGCTAAAGAAACTCCTGAGATTCACATATGAATCAGGGTGGTTCTGTTAAAGCGTATTACCGAGCTGTTAAACAGCGGTTTCCTTTATCTCTCTTTTCAGGTTCCCGGAAAATTTTAAAGAATCCCTAAATGGACACAATGGACCCAACTGTTGGTCTAAGTGAGCCGTGACACCCGTCACAAGGGCATCCATATACCTACCTACCTACCTTGCATTTTATTTAAAAAAGAAGTTGTCAAGTCCTTAATGAAAGGCCGTTAACTTAAGTAAGTACGTTGCTGAACAATTTTTTCGTTGATAGTACCCATTTCGGGTACAAACAATATTATCGACTTTGCTCTCATCGTAATCGACGCGTATTTACCTAAATAGGAACTGACAAAATTTGCAGTGAATTCTGTCCAGCCGTTTTTTTCAAATATCAGATATTTTCATTGATTTTTTTTTTTTATCAAAGAGCAGCTAAAAGTTTTTATATAAAATCCAACAAATGCAAACACAACAATAAATAATCAATATCTATTATGTATAAATAATGAATGAGGAAAAGAATCAAATAATATTTATTTTATTTAGTTTTCGCGTACTTTCCTTAATTTTTGTTTATAATGTTAATAGCAGACCCGCTAAAAAATAAATGCATATTTATTTACTTATTTATTTTATTTCATCAAGCAGAGTGACACACTGTAATAGACTACTAACAATAATCAGATATGTAAATATCAACTACTAGTGTTCAAAAAAGATAATAATTTTTTCTTAAAACATTCTCTTCTTAAAAACCTATTAAATTCTAGAACACTACAAACTGAGTTTGCCTGCCAAGCAGCGTGTTAATGGCTCACTATTACCATAATTAACCCTGTGGAAAGGGGTATAGAAAAGACAACAAGAACAAAATCCTCGAACAGCTGCATAGAATGCAATCAACGAGAGCGAGAAAGGGCAATTGCTTTTGTAGTTAATGACATCTCTCACCAACATTATCTCAAAACATTTCCTCCGGGTTTCAAGAGATTGGATCCCTAGTAATAAACAACTGGAGTTGTAAAAGAGCATATCAATGTAACAACTCAAAATCTTCTACAAAATCGCCACTGTTCCCTTTTGATTCTAAACGAATGAACCATACAACAGTATTCCAAAATAGACCGTACATACCAGAAATAAAGTGATCTTAAAGTTAAGGGGTCAGTAAAATCTTTAGAATTGCTGTGGATAAAGCCTACCATGGAACTCGCTTTGGCCACGATATAGCTAGTCAATATTTTTTTATTCTTTTTTTTATAATGTACTTGCACTAAAGGGATTTTTGGGCGGATAAAGGACTTATAAATAGTAGCCGATCAGAGGGAGTGAAATATTTCCTGCAGTGCTTAAGGAAGCCTAGGCATTTCGCAGCGTTCTTGGCGACATCGAATAAGTGGTCATTCCAACTAAAGTTGTCATTAACACACATACCGAGAATGGAAAGCTGTTCGGTTTCAGCGAAGCAAGTGCCATTCATGGACAATAGCATGATGTAAGGATTTTGCTTTAATGACAGAAGACAGCATTGCGTTTTGGAAGCATTAAATTCCGCTCTATTAGTTACACCCCACGGAGTTATACTATCGAGATCGGAATTCAAGGAGCTTAACATACGTTGCCATTCCAGTTCCACCCGAAGATGAGGGGCGTGAATAAAGAAACGAATATGAGAAGCTGAGTGTAGTGGCATCGGTAAAGGAGTGGATTGGATTAGAGGTAATAGACAGGAAATCATTTATAAACATAGGGGCGGGCTACAGTCCGCTTGGGCGAACTGTTGGATACCCTATTCTTATTCCTATATCTCATAAGTGGGCGTGACAAAAATTTAAAGGATTTTATCGAAAAAACTAAGCTTTTGTAAATAAAAACGCTCCCTAGCTCAAACTTTGGTTTTTCAATAAAATTGTTTTATTTAATTGTGGGCGTGTCAGTAGGCGGATTTAAAAAAAATTTAAGTATGAGCATAAAGGGCACCTAGAGAGTATATACTATAAATTTCAGCTCCCTAGCTCAAACTTTGGACTTTCAAAAATAAAAAATAAAAAATTGTGGGCGTGTCAGTGGGCGGATTTTGAAAATATTTACACATGAGCATAAAGGGCCCCTAGAGAGTATATATTAAAAATTTCAGCTCCCTAGCTCAAATTTTAGTTTTTCAAAAAAAATATTTTATTTAATTGTGGGCGTGTCAGTGGGCGGATTTTGAAAATTTTATGTCCCAAGCAGTTTTATGGGCCAAAGATCATATATAAAAAATTTCAGCTTTCTAGCTCAAAATTCAATTTTTCCCAAAATTTGCTTTATTTAATTGTGGGCGTGTCAGTTGGCGGATTTTGAAAATTTTATGTCCCAATCAGTTTTATGGGCCATAGATCATATACAAAAAATTGCAGCTCTCTAGCTCAAAATTCGATTTTTTCCAAAATTTTGTTTTTTTGAGTTTGTGGGCGTGTCTGTGGGCGGATTTCAAAAATTCTTAAACTTGATTATTTCGGGACCCTAGAGAGTATATGGTTAAAATTTCAGCTCTCTAGGTCCAGTTTAAAGGCCTAATTTTTGCCGACGGACGGACGGACGGACGGACGGACATGGCTAGATCGACATTACTATCGATGCTGATCATAAATATAGTAACTTTTAGGGGTCTACGGGCAATATTAAGGTATGTTACAAACTATGCGTCAAAATTAATATACCCCTAGAATAGGGTATAAAAATGAGAAAGAGAGTCGGATACAAAACAGAGCCTTTGGAAAACCAGCATTTATTTGGTGAGTTGCAGACTTGAAACCCTCCAAAACAACTGCAATTGAACCTTCCAAAAGGTAATTTCTAATTCACTGAAGAAAGGTATCATCGATTCCAAATGCTCGCATTTTCGACAAGAGAGCTTGGTGCCAAACTCTGGTAAATACATTTGAAGCGCAACGATTATACTTTCACCACCTCGGTGAAGAGATTGGTGCCACTTTTCGATTAGATAAGTCATCAAATCACCAGTGGTCCTGTTGCTGCGATAACTGTATTACCGGTCATTAAGAAGTTTTCGGGAATCAAGATATTTCATGAGCTGACGGTTTATCAGCGTTTTCATGACCTTAGAAAGAAGGGAAGTTATTGCAATTGGTCGGTAGGAGAAGAGAAATGAAGATTCGCCTTTTTTGCGAACAGGCTGGGCAAATGCTGTTTTCCATCTTCTCGGGAAGAGCCCCGAATAAAAGGATAGATAGAAAAGCTTGCGCAATCTTTTTGCCAGCGAGGAAGAATAGCTCATCAGAACGATAGGGGAATTACCATCCGGACCAGCGGATTTGTGAACGTCAAGATCTTGAAGCACTCTAGCCATTGTACGAGTGCGAAAGTGGATTGGTCCCATGGAGTATTCTACGCGTTCGAGTACAGCGGGAGCCAAAGCACAATCTGGGAGCGTTGAGCTACTTGAGTTTTGATATAAGAAATATGTGATCAACTCTATCAAACGTTTTTGAAAAATCAGTATAAATTAAATCAGTTTGAAATCCTTGCTATAGGACTAACCACATAGTTGCTGAAAACAGTTAGGTTAGTGGTAGTAGATCGTCGACCAACAAACCCATGTTGCAATCGAGATACTACTCCTTTTAAGAGAAGTACTAACTTTTTTATATATGATTTTTGCAAATACTCGTAGTTTCGTAATGGCAGATATTTTACAAATAGGGCGATAATAACTAACTTTCTTTTCTAATCCTGATTTAAAACCTGGGGTTAAAAAGGAGGTTTCGCATACATCCAAGAAAAAAACCTTCGGGAGAGAGTGATTGAAAACAATTTAAACTGGAACTGCTAATGCACATTTTTCCAAAACAATGGGAGGAAAGGCCATCAAACCCTAGTTGCTTATATTCAATTTTTTTACTCTTAATTTATTTTTTTGATTATCATGTACATATCACACTCACCCCACTTGTTGCACTTTTTTTTGTGTGCCAATTGCATAAGATATTTAGCTCTGGAAATTATTTAAATTATTTTTAATTAACAAATTAGGTACTTTGAGACTTCAAACATTTCAAAAGGAACGCGAGAAGGACCAAATAGCGTGGTGCGACACAGATCAAGTCAAATTCATTTTTGTACTCCTCGATATGGGTTACTATCAGTGTCGAAGCCTCATATTGTTCAAGTCGTTCATAAACGACTAACTTTCACAAGAAGTTATCTAAATTTTGGGTTCTCTAAACTATATACATATAACATAATTTATACTCTTCTTCCCATTGTTGTAATTTTTCATATTCCAACTCGTGCATTTCCTATTTAAACATTTCCTCGCCGAAGTGAACCACCTACCAACCAACCGTAGCATTTTTCCAACTCTTCTTTCCAACTCGTTCAAACGATTCGGCAACGAAATGATACCATGGAAAGTACAGGCACAAAGAAAAAAAGGATTTCAAGTGACATATGGGCCATTTCGTTCAAGTCGCTTTTGAACGAGGCGAGCTTGGTATGATGTGTGAAAGGAATACAGAAACAAGACAAAACATACATAGATCGAGCGCTGTAACTCTGATCTTGTGTATGTATCAATCTATCCAACTCCTCCAAACTATTGTGCAACGAAATGATACAATTGAAAGTAAGGAACGCACAAGCATAAAAAAAAAACCTGTGTTGTATCGAGCATTTCGTTCAAATCCTTTTTGAACGAGAAGGGTTTTTTTGTGCTTAAAGTTTGTCGCGTGCAGAGTATATCCATATAATGTGTAGGGACACTTTCGACGTTTTCTTTATCAGTTCTTATCAGCAAGTACGTCTGTGTCAAGCAGACACTAGAAGTACCTAGATGGATATATTACGTACTGTGTTAGATAGAGATAAAAGAGGAAGACTGTTTTTTCGGAAAACGGTACAGGGTGCTCCGTTAAATAAAGACAAACATTAATTTGTCATACGTTTTTATTAAAAATTAAATAAGAACTACATGTGTGTTACGCTAAGATATTTTTGCTTCTTGTTGGCTTTTTTTAATAATCCCATTAAATTTTTTGATAATGTGATACACTCGAACACGTACATAAAATTCTATAAGAAATTATTTGTTTTGATTTTTACAGCAAAATTAATCAAATTCATTTTTAATAAATTATACATTTTTATTTCGAAACATTTATTAGTAAGTAAGTAAGTAAGTAGTAAGTAAGAAATTCATTTATTTAATATTTTCTTATTACATAAGGTACAAGATAGAATGAATTTTAAAGCTATGGCTTAGCCGTCAGCTTGGTTAGCAAAATGCTTATACATGTACCTACATTTGTAACTTTAACAATATAGTTATTTTTTTAATAAACTTAATCAATCATAATACTCTGTTATTAATAGCGACCTGTATTTGTAGATGGATTTAATATAATAAAATAACTTTTTCCAATCACACTCGTTCAGAATTTGTATTGTCTCCTGCATGGTAAGGAATTTTTTTCCGAAGTAAGCTAGTCTCTGTGGTTTGTAGATTGGACAAACACTAATAATGTGAAAGCAGTCTTCTTTCGCTTTTAAGTTACAAATATTACAAAACTGGTTGAAGCTTCCATTATATGGGCTGCCATTTAAACCAATCAACTCACACCTTGTTTTGAAAATAAGAGATATTTCACTATAGTTGAGTGAGTCATTGAAATAGTTCTTATCCTTTAGATTGAAGTTCAGGTGAGAATACAATACTCTGCTATCTGATTCACGAGCTTTCTCTATAAATCGCACACGAATAGCATCTTCATTTTTATTTATTATTCGATAAAGTTGGTTCTTTAAGTTGTCCAGGTTGTTTAGATCGAATGAAATAGTTTCTCCACACGCGTTTCCAATTCTTAACCATCTTAACGCCCACCAGTCCTTGTTTCTTAATTCATAAGATAGCATTTTTTTGGTTATTCGGGAGTCTGGATACGAACCTATTTTAATGATGTAATCCGCTTGCGATTTGAGAGTGCTTGTAAAAAGCATTGGAAGACCCGTTTCCAAATAGATTGTGTAGTTCGGCGATTTCATTGGTAAGTTGAATAATTTTTTCAGGAAGTTCCTGTGGAATTTCTCGATTACTTCGTACTCGTCTGATCCCCAAACTTGAGAGGCGTAACAAAGAGTTGATTTAACAACTGAATCAAATATTCTGTATTTCGTTGAGAGGAGAATCCGCTTGTTTGCAAAAACATTTTTCCATGATAGATTCACTAAGCTTTGGGAAGACTTGGCTTTATCCGTTAGATGTTTACCAAATTCTAGGGTTGGGTTCAGTTTCACTCCTAAATATTTGAGTTCCTTCACAATCTCTAATCGGCTTCCATTATAAAACCATCTATTTCCACTTTGCACTCGTGGTGAACGGGAAAAGACCATAATTTTAGATTTTTCGGTGTTGATGGTTAGTCCCCATTTTTTGCAGTAACTGGCTAGTCGATTTATCATCAATTGGAGATTTTCAGGAGATTCAGAAAGTAGAACAAGATCATCGGCATATAACAAGACATTGACCACGGTATTAGCAATTCGTACTCCACCAGGCAAATCTTTTTCTATGTCGTTTATAAATAGAGAAAACAATAAGGCACTAAGAGGACATCCTTGCTTTACACCAGTCTGTGTTTTAAACCATTCTGAGAAATCCTTTCCATCCCAGACTGCTGCACTTGTTTCGGCATACATTTTTTTAATGGTCTTAAGAAATTTTGTAGAGATACCCAACTGAGACAGTTTATAGAAGAGTGCACTTCGGCTAACAAGATCAAAAGCTGCCTTGAAATCTACAAAAAAGCTATACATTTTCTTGTTTCTGGCTTGAAAGGCTCTTATAATCGCAGATAATGTGAATATTTGGTCAACGGTTGAAAAGTTTTTTCTGAATCCAGCTTGACGCTCTGTCAGAATATTTTTTTCATCTACCCATTTTTCTAATCGTCCTACAAGTATGCCACAAAATATCTTGGCTGACACATTCATGAATGAGATTCCCCTGTAGTTTTCTACGTTTTCCAGCGAACCCTTTTTGTGGATGGGGAATATTACAGACTTCTTAAACGATGAAGGGATGTCTGTACTCGAGAACACACTGTTGAAGAGAACTTTCAAATAGTTGATTAAGGTTGGACTAGCATTTTTGTAGAATTCGTACGGAATCCCATCTTCGCCTGGCGCCTTTCCATTTTTGGATTTCATGATAACAGCATTAATTTCGTCAGTTGTTACCTCACCATCTAGGGAATCGTCGAAAATGAGGGGGTCCGCATACGAGAAAGAAAGGTTTGAGTTATCCAGTAGAAGATGTTTAAAATATATGGATAGATCATCAGCGGATACTCCTGTACCTATTTGATAAACTGTACCATTAATCTCCCTTGCTATTCTCCAGAAGTCCTTTGAAGACTTGGTTTTACTAAGTAAGAGAGCTTGCTGATTATCGAAGTCAGTTTTCTTAGCTAGGCATAGATTTTTGTAGTGGGTATTCACTTGGTTATACCACTTTTTAACATCAGGGTCATTACAAGTTCTCCAGACACGCAAAAGGGCAAATGATTTCTTCCTAGCATTTATGCATTCTCTATCAAACCATTTTTGTTTAAATGGTGACCTTATATTTGAAATGTTGTTTGATGCAGCACTTCTTATATAACAAGTTATTTGGTTTGCGAGTGTTTCTGTTTCTTCAGGTATCGAATTATTTGCTGAGAGCAAGCTGTCTAATAACCTGTGGTAGGTATTTGTTGTTTCGGATTTCCATTTAAGTCTTGGTAGTAGGGGCAGGTTTTTGTGATATGAGGGTGTTTCACCATCAACTTCAACCACGATTGGCATGTGATCCGAAAAAGTTTTGTATTGTACCTCAAATTTTTTAATTTTCCCAGTCCAGTCGTTGTTAACAGCACAAAAATCAATAACTGAATTGCCTTGCCCTCCGACAAATGTGTAATGCCCTTCTCTATCACCTTCTGTACAGCCGTTTAACACAATAAGATCATACATTTGGAGCAGCTCTAGTACATCTGTTCCATTTTTATTGCAGACTATGTCTTTAGATACCCTATTGGTACAGCATATACTAGGGTTTGTTACAGTTTGCATTATAGTGGTTTGTGAGTCACTTATTCTCGAATTCCAATCTCCAATCAGCATAACGTTTTTGCTAGCTAAACATGACATTGTATTACACAGCCTCTCAAAGTCGTGAGTCCATTTGTTGCAGTTTATATATGATGGAACGATATATGTATTATTATTTTGTGTCACACATTTTACTACGGTAGTTCCTTCAAATTCATCAAAATCGTAAGTTTTTAAATGTGATTTTTTTATCCCGTACAGGCTTCCTCCACTTGCACGCCCCTTTATGTAGGTTTTACTTGCTTCGCTCCAAATTAACTTAAAGCCATCGAAATATTTATTAAAATTACTTAAATTATCGCTTGTTAAATGTGTTTCAAATAAAAAGAAAATTTCAAAGTTCTTAACATAGTTAAAAAAATCTACAAATAATAATTTATTACTTAATCCAGATATATTGTAAGATAAAATATTTGCAGAGATAAATTTGTTTGAGCTGACGACGCTTAATTCTCAGTTTTGTATGACACTACTACCTTCCGGACCTTCGGTGTAAAGTGTCATCACTGGTGCATCTGGTTTGGGCCATTCACGCTGACGTCTGTTTGACAACAAAGTTTCGTTGACAGCATTAAAATTGAGTTTTCCGTAGATATTCTGTAGTTCGTTTTCTCCGTTTGTGTTATTATATTTAAGTTTGTTATTACTATCTAAATAAAATGTTCTATTACCAATTAATAAATTGTTGTTTTTAATCAGTACTGCTTCGCTTGGTTTAATTGTTTTGACGACTTTTCGATACCCGAGTAGAATTCGACGTTTGATTTGTGATTGTTTGCTAAGGTCTCGTTGGATATAGCAGCCTGTGCCTTTTAGCTTCAAGGAATTTTTTAACATTTGCATTGCAGTTTCATTGGAACCAGTGCTAAGTTTGAGTTTAATTATTTTCTTGTTTTCACTAAGTTTTACGGCTTGTGGCATTTGTTGTTGGTCTGCATCAGAGCCTAGCAAAAGTGTGGTTATGTTATGAATCCTTTCTTGGGGGTCAGATCGGTCGTTTGGAATCGTGAAAATAATATTTTTCCCTCTGATCTCTCTGCTCTGCAGTTCAAGCTCCTCTTCTAGAATGCAACATCGATTTTCAAAATGCTGCACTTTTTCAGATAATTCCTGGTTTTGTTGTCTTAGCGAGTGTATTTCATTGCTAAGTTTGTTGAGATCGTCTTTTGTTGCTAGATTGGCCGTCGCTTTGGAGAGTCCTGTATTGAGCGATGCCTCAATAATGGATTTGATTTTATCAAGGTCAGATTGGGAGATCGACATTGTCTGTTGAGATTTATAAACCTTTGATGGTCTGTTGATATTAAAAAGTGGATAAATATTTTTTTCAGGTGACGTTTGATCGATTTTCCTTTTGTTGTCAGTCATGTGACTTGGGTGTCTACTTGGAAAGTTTATTTCACAGCTAATAAATTAGGATTACCTGCTTTTGCTGTTTTATTTATAGAAACAGACAGTCGACGCACCTGTTTATACACTTTTAATTATTAATTACGAACTTTGGCTAGTTATATTTAAGAATTTTACGAGAGCAAATTTTGTAATTGAACTATACACTTTGTAGCAGAGTTGCCAAACATTTATTACAAAAGTACAAATTGGGAAAACGAGAAATAAATTGTTGCTCCAGGCTCTTTATCGCATCAAAAAACTCTTGAGAAGGGCGTGTTAAAAGCGCACTCTCATATTCTTTGAAATCTGTGAATATGGAGGAAACACTAGGTTTCTGACTTAATTTCACCTTATGTTATTGACAGTTTCTTTTTTTTAATGCAGCCAGCAAAATAATAAAACGCAGTTTCGCCACCGAAATCAACAGTTTTATAGTCAGATTCGGGTTTGAAAATGTTTTTCACATTGTCCTTCTTTTTGGGTGATTGTAAATGCATTTCAACGTCGGGAAGCTCTAAATTCACAGTCGGCTCGCAGTTTCCATTGGTTATATCCTCCATGAACTTTGTTGAAATTGACCTTTTAAATGAACAAATGAATTAAAATCATTAACTTGTTATTTTATGATATAATAAAATAAACAATAAGTTTTTTTAAGTGTTTTTTTTTTGTTGAATAAAGAAATTGACTGAAGACACGTTTATTTATAAAAAATGTAAGAAGAATATTGGTAAAAAACTCGAGAAGAATTAGTCTTGAATTAAAGTAAAATAATGAAGGTACTTATCAATTACTTGTTCATTAAAACGTAATTAATATTTTTTTTAAGTGATGAAGAATTGGTTTTTGTTTTATAAATAAAATCGAAATGTAAAAAACATTTTGTTCCTTTAGTCTGAAAAATTCGTATTGTTAAATAAACTTCCTTAAAACGATGTAAACGTATTTTTTTATTTAATTTCAAAATTTCTTTTTACTGGTAAAAATGATCTTAACAGCTATAGCAATTAAAACTTCACTGAACGACTACACATTTTTGGCACGCGTCGCTACTGGTTACTATTATTATATTGACGAAGTAACCTAGTACATGTAACCCGAAAGTATATTAATAATAAACATAGGGACGGGCTACAGTCCGCTTGGGCGAACTGTTGGATACCCTAGTCTTATTCCTATCCCTCATAAGTGGGCGAGACAAAAGTCTAAGTATTTATATTTTATAAAAAAAAACGCTCCCTAGCTCAAACTTGGGTGTTTCAATAAAATTGTTGTATTTAATTGTGGGCGTGTCAGTAGGGGGATTTAAAAAAAATTAACATATGAGAATAAAGGGCCCCTAGAGAGTAAATATTATAAATTTCAACACCCTAGCTCAAACTTTGAATTTTCAAAAAAAGAAAAAAATTAATTGTGGGCGCGTCAGTGGGCGGATTTTGAAAATATTTACACATGGGCATATAGGGCCCATAGATAGTATATATTATAAATTTCAGCTCCCTAGCTCAAACTTTGGATTTTCAACAATTAATATACCCTTAGAATAGGGTATAAACAAATTATTTTATTTATTTGTGGGCGTGTCTGTGGGCGGATTTTTTTTAAAATTTTTTATCTCGAGCAGTTTTAGGAGTCATAGATCATATATAAAAAATGTCAGCTTTCTAGCTCAAAATTCGATTTTTACCAAAATTTTGCTTTTTTTTTGAGTTTGTGTGCGTGTCTGTGGGCGGATTTCAAAAATTCGTAAACTTGATTATTTCGGGACCCTAGAGAGTATATGGTTAAAATTTCAGCTCTCTAGGTCCAGTTTAAAGGCCTAATTTTTGCCGACAGACGGACGGACGGACGGACGGACATGGCTAGATCGACATTACTATCGATGCTGATCATAAATATAGTAACTTTTAGGGGTCTACGGGCAATAATGTTACAAACTATGCGTCAAAATTAATATACCCTTAGAATAGGGTATAAAAAGAGGTGTCAAGCTGTGCAAAAAAAAATCCAAAGCATTTTTCAATTGATTATTAGGTAGTTCCGTAGTTTTTAAAAGCACGGAAAAATTGGCAACAATATGTTACGTGATATTGGATGCGCACGAACATTGAAGCTATTTCATATTCTGTTTCTGCTGAATGTATATATACTCGTATCTTCGCAGGAAACATGTAAATGATTGATATGAATACAGTTTGTGTTATGTGTGACTGACATTGTTTTTTTTTTGCTGAGAATAGAAAGTGGATGGTTTTCCTGTATTTCGTATTCTCCTTCACAGAATGATTTTTATATGAAATTTCATGTACAAGGCAGAATTAGTTTTTGTAAATTAATATTCTCTATATGCTGGGATCATGTGAACATTGGCAGTGATGGGATAAATGCATTTATTTTAATTTGATATTAGGTTATTTCACCAAGTGGTCCTTGGAACTCCAAAAAAGGATTTTTTTTCCAAAATGCCCTTAGAAACCGCACAATATTTCTGTGTTCAAGGTTATTTTACCAAGAGGTAATTGAAACCCCAATAAGGTCATTAAAGTCCGAAAAAGTATTCTTTCCCAAAATGTCCTTAGAAACCGCGCCGTGTATTCAAACTTATTTTACCAAAAACTGCTTCAAAGTCAATTTTTATCTTATTTATTTATCACCTATTATTCTGTTGGTTAAATTGGCTGCATGAGTCGGAATGTTACGGTTTCCCAAATGATATGATGATGTAATTTTATCTGCCATTTCTGGTCATTTTTCTACTGGCCAACTCACTCTTTCTCG
Organism: Portevinia maculata; assembly: GCA_949715645.1. Taxonomy (NCBI): domain Eukaryota; kingdom Metazoa; phylum Arthropoda; class Insecta; order Diptera; family Syrphidae; genus Portevinia; species Portevinia maculata. The sequence goes on from OX454527.1 coordinate 85,039,184, forward strand.
AAGCTCTCCTCTAAGGTCCACTCTGTTCTCAGTCTAAAGGAAGAAATCACCTCTTGGCAATTTTAATAGTCATGTGAGCCAAGCGAAGCGTTTAACATCTTGAATCTGTCCCGCCAACGTACATGCAAATCCGTGGGTTGACACGACTGCAAATCGCAACACCAGCATTTGATTGGCCTCAGAAAAAAAAGATCTGAAACCGAGAGCATTGCCGATGTAGGTTAAAACCTGAAAATTGGTTTGTTCGATATGTCTCACTATATGAAATAAGTTTAACAAAAAACAAAATTTTATTGTTTAACTTTAGTAATGCTGTCTTAAACAACAAACAATTAGCTCCGGTTTGTTGGATCTCAACTACCCATGTATGCCATGCACTTTGTGGTAAAGCTTCCACTTCGATGGCGAACCTCCCATAACAATACAATGCAAAATAAAACGATGCATAAAATGAATAGCATTTTAATCTCACAAATTGTTTGCTCTAAAGATGACCTGAGTTTATGTATGCTAACACTAAGTTCGTCGGGAGAAAACAAACAATTCCTGCGTTGGAAGGAGTTCGCTATCTTCTTGTACATATTTTTTTTTTGCGTGTAGCTAGGTGAAAATCGTTGAAAGACATCGCTTGCGAGCTTTTCGATAGTGTGGGACTTGAATCACCCACTAAAAACACCCAGGGAAGGCATGATGTTACCATCCTTCCAGTAATCGTACCTAGTCAAAGACTAATCAGCAATTTTGATTTAACATTTGCTTATGTACTTATGTACTGTTTTTAGGAACTAACTTTGGTTTGTTACCTTTTTTTCTTAATTCATTATCACTTTGTTCGTGTGATTATGTTGTAACACATATATTTCTTTCCCAATTACCTAGTTCAAAAGGTTTAACTCTATGTAATCTTCTAACTAAATTGTTTTTATTAAGTAGTTGAACTATTTCTAAATTAGCATGGTTGCGAAGCCTAACTTCATGTCTTCTTGCGCCCTTCCGAACCTCGCCCGCTACCAATTCAATTTTTAGATCCCTATGTAGATCAGCATTACGTATGTACCACGGCGCATTAACAATATTGCGTAATACTTTGTTTTGAAAGCATTGTATGCTTTGAAGATTTGTCTTTCTTGTGCACCCCCATAACTGGAGGCCGTATGTCCAAATTGGTTTTAATATTTGCTTGTAGAGAAACAGTTTGTTGTAGATTGAGAGGCATGAATTCCTCCCTATGAGCCAATACATTTTATTGTATCGTATATTTAGTTCATCTCGTTTTTTTTTGACATGTGTTTTCCAACGCAACTTTGCGTCCAAAGTCAAGCTTAAATACTTAGCTGAGTTCGAATGCAGAACTACTTTGTTATTTATGTACCTAGGTATGTGTTGTACGTTTTTATTCGTAAAGTTAATATGAACTGACTTTAGTTCATTTAATTTTATTTGCCATTTTTTGGTCCATTTGGATATATCATTTACTGTCCTTTGCAGTTTTTCTGTAACTTCCTGTGCGGTTTTTCCCTACTGCAAGTACAGCAGTATCGTCTGCAAAAGTGGCAAGAGTAGTTTCGTCATTTTGTGGTAGGTCGTTCGTGTATAGGAGGAACAGTACTGGTCCCAACACACTACCATGCAGTACTCCAGCTTTTATGTGTTTCAATTCGTAGTACTCATACTCTTGCTTAATTCTAAATAATCGTTGCATTATATACGACTCTAGTATTTCATGGTACTCTTTTGGAAGATATTTTTGTAGCTTACGGATTAATCCTTTGTGCCAGACTTTATCAAAAGCCTGTGCTACATCGAGGAAGATGGCAGAGCATATTTGTTTTTCTTCTAAAGCTTTTTCTATTATATCAGTTATTCTGTGAACCTGATCTATTGTTGAGTATTTATTTCTGAATCCAAACTGATGGTTTGGGATCAGTGTCTTTTCTTCTAGAATCGGATGGAGTCGTTTTAGGAGCATTTTTTCGAATAGCTTAGACAGAATTGGCAGCAATGATATCGGCCGATATGACGTTACTTCACTGGGCAATTTTCCCGGATTAGGTACCATGATAACTTCCGCAACCTTCCACATGCGCGGAACATACCTTAGTCGGAACGCAGCATTTATTATATGTGCTATTTTTTTCATACCTTTTTTATCTCCTTGTACATATGATTGCATTTTCTGCTTCCCTGCAGCTCCTGAAACTTCTCTTCGCAAAAATCCAGGAGGAAAAACTTGTCCGCTTCGGACCAATTTGTCCTTGTTTAGATGTTTTTCTTTTGAACATTTCTGACAAAAATAGAACTACTTTCAATTAAAGATGAATAAAATAATTGAAAAATCGCCGAAAAAGTTTGCCCTTTTTTCCAATTCTCTATCGAAGCTTAATCCTGCCAGTCCTGCAGGACGATTGCTGGACTAATAATACGCCGTCCGATATTTGGTCCTGTGTGCTAGGAGGGCGAATGGAGGAGAAGATACAACAGCGAACTCTTTGAGCTGTACAGAAATATGGATGTAGTCCAAAAAGCTTAATCACGTCGAAAACATTGGCTCGGCCACAGGGAGCGAATGGACAATAATGCTCCAGCAAAGAGGATCTTCGACACCAAGCACCCAGCATCGAGAAGGCAAGAGAGTACCAAACCTCCGTTTTAAAGACCAAGCCATCGCGGATTGCACAACACTTGGCCTGAACAACCGGGATCGCAGATGATGGAAGGTTGCAGTATCTCAAGCAGAGACTCTTTACGGGTCGGGAGCCTATTAAGTAAGTAAGTTAAGTTAAGTAAGAATTTGTTGACATTTATTTTTTGCTGAGTATACAGATAGGTTATTACTTATAAAACACGTATGAATCATGTAAATATAAATCATTATAATTTATGATAAGTCACCTGGTTTATGAGAGGATTAAGCTAAATCACGTCGGTAAAAACATGGTATTAATCGCACATGGGGCCCTTCCCTGCACGGGTAAATCGAATGCATATAACTTAAAATTTATTTATATCCAATGCAATTGTCTGGTCTGAAAGGTTAAGTCTCAGTCGCTCATATGCAGTCAGTGCTTAAATAAGGTAACTGGAATTTTCTATGAGAGCTCGTACAAAAATTGTATACTATAAGACGATATCTCAGCTATTTACTTTCTGCACCAGAGGTTAGGTTAGGTAAGGTTAAACAGGAGCACCGAAAGGGCCCATCGCAATCCCTAGCGAAGCGATTGAAAACAAAAACTTCAAAAGGAGGAAAATCTTTCTGCAGAATTTTACCAGCTTCCTGTAGTCTGTGCCGCTCAGATCCCCTAATTCCTCGAAAAAGTATTCTCCTAGAAACCTCCTTCGATTTCGTGTTTTACCTTCGCATTCATACAGTATGTGCGTTATTTGTTTTTCGGCTTGTAGATTCCCACAGAACCTGCATGTATCAACATCTACCAGTGCAAGCCGCCTAGCATGCTTCCTTAGGAGACAGTGCCCCGAAATAGCCCAACTATTGTTGTAAGCTGTTCCCTGCTCAATTTGAGAATTTCCTTAGATCTGTCCTTGTCCAAATGCGGCCAAAGTGCTTAAGACACCCTATGCCCCTCTAAATTTTGCCATCTAAGGTCAGCCATTTTAAAGATTTTCTCATTGATTATTTCCTTGATATCACCAAGGAGTGGTTTATTGTCCACACCTCCACTATTCTCCGGTTCCCCTCCCTGTCTATGCTACTTAATCGGCTTGCTCATACAGTTGTGTCCCTGTACCCAGCATAGTCCTACTAGTTTCCGTCTACTTACTGCTTTTATGCAATGTGCGACAGTTTCTGACTGTCTCAGAATTGATGTTTACAGATTCTAGAAATGTCACCTGACTGTCGATGTGGGTGGCGATGTCCCTTCCGGACATTGATCCCAACTGCACTATCTCTGCCGCGCTTAGAACAGCCAGAACTTCCGATTGGAAAACACTGCTTGTGTCCGACTCTATATATCGGGTTTTTCAATAGGGACGCTCGGACTTGTTTTCGATAGGAACGGTAAACTACGCCATATTTTTCCATATTTTTTTGACATTTATACTCGTATTTAGTTGGCAAACCATCATGGAGAAGTACACACTTGAACAACGTTTGCAAGTTATTCAAATTTATTACCAAAATTCGAGTTCCATCACCGCAACTTTAAGAGCATTACCACCATTTTATCGACGCCATCATTTGCCTGCCGAATCAACAATTTGACGTCTAGTGCAAAAATTTGAATCCAATGTTCCAGTGCCAGTGAGACAAAGAAATGCACGAAGTGAAGAAAATATTGCCGCCGCTCAAGCATCTGTTGGTGTCATTGGGCCATATTTTTTCGTTGATGATGCAAATTGCCACGTTACTGTCAATGGAAATCGCTATCGCAACATGCTGGGCGATATGTGGTTTCAACAAGACGGTACCACTAGCCACACAGCACACAGCGCACGTCACAATCGATTTATTGAAAAGCAAATTCGGTGAACGTGTTATTTCAAGAAATGGACCAGTCGATTGATTGGGCACTTTCAAAAAGCGACATAAGGCCAAATTTCGAGATTTGGGCTTATGACGCTTGGGGTTATGTCACGGCACCATTGGAACTACTTCAGACAGAAGTTGGAAGAAAGTATCCAACTATCACCAGCTATTCAAACAGAAGATTAACTAGAAGACTCCCAATATTGACGCTCAGAATACATAAAGCTGCGTGAGCTGCAACTCCCATAACAACAAAAAAGATCAAACAAAACTCTTATCCTCCAGAAATATGTGAAATTATTACAGAAAAGAGGAAAGCTAGAAAACGCTGGCAACAGACAAGGGCGCCAAGCGACAAGACCACACTCAACAACTGTAAGAGAATTCAATACTGAGTCTTTGAAAACTTACCTCACAAGTCTTACAAATGATGGTAGTACCGACTACTCGCTCTGGAAGATAACAAAGAAAATGAACAGGCCAATAGCTCACATTCCGCCAGTAAAAACCAGAGAAGGTAACTGGGCGAAAAGCAGCCAAGAGAAAGCAAACACTTTCGCTGAGTATCTTGAAGACGTATTCAAACCTTATGAAGATAAAGGTTATCAAGGACTCGAAATAAGGTGCGAAGAAGATAGACCTATTCGGCCGGTAACAGGTAAAGAACTTGCCAAAGAAATTAAAGAAAGCATAAATATAAAAATAGCCCCAGGGTTTGATTTGATTACAGGAGAAATTTTAAAACAATTTCCACGAAAATGATTAAAAAAAACTAGCGCAAATTATAAATGCTGCATTTAAATTAAGATATGTGCCAAGCATGTGGAAAGTCGCGGAGGTAATAATGATACCTAAATCAGGCAAACCACCTAACGAAGTTACCTCATATCGCCCAATATCTATTCTACCAATGTTGTCCAAGTTATTCGAAAAAGTGCTGGTGAAACGTCTACAAAAAATAATAGATGAAAAATCGCTAGTCCCAATTCACCAATTTGGATTTAGAAATAAACACTCTACCATTGATCAGGTGCATAGAATCACAGATAGAATCGAAAAAGCATTTGAAGAGAAAAATGTGTTCTCTACAGTATTTCTTGATATAGCACAAGCTTTCGATAAGTTCTGGCACAAAGGACTGATACACAAATTACAAAAGCAACTGCCGAAGCAGTATGCGACCATTCTGGAGTCTTACATATCAGATAGATTCTTCAGAATTAAACAAGATGCAGAGTACTCAACATTAAGAGAGATTAAAGCTGGTGTACCGCAAGGCAGTGTGCTAGGTCCAGTTCTATACCTACTTTTCACTAGCGATCTGCCTGAAAGTGAAGAAACCACTATATCTACTTTTAATGCTTTATTGTGTTCTTCGGCTGTTTGGTCATTTAGTTTTTTTGTAAAATGAAAGATTAATTCATTTACTTTCCCAACGTTTCGGCGGGGGTTGCCACCTTCCTCAGGGGAATCTTTATTACATACACAACAAATAAATAAATAAAAGTAAACATTAAGTCAACCAAACAACTATTGGTTATAGATAAAACTTACAAATTAAGTTTAAAAAAGAAATTAAATAAAATAAAATAAAATAAAACCGTCAGCTATATTATCACTTCGACTTGTTGAAGTTTTGTCCTTGGCTGTGTGTCCGTTATTGTTTTGGTATGAGGGAGCAGTAGACAGCGGAGATGTTCTGTGTGTCCTGTTTCCTGTTCATGTTGTTTTTGTTGTTTAAGATATGCAGGGTTTCCAGGGTGAGGCGTTTTGATTTGTGTTTTTCTGTATGTAAAATTTGTGTGTTGTCGAAGTCCGGTCTATGGTTTGTGTCAATGGTATGGCTGGCTAACGCTGTTTTGTTGGGGTTGCCTGATTTAATGTCGGATTTGTGATTTGATATACGCTGTTTGAGGAATTGCTGTGTCGTCCCAACGTAGCATAGATTACAAGGTTCATAATCTTTTCCTTTGCAATTAATTTTGTATACTACGTCGGTCCGTTTTCCTTTTTCCGTTCTTACTGTAAGCTTGGAGAACAGTGTCGCAAGAGTCTGATTGGACTTGTACGCCAAATTGATACCCTTAGTGGTGGCGATGATCTTTTTTAGACTCTCAGCAATTCTTGGGACATAGACTACTCCTCTGTATGTCCCAGATTCTCTCACGTTCTCTTCTTGCGGAACTGTTCTGCGGCGGTGTCGGAGGAACAGGCTCCGAATAACCTCTACGGGAAAACTGTTGTCCTTCAAAATGCGTGTGACAATTTTTTCGTTTGCGTTGTGGAACTTTTCGTCACTCAGTGCAAAGACCTTTCTGATTAGGTTGCCAGCAGTGTTAATTATGACATGTTTCGGTTGATTTGACCGAAAGTTGACTAATCTTCCCGATGCTGTTTTGCAGATGACACAGCTGTCCTTGCTGCGGGAGCAACTGTCGAAATAGCAACAAAAAAGCTTCAAACAGCAATAAACAATATCTCAGAATGGACTAAGAAATGACAGCTTAGATTAAATGACCTTAAGTCAGTCCATATTAATTTTATGTATAAAAACGTACCACGCATTACAGTCTACATTAACAACAATGTTATTTCAAACACAGCCAAATTAATAGGCATGACTCTAGACGCTAAACTGCGTTGGAAAGCGCACGTAAAGAAAAAAAAAGATGAGTTGAACATGCGGTACAGTAAAATGTATTGGCTTATTGATAGATACTCATCCCTGTCTAACTACAATAAGTTATTGCTATACACTCAAGTTCTGAAACCAGTATGGACCTACTGGCTCCAGTTCTGGGCATGCACAACAAATCTACAAACAATTCAGGTTTTCCAAAATAAAGTACTACGGAACATAGTTAATGCACCTTGGTACATACGCAATGCCGATCTGCATATAGGTCTAAATATTGAAATAGTTGAAGATGAAGTTAAGAAAGTTGTTCAAAGGCATATAAGTAGGCTTCTCAACCACGTAAACACAGTAATAACAGAACTTTTAAATAATGACAATGCAATCAGGAGATTGAGACGAGTAAAACCTCTTGATCTATAAGAGTTAGCTAGGGCTAAGAAATCAGGTATTGATTTCAAACAAAAAAAAAAGTTTAGAAATTCGACAAACGGCGGAATTAATTCAACAAATAGTTCAAAAACAAATTGGCGATTAGTCGTCGACTAGGTGCAATCTCATTCGGGATGGCGAATGTCAGTCCCCCGGGAGTTTTTTTAGATGAGTTAAAGTCTATCACTATTGCAGAAGTATCCCTCGCGTATTAGCTCTGCAATGTCTTTCGATGATTTTTTACTTCGAGCGTATTCACAACACAAAAAAAAAATCGTAGGTATGTACCTTACACCGAAGACCGAAGTTATCTCAAAAATACACAAAATCAAGTTACGTAGTTCTTGAAATCAGCTTACGAAAGGATACTCCGGATATCAAGCCTTGCTAGCTGTTTACAAAATCATCAGTCCAATGGCGGGTAAAGATTTATCTCCGCTGGCTTTCCGAATAAGTCCCAAGTTGTGTAGACAAAGCGGACTTTAGAAAACTTTCAAAGTGTTGCAACACAATGGTTTCAATGTGCGTATTACGATACATAAATCTCTTTGCTTCGAGTTGAAACGCACAAAGCAGATAATATACCATCCATATACCAACATCTATTACTCTCCGAACAGCTCCCAACGCAGGAACAATGATGGTCGCATGGCTTCGACGATGCAGATGTTTTAGAAATCTTTTTAACCATCAAATCAAACTCGACTGGGTTTGATGGCATTTGTCCAGTTTTTGTTAAGGCCATTCTGTCGTACATTTTGAAATATATAACGTACTTATTTAATTACATATTTTTGACGGCAGTTTTTCCCTCTACTTGGAAACGAGCTTAAATAATACCAGTTCCTAAGAACCAATGCGAATTTAGACCGATTGCGATTTTACCGATTCTTTCTAAAGTCTTTGAAAGGATTGTGAATGTTCAGATACGGAGATTTCTCCAAAATAATTATTTACTATGTGCTAATCAGTGTAGTTTTCGCCCTAAATGTAGTTGTACTACTGTGTTGATAAACGTAACTGAGGAAATTGGACAAGCCGTAGATAATGACGAAGTAACTTTTCTTATCTTGCTCGATTTCTCTAAAGCATTTGATATGGTAAATCACAATGGTCTTTCTGGTAAGCTATGAAATCAATTTAATTTTTCGGTTTCGTCCACTAATTTAGTAGCCTCTTATTTAAGTCAGAGATTCCAGACAGTTGTGGTTAATAACTCCACATCTGATTTTCTTCCACTTAGTTCTGGTGTTCCTCAAGGATCAATTTTGGGTCCGCTATTCTTCTCTATGTACGTCAACGACCTTTCTTCATGTAATTCTTGTAAATTCTTCTATTGATATGTATGCTGATGATGTGCAGGTTTTTTGTGGAAAATGCTGCATGTGAATTGAATGAAGACCTGGAAAGGATTCTGTGCTGGTCTCGAGCTAATTGCCTCCGTTTAAACCAGTCTAAGTCTAAATGTGTAGTTATTTATAGGAAGCAGGTTGATACTCTATGTTTTCCTTGGATACTCGTACATCTCAATGGTAGCTCTATTGAATCGTTATATATAAATACGGAGTTACCTATAACGTGTTTCTACCCATTTTTGCTATTATACATAGAAGTGCACAATACAAAATTTATCCGCATATACATATAACATACATTATGAATTACAGCAAGTAAAATGAAGCGAATTGGATGAAATTACAACAACAACAACATTGCTGTGTGAGGCAATAATCTGCCAATCGGAATGGGCAAATTTTATATCATGAAGTTACTTGAAAATGCTTGAAGTTACTTGAAAATGCTTAAAGTTACTTGAAAATGCTTGAAGTTACTTGAAAATGCTTGAAAATACTTGAAGTTACTTGAAGTTACCAACAACAACAATATTGCTGTGCATGTTATGCATTTGATAATGCTTGAACATACTTGAAGTTACTTGAACATGCTTGAAGTTACTTGAAAATGCTTAAAGTTACTTGAAAACGCTTGAAGTTACTTGAAAATGCTTGAAAATACCTGAAGTTACTTGAAGTTACCAACAACAACAATATTGCTGTGCATGTTATGCATTTGATAATGCTTGAACATAATTGAAGTTACTTGGACATGCTTGAAGTTACTTGAAAATGCTTGAAGTTACTTGAAACTGCTTGAATTTACTTGAAGTTACTTGAAAATGCTTGAAAATACTTGAAGTTACTTGAAAATGCTTGAAGTTACTTGAAGTTACCTGAAAATGCTTGAACATACTTGAAGTTACTTCGACATGCTTGAAGTTACTTGAAGTTACTTTAAAATGCTTGAAGTTAGGGTAAGGTCGGGGGATCTGACAGGCAGGAGGAACTGACATCAGCACTTTTCTGAAAAGCTCAAACCCTAGCAGCAGTTTAAATGATGAGAAAACGAAGTTAGTAACGATTGGTTTGAGTGATAAATAAACAATCACTGTGGCTTAGAAGATAAGCGAAGTGGACGTCTTTTTTATTTTTGGGCACATTTTATATAACTTTTATGGTAAGAAATTCAACTGTAATATTTTAATTATGTAGCCTTTGACATTGGAAGTGCTATATAGTGCACCTTCATTTGTTTTAAAATCATTAATAAACAACTTCATCCTGAGAACCATTACGAAAGTTTTTTTTTGTATTAGTCCCAAAATTAATCAAAAAGGAGGATTTGACATTTTTGCTGAAGGAGGAATTGACAAAGTGTCAAATCCTCCTTTATAAGTCAAGATAAAAAATTGTGTGGTAAAACAACTTCCTACTCTTTTTTAGAATGTAAAAATGCCAAACATTTATAAGAAACAAAATCCCCACCGCAACATCGATGAAACAAGTGTTGAGAATACCATTAAAGGCATTTAAAACAAAACAGAGTCGATAAGCAGTGCTGCTCGAAAGTTTGGTCTTAAACGTACCACTTTAATATTCAGACTCAAAAAAGAAAAATAGGAAGGCAAACTAATTAACGCTCAATTCAGTACAAAGTATTCGAATAAACAAGTTCTCACAACAGCTCAAGAAAAGGAACTTGTCACATCCGGTAGAACAGTTGAACTGATACATATAACACCGGAAGCTCTTCTCCCGTATCCGAAACTGTCTAAAAGGAAGAGTGGCGTTAATGCTGGAACTTCCAAAGTCTATACAGAAACACCTCAAAAAAATAAATTGGAAGCATTAGCTGCACAAAAAATAGTCAAGCATATAAAAACTAAAAGCAAAAGCAAATTGCCAAAACCTATTTTTGTAAGACGAGTTCTTCACAGTCTTCTGACGATGGTAAAATTAGTCTTCAGGACGATTCTGATACCTTTCAAGTCTCTAACGATGAAGTAGAGCCTCTAATTGTCAAATGTAAAATCTTGAAACTCCAATTAAAATTTATTCCGACAATTAATGACTTCGTGCTTGTGGAATTCGGGACCAGTAGCAACAAGATATTTTACTACGTAAGAATCATTCAGAGTGTGGATGAGACAAGTCCATTGCCTTACACAATTAAATACGAGTATTATCGCCGCCAAAGGTTCCAAAACTGCTTCTTCGAACCCGTTGTAGAAGTCATAGGATTAGCTTTGAGGGCTGACATTGCTGCAAAACTGCCGTTGCCCTCTGATCGACCTGGTAGCTCTAAATCAAGACCAACAATTTATTTTAGTAAGTACTATTTACTTCAACTCCCTTAAACTTAAATAAAAGTAGACTGAACTAACAAACAAAGAATTATTATGCTATGAAAATGAAAAAAAATATTATTTGTTGATCAAAAAAGCGATATATAAGTTGTTTTATTATTTCTAAAATGTTGTTAAATAATCATGTGTCAGATCCTCCTCCATCTGTCAAAACCTCCTTAGGTAAATGGCAAATCCTCCTTCATGGTAGGAGGAATTGACACTTTCTAAGGTTTGGGGAAAATCCTTACAACTCTGTTAAAAATATTTATATCGATTTATCTTTAATGCTTTTATATTGCTAAAATGATATTGTATCTTATGTAAATTTTGAAAATTTTAAATTGTATTTGGATTATAAGATATTTCCAAATGTTCCTTAACGTGTCAAAACCTCCCGACCTTACCCTACTTGAAAAATTTTATATCATGCGAAATCAGAGAATGCAATGTCGAAAAATGTCATTTTCCGATAAATATGTATAACAGCCGACTTTGTTTTTTTTTAACTTATATAATAAATCGGTCGAATTTCGACCATGGGGCGACCCCCAGTTATTCTAATTCTGATGTTTGGTTGTGAGCTTTTTTATTTTTTTTTTATTATTTTTTTTTTCTCATCACCTTTTTCATTTTTGTCTTTTGGAATTTGTATTTGTAAAAAAAACTTTTTTTTTTTTTTATTTTTAAAAATGGAACAAGTGCCTACCTAATTTTTCTACTCGTATATATTTACATACATACATTATAGATAACATTGAAATATAATTTTGTTCACTAAAACTTGCACTACCTAATAAGATATTGTATCTTATTAAATAAAATAAAATTTTCTAGAAAGATCGACTTATTTTGAACCATCAGTGTATACTCGACTTGTTCTTCATATAAACACAAATCAAGTTGCTTAACAATATCTGACGTGGTCAAGATTTCATTAACATTTTCATCCAGCAACTTCACTGGAGTATTGTGTCGCGTAATCTCCATGTTATCACCGCAAGCGCTAGAAATCCCCTTTTCATCAAGTCTATTTGTACACGCAGTAATGGTCTGTGAATTGAAATTAAATTTTCATGGCAACCGTTTCCATCGAATTTCCTCTTCCAAATCAAATATTTGAAAAGACTGGAACAAAAATCACAAGAGAACTCTGTGTGCGAAAATAAAGGAATCCCTGTCATTATGCATTCAAATGACTCCCCATTGAATGGAGACGTGTCTCCTACGTCAATGAATGCTACATACCCGTCCACGAGTACGCCAGGTTTAACTGGTTTTCATTCAGAAAGATTTCGTAAGAAACACTCTTTTTCGTCGCCTGCTCCGTGCTATTCTGAAGTGTGGTATTATGGAATATCTTCCCTCCATGTATTGAAGTGTCAAAGATGTAATTGCGACGCCCGCAATTTGAAAAGCCTTCTTTATTTCTGACTAAGAATACATATGTGCATTGTACATATATAGCTGACTCATATAATTATTTTATTTTTTTACTTTCCAACATAATACAGCTTATTAACAGGCTCAACCTGAATATAGCCCAGGCGTGTGTATCCGCAAATGAGAAAATATTCACCAGCCAAGGAAATATTTGCTAGCTCTATATGCAGAGGACATTCATGGTACCCCATATAGATAAACAAGGACCAGACGACGTATGCTTATGTTTGCATACACACCACTCTGTCATAGTGTGGACTGGATGCAGAATTCACATGTGGGTGCCATTGCACTATGCTTACGCTGGGGACTATGTAATGATAATGATGTATGAGTATTTCAGTGCAGAACGCTGCTGACTGTTGTCTTGGAAAATGTGGCGCTGATGGTGATGGTGGTGGAAGAGGTGAGGGCAGAGATAGTGCAGTTAAGAAACTTTGTCTTTATGCAAGTCATATAAAGTTGGTTTCTATGGTAGTCGTACATCGCCTTGTCGCCACTCGCCAACATCGGCGTATCGTGCATCGTTGTCCTTCCAACGTCGCGCGCATTTGTCAAGTAAGATTCATTTTAAGGCGAAATAATGACAACAATAAGTGCCTTCATCATATTCGCCTATGTGGAACTTTGAAGACACAGCAGGTCATAGGGTTATGTTACTTCTTTACTTGAGGACAGTAATTTCACTTCCGGATATGATGGAAAATTTATTAAAGTACTGTTGTGTAGCATAAGTTTTCAACTGGGTGGTTTAGTATTAACGGGTAGCGGTACTTTAAATGAATGGAAAAGGAAAGAAAATATGAACATGATAAAATGTTTAGTTACTTACAACTGAGTCTTAGAGTAAGTTCATCAAAAGTTTGAATAAGGTTGTGAGGCGAAAACTGAATTCGACTTTCTATTAGGGTAATACAATAATGAAGTTACTTCAGACAAAGTTTGGCAAATATAAGACTTACCTATATACACTTTGTTTTACAGTTTGAATTTCATTCTGTTTTGAAGTGATTATGAAGAGGGTGTACCTAGTTGTTTATTTTAAATACTGACCGAACCATCTTTGATTTGTATGAATCTCTCAATTTAAAGTTGTAAGGACAACACAATGTTGGGGGAAATATATGTACATAGATGCATTGCAACAACAACATTTGGCCTGACGCGTCCGGGTTTTAAGAAGACTGTCAGGCATTTATTTTTTTTTTACTAAATAAGACCAATTCAAGAAAAAAATTCTAAAAGTCAAATTGTTCCTGAATGCATCCTTATGCATGCAACTACGAGTATATCAGTAATTCTATAGCAAGTCATAATAATCGAAGTTCGAATTGATTTCGAATATTTGCCAAAAAGTTGTTACTATCTATTCTCAAGTGAATGCAAAAGCCTTCGAACTCGCAAATTACTGTTCTAATGCAATCCATCAAAAATCCATCAAACATTTAAAAGAAGAAAAAGTCTATAATCCCAATGCTGCAGGAAGCAAACAACATCGCTTCTACTAATGATGAAAAAGTTGAGATACTAGCTCAATCGTTTATATCAAGCCATACTTTTGAGAACACAAACTCGACTTTGTCAACAGAAAGAGAAGTCAGAAATGATATTCTTGTTTTAAATGGTAGGTAGTTCACACTTCCCCCAAACGAACTACTTTCAACTGAGGACATAGAAGACATTGTACGATGTCTAAGAAGCAGAAAGTCTCCAGGTGTGGACAGAATAAACAATCACATGTTGAAACAATTTCCGGTTAGTGGTTTACATATCTTAACTTTTATTATTAATACCTGCCTTAAGCTACAATACAAGTGGAAACCCGCAAAAGTTATTCCGATCTTAAAGCATGGAAAGCCTTCTTATAGCTCAAGCAGCTACAGACCAATTAGCTTACTAGGTTAGGTTAGGTTAGGTTTAGGTGACTGTCGGCAGAAGCCGACACACTTAGACCAATTTAGGTCCATTATGATACCACGTATATTATCTTCCTTAACTCTGTAGATGGGACTGGCCAACGACACGCGGTTGTTCTCAAAACGGTCCCCCAACGTCGTTTAATTACGGTGATCTGACGAGAACCGATTAATCCGACGTGGTATGGTCGTTGGTTACAGCAATTAGCTTACTAAGTTCGTGCAGAGGTGTGGCGACGGTGTAGAGGTTAGTGTGTTGGCTTGTTACCCGTGCGGTGCAGGGTCAATCCCCATGAGGAACAACAACATACGCCAGCCATTCTCCAGCCTCTACACCAAAAAGAGGATTTCTGCCTGGTAGTACAATGGAAAGTTACCGAGTCTGAGTGCTCTGGGATTTGGATTTCCTTTAAAAAAAAAAAAGTTCGTGCAGCAAAATTTTAGAAAAAATAATTAAAAACAAATTTCAAAAATTCCTCACGGACACAAATATACTACCCGCGCACGCGCATTAATTTGGATTCCGCAACGGTCACCGCACGTCTCATCAAGTTTTCAGAATTTGTAGACACGTTGAGCAAAATCTAGCTGCAAAAATGTGATTGTCCCACTTAACAAAAATCATACAGAGTATTTTATCCGACAGAAAGTTTACTGTATCAATCAGAAATAGCCTGTCTGTATTGAAATCATCCCAGCTGGCATTCCGCAAAGTTCTGTATTAGCCCCAACTCTATTTAATATACGAGGGCGGGTCAATAAGTCCGTGACTTTTGGAATAAAACACAGATTTTTTGATAAAAAAAAAATTTCATTTTTAACGTAGTCTCCCTTGAGCTCTATACACTTTGTCCAACGCTTCTCCAATTTTGTTATCCCTTCCAAAAAAAATGATTTGTCGAGGTCCTCAAAATAGGCCTTTGTTTGCGAGATGACTTCATCATTGGAGTCAAATCTTTTTCCACCAAGGTTTGGGAACAAGAAGTAGTCGCTCGGAGCCAAATCTGGAGAATAGGGTGGATGAGGGAGCAATTCATAGCCCAATTCATGGATTTTTGCCATGGCGACTGCACATGTGAGCACCCTTGCATTGTCTTGGTGGAAAAGAACTTTTTTCTTGGCCAAATGACGTCGGTTTTTTTTCAAATCGTCATTGAATCGGTCCAATAAGTTGGCATAATATTCCCCATTGATTGTTCTTCCCTTTTGAAGGTAGTCAATGTGGATTATCCCGCGTGCATCCCAAAAAATAGTCGCCATAACTTTATTGGCTGACAAACCCACCTTGGCCTTCTTTGGCGCCGATTCACCCTTAGAAACCCACTGTTTTGACTGTTGTTTGGTCTCTGGTGTGTTGTGATGGATCCATGTTTCGTCCACGGTTACAAAACGGCGCAAAAACTCCTCCATATTGCGATTAAACAACGCCAAACCTTCCTGTGAAGTTGTTACACGATTGCGTTTGTGGTCGACTGTGAGCAAACGCGGCACCCATCTTGCGGAAAGCTTTCTCATGCCCAAGTGATCATTCAAAATTGAAACCACTGAGCCATGCGAGATCCCTACGGCTTCCACAATCTCTCGCACTTTCAATCTTCGGTCGGCCAACACCATATCGTGAATTTTTTCGATTGTTTCGGGTGTAGAGACCTCAACTGGGCGTCCAGGACGTTCGGCATCTTCAGTGCTTGTACGGCCACAACGAAATTCAGTAAACCACTTTTTTACCATTGAAATCGATGGTGCAGAGTCCCCATAGTATTTTTCAAGCTTAGCCTTGGTCTCGGTAATGGTTTTTTTTTCGCAAGAAATAATGCTTAATAAGCACACGAAATTCACTTTTTTCCATTTTCTCCTCAAATTAGTGAGTAGTCTGATAAAAATAGCTGTCAAACACAAACTAACTGACGCAGCAAGTTTAAATTTTGACAGGAGTCAACTGACAGATGCCTGTTGACAGGAGCAGTGTTGCCGTTTCAGTAAAGAGGTCAGAAATTCAAAAAGTCACGGACTTATTGACCCGCCGTCGTATACACTGCGGATTTTCCTAACTGTAATATAACAATGTATGCTGATGATATAGCTTTGTTTACATCTCATGAGAACTCCGCTTTTATAGTTGATTTGATAACATTCAAAACGCACTCAAAGAAATCTTTGAATACTACAAGCACTGGAAGATCAAAATTAATGCGGGCAAGAGTCAAGCTAGTGAAAGACACTAAAAAAAGAAAGATTTGTTTCCTGCCTGCAAATAGATTACGACTAACCGCTTGCGATATCCCTTGCGTTGACTCGGTCAAGTATTTAGGAATATACCTAGACAAAAAGTTAACCTTTGCCCTTCTTTATTTTCTCTTTTGCAATTATGTCATTGTGGAAAATTTTATTCTTCTGAATGTCACTTAGTTGTTTTTTTTTAATAAAATAAACTGACAAATAGAAAAAAATAGCTTCATATTTAAATAAATAAAATAAAACAAATAACTTTTTTGGTTAATTTTTGGGGTTGAATATAACTGGGGAAAGGTGCGAACAGTGAGACAGTGCGATCAGTGAGACAATCCGGTTTTTTCTTTTCCACATGCCTGCAAATACATGACCATACAGGCAACAACAGTTTTTTATCATTCCACGTGCTGTAATTCTGATGCACACAAATCAAATATCAGTAGGGCGTTTTCTTTTGCCGAGTGAACATACTCGTATAAGAAATGTGTCAAAAGTATTTTTTTAATGTACTACAGAATTTGATATAGTAGCCGTAATATTCAGGTAAGTGAATTATATTTTTTTAAATATATTTTGTTGCTATTATATTTTCAAAATATGTGAAAAAAATCCAGAGAAACCTTGTCAGTTTTTTATAATTTATTTTTTTCTGTTAAATGACAAAAAGTAAACAGTGAGACATTTTCAAAAACGAAACAGTGAGACATGTCTTTATGATTTAAAATTGTTGGTTTAGTAACAAATCGTTTTTGTCCTTTTTTCTTTTGGAAAAACTCCATCTACTGCCATGAAAAAGGCGGTGGAAATGGTCAATGAAGGAATCTCGTTGCGGAAAGCGGCAGACAAAAATGGAGTTGCTTACCAAACGCTCGCGCGCTATATACGAGTCACCTTCGATAAGAATGAGCCCAAATTATTCTGTTAATGCAGTCTTCAGTGTTGAAGAAGAGCAGTCACTAACGGAATTTATAAAGAGGTGTTCGAAAATGTTTTATGGTTTGTCGTTGGAAGACGTAAGAAGTTTGGCATACGAAACAGCTACAATCAATTCAAAGAAGCTTCCGAAATATTGGGTAGAGCATAAAAAAGCAAGTGACGACTGGATGAAGCGCTTCCGGGAAAGAAATCCATCTTTATCACTCCGGGCTCCTGAAGCCTGTAGTTTATCTCGAGCAACTTCTTTCAACAGGCACAATGTTAATATTTTTTATGACAATTTATGCGAAGTTCTCGCACGATCATCAAACTGCTTTTTAGCTGGAACCCGGATCTACAATCTGGATGAGACGGGGCTAACTACAGTCCAGGTTTCTGCAAAAATTCTTGCGGAGAAGGGAGTTAAGCAAGTGAATAAGGTTACAAGCGCAGAAAGAGGTACGCTTGTTACTCTCTGTTGCATCATAAGCGCAACCGAGCAATATATTCCGCCAATAATGAATTTCCCGAGAGTACATTTCAAAGACCACAATGCTGGTTTGTGCACCACCGGGAACACTTGGTTTGGCGAATCCATCAGGTTGGATGAACTCAATATGTTTCGTTAAAGTGATGGAACATTTTGTAAAATTCACTGTGAGTTCCAAAGAAAATCCAACTCTGTTGTTAATGGATAACCATGAAAGCCATATAGATGTTACTGCTCTCAACTACGGAAAAGAACACGGAGTAATGATGCTGACCTTTCCACCACATTCATCTGATAAAATGCAGCCACTAGACATTTCTGTACAAGCCTTTTAAGACAGCGTATAACCATGCGATAGACAACTTTATGATGCAGAATCCCGGGAAGAAGCCTTATCCTGACAGACACTCCGGAAAAGGAAGAGCTGGAAACAAAGAGCTTATGAAAAAGCCAACAAAAAAAAAAATAGCAAAACAAACGGCTGTAACAAGAAAAGTTTTACAGTCTGAGTCGGAATCAGATGAAGACGAGATGATTCTTCAAGATTCATCTAAAGATGGCTCCTTCATCGGTGACATTTCAAGTGAAGACACCGTTTGCCAAGATATAGTAGGGGTTGGTTCCTACGTTCTTGTTCGATTCAAGGTTGGGAAAAAGAAGATTGTGAATTTTATTGGAAAAATACTAAAAGAGAAGGACGAAAGGAATGAATATGAAGTTTGCTATTTGCGTAGGAATGGAGCAACATATAAGTTCACAAAACCTGACATCGAAGATGTTGGCTCTCTTTTAAATAAAGATATTGAGCGGGGTCTTCCAATGCCAAATTTATGCGGTCATACAAGTCGACAAAAGGCATCACTAGTGTTTGAAGTGGATTTTGTGTGCTACGGAAGCAGCTTAAAACAATAAACTTAAAAGTTTTTTTTTTTAGTTCGTATCCATTTATGAAAATGAAGTTCCTTTTTATACCCTATTCTAGGGGTATATTAATTTTGACGCATAGTTTGTAACATACCTTAATATTGCCCGTAGACCCCTAAAAGTTACTATATTTATGATCAGCATCGATAGTAATGTCGATCTAGCCATGTCCGTCCGTCCGTCGGCAAAAATTAGGCCTTTAAACTGGACCTAGAGAGCTAAAATTTTAACCATATACTCTCTAGGGTCCCGAAATAATCAAGTTTACGAATTTTTGAAATCCGCCCACAGACACGCCCACAAACTCAAAAAACAAAATTTTGGAAAAAATCGAATTTTGAGCTAGAAAACTGAAATTTTTTATATATGATCTATGACTCCTAAAACTGCTTGGGATAATTTTTTTCAAAATCCGCCCACTGACACGCCCACAAATAAATAAAACATTTTTTTTGAAAATCCAAAGTTTGAGCTAGGGAGCTGAAATTTATAATATATACTCTCTATGGGCCCTTTATGCTCATGTGTAAATATTTTCAAAATCCGCCCACTGGCACGCCCACAATTATTTTTTTTTTTTTGAAAATTCAAAGTGAGCTAGGGAGCTGAAATTTATAATATATACTCTCTAGGATCCCTTTATGCTCATATGTTATTTTTTTTTTAAATTCGCCTACTGACACGCCCACAATTAAATAAAACAATTTTATTGAAACACCCAAGTTTGAGCTAGGGAGCTTTTTTTTTGATAAAATCCTTTAAATGTTATATAACAAAATATGTAGAGCGTTCTTAACAATTCAACCATACTTAGACTTTTGTCACGCCCACTTATGAAGGATAGGAATAAGAATAGGGTATCCAACAGTTCGCCTAAGCGGACTGTAGCCCGTCCCTATGTTTTGTTTTACTTTTAATTTTTTTTCTATTCCATGTTACTTTATTTCGTTTCCGTTATTTACTTAAAAACAAAATATATGAAGGGGAAAAAAAGTTTGAGATATTATTATTGATTAAATGCTAAAGTTTAATTTTTTCTTAGTTTTTTTGTATCGTCTTACTGATTGCCCTACACTGTCTTACTGTTCGCACCACCAGCAAATAGTGAGACAGTTTGACTTTATCTGTGACTTAGCCCATGTTCATGTTGCCGTTATAACTTAGGTTTCTCTTTTAATAGTTAGGTGAAATATACCTTAAATTGGTATCAAAATTTGATTCACATCACTGGTAGAAGCTAAAATATATACCACTTTTAAACAAAACTGTCTCATTGTTCGCACATCTCCCCTACACATTTTTTTCTGATTTTTCCAGAGCACAAATTACCATATTACTCGTATATATTTGTTAAGCCGTTTGCGAAATTGTACCTATTTCTTTTTCCCAATTCGGAGATACTGTTAATGCTAACTTTTGGTCTTAGCCAAACTTAGGTACTTTTGGCTTATTGAGTTGCTTCGTTTCTCCAAAGAGTTAAGAACGTAAAATCTAACTCAAATGTCAATATGTCAAAAAACACATTAATTTTATTTGAACGCAGTTAAAAGGAGTATTATTTCTTCTTAAATTTAAACTGCACTGTAGCAGTATAAGGGGAGATATTTGTGTGAATATGGGTCAAAGTACACCAAAGTAAATCTTTTATTCAATCCTCTGTAAATTATGTTCACATTGGAGGGTCTATCTCCAATAATTCATATTTTACTTTATTTTACAGTAAGTTTAATTTTTCTTGCCCGGGATTTTTATTAATTTAAAACATTTTTATTAAAAAAAAAACATAATCAATCTCAAAAAACATGTGTTCAAAGACCTTTCCAAAAATACAGACAATTACTTTTATAAAATAAAAATCATAATCGATTTTTTTCTAAAAATGGGAGGTGAGAATTACTTCGTCAAATCGACGAATAATTACCTTTACCATTCTTAAAAATATGATTATCCTTCTAAACACACACATTAGTCTTCATAAACAAATATTTTAATTAATGTATTCGTATAAGATTTTTTAAAATTACACTCTAGAACTTTCGTGTTTTTTTTTCTCGCGCAGGCATAGGAACTTTAATGCGCTGGACTGAGTTGTATTTCGTACTGCTCACCCTCTTGCGAGTATCATCAGTATGTCATGAGAAATTTCCCAAATTTGCCGTTTGGAGTCGGTGCAAAATGTTTGGAAAAACTAGGTTTAAGGCCCTGTGTGGGCTATTAATGCCCATTTATTTATTTATTTTTGGTGGCTTTTCTCAAAATGTATGACCTGTTTCGATATTTTGAATACTTGTACTTGGAGTCTGCGTTACCACTGGAATATTTTAAAAGGTCCCAAAAATTACACTTTAGGAAAAAAACCGTTTAAAATAAATTGAAAAAATCGGGTAAATATTTAAAAACGGGGATTCTCGACGATTTTGAGAAAAAAGTTAGTATGTTGCAAAAGGTGATTTTTTGCGGTATGTTATTTCAGTGTTATATTTTTGACAGCTCACGCGTGTTAGTTTTTGTGCAAGCTAAATACGAGTAGGTACAGTTCCTCCTCTGTAGCCAGTGGTATCGCTTCCTTAGGTACTTCCATGACCTCAGCATAACTGGACACGCTAGGTGAACTGCTCTATTACCTTTGAGTTAATTTATGTCGGTTGCAACGAATTTTAAGTATCTTGTATGCTATCTTTGATGGCGATTTCCATCGTTTTACTGCATTTAATTATGTAAGCAGTTGTCGAATTTCGACCACACACGTTCAATATCGCGTCTCAACTTCAGGAACTTTTTTTCCCACCATAAAAGTGTTGCATCCGTTAACAGATCTACCAGCTGTATCGCCAAATTCTCAGCTGTTCTAGATTTAAGAAGAGTACTTACCACTTTCCCCGATGTCTTTCTAAATAAAGTGGTGTGTCTTTATTTCGGGCTTGCTTGTATGGAACATTGTCGGCTGTGTTTTAACTTTTGCAGTTAAGCTCGTCCCAAGCGTATTTGAAAGCTTGCATGACATCGCTATTATGAACCAATCTAAATAGTTCACTGATAACTTGTATAGAAAGGAGACAACCTAGCTTAAGGATCTTGCCCATCATTTATGATGCCAAGACCATTTAATACGCATACAAGTGTTGGCGAGAAAATTATAGCTCAATTGAGGTTTTATACATGCTTCCGAGTACATTCCTGAATGTCAAACGTTTCAGCAAAAGTCTTCATTTGACTGCTGTAAACTCCCTTTAAAAAAGTAAGATAAGATAATATGACATTGAGGTGGCTGTCGGCAAAAACCGACGCACTTGTTCCACCGTACTCAATGAAAGAGCTTTTTATGTAGCGTAAGAAGCGTTTAATGTTTTTTCGGGGTGCAAAATTCTACACTGGAGCACTCAGACTCAATACTGGGAGAACAGGATATACTGCAGGGATGCAGCTTCTGAAAATCTAGCCTTGTTGATTGCTTTCCTATATAGCATTGATGACACCAATTGAAGCACCTATGTCTAATAAGAGAGATCAAACAAATTCAGCTGAGCCCAAATTGTGCCACTTTTCCACCTTAGATTCGCCCAGCTACTGACGTCACCGCTGCCCGTTCTTTGAACCCCTCCGACCTATTTCAGACATTTATATGAATAGAAGACCGATTAACGAGTGCGAACAATTCAAATACCTGGGATCCACAATCAATAGAAAAGCAACCTGTGATGACCACAATAAGCATCGCGTAACCGTAGGATGGATGAAGTGGCGGGGAAATTCAGACATCTTCAGTGACCAAAAAATTGCCCTAAAGTGAAAGGAAGGCTTCCCGCCACAATTGTGCGCCCGGCGCTCACGTACGGTTCACAATGTTGGACAGAAGGTACCTATGAGGGCAAATTAACGGCAGCTGAGATGAAAATGCATCGAATAAAAAGTTCCAAAATCCGAGAAAGCCTTCACGTCTAAGATCCTATCTCGAAAAAAATGTTGCGCGACCGGCTCAGTTGTTTCTGGCATGTTCAAAGGAGAGATCCTATGAGCTCTGTCAAAAAGGCAATATAAACCTAGGATTCCATACAATCGCGATAGAGAGGCAGGCCTAAAAACTCCTGGATCACACAAATGCAGCAACACCAGCATTTGATTGCACTCAGTGACGAAGTGATTCAAAATGATCCCTTTTATCCTCATCATAGCCTCACCGCCATTAAGAAAGAAGAAGATCCTGATTTAAATGAACCGAATGGTATGTCTAAGGAGCCTAAGGTAAAGTATGCAGTTTAGTTCCGTGCTTGTCCAGTTCATCAGCCCTACAGTTATGTCCATGGTAACATAGTAAAATGAATGATGAATGATGGGTAATTGATAATAAAATGATGATGAATTATGGGAAAGCCATTCGCAATAATAGATAGGGCGAGTTCGAAAAACCGGCTTTTGCAAGACATTTAAAAATTGCACTTGAACGAAAAGGTCGTCGCTTCGTCGCTATTCCAAAAAAGGTGTCAAAAAGCGACTTTATCGCTTAGCAGTAGGTTAGGTTTTATGTGGCTGTCGGCTGAAGCCGACACACTTAGACCAATTTATGGAGGTATGGTCGTTGGTTCACTTAGCAGTAACGCTGGTTAGAGTTAACATTAGAATAGGGCATAGTCAATCTTTCCCAAAACACAAGAATAATGTTATTTTAAAAACACCGCAACAGGAAAAAAATCAAACAAAGTGATTTTAAAAATCGGTCTTTTAGCTGATACTACTACTGACTTTGAACAAACGTTCAATGTGCATGTTTGTCAACAAAAAATGCGATTCGAAAATGCTTTTAATAAAAACGAAAAAGCTTCATACGATCCAGTCATGCACCTTGGTTGCATTTCTAAGAGGGCCCTATATATAGCACGAACCTGGGGGTCGATTCTCGTTCTGTGATGTTGTGCAGTGATAAGTTTTATCACAGCTTCACACTCCGATTCTCGATCAGTGGATCATATGATAATTTTTTTTTATCACAGTTAACTTATTCTGCAAGGAGCTGTGAAACAAAATGGAAAACAAAAATAAGCGTGGACAATGGGCATCGGAGACCCAAAAATATTTTTAAATTGAATATTTGGAGGAGAGACCGCCTTTGGGCAATGCCAAGTAAGTAACCTTATGTTAACATAAATAAATATAATCATATTTTGAAAATGTATATAATATAAATAATTTAATTTACAGATTTACAACAGCCGACGGTGCCCATTTTCGGGATAACAGTTTAGGCGGAACTGTGAAATATGGGCCGAAGTGGAGAAAATATTGGAAGGACTTAACGTAAGTTTTACAGTAGTTTACAAATATTTATTACAAATATTATATTTACATATTATTGAACATTAATGATTTATTTGTATGTACATAGAATAAGTGTGCGAAGCCGCGACAGCGCCATCAAAGAACAACGGCGTAGAAGCGAAGTCAACGGGCTCCTTCCAACAGGGCTTTTCGCCAAGCTATCTCTTTCTGAAGTGCCGCATCCCTTTCTTAAACGTCAAACGTCAAAAGCAAATTGAATGAAAACAATGCCAGTGTCAAAAGAGCAAAAAAAAACAAACAAACAGCTGAATGAAATGAATAATCATTGTGATTGTTAATAAAGTGTATATTTAAGTGAAAACAGAAGTAATTGAAGATTAAACATAGGGACGGGCTACAGTCCGCTTGGGCGAACTGTTGGATACCCTATTCTTATTCCTATCCCTCATAAGTGGGCGTGACAAAAGTCTAAGTATGGTTAAATTGTTACGAACGCCCTACATATTTTGTTATATAACATTTAAAGGATTTTATCAAAAAAACGCTCCCTAGCTCAAACTTGGATGTTTCAATAAAATTGTTTTATTTAATTGTGGGCGTGTCAGTAGGCGGATTTAAAAAAAAATTAACACATGAGCATAAAGGGCCCCTAGAGAGTATATATTATAAATTTCCGCTCCCTAGCTCAAACTTTGAATTTTCAAAAAAATTGTTTTATTTATTTGTGGGCGTGTCAGTGGTCGGATTTTGAAAATATTTATACATGAGCTTAAAGGGCCCCTAGAGAGTATATATTAAAAATTTCAGCTCCCTAGCTCAAATTTTGGTTTTTCAATAAAATTGTTTTATTTTTTTGTGGGTGTGGCAGTGGGCGGATTTTGAAAATTTTATATCCCGATAAGTTTTAGGAGTCATAGATCATATATAAAAAAATTCAGCTTCCTAGCTCAAAATTCGATTTTTTCCAAAATTTTGTTTTTTTGAGTTTGTGGGCGTGTCTGTGGGCGGATTTCAAAAATTCGTAAACTTGATTATTTCGGGACCCTAGAGAGTATATGGTTAAAATTTCAGCTCTCTAGGTCCAGTTTAAAGGCCTAATTTTTGCCGAAGGACGGACGGACGGACGGACGGACATGGCTAGATCGACATTACTATCGATGCTGATCATAAATATAGTAACTTTTAGGGGTCTACGGGCAATATTAAGGTATGTTACAAACTATGCGTCAAAATTAATATACCCCTAGAATATGGTATAAAAAGTACCAGCTTATAGAGAAAAACCGTTAGAAAGTAAGTTAAAGTAAAAAAAAACAATAAAAATAGTTAATATGTTGACCAAAAATTGAAAAATGTGTGCGGGAATAAAAAGTCGAAATTGAAAGTGTTAGCATATAATAACCTTGTGGCTTGTGGACTGGTCAGCATTTTGCACATAAATTGGTTACTTTTTGTATTATTGATTACTTATTTTTATTGACCTTTTTTTAGAGAACTTTTCAACTTATTTGCTTCGAAACAGAAATATTTTTTTGCCACAAGGCGATTGTCACGGTTTCACTTTTATTTTTTGTTCAGAATCTAAATGTATTGTTATCTTTTGAGTATTCCAAAATAGTGTTTGGATACTCCTTTTTAGTTCTGCAATTTTGTTTTTGTTATAATTCACTTTAATATAAAATTATTACGAGATATTCGAAACGATAACATTTTTTGCCACAACTCCGCGATTCTCACTTTTACACTTTTATTTTTTTGAACACAATCACATTATAATGTTAACTTTTTAATTATCCAAAACGTGGTTTGAATACTACTTCTTAGTTCCGTAACTTTTTTTTTGTTAAAATTGGCTTTGTTATAAACTTTTAGTAACTATTCGCGAAGAACTTATTTCCCGCCATGCAAATTCGCCATTGTTTTCATTCATTTCATTCAGCTGTTTGTTTTATTTTTTTTCTTTCTCTTTTGACACTGACATTGTCGTTTTTTTTTCACTCTTTTGGCACTGGCATTGTCGTGACAAGCCCTATTAAGGATTTATCTGATTTAGATAGACGAATTAATGGCAAAATAACTCCAGAAGCCGTAGAAGAAGTCTCAGCGTTGGTTTGTGAGATAGGATTCGAACCAATTACAGTAAGTATCAAATTCCATATTTAAATATACTTTTTTTTCGTCAACAATTTTTTTTTAAGACTGTGACATTGAACAACGTGGAAATGCTGCTGAACTGGAGATGTTTCCCGGGACATCGGGAAAAGCAGCAAGTTGAACTGCCGAGACGCTTCTAGAAGAAAATTCGCCCTCGAGTTCAACGAGGAACCAGCGAAAGCGGCCGAGACGAACTTTGAGCAATGCTACTGACGACGCCATTACTGTTTTCAAGGAGATTGAGGAGAAAACATTAAAAATTATGAAAAAAGTCTAGAAATCGAGGAAAAAAAATTGAAATAATGGAAAAAAATAACATGATACAAACGGAAATAACAAATAAATTGGACGATTTGCTGGAAGTGCTCTCCAAAAAATGAAAAACAAAACATTTTGTTTCTTTTTAGAATTCTCAGAATCTACAATTTGTATACCTTATACGAAAGGGAATATAACCTTTGACACATAGTTTGTACCAGGTATACAAATGATCAGCATGACGATTTGAGCCATGTCCGTTGGTCGTTTCAACTAGCAAATGCCTGATCAACTATTCTTCTTCGAATACGCCGGCCTTCTTGTCAAATTGGATTTGAAGTATGGTGCACATTAGCGTCTTCTAAATCCACTTCATAACCATTTTCCGACTCCACTTCCTCCAAAAATGGAACTCTTGCTTTAATCAGTGCGTTGTTATACATGATATACAAGCATTAATTATAACTCCTGCTTTAGCTCGACTATAAAACAATACTCTTTCTTTAGATAGACAGCGAAATCTGCTCTTTAGTATACCAATACTTCAACAAGAGCCCATGTCTGCTTATGAGTTGCGTTTTATCTGTTCTCTGCCTCGGACGTGGCAGTAATGATAGGAGGCATAAGTCATGGTTGCAGTGCGTAACCGCTATCCCCTAGTAGCCAAAACTTTCGTTCTCCTTCGGTATACAGATTTCCAAATGTTCCTCTGTATTGTGCATTAGCACTAAAAATGGTAAGAACAGCGCCACATACGATTTGAACGTTCATCGAATGTCCGCATTTCGACAGTAAAATAAGTGTTCGAATTCTCCTCTTGGAGCAGATACTTTAATGTGTGTTCCATCAACTAATCCAACTACACCCGGAAAGCCAAATTTCTCGTAGAATTGCGCCTTTATAGCTGGAAAGTGATCTTTAGTTGGAAACTTTACATATTTATTAGCTATTCTATTTAGCGCAAAGCACTCAACACTTTGATATGGCTTGGAAGCGCACTTCTACGTTGAGTTGAATCAAGAAATGGCTTTCATTTTCATTTATTAAATCCATGCATAGAGCTTTCGGGAATCTATACAGCTGCATAAAGTGTTCCTCAGTAGCTACGTCGAATGGATTCTGTTCATCTCGAAGGGATCATCGCAGAGTCCCCAGTTTCTTCCTACGAAAGAATTAAATATAGTTTTTGTTCACGACAAAGCACAGACTCAATATAAATCAATTCCTTTGCTCAATACGGCCTCTATTATTAATAACTAAACGTATTATTTATTTCCGACATTTCACAACACTACTAAACTAAATAAAATCTTTCAAAATGATACATAAGTGACAGGATTTTTCATTTAGTAGTAGTCTACGCCCGATGATGAAGCTACTGCTTCGAAACGCGTTGCGTTAATAATCAATAACAAATAACAATAATAGTTAAATATTAAAAAGTAAAATATTAAAATAAAAAAGATATTAGAGAAAATAAAAACATTTGTTTGATTTAATTAT
Source organism: Portevinia maculata (assembly GCA_949715645.1). Taxonomy (NCBI): domain Eukaryota; kingdom Metazoa; phylum Arthropoda; class Insecta; order Diptera; family Syrphidae; genus Portevinia; species Portevinia maculata. Next base: position 85,067,531 of record OX454527.1, read on the forward strand.
CACCTTTGACACATTTAGTAGATACTTTTTAGTACACACTCTGACAGCCTTTTATCATAAAGCGTTCGAGAATCGCATAAGATGTGCTCGTGAAGTGATAAAATGAAAAACTGCTCCGAAAACTGAAATGATAACTTATTTATCACTTTACGTTTTCACAAATCGGGAATTGACCTCCTGGTCTTGCCCTCTTTACTTCAGGGTGATATTTCACCTAATTCTTAATTATTTTTTTCGTCAATATTTTTCCAGCCTTCATTTTTAAGTTGTGTGTACTTTGTCATATTTTTAAACCGAGAAATTTCATCAAATACCCAAAGCATGTCTGGAGGTCATGATAAATGAAATTGAAAAATGTTACATTCCACTAGTCAAAGAAATTTATATATAGCCTTTACCTTCTCAGGGGATAGCACACAATCATTTCTGTACAGCTTTCATCCCATTCCCAATAAAGCAAAAGCCTTTCTATGGAACTTATTCATCCATATAAAGACTACAAAAACAAAGGTCAATGTTACTGGTTTTTTCTGCCATTATATGCCTCTTGAGTGCGCGAGCGTTTCTTTTCCAGCTTTCTTCTGCATTTGTCCTGGGAAATCGGATTCCTAAACAATGAACTGAGAAAATAACAAAGACAAACAAAAAAACATATCATTTCAATGTTCTTCTATTGGCAGACATCCTTGACTTGATTTACAAAAACTTGAAAGCCATTGTTATAAACTTTATTTATTTCTTTGAAACATCATTTTGCCGTTTCTTACTGAGCAACGAAGAAAAGAGGAAAAATAGGTTTTACTATAATTATTACTGAAAACGACTCTTTCAAAAGAAGCCATTTTTTAAGGAGATTTTGTATTGTTTGTTATAGGTTTCATGTTAAAGTTTAACTCATCCCGGGTGCAGGCCAATCAACATAATATATTGATGTTAATGCAGCTATTAAAGCCATAGTACGTCATTAAGGGTAATTGTTACCCATAATGACCAGGTAGTTGATTTCATAAATCCACTTAATCCGAGGCAGGTGGGCATTTAAGATAACTTAGCCAGACCACACATACAGTCAGCAATGCAGGCATACAGGTAATGCTGCTCTACCATGAGGAGTGGCGGTGTCAGGTGGGTATAGGGTATGTTGGAAATACAAAACGTTTGCACGCACCATGTTATCGTAATGCGTATTGGGCCGGCTGGGTTGGGAAAACATCAGCTCGTTAGATGTAAAACATTACTAAGCTGCTTGTCTGACATTTAGAGGGAGCGACTGAAGGTAAACTTAATGTAAGCATTTGCTTGATTTAGCTTTTTATACTGACAGAAATGCTTATATCTGCAACTGGATAAGTCAGAAAAATAAATGATTGAATTTCAGAAAGACATGACAAAACTTACAAACAGTTTTGCTCTACTTCGACTTAATCGAAGCTTGAGTATGAGATTAAGATTGTTTGTAATTTGTTTATAGCTGAAAATCAATAAGGAGAACTCTCTCTCTCCTGTTTCGCGAAAAAGATTTTTCTGCTATTCTATTTCAATTGGGGTCATCGCAAGACAACAAGCACTTAGACCAAATGATCCATTGTACTTCAACACAGCAGCCCGTTTGCTAACTACTAGCAATAAGCATTAGCGTCAGTACTTTCGATCTTTCTTAACTGTCACAATTTTTATTTGCAGATTTGTCTGGGATCCGTAGAGGCACCAGACAAAGTATTTCTGCACAGTATTGTTTTCGTCTTCTGAAAGTTGATTTTTAACTTGCAGTTGTCGCAGTATTAATTAATTTCATCGACGTCACGCTTATTTTTATCCTACCAAATTGTAGGCAGATTACTCATGTATATCTATACCTGTGCCCATATTCTGTAACTCATGCGATAACTCTTCGCATCGAAATCTTTGGAACACAAAATTTCACCGTTTATCGCATCTAGAAAATAATGGTCTTCTGTAACTCTATGCGATAAAATATACCTTGGTAACTTTTTATATTATGGGAAATTGGAAGGATTGTTAAAATACTGGAAATCGAAGGGTAGTTTGGCGAGAAATTTCAGTCTTCAGTGTGTATTTACATGTTGTTGGAATAGGAGTGGTGTAGAGCGACTTTACAGCGGATTATCTGAAAATTACGACTTAGACGAAACCTTTTGAATTGTATCTCATCTTAACGCTGATTTAAGACAATATTATGTTGATGAATTTAATGAAGTTAAAATTTTGCATTTATTTTGTCAGTCTATGGAAAAAATAGATGAAATAATTTTTTTTTAAGAAACAAGAACCTTTTGCTCTCTCTTGTTGGATGTATCAAGCTGTTTATTTTTGTAGCAACACAGTTCCAAGAATGTTCAAAATGGATCTTATTTAAGTGCTTGCTGAATTCTTTCGACAGAATATAGTTAGGTACCTACTACGAGTACCTACATTCTTCTCAACTAATTTTGACTGTTTTTATTAGTTATTTTTTATTTCTTTTGCATTTTTTTAAACGTTGAACTTGATCAACGAACTGTATATTTTGTTAAATAAAAAATCAAAAATGTTCACTGTCCACTATCCGTTTAAAATTTGTCAATATCCCTTTCTCGCAAGCCAATTGAAGTGTGATAAATTTTGACAGTTGAAGTGAATAATTTATCGCATTCGAAAGTTACAGAACACCGATTTATCACATATTTCCAGGGGTTTCATTTCACAATGTTCCATGTGGTATAGTTTTCGCATCGCATAATTACAGAACACGGAAATGTGATATAATGAAATTTTGTTTCAATTCACATCGTTCATGTGATAAATATAACGATGCGATAACTACAGAACACGGGCATCCAGTGCCCTGTTATTCCAGATCAATTTCTTGCACCTCTGGAGTGCCACAAGGTAGTTATTTGCGCCCTCTGATTTTCATAATTTTTATTGACAATATTCTTCAGTGTATACAAATCAGCCAATGCCTATTGTATGCAGATGATTTAAAACTATTCCTAAAGATAAAATGCACAGATAATTGTAGAACAATTCAGTCTGACCTTAATAATCTACAAAACTGGTGCACACTAAATTGCTTAAAGTTAAACAAACAAAAGTGTATGGCTATTTCCTTTTCCAGATCTCAGACGTATTATTCTCACGACTATTATCTTGAAATGACGTGCTTACATAGAGTTAGTCAAATCAAGGATCTTGGTGCCATTATTGATACTAAGCTAACCTATGTTCCTCATGTTGACAACATAATCGCTAAGGCTAACTCACTTGTTGGCTTTATTAAAAGTAATTCGAGAGATTTTACTGATCCATATACCCTGTTATCTTTATTCATATCCTTGGTTAGATCGATCCATGAATATGCTCATATTATATGGAATCGCATTTATGAAAGTCATTCAGATCATATTGAGAGGGACCAGAGGCGTTTTACCAAATTTATATTCTTTCAAATGCGTTGGAACTTTGAACCATCCTATAGTGCGCGATGCAAATTACTCGGTATATTGAAAATTAATGTAAGTAGGTATGCTCACGATATTATATTCGTTAGAGATGTTGTGTGTTACCACATAAAAAGCCCCGCCCTCTTATCTAGAGTGCATTTTTATGCACCAACTAAGCTCTGTTATCGTTTTTCTCATGTTTTCATATATATAAATGAATTGTTATATTTTAGTATTTTTTGTATGCATTTAGGGTAAACTGGGGCATATTTGACACCAGGGCACATTTGACTTTGCGATTTTTGGTGTGAACGCAGTCTTTAAGAAGAAAAGTTGGGATGGTGAACGAAGCCTCATTTAATATAAAGAAAAGTTTTAAACTTTGGCAGTTGTGCTTCAACTCTTCTTCGAGTAACACGTGTTTTTGTGATTACTGCATTTTTGATGTAATTTTTGACCACCGGTATGTAAAAGATTTGTGAATAAAATAAAAGAGTTTTTTTTATTGTGAAATAATATTATGATAGCACTATTCTTAAAATGTTAATATTTTAAAGCCAGTTTTGTGAAAGTTAAACATTAATATAAAAAAACATTAAAAAAGTTATAAAGGACCTTTGGGGCACCTTTGACTTTAGCAAAGGGGGCACATTTGACTGTTGCAGGGGTACATTTGACATTTGTTAAATGTGCCCCACATTGATCTGTTATGCTAATATTTGTGTTTTTAATTTTGTATTCATGTTTATTTTAAAGATATGGTAAGAAAATACAAGAAAAAGACAAATAGGACTGCAATCGACGAAGAAAAAGTGAAGGGGGCTATTTCAGACATACGTAAAAAACTTGAAACGCCAACATCAGCTGCTGAAAAATATGGGGTAAATAGAACCACATTAATACTGCGTATGAAAAAGCTGGACCCCTTAAAAGTTTGGTCAGATTCGGGTAATGAAAGTAGCTCTGACGAAGGTTTCACTTTTCAATCGAAATATACGCCACGACAAACCTTTACGAAGCTGCAAGAAAAAGAACTGGTGGAATATGTGAAAAAGTGCTCTTTTCACGCATACGGCTTGTCAAACGATACTTTCAAGAAATTTGTGTATGAATTTATCAAGGCTAATAACATTAGCTGCCCACCAAGTTGGAAAATTTCAAAAAAAACAGGAGTCGATTGGCTTTACGGATTTTTAAAACGAAATCCTGAACTCTCGCTACGTAAGCACGAAAATTTGAGCCTAGCCAGACTCAAAGGTTTCACAAAATCAGCCGTTGATAACTTCTTTCAAAACCTTCGACAAATTTACGCACAATATCCATTTGACCCTAAGGATATATAAAACTTAGATGAGACGGGGATAACAACAGTCATGGATTCACAAAAGGTAAAACTAGAAACCATTAATTCATATTCATTTCTACTAATATCTACCAGGTCCTCACAGCAAAGGGTCAGCGTGCTGTCGCTCAGGCAGTATCAGCCGAGCGTGGCTGTTTGGTGACAATGGTAGGCATAGTGAATGCCTGTGGAAATCGTTTGCCACCAGCATATGTGTTCCCTCGCATCCGCCTTAACGGACGATTTTCAAATGGTTGCTTTCCTGGATCGCTAATTTTAAATTCGAAATCTGGATGGATGATTTCCGAACTCTTCGTTGATCTCCTGAAGCATATCCAACACTTCACCAATTGTTCAAAGGAACGACAAATTTTGATTGTTCTTGATAACCATGCATCACACTACAGTCTTCCAAGCATTGACTTTTGCCGTGATAATGGAATTATTTTATTATCTTTTCCACCACACACGTCACATCGACTTCAGCCATTGGATGTTTCAGTTTTCGGGGCGTTCAAACGTTTCTGTAAGAAAGCATTTAATGATTTTCTAAGCACCAATCATGGAAAGCAGATAACAATTTACGATGTCGCAAATTTGACCAACCTTCCATTTCAAATGGCTTTCTCTTCAAGAAATATATTTAACTGGAATAAATCCCTACAACTCCCAGATTTTCGGAGATGATGAATTTTTAGTGGACAGCTTGCCAGGTGAAGAAAATTTAGTCGAATCTGTAAGACCCATAGCACGTTTTAGCACACCAAACAGAACTGCTAGGAGTGGATGTTTGCGAATTCTTATAAGCTCCACGGAAAAGCGTTGAGTACAAGAAAATGAAGATAAGAAAAATGCAAAAACCGCTAAACGAACGCTTAAACTTTTAGACAAAGGTGAGAAAAAGCCAACAAAAAAAATTCCTAAAAAAGCGCCCGACTTGAATTAGACTCGTCGGATGAAAGCGATAAAAGCATTTCCTATACCGAATCGGATAAATCTAACGGTTTTATTTCTGACCAAGAAAATTTCGAAATGGAAAGAACAGAGCTTTTTGAATATAAGCTCAAAGATGATGAAAGAGTGGAAGTCGGACATTATGTTCTTGTGAAATTTGGTGAACATTCTAAGAAGCCGTTTTATTATGCCGGCAAAATTTCAGAAATCCACAGTGATTATACTTACACTGTTAACTATCTACGAAAAACATCATTGGTAGGTTGGCTTTTTACTAAACCAGCCGTTGAAGATATTTCTTTGACGTTAAGGAGTGAAATCAAATTCAAACTGCCACAACCCACAAATCCAGCCTCAACTTCTCGCTGTCGTCAAAAATATTTATTTAACCTTGACTTCGGCAAACTCTATATTAAATAAGATATTTAAAAATGTTCCTATGTATTAATTATTCTTAAAGACTTTATGGACTGATAGCTTTTTAAATGAAGTAATATTTATGTTTTTTTTTTTAGAAAATGGATTAATTGATTTATGTTTCTTTATACATATCGTTAAAATAAATCATTAAATTTTTTTTTGACTTTTCTTTCCATTCAAACAACAAGCAGAACCCGCTGATACTTTTTATGCATACGGTTATGAGTTAAAACTGCAATTGTCAAATGTTCCCCTTGTAAAGTCAAAGGTGCCCTTTTTTTAACAAAATGACTTTTTTTTAAATAATTTTAAAAAAATTGGTGAAGTTCTTATGGAAGTTAAATGTATCTGTGAGTCTTATCTAGAATAGTCAATGCATCATATTAAAAAAAAGCATTAGAATTCATCTATAATTTTCGGAAATACAGACCTTTAAAAATTAAGGGTCAAATATGCCCCAGTTTCCCCTAACCTTTTTTCTTTTCAGTAATCTGCAAGCTATGCTGTAGATAAATAAATAAATATATATTAAACAGAATCTGAGAACTCACCGCTTAAACCGTTTTTCTTGGCAAAGACTCGGCTCGAAGTCACGTTGCTGCATTTGACAGCGAACTTCTTTCCATAAGCGTACTTTCTTCCTTAATGGTGAGGTTATGATCAGTGATTTTGTGACTGCCTCATTTTTGGACCATCTGCCGGGTTCGCCGGATTAACATCATTTAACATCGGCTGCGGAGGTATGGTTTTAAGATCGTTCCAGTCATATCTATTTGAACGGACACAATTTGTTCCTACAAATTATTACCTTTCAGAGCCTACTAAGAGATGTTACCTTACAGTGATGCAACAAAGTCGATTCGGCCCTCCGTTTCTTGTTTATTCGATGTTCCTGATGTTTTTGCTCATTCACAGTGTCTCAATTAAGCCAACCATTAAGAAATAAACTGCACCGTGAACAAATATCTGACTCCTTCAATCTGCAAAATGATTTAAGTACTCAATTTTTATTTATTTAGCAACAAACGTCACCAGAGAGAGGGGAGAAGGGCCCCCTCCCGCCGCAGGGAATTTGTTTCACGTCTTTAGCTCAATACAAGCAAACACTTCTTGTTTAGCGTTAGGGTCAACGAATTACAATCAGTTATGATCTTGAACTGTTTACCCTGTAAATATATTTAGATATTTTAGATATTTTATTCCAGAATTCAAATCTCTTACATAGACTTTACAATCTTTAGTTGTTCGAGTATCGATAAATTTATATTATTTGAAATCTGACAATGTTAATACATAATAATTCTAAATTTTAATGAAAAACAAATAAACTGAAAATATAAGATATGAAAACTAATTTTCATTTTCATTTGTAGCCTATACCTAAATAAAACGGTCTCGAAATATACCCTAAAACGTTTTAAAGCACTTATTATTGCCAGCGCCTCTAACTCAAAACTATGCAATTTTGCTTCGTAATCTGTCGTTCTCTTTGAAAAATAAAAAATCGGATGTAACTTCCCGTCTTGCTTTCTTTGTAGCAGAATCGCTCCAAATCCCTGTGCGCTTGCGTCGCAATAAAGTTCTGTTTCGTCATTTGGACTATACAGTGCCAAGACCGGAGCTTCTATCAATTTGTTTTTCAAGCTTTCAAAAGCCTTTAACTGTTCGTCACCAAACTTGAATTCTCTGTCTTTTTTGGTAAGATCGTACAGTGGTTTTGCTATGGTTGAAAAATCTCTAATGAATCTACGGAAATAAAAACACAAACCCAAAAAACTTTGTACTGCATGGGTTTTTTGTGGAATCGGACATTTTTTTACAGCTTCGATACCCCTATCATCTGCCTGTTGTATACCCTCCCCCGTAATCGTAAAACCTAAATATTCTATCTTCTTTTGTAAAAATTTGCACTTATCTATCCTTAGTTCCAATTTATTTTCTACCATCCTCTTCTAAACTTCAGAGAGTATCCTAAAATGGTCTTCGTATGTCATCGTAGCTATCATTATATCGTCTAGGTATACTATAACTTCATCCTTTCTAATCATGTATAAAATATTTTATTAATGTGTCTCTGAAAAGTTGACGGCGTGTTTTTTAAACCAAACGGCATTCTCAAAAATTCATGTTGCCCTATGAACGACGTATATTGTGAGCCACGCTGCACTCACGGTATAGTTGATGTGTAAACATGTAGGCACAGTTGCGCGTTAGCTACCTAATTTGTTATCTAGCTAACGCCATAACTAAGTAACTAACGTAGTTAAATTAGCTGCGCTAAAAATGCAATCGATTACTGGTTAGCTATCATAATGACAACTAATTTTTGCTATTAGCTATTAGTTGCAGGTTGTGTAACTAAGCTCGTTAGGTTGCCAAAGTTAGTTGCGGATGACAACTAAAAGTTGGTTAGCTTTTAGCTGTAGCTTTTAAGCTGCCTAGATAATAACTAAATCAAAATTTTTTATTTTGCTATAATTGTGATAATTTATTGGGATTTATTATGCATATTGCGTTTAAAATAAAAATTGATTGAATGCCCCTTTTATTATACCCTATTCTAGGGGTATATTAATTTTGACGCATAGTTTGTAACATACCTTAATATTGCCCGTAGACCCCTAAAAGTTACTATATTTATGATCAGCATCGATAGTAATGTCGATCTAGCCATGTCCGTCCGTCCGTCCGTCCGTCCGTCAGCAAAAATTAGGCCTTTAAACTGGACCTAGAGAGCTGAAATTTTAACCATATACTCTCTAGGGTCCCGAAATAATCAAGTTTAAGAATTTTTGAAATCCGCCCACAGACACGCCCACAAACTCAAAAAAACAAAATTTTGGAAAAAATCGAATTTTGAGCTAGAGAGCTGAAATTTTTTATATATGATCTATGGCCCATAAAACTGATTGCGACATAAAATTTTCAAAATCCGCCCACTGACACGCCCACAATTAAATAAACATTTTTTTTTCAAAAACCAAAATTTGAGCTAGGGAGCTGAAATTTTTAATATATACTCTCTAGGGGCCCTTTATGCTCATGTGTAAATATTTTCAAAATCCGCCTACTGACACGCCCACAATTATTTATTTTTTATTTTTGAAAGTCCAAAGTTTGAGCTAGGGAGCTGAAATTTATAGTATATACTCTCTAGGTGCCCTTTATGCGCATACTTAAATTTTTTTTAAATCCGCCTACTGACACGCCCACAATTAAATAAAACAATTTTATTGAAAAACCAAAGTTTGAGCTAGGGAGCGTTTTTATTTACAAAAGCCTAGTTTTTTCGATAAAATCCTTTAAATTTTTGTCACGCCCACTTATGAGATATAGGAATAAGAATAGGGTATCCAACAGTTCGCCCAAGCGGACTGTAGCCCGCCCCTATGTTTTTACATCATTTTATTTTACAAAGAGGTCCTTGGAGCCAACAATAATTAAACCCGAAAAAGGATATTTTCCCAAAATGTCTTTAGAAACGGCACGGTATATATGATCTCAATGTTATTTGAATGAGGGGTGTTAGGAACAACAAACATTTAGGTAAAATATCCTTTTTTCGACTTTTAAGGACCTTTTTGTTGTTCCAAAGACCTCTTAATCAAATTACATTGAACGCAGATATACCGTGCAGATTCTAATGACATTTTTGAAAAATATTCTGTTTTCTACTATTACGGACCTTTTTTGTTGTTGCAAGGACCTCTTAGTCAAATAACATTGAACACAGTTATACCGTGTGGATTCTAACGGCATTTTGGAAAAATATCTTTTCTTCTACTTTTAAGGACCTTTTTTGTTGTTGCAAGGACCTCTTAGTCAAATAACATTGAACACAGATATACCGTGTGGATTCTAATGGCATTTTGGAAAAATAACCTTTTTTCTACTTTTAAGGACCTTTTTGTTTTCCAAGGATCTGCTAGTCAAATAACATTGAACACAATATACTGCCCGGTTTTTCAGGAGTTTTTGAAAAAATGTTTTTTTTCGGGCTTAAGGACCTTATTTAGTTCTCCAAGGACCACTTGGTAAATAACCTTATTACAACTAATAGTGACATTCTTAAATCGGGCATCGGTTACCGAAGTACAAATCGATATTTTTCCTCTTACCTTCAACTGATGTACAACAAACACAACTTCCCGGTGTTTCGTAAGGACATAATATTCTCTAAAATTGAACATAATTAAAACTGGAAAATGTATAACGAAATAAATAAAATAAAAAAAAACAACGACACGCGGTTGTTCTCAAACGGTCACTCATCTACGTACTAACCGCGCCCAACGTCGTTTAATTGCGGTGATCTGGCGAGCACCGATTACTTTACTTTACTTTTAAACTCATTTTTTAATTGTTACTGAATATCAACTTACGTACTAGACAAAAATGATTAAATCTAACTTAAAATTAACAGGATACTTATTCTTATTTATTGGTCCTTATGCGGACGCATAATCAAATAAAACTCGTTATCATTATTAAGATTTTATATTTTTTATATAAAACAAACTACAAACTACCTATTCTACTTACTTAAACTACTTAACGTATTCTAACTATAATTAGGGTTCTGAGCACTCATTGCCTTGCGCAAGTGCTGGCAGTCGTCAACGTGCACACGCGCCGCCGTGAGCCGACTGAAGCCTTACAGCGTCAGTCAACTACCGGAAGCACCACCACACGTTGGCCAGCCCGGCCTCTCCCAAAAAACGCCCTAGCTAACTTAAACTTATAGGGCGAGCACCGATTAAATCACGTGGTATGACGGTGACGGGAAAATCTGACGGTGACGGTGACACTCGATATTTCCCACTACAGAGAAAAAAGATATTTACACATCAACGAGAGCCAAGATGTTTACACATCAAAAATTGTTGAAACGTGCAACCCATTACTACCTAGTTTGTGGTAGTGCGATATATGATCCTGTCGACGCAGACCATATACATATCTAATGGCATTGTTGATTGTTGAACGCGACAAGCAACTTGTGTTGACAGTGAGATTCAAGTTTGCAGTAAACAGTTGTTGAATAGGCAAAAATTGGAACAAATAAAGTCTTGACAAGACATTCCCACTATAAACTTTGACAGGATTTCTACATAAACAAATAAAGCCCCCTAAACATAGAATTCCTTTATCTCAATTCATCTTTGAACTACATTATCTACATTCCTATACATATGTATGTGGGATATCGTGGTCCGTTAACGCGATCACGCCAGACCTAATGTAATTTTCCCTCGTACGCACGCACACCGACACACATCCTCGAATTCTCATTCTCCATCTGCTTCAGAGTTTTGAGTTATTGTTAGTTGCATTATAATAGTAGGCACGGAAAGACGTGCAGAACCAGTGAAGTACACCTACTGTCTTTTTATACCCTATTCTAAGGGTATATTAATTTTGACGCATAGTTTGTAACATACCTTAATATTGCCCGTAGACCCCTAAAAGTTACTATATTTATGATCAGCATCGATAGTAATGTCGATCTAGCCATGTCCGTCCGTCCGTCCGTCTGTCGGCAACAATTAGGCCTTTAAACTGGACCTAGAGAGCTGAAATTTTAACCATATATACGAATTTTTGAAATCCGCTCACAGAAACGCCCACAAACTCAAAAAAAAACAAAATTTTGGAAAAAATCGAATTTTGAGCTAGAAAGCTGAAATTTTTTATTATGATCTATGACGCCTAAAACTGCTCGTTTGTTGTTTTTTTTTTGTAAATTCAAAGTTTGAGCTAGGGAGCTGAAATATATACTCTCTAGGGGCCCTTTATACTCATGTGTTAATTTTTTTTCAAATCCCCCTACTGACACGCCCACAATTAAATAAAACAATTTTATTGAAACACCCAAGTTTGAGCTAGGGAGCGTTTTTTTTTTTGATAAAATCCTTTAAATGTTGTATAACAAAATATGTAGAGCGTTCTTAACAATTCAACCATACTTAGACTTTTGTCACGCCCACTTATGAGGGATAGGAATTAGAATAGGGTATCCAACAGTTCGCCCAAGCGGACTATAGCCCGTCCCTATGTTTTATTTGTCACTTGTCTATGAGCAATAGTTCTTAAGATTTAAAATAAAATACCACCTATTAAATTCGTTTACTTTAATTCCCACATGTATTTGTTAAAACATTTAAGGGTTTCATATACCCCCGTCTAGCATACCTACCTAGACATCATATGTAACTACTCTAAGTCTTTTAAAAAAATTTCAACAAATGTGTTCACTCCTCCTTCATTGTAAAACCGTTCGAGTCAGCTACTTTGTATTTGCATAAATGCCATCATTGAAATATTCCATAAAACACGCTTTTCAGCTGCAATACAGTTTAGTTTTTGACACATTAGCAGACGACCATATGGTGACAGCATGTAGCTACCTGTGACATAATTGTGTCTCACTTAACAGCATTATAATATCTCACCCTTAACCGCATTTGTCCACACTGCATATACACACTCCACGACACCCACTACCCACTGACACTTACTCTTAGCGATACTACATTGATGCTATACGAAATCCTTGCTGTGTGGTGGAGAATATGGAATAAGAATGAACGCCGTGAAAATGGCGTTGCTTAAAACAACATAAAACAGATCATCCGAAGGCGACAAAAAGAACCCGTTCATAGTACGCTGTCATCCTTTCACAAATCAACCCCCTTCTCCGCACCACGACCATGCCCCATCACCGGTTTACCCATCGAGAACCAGCATGAAGCATCAATCGCAATTTAACGACAAAAAAAAACCGAAACTCCGAAGATGATGGAGTTGACATTGCTACCGGGGTTGCTGCTGCTGCCACATCCAGGACTACATGGAGAAAACAGCCTTTTTGTTTGCCCTATACTTTCGTTCACGAACAATCAGCGACACAATGTTTATGGCCATCATACTGTACGACGAAGTCACAAACTGTTTCACAGAAAAATGAAAACCGAAAGGCAAATATCGAAGGACGAACGAGGATGAAGCAAACAACATGCGTTCGCACTGGAATCCGCTTCACGATATGGCAATAAACACAACGATAATCTTAACATTTGGAAAATGAGCCGAAATAGAGCACAACAACTATTATACAGGATCAAAGAGGACTGAATAAAAAATTCACAACGAAAAAGCTGAACTTACTACGTTACTGGAATGGGGCAGCCGAGGGCGTGCTCTGCTCGTATGTGTCGGATTTAGGGATGCGGTGTTGCTGATTTTTGTTTTTTCTATTGCAAAGGCTTGTGTCCTTAGGCACAGGAGCTACTTGAAGTAAAGATACAAATTAAAAATAAATTATCTGCCTGATTTAAAGTGAATTATCCAACGGAATTTGAATTAGAGGATAGTTCTGCTGGAACTCCTGCTGAATTAAAGTTGAATGAAGGGAAGAAACGAGTAGAGACGTTTGAGGTAGTAGCGCGCATTTTTCACTTTGGGATCAAATTGTGCAAAAAGTAAAGTAGCTATAAATTAAAACAAACTATTTTTGTGTTGCCCTATTTCTCGCGAAAGTCTGACAAATATACAAATTATTTTTGTGTTGCCCTATTTCTCGCGAACATCTGACAAATATCTAAGAGAATCAACTGTCATAAAAAGTTTCTCAAATGTGTCGTTCGGATTCGGGTTAAAAGCACATTTTCAAAATCCGTTGTGGGCTTGGAATAATTCGGAAGAGCCGCTTCCAATCTACACATTACAACACGTGTTTTCAAGTGTGTCATCGGCAAAGGAATGGATTGGATTAGAAGTAACAGACAGTTGTTTCCATCGAGAGACTCTTCGATTTCCTACAGTTGAGAGACTGCGTACGTCCTCTTCTTTCAAAACAGGATCTTCTTCTCATCCCTTCGCTTGGCTCTATACTCTTTCCTCGCTGTCCTTGTTTTGCGCTGCAGGTTTTTTAAATGTGCATCTTCTCTCACCTTCTTCGCATTCATCATCATACCACAAGTTTACAAAAGCAGGGCAAAAAGAAAACGCCGTCTGCCGTTTTGACAACAAATGTTATAGAGATTTATAATTAAATAACTGAGTTTTAGATCCTTTCCAATTTACTGTGTGAACGTCTTAAACTGTTTTGCAATACACTTATCGGCACGTACCAGTGTGGCTTCCGGCCAGGCAGATCGACTATATGACAAAATTTTCACACTGAGGCAAATCTTGGAAAAGACCAACGAATTTCAAGTCGAGATACACCACCTATTCATCGACTTCAAAGCCGCGTATGATAGTATACATCGTCAGGAGCTCTATATGGCCGAATTCGGAATCACGGCAAAACTGATTCAAATGTGTCGCGTGACACTGGAAAACACGCGCTGCAACGTGCACTTTGGAAGTAGCTCCTCCGAACTATTTCAACCATGCACCGGATTTCGGCAAGGGGACGCGCTTTCATGCGATTTCTTCAATCTTGTACTGGAGCAGATAGTGCAGAGGGCAAGTTTCAACACTGAAGGCACTATCTTCAACAGGTCCGTTCAGCTAGCTGCTGGGTTATGCGGACGATATTGACACTATCAGTCGATTACAGCGCTCCTTGATAGAAGCTTTCACGGCGATTGAAGAACAGGCGAAATCTGTTGGCCTTGTAGTCAATAAGGACAAGACCAAATGCATGCTATCAACAAACAAACAAACATCTGTACACCACCCAGGACAAAACGTCGCTATTGATAGCAACAATTTCGAGGTAGTTAACGAGTTCATCTACCTCGGAGTAAACATGAACTCCACGAATGACACCTTAGTGGAGAACCGGCGAAGAATTATCCTAGGAAACCACTGCTACTTCGGTTTGGCAAAACAACTGGGTTCAAAACTCCTTACTCCTTACCTTGCATGCTTTGCAAAAGCCTTGTCCTGCCTGTTTTGCTGTATGGCGCCGAGTGCTGGACGATAAGCAGGAAGGGAGAGCTGATACTCGGCTCCTTCGAAAGAAAAATTCTTAGGCGGATTTTTGGTCCTGTGTGCGAGGAGGGCGAATGCAGGACAAGATACAACCGCGAACTCTATGAGCTGTACCAATATCTGGATATAGTCCAAAAAGCCAAAATACGTCGACTACATTGGGTCGGCCACATCGAGCGAATGGACAATAATTCTACGGCTAAGAGAATCTTCGAATCTCAGCCCCCAGGTTCGAGCAGACAAGGCAGACCGAACCGATGAGAAGACGATGCCAGTGCGCTTGGTCGGACAATTGCAAGCAGCGTGCCCGGGATCGTAGACGATGGAAGGTTGCTGTGTCTCCGGCAGGGACTCTTCACGGGTCGGGAGCCCGTTAAGTAAAGTAAGTAGAGTTTTAGATTAGTTCATTCGAAAATAATAATAATAATAATAATAATGGCTTAATAAAAAGGAATAATTTTACTACAAATTTTATTAAAAATTAAAATTAAAAATGCTGTAATTCGCTCAAATGCAATACCTTATATTATATATTATTTCAGTTTAACTAAAACAGAAAAAAAACAAAAATAGGTTTACGAATTTCAAACAGCTGAATTTCTGTCAAATGAAAGCGTTTGTATCCGGAAGAAATTCCGAGCCGAAAGCCAAATAAAATCCGAAACAGATATCCGAAATAGATATCTGGCCCGTAATCTGATCTCCGATTGGATTGAATTTGCCTTTCGATTCGGAATTTCTTCCGGATACCTCGATAGGGCTGAAAATATTTATAAATTGTTTGTGCATATAAACTATGTACTTACAGTATATTGATGTCGCAGGCGACTCCAACAAACATTTGATTTTGCAATTTTTTTAATTTCTTTTAATTGACAATGAGAAAACTTTGTCTGTGGGTTGCGGTTGGTCAAACACATATTTATGCATTTACAGTTTTCTGTTAATTCTCTTCGCGACGGAGAAAATGGCACTGCGCCCGCACTCTTACCCGCTGAGTACTCTTATCAAAAACTCTCTAGATAGTTCCGGCTAAAAAGACAGGAGTAGTTATGTTTACGAAGATATCCGAAGAGTACTTGTATACCTACATTTATAATTCTGGAAATAAGAATGGGACGGATTTAAGATTATCCATAAAGTTTGTCATTGACAAACCTTTAAAACGGTTTTCCAGCATAAATATTTGATTTGCCGGTTTGTTAGACATGTCTTGTTTACAGTCGTCTTTGCAGGGTAAACGATAGCATTATAAATGTTTATGTATGTGGTTGATTTGAGCTAACCTTCTCAGACACAATTCCTGATTTCAAACGTTTCATTTAAATATACAGGATGATATTTATTGTCGGTGTGTAAATCTTGAATAACTTTGACATTTATCAACCGATTGACTTGAGAAGACGTCGAGACGTGACGTTTTTGAAACGCCAATTCAGTATAAGTTTCAATATGAATTGATTGACACCGAAATAACGTGTGCCGAAATAGTGACACTGTACACTGAAAATAGTCCCTTTTTTGCATAAAAAATTTTGATGACCGACGAGGTCACTTTATGGCGAGGTTAAAAAGCTAAACTGCCGCATTTGGGGAACGGAGAATCCACACGAGATATATAAAACACCATTGCATGACCAAAAAGTGATTATTTGTGCGGATGGTAGCTCATTATGTCTGCCCACAAATGTGTGGAAGAGCTCTAGACTGTTACTGGGTTCAACAAGACGGAGCGCTATGCCACACTGCATAGCAAACAATGCAGTTTCTACACCAAAAATTCCTGGACGTGTGCTGTCAAAAATGGCGACATTAACTGGCCACCATCCAGATCCCCAGATTTGAGCCCTCCGGACCTCTTTAAAGCAAAGTGTACGCCAGCAATCCCCAGACAATTGACGATCTCAAGGCAAACATTTGTGCCGAAATCGACGCTATACCGCCCGAGATGCTCGAAAAAGTGATGTAAATCGCAGCGAAAATGGCACATTTTTTCTTGGTCAAAAGAGGCGGCCTCTTGATTAATGTCGTATTCAAAAACTAGTTCAAAAAAATTGTAAAGTACCAAATTAAATAAAAACATAGGGTTGCGCGAACTGTTGCATACCCTATTCTTATTCCTATCCATCATAAGTGGGCGTGACATTGTTAAGAACGCTCAACAAGGACGTAGCCAGAGGGGGGGGGGGGGGGGGCACAGGAGTTTGACCCCCCCCCCCCTCACCGAAATTTTTTAAAAATGCATTTGTAAATCATACTTTTCCGCATCAGTATGAAATTTGTACTCAAATAATATTATTGATTATGTTAAAAATTTCTGATTTTAGTTTTAAGCTATGAAAGGCAGTTTTAACGGAGTTCAACCTGTACCTAGTTCGCGAGTCTCATCCAGAAGCCTTATACGTTTGGTACCAAAAATCCGTTGGAATTTTTTTAAATTATCGGCAAAGCGCACACATTTGTTGCAGGAAATGATTAAACAAAATTATCCTCAAAATAAATGGAAAAATTTAACAGCAGTGTGTGAAACACGCTGCTTGGAAAACCATAATGGGTTGATGAGGTTTAAGGAAATTTTTGAAGCGATAATTGATGCTTTGGAAGAGTTGTGTAGTGATAAGGCCTCTGATACGTAATCGAAGGCGAGTTGCTTTTTAAGATCTATTTCAGCTAGTGATTTTGCAGTAAGTTTGTGTTGTATGAGTGTTTTGTTTACATATACATTGCCACTTTGTAAGATCTTACAATCCCCTTCATGCGACTTAGTGTCTGGATTGGAACATGTAGAATTAATAACACACACATTCCAAGGAATATCATTCCGGAATTCAAAACAATTTTTGAGACTGCACAAAACTTAGTAAATGTTGTGGATGAAAAACTTAAAATTTCACGAATTGTGTCAAGGCAGCAGCACAGTCAAAACATGAGCACAACAGATCCTGAAACCTATTTTAGGATAAGTATAATGATTCCTCTCTTAGATGACTTTTTAAGTCAGCTGAAAATAAGATTTGAAAACCATAAGTCCAACTTTCCTCTTTGTGCATTTTGATTCCATCGATCCTTGGCAAAAACGAACAAAATTATAACGAATAAAACGTCAAATTTTATAAATGTTTTTTGGATTGGGATACTTTAAAAGCTGAATTTACGCTATGGAAGACAAAATGCCATACACAAAAAGATATAGAGCTTTCAAAGACTGCAATAATAGCTCTTGGGGAATGCAATAAGGATCTGTTTCCCGACATCCACAAGCTTCTTAAAATTTTGCCGACACTACCGGTTTCAACATGTACACCGGAAAGAACATTTTCGACAATGAAACGTCTAAAAACTTATCTAAGAAATTCTACCGGTGAAAAAAGATTAACAGGATCGGTGGTAATGTGAATTCATCAACAAATTGAGATTGACACTGTGGAAGTTTTAGATATATTTGCAGCGCAGAAGGCCAGAAGATTAAATTTAATTTTATTAAAATTATTCCTACCTACATGTTATGTAGGTAATACTTTTTGTAGTAATAAAATCTTAAAGAATGATGATAAATGTACCTACTTAATAAATAATAACTTAAAAATATTTAAAAAAATATTGGAAAAGTCTTTTTGTTTTTCAAATTTGTTTGACAGTTTTCTTGGAAAAACTAAGTATGCAATAGTATTTTATTAGCAATAGGTTACCTAGGAAAAAAATATTGAAAATCGTTAAAGCCGTTTTTTTTAGACCGGTTTGTTTTTTTTTAATTTTTGAAAAATATTTTGCAATTTTATTTTTTGAGTTGGTACATATTTCAATACAAGGAAATCTGTAGTTTTCATCTGGAAAAATTCAATATACTTACCCGTTTCCAGAATATACAAAAAAGCCTTCCTAAATTTTAAATTTAATTAAAATCGGTTTTGTTGTTAGCGAGAAATTCTGATGTTAAAAAATCGGTTTTATAGGAGGTACCGTTCTAAGATAAATCTCGCAAAATCCATTCTTACCAAAAGATAGACTGTGTTGCTGCACAACAAAGATCACACGCGATCGAAAGGATGCAATTGTGTGTTTGCAGGAAGCTAATTGCTCGAATGGATTCAAATAAAGCTCACGATGGAAGCCACCATCGCGAGCAATTAGCTCTAGTGCACACAACACAAAATAACACAAGAAAACGATAAAAAACTAAATTAAAAACATAGGGGCGGGCTACAGTTCGCTTGGGCGAACTGTTGGATACCCTATTCTTATTCCTATATCTCATAAGTGGGCGTGACAAAAATTTAAAGGATTTTATCGAAAAAACTAAGCTTTTGTAAATAAAAACGCTCCCTAGCTCAAACTTTGGTTTTTCAATAAAATTGTTTTATTTAATTGTGGGCGTGTCAGTAGGCGGATTTAAAAAAAAATATAAGTATGAGCATAAAGGGCACCTAGAGAGTATATACTATAAATTTCAGCTCCCTAGCTCAAACTTTGGACTTTCAAAAAAAAAAAAAAAAAATTGTGGGCGTGTCAGTAGGCGGATTTTGAAAATATTTACACATGAGCATAAAGGGCCCCTAGAGAGTATATATTAAAAATTTCAGCTCCCTAGCTCAAATTTTGGTTTTTAAAAAAAAAATATTTTATTTAATTGTGGGCGTGTCAGTGGGCGGATTTTGAAAATTTTATGTCCCAAGCAGTTTTATGGGCCAAAGATCATATATAAAAAATTTCAGCTTTCTAGCTCAAAATTCAATTTTTTCCAAAATTTTGTTTTTTTGAGTTTGTGGGCGTGTCTGTGGGCGGATTTCAAAAATTCTTAAACTTGATTATTTCGGGACCCTAGAGAGTATATGGTTAAAATTTCAGCTCTCTAGGTCCAGTTTAAAGGCCTAATTTTTGCCGACGGACGGACGGACGGACGGACGTACGGACATGGCTAGATCGACATTACTATCGATGCTGATCATAAATATAGTAACTTTTAGGGGTCTACGGGCAATATTAAGGTATGTTACAAACTATGCGTCAAAATTAATATACCCCTAGAATAGGGAAACACCACGAAACTACTTCCCGACGCATCAGCACGAAATAGATTTGAGAACTGTCAAATTTGAATGCACATGCACAATCAGAGAAGAAGACAGTGCGGTCTCCGTTGCACCAATGGCAACGCCATTTGACGAATGTGGTCATCACCTCTGACCAACAGACAATAATGTTCATGATGGCCGAAATTAAATGTTTGAGAGATCCATATAACTACAAAAGTGCACTCTAACACCCACTCCGAATATGTGGGGCATTGTTGCAAGAAATAAAGAAACACACAGAATCGCGCATTGTCCTGGTGTTAGTGTGAGATTAATGGTTACAACTTTACGCAAGTTAAAAAAGGAGTAACATCTTGGGGGTTCAACAACCTCTGCAAAAACAGCTGGAGCTGTACATAAGCCATCAACTGCTTCAGCGGAAGAAGAAGGTTTAATTTGAATCACTCGTCAGCCAACTGCCAATAAAGAAAGTTTACCTTTAAACGAAAGTTAGATAGAGATTCAATTGTTTAATTTTTCTAATAATTTTAGTTCACCTAACTGAGAAATTTAGTTATACCGCTTGCAATCGCCTATTGCAAGAGCAACTCATTAAATTCCCGCTTGCCTCAGCGCGGAACAGACTGTTTTATCGAAATCGTTAAAGCCGTTTTTAGAAAAATAAAGTTTTAACAAACCGTTATATGACATTGTATTGTATTCTATTGTATGTGCAGTGGGGTCATCAGTAGATGACAAGCACTTAGACCTAGTGGTCCATTGTACTTCAGCATAGCTGCCCGATCGCTGCTCATTGGCGATTAGTAATAGAGTCAGTGAGGGAGAACCTGCCAGTAGCCTTGGCAAAGGGAAGAATATTAGTAAGTTCTATATCCCCCATCTCATCTTCGTTGACGAATTGTTTACCTATAGTGTTGAGCCTGGTTCTGGCGAAAGCAGGACATTCACTGATGAAGTGAGAAGCCGTTTCATCCGCCTCTAGGCAGCACTCACATAGGCCCGAGCTCCTAATGTGGATGGTTTTTAGGTGCTCGTTAAGAGGACTGAAACCGGTGACGAGACCAACTAAGGATCTCAAGTCTTTCATATTTAGTCCAAGCAAAAACTTAGCTCTGCTGATTTTTGGACCGTCCATTAGCTTCTTCGAATAACTGCATGAGGCCAGGTCATGCCAGCATTCGGAATGTTGTTGGCGTAGAGCCACAGCCATTTTACGTTTGTGGATGGATGAGCAGCATCAAACGTTTATATGACATATACCTACCATTGTTTTAGAGCTAAAATTCCAATTTCAACAACGCCTAGTGTGAGACTACTAAATAAACACTATGAACCAAGTTTGCAAATCGGCCCATCCGCTTAGGCTGCAGATCTGCAAATAGGCAGACGGACGAACAGAATTTTCCAACACATTTTTTCTACTTCCCTATCATCGTAATGTCATGTTTAATTGTTATCTCAATTTTTTTTCCCACCAATCCATCAAGTGCCTTATATACATAGTATAGTACCATAATCCCAATTAAAAATCGTGTTTGGTCGATTTTCGGCTAAAATTGGCTGATATATATATATATATATATATATATAATGAAAAAACAATTCACACTCAATCTCGAGTCGTGAATGTATATACGAGTATACTACTTGTATAACTTGCAAAATATTGCGTATGGATTTGATGTGTTTGTGGTAATCCACTGATGATCCCAAACCACCACATCTGGGTGAAACGCCAATTTTATATAGTCAGACTAGAAATAGTTGACTTTATATACCCAATTTTTGACTTTCAGTCATAGCCACATACAGGCTGAATAATCATTTCCTAAGTTAATTCTTCGAATTGAAGAAACATTTGAAGTGGAAAAAACAATTCACACTCAATCTCGAGTCGTAAATGTACAAGTACATATACTACTTGTATATTGTATAACTTGCAATGTATTACTCGTTATTTTATTTATTACATCTAGCTACCATTCAGAAAGGAACACACTGATTGGTGTATGGACAAAATATAACTCCCCCAAAATAATTGTCTTGCTACGGCCTTGACGCTCAACATATTTTGTTATATAACATTTAAAGGATTTTTAATAGAAAAAACAATGCTTTTGTAAAAAAAACGGTCCCTAGCTCAAACTTTGGTTTTTCAGTAAAATTGTTTTATTTAATTGTGGGCGTGTCTGTTGGCGAGTCAAAGACTATATCCAAAATTTCAGCTTTCTAGCTAAAAATTCGATTTTTTCGATAAATTTGTTGTTTTGTGTTTGTGGGCGTGTCTGTGGGCGGATTTAAAAAATTCTTAAACTTGATTATTTCGGGCCCCTTGAGAGTATATGGTTAAAATGTCAGCTCTCTAGGTCCAGTTTAAAGGCCTAATTTTTGCCGACAGACGGACGGACGGATATGGCTAGATCGACATTACTATCGATGCTGATCATAAATATAGTAACTTTTAGGTGTCTACGGGCAATATTAAGGTATGTTACAATCTTCGCGTCAAAATTAATATACCCTAAGAATGGGGTATAAAGAACCTTATAAATATATATGGCAATCGTGTTTTTGTTGTTAAAAGTTATTCAATATTCACAAGCCGGTGACGTAAATGGCGCACCCGTTATAGTTTCTACAGTGTTCAAAAAAGCGGGAACCAGATTTGATCGTGTAAAAGAAATGTTAAGTCAGTTTCCATTCGAATCTAAAGTTTAAGTTGCGAGGAGCATGAACGAATAATAGAGCTAGATTACAAACGTGGAAATAAATGCAATATGCGCAACTTCATCTTGTGACAATTAGTAAACGGTGATTATTTTAAAGCAAATGTATATTATTTTGTCATTGCATTTTTTCTTTATAAATATTTATATGTTAACGGGTGTGACCTTTGCATTATTTTGATAATATCATATCATGATATATTTATAGGCATATTTCCCCAATTCAGTAATGTATTTTATTTTGTCAAAAGTTTGTAAATAAAGTAGTAGTTTGAGTATGAAAGTCGACTGGGAAAATTAAAATTCACATGCAAGTATGATAGATAGATATTAGATAGATAGATTAGTTGATTTGTTATCTTTTTCCTTTTTATGATACAAAATTATTGTATATAATCATTATGGCTTTGCAGTGTGCCTGCACTGAAAGCAGTTCTTTTAAAGCATTAACTGCTTCTTATTTTACCCTGTGAAATCGAAGTAAGGCGGAACGTTCGAATTTCAATGTCCAAAAAATGGGCTTATTTTTCACAGGACACTTGCCATAAAAACCAGATGACCGTCTTAGAATAGTATAAAGTCGCGAGGAAATTCAGTTTCTTTTTTGCCTTAATAACTTGGTTTTAAAAGGTCAAGCCCCTAGTGCTAGTAATCTATCTTATGCATTTGTTTACCCTTTTCTAACGGTATTAAAATTTTGCGTGATAATATTTACATAGCTTAATATTGTTCGTAGACCTTTAAAAGTTTCTATATATGTGATCAATCAGCATCGAGAGTCGGTATAGCCATGTCTGTCCGTTCGCCCATTTGTTATCAGTTTTTAGTATTAAAAGTTCTGAAATTTGGAACCGAAATGATCATGTGTACACATTTTTAACGCCCACTGAAAAAAATTCATTATTAAAATTCGTGCACGGAAGCTGCGTTTTTTAACATTTACTCCCACGAAGATCAAGTGACTATATTTTTAAATACCGCCTACTGACACGACCAGAATTAAAAAGACAAAGATTTTATTATCGAAATTCGTGCACGGAAACTGAATTTTCGAATATTTATTCGGGGCCCACAAAGATCAAGTGTCAATATTTTTAAAATCCGCCTACTGATACGATCACAATAACCGCTTGGGTCAACTGTTGGATACCCTATTCCTTTCCCCTTACAAAATGGGCGTGGGAAAAAGTTTAGGTGAATTGTTTAGAAGGATCTAAATATTTTGTTTAAAGGATTTTATCGAAAAAATCTACGTTTTTGTAAAAAAACGCTCCTAAAAGTGGGCAAGGCAAAACACTTTATAATAGGTAATGAAATTGTTCAAAACTACTTTATCTACATACATACTATATGAAGAAAACGCCTTTCATTTATAATGATTTCTTTAAAGAAACGAAACACAAAAACAAAAGCAAAACAAAAAAACGTGTTTCGTTGCCGATAGCCTTTTTTAAAGGCGCATCGACTTGATCCTCGTTGTGTATAACTTTTCACTACGTGCAGTGGTACTGATTTCCTTTTTAAATGGTTTATGGCTCTTTTTTCTGATTATTTTTTTTAATGATTACACCTAGCTAATAATGAACCTCTACAATTACCCTTCAGTCAAAAATATGAGAGTGTCCATATCATTGTATGGATATACTCTGGCTTACACTGTGCGCACATTTTAACAAATATGGATGTAGATGGAGAAAAATTATTTTTTTTAATCGAGGCAAGAAGCCCTATCTATAATTATAAAGATAAGGAGCATGCTTATAAAGTTACTATTGATAAGCTGTGGATAGAAATAGCAACTGTAATGAATTGCCAAGGTAAGTTTTATTGAATTCTAATTTTATACTTGTTTATTAATGTACATTATGTGTAAGAATATATACACAGTATTACTTTAAATACTTGAAATACCTAAAAAGCATGTAACCAACATTAGATTTCATACTTGTATTGCCAAGGAACTGCTCCAGTAGAGGAGTTATAGTATTGAACATACTGATTGCATATATGTCACGTGCAGCATTTGATGGTCTTGCTCTTCCAATATTTTCATGTCTTTCTACTTGAGGTACGTATTCCATAGCTTCACGATCAACATATATTTCCTGAACCAAGACTTCGCGTTCCCTAATCATATTATGCATCTGCATTCTGGTGAAATTAGGAATTTTTTCAGGATAAATTCTTAACTCTGCTATTAAGTTTATAATCACATCATCAGCATTTCGTTTTAGATTATATGGATGCACCCACCACTCTCTGCTATTTGCGTACTTTTCCTCAATTGCTTTAAAATTTTGTATGTGGGATTGGCACAAGTTCATCGTCTGAGTCCGACCCCATGTTGAACAACACTAAAAGCAAGTCGCGAATTCTATTTTGTTTTATTTCAACGCACACCAAACGAAACAAGAAAACAAAACGTTTTGTTTTGTTACATTCTGTTTCGCTTGGTGTGTTGAAATAAAAAATGTTTTTTGACTATCGAATCAAAAACGTTTTGCTTTATCCTGCTGAGCCTTAGTGGGCGCGTCAGTGGGCATATTTTAGATTTATAACACATGAGTATAAAAGGCCCGTAGAGAATATATTATTCCAAATTTCAGCTTCCTAGCTCAAACTTTAATTTTTCGATAAAACTGTTTTCATTTTCAAATTGTGTACCAATTTTAAAAATCTTTAAATATAAGCATAGAGAGCCCCTCGTGAGTGTATATTATAAGTTTCTGCTACTTGGCTTAAACTTGGGCTTTTCGAAAAAAAAAAAATTTGGTGCCAGTCGGCGCCTAGAGAGTATATTACACTATCAGTTCTGTGTCGCGGAGTGCTTAAAGCAAGCAACTATTACGAGCAGAAATTTGCCGGCACTAAAAGTGCTCCCACAGGCTCATCATTTAGTGCAGGTGTTATTATGTTCCAAATTTCAGCTTTCTACCTCGAGTTTTGATAAATTCATTTTTGCCGAATGACGGACGGACATCGAGAATACTATCGATGATATTAAGACGAATATAGTAACTTTAAGGGGCTACGGTCTATGAAGAAATTAATGGGAAAGAAAGTCTTATTCATTGCAAAGTACGTAGAAAAAGTAGTTCTTAACAATTGCTTACGTTAAGGGGCGTTTTTTAACAAAAACATTGTTTTTCGATGAAATCCTTTAAAAACCTAAAAAAAAATAGTTCTGTATGTAGACAATATCCTTCTTAATCCCATACTTGGATTTTTGCCACGCATACTTTTTGGGGGGTAGGAATAGGGTATACAACAATTCGCCCGAGAGGGATAATGTGGCAAATCTCCTGATCAGTTAAATTTTCTTAGCGCAAAATGCGTAAATCTTTTTGTATGCTTTCTATTCTTAAGTCATAGAAATGAGACCAAACTACGCCTAATATATATATACACATCCTTAAATACAGCTGAGGTTCGCTTTAAGAAATCTAGCATGGAGTTATCTTTTGCAACAAAAAATCACGGCGATATCTATAGTTGAGTTTCATTTTAAAAAAATAAACCAAGGTCTTTGACTACTTCGAATCGCACAACATTTTCATCATGGAATTTATAATCGAATTCAATCGAGGTAGGTAGGTTAGGTTAGGTTAAAAAGGGGTATGCAATTTGCACACAGCACTAGGCACCAGAAGGGCCCATCGCGATCCCTAGGGAACCACTTGAAAAAACTTCAATTGGAGAAAAACCTAAAAACCTAAAAAACTTTTCCTAGACAGAGCCCAATCCTCCTGCAGAACTTAACCAGCTTCCTATGGTCTATGCCGCTCAGCTCCCCTAGTTCCTCGAAGAAGTATTCCCCTAGAATCCTCCTACGATTCCGTGCTATACCCTCGCACTCACACAATATGTGTGTTATGTCTTCCTCGGCTTGTAGATCACCACAGAACCTGCACGTGTCCACATCCACCAGACCAAGTCGCCTAGCATGCTTTCTTAGAAGACAGTGCCCAGACATAATCCCAATTACTGTTCTAAGCTGTTCCCTGCTCAATTTTAGAATTTCCTTAGATCTGTTCTTATCCAAATGGGGCCAAAGGGCTCTAGACACCCTATGTCCCACTATGTTCTGCCATCTGAGGTCAGCCATTTTTAAGATCTTTTCATTGATTTTTCCCTTAAAGACGCCCAGGGGTGGTTTAATGTTCACACCTCCGCTGTTTTCCAGCTCCCCTCCCTTTCTTGCTAGCTCATCGGCTTGCTCATTTCCCTCTATACCGCAGTGTCCCGGTACCCAGCACAGTCTTACCCGATTCCGTCTACATGCTGCTTTAAGCATTGTGCGACAGTTTCTGACTATCTCAGAGTTAATGTTAGCAGATTCAAGTGCCATAAGTGTCGCCTGACTGTCAATATAGATGGCAATGTCTCTTCCCGACAATGATCTCATCTGCACTATCTCTGCCGCCCTTAGAACAGCAAGAACTTCCGATTGGAAGACACTGCTTGTGTCCGGGAGTCGTATAGACTCTCTCAGGTCTGGATCAGCAGAAAAAATGCCAGAACCCGTTCTCTCCCCCGTCTTAGAGCCGTCAGTGTAGATAGCAACCTCGTTTGCTATTATGACTGCATCTCTTTGCCACTCCTCCCTTCGCGGGTATGACACCTCATAGGGGATGTCATGGTCCACCAAGGGGCAAATCTCATCAGTCCGTATAGGATTTCCGGGTAGCACATCAGCTAAGATCGTGCAATGCCCAAAACTACAGTCCTTAAACTGGCCTAAATTTTTTAGGCGCAAAGCGCTGTTGCCAGCAAGTTGCTTTATTTTTAAATCTAGCGGGATAAAGTGCAGGAAGGCATCCAGTGCTGCCGTAGGAGTGGTACGGATTGCACCAGTGATGGCTATGCTTGCCGTTCTCTGCACCGTTGCTAGTTTTCCAATTATGGTTCTTTTATTTGTTGCCCTCCACCACACAAGTGAGCCATATGTAAGTATGGGTATCACCACTACTGTATATATCCAGTGTACCATGGCGGGTTTCAGGCCCCATGTTTTGCCTATTGTTCTCTTACAAATAAAGAGGGCATTATACGCTTTCTTCATTCGTTCCCTTATGTTAAGATTCCAATTTAATTTTCTATCTAGGATTACGCCCAGATACTTCGCACTGTCCTTGAGGAGCAGTTCCTCTCCGTCAAGTTTCGGGAGATTGAAGTGCGGTAATTTGTGTCGTCTCGTGAACAGGACTAACTCTGTTTTCGAGGGATTGACATTTAGTCCGCAGCCCTTGGCCCAATTACTAATTTTCCTTAAGGCGGTCTCTGTGATCTCACTTAAGGTATTCAAATATTTTCCCTGCACTACTATGACCACGTCGTCCGCATACGCTGTGGCACTTATACCCATTGACTTAATTTCCTTTAGGACGTTGTCAATGACCAGTACCCACAGCAGTGGCGATATGACTCCCCCCTGCGGGGTTCCTCTGGTTGCAGACATCCTTATGGAGCTTTGACCAAGGGAGCAGTTTATGTTCCTGTTGGCGAGCATGTTGCATACCCAATTTATGATTCCCTGTTCTATGTTAGCGCCTGTTAATGCGCTTTTTATAGCTCTACACTCAACGTTATTGAAGGCTCCTTCTATATCGAGAAAAGAGGCCAAAGCAAATTCGCCGCAGTGTAGACTATTTTCAATTTTACCCACTACGTTGTGTAGAGCAGTTTCTACTGATCTACCCTTTAAGTATGCGTGCTGTGACTCGCATAAGAAACCATTGCTACATTTATTTCTAATGTGAGCTTCCACCAGACGCTCAAGGGTTTTGAGCAAAAAGGACGACAAACTGATTGGTCTGAAGTCCTTAGCCGTCGTGTGACCCTGCTTGCCGGCTTTGGGTATAAAAACAACCCGGACTTCTCTCCAGGCTGTTGGAATATGCCCTGTTCTTAGGCTGAATCTCAGTATATCCAAAATCTTTTGTTTTGCATGCTCTGGCGCTTTTTGGAGCATGATCGGTAGAATACCATCCGGCCCTGGAGATTTATACGGTTTGAATGTATGCATGGCCCACCGTAACTTTTTTCGGTTGATGATATTGTCAATTTCTTCCCACTCGAAAGAGGGACAGTCGACTTCCTCCTGCCCCTGTAGGCCTAGGTCCGTTGTGGTTGTGGAACCGGGGAAATGGGTTTCCACCAGGGTAGCCAGAACCTCCTGACTACTCACGGCCCATGTCCCGTTGCTATTTTTTAGGTAGCTAGGTACGCTAGCCTCCTTTGAGAGCATTTTACGCAGTCTCGACGCCTCTTCAGTTGACTCAATAGATTCACAGAACTTTTTCCATGAAGATCTCTTGGATTTCCTCACTAAGTATTTAAATTCCCTCTTGCTTTCGCTATACTCGTCCCATGTGGTATCGTTTTTAATGAGTTTTGCCCTATTATAAAGTTTTCTTACCTCCCTTCTTTTAAGGCCGATTTCCTTATTCCACCACTTCGGTTGAGCCCTTTTTGGCTTTTTGTTTGCCGGGCATGCCTTTTCGTACGCTGTGTTTAGGGTTCTGCTCACGGCTTCTACTGCCCTATCTAAGTCCACCATATTTTCGCCGGTGATCGGCTGGGTATCTAAACGTAGATTAATGAAATCTATGTATTTATCCCAGTCTGCCTTTCTTGGGTTTCTATAGAAATTACACGCCCTATGCTGAAAATTAATTTTGAAGCGTATCCATCTGTGGTCAGACAGAGATGCCTCATCAACTACCCTCCACTCCCTGATTTCCATTTTGTCTGTGTTGGAGACAAGTGTAACGTCTAAAACCTCCTGTCTGTTACGTGTAACAAAAGTAGGTGAATTCCCTCTATTACATACCGTAAGGTTGGACAATATAATAAAATCATAAAGACACTCACCCCTTGAATTTGTGTCTCCACTACCCCATTGGGTATGATGGGCGTTTGCATCACAGCCCAGTACGTGCATCCAGTTTTGACCAGCCAAGTCCTTTAGATCTTCCGCTATTACGACCGCAGAGTCGTAGGGAAGATAGGCCGAGGTCAGACACAGAGATTTTCCATCTTCCCTCTCGCAGATGACCGCCGTCAAGTCGCCAGAGCTGTAATTATTCAAAAGAAATGCCTTTATGTGGTTTTTAATAAGGATACAAGTCCTGATTTTACCTTCCGCCTTGTAGAACAATGTATAGTTCTTTTGCCGGAGCCCCTGAATCACGTTCTTATTGATCCAGGGCTCCTGTATGAGTACGGCTGCAATGTCCTGCCTAATGACGTACTCCATCAGACAGGCCGTCGCAGCCCTACTGTGGTGCAGGTTTATCTGCAGCACTTCCATCATCATCATGGGGGGGCTCCTCCTCATCTCTGCCCTTGGTCGATGTTTTGACCATCAACCTCCCCATGCTGTATCTTACCATCCCATTGGATTTCTCCAGGTATGGAAGACATTCCTTATTTAGGGCCAGTAGGAAGTGTTGGCCGTATTGCCGTCTAGGCCCCGTCTTTAGGACCCTCCATGTATCGGCTTTAAGTTCCCGATTTTGAACATGTAGGAGCCCTAGGAGCTTCTCCGGGTATGTGTAGGGACTAGGTACCCAAACCCAGGCTGTTGGCGGATTGTACTTTGCCAACTCGGCAACCGTTAAGCATTTTAGCTTAATACCTTCCCATGCATCGGATACCTCCGTGACGAAGTGTCTGAGGAAAACTACCGAAAGCTTGTTTCCACAAGCAACAACTTTGCGCCCGCCTTCCCAACCAGCGCCATCAAATTGAAGCTCCCCGTTTCCTGCGGCGGATAGTTCCTTCCACAGGGCGTCTTGGAACCTCTCCTCGACGTTTTTCCACTGGTCGATTGTGAGACGACCGCAAGGCTCCAGCTCGTTTATCACAGCAACGAGATGCTCGTCCTTCGGGTCGCTGTGTCCGCGACGCATTGCCGGTGTGGTCGCAGCCTTCACCTTTTTCGCTGCGTTGGACTCGGCGGCATCGTCGGATCTGCCTCTCTTGCTGTTGAAACTCGTCTTCCTTCCCGAGTCATTTTTCCCTTCCTTAGCTTTTGCTGCGTAGGAGGTGGAGGGTGCAGTCAGTTCAACCTCCACCTCCTCATTGGCCAGCTTTTTCCCCTCCTTTGCTTTTTTCAGGTCGGCCAGAAAAGTCTTGGCCCTCGCAAAAGCTGCCTTTTCCCAGTCACTGAGGGTGCTGGGTTCACAGCTCCCATACTTGGCTACCTTGCGATTTGCATTACGTAGCAAAGCCTTAGCCCTTTTTTGTGCGCTCTGTTTCGCACTCTTCGTTGTTATATTAGAGGAAACTGCAGACGCAGCGGCTGAGCCAGCTGTGTCTACTTTTCCCTCTATTCTTCCTGTCTTTGTTGACGCTGCTTCCAAGATGGTCCCAGGACCAGCGGATGATCCTGCTGTCCCGGGCATCTCTTCGGCTGCCTTCTTGCCCTGTGTGTCTATGTCACCGATGAGAGTTCCAGCCTGCTCACCGGTGACTTCGCTGTCGCTAGTGAGGGTTTTAACCGACTCCTCACTGTCGCTAGCCAAAAGCGCCGTTTCATCCAATTCCTGTGCTAGAAGAGAGATAGATGAAGATGATAAATCGTCCTCACATATCTCCTTCTCCCCCTTGACAGGAATTGCATTTTGTTTTTTTATAATTTTTTTTTGTTTTTTTTGATTTTGATTTTGTTTTGTTTGTTCCATTTTTAGTTTTTAGTTTAGATTCCCACGAGTAAGGCCGGAAAAAACAAGGTAGGTAACTTCGAACCGTTTATTATTTTACATTATTTACATTTTGTAAAATTCAATTGAGGTTATTACGCTTACACCAATTTAAAAAATGTTCAATATCCAGTTGCGGATGGAAACAATCCAACTGAGAGGATATATCTCTATATAGATTTTCACGTCAAACATAGACAATATTTAAGTCTGACTGGCAGGTCATTTATAAAAATAATAAAAAGGATTTGACCCAAATGACTCCATTCTGGTAGCCCCGATAACACATCAATAGGGTTTGAGAAGTATAAATCAATGCGAACCACTTGGCTTCTGTTAGATACATATATAAGAACTCAACCATTGATGAATCTGGTGGTAAAACCAAACATTTTTAAATTTGCACAAGCAGACCTTGGTGAACACGATCAAAGGCTTTTACAAAATCTGAATACAAAACATCTACTTAACTACCTTGTTCCATTTTCTTAATACAAAAGTTTGTAAAAACACTCAGGTTTGTACTGGATGACCGACCCTTAAATAAACCATGTTACTTCGAATACAAACGATTTTTTATTGAAAAATAAAGTTGCTCGGTGACCGAAAGTTTAGGTACAGAGGACAACTTGGATAATGGTCTATAATTGTTTCTCAAATCTTTGAGGCCGCTCTTATAAATTGGAATATTTGCCAATCGAATTACAAGACACAATCGATGTATTGAATAAAAGGGCCAATGCTGTGCAGAGTGAAGAAGATTAACTCCTTAAAAATATAGATGGAACAGAATCATTACAGCTTTTTCAGAGACATCCAAATCATTCAAATCCCTAAGAACGTCATTCGCAGGAAACTGAATTAGAGAAAAATCTGTTATTTGAAAAAAATGTGAGTATTGTATATCAATATAAAAGATGTGGATGTAGTCGAAAACGCTAATTCACATCGACTAAATTTGCTAGACCGAATCGAGCGAACGTACAATAAAGCTCCAGCCCCAAACTCGTAGAATACAAGGAAGACCAAACCTTTGTTTTAAAGATAAAACCTCCGCGGGTGCCAGAACGCTTGATCTGGACAACAGCGTGCCCGGGAAGCAGTAGTGTCTCAGGTGCATAGTCTTTACACGTCCGGAGCCCTTTTAAATAAGTAAGTACACACGAATGTCTAGAGAAGCTAAGCTTGAGCGCCAAAACACGTCAAAAAAGAGACAGTCAAAGGTCTTGCAGTAAGGCCAAGTGCAAGTTGGCAGGGTTGTTGTAGAATATCTCTTTTAAAGAGAACATGTCCTAATTTTTCCAGCAATATTTTTAGAACTTCTCTAGAATTTTGTATGTCTCTTTATTTTAAGGGTATATTAATTTTCTCTCATAGTTTGCAACATATCTTAATATTGCCCGTAGACCCCTAAAATTTACTTTAATCGTGATCGCATCGATAGTAATTTCCATCTAGCCATGTCCTTCCGTCCGTCCAAAATTAGGCCTTTAAACTGGAGCTATAAAGCGCTGAAATTTTATTATACACTATCTAGGGGCCAGAAATAATTAAGTTTAAGAATTTTTAAAGTCCGTCAGATTGTGGACAAAAAAAATTTATCGAAAAAATCTAGTTTTGAGCTAGAGAGCTGAAATTTTTGATATAATATCTTCAGGCCCCCAAAATTCTGGAGAAGTAACATTTTTGAAAAAAAAATTGTTTTATCGAAAAGTCAAAGTTTGAGCTAGGAAGCTGAAATTTATAATATATACTCCTTAGGGACCCTTAATGCTCATGTTGAAAGATTTTTAAAATCCGCCCTGCTGAAATTTTGAATGGATACGCTTTATGTAAATATTTTTAAAATTCGCCCACTGACACGTCCACTATTTAAACAAAAAACGCTTTTATTAAAGAAATCTTTGTGAAAGTCCTATTTTTCGCAACGTATGTGTAATATACCCTTCGCAATGTATGTCATTTTGAACAATTCCTTTATACAAAGTTTTTTGCCACACCCACTTTTAAGGGACGCTTTTTTAAAAGCAACTGTGTTTTATCGATAAAATCCTTAAAATCCTTTAAATAATTCAACCATGCCGATTCACTTAGATATAGGTACCTACTTAGATTTTGTCACGCCACTTTATGAGGGTTAGAAATAGGAATAGGGTATCCAACATTCCGCCCAAGCGGACTGTTACCTTTCCCTATGTTTTTGTCCTCGAACAGCAAAAATTACCTTTTATTACCCCCCATTGGATGAATTTAAATGGTGCAGGGAAATAACTTTACGGGCAATAACTTCACATGGGCAAAAACTTCACCTCGAGTGGGAAAAAACTTCACTTTTTTTTGTGAAGTTATTGCCCACAATAGGTGAGCTTTTTTGTGGGAAATAATTTGTCTTAACATTTTATGATAATTCAAGAACCGTACCTCGCACCTACTCCAAATCAAACAATGACCACAAGCAGGAGGGTTGCATTGCACTGTTTATGGAATCTACTTGCGAATTCGCAACTAATCCCATAAAGAGTGCAACGCATATAGGAAATTTGCAACCCCCCCCCTGCTTGGGGTGACTGTTTGATTTGGAGTAGGTGCAAGGGCAAATTGTTGAAAACAGCACCAATGGAAAGTGAAATAATGCCCAATTGGCCTTATTGCGCAGGGTCTTATTTCACGGCCCGATATAAATTGCTAAAAATAAATTGTTATATTTTGTTATAAATGAAATTATACAAAAACCTCATAAATAACTCCATTTCACATTTCCTCTTCAGGTATAATAGACAAATTCTCAAATTATAGGTGGGAAATAACTACACAAAATTTTCGGTGAAGTAATTGCTCACTGTCAGTAGGCAATAACTTTACAAAAAAAGTGAAGTTATTTCCCACTCGAGGGGAAGTTATTGCCCGTGAAGTTATTTCCCGGCACCAATTTAAATGACGTCAAAGGAAGTGAATATCCACTAGAGGGCTGCATGAATGTATTTGTTTGATAGATTCATAGGTGTGCAGTGCACTACTTCAGCATACTCAATTAGTAAAACATATTTGGGCTAGACAAGTGTGCTTAATGTGATCTACAAAAAAAAAGCAAAATATCGTATTCACGCATTGTTTGAAAAAAGGAACGGGCGTTGTGCTTGTTTTTTTTCCTCTTTTTCGTGGGTTCTTGAAAAAATTACTGCACATAAACAGGCGAATAAAACAGGAATATTCATAATTTAATTGTTTTAATTGGGAGTGTTATGAAAATCATCATATTTGTTTTTTTTCACAGGACATTTGAGTTACAAAGGAGGCAAGTTATCAATGGATATATAAAATACATACACAAGATTTTTCAATTATTTCATATCGTTTTTCTCTTTCTTATCACTAACTATCCGTATTTGCTTTGTACTTTTTTTGAGAACATAGTAGCTAATATGCAATTTCAGAATTGAAAGAAATTTCAACAAAATTACTGTTAGGTTTTTCTATAAAGCACTTGAATAGGGACAACGGCTATTGCTTCAGTTTGGATCAATTCATTGACTTTAAATGTAAAGTTTTGTTTTCTCCTGTATATATTAAGTATTCTTAAAACAAATGGGTCCAGGTAAAGTTTTGACAGCAAGAGAGAAAGGCCAAACACTTGCCTATAATGAGTGTCTATAATGAGTGTAATCTTACCTATAGAGTTGTTGCCAAAAAAATAGGAAGAAGCAAGTCCGTGGTTTGCAACTTTCGTAAAAATATGTCGGACTTTGGGAGCAATATGACATTTACTGAAGATTGACGGATTGTTAGAGAAGCCTCAAATTCTCACTGTTCTGCATCACAAATCCGATCAAATTTGGGAATCACTGCAAGCGTTGCAACGATTAGACGAGTATTATGGAGAGCTGAACATCGGAAGAGATTAAAATTGAAACAAAAACCTCCTCTTACCATGGCTCGTAAAGATGCTCGTCAGCTTTTTGCACGCAACTGCATGTCATTGAATAGCGAGTGGCATCCCTTGAAAAATGGTTTAATTTAGATGGCCCTGATGGTTTAACTTACTATTATCATGACATACGCAAAGAAAAACACTTTCTATCTCGTCACCATAGCCGCGAAGCAGGTGTAATGGTGTTTGGTGCCATCTCTTATTATGGCCAATGTGAATTGCAGTTTTTGTCATCAAGAATGAACGTGAGCACCTACAGAGGCATACTAGAGAAGGCATTTCCTTACTACGATGACATGTCCGCACCCGTGTCATGGACTTTCCAACAGGATACGGCACCAATCCATACTGCAAGCGTGGTACGAGTGGATTCGTAACCAAAAAGTGCATATATTGGAGTGGCCACCATATTCGCCTGATCTCAATATCATAGACAATGTATGGGGAAGCCATCAAGGTCGGATGGGGCGACATTTCCTTAATCTACCTAAAATGTCTGTATGATTCACTTCTCGATCGCGTTTTTGAAGTCATTTCCAATATAGGGGGTTACACCCATTATTAATAAAGTCTTAATGGATATAAAGATTCTGGCAGCATTTTGTTAATTATTCGTGATTCAAGTTTGTGTCCTTATTCAAGTGCCGCAAGAGTTGTGCACATTTTTTAACTACACCTACAAACCTATTTTTATAAAAATAACGCAATGAGTCAGAAGCTTTTTTTTTCTTTAGTAAAAAAGTGGTATGGGTGCGACCCGCAAGGTCCACACGACTAACTTCCTAGTGGGATCAATATGATTTATGCGATTAGTGGGAAATTTTGAAATGTGGTTAATAAGATATGGATAAGAATTATTTAATATTAAAAAATACTCTTTAATATTGTTCATGGAAATTGAATGTTGTTAATAACAGCGGAGTGTGATATATATTAATGCAACCATTATTATGAACACTGAGACCTGTAAATTTACATGTATACGGAATAACGGAGCACAATGTAATAATGATGACAAATTACAATAAATAGTAGTACAAATAAAGGCAAATAATTTTAGTTATTTATTTATTAACAAAAAAACGATTTCGCTGAAAACTTAATCAGTTCTGAGTTACGTAAATATCTACGTTTCGAATAAACCCGGTCCCATGTCAATATCACCTTTGGTTCTCTAGATAATCGCGGCGAAAGATAATCCCGAACGCATATACGTAATTACGCACACGGACAGACATCTCTATAAAAACGTTGAATTTGCATTCTGGTGACCTTGAAACGTGGAGATATGTCAAAATCCGCAATTCACAAAATCGGCCCCATTACAAGAACTTCCACTGTGAAGTTAAAAATGTCATTCAAAATATACAAAAAATATTATCATCCAAAAATGTTTTACTGCTTTATTGGAAAACCAAAGAAGTTAAAAAAAACATTGTCCCTATTTAAGTGTATAGTACACTGAGAAAAAAGTCCTCAAAACCTGAATAAAGGATATTTTTCCAAAATATCACTATAAACCGCGCAGTATTTCTTTTAAGGTTATTTTACCAAGAGGTCCTTGGAAGGAGAGGTATTTTTCCAAAATACTCTAAGAATCCGCACAGTGTTGCTGTGTTTAAGATTATTTCTCTAAATGAAATATAAACTTATATCGTAATAAAACGACACGACGGAATTAAAATTTTATTCCCATACACACTGCCTACCACTGCAAGGATCCATACTCCCAAATATTCAGTGCACCCGATTTAAATTATGAATATTCATAAATTAGAACTCATTCTTTGTGAGTGCACTGTTTACTGGGTGTTTGATTGAAATGAATATTCCACCAATATTCGCATGACCATCAAACGTCAGGTACTCAACTCATTCAAGTTTGTAAGCTATGGGCCTAATGAGTTGTGTACACCAAATAATATTGAATGTTTCAAGGCTAGTTTTAAGCTAGTTTTAAGTTTATGGCTTCCTTGCGGAAAACCCGATGGGCTACCGCCGATTTGAAGGAAGGTGTCGATTGATGAACTTTTTGGGGGTAAATTCGATTTTATCTGATATGACGAATTTTGTGTCTGTGTAAAGGTTCTATTATGGTGAGTTTGTATATGTAAACAATACGGCTGTCCTGTACATTTCACGGTCAGAATTGCAGGAAAACAGCATTGTCGCTGTTCAGCAACTTCATGAAACTAAATCGACAAACGACATGGTGTCGGCCTGTGTTTTTGTTCTTTGCCAAATTGCAGGGAAATGGACGGAGAAAAAATTCAAATATAATTATTACAAATAAACTAAACAATTCTTAAATGTGCATGGATAAATATTTATGCTGCATTTACAAAACATTAAATATACGGTTTGGCCATAGTAACGAACCTGAGCAAACAACGTGTTCATAAACATTTATGAACTCGTTTTTGAT
Source organism: Portevinia maculata (assembly GCA_949715645.1). Classification (NCBI taxonomy): domain Eukaryota; kingdom Metazoa; phylum Arthropoda; class Insecta; order Diptera; family Syrphidae; genus Portevinia; species Portevinia maculata. The sequence continues at coordinate 85,105,450 of OX454527.1, forward strand.
ACGTTTGGCATTCATGCAGCTTTGTTTATGTTCATAAATGTATGAAAAGCATTTTCGTTGCAGGGTTTGAGCAACAATGTTTACATTTATGAACTCACGGTAAGTGTCTTCAGATCTTCGTTCGAAACTGTTTTTAACGTTATGTTTAAAATAATAAATAAAGGTAATGCAAGTGACGGTGCAAACTCTTTTAGAAGTATGGTAGAGATCCCATCAGGACCTACAACATTAAAACTTCGGATATCATCCTACCAGCACTTGAAATGCTTCTGAAAAGCTGCTTAAAGCTGACTTATATTCCTCAGACTTGGAGAGGAGTAAAAGTGGGTTTCATACGCAAAGCTGGCAAATACTCTTATGTAAAAGACCTCAGAGTCATTAGTCTATCATCATTCCTCCTCAAAACGCTGGAGCGTCTGATTGATATCCATCTTCGTACGAATATAAACCCGCAACTTCTGTCTGTCTGAAACCGCCCTTCACTCCTTGGTACGCACCATCGTATACTCCCTTCATATCAAGGAATACAGTATGGTTGCTTTCCTAGACATAGAAGGCGCCTTCAACAACGTAAACACATCTGCAATCGCAAATGCACTAACAGAACTGAATGAGGATGGCTCGCTTGGCTCGCTCAAAACTGGGCGATACATCCGCTAAGAGGTCTGTTAGTAGAGGTAAGAAACAAAGCGGTGTCCTTTTTCCTCTTCTGTGGAACTTGGTGGTGAATAAACTACTGATGTGCCTGCAGCGGGAGGGCTGCATGGTGATTGCTTATGCGGATGAAGTTGCTATTGCTGTTTCTGGAAAACACCTCAACACTCCTACAAAACTCTCTCAACAAGCTAACAAGATGGGCAAATCGCTGTGGGCTGGGGGTTAACCCTCACAAAACCGAACTTGTCCTCTTTTCCAGGACATATAAAATCCTTCATATTGACCCAGCCTCTATTAACGGTACAAGCTTAACCTTTTCCGATGAAGCTAAATTCTTGGGTCGAATCTTCGATAGGAAGTTAAGCTGGAAACCCAATTTACAAGAAAGAGTCAAAAAAGCTACAATAGAACTTTTCTCTTATAAAAAAGCCATTGGCAATAAGTGGGGCATACAACCCTGCATGTCTCACTGGCTATACGTATCGCTAGTGAGATCGATTCTCACATACGGGGTGGTTGTGGGTTGGTGGACTGCTTTGGACAAAGCGTTAAACCGTGATAAGCTGAGCAAAGTTTAAAGCAACAGCTTGTGTGTGCATCAGCGGAGCACTCCGAATGACTCCCTCCGCTGCACTGCGCTGCACTGGACATTTTACTTCGTCTGACACCCCTCGATATTTTTATCAGGTAAAAAGCTGCCTGTTCCGCGGTCCGCTTAAAAGCTACCTCACAGTGGATCAATACGAATATAGGCCACTCAATCATTCTGGACTCATTTGGGTCTCTACCAAGAAACATAGACTACAGCATACCATAATTACAGTTCGGGAACTTCCAAATCACTTTCCCCACCAGATCATTCGGGAGAATGATGCATTCACGGAGGATAGTTTTGGTTAGGTTGAGGTGGCTGTTAGCCGAAAGCTAACACACTTAGACCAAAGAGGTCCATTGTGATGCCACTAGGATCGGGAGTATCTACCACTACCCGCTAAAACCATTTGGAGCTTCTAATGAAGCATGATAGACTTCTAACATCTGAGTTAGCCAAGTCACTGAGTTCATTAAGGAAGAAGGCTCCCAAATAGAGATTTCTTTTATGGGAGAGTGCAGGACATGTGCAGAGGAGATGAAGTGTAGTCTCCTCCTCCTCCTCATCCCTGCAACTTCTGCAGAAGTCGTTAGAATAGACGCCAAGCCTTGATGCGTGCTTGCCTATTAGACAGTGCCCTGTGATGGCACCTATGACAGAGCTAATATGCAGTCGGTTAAGGGAGATCAAACTCAGAGAGCGTCGCAGGTCCAGCTTTGGCCAGATATGCTTGGTCGCTAGACACGTATCACTACCTGTCCACCTGAGGTTTGTACTCTCGACTGCGGCTAGCTTAAGCATGAGTTTACAAGTAGCGATGGGCATACCTAAGAAACCTTTATCAGGTAGAAGAGGTAATGCTGTTCCTTTTTTGGCGAGTTCGTCTGCCCTACAGTTCCCTGGGATGTCTCTGTGCCCTGGCACCCAAAAGAGGTGAAAGTTGAACTGCTCTGCCATCTGCTCAAGAGACGAAGGATAAATCGATCAACTTCTACACCGATGGATCAAAAACTAGTGATCGGGTAGGTGGGGATGTTTTCTCAGAAACATTAAATATTAGTCTCTCTTTCGGCCTTCCTGATCATTGTAGCGTGTTCCAGGCGGAAATCATAGCGATTAAGGAAGTTACAAGTAGCGATGGGCATACCTAAGAAACCTGGTGGGGATGTTTTCTCAGAAACATTAAATATTAGTCTCTCTTTCGGCCTTCCTGATCATTGTAGCGTGTTCCAGGCGGAAATCATAGCGATTAAGGAAGGCTTGTCGTGGCTGAAGAGAAATGTGATATCCACTAAGGACATCCGTATATTCTCAGGCCGTCAAGCTGCACTAAAGTCCCTGGACTCAGTCTCTTCAAACTCCATCGTAGCCATAGACTGCCGTTCATCTCCTGAGGAGATGGCAGGGCTGTTTAATATTCACCTCTTTTGGGTGCCGGGCCCAGAGACATCGCAGGGAAGTCTAGCGCAGACGAACTCGCCAAAAAAGGAACCGCATTACCTCTTCCACCTGATAAAGGTTTTCTAGGTAAGGTATACCTATCGCTCCTTGTAAACTTATGTTTAAGGTATCCGCAGTCGAGAGTACAAACCTTAGGTGGACCGGTATTAATACATGTCTAACGACTAAGCATATCTGGCCAAAGCGGCGGCGCTCTATAGATTTGATCTCACTTAACCGACTGCATATTGGCTTTGGTATAGGTGTCATTACAGGACACTATCTAATGGGCAACCACGTATCAAAGCTTGGCGTCTATTCAAATTACTTCTGTTGAAGCTGCAGGGACGAGGAGGAGGAGGAGACTACACTTCATCTCCTCTGCACATGTCCTGCACTCTCCCATAAAAGAAATCTCTATTTGGGAGCCTTCTTCCTTAATGAACTCAGTGACTTGGCTAACTGAGATGTTAGAACTCTATCACGCTTCATTAGAAGCTACAAATGATTTAGCGAGTAGAGGTCGAAACTCCCCTGATTCACGTGCCATCACAATAGACCTCATTGGTCTAAGTGTATTGGCTATTAGCTGATAGCCACCTTAACCTAACCTGACACTACAACATTAAAGGGGACATAATTTTCAAAAATGTTGTCCAGAAAATTTGTTGTAACTATTTCTATAAATAATCTAAATAGATGTTGTCAAAATAATTAAAGAACATTTACAAAATATATAATTAAATTAAAACAGAAACAATTAATATGTAAATGTTTGCTACTAGCCTCAATTATTGCCTCTTAAATGAATGTATTCAAATACAAGAACTTCATTAAAGTTATTTACTCGCACCCTGATGATGAGTTCGTTCCCCATATTCGGCTGAACAAAAACACATTCTTGATAAGTTTCGGATTTTGCAGTTTACCCACAAACTATTCAGTAATAATTTTTTGTAAGTTATTTTAACTAATTTTAAGCCTTCTGAAGAGAGTCACTATGCTAACCCGTAAGCCATTAACATCTAGAAGGCCCAAATATTCATTTCAATACTGTTAATATGCTACGCATTGGAAATTGGCTAACCGATGCAGCTTTCGGGAGGTTTGCAATCGATTTTGAATAGGAATGAAACCGCTTTACATAATCTTCAAAAGAAAAAAAGAAAACCGTTCTACTATATTAACGCTCGAAAAAAAAAATCCAAAATCAGTGGGACTTTAAAGAAAAGTACTAACAAGGTTTGCAGGATAGTGGAACAATCCATTCGCTTTTGTCTTGGGATGCATTGACGGAACCCACTTTAAAATCTCAGCATCGAGAAAGGATTCATTTGGTTACATCAACAGGAAAGGTACCCTTTTAAATAATAATGCAACTTGGAATTATATGAACATTTTTTTTTTCATTCTTATTGTGTTTTACATTTAACAGGTCACTTGCGATAGGACAAGTTAAAATCCCTTCAGAGTATCATCTGCTCGGCGATTCGGCGTATCCAGTGGAAGTTCATCTTATGGCGCCTTATAGAGATAATGGTTATTTGAGATCAGATCAGAGGCGCTTTAGGCCTACATATTAATAAAATATAGATACCTGAATTTATATAATAAAAAAAACTTAAAAAATGCTCCGCATTTATGTACTCAAGAATTCACCGCAAGTATTTTTCTAATGGCTTTATCTCTTGCACTTTTCCTCCTGAATTTTGAGATTTGCGCCTCCGATTTAAAAATATACATATTACCAAAATCTCCTCTCCTCAAATATGAGCTTAAATTATAATTGAAATTATTGCGATTGACAACTGCCAACGCCTTCGAATATAACTTCGAAAATTCCGGGGGAAATAAATTTCGATGGAGATTCACGATACGAGGAATATTTTCCATGGAACAAAAAAATTTCGGGGGTTGCTGATAGCCCTCATTAGCTTGTTGAAGCACTCTCGATCCCTTCCAAAATATCAAAAATAAGGACATTGAATAAATACTAAAAAATATTATTTTAATAAAATCTCTACATAGTATAAAACAAAGTCGCTACCAACTGTCTGTCTGTTCCTATGTATGCTTAGATCTTTATTTCGAAGATATTACAGATTTAAAATGGAGGGACATAGCGGTCGCTGCGGTACCGGCCGGTGGGCCGGCCCCGCAGTGTTCCCCATCCCACACTCGGCCATCCTGCATCGTAAGTCGTCCTCGGCGCATCTTGTTTTGTATCTTGTATCTTCTTCATTATTTTTTTTTTTGGAGATTAGTAGTTCGTAGTCTCATCTGGTAGTTTTTTGTTTCATCTGGTTAATTGTGTCTCATCTGGTGTTTGTGTCTCATCTGGTGTTTTTGTCTCATCTGGTAATAATTTATCATCTGTTGGTTTATTGTGCCAAGGTTATACAGCCTCTGCGGCCTCCTCGTCTTCGTTGTCACCGCCGTCGATAGCTTCTGAATGAGAAATGTAGTCTTTGTCAGTTTCATCGTTGTCAGCATATTCTTCTTCGTCTTCTGTGTCGTCATCTGAAGAACGCCATGGCTTCATATAGTCCGCGCTTGTGGATGTAGTATGGGGACCTTCCTGGCTACCCATTTTACGCACATGATATCGATCATTAGGAGCAGCCATAGTTACCTTGTATGGTCCTAAGAACTTTGGATAGAGTTTAAGGTTGGTACCAAACTGCGTACGTTTTATAGCCACCAAATCTCCGATATCGTACTTTGTTGATGGTTTTCGGCGCTTATCGTAAGTAATCTGGTTTTCTTGTTGAATTTTCCTGATGTTCTCCCTTGCGTCCTCCCTCATTTTTTCCCGCTCTGCCATAAAAAACTTTAAGTAGTTCCTCCTTTATCGCTGCCGCAAGCCGCGGTTCGCTTACGCATCCTTGTGCCCATCAATAACTGAAACGGCGTTGTCTTTATGCCTCGGCGCCACGTTGAATTCAGACATTGCTGGAGCTTGGACGTATGTTGATACCACTTAGTGGGATCATCAGCGCTCAACTTATCTAGCATCGATATGATCACCCGATTTATTCGTTCTACCTGTCCGTTTCCCCTTGGTACGCCTGTTGTGATGGTTAAAAGTTGAATTTTCTCCTTCTCATAGTACTCCTTAAATGTATTGGATGTAAATGCCGTGCCCTTATCTGAAATTATTCGTTCAGGATTCCCAAACACCGTCCTCTGCATTTCCAGCTTCTGAATTACTTCAGCCGTTGTTGAAGATCTTACAGGGTAGATCCAGACAAATTTTGAAAAGGCATCCACTACACAGAGAATATAAGCGTATTTCTTCCCAGTCTGTGATAACGGACTATCTATGCGGTACGTCCTCGGCGGTGAATCTTCCTTATCGATAGTGTTAAGGAATCCTTATTGACGCCCGGCCTTCTGCTCCATAAGGATGCAGTGTATGCAGTTCCTCCGGCATGTCTCCAGTTTTTCCCGTAACTTAGGAATAAAGTAATCCCGCCTCATCACTTCCTCCATCTTCTTCACTCCAAAATGGCCATCAGTGTGCACGTCTTTAGTAATTTCGTCTTGCATTCGCCGTGGTACAAAAAGTAGCTTTCGTCCTTCTTTGTCGGTCTTGTAAATAATATTGTGCTCCATAATGTAATCGTCGTAGCTGTTCTCTGTTGCCAGTATCTTCTTTATCGGCTTTATTTCTTCTATCTTCTATCCTTACCAGAAATTCAACCGAGATGTGGTAGTAACTCGGGTTTCGACTTAAAGCATCTGCATGCCTCATCCTGGTTCCGACTCGGTGTTCTAAAACGTAGTCGTATTCCTGTAATACCAGAACCCATCCTGCAATTCTCGAAGATAACTCCTTACGCTCCATTGTCCCCTTGAAGCCCGCACAGTCTGTAACGATTTTAAATCGAAGACCGAAAAGGTAATGGCGTAGTCTTTTTACAGCTGATATTATGGCTAAGACTTCAAACTCATAGCTGCTGTAATTTTGCTCTGCGGGTGTGGTCTTTCTGCTATAATAATACACTGGATGGAATCCGCTCTCATGTTTTTGCAGCAGCAACGCACCGTAACCCCAGTTCGACGCATCTGTATGCAGCTCGGTCTCAAGGTCTTGCCGGTAGAGCCGCAGTATCGGCTTCGTAGCTAGAATGCTCTTTAGCTCTTGAAAGGCTGCCTTTTGTTTGACGCCGCACTCGAACTTAGCATCCTTCTTCAAAAGGTAGGTCAGTGGTTTTGCTATGAGTGAGTATCCAGGCACGAACTTCCTAAAATAACCGCTGAGTCCTAGGAAGCTCTGCACCTTTTGCTTCGTCTGTGGTTCCGGAAACTTCGTCACTGCCTTCGTTTTTGCTTCCGCTGGAGCCACGCATCCGTGCTCTATGGTTAGTCCCAAATAGTCGATACGAGTGCAGAGAAACTGACACTTCTTCCACTTGAATTGGACGCCATATATACTTCCAATCTCGAGGACTTCTTTCAGGTTATCAAGTGCTTCCTTTTCGTCTTTCGCCAACACCACCAAATCGTTCATGTAGAGCATTACCTTCTTTTGTTCCATCAAAGGTCTGAAAATGAGGTTGACGTGCCGCTGAAAAACAGCAGGTGATGTGCATAAGCCGAATGGTACTCTGTTGAACTCGTATTGCCCTGACGGAGTGATAAACGATGTAAACTTCCTACTTTCCTCCGCGACAGTGACGTGGAAAAACCCGTTCTCAATATCCAATGTTGAGAAAACTCTGCTCTCGCTCAATGCATCTATTTGGTCCTCTATCAACAGCATCGGGTATCGATCTCGTATTATTTCTTTATTGATTCTCCGGTAATCCACGCAGAGCCGCTTAGAACCATCCTTCTTAGTGGCTAAAATAATCGGGCTAGCGAATTCGGAACAGCTTGGTCTGATCACACCTTGTTCGAACCACTGTTTAACCTGTTCGTCCACGATGGTTTTCTCTAATTGAGCCAGTCGTCTTGCCCGTTGAAAGATTGGAGTTTCGTTTTGTAGGACAATCCTCATCTCGACGTTAGTTTGCTTCTCGGTCCTTGATATGTAGTTCTCCACTAACCTCCTAACATCTTCTTCATATTTAGGATTTACGGACCCCACGTTGAAATCGGAACTGGTCGAAAGGTTGAAACATTTGAGCGACGCTCCTTCGTCCTTTGATATAATGACCTCGTTCTCCAGCATCCTTAGGGTAAAACTATACATTACGCCCCACTTTTTCAGAATCTCCAATAAAACAAAAATTTAAACAAAAACAATAGTTATTTTATTAAAAAAAAAAATAAACAGTATTTTTTCATTGGTTTGGCAATTCAATTTAACCAAAAAAAACTTAACATACATTTTAAATATATTTTTTAAAAAAAGTTTAAGTGGGGCGTTTTGTAACTCGGTTATTGGGTAAAAAGCCCCACATCAGTGACAAAACGCCCCTAAGGAAAAAGTAGGAACAAGTACGTATTAGTAAGTCTCTGAATATTTAGTTATTCATTCGGTAACATGGCCTGTCGCTTTGCTTTGCGGCCGCAGCTGTTACAATTCGGTATGTACATTGTACAAAATTCGTGCAACCAACCCTGGCAAGATATGCACTGAATCCAGTCTTCAGATGAAAGGGTGTTGAAATAATTTTCGGTACACTCAATGCACCTATTACTATCCCCTTCATCTGAAATTTCATCTTCGCTGGTGTTTATATTGTCACCGTCTTCGTCTTCACTGCTATCAGAATAAAGTTTTCTGTTCTTTTTTGGTTTTTTCTTTGTTGCAACATTTTCCTTCAGCTCTAACTTCCGGTTCCTTGCATCCTCTTTATTTTTCTTATTTTCAGCCATAACTTTTCGTTTGTTCATGTTTTCTGGTGAGGTGAGAACAACCGTTTTTTGTTTCCTTTTGGAATTCATAAGCGGTATTTTTGGGACTGGCCGAATTTCTGTCAATATTTTTGAAGGAGTTATTCCTGATGGACTTGCTTGCGGCTGAACTTCACCCAATATTTTTGTTGGTGATATCTGAGGGCCAGATGGCCCCGGTTGTGGCTCAGGCGTGTTTTGATCAAATTCCAAAATGTCTTGATTAGTTTCAATGAAGTTCTGTTTATATATTGCATCCGACAATGAAAAAAAGTGATCCGGTATAGCACTTGGGTCGTAAGGAAAAATTCCTGTTGATTTTAACGCAGAGATACCATTTGATACACTCGCCGATTTTCCCCAAGCTTTTCCGATTAATTTTGATACATCGTACCGAGTTAGTTTCTTATCTTTATTGTTTATCATCCAATTTTTTGCCTCCTGAAAAAAGTATGTTTTGAAAGGTTTGAAAAAACATCTGTCGAGCGGCTGTAGAGCGTGAGTCGTGTGGCTAGGAAGGCACAGTAGTATGACATTGTTCTGTTCAGCGATCTCTAGCAACTGATAGTTATTGGAATGCGAGCTGTGGCCATCAAGAATAAGCAAGGTTGTTCCTGGAGCCTTTTTGCGTAGAAATATTTCCTGGAACCATTTCAAAAACAAATCAGTGTTAACGTATGACGACTTCTTGTTCATGTACACATCTGAACCAGGTGGGAGACCATCGAAAAACTGAGGCTTGGTGTAAGTGCCCTTGAAAATTAGAACGGGGGGCAAAAAGTTGCCTTCCCCATTGCAACAGGCTATGACCGTAACGTTTTCACCTTTTTCGGAACTTGTAAGCGTGTACACGTCCTTAGCTCCTTTTGATGCCAAAACCTTCCCTGCTTTGTTATTGACTTGGATTCCAGTCTCATCCATATTGTAAATGTTCCCAGGGTTCTTAAGAAGGTCATGCTATTCGTATATAGATTTTAGAATGTCAAAAAACTCTTTTACATCGGCTCGATTCATACCATAAGCTCTTGCTAGTGATAGGCCTTCAGATTTCCTGGTCGATATATCTGGATTTCGTTTTAAAAATCCATTGAGCCACACATTACCAGCCGTTTTAGTGACGTTAGAGAAACGGTGTGCTACGCCCAGACGATCGGCGAACCGAAACGCAATTTCTTTAACGTCTTTACGGTCAGGAGCGAAACCAACTTTCTCCAACTTCTTTATGTGGGCAACCAATTTTTGTTCTTGTTCCAGCGAAAGAGTTGTTGACCGACCAAGTGATTTATTCGACATGCCTTTCAAAATATGCCTCCTCAGAGTTCTTGATGGTATTTTGAACTCCCTGCTAGCCTCATTAACTCCCAACGTTTTATTCATCACCTTCTCCATCCCTTCATTCATGTCTTCTTCAGACCATGATGCGCGTAGTGTCGTCCTTACGTAATTTCGTGGCATTTCTATAAGCAATAAGCAAATTAAAAAGATCTGATAAGTGTTTTATTTCAACATATCATTGGGGCGTATTGCACTTACTTTGTTGGGGCGTTTTGTAAATTTCAGAGTGCAAAACGCCCCAGCCAAAATATAGGAATACAATCTGCCTTAACGAAATCAAAGTAAAAGAACTACAAAGCCAATTTTATCTACTTTCAATACATATATAAAGTTTTTATATAACCTGCATATGTTCTGAAAAAATACAATTCTAACTCTACTCACCGCAATATGTTTTGGCGCCAGAAAACTTGTTTTTATTTTTTTTCGCGACAGGGCACAGATAACACTTCCACTCTATAACACAGTTGGTGAAGGACTAAAACTGCTTCGAACTGCTTTTGTCATGACTGAATAACAACACCTGTGTACGTGTCAGACTACTGGGGCGTTTTGTAAACTGGGGCGTAATGTATAGTTTTACCCTATGGTTGTCCCCTTTAGGACATCTTTTCCAATGATCATGGGCTGTTTCATATATATTCTGGACAGGATGAAAATTCGCGTTTTGTAATCAATCCCATCGATTCGAACAATTCCATCAAAGTAGCCTGGGGATTGTGCAGGCTCTTTGGCCACGGCATCAAAGCTTGATTGACACTCGACCATGTCTGGGAGATCCATTCCGACATATTCGTCGTAGCGTATTGCCGAGATCGCGCTGCCCGTGTCGATGTCTGCGAAAATTTCTTGGCCCTCCACCATGATTTTCTTCCAATCTCTAGTCGTGTCCTGATGTCCCGCGAAGTTAACTCTCCTATTGTTGTTTCCCTCCGTCTTTGGACAGCTGTTTGATTTGTGACCGAAGTCGTTACAGGCGAAACATTTTGGACGCTGTTCCCTACACTCCTGGCTCTTGTGGTTCATTTTCCCACAGTTATAACCCCGTGGGGGTGTTCTTCCGTCGTTGCCTGGAGCTGTTCGCGCTTCGCTACGTGGTGGTGCCCTTGCCTCGCTGCGTCGGTATTGTTCAGGCTTAATCTTGATGCCGATACTCTCTCTAAAGCGTATGTAGTCTGATAGCTTTTCCTTAAACTGCTTTATTGTACATACTGGCTCCATAGAAGAGAACTTTGTGACTAGGCTTATCAACTATTCCGTCGATGACATATTGTATCACAGTCTTATCATGGAGTTGTCCTGTTGCTCCCAGGTCGCGCATCTCCAGCAGATACTCTTGGGGGGTTTCGTCATTTTTTTTGGATTCGATTCATCATACGCCTATGAATGTCGACCGCAGAAATGCTCTCACCAAACTCTTCAAACAAAAGGTCGCTCCAATTTAACAAGCCGGATCTGGACCGTAGTGCAGTCTTTGTAGTTCCCGTCAAGAGCCACTTTACATATAAGACCTTCTGAACGTCTCCCCACGCAAACACATCTGCTGCAGCCTCAAAGTCTTTAATCCACAACTCTACGCCATACTCGTCTTTGCCCGAAAAGGCTGGAACCGCATTAAGAACGTCCTCGAAACTAGTTGAACTCCTACACCTGAGTCGCTCAACTTCTGTTCGCAGAAGGGTGAGCTCCAGATTTCCCCCCGCTCTTCTCTCTCCTCTTTCGTCGTCCTCCTCATCGCTTGCTTCATGCATATTTACCTGTGTCGGCCGTTTTTTTGCCGCTTCGTTCTGGTTACTCGCTCCCGCTCGCCGATTTTCCGCTCCTTGGTGCTCCAATAGAATCTCCCTACGTGTTAAATCTGCCTCCCTTCTCATGAACTCGCGCATTATATCAGAAAAATTGTCTGCCTCGTCTGATAATCCGGTACTGTTTGCTGCTTTTCCTTTTTTCGACATAGTGAGTTAGAAGAAAAAAATCAAAAAAAAAACAAAACAAATTAATTCGGTCAACAATTTTTTCTCGTTTATCTGGTAACGTGCTCTGGTTTCGATATCGGGTTGTTATGAGTGCTAATCGAATAAGGTGGTCGGCTTCGGAAATTTAAAAATGGTACGTGGCCTTGCTGCTAAAGCTTGAAAAATTGGGAAATATGAAAAATTTCCCGGAATATAAAGCTCCTGTTGCCTTGGCTAATCTTTCAGCATTCTTCGTTGAATGTCAATCCCCATGCAATAAATTAACTGGACAAAACAACATGAACTTTCTTACCAGCTTTTATTATTTTATTGTGTTTCTATTTTTTTTTTTTTGTAAGTAGGTAATCCTAACGATACACTATCGCACGATCACTTCACTCACTATGCACCGTTGGGGGGATTTTTTATTAGGAAGCACTTGGAGCAGGAAAACGAAACTAATGCGATAACGGACTCACGGTGGATCCTTTTTTCCAAATTTAAATACCTAGCTTCTTTTCCTTTTAAGCACTGATTTTACTCATTTTTTAATTTGAAATGCGATGGTTGAGCCCCCAATTGTAGGGATCTCCGCGAGGTTAATAACGACACTTGACACCTTTTTGTTTTAATGGAATTCAGTTTATTTATTATTGTAATTGTGTTTTGTAATTTAATTATGTAATTGTAGAAAAAAGAGTTTGAAATAAAAAAAAATCGTCTTCGCGCCTTTTCGTCGTTCTCCGTTGGTTTCAGGTCATCTCGTCGTCCTCGTTTTCCGTTTTCTTGAAGGTCATCTTTGTTCCTTTGTTATCTTCTTCGTTGTTATTGTCATGTTGGTGGCAATGAGGGTGTGTGTTCCCCATCCCACATGTACTTAATAAAAACGTGATTTTCATTTAAATACTAAAGTGAATTCTTTTTTAAGACAAAACGTGCTTTACAGCGCGCCATTTTTTTTTGAAATTGTATGTTCGAACTTCAGTCGGTATTAAGGTTAATTTTTAAACCGCACTTATAGTAAGTACATGAGGTTAGATAGGATAAGATTTAAACCATAGTTTATCAATAATTGTACTTCTTCTATTAAGATCTTGGTTTGAATTTAGAGTCAAGGCCGATGTACAATATGATCAAAACATATTTGACGAAGCATTATTTGAGTTGAACAAAGTATTGCAATTACTTTCGGGTAAATCGATCAAGGATTTTAGGCTGCCGATGCCAGCTAATACTACTAACTCGGATTTAACGAATAGTGCCGAATACACAAGAGAAACATCATACGATCAGTCGAGACTTTTACAAAATATAGCTCAGGATGAGCCACGATTGAACATCGATCAGAAAAAAGTATTCACTACGTTACTATCATAAATTGATAACAATGAAGGAAAAATATTTTTCCTTGATGCCCCAGGAGGTACAGGAAAAACATTTTTAATCGATTTGCTTTTAACAAAAGTGAGATCTACCGAAAAAATTGCATTAGCTGTCGCGTCATCCGCCATTGAAGCTACGATTTTAGAAGGAGGCCGAACCGCACTGTCTACATTCAAGCTCCCGCTAAAAATCGCCACCGATGATAATAACAGCGTCTGTAGAGTTTCTAAACAGAGCAATACAGGAAAATTGATGCGTGACTGCTTATTAATAGTCTGGAACGAAGCCACCATGTCAAACAAGACCGCTTTGGATGAGCCACTTGCGCAGCAAAAATGCGCCTATTGGTGGATGTACAATTCTGTTCTCAGGGGACTTTCGTCAAATTCTACCAGTTGTGACTCGAGTAACACGCGCTGACGAAATAAAGGCTTCCCTAGAAAGATCCAAACTTTGGCCACACGTCAATAAATTAGAGCTCAAAACGAACATGAGGGTTTCATTGTCTTTACGTGAGAACAGACTACTTTCAAAGATGCTGCTAAAAGCTGGCAATGGAGAGTTAACACAAAGTGATGAAAGGATTAACCTAGAAAACCTTTGTGTTTTGATAGACAACATCCAAGAGTTGGTCAACAACGTCTATCCCGACATTGATAACATAAGTTGCAAGACTACATCTTGGTTTAGAGAAATAGCAATTCTGTCACCAAGTAACGAACAAGTAGATAAGGTAAATTACTTGATTCTTTCAAAGATTGATGCGCCGTCGCAAATATACTACTCGGTCGATAATGTTCTCGATTTGGAAGAAGCTGTTCATTTTCCTACAGAATTTCTTAATTCTTTGAACCCGTCTGGACTCCCTCCTCATAAAATGGTGTTGAAAGTAGGTTGACCTGTTATTTTAGACCAAGAGCCCACAGCAAATTTTGGGCGTGAAAGTATAACCAAAAAGCTGATACATGAACAGAAAGGTCTCCAAAAAGTAAACTCAAATGTCGAAGTCTGGCAGCGCTTAGTTGCAGCTGAGGTTAGTAATAGTAGGTTGAAAACATGTTTTTTTTCCAAAATCTGGATTTTTTATATAACCACTTGAATATAGTATTAAATGAAAGAACAGACCGCCCTGATCACAGAAATATAGGTGCCAGACGTCTTATGCGCAGCCATACCCTTGCCAGACGTCCTCAAAGTATGCTAAAAGGACATTTTTTAACAATTCTGATAACCATATTGTGACAACAGAAACGAATTTGTCAGAGCCACTGGTCAATGGTCATAAAAGATAACTGTTAAATACTTCACCTATGTCTAGTGAATGTTGCCCTAAAAGTGTAATTATCTTAAAGATAATATACAAGTATTTATACACCATTATTTGTAAATTAAGAACTTCAATGTTTATTATATGATATGTATTTATGTACATAACTGAAAAATAATATATACTTGTATATAATACGTTCTAAAAGTTATTCATTATCAGATTCATCCGATGAATCGTTTATAAAATTATCTTCATCATCGGATACATCCACGTCATAAATTAATATATCCTCCAGTCTATCAGGGGCAACATTTCCGTCGAACCATTTGACTTTATACTTGTTGTCATCTAATACCCAACCACTCTCTGATGGTGATAACAGAATTGGTTCATTTTCTACAGCATTCTTCCATACGCGACATAAGCATGGCATTAAAAAACGACCATAGCCGGTTAAGAATTCATCAAAAAAAAAAACTTGGCAGCACACATGCACCGTGACACAGCTGTAAGTTGTAGTTAAGAAATTTGTATTGAAAATCCTGAAATTGAAAAATATTTACTTCCGCCAATTGAAATTGATGCCAACCATATTCTAAAATTATGAAAAACAATGTCACATTAACAGATTTGCTAAATTCAATTACCCTTATAATGAAGTTTGAATAATAATAATAATAAAAGCACGAATAAAATATTCGGCGGGATGTGTAGTGGTCGGCGGGATGTCAAACTTTGAATTTTCTTGAAAAATTCATCGCAACAATTCATCAGAAACGAAGAAAATGGATTTTGGAAGCACTGTTTATCCCCGCTAAAGGACTTAGCGGCGATAGCTATCCCCGCTAAAGTTAGCGTATATAAGATAAGTTGTTGTTGTATTTTACATGCAAACTTCAAATTATCCCTATATCCGCGTGCAAAGAAACACGCGGTACGATGGTACGATGTTTGCACTGGATATTTCAATGCGTTCAGGCACTGTGTACACAAAAGACCGAGATAATTACGTTAATGGAACTATGTAGATTATTTAATAATTAAATATAACTTACATTCATTTCTTTGTATCGAAGATAAAACCTTTTTAGAAACAGCTGTAAATAGCCGATAGGACTTGCTATGGTAACCACTTACACTATCAACCTTCATTGGAAGATCTATATCCGAGTAGGTATTTAAAATTTCGAATTTTCCGACATGTCAAAATTTGGGTACATTTTTCCAATGTTTTGTCATCAAACAAAATTATATTTCCGCATTGTTTCGGACTATCACTTGAATGAAGAACACATGTACTATCTACTTCTTAGAAACGGTTTCTTGTTTTGCATGATCTACGTCAATCACTTGCACTTTAGTGCAACATTTGTAACCAATGGTTCGTTTCTGCTATGACAATATGGTTATCAGAATTGTTAAAAAAATGTCCTTGTAGCATACTTTGAGGACGTCTGGCAAGGTTTTGGCTGCACGTAAAACGTCTGGGACCATCATTTTTGTGATCTGGGCGTTTTCACAAATTTTTTGGTGTAACCATTATTTGGTTATACCAATTATTTTAAAATGTGATTTTTAACATACTATTAGTACGTCTGGCAAGGGTATGGCTGCGCGTAAGACGTCTGGCACCTATATTTCTGTGATCAGGGCGGTCTGTTCTTTCATTTAATACTATATTCAAGTTGTTATATACAAAATCCAGATTTTGGAAAAAAAACACGTTTTCAACCTACTATTACTAACCTCAGCTGCAACTAAGCGCTGCCAGACTTCGACATTTGAGTTTACTTTTTGGTGACCTTTCTGTTCATGTATCAGCTTTTTGGTTATACTTTCACGCCCAAAATTTGCTGTGGGCTCTTAGACTATTTATTAAGAAACCTGAATCCACCTAAAAAATGGTAAAATCACTAAAAACTTTCATAATAGAGTACACAATACTCACCGGATGTGGTACCGGAGAAGTTCTAAGGTGTGAGTACAAACAGGAACTGAGTAAATTTTGTAAGGAAATTATAAAGTCATGTCTGGAAGACGTCGTCGTTCGAACATAGGTCGTAGTGCAGTGAATGCCAGAAAAGCACGTTTAGCAAGAGAAAAAGAATCGTCAACGGAACATGAGGCTCGCCTCAGCCAGCTTCGGGATAGATATAGACCTGAAAGAGAAAGAGAATCCTCACTCCTCAGTAGAGCGTGAGGCTCACCGCAGCCAGGATCGGGAGGATGTAGAGCTGAGAGAGAAAGAGAATCCTCAGTAGAGCGTGAGGCTTACCGCAGCCAGGATCGCGATAGACATAGAGTTCAGAGAGCCAGAGATTCGTCTAAAAACTTTCATAATATAGTGCACAATATAATACTCAGCAGATGTGGTACCGGAGAAGATGTATCGATTCCCCGAATTCTTCTGAAACCATCCTATTTACCGTTCCAATTTAAACACCTACAATTTCCGGTAAAGATATCTTTTGCAATGACCATTACTAAATCGCAGGGTCAAACTTTCAATGTTGCTGGCTTAGATTTGAGTGTTGAATATTTTTGACATGGCCAAATATATGTCGCTCTTTCAAGAGTAACCTCTAAAGAAAATATGTTTGTATTGTCTAATGACAAAAAAGTTGTGAACGTTGTATATAAAGATATTCTGTAGTATATTTAGTATCAGCATTGCATCCGTGCGAAGCCGGGTCGCTATTATTTTATAGAACAACTTACGTCATCGGCGAATCAGTCATCTTTTCATAAAAACAGAGAGACCACCGCCATCAATGCCATCAAACAAAATAATCATTTCTGCATTGTGCAATGTCACGATGCGTTGTTTACATTTGTTTGCCCAGTAAATTCGGTTCACAATGTATTTCGGAACGTGATGCAACGGCACGATGCTTGCGTTTGCATTAAGGAATGCACGCGGATGCACAAAGCAGGCAGTACTGCATTTAGCAATTCACCCCTTGTCTTAAATGGGGACTAATCGGCGAATCACATCAATGAAATTTTAGCAACACATTTAACACATAAAGCTGTCCCGCAAGATTACATGCAAACTTGTGGTTTCACACAAATCACCAGTTTATTAAAGTTAAGAATAAACCACAGTCAATTATGAGAGCGTGCAAACAGGCAAACCATAAAACGCCGGCAAAACACGAATGCAACAACTGAGGCCGGGATGCCTGCAGATACTTTTTGAGGTCAAATTGGCGGGTCCCGTGGCACACTGGGCAAAACACCTCTGAAGCTGGCATTTAATCGAATTTTGAAATTGAGCTTTGTCTTAAACTACCGTTTTGTTTTTGTTTTAAATAGGATAGAGAATAAAAAATGAGAAAAAGAAAGTATATTGGGAGCATGTGGTCTTCAGCAGATCGTCACGAATGCAGCATTTGTTGGTATGTTCCATAGAAGCCGGACGTGTTTTTTTGTTTTGAGTGACTGCAGTTAACTGTGAGCTATTTCTTACAGTTTGTTGGCATTAAACAAGTTAAAATTGCAATGGAATCAGTAAGCTCAGGTGCCTTTATTGTCTTATTTTGAATTAAAAAAAAATCTATTTTAGTTTTTTTAATCTGTGGCTAAAGATAAAAAATGTGCGAAAAAAAAGTGTTAGTTTTGTTTTTATCCGGAATCCTAAGAGTTTTAGATGGGTTGACCGTGACCTGACGTTGAGTATTATATCTCTTTGCGATAAGTGGTTTGTTTAGTCTTAGAACCTGTACACTTTTTTTGCTACCTTTTGCTACTTGTTGTGACGTCACTTTGGAAAAAAATTCGATTTTTTTTAATTGTAATTTTAATTACTTCTTAGGCCGAACACCTTCCAAAACTCTTTCTGTGACAAGGGCAGAGCTATATAATATAATGAAGAGCTCAATGTTAAAGGGATTAGAAAGTCAAATCGAATTTTTGAGGGGTGTAGTTTTAAAGCGTGTCCAATGCACCAGTGGTTTTCAACACAATGTTAATGAGAAAATAACGGAGTTTAAATCAAAAATTAAATCACGTTGGGAAAAACTTGTCGAGTAAAAAAAAAATGCACACAATTATGATTGCAGTTGTAAGTGGGTATGATATTGATGTATAAAAATTCAGGGAATTCGCACATGACACAGCAAGATGCTTCGTCAGTAAATATCACTGGTATGGCTATCATATGCCTCCAACTTTGCATAAATATTTTATTCATGGGCCAGAAATTATATCATCTGCACTGTTGCCGATCGGCCAACTTTCGGAGAAAGCGCAGGAAGCGCGTAACAATGATTTTTTAAAAGAGATAGCTTCTGAAGAAAATCAATTCGTGAAAAAACCGATAAAGACGTATTTATTTTCTTTTTACTGAGCTCGGATCCCATTATAACATCCAAGCAAAAATTACATAGACGAAAATTCCAGTCTCTTCCCAAGGAAGCAGTCAACTTGCTAAAGCCCCCAAGTGTCCAGAAATCAAACACTCTTCTTGAGTCTGATGATAATGATGATGACAATGATGATAGCGACATTTCTAAGGAAGCAATGCAAATTTTTGGTTTGATTTTAATGGAAAATTTAAGATTTAAGATTTGTTTTATTAATTTGTTTTTCTTCACGATAAAAGGCGGCCTTAAAGTGGGTGTGCAAGGTAAGTGTAGTGGACAAAAATTAGATCTTAAATAAATCTTTTTTAAGTTTTTAATATTGTAAAACAAGCACATTTCTAAAAGTGGGCGTGTCGATTGGGCAGGTTTGAAAATATGATGGGAATGGTCTCCGAAGCCTGCGTGCAAAATTTCAGGTTCTTAGCTCTAACGGCTGATTTGATGCCACATTTTAGGGTATTCTGCCCCAATGAGCGTGGGTGGGAAAGTTATCATCTAATCGAGATCATAATCTCATCAAAGTAGAAGAAGATAAAGCACTAGAAAACCACATTCAACTGAAACTGGACAACACAGTATCATTAAAATGAGTAACAATTACCATATCGGATGGAAGTGCCATACAATATCCACCCAAGTTCACTAATCCGTCGGCACTAACTTCTATTAAAGTAGCCTCATTCTGCTCCGCATGCGATTACGAGGGTCGTTAAAATAAATTTTAGTTATTAAAAATGCTCCGCGACACTAAAACCAAAGGTTTTAAGAATATTATCTCTGTAATAGGCATAGGTAGGCGCTGCAACATTTGACGAATACCCATACTCCTTTTCCCATAGCAAACGGCACATATTTTACCAAAAAAACATAGGGGCGGGCTACAGTCCGCTTGGGCGAACTGTTGGATACCCTATTCTTATTCCCATCCCTCATAAGTGGGCGTGACAAAAGTCTAAGTATGGTTGAATTGTTAAGAACGCTCTACATATTCTGTTATATAACATTTAAAAGATTTTATCAAACAAAAACGAAGCTTTTGTAAAAAAAACGTTCCCTAGCTCAAACTTTGGTTTTTCATTAAAAATTATTTTATTTAATTGTGGGCGTGTCAGTAAGCGGATTTAAAAAAAATTAACACATGAGCATAGAGGACACCTAGAGAGTATATATTATAAATTTCAGCTCCCTAGTTCAAACTTTGGATTTTCAAAAAAAGTTTTTTTCAAATTGTGGGCGTGTCAGTAGGCGGATTTTGAAAATATTTACACATGAGCTTAAAGGGCCCCCTAGAGAGTATATATTATAAATTTCAGCTCCCTAGCTCAAATTTTGGTTTTTCAATAAAATTGTTTTTTTTTTGTGGGCGTGTCAGTAGGCGGATTTTGAAAATTTTATATCCCGAGCAGTTTTAGGAGTCATAGATCATATATAAAAAATTTTAGCTTTCTAGCTCAAAATTCGATTTTTTCCAAAATTTTGTTTTTTTGAGTTTGTGGGCGTGTCTGTGGGCGGATTTCAAAAATTCGTAAACTTGATTATTTCGGGACCCTAGAGAGTATATGGTTAAAATTTCAGCCCTCTAGGCCCAGTTTAAAGGCCTAATTTTTGCCGACAGACGGACGGACGGGCGGACATCGCTAGATCGACATTACTATCGATGCTGATCATAAATATAGTAACTTTTAGGGGTCTACGGAAAATATTAAGGTATGTTACAAACTATGCGTCAAAATTGATATACCCTTAGAATAGGGTATAAAAAACGACAACAAGACAATGGAACTGAACCACAGGCGTATCCTGCAATTCCCTTGGCGATATCATAAAATCCCTCGATGACACTGCATTCAACCAGAAAGCACTCAGCAACACCTCCATCGTCCTTGTCATCATTGTCGTTAGTGTCATAAAATAGAAGGGGAAAAAACTATATGCCATATTATATTGGAAGCTGGATCAACCATGAAGGACCCAAAATGTGTAACAACAAAATATGAAACTAAATTATCCTGCCATCGGTTTCTTCGTTGTTATTTCCTGTTTTCTTATCCTTTAAGAACGTAAATGGTGTTATTCTTTTGGTGGACTTTTTACAGTTATCCTTTTTTTGTTCTCCCTCTATACACTATACCCCAAATCGTCTGTAACGAAAAGGATATAAACGAAGTAGACTTTTACTGTTGCCCAAAGAAGGAAAATGTTTATTTGCCATAAAGAGAGGCGCATATCCTGGCCGGTTTGTAGGTAGCAGTGAAAGAATATACAAAGAAAAAACACTTACAAAGTCGACTTAAAACACCCACAATCGTGTTGTTGAAAAAAATAACATACAGATACTTGTAGTTTTGTATCGCAGAAAGGACAACAAATCAGACCGAGAACACAACCTGCAGAGCACCTCTTAATTATGTGCCACATCACTGCTGAAGCTATAAAAACGCTCCTCACCAAAATGCACCGTCATTGCGGTGCATTTACGGCGAGGATTATTGGGCGCTAGGCGACGTACTCCATGACACCAACAAATTTAACTTTTGAATTTCTCAGGATCACAATTTATAGGTTTTGTCTCTATGTGTCGAAGGAACGAGATCGCTACTCTTCGAGTGGGTGGGTGTCGAAAATTGAAATTGTTTTTCTTTTGTTCATTTTTATGTTCGTCGTGGAGAGGACAATATGTTCGCTATTATTATTTAGTGGACAATATTGTTTAAAATTGTTTTGTGCACAAGTTTCGATAATAACGGAAATAAAAGAGGGCGCCGCGGTTCAAGGGTACAGGAGAATGACAAGGAAAAGCTGGGGAAGGAATGGGATAAAGTTTTTGCAAAGCGTTTTCAAAGCACGGCATTTTTTACGATTTTCACAGGAAATTGAATTCGCTACATATTGACGAACATGACTATGTGTGCTGTGTATATCTGTGGCCTTTGTTTGGGTCGTTTTAATGCCCCAAGTCGTTATGTTATGTTTAGTAGTGCTCAATGTTTTTGTTGGTACATATTTGTTTTGGCACACATAAAATTGATGATGGTGGAGCAAGATGTTATAAGGCGAGCCGTTACCGTTACTATAATAAGAGTGTCCTTCATTTCGAAATTAGTTTGCAAATGTTTGGCAAATATGTTTTGGACTTCGGCGTGCAGCGACGGGCTAAGAAAACCGCTTGTCTTAAACAAGGAATAAAGAGAGAAATCGCTTCTAGGCAATTTTTAACATTCAGGAAAGATGCATTCCAAGCTTAGTCAGAGTGCCCCTCTAAGATAACAGAAGATGAAAAAGCTCGCCTCGAATTGGAACACAGACCTTGAAGATTCGTAAATACATAACCTCTGTTTTTTTGAACTTGTATTAACGTCTGTGCTTCACAGTTTATATAAAAAAAACCAACAGGTTTTTTTTCTTGTATTATTTTTTCTTTTATTTATTATATTTATTTGTTATTCTTACAGTATAAGCCACTATCATCGCAAGGTTGCACTTCCTAGTTAACTGTTGAATTAGAACTGACTTCGAAAATATATCTGAAGTCCTACAATGCTTCCCTTATGATAAAGTGTATGTTTGCAATTTCTTAATCTATCCCATGATTACTCGTTTGGTTTCAAATAACCGTGCTCCTGTTGGGTAGAAGGGAAATAAATATCCGTTAAGGATTTTTTTTTGCAATGCATGCAAGAATGGCGTGGGAAACAGTTGTGGAGTTTACGTTAGATAAAATGGAAGTGTGGGGAAGGAAAGTGCCGTTGGTCGACAAAATGCATATCTACTAAGCAAAAAGGCGAATGCCGTTGAAAAGGAAAGTGACGTGCCCGAAGTAACTTTGTATAAAAGAATTGAGAAATTCAAAAGAAAACCACTAGCAGCAGCCGGGTTTTTATATTTGAAAGTTGGAACCCTTAAGGGCCCAACCAATGCAATCCGTTGACGCATTGCATCGACGTATCCGTTAGCGTAAACGCAGTTAAACAAAGAAATCCCTCGCCAAATTAGACAGCTGATACACACATTGGCCGCATCTAATACGCATTTTGACTAGCCTATAATTACCTTCAATACCAATGAATGATTCAACGGTGCCGGGAAATAACTTCACGGGCAATAACTTTACATGGGCAATGTCTTCACCTCGAGTGGGAAATACCTTCACTTTTTTTTATGAACTTATTGCCCACCATAGGTGAGCAATAACTCCACTTTTTTTTGGGAAATAATTTCTATTAATATTTTATGATAATTCAAAAACCGTACCTCGCACCTACTCTAAATCAAACAGTGTCCCCAAGCAGGAGGGTTGCAGGGGGGCATCATGCTCCCCATAGGCATTGCACTGTTAATGGAAGCACTATTAACGTAAACAAAGTATCGTAATTTGTATTACTGTTGACAATTTCGTTGGTAAAGTTGACTCAGTTTACGAACGGTGATTGACAAAGAAAAGTGTTTAAATCAAGTGAAGCTGATAGAATGGAAGTGCAAATAGAATTCATTACAGGTTTTCGGAAAGCCAGCAAGTTATTATATGTTCTTCAAGAAAAACAAATATATTTCAAAAAATATACCCGAACAAATGTTTCACGGTATGCATGTTATCAAAGTGATCGTTGCAAGGCCAGTTTATTAGTTGATAGTACAATAAATAAATTACTTCGTGGGAATGAAGCCCTCCATTCTCATTTAAATTAATGAATCAGAAAAAAATTAAATTCATAAATAGAATAAATGATGATTGCGTGGACAAGCCAGGAAATCATACAAAAACAGCAAACGATATTTTTATTGAGTACAGGATAGAAGTTAATGACGAGACTATAAATGTTAATTTTAATCAAATAAAAAGGTGTTTAAATACAACAAAAATTTTTTTTTTGCTAAAATACCAAAAAACACACAAATATGTACATATTCTTAAAAAACTATGGAATGTCATATGCATTTTTATATATTATACAATTCTGGCAAATAATTTCGCCTACACTATTTTTATGGCATCAAAAATAATTGTTGATATGATTAATTCCAATTGCTCTGATCCTAAGCGGAGGAAATTTTTTATTGATGGCACATTTAATGTTGTCCCCACATTTTGCGGCTACAAGCAAATCGCGCGATTTCTTTTCTCAATCCTAGGAAATGTAGCTAAAAGAAAAATAAAACCTAATAACTCTAGATACATTTTTCATAAAACCATAAAATCGCGATATTTTTTTGGCAACTAATGTGTTGAAATATTTGCTTTCTCTTGTTTGCAACAAGTGTATCCTTTTTTGTATATATTGACTACGCGCAAGACAGAAGAAATGTACACTCATTTATTTCAATTTGTGGATAGGAATTTGTTTGAATTTTGTCCATCATAGTTTATGACAGACTTCGAACCAGCATTGCGAAATGCGCTTCGAAAAGTATTTCCCAAAGCTACATTAGGCATTTTTCTTTTTTAGCTCCGAGCGGGGCACTGAGCTGTCAAAAAAAGAACTGTGTTACTT
The DNA here is from genome assembly GCA_949715645.1 of Portevinia maculata. NCBI lineage: Eukaryota > Metazoa > Arthropoda > Insecta > Diptera > Syrphidae > Portevinia > Portevinia maculata. The sequence goes on from OX454527.1 coordinate 85,129,779, forward strand.
TTTTGCGCTCTGAGCACAAAATTTGTATTTCTTTTTTATCTCTGAGCTAGCTCAGGGCTCGCTCGATGAGCTCGATTAAAAATGACCGAGCACATCGAGCGAAAAGCTGAGCGCAGCTGACTTCATTCATTTTTTGTGAACCACAGCAAAAAAAAAAAAAAAAAAACAAAATTCAAAAATCAAAAAAAACGGAAATGGCGGACGAATCTGGTTGCTCTCCCAGTGAAGGTAAATATAAGTTTTGGGCAGAATAATATAATTATTTTTGATATTTTTTATTGCAGGGGTGAAGTGAAGAAAAACTAATGACAGTTCAGTGCTCAATTCTGTTTCTTGATTAGCTCGGAGCGCTCAGCTTACGTTCAGCTCGGAGCGAGCTCTGTTCGCTCGGGCCCCGCTCTGTACCCCGCTCGGGGCTAAAAAAGAAAAACGCCTATTGAAAGGATGTTGGTTCCACTACACGCATGCGCTGAGGAGAAAGGCTTCGAAAATTACAAATCTTATGTATACCAACAATGCGAAAAAATTCAATTTTTTCTAAGTGGTTTAAGAAACTATTGATACTTCCATTGTTGTGTCCAGAAAATATTAAAAAAAATTCGATTTATTAAAAGCATAGGCCTTAACCTTCAACTTGGATTGCTTCATATTATTTTTTGGATATTTTCAAAAACAATGGATGTTGCGGGTAAATACTTCAATAATTTCTTTATAAAGACTGAAGTAAGAAATTCGTCTAGTTTCGTTATTGTTTCTGTAGAATACACCAAAAATGTTTTCTGTGGCCAGTGAAATATGAGAACTACAAGTGCCTTGGAAGGTTACAATTGCCGACTAAATTTAGATTCTTTCTTTGACTGTTTACTTGATGAGGAATACAACACAACTTCTTTTTTTTTATAATAAATACGCACTGAAGGGGTTGGGACCCTTATAATGTATTAGCTATACAGCGCGGGCGTTAATGAAATTAGGCCTATAAAATTCCCGATCTGTAGAGCTATTTTCACTCCAGACCAAGAGGAATCTGTACAAAAAACCCGTGACGCCAAGCTATTCATACGTGGTTCATAACCCCGAAAAGCATGTGCAGAGCTATAAACTGATGAAGAAAAAACCTGCCAAGCCATCAAACATAACCACCCATCAATCCAGAAATCATCAAATTACTCATCAAACAAAGTTATCCCTTCATCAAAATACTTTCCAAGCCATCTTTGTGTGCATCATCGCCAAACAAAAATAAAATTATGAAAGAATACCTACCTGCAAAATACATATATAAAAAGTGATATCTCGCTACATGCATATATGCATAATACTAAGCGTGGTGTAAAAGTTTTTAATTAAATACTTAAAGATCTACCTAACTCTTATATCTAACACCTTAATCTACTACCTTAATCTTAGTCTAACAAAAAAAAAAGATACATGCTAAATGCTTTTACCTTAATACTAGAAAGCCCCAGAAAAGTTTTTTTTTATTAAACATAAAGTGTACCTAAACATCTAGTCATTCAGCGGGAACTTTGTGCACAAATTTCGGCGCGGCATGGAGATCAAAGTGAGTACTATATACACAAACATAATACATAACTTTTCATTGGCTTGATTTTTTTTATATATTTTTTCTTAACTAATTTAACATAATCTTTTTGCTTAAATACTACTTTTTTTGAATAATTCACTTAATATATCTTAATATTACCTAAAATAAACATTATATATATACATCTTACCATACCTTTAAATACTATCGCTATTAAGTACAACAAATATGTCTTTGAAACCTTGAATTGTCACAAATAAATATGTGCTAGTTTAACTTAAAGTTGTTGAGATGTGTTAGTTCATAGTGATGTGCATGTGATCGTGAAATTGATTATTCTCAAAATATCGAGGAGAGAATAGTTACGGAGCAATTGCACTTGCCAGTTGCGAGGGGAGGATTCCTCCAGGCGTCCAACCACCCACGACGCAACCGCTGATGAAGTTCATATACCCCCTTTTCTTTATTTCTTACCAACTCTTTTTTTTCCTGCAATAGCATCAATGGTCAGTGATCATTAATATCCTCTGATGCGCGAGGTCTCCTTACCCATTCCATTTCTCCATTTATAATTTTGGCACGATATTTTGTGCGCAAGGGAAAAGCAGCAACATCGCACCCCTCCGACGAGCTGATGCCGTTCACCGCAAGCGTGCCAACCGCTGCTATTGCAAGGACACCCATCATCATGTCCTGTATCCTATCTGACCCATGCTTACGCATAGGTCGTGGAATACCCCCCCTTCCCGCCACACATTATAAGTTGAATGTCTGTCCAAGTTGGGGCTTCTGTAAATAAAACAGTAGTGGATTAATTGCCTACGGACATGGAATTTTAGCCAAATGAAATTAAATTCTGGATTGTCACATTGAGGCTGAAGATGGTAGGCGACGTCACTACGTATAAAGACGGCGATACCGCGGTGGGGAAAGAATAATTTCACTAAGTTGTACCCAGGTAGACTAAACTCTGTTAAATCAGAGCCAACGCTAACCTGGGTTTCACTAAGTGCCAAAACAGCTGGTTTGTTGTGAAAAACATGGGCGTATAATTAAAAAAAATGTTTCCTCAACCCACGAATGTTACTAACATCCGCTACGAAATTCCTACACATCACAAAATACAAACATAAAAGAAAACGCAACTACGACGCTAACTAAGCAAAAGTCGTGAATTGAAGATTACGTTAGATTTCCAAAACAATTTACCGCAGGTGTTATGCCCGTACGGTAATTTGTTTTGGTCCACCAACAAAATCAACAATTCACGGCCCGCTATCCGGCCGATGCTGCCTTTACCCAAGTATTGCAACTAAGGCCAGAAAGAATTTTTCAAAAAAAGAAATCAATTAATTGATATATTGACTACAAAACTGACAAGAAATAAAATCAGTATATCCGAGTTTCTTCCTCAAATCATTAAAATTTTCGACCAAAAATCGGATTTACTTCCAAATGATGAAGACATTTCATCAGAAGAAAATGACGATTCGGTAGAAGACAATTTTACCGAAGACGCTATTCTATGCGTTCTTTGTTGATACCATGAACTTTCAAATGTGACTACGCCATAATACACTTATGGCCTTAATTCACTTTCAAATGAGAACTAAAGCCATCACTTAAATGTGAACTAACGCCATATGGTGTTAATTCACATTCGAATGTGAACTAATGGGTGTTGGGAAATAACTTCACGGGCAATAACTTCACCTCGAGTGGGAAATCATTCACTTTTTTTTGTGAAATTATTGCCCACAATAGGTGAACAATATCTTCACTTTTTTGTGGGAAATACTCTTAACATTTTATGATAATTCAAGAACGTACCTCGCACCTACTCCAAATCAAACAGTGACCCCAAGAGGGGGGGTTGCAGTGTGGCAGCATGGCCCCCCATAAGCATTGCACTGTTTATGGGATTAGTTGCGAAATCGCAAGTATACTTCAGTTTGAACAAAAAAAAAGAACATTTTATTGCAACCATGCAATCATTTAAAAGGTTGCCAAGATTGCTACTCAAAAATGGTTGAAATCTTGCGATCCTCACTCATAGGTCCATTTTGTAGAGCTATTGCTCAAAATGTTGTTTAAGTTTTTATGTAAATATAAAAATACGTACTTAAAATATCTTTGTTTGAAAATGTATGCGTTTTGAAAATATAATTTGATATAAACTGCTAAATACAAATTGTTATATATTGTTATATAAATGAAATCATTTTTTTTTTGTTATTCATAACGTTAATAAAATTATACAAAAACCTTACAAATAACTACAATTCATATTTGCTCTCCAGTTATAATAGACAAATTCTCAAATTATAGCTGGGAAATAAGTTCACAAAATTTACGGTGGAGTTATTGCTCACCTATGGTGGTTATTGCCCATGTGAAGATCCGCGAAGTTATTTCCCTGTAAAGATTCAACTGCCTAAGATGTCAGTTAAGTACTGAATTTCCAATCAGCGGTCGAGCTGCAATTTGGCTGTGGTAAACTTAATGCCCCCATTGCAATTCACTTTTCTCAGTGTTTTTGTCAAAGATTGTTCAAATTAAAAGTGCTGTAAGTTAATAAATTAAGACAAATAGTAAGATAAATGCAATTTTCTTAATAATTTTATGCTGATAATATCAGAAGTAGTAACTGAAACTCGGTTTTGGGTCCGTCGTTCGCATATGTATCAGGACAGGGACACGTCTGGGTTTTTTTGCCGTCAACTTTGAACAGCTATGTAATGATCTGGAGAAATTTAAGCTGGTGATGCAGATGAAAAAAAAGATATTTGATTTAATGTTAATTTGGTTTAAGGAGACTTAGCCAAGCACTCCAATAGACCAGTTATATCAGCACTATGTAGGCTGCTTCTGACTCTTGTGCAAGTACAACATTTTAATTGTGTTATATAAAGTTTTATCATTTATTTTTATCTTTATAGTTATTTGGCAAATCGAGGCAGCAAGCAGTTATTTTCTATGGCGTTGAAAATGGGGTTGACAAGTGTCAAAAGAATAGTGAGCGAAACGTGCGATGTTCTCTTGAAAACTCCCGGTCACATAATACCTTTCGGTCCCAAACCAAATCGAGTGGAACAGTATCTCAAGAAATTTCTACGATATGTGAAATTTGCCAAACTGTATGGGCGCCATATACGGCATACCCCACAATTCAGGATCCCTTTTTTAATAATTAAAAGGGGATATATTCCATTGTGCTTATGGGAATCTGCGGCACAAGCTACACCTTCACTGGTATTGATATTGGTGCATATGGCTCCCTAAGCGACAGGGGTGTTTTATGACACTCCAAATTTGGACAAAAGCTGTTTGAAAATTGACTCGAATTACCAGGAGACAATTACCTACCGAACTCCAATGTGAATTTTCAACATTATTTTGTAGCTGATGCTACAGTTTTTGATGCGCCCATATCCAGGGACAGCTTGATAATTTATTGCTGCTTCTTTCTATTAATATCTCGACCTTTAATTTTGATTGGGGATTTTTAACAAGCGTCTCACACGGGCCAGGGGAGTAACACACTGCGGAATCAGCTAAGAACGTTTGTAAAAGCTCCTGTTTTACTTCAGAATTTTGTGAAGATGAATTAACATCAAGGCAGAAACTGCAGTTGAAGCTAGTAGATCAACTGCTTATCGCGTGATACAGCAGTCCAACTATATTAGATTGAAAATGAAAAAGAAACCACCATTAAACGCAGCACTCAAAAGTCAGCGACTTGATTTTGCAATAAGTCACATCAGTGGCCTTTTTCACCAACTTACATATTTGTATTTACAGCACTTTTGATTTTTGATGTGTAAATATCTTTTTTCTCGGTAGGGGATAGTTGGAAATATCGAGCGTCACCGTCATCGTCAGATTTTCGCGTCACCGTCAGATTTTCATACGACGTGAGTTAATCGGTGCTCGCCAGATCACCGCAATTAAACGACGTTGGGCGCGGTTAGTACGTAGATGGATGACCGTTTGAGAACAACCGCGTGTCGTTGTTTTTTTTTATTTTATTTATTTCGTTATACATTTTCCAGTTTTAATTATGTTCAATTTTAGAGATTATTATGTCCTTACGAAACACCGGGAAGTTGTGTGGAAGTAGATTTGTTTTGAATAATTGAGGTTATATAGCTTGAAGTTTGTTGTACATCAGTTGAAGTTAAGAGGAAAAATATCGGTTTGTACTTCGGTAACCGATGGCCGATTTAAGAATGTAATTTTTAGTTGTAATAAGGTTATTGTTGTAATTGTAAATCTAAACAGCCAAGCGAAAAGGAAAAGAAAGGAAACGCGTGTAACTATTCAGTGGTTGAAAAAGAACTTAACCAAGTGCAATTCATTTATTAAAAGTACTAATCAGCATTGACAGTTTATAATAGGTACTAGATGCTAAATTAAGGGTTCGTTTTCATTTATAATTCAATACCTTCCCTGAACAACTAATTTAACATTTAACATAAAAAGAAATCCAAGTGATTACATATACATATATAAAAAAAAAGTTCAAGTTGTTTAACTCTAATATGTGAACTTCATCTTTAGTTGAGTCCAAATTTGGCTGTTAATTTTTCAAGCTTGATGGCATTAACGCCTTTTGTTAAGAGATCTGCCATCATTTCGTTGGTCGGTATGTAGTTAAGCTTTATTATGCGATTTGCTAGTTTTTCTCGTACGAATTTGTCCTTGATGTCGATATGTTTTGTGCGCTGAGAATACGTGTTATTGTTTCCAAAGTCGATGGCACTTTTGTTATCGCAATTTAAAACTATTGTTTCCGGAGCTGTTGGCATCAATTCCTTCTCTAAACGTTTTAACCACATAGATTCTTGTATTGCGGCAACCATTGACATCAGCTCTGACTCAGTTGTCGATAGAGCAATCGTTTGTTGGCGTTTGGTGGCCCATGAAATCGCACCACCTTGGAATGTGAAAATATAGCCAGTAGTTGAACGTCGGCTATCTGTATCGCTTGCCCAATCTGCATCGCAGTAACCAGTAAGTTCAGATTCTTCTTTACGAAAAGTTAAACCTCTGTTGATGGTTCCCTTCAAGTACCTCATCACGCGCTTGACTGCAGTCCAATGTGCCTTCCCTGGATTGACACCAAATCTGCTTAACAAATTGACGGCATAACAGATGTCGGGGCGTGTGATTTGTGCAATGAATAATAATGATCCTATTGCTTGCATGTAAGGCACTTTGGACATTTCACGAATTTCACTTTCATTAGATGGGCACATCTCAGATGACAGTTTTTGGTTTATGTCAACAGGGGTAGAGGTGGGTTTGCCGTCTTCCATACCATAGCGCTGTAAGACATCAAGAATGTATTGAGACTGATCAATTGTAAGAGTACCTGCTTTTTTGTTCCGTGTTATTCGAATTCCCAGAATGGACGTTGCAAACCCCATGTCCTTCATTTTGAAATTCTTAGAGAGTTCGCTCTTCAAATGCTCCACGAGACTCGAATCGTTTGAGAAGATCAGTACATCATCAACGTATATGGCGACAAATAAGATTTTCGGTCCAGAAATTCGATAATATATGCATTGGTCAGTATCGCTGCGTGTCATACCGACACCAATGAGGACTTTATTTAATTTCTCGTTCCATATCCTACTCGACTGCTTCAGACCGTATAAGGACTTGTTCAATCTGCAAACCCTTCCCGAGTTGTCGTCATACGCGATCGGCTGGTTCATGAAAATTACTTCTTTCAAATCACCATTCAAGAACGCGGTGATTGCGTCCATTTGGTAGATATCTAGATCGTATTTTACAGCCAGAGGTCCGTAGATCGAAACTACGTTCTGCTACCAGGTTATGGGCCTTATTTGTAAGAAATAATCATAACAACGTGTGGTAAAATCTTTTACATGCAATCAAAATAATATTTTTTTCGCGATTGTTCATATTTTTTATTGATTTCGTGTGGATTTACACTTCAAAGAAAACATGTCGTCGACCACATTGTCATTCCCTTTTGAAAAACTGAAAGGCCGAGAAAACTTTGATACATGGAAACGACATGCAAAGTCGTATCTAGTAATCAAAGGGTGCTGGAAAATAGTTTGTGAAGGTTTGACTGAAAATTCGTCAGAAAAGGAAATCGAACTTGATGAGCGAGCGCAAGCAGAAATAACCCTAATGATTGAATCGTGTAACTTTGGTCATATTGCATCAACCAAAAGTGCAAAAGAAGCGTGGCATGCTATTGTGAATGCATATGAAGATAGTGGACTAACAAGAAAAGTAGACTTGTTAAAACAATTAGTCAACAAATAGCGCAGTGGAAGCATGCTGGGCCCATAACCTGTTGTAATTGTAAATCTAAACAGCCAAGCGAAAAGGAAAAGAAAGGAAACGCGTGTAACTATTCAGTGGTTGAAAAAGAACTTAACCAAGTGCAATTCATTTATTAAAAGTACTAATCAGCATTGACAGTTTATAATAGGTACTAGATGCTAAATTAAGGGTTCGTTTTCATTTATAATTCAATAGTTATTTACCAAGTGGTCCTTGGAGAACCAAATAAGGTCCTTAAGCCCGATTTTTTTTTTTTAAAAAACTCCTAAAAAACCGCGCAGTACCTATATTGTATTCAATGTTATTTGACTAACAGATACTTGAAAAACAAAAAGGTCCTTAAAAGTAGAAAAAAGGATATTTTTCCAATATGCTATTAGAATCCACACGGTATATCTGTGTTCAATGTTATTTGACTAAGAGGTTTTTGGAACAACAAAAAGGACCTTAAAAGTCGAAAAAAGGATATTTTACCTAAATGTTGGTTGTTCCTAGCACCCCTCATTCAAATAACATTGAGATCATATATACCGTGCCGTTTCTAAAGACATTTTGGAAAAATATACTTTTTCGGGTTTATATTGTGGCTCCAAGGACCTCTTTGTAAAATAACCTGATGTAAAATAAAAGGGATATCCAATCAATTTTTATTTTAAACGCAATATGCATAATAAATCCCAATAAATTATCACCATTATAGGAAAATAAAAAAATTTGATTTAGTTATTAGTTATTAGGTACCTAGGCAGCTAAAAAGCTACAGCTAAAAACTAACCAACTTTTAGTTGTCATCCGCAACTAACTTTGGCAACCTAACGAGCTTAGTTACACAACCTGCAACTAATAGGTAATAGCAAAAATTAGTTGTCATTATGATAGCTAACCACTAAATCGATTGCATTTTTAGCGCAGCTACTTAGTTGTGGCGTTAGCTAGATAACAAATTAGGTAGCTAACGCGCAACTGTGCCTACATGTTTACACATCAACTATACCGTGACTGCAGCGTGGCTCACACATTTTTTTTTTGATTTATGTCCTTTCACCAAACTCTGGGTATTACAAATTTGTAGTTGTATTCTATAAAGGGAAATTTGTGGGAATAATTCACTTTTCGTTTCACCCAAAAGTTATTTATAGTTGTAATTTACAAGTTACAAACTTGTGAAAATTTGACTTATTTGTGTATTTACGTTTCACCAAAGAAATTTTGTATACCCTATTCTAAGGGTATATTCATTTTGACGCATAGTTTGTAACATACCTTAATATTGCCCGTAGACCTCTAAAAGTTACTATATTTATGATCAGCATCGATAGTTATGTCGATCTAGCCATGTCCGTCCGTTAGCCCGTCCGTCCGTCTGTCGGCAAAAATTAGGCCTTTAAACTGGGCCTAGAGAGCTGAAATTTGAACCATATAATCTCTAGGGACCGAAATAATGAAGTTTACGAATTTTTGAAATCCGCCCACAGACACGCCCACAAACTCAAAAAAAAAAATTCTTCGAAAAAATCGAATTTTGAGCTAGAAAGCTGAAATATTTTATATATGATCTATGACTCCTAAAACTGATCGGGAGATAAAATTTTTAAAATCCACAACAATTACATAAAACAATTTTATTGAAAAACCAAAGTTTGTGCTAGGGAGCTGAAATTTATAATATATACTCTTTAGGGGCCCTCTATGCTCATGTAAATAGTTTCAAAATCCGCTTACTAACAGGCCCACATTTAAAAAAAAAACTTTTTTTGAAAATCCAAAGTTTGAGCTAGGGAGCGTTTTTTTACAAAAGCTTAGTTTTTTTCGATAAAATCCTTTAAATATTATATAACAAAATATGCAGAGCGTTCTTAACAATTCAACCATATTTAGACTTTTGTCACGCCCACTTATGAGGGATAGGAATAAGAATAGGGTATCCAACATTTCGCCCAAGCGGACTGTAGCCCGTCCCTATGATTTTTGTTTTGTGTTGGGAATTCGCTGGAAGTAAAAAATCATCGAAAGACATTGCAGAGCTAGTAGGTGAGGGATGCTTCTGCAATAGTGATGGACTTTAACTCATCTGACTGACATTCGCCATCCCGAATGAGATTGCACCTAGTCGACGACTAATCGGCAATTTGTTTTTGAACTATTTGTTGAATTTATAAATTAAATCCGCCGTTTGTCGGATTTCCATTTTTTTTTGTTTGAAATCCATACCTGATTTCTTAGCCCTAGCTAACTCTTATAGATCAAGAGGTTTGACCCGATTCCTGATCGCATTGCCATTATTTAAAAGTTCTGTTATTTCTATATTTACGTGGTTGAGCAGCCTACTTCTATGCCTTTGAGCAAGTTTCTTAACTTCACCTTCAACCATTTCAACATTTAGATCTTTATTCAGATCGGCATTGCGTATGCACCAAGGTGCATTAACTATGTTCCTTTGTACTTTATTTTGGAAAACCTGAATTGTTTGTAAATTTGTTTGGCATGTGCATGCCCACAACTGGAGCCCGTAGGTCCATACTGGTTTTAGAACTTGCGTGTATAGCAATAACTTATTGTAGTTAGACAGGGATGAGTATCTCCCAATAAGCCAATACATTTCACTGTATCGCATGTTCACCTCATTTTTTTTTTCTTTACGTGCGCTTTCCGACGATGTTTAGCGTCTAGAGTCATGCCTAGATATTTGACTGTGTTTGAATATTCCATTACATTGTTGTTAATTCGACTGGAATGAGTGTGTTACGAGGTGGTTTCTAAAAGCTATAACAGAAGGATATCTGCTACGGATCGTTTGCCTGAGATACCTACTTGGAGCTCGCCGGATAAGGGAGGAGATTTTGTATCTTAGCAAAAGGAGAACCTTTGGACAGAGAAAAAAAAATCATGCCAAGATTCTAACGGCCTTACAAATGTCAACTAACGTAATTTAGGTGTCAAACAGACGGACAATATTGGCCTAACATCACTCCCACTCTGCTTCACTTTAGGGTGACTGATGGCGTGCCACTCTGGATACAGTTTACCCACCCATTTCACCAATAGGTGAATCACCTTGACAGCTGATCGTATCCGAGTATAGTCAACCGTCCCTAAATTGAACTAGCGCGGAAAATTAGTGCAACATAGAAGAGATCATCCAATACACAACCCCCATTGAAATATTTAGACGTTCATTTCGGTATAATCAATCAAGACAAATTTTATTTAAATCTAGGGTAATATAAATAATTCATTTTATTTTTATTTACTAGTAGGCATGTGTTTAGATGGTAGGTTAAGAATTGTGGTTCTGTATAAGGCATGTATATGATTAAATTATATAGTTTTATGTATGGGTATATTTAGGTATTTAAGTTATCAAAGTGTTAGTTTATGTAGTATGTAAGTTAACACCAAACACATTCAATATTCACCCACGCTCCACATGCAGGTCAACACCAAGCGCATTCCACACCGATACCGGATACCCAGACTCATCACATCCGACAGCAACAGAAGAACATACGCTCCACATGCATGTTGCTGAGCCAGCGTCTAGAAAACGACACCTCCTCCAATCCCAATCCATATTCCCACATTCCTGTACGTAGAGATAAGGAAACCTAGGCAATAAGATTCTATTTGTTAGAATTAAGTTTTAGTTCTGGAGTAGCAGTCGAAATTATATATGTTCAATTCAAATAATAAAGAGGCTTCTCCTCAATAAAAAATATTTTTTTTAATTAAACTCAACTTAGTTTTATTTAATTGGCGCCCGAGCAATATAACAACCCGTTTTCGCGCGTATAACAAAGTAGCCAGTGATCTTAATTACCCCCCGTGCTCATAAGTTAAATCGCGTAGATCGGTGTTAAAAATAAAAAAAAGCCTTTAAAAAGAAATATAGTAAAGTAAAATAGTGAACTGAGAAAGTAAAGAAAAATAGTAAAGTAAAATAGTGAACTAAGCTAGTGAAGAAAAAATAGTAAAGTAAAATAATGAACTAAGCAAGAAAAAGCATAGTAAATTAAAAAATAGTGATCTAATCGTTGGTGAGAAAACAGTAAAGGGCCCCTGAGTACCCGCTGCAGCTAAACACTGGAGCGAAGGAAGAGGAAGCGAAGGACGCTAGCCGCATCAACAAAATCGAGGAAAAAAAACAAGGACATTCATGTTTCCAAAAATTTAGAGAAAAGTCAAAAAGGAAAACAGCTTATTAATTATATTAAATTTCAATTTTAAGTGTAATCTCATTTGGTGATTTTTAAAAAAAAAAAGAAAAAGAAAAGTGCCTATGTTAAGATCGGGTAATGACCCTACCAGAATGGCTAACAATCCGCAAGACGAAGTTCAGCCCACTCAGGTGAACAACACTATTCAATCGAGCGCATCTAATAGCAATCCTCAACGGACAAATGCCAACAATTCCAATAATCGCCAAAATGGCCAAAATATTAAGAGCACACCAGATTTTGAATCCCTTATATCTTCTATTGTCCACCGCGTTCTTGAAAGTCAAGGACGCGAAATCATTCAAAATATAGCTAACCCCAATACACATCAATTCACTGGTAGAGACCAGACTATTGCACCGGAATATAGAGATAGGTTAAATGAATTAGACAACATACCGGATGTAGTCCGATGTCTAACGGATTTTGCAGGAGACCCAGGAGAGATTAGCTCCTGGAAGAAAAATGTGGATCGTATATTGCAAATATACGAACATCTCAAACGAACTCCCAAATACTTCGGGGTTCTAAGCGTCATACGCAATAAAATAATTGGAAGTGCCGACACCTTTCTAGAATCCTACAATACGCCTATAGATTAGTCATGTATGTCTAAGTGCCTTGTCATGCACTATGCTGACAAACGCGATCTGGGTACGCTAGAGTACCAGATGCAATCAATCGTTCAAGGCAACAGTACTATCCAAGGATTCTATCATATCGTATACTCCCATTTATCTTTAATACTAAGCAAACTTTCTTGCATGGATATAAGCTCTGAGTCCATGCATTTGTTAACGCAGACATACAGAGACAAGGCTCTCGGCACATTCGTCAGAGGCCTTAAAGGTGACATACCCCGATTACTGGGTATAAAAGAACAAGTAGACTTGCCTCAGGCATTACATTTATGTTTAAAATTAGAGAACCAAAACGTCCCTTCTTACCAAACTCAAACTCAACAACCATTATACAAACAACTTCGGAATCCAATGCCACCGGTTCAACAAAGACCCCCATACAATTCTAGACCGATGTATCACACAAATTACCAACCACCAGCACAGGCAAGGCCCCCGTATAACCCTAGGCCCATGCCAAACAATTATCTAAACAACCAGTATAACCCATTCCAAAATCAATATCCCCAAAGACCCCAAATAAAAGCAGAGCCTTTAACTCAATGACCTTCTGCACAATTTAAACAAATACACCAACAAAATAGGAACCAATTTCGGCCAAATAATAATATGACAAGTAGGCAAAACTTTAATCAACAAAATTTCTACGTGGAACCTTTTGTTCAACCATTCAATGATCCAAACCAATATAACAATTTAAACTCAGAAACTCCAAACCTCCCTCAACAAAATGTTGATGTCGAACAGCATGCTCAAAATGAATTGAGCGCATACAACGAAGCGGCATCGTCATTCGACGATACCCACGAACAAACAGATTTTATGGACACTAATTTTTTAGATTAACAGGCTCTTCGTTGCCATACTTTGAATCTCGCACGAAGAGTGGACGAATTCTTAGATTCCTTATTGACACGGGATCTAATAAAAATTATATACAACCTTCCCTTATAGAAACCCCAATAGAAAACGAGCAATGCTTTCACGCTAGGTCAGTAGCAGGAAGCATTAAGGTAACACACCATACATACATTAGCCTTTTCGGTCTTCGAGACACAAGAATAAAATTCTTTTTGGTACCATCTCTTACATCATTCCACGATATCCTTGACATGATAGTTTGAAGGAACTATCAGCGGTAATTCATAGCAGCCAAGACTACATAACAATTCGAGATCAAATTAACATCTGTATCAAATACCAAATATTACAAGACGTTAATTCCATCAACATCAGAACGAACCATGTGTCTATGCATCAGAGGAAAATAATAGAATCCCTAGTAAAAAACTATCCGTTTCTTTTTGACGAGCCAAATGAAAAACTAACTTTTACAACCAATGTCATAGGAGAAATTCGCACCACTAACGAAAACCCCATATACTCCAAGTACTATCCATACCCGATGTCACTTAAAAACGAGGTGGATAAACAAATTCAAGATCTCCTTAATAACGGGATAATAAGAAAATCGCGGTCCCCGTATAACTCACCCGTCTGGATCGTTCCAAAATTCGTTCCGGCGAAAAGAAATACCGCCTAGTTATCGATTACTGGAAACTGAATACGGTAACAATATCAGACCGCTACCCCTTGCCAGAAATTAACGATGTTTTGTCTCATCTTGGAAGCAATAACTTCTTCACAGTCCTGGATTTAAAAAGTGGCTTCCACCAAATTCTTCTAAAAGAGTCAGACATAGAGAAAACCGCTTTCGCAGTCAACAATGGAAAATATGAATTTACCAGAGTCCCTTTTGGGCTGAAAAATGCTCCCGCCATATTCCAAAGAGCCCTCGATGACATCCTTCGGTAACACATCGGAAAGATATGTTACATCTATATAGACGATATCATAATATTCAGTCGAGACCAAGAAACTCATACAGAGAACATTCAAAAGATCTTCAAAACATTGGAAGAAGCCAATATGAAGGTCCAACTTGATAAATGCGAATTCTTCTAACGCGAAGTTGAATTCCTAGAGTTCGTCATATCTTCGAATGGCATAAAAACAAATAAAGCCAAAGTTGACGCTATTGTTAATTTCCCAAGCCCTAAAAGTCTAAAAGATCTTCGATCCTTTCTGGGATTATCAGGCTATTACCGCTGGCTTTTATGAAAAAGACTATGCGAAAATAGCAAAACCTCTTACAACTCTCCTAAGAGGAGAAAAGGGAAGAATTTCCAAAAACGCTTCTAGCAAGCAACTAATAACTCTCAATGAAGAAGCAGTTGAATCACTCAACAAAATATAAAAATTCAAAGGAAAAAAGTGGTCTGCGTGGACCCGCAAGGTCCACACGACTAATTTCCCAGTGGCATCAATATGATTTATGCGATTATTGGTAAATTTTGAAATGTTGTTAACCATAAGATATGGTTAAGAATTATTTAATATTAAAAAATGTTCTTTAATATTGTTCATGGAAATTAAATGTTGTTAATAACAGCGAAGTATGATATATATTAATGCAACCATTGTTATCAACACGGAGACCTGTAAATTTACAGGTATACGAAATAACAGAACACAATATAATAATGATTTGCTCAATGACAAATGACACTAAATAGTACAAATAAAGACAAATTATTTTAGTTATTTTTTACTAACAAAAAACGGCTTGACCGATTTTGCTGGAAACTTAATCAGTTCTGAGTTACGTAATTACGCTTCGAATAAACCCGGTCCCATGTTAATATCATCTTCGGTTCTCCAGATAATCGTGGCGAAAGATAATTCCGAACGCACATACGTACATACGCACATACGTACATACACACACCCAGACATCTCTATATAAACGTTGGATTTGGATTCCGGTGACCTTGAAACGTGAAGATATGCCAAAATCCGCGATTCACAAAATCGGCCTCATTACAAGAACTTCCACTGGGAAGTTAATAATCCTTACATATCCTGATTTCACCAAAGACTTTCAATTGACTACAGACGCGTCTAATCATGCGATTGGCGCAGTACTCTCATAAAATGACAGACCCATAACATTCATATCCAGAACATTAAACAAATCCGAAGAACATTGCGCCGCAAACGAGAAAGAAATGCTGGCGATAATATGGTCCCTACAATCGCTACGAAATTACCTATACGGCAGAGCCGAGGTCAAAATATATACCGACCATCAGCCCCTAGCCTATGCGTTAAGTAATAAGAATAATAACGCAAAGATGAAACGCTGGAAGGCAATATTTGAAGAATACAATTGCGAACTCCATTATAAGCCCGGTAAATCTAACGTAGCCGCAGACGCACTCTCCAGACCCCCGCAAGAAAGTCAGGTCAATTCACTAACTCCTACAGTACACAGTGGCGAGAGCTCCTCCCAAGAGCTCATCTTCAGCGTTGAAGCACCCATCAATGTCTTCAAAAGCCAAATTTTTCTCTACACCGGAGAAAGGAAAAACCTAGAATTTAAGATCGTGTTCCCCGGATATCACCGACACAACATAAGCGAGACTAACTACAGTGAGGAGAATCTTCTACAGATTCTTAAAAAAATTCTGAATCCTTGGGTAATAAATTGCATTAAAACACAAGAGCCAGTAATGTGTCTGATACAGGAACTATACCCCCTTCATTTCAAAACAATTAAAATTAGATTCTCACAGAAGTAAGTACAGGATATTTTAAGCGAGCATGATCAGGAAACTATTATAATAGACACTCATAATCGCGCCCATAGAAACGCGGTCGAAAATAGACTTCAAATTCTCGAAAATTATTATTTCCCTTCCATGATAAGAAAAATAAAACGAATTACCAATATTTGCTATATTGAATCACCAATATTTGAACCTTCCCTTAATTCATCCACAATCCTCTTCTTGATGAAGGATGAACTAAAAATTGATGTCTACACGACACCACCATACAGAAGCGAAGCTAATGGGCAAGTAGAACGCTTCCATTCAACTCTTGCAGAGTTAATGAGATGCCTAAAAAAAGATGACTTGCATCGAAATTTTGAGGAACTAATCGAAAGATCTGTAAATGAATACAACCATAGCATTCATTCCACCACACACAAAAAACCAGTTGACCTTTTCTTTGGTCGTAATGTTACCTTTGGCCCCGAAGACTACGAGAAGACGCGACGGTCGAACTTAGAAAGGCTACGGCAAAAACAAAAAACTGATATAGCATACCATAATAAAAGAAAACAAGAGCCAAAACAATATACAGTAGGACAAACAATTTACGTAAAACAAAACAAAAGATTAGGAACCAAACTTTCTAATAGGTACAAAGAAGAAATAGTCAAGGCGAATAGAAACACTACCGTCCTTACAGAAAGCGACAAAATTATATATAAACATCGTATAAGAAATTGATGGAAAATTTTTCCAACAGATTAATGTCATGGCCGATATCCAGATCCTGGACTATTCATCCAGTGAACTATCAGCGATAGAGACTGGGACAGCGATGATCCAAAATGGCAGCTTTAAAATGATCCATATCATAGACTTGATACCATGCGAAAGCATTATAACCAACATCCGAGATACAATAGAACACGGCATAAATAAGAGCCACCCCTCCTATCCTTTCCTTTCTCACGAACTTTCGGAAATAGAACACATATTCAATAGGCTTAAACCAAAAAACAAAAACAAAAGATCACTCAATTTCCTAGGATGCGCATGGAAGTAGATAGCTGGAAGCCCTGACCATGACGACTTACGAATAATTAGAAACAAAATAAATAATGTATTAAAAAACAATAGCAAACAGGTCGTTATTAACAAAGATGTAATTAACAACATCAACGAAATAACAAAAAGGACAAATTAATGAAGTTTTAATGAAAATGAAAAAAAAGGACCATTTATGAATAATATTATATCTGTTACCCAACACAAAATTAAATTATTTAAGGAAGAATTAGTCAACATAGAATACGACATACTTTGGGCAAATAAAGGAATTACAAATTCCTATATATTATCAATTAAAGAAATTAATATAGCCGAACAAATAATAAAGAAAGAAAATATTCCTTACGGCAATATTGATGAAGCACTAAATTCTGCAGAAGTAAAAGTTGCCACAAACAAAAATTCAATAGTTTATATCATAAGTATACCAAGTTTAGAGTTAAATACTTGTAGTAAACTCTTACTTAAACCCGTAAAAAAAGCTAATTTTGTAAACAAATTAGATTTTGAAGAAATTTTGAAATGTCAGAAGAAAATTTTCGGGTTTAAACTAGATTGTAAGTCATATAACAATTTATCAATATGCCCTTATCGACATATATTAGATCTTAGTAGCACATCCTGTATTCCTAACCTACTCCTTAATATACAAGCCAATTGCACACGCTTAAAAATAACCAACACATTCCCACAATAGACGAAATCTCCACAGGAGTTATCTTCCTCAATCGGTTCAACGGCACAATGCAACAAGACAACACAGATGCATTACCATTGGCTGGCACGTTCATAATTAAATTTCAAAATTCAACGATTACCATCGAAAACAAAATCTACCTATCTGACAACGTGATATACACACTAAAGTCATTACCTGCCATCGCTCAATTCTCTAGAGTGGAGGACACAGAAGAAATGTTATCAGTGGTAATGATAAAAGAACTCCATTCTAGTAACACCGAAGAAATAAGGACACTGGAATCAAAACATAACATCATCAGAGCAACAAATATCATATGCATTCTAGCGGTAGCAACTATCGTCATAACCTTTATAATAAAAGCAACATGGAAAAAGCGCCCAATGCATATCAACGTCAACAACAACCCTGATCCAGAAATTCAGAAATGTAACAAAATCAGTGAAGCTCAAGGAAAAGTTTCAACACAAAAGCCTACACGCATAAGTCAAATACCATTATTTTGACTTAAGATCAAACGTGGACGTTTGATTTTTAAGAAGGCAAGAGTTAACACCAAACACATTCAATATTCACCCACGCTCCACATGCAGGTCAACACCAAGCGCATTCCACACCGATACCGGATACCCAGACTCATCACATCCGACAGCAACAGAAGAACATACGCTCCACATGCATGTTGCTGAGCCAGCGTCTAGAAAACGACACCTCCTCCAATCCCAATCCATATTCCCACATTCCTGCACGTAGAGATAAGGAAACCTTAGGCAATAAGATTCTATTTGTTACAATTAAGTTTTAGTTCTGGAGTAGCAGTCGAAATTATATGTTCAATTCAAATAATAAAGAGGCTTCTCCTCAATAAAAAATATTTTTTTTAATTAAACTCAACTTAGTTTTATTTAATTTGTAGCGTAATTAGTTATTTATAGCAAATTTAGGACAATCTTATTTGGCAGTTATTCATAGCAATTGAAGTATGTATTTATTTAATAGGCAAATTACTCGTAATGTATATGCAATTGTTAGGATTTTAATGAAACGGTAAGTTGCTTTTGTAATTTGTGTATCAGTCCTTTGTGCCAGACTTTATCGAAAGCTTGTGCTATATCAAGAAATACTGTAGAGAACACATTTTTCTCTTCAAATGCTTTTTCGATTCTATCTGTGATTCTATGCACCTGATCAATGGTAGAGTGCTTATTTCTAAATCCAAATTGGTGAATTGGGACTAGCGATTTTTCATCTATTATTTTTTGTAGACGTTTCACCAGCACTTTTTCGAATTACTTGGACAACATTGGTAGAATAGATATTGCGCGATATGAGGTAACTTCGTTAGGTGGTTTGCCTGATTTAGGTATCATTATTACCTCCGCGACTTTCCACATGCTTGGCACATATCTTAATTTAAATTCAGCATTTATAATCTATCTGCGCTGGTTTTTTTAATCATTTTCGTGGAAATTGTTTCAAAATTTCTCCTGTAATCAAATTAAACGCTGGGGCTTTTTTTATATTTATGCTTTGTTTAATTTCTTTGACAAGTTCTTTACCTGTTACCGGCCGAATAGGTCTACCTTCTTCGCACCTTATTTCGAGTCCTTGATAACCTTTATCTTCATAAGGTTTGAATACGTCTTCAATATACTCAGCGAAAGTGTTTGCTTTCTCTTGGCTGCTTTTCGCCCAGTTACCTTCTCTGGTTTTTACTGGCGGAATGTGAGCTATTGGCCTGTTCATTTTCTTTGTTGTCTTCCAGAGCGAGTAGTCGGTACTAGCATCATTTGTAAGACTTGTGAGGTAAGTTTTCGAGGACGCATTATTGAATTCTCTTACATATTTTCTGAGCTTATAATTTAAGTTGTTCAGTGTGGGCTTGTCGCTTGGCGCCCTTGTCTGTTGCCAGCGTTTTCTAGCTTTCCTCTTTTCTGTAATAATTTCACATATTTCTGGAGGATAAGAGTTTTGCTTGATCTTTTTTGTTGTTTTTGGAGTGGCAGCTCACGCAGCTTTATGTATTATGAGCGTCAATATTTGGATTCTTCTAGTTGACCTTCTGTTTGAATAGCTGGTGATAGTTGGATACTTTCTTCCAACTTCTGTCTGAAATAGTTCCAATCAGTCAGTCTATTTACTAGTTTTTGGCTATGGGCTTTTATTATTATTTTATCGCTAAGTGTTAAGAGTATAGAGGAATGATCTGATTGAAGATCAGGTCCTTCCTCTATGCTTATTTTATTTGAAGATATATTTTTGGATAGAAAGAAGTCGACAAGATCTAGGGTTTTATTCCTATATGTTGGCCAATCGGTAGGTTTTCGCGTTGAGTGATATTTGGCGTCATCTTCTTTAATTGCTTCATATAATTCTCTGCCTCTAGTATTAGTTAATCTAGATCTCCAATACTTATTTTTGGCGTTAAAATCCCCTCCCGCGATTAATCTATTATAAAATATGCGGAAAAGACTTTTAAAATAATTTTTCTTTAGTCTACAGCTAGGAGAGCAGTATACTGCTGCAATAGATATTTCTCCACTGCTCGTTTCTACATTGATGGAAATTCCTTGGATGGCACATGATTGGAATTTTGCTTCTATATGGTGTTTTATTGTATTCTTTATTAATACTGCGGCCCCATCTTTCGCACAGGTATATGGATGTGGGGAGTGATAGAATTCATATCCTTGCAGTTTAATGTCAGTAATCAATTTAAAGTGCGTCTCTGAAATGAGACATATATCTATCTGGTGTATGTCAAGAGTCACTTGCATCTCATCCTTGCGACTCTCGATATCATTAGCATTCCATTCAAGAATTTTTATTTTATTCATCATGTCTATCTTTTGGTAACAGCTCTTTTGTTGCTGTTCTGTCTCTCTAACAACAATATTCTATGTAATATCGTTTTATTCGATTTTTCCATGGAACCTATCCTATTTAGGATATGTTTCATGAGGTTTTCCATGCCAGTGTTTGGCTCTACTTTGCGTTTTACCGTTTTATCTGCTGGTATTTGAGTATTTATTGATGCTGTCTGAACATTATGTCATTTTTGGACCCGCCGTCTTTTGTCTCGGGACCTTTTTGATTATCGCTTGGTCTTTAGGCTTTTCTTTTTGTGGGATCTTTTGCAAGTCCTTTTTAAATGTTTGCTCTTCCTTATTTGAGTTTTTTTGTGTGTTTTTTTTTGCTTTTCGTACCTTACAAGTTAGATTTCTTTTGCAACTAAACAACCTCTGTAGCTAGCAGGATGGTTTTCATTGCAGTTTGCACATTTAGGATGTTCATTTTCTTTCTTCTAACATTCTTTAGTGTGGTGACTTCCTGCACATTTAACACATCTTGGATTTGAGCTGCAGTATCGATGTGTATGCCCATATCTTTATCAATTTTTGCATTGGGGCACTTGTTTCGATTTGCGTAGGGTATGAATCTCAACTTGCATCCCAAGTATGTTTTTAATGTCATATACTTTTTTCTTATCTTCGTCATGCTCAAAACTGAGTTTAAAAATTGGTAGCGGTACTTTGCTTTTAAATATAAGCATATTTTTATAACTTCCAAGATTTTAAAGGCTCTGTCTTTAAACTCTTTTTTTATGCTTTCGGGTGAGCATGAGTAATGCAGTCTTTTCACTGCCACCTTCATTGGTCTGGTTTGCTTATTTTCATAATACCATTGTACCTTTGTTTAGTATTTTAGTGAGGATTCTGGATCGCTCTTCTTCAACCACATTGATTTTAATGTCATTTTTAGGGTTCCGTAGCCAAATGGCAAAAAACGGAACCCTTATAGATTCGTCATGTCTGTCTGTCTGTCCGGGAATGTCACAGCCCCTTTTTCCGAAACTATAAGAGCTATACTTATGAAACTTGGTAAGTAGATGTATTCTGTGAACCGCATTGATATTTTCACATAAAAATAAAAAAAAAACAATAAATTTTGGGGGTTCATACATAGAAATGAAACTAAAATTTTTTTTTCCTCAAACCCATACGTGTGGGCTATCTATGGATAGGTCTTCAAAAATGATATTGAGGTTTCTAATATCATATTTTTCTAAACTGAATAGTTTTCGCAAGAGACACTTCCAAAGTGGTAAAATTTTGGTTCCCTCCCCCCCTCTATCTTCTAAAATAAGGGAATGATAAAACTAAAAAAATGTACGAGTATGATGTACATTACCATGCAAACTTCCACCGAAAATTGGTTTGAACGAGATCTAGTAAGTAGTTTTTTTTAATACGTCATAAATCGTAAACCGCAATTTACCTTTCATTCAATCAACTCAAATATAAAAAAAAAACATTTAATTTCATTAACATAAACCTTATGCGTAAACCGTGAACCATTATTTTCTAATAATAAATCTGTAATAGGTGCCTAAGTAAATAATAATTATAATTCGCGCGGAACCCTTCATGGGCGAGTCCGACTCGCACTTGGCCGCTTTTTTTGTTTATTAGCGCTGTACTAGCTTTAATTTTATTTTCCTCCAATACTTTGGCCAAGCTTTCATACTTATTTACTTGCAGCGCGATAATTGGTGAGGGCTTGGTTGGATTTTGTGTTTTATTTTCTTTGTTTGAAGCATACACAGTGACTGTGCAGCTTTCTTTTGTTGGTGAGATATTTGGGGACGCACTCATTTTGCGTTTTTTTTTTATTTTTATTCCCCTTGTGACGATGTCCTTCTGTCTCTTTTCTTAGTTCTTCCTCGTCTGTTGAGAACTCGGCAGGTTGGACATTCACTTTTTTCTGGGTGTTGACCTCTTCTTTCAACAATTGCAACTCTTGCTTCAAATTATTTATCTCCTTAAGCAGTGTCTCATTGAGTTCCTTAAACCCATCTCTTTCATCGCAGGCTTTTAAATATTTATCCTTCAATGTTTCATTTTGTTCTTATTTTATAGATGGGGGTGTTCTCTCTAACCTTTTACTTCTCCCAAATGGGTCGTTGCGTAGCAACAAATGGCCCCCCAGAATCCATGGAACCGACCTCCGAAGAGGGTGGATTTGGCCTACCACCTGGGGTAGTTATATCTTTCGTTTTGTTCATTGCATATTTGTTATTAACTTTTGCGAAAAGTTTAACCTTTTTTTTAATTGTGCACAGCCGCTCCTGACATGGAGAACAGACGCTTACCAGGGAGCCGCCCAATATGGTTGAGACGTTTCTGGATTTTTGTGACTAGGGT
This sequence comes from Portevinia maculata, assembly GCA_949715645.1. NCBI lineage: Eukaryota > Metazoa > Arthropoda > Insecta > Diptera > Syrphidae > Portevinia > Portevinia maculata. The sequence continues at coordinate 85,153,096 of OX454527.1, forward strand.
CCGCAGGGTCGTTACGCCCGTTACCTCTCCCCAGAGAAGTACCCTTGCGGGGTGACTAGGGTCCGCGGGGTCGTTACGCCCGTTACCCTCTCCAGAAAAGTACCCTTGCGGCAAAGAAATTTAATTCACAAATTTTGTTTAGTATGTGAGAATATTACACAAGTAAAAGTTGACGTGTAATTCCTCCTAATCGAAAAAAAATGTCTTTGTGACGAAGGTATAGTAGTAGCGATAGTAGCGAAAGTGACGATTATGACGTGTTAATTGCAAGAAAAAAAATTTATCGGCCGCGTATAAACTATGTCATTTCGGAGTTACATATTTCATTTTAATGGAAAATTTCGTCTGAGTCGATGCAAGGCAGAATAAATAATTGCAATTATTGGACCCCACATAGCTCACACGAATGAAAAGAACTTTACATTAACACCAAGGCAACAGTTTCTCAAAGCTTTACACTGGCTTCGGAATGGAGGGCAGTGCCATGGAGTTGCTGACATGCACCAGGTATCTAAGTCGACGGTATATAGATGCTGTAAGCACATCTGCATACCGTCAACGACATCAGTACATTATTTGAACAAAACATATCCACACCTAAACACCATGCCACTTTACCCTTCACCCCGATCATCAACAACAAATTAATGCATGTCTTTGCCAAAGCCCAAATGAACATAATTCACACCAACAACAACAAACTTAAATTGCGCTTGGTTTCCACAAAAGACCACACACCAACTCATCGATGCAGTGGAATTTATGAGATCTCTTGTTCTAATTGTTAGAAAAAATATATTGGACAAACGAGAAGAGCCGCCGAAACTAGATTCAATGAGCACCTTAGATTTGTGAAAAAGAAAGAGATCGACAAAGCTATAGCCGCACACATATTTGACCCAAGTAATGCAGATCGACATACAATTACATCATTTGACAATAATTTCCGACTCATTAAAAATGTAAACAAACCACACAAACTAGACGCCTATGAATCGATACATATCCACTTGAATGACAACTTGATGAATTTGGAAGCTGGACCAATTGATTCTCTTCTGTTCAACTTATTAAAAAAGAAAAATTAGACACTGTTTTCTCACTCTCTTCACTATGTTTAACTTAACTTAACTTATTTAACCAACTATGTATAGTACATGTACCTAATCTCTTTTGTAATTGGCTATAACATTCACGATTAAAAAGGTGAATTAAGTATGTCAATATTTGCTAGTTTTCAGGAGAGACGATTTTGTGATTTTTATACCCTATTCTAGGGGTATATTAATTTTGACGCATAGTTTGTAACATACCTTAATATTGCCCGTAGACCCCTAAAAGTTACTATATTTATGATCAGCATCGATAGTAATGTCGATCTAGCCATGTCCGTCCGTCCGTCCGTCCGTCGGCAAAAATTAGGCCTTTAAACTGGACCTAGAGAGCTGAAATTTTAACCATATACTCTCTAGGGTCCCGAAATAATCAAGTTTAAGAATTGTTGAAATCCGCCCACAGACACGCCCACAAACTCAAAAAAACAAAATTTTGGAAAAAATCGAATTTTGAGCTAGAGAGCTAAAATTTTTTATATATGATCTATGGCCCATAAAACTGATTGGGACATAAAATTTTCAAAATCCGCCCACTGACACGCCCACCAAACCAAAATTTGAGCTAGGGAGCTGAAATTTTTAATATATACTCTCTAGGGGCCCTTTATGCTCATGTGTAAATATTTTCAAAATCCGCCTACTGACACGCCCACAATTATTTATTTTTTATTTTTGAAAGTCCAAAGTTTGAGCTAGGGAGCTGAAATTTATAGTATATACTCTCTAGGTGCCCTTTATGCTCATACTTAAATTTTTTTTAAATCCGCCTACTGACACGCCCACAATTAAATAAAACAATTTTATTGAAAAACCAAAGTTTGAGCTAGGGAGCGTTTTTATTTACAAAAGCTTAGTTTTTTCGATAAAATCCTTTAAATTTTTGTCACGCCCACTTATGAGATATAGGAATAAGAATAGGGTATCCAACAGTTCGCCCAAGCGGACTGTAGCCCGCCCCTATGTTTTTTTACTATTTTTCCTACTATTTTTCGAAAAAAAATGTTGATACGGCAATTGCTAACTTCTAAACTACTTCACCTAGAGGTACAATTTTTTGCCACAATATATAGAATGATATATGAAGAAAGGTGTCATACCCAGTCCAAAATCGTAAAAAATGTAGTTACGTTCGTGTGTCACTAGGGCGACGAATTGTCTGTATGAAAGACTACTCCAGTTCCACAGTAAGGCGACTTTTGGTAACCCTAGATCCCTCTCCTTTTTTCGCGCATCCAATTGCAAATTGTATATTTCCAATTGTAGTCTCTTTGTCTTCAGGGAAATAATATCTGTTTCGTCGGATGTTATTGCCGCCTTCCGTTTCTGTCTGATGGACCGTGTATATTTTAATGGCATGGACGGGCTTAAAAAAACAGGAAACATATTTGTGCAGATACAATTGTCTGAAGAACGAACGCTTTGTCTTAACATATTTCGCCTTCCTCTATATTTTCAGACGTTGGTGACGGGATATTTTGTAGTGGTGTTGAAGAGGAATCATCAACAATCCCACTCAATGTTGGCGATTCTTTACCAATAATATCAGTAAAAATGCAGTTCGTACCCCCTGCGGAACTGGTTTTTTTTAGAACTATCAACTTTTACCTTTAAAAATGTAATAGTTACAAGTTAGCAACGCAATAAATAATTGGATATAATTATAGCTGAAGGCTGAATTTATTTTTTAGTATGTATGTAATATATGTACATAGCTAGGTACTTATCACGGTTCCTCGTTTTAAATTTTGCCACACAACGTCCGAAGGTATTTTCAGTCTTTGTTGTTTAAAATGCCTTGAGACGTTAGGGAGTTTAAGATACTTTTTATAGCGTGGGTCAAAGTATTTGAAAACTTCAACAACAAAATGTCTTTTTTATCTCTAATTAGAGACGCAACAAAGATCTTATTTTGTTTATTCATTGTCACGACCGACGCACGTACAACAAACTTATGAATAAACAGTTTTACATTACAAGTGAATCACAAATCCGGTGCAACGGTTATTTTGAGCACTTGTAATCAACAATTTGCTTTCCACAATTTTACTCACAAATTTGCGGATTATATATTTGTAATTTGTGAAACAAAAAAACTGGATTACAAGTTTGTAGTTGTGATTCACCAAAAAATATGTTAAAAAGAAAAAAAAATCAAGGGAAATTGTATTTGTTATTTGCAAAGGAGTGTTGTATATTTTTCTATATTACATAGCTTCCAATTGTATTTGAATTACTCTATACACTTACACATAATTAGCTCCTTGTATATAATAACCCAATACTATATAAAGCAAAACAGTCAATTCTTAACTTGTAGTCTCTTTAATAAAATTGCAAAGTCAACATTAAAATTTATCCGCGTCTTTAATTTCCTTTTTCATCCCGGTTGACCCAACAAGGAGGAGATATTTTTTTTATTAGAAAGTGGATAACAAATAAATAAAAGCACGTACACTGAAGGGTTTTTTGAAAGCTAATATTTAGTTCTTAAATTAGTTTATTTAAAAAAAGTTCCTTGGACTTATATAAAAAATCGACTTTGAAATTTTATTTCTCAAAAACTAGTTATTAAATAAATTAATTTAAAAAGCTACAAGACTTCACTGCATTTGTTGATTTTTATTGTTATCCACTTTCTAATAAAAAATTTTTCTCCTCAGAATTTTATTGCATCTTATTAAATTCACCCTGTAAAACACAAAGATTCGCCTCCTATCGAAGGAATTGAAGATGAGCAACCTCGAAGAAACGAAGATGATTCTTTGAAACGATCAAATCTGAGCACCAATGACAACGAGAAGACGTAAGTCAAGAAATTTTATGCTTGAGTCCGATTATATTGTTAAATTATGAACAATGTACCTAGGTGCATACATACTTATTTTTCTTTATAACAGACCACAAACGCAAGCACCAAAACGCCAAAAAAGAAATCGGGTTGAAGAAGTCACTTCACGGGGTGCGTTCAATTTGCAAGGCAAGTACCAGCCCCTACTATTTTACCTTTCCTCATTGATTAAATAACTCACGTGACCATCGTTTGGCAAGTGATAGAAAATTAATTAGTAGGGAACAAACAGTTGCCTTGCCAATTGAACGCTTCAATTGACAAAGAATACCCAATTTTAAAGAGTAACGAGTGCAGAGAAAAAAAAGTGGAAATGAAAACATTATTGAATTTCATAATTTTTGAATAATTATTCTATTATGCGTCAAAGAGGAAAATAATAAGAAGAGGTATATTTATGTGTTTGTAATTTTTTTTTAATTTTAAGAAAAAACTATAAAAAATATTTTTAAAAAATTAATATATATATTTATGTTTTTGAAGCTACGAGTGGTTTTATTTTGTTTTTTTTTAGTTTCAAGAAAAATAATTTAAAAAATAACGGAATGTGTTTTCACCGGCTAAGTTGTCAAAGTTATCATGTCAGTTTTCAACTTCTACTTCATCGCTTGTTGGCAATTCAATGATGTCATTGGTTTCATCTTTTCGAGAAACCAACATACAATAATTAACTGAGTGGTTGCCGTGTCTATAGACATACGCTGATTCGAACTCGTTTACATTTTAATTAGCGTTCAATCGATACATCCATAAACAAATGGCATAACTTAAGAAAATAATAATCATAATCTCATGTATATATGGATTTGAAAGGTAGATTATTATATACCGCCATTATTTCAGAACCGTTCACGAATGCTTTCGTGTTCTTCTGCCCAACGCACAGTGTTTTCAAAGAAAGCATCACCAATGGCTAAACAAACACGATGGACAGTTCTGCATATTGTAGATTTAGATATACCGTGCATGCCTGCGATCACGTGATACTGTCCACCATTTCCAAGCCAATTTTTTCAGACTCATTTGCGATCCTAGGTCCACTTTGTCTTATTTTTTCCTCTGCCTTAACACGTTTTAACCGAAACTTTTCGTTAAAAACAAAAGAATCTGAAATTCCATTGTCAATTCGCGAACGATATATTTTTTTGGTCTATTAAGCACAAAATCTTCACTTATATCACTATCGGTTCTACTATGCCTTCGACGTAAGGAGATTTTAGGGTTTGAAATGCGATTTCTTTCGAAAAATACAAAATGTTATTTAAACGATCTTTCTATTGTAAGAAATTTTCGGCAACTGATCAAATTTGTAAAATTTCTTGATTTCGTGAAACACAAACGTAAAAAAAATATGAATTTAAACAAATTTGTACTTGTAAGCAACAAAGAAAATTAACTTTTGGTGAAACGGAAATCATGAAATTTCTACAAATTTCCCTTTGTAACACAACTATTTTGTGAAGCAGAACAAATCGATTTGTCTACAAATTTGTTGAAAAAGTGCTTGTAAATTACAATTTGTAAGTTGGTGAAATAGGCTGATGGTAATAATTATTATTTCCATGATTTAATGAAGGATGAAATAACCTTGGTTAGAAGAGACATGAAGGGAGGTGGAATAATGTTATGGGGAGCAGTAAGCTTTTAAGGAACTGCAAAAAATGATTTTCAAAGCTCAAGAATGACGACAAACACCTACAAACCCATACTGGAAAGAGCTTCCCCTCATTTTTCCGAATTGTTTGGATGGATTTTCAAACACGACAATGCATACATCCGATACATACCGCAAGAGTATTCCAAACTTGGATTCAGAGTCAAAATGTACACCTAATGGCTCTCTATGTTCGGGTTCAAGACACAATTGCTGCTGTAGCATCGTCAATTCAGGCAAATCCAAGCGTTTCATCTCGAAACTTATCGGCACAAATTGGAGTTAGCAGACGTTCATTGCAACGAATAATTCATGATGACTTAAACTTGTTTCCGTACAAAGTCCAAATTGCAAGCAAGTTAAACCCTCTGGATTTGCCTATTCGACTGAAATTTTGCCAGCTTGATAAATTGCTTGTTTATGTCTGATTAGGCCCATTTTGATCTAAACGGCAGTGTAAATAAGCAAAATTGCCGTATATGTCATGAATCTAATCCAAAAACATAGGGACGGGCTACAGTCCGCTTGAGCGAACTGTTGGATACCCTATTCTTATTCCTATCCCTCATAAGTGGGCGTGACAAAAGTCTAAGTATGGTTAAATTGTTAAGAACGCTCTACATATTTTGTTATATAACATTTAAAGGATTTTATCAAAAAAAACGCTCCCTAGCTCAAACTTGGGTGCTTCAATAAAATTGTTTTATTTAATTGTGGGCGTGTCAGTAGGCGGATTTAAAAAAAATTAACACATGAGCATAAAGGGCCCCTAGAGAGTATATATTATAAATTTCAGCTCCCTAGCTCAAACTTTGGATTTTCAAAAAAATTGTTTTATTTATTTGTGGGCGTGTCAGTGGGCGAATTTTGAAAATATTTATACATGAGCTTAAAGGGCCCCTAGAGAGTATATATTATAAATTTCAGCTCCCTAGCTCAAACTTTGGATTTTCAAAAAAATTGTTTTATTTATTTGTGGGCGTGTCAGTAGGCGGATTTTGAAAATATATATACATGAGCTTAAAGGGCCCCTAGAGAGTATATATTATAAATTTCAGCTCCCTAGCTCAAACTTTGGATTTTCAAAAAAATTGTTTTATTTATTTGTGGGCGTGTCAGTGGGCGGATTTTGAAAATATTTATACATGAGCTTAAAGGGCCCCTAGAGAGTATATATTAAAAATTTCAGCTCCCTAGCTCAAATTTTGGTTTTTCAATAAAATTGTTCTATTTTTTTGTGGGCGTGGCAGTGGGCGGATTTTGAAAATTTTATATCCCGAGCAGTTTTAGGAGTCATAGATCATATATAAAAAATTTCAGCTTCCTAGCTCAAAATTCGATTTTTTCCAAAATTTTGTTTTTTTGAGTTTGTGGGCGTGTCTGTGGGCGGATTTCAAAAATTCGTAAACTTGATTATTTCGGGACCCTAGAGAGTATATGGTTAAAATTTCAGCTCTCTAGGTCCAGTTTAAAGGCCTAATTTTTGCCGACGGACGGACGGACGGACGGACGGACGGACGGACGGACATGGCTAGATCGACATTACTATCGATGCTGATCATAAATATAGTAACTTTTAGGGGTCTACGGGCAATATTAAGGTATGTTACAAACTATGCGTCAAAATTAATATACCCCTAGAATAGGGTATAAATACTCCATGAGACGGTGCTGCACCGAGAACGAGTCACCTTGTGATGAGCAGTTTCATCAATGTGCATTGTGGGGCCAAACTTCTTTGAAGAAAACGGTGTAACAGTAACTGTCAATTTGGACCGTTATTTAAAGATGTTAAAGGAGTTGTTTTTACCCAGAACTGCGCCGAATCAGTATCCGTTTCAACAGCATTTGGTTCCAGCAAGATGGAGCAACTGCACTCATAGCCAGACCGGTTATGGCGGAGCTTCAACGAAAATTAACAAACAAATAAATATCCAGAAACTCCACTTTCCGCTGGCCCCCAAGGTCATCTGATCTGACTGCATCAGACTTTTTTTATGGGGTTATGTCAAGCAAGAGGTGTTCAAAATGGAACCAAGGAATTTGACTGAATTGAAGCAGTCATTAAACCAATAATTGAGGCGATCCCGACTTCAACCCTTCAGGCCGCAATGAATAATTTTCTAATCAGGTGTCGCATATGCGTGGATGAGCATGGAGGTCATTTACGATCCTCTTCAAAAACAATTAATTGTATAAAATAAAATAGAATTTTCTATAAAAATTAAATACATTAATTAAAAAAAAAAGTTATTCGAATTTCTTATTATAGCATAATTGGTGCGCCACGCTGTATAATCGGAAATGGCTGGAACTGCAACAGCAGCACTGATAAAATTATCATGCGTTAGGTTTCCTTTGCAGAACTCCCAGTCATGAAGCTTTTTTGATTCAAATCGTCGAACCCTCAGTCCAATAGGCCAAAAGTTTGAATTAAAAATTGCTCGAATAAGTTTAAAGCAAGTGATTTTAGAGGCGCCTACTTTGACTTTGGAGGCGGAGAATGCAATAATTGCTTGCTTTGTCGTACTCAGTCGAAAATTTGAATGATGACATCGCTAGCCACAATGATTTTGCGATAAGTTTTAGTTCTGCCTGCTAGTAGAGTATTTCGACAGCGGTCGCACTCGCACATTCCGCGCTTGCGAAGGGAGCAACCAGGTTAGCAGCGGGAATAGCAGAGACGCCCCCAACAGTAACACTAGAAATATTGGGTGTAGCAGGAGCAGCAGGGGGCACAACAGCAGCATAAGAATCAACAGCATGAGGAGTTGCAACAACTACAGCAGATGCATTAGCAGGAGAAGCAGCAACAACAGGAGAAGCCACAGTTGTGATAGCAGCAGTCAGGCGAACAGCTTTTTCAGTAATGTATGTTTTTTCACATATAAATTTGATTTTGATTTTGATTTAGTTGCCGTCGTGGCAGCGTGTGGGTTGCACAGAGGGGATGAATCCAGTAGCCTATTTCACCAAACTACAAATTACAACCACAAATTTGTACTTGTGAATCACAACTACAAACTTGTAATCAAGTTTTTTGTTTCACAAATTACAAATATATAATTCACAAATTTGTAAGTAGAATGCAAAAAAAATTGTGGAAAGCAAATTGTTGATTACAAGTGCTCAAAATAACCGTTGCACCGGATTTGTGATTGACTTGTAATGTACAACTGTTTCTTCACAAATTTGTTGAACGTGCGTGCGTCGGTCGTGGCAATGAATAAAGAAAATAAGATCTTTGTTACGTCTCTTATTAGAGATAAAAGAGACATTTTGTGTGGGAAGTTTTTAAATACTCTAACCCATGATATGAAAATGAAAGAGTGGATGAGTATCTTAAACTCCCTAACTTCTCAAGGCATTTTAAAAAACAAAGACTGGAAATACCTTCGTGACGTTGTGTGGCAAAATTTAAAACGAGGAACCGTGGTAAGTACATACCTACTTAGTTATTTATATTGTATATATGGTATATTACATACATACTAAACAAAAATTCAGCCTTCAGCTATATTATATCCAATTTATTTATTGTTTTTTTGCGTTGCTAACTTGTAACTATTACATTTTTAAAGGTAAAAATTGATAATTCAAAAAAAAACCGTTTCAGCAGGGGGTACGAACTGCATTTTTACTGATCTCGATAATATTATTGATATTATCGGTAAAGAATCACCAACATTGAGTGGGATTATTGATGATTCCTCTTCAACACCACTACAAAATATCCCGTCACCAACGTCCGGAAATATGGTAAGATAAAGCGTTCGTTCTTCAGACAATTTCATCTGCACAAATATGTTTCCTGTTTTTTAATCCCATCCATGCCATCAAAATATACACGAACCAGCAGACAGAAACGGAAGGCGGCAATAAGATCCGACGAAACAGATATTATTTCCCTGAAGAAAAGAAGACTACAGTTGGAAATATACAATTTGCAATTGGATGCGCGAAAAAAGGAGAGGGATCTAGGGTTACCAATAAGTCGCCTAACTGTGGAACTGGAGGAGTCTTTCATACAGACTCACAATTCAGAGTGTGAAGAAAGAACTGTTAGTTTTAGTGATTATTAAAAAAATAAAAAAAAATAAAAAATATATTTTGTTTATCAATCTCGCTGTTGCTTTATTTGTCATGAAAAGTGACTTAGAAAATATTGTAAAGTAGAGTGACCATTCAAATTATCGTCGTTTTCATTTGGGTACTCCATGTTTTCTTCCTCTTCAGTGGTGTACATCTCGAAATATTTATCTGTTCCTTGTCGTGAAATGTTAGTCAATATAACGCAACATTTAATGACATTGACTGCTTTTATCGATTGCAATCGCAAGTGCTTCAGGCATGGAAATTTCTCCTTTAAAATTCCAATAGCGTTTTCTATTATCCTTCTAGTTGATTTCTGTGCTCTATTGTATCGATCAATTCCAGGAGTTGAGTTTCTCAAAATCGGTGTAATTAACCAATCCTTTAACGGATATCCTGTATCCCCAAGCAAAACTGCATGAGTATAAGGTCGAAAGCCACTTTCAAATTTAGAGAAAAGCGGACTTCTGCGCAAAACCCTTGCATCGTGTACACTTCCAGGCCAATTTACGTATGCATTGTAGAAGTTATAGTCGGGCCCGCATACCAGCATACAATTAATAGAGTGCTTTCCATGTCTATCGACATATGCAGATTCAAACTCCTTGGGAGCATCAATGTTTACTAAAGTCCCGTCTAAACATCCGTAAACACATGGCATGCCTAATACGAAAGATACATAATTCTAAAAATTCGAACAAATAAAAGAAAAACATGAGGTATTTACCGGCAATATCGTAAAATCTTTCACATATATTTTGGTGTTCATTAGGCCAAGATACAACATTTTCAAACAGTAAATTAACAATTGTTGTACAAACTCTGTGAACACATCTGCATACCGTCGACTTAGATATCCCGTGCATGTCAGCAACTCAATGGTACTGCCCTCCATTCCCAAGCCAGTGTAAAGCTGTGAGAAACTGTTACCTCGGTGTTAATGCAAAGTTCTTTTCAGTCTTGTGCGCTATCTGTGGTCCAATAATTGCAATTATTTCCTCTGCCTTACATCGACTCAGACGAAATTTTTCATTAAAATGAAATAACTCCGAAATGACATAGTTTATACGCGGCCGATAAATTTTTCTTGCAATTAACACATAATCGTCACTTTCGCTACTATCGCTACTATCGCTACTACTATACCTTCGTCGCAAAGACATTTTTTTTTGATTACTTTCAATAAGAAACAAAACTTGTAGGAGGAATTACACGTCAACTTTTACTTGTGGAATATTCTCACATACTAAAAAAAATTTGTAAATTAATTTCCAAATAAGTCAACTGTTCACAAATTTATAACTTGTAAATTACAACTATAAATAACTTTTGGTGAAACGAAAAGTGAATTATTCCCACAAATTTCCCTTTGTAGAATACAACTACAAATTTGTAATACCCAGAGTTTGGTGAAACGACATAAATCAACAAATTCACAAATTTTGTTAAAAAATGCTTGTAAATACAAATTTGTAAGTTGGTGAAATAGGCGCCAGTCTGTGTGTATGCGTATTCGCGCTACTGCGTCCGTTTAATGACGAAAAATTTGCTTTAGTTTTTGATAACGACAAACGAGAGGGATTATTTTCTTTTTCTCTTTGTCTTGCCGGAGTCATAATATATAATTGTCTTTCGTTTTTGATATAATATTGTTGTTTACTTTCGCATTAACCGCACACTGACTGATTTTAAAGCATTCAATATTCGATCTTAGTTCATTAACAGAGAGAAGCACTTTATCGACTGTTTGCCTACACACAGCGTTTGAGTGATGTTGATGTATGCAACCATTGCACATCCAACAGAGATTTCCATTTGAATTCAATAAATTCAATATCTTTTCACAAATATTTGCACAATAAGCATAGATTTTAACGTGGCAAGTGCAACACGAATTTGTCTGGACAACATCATTGTTTTGGATCAAACCACAATCCAAATTTTCTAATTGCAAAAACGCCAAAGTGTAAGAACAGGAATAAATTTTATTTTGTTTTGTTAACCAAGATACTTAATCTTTGGCCAAAGGTTTGGTGTGGTGTTGTCTGCTTTCACGATCCAAATGACCCAGAGCATTTTTAATCGCTAAAGTCAACGCTAAGAATTGATCTCTTTCCTTAAATAACACTCTCACAGCTAATGCATTGTTGTTGGAGAAGTTATGCAAATATATTTGGCGAAAGAGACAATTGAATATGATGTACAGTACACACAACAACTCGGGTCATTACAACGACGACCAAATATTAACATATAAGTGATTGATAACACAAAAGACTTGACAAAATCAATGATACGAAAGAATGTGAAAAGCAAATCAATATTTATAATAAAACAGATTCGTTCGAAACGCTTTTTACACTTTCCGAGCAAATCAGAGTCACAATTTTACTTATCATTAATAATATCAAAAGATGATCTGTCAAGTCCCAAACAATCATGTTTTCCACGATTACAATTTGCACGTTTTGTTGCCATCATATTTCTTTAAAAGACAATTAATAAATATATTAAAAGGCTAAAGTCCGCTTAGGCGAACTGTTGGATACCCTTTTCATATTCATATCCCTCATTAACTGGGCGCGACAAAAGTCTAAGCAAAGGAATTTATTGGAAAAACAAAGTTTTTGTAAATCAACACCCCTTAAAAGTGGACATGGCAGAAATCTTTATATAAAGAAATTGTTCAAAACGACTTTTGCTACATGCTCTTTGCGAATGATTTCTTTAACCCAGATTCTCCTGAAACTTTTTTTTTGTTTAAATTGATGAAGTCGATATATCCATCAAATATTGGTTTAAATTACAAATAAAAAATTGGACCTTTGGTTTTCGAACCATAGCGTGTCCCTTATAAGGGACACTAGGAGTTGAAAGTCAAAAAAACATTTTTTTTTAATTTTCTTTAATGTGATATGTTTTAAAGCATCGTACATGAAGTCGAACATTGCATTTCTCGCATCGAGTTGGTGACTTTAGATGGCATAACCTGCAGCGTGTTCGGTTTTCTTCCTCTACCATGTAATGATCTATGTGGTCCAATCTTGAGTCCACATTTTCCAACACAGATGGACGTGAATGACGTCTTTTCTTAGGCTTGCGATTAGACTGTAGTAACGATAAAGCAATTCTTCGTCGAAAGAGAGAGAAGAGGAGACGCATATTACCGAAACTTTGCTTTTGTAACTGTCAACAATTGTTGAAGGTTACATCGAGAAGATACGATATGAGCGGATTATACCACTTTTTTCATCTAATATCGTAGATGTTCGGTATAACGATATGTTTTGATCAGCGCGGTCCACCCCGCCCATACTTTTGTTGTAATGGCTGATAAGTCTGGGTTGCTCCACCACTTTCAATTTCTTTTCGACTCTCGAAAAATGCTTCACGAATTTCATTGGGTGAACGCTTTCTGAGTTTGAGGCCGTGGTAACCAAATTGTTGTCGTTCCATTTACAAATCAAAATTTATTTTTCTTCGCAGACCGAATAATCATACACTTGTCATCTTCAAGGGGACAGTTTTTAATTCGGTTGCTCCGTATTGTTCCTGGAAAAAAATGTGGATAACAACTGAGTATGTGTTACAACAATCTCGTTTTACCTGTTGCATTGATGCCTCTTTCTTTCAACTCTGACAGCAGGTCCAGCGATGGAAAAAAATTGTCGAAGTAAACATGGTAAGACATTTGCAAACCACGGCTCCGCAACACATCGCAAAAATTCAGCACCACTCGCGCACCAAGGCCCATGTCTTTATAACTTTGGCTTGTATCTGCTCCTTGGTACGGATCAAGCCATAATGCATACCCGGACGCCATTGCTCCAACCCACACTTTATATCCCCAACGAATAGGTTTGCATATATATGGCCATTATATGGAACCATGGTTTCATCAATGCAATACTTTTCTTCCACTGGAGCAAATTCTAAAAAAAATTTATTCAAGTAGTCGAATAATGGTTGAATTTTGCTGAACCTATCACTATGGTTTAGATTTTGATTATCGCAAAAGTGAAGGTTGGACATTATTGCATTGAAGCAATCTCTTGAAAGGCTGGAAGATACTTGTTCACACCCAGCATCTCTTGTGGCTTCCCAATACATACCTCTTTGAGGAAACACGTTCTATCCACTTAGCAAGTGTATTCCGAAAAAAGACTTAATTTCATGTAATGAAATATTTAAATGTATGTTCTTTTGCATGGTGAGACTTATTGCAATTTCGTAGAACCCATCATCGAAAAATTGTTCAAATATCTCTATTGGCGCTTGATTATTGAACACACTACTAAATATCGTCTCACCTGTAGTACCCTGCAAATCTTTTTTCGCTCAAGTAAGTTTCTTTTACGGATCCATTTTTGGGAACCATGGCAGATAATGGAATGTCGTCGTCAAAATCAGAATCATCATCATATGCAACTTCAGCACCAGCAAGTAGTTGACTGCGTGGTAAGTTGGATATGCCCACTTCATTTTCTTTTCCTGAATCTTCATCCGTCATGCATTTTTTGGCGGAAGAAAGGTTATTGTGGCCGATGCCGAATTCGATTCATCTTCTTCCATTATAGCTAGGACTTCATCCAAATTTATGTACATATCTACAAAACAAAACAGACATGAACACTAATCTCCTACTGTCCCATATATGGGACACCAATAAGAAAACCTTCATTTTGCACAACCCATGAAGAATTTCATAAATCTTACAAAGGCAATAAAGAACATGACATTCTAACATTGAATTGTTTATTGTACAAATAATATTTAAAAAATTGTTTGTTGAAATTATGTCAAAATTACCTTCTTGATGACATCGTTTCATCACATCACTCAAAAAACTTGTTCACTTCACTTCACTCAAAAACACTAAATGCGAAAAAAATGCTCGAAATATAATCTAGTTTTTTTGTTCATAACTAGGCAACATATTCAAAGGAATTGAATAAACCTCCGATTTTAAATTCAGATAATTGAATTAATTTTTAAAAAATTCAAAACGCAGGTGTCCCACATATGGGACAGTAGGAGAATCTGGGTTAAAAAAAAAGGATATTTTTAAAAATAGAGCGAATTTTAAAAATATTTACACATGAGCATAATGAGCCTCTAGAGTATATACGAGTATATTCCAAACTTCAGCTTCCTATCTAAAAATTTGATTTTTCGAAAAAAAATGTTTTCTTAAATTGTGGGCATGTTTAGTAGACGGATTCAAAAAATAAATTACAAGTTTCAGCTCCCTAGCTCAAACTTTGACTCTTCGATAAAATTGTTTTTTTAGTTATGAGCGGAGTGGCAGATTTAAACAAAATTAACTCCCGGGCATTTTGGGCCTAAAGTATTAAAAATTTCAGCTTCCTATCTCAAAATTCGATTTTTCGATAAATTTGTTTCTTTGGACGGATTTTTATAATTCTTAAACTTGAATTTTTAGAGCCCCTAGAGAGTATATCGTCGCTTGAAAAGCAAAATGACATAAGTCCAAATTTGACGATATTGAGTTAACTATATAGAACGAATCGCAAACAAAAATACAAATTTTCTATCAAACCGTCATAACTATAACTCTTAAACTGACAGCATGAGGGCTAAAGTGTCTTTTTGAATTTAAGGGAACATCCCTGTTGTTTTCCCAGCTAAATGACTTTTTTTCATTTGTAGGTAACACTTTGCTTTTAAAAAAATTATGAAATCGTGATAAATAAGTTTCTTGAAAAGTGTCACTTTTCGTTTTGTGTCACTTTACTGCCAAATTTCACTAAATTTATTTTTATAGTAAAACGTTTCAATTTGCGTTAAGTCATTTTACCTTGGAACGAGGATAGTTGATGAACGCCGTCGCGACATATATATCAATGTGCTTTCTGCAAACGTCTAATTACTAACTTCGATATAATTTGTAGGTACTAAGTGATTCTACAAAGCTTAATAAAGTTATTAAGAGTAAGCGCCTCTTGCATACTGTAAACTTCGTCAGCGCTTATTATTTTTTCCGATGGGTGATTTTCCCTTTTTCTCCTTTTCATAAGTACATACCTGTGTGGACGATCTCGCATAGGCGTTTGAATTTGTTTGTTTACAAACGATGACGGCTGTCATCAAGCCGCACTTGCCTAAGAGTTGTCATGTTGACATGAGATAATTAATTAAAACAAAATAAAATAATGAAGTATGTATATAAAAAAATGGCAAGCTTAAGAATTTTAATGTGTCAATTTTTGACTTATTTTTTACATCTCTTTTACCAGTATGAGGCAGGGAATGGGAAGCTTGTGACTCTTCTTGTTCCGACCATAACCCCTTCATTAAAGATAGAAAAGAACTCATCATACGATTTCGTATTTACATCTATGACAATGCTGAAAATTCTTTCCGACTCGGCGTTTGAATAAAGAAGGGCTAAAACCGACTTTATTAAATTTTTTGAATTTAGGTAAACATATTCCTCATCGATGATATTATGTGTTTTATTCCGAAGTGAAAGTTTAGTAAAACCTAGGACTGGCAATCTATTTTTTCGAATTAGATCTAAACTTTATTTCTTTCGCTTCTTAACAACGAAGTTATGATCTGATCTAAAGGGATCATCATAACCCTCCCGCTTCATTGCATCCATATTGTTACTCCTGCTGACAGGAAAAGTATCTTCACTTCAGCTACTGTAAGCTTGTCCTTTATTTTTCGTATACGTTGCCCAACATTGTGAACCTTATGTGAGCGCCGAGCCGGAACAACTGCGGTGTAAAGCTTGCCTTTCCCCGTAAGGGTACATTTTTCAGTCATATAAGATTTTTCACGTAACTTCATGCAACCCACGCTTTCGCGATGATGGATATCGTCATTCCCACAAAATCATAAGGTTTATCCTTTAAGCCTTATGCGGTCGGTCTTTTTTCCTTTTGGCCGTACTATGTTTACTCCAACCATAATTGAGCGCTTATATGCCTCTTTAAGAAAGGCAACGAAAAGTGGGAAAGCAGTGTTTAAACCGTTAAATCACTAAGCACCGAAGGTCTTATTTTTAAACCATCCTAAATAAACACAAGAAAAGTGGAAAACTCCACCCGAATCCAATGCGAACACCAAAAGCAACTTTGAACGCGAAAGCACTCTTCACTAGGACTCGTTTATTTTTCGGATCAGTTTGTCTTTTAATTATCCGATTAGGTCCCCATTTTATTGAATTCCTTTAGTAAACAAACAAAAACTATAAGCCAATAGACTAGTACCCGCACAAACTGCCGCCTAACCGAAGCCACTTAAACGTCGGACACCGCCCACCACCCTTCCTGATGAAATGAAAATAGAAAAGCAAAGATAAAACTCAACATTGAATGCCATTAATCCGTCCGATAAACTGAAAAAGTTACGAGCCTTCCAGAAGGGCACAACGCACAAGGACTCACATAGTTCGCAGCCTACATGGAGGAGAGTGCAGGGTATGTTCCCTGAGTAGAGAAAAACACACTTCTACCATTAATGACTATACACACCTGGTCTGACCCGGGGGGAAGCGCGATGGTGATTTTATACCAAAAAGGAATCACTATACAGGATTAGCATACAGCTTAAGTTCAACAAAACATAAAATTCACATATCGTATGTTTGGGAATTTTATTCCGCCTGGGAATATGGGGAAAACAAAAAAGAAATAAGTACCTATACAACTGAAAAACATTCCAGATACGTACTTATAAGGATTGTGATTTTAAATTGTAATGGAGATTTGCAAAGGGACGGTTGTCGGGATGGTCCGACTTCGATAGAGTCATTGCCATTGAAAAGAAAAACCTTATTTTGAAATGACAGTGGACGGAGATGTAGGTAAAATAATGGAGCGGTAAACGGATTTCTATAACTTGCTCAATTATCGTGAAAATATTAAATCTTGTCCTTGTCCTTTCTCGAAAGGTTGGTAATATTGCGTTAGAAAAAAAGGAAGATTTTAATAAATAATTAAGACAAGTAGACCTTTGTCGACGGATTTCGTCCGAATTCTACCTTTGAAAACATTCATGACTTTGATGGCCTGTTGTATGCGAGGGCTTATCTTGGGAGGCGTATAAATGAAGTTTACTTCGAGGTAATAAAAGCAAATTTAAAAGGATATTTGGTTAAGCAATTCCAAAAAATCATTTGGGGATTAGGCTACCACTAATCTTGAAGGGTGAGAAGGGTTTTTCGGAAAACTGCTGAAATAATTCACCCGTCTGCAAATTAGATAGGGGTCTGTGTACCTATGTTACAAGTGTTTACTTTTTGTGCATTTTCTATACTCATGCGGTTAATATTTTGTTTTTCTCACATTTTTCTACTGAGTATGTACGCGAATTATGAATGTCACGCATCACTTTTAACTCGTATTTTGAAAACTGTTTTAAGGCCCATTTAGACGATCATTTCAGTTTCAGTTTCAGTTGAGCTATCAGTTAAGCTTTCAGTTAAACTGATGTCTAAATGCAAAAATTGAAGAGTTTAACTGAAACTGAAACTGAAACTGATGGAATTCCCATAAGTTGTCAGTTCAGTTATCAGTTAAACTGATGTTTAAATACGTTTCAGTTCACTTGTCAGTTCAATCGTCATTTCAATTGCAAACGAACGGAGTGATAATATGGTAGATTTCATTAAAATTTATCGGCTTTCATTGTCCATTACGCAATGTATTTCTTCCGTCCTTCGTCTCACAAGAAAAATGAAAGCTCAACTGAACACTGGACTGACGTCTAAATGCACTGTCTTTTTTAACTGAACTGACAACTGAATTGAAAACTGGACTGATAACTGATCGTCTAAAAGGGCCTTTATACACATAATAAGCAGACAGAAAAGTTTTTACTCAACCCTTTGGAGCACAGCAACAACCTAGCAGGAAATTATTTGAAGTGTCAGAGCGTTGGAAACTTATACTCTGACCTAATTGAAAAAAAAAACCTCTTCATTTTATGGGTTCTTAAAGTCAGTCACCAGCGTAAGCATCCTCGTCTTTCATCGGAGCCCAGACCTCGCCTCGCAGTAAAAGTTCATTCTTCGCTCAACACACGAACAAGGACTCTGTGAGTTAAAGCAAAAACTACAAACTCCTTAATAGACACCTCTGGAGCACAACCGCCGCCGCCATCGCCAAAAGAAAACGCCATTGTAAGGCGACAAAATAAAATTAAATCAAAAGGAATAAATATATATGGCGCCGCTTCGGGAGTCTTTAAGATTTCGCGATTAACATTGTTTACCCCGACATTTTGTAGCCAAAAAGGATATTCACCATTCAAACATGTTACGGTCAATATTACAAGGAGTATTTTCCTTTAAGCCATGGAGAAGGTTTTTAATTTTCTTACACTCGCTCCCTCCACAATGGTTTGTGGCGTAATCCTAAGACAATAGCCAACAGGATAATGTAAGTGATAATATTTTACTAATGCATTTAATCCAATTATCTTCTAACGGCCTTGGGTTAGATACTTGTTCTTGATGTTTGCTTAAGGAGAAATCAACAAAAATCCCGTCCAGCTCTTAGTCGGATTGTTTGCCAGATATGTATTTTTGGAAGGCTTTCAATGAAAAGTTAGTAATGCACCATTTTCCGGTAGTTTTAGCTGGGAGCCGTTTCCTACCTTTTTTCCCCGTCAGCCAAGGGTCGACATTTTTGTCCGGAAATTGGAAAATAAAATTTTATCGACGTGACGCTCGTAGAAAATGTTCTTGAAACTGAAACTGGAGGATGTGTCAAGCGTCGATTTGGAATTTTATTTTTCGGTTGGCAACTACGTTGTCACTCAATGCCAACGCAAAACTGGGGCTTATTATTACATAACCGTTCCGTTTAATTCGATGCTATGATTCTGAGAGTTCGATTGGAAAGTTAAGGCGTAGCAATAACACTAGAAATGGTCGAACAGGAATCATGGGATGGGATAATGGAATGGAATTTTCAGGGTTCGCGATTTTCAGTTGAATTTGGCAGAATTTCAGATTAAAAAAACTTACGGGAATGTCATGTTAACACTTTCTTGAGATATTTAATTTCCTACTCATAATATGTGGATGAGTACGAGGCCGATTGTGTTGATTTATTTATTTTTATCGTACCCTTACTATAGGTAATTTTGTTTAGAAGAAATGATACATATTTAGGTGCGGAGAAATGTTGAGGCAGCTATCACAAAGTTTCTATATTCAATGGATTTGATAGAATAAATAATTATAAATCATTAACGCCTCATATAGGCCATAGATTAATATTTTTCCAATCATCTGCGGGTGCGAATTTTGAATTTTTGCGCGAAAAAATAAAAGGCAACTAAAGTGTTAAGCCGACTATAACCAACAAATTAAAGAAGCTTCCTTGATAGTTTATACTCTTGGATCAACAGTGCCGCTTACTTGAATATAACCCCCCCTTTCCCTCGACTTCCAAGTTCAATAACTTTTAAACTATAAAAGAAAACAACTCAATTTCTTTTTTCAATTCAAGTTAATTAACTAAAGCCGTGTTTGAAAAAATGGTTTGAAAGCGATTTAAATAATTGGCTTGGATCTAAAAGTACATTGAGTTGACTACTCATCAATGTATAAAAGCTAAAAATGTATTTAAAATTTGTTGTTCAGGTATGTGCATAATAGTCTTGATAGAAATATTACAAAATGTTAAATATATTACATATGAAAGAATCTGTTAAAGGAAATTTTATTTACAGCAAGCTTCTAGAATCCTGAATATGGCCTGCATCCTGAAATTGATCTATTTGTAGAATACTCTAGGATGTTCTTAAATATTCTGGAATGTTCTATTTATAGAATATTTTAGAGTGTTCTTCTGACAGTTCACTTCTGTTGTAGAATCCGACATTTTTGATAGTTCACTTTCTGTCTGTGCTACACATATATTGGACCTCTAACTGTTACATTGAATTCCTATGATTATCCATTCAAGATAACACTATCATCTTAGTTTTAAAGTCCCCTATATTAGTATCCCCCAATTTAAGCTGAAAAGATAATTTCACGTCCTTCCAGAATGTTCCAGTATGTTGTTGAACTTTCGAGAACCCAGCATCCGAAAATTCATCAATTTATAGAATTGTGTATAATGTTCTAGAAGTTCTTGAACACAGCATCTGGAAATGTATTAACTTATAGAATGTTCTAGAATTTCCAATGTTATGATCCTTTAAAACAAGATGATCCTTGATACCGATGTAGTTCTCCTAGTAACCGCCTCCTTCCCTTCCTCCCGATCCTGATAAGTGCTGCCCTAATGCTGGACAAGTGACACCAGGTGCGACGTCATGATCGGCAAACTTCAAGAAGCCCCCATATTTGAGCATCCTGCAAAATAAGATAGGAAGATCAATCCAATTCCTTTTAGAATGTTCTACAATGTATCTTTTTTATACTGTGGCGTACACCTTAAACGCAAAAATAGATTTTGTTTCGTTAAATTTTAAATTTAACTGCTGCTTCCCTTTGCTTTGACTCAGACCGGAAATGCATACCAACCAATCCCTAAAAAAAAAAAAATTCTCCACAATGAGCAGCCATCGCCACTGAACTTTCAACTTATTCACGGGAACCAACCATTTTCATAAGAGACGTTTGCACGCTTGTTCTTTTCCATCCAGGCGGTGAGCGCGCCAAGTCGATCGATCCATTGCGATCTAAATTTTAATTTACCTAAGCAAAAAGGTCATAATTGGATAATATTTCAATCGACTGGTAAGAGAATAAACCGCTTCTTTTCCTCTAATACAATTGGTTGCATTTGCTTGTCGTGTTCTTAGGATTTGAGGGAATATAATCTCAACCTGTGTTTAACACGCTTGCCATATTTGAAGTTGCTGCTGTCGAGGGCCAATTATTATCAGCCATGAACTTGCTGGAAAGCACACGGAATTAATCACATACCAACAAAAAATAAGGTACGTCATTATTCAAGTAATCAGTGCGTATTGCAAAAGGTAATTGGTGAAATTTGGTTTCCACAGATTGCGGACCTCCGTCAATTAAGTTCGGGAATGCCTCAACACCCATATACGCTAACCGAACAGGAGCGTCCGCAACCGTTTAATAGCAAATCTGTTAATTGCAAATCGTTTAATGGCAAACCTGCTCGCTATCAGACTTGTATTATACACGATCACACAGATCGAACAGTCAAATAAATTTGGCCTAAGCGCAGCGTGCTTGGATTAATTCCAGTCTCTCGCCAATGCCAGACCACCGACAAACGCAACAGTATCATCTGACGAAAATCCAGCAAAGCAGCCACGTGATTTGCATCGTGTGCCACGCATCACCCTCATTTATGATACCTAATACCCTTACAAGAAAGGATTCAAAGTGCCACCCAAAACTCCTGATTACCGGCCAAATAAAATCATTTCGTTAACGTGTTTAAGCAAAACACCTGTGCATAAAGAAGTGTTAATTTGCAAGCATGCTTAATTTTTTTCTTAACCCTATCTTAACTTCTTAGTGCCTTTTTTTTTATAAATTTATATATATAGTAACGTAACAAGTAGCGCCTAGTAAGCAAAAACATAATACGAATGATATTTTGAAGAGATTAAGAATTGCCTAAGAAATTGTGTTAATATATTGTGTGTAAACGACCAAATAAGATCAGCAAAATGATGATCATCATCTTACAATCATCGAAGAAAACATGTGGCCACATTCTTTTCATCGCCCGGAAAACCGTGAGTACAAAAAATTAATAAAAAAAAAGAAACAACGTTTTATAAAATTTCTATGGCAAAAACTTAAAATATATTATGAGATTTATTTAATTTTCCAAGCATGTTAAATTGAAACGTAATCGAACCTAAATAATATCTTAAATTATACTATATAATACATGCATACATACTTAAAATCTATTCTTACAATTACATTAAAATCTAGACGTAAATTACCAATTGATCTACATATTATAAAAGTTATAAATCAATTTCCTTAAGTTCATAGTGCACCTGAAATTCATTAAGCTTGCTTTATTTAGATAACAAAAATTAATTTTGTTCCTTTTATGATTAAATATATAATTACCCATGCATAAACATTCTCGTGTCTCGTGTAGAATATAAAGATGATTTTTATTAGTATCTAGGAAACAGTGCTAAGATTGTGATCGGGTAGATACCTGTGAGGGTATCTAATGGGACTGTCCTTAAAAGATATGGACGAAGGATAGTCATGGTGCATCTCGTCAGATGCATTGGGGCAGGGCATGTCCAACATGTTCCACAACACCTGGAACGTCGTCAGCTACGTTCGACTTTATTCGCTCTTTTTATTTCACTTACATTTTTATCTTGATTCTCCCTTGAATTACTTTCTTCTCTCTCCTACTATCCTTAATATCTTTACGTCTTTATGAACTCGATCAGGCACGAAAAATTTGTATGTATAGGCTAGCAGCAAGTTCCCACCCCACCGTCGAGCTAACGCCGCGCATCCGCAAGCGTGCCTAATGCTGCCATATGACATAGGTCAACCACCAACTACACCTCCCTTCCAGTAACCTACCTGTACATCACATTGGCGCCCAGCAACGTGTGGCCGGTAGCATCATTTGTCCATCAACGTAACCCATGTCTTCACATGGGCATATTCAAAGTTGAACCATGACATACATTGCCACCTCGTCACTTCAATCAATTTTGATTACATGCTAATCAACACCGTGATTGTAATTCAAAATGTATTAACATAGTACTTCTTACATCCAAGTACCCCTTTTAGTACCAATGACATTTTGCAAACAAGCTTTCTTGCGTAAGCTTTTCCCAACAATTTTACTTTCTTTCCCCCCTTCAGGTAAACAATTCAAAAAAATCGATCAAGGAGTCCGATTGCTGACGTAAAAGTAATCTAAGCATCGTTGCACTTGACCATATTTTTTTATTTTGACTATGTGTAGGAAGCACAACTATGAGTCCATAGATCGTCTATAATGACTATGAGGCCATAGGATGTCACCTGCAACATATATTTTTCTGAGTCGTCAAACAATACGATTATCAGATATTGATAACAGGTTCGGCTGTCCAGAGAAATATATTACGTCACTTCTGTTTACCCGCCTTTTCCTCTATACTTCTCAATACTTTTCCCCTAACAAAATCGAAAACAGCTGACTTTCCCTCACATGTAAAAACCGATCACAACCTTATCAAGAATCATATAAATAATTTTCCATTTTTTTGTTAAAACAACAACCTTTTCTCTTTTCATTAAACAATTCTGAAACCATTTCTCTTGATTTATTGTTTCGCTCTTAACGCAATGAGTAATCAAAAGAATACTTCAATTAACGGAGCGATTCCGAAACAAAAGAAAATAAATCAAAACAAAAACATTATTCCACGCTCTCGGAACACCTATGACTTACGTCACACTAATACTCCTCTGCAACGGAATTCCGATTTTGGCAACAACACGCAGCCAGTAAGACACTCACCCACATCGATTGTTGACAATTCATCAATCCCTAACATTTCTCTTAATACTAATAGAAGACAGAGCGAACATTTTGACAATGTCCAAAGCTCAAGCATAGTGTCTCTCTCTCACCCCACACTGAATTTTGATGTTACAACTGCTACAGTTATTCCAATTACTACGACCACAGTAACAAGTGTTACTAGCCCAATCATGTCAACATTAATTGGAAGAGAAAATCCCGCAAGTCATTCTGCCATAGTCGATTTTACTTTGCCTAGTGGTCTTGCTGACAACATTCCAACTGTTGCAAATGCGAATGCAAGAAATGCCGCTAGCAATATTTTCCCAGCTGATCCAATTAATCGCCTAGGTCAACAAACTCAATTTGTTTCCAGCAACTCATCGAGAATGAAACACCTCGATGACCACATTAAGGATGTTGTAACTTCATCCTTGGGTGAATTAATTCCAGATTTAATTAAGATCAGCGTACAAAAGGCAATGTCTGAATTAAATAATGCGGATTCAGCAAGAGCAATGCATGATATTGATCGCGTCCAGGATTACTTTAGTATTCCAAATCATACACGACCATCCAACCCTATTGGAAATCATTATCCAGACGAGGAGGCATTTTCGAATTTTAATTCAAATCATAGCGCTGCGTTTGATAGGCGATATTCCATGAACAGAAACGTTCCTCAAAGCGAAACTCAATCCCTACAACTCGATAGATGGGGCGTTAAATTCGATGGCACCTCGAAAGGGATGTCCATCGAGGATTTTGTCTTTAGAGTTGAGGTGTTGAAGAACAATAATGAATGTTCTTGGAATGCGGTTATTAAACAATTCCACCATCTCTTAACAGGAACGGCTCAGGACTGGTATTGGCAGTATCTTCGAAATAATCCTAGAGGAAATTGGTCAATGCTTAGACAAGCATTATTTAAGCAGTTTAGAAGCCATGAAAATGACTTTGAAATTGTCAAGCAAATCATGGACCGAAAGCAGATCTCTCAGGAGAATTTCGAAGATTACTACAATTCTATACTGCTATTGAAAGGCCAGCTCAAAACGCCTATGAGAGAAAAAGACCTCATAACAATTCTGCGAACAAACATTAACACCAAGTTGATGAGTTTCATTTATCCTATGCGGATTCATACCCTAGAACAATTCAGAGAAGAATGTAAAAAAGTAGAGCGGATGTTACATTCGAGATTTCCCGCTCAAAATCGCCAACATTTTCCATACAAGACAGTCCATGAAATCGATGCAGTGGTTAATACCACCAGCTTAGTTGATGATGAAGATGATGAGAACATATCAGCCATTTCAGGTGCGCATTCGGCACAGGTGGTCAACAATTCCTTGCCGAAGGTACTCAAGTGCTTCAACTGTAAAAAGATGGGACACTTGTTTATTAACTGCCGCTCACCCATACACAAATTATTTTGTTACCGTTGTGGTACAGATAATGTGACCGTCTTAAATTGCAGGAAGTGCAATCCCAGTCGGGAAAACTTCCAACCGAACGTGACCATTCCCGGGGAGTCCCGTTCGACTCAGACGCTCCCGGAATAACAAAAGTAGATGCTTCTACAAATACTATCCCTGACATACAATCAAACCCTAATCGTGACATTAACACTTATTCAAATCAAACAAATTTCAATCCAATTCATTACCAACATAAACAAGCTGAGTTTCGATCCCAACCATATGAGGAAAGGTTGCGAAGATATACGGCGCTGCGGGCGAAGATTTTTAATTTGAGCGAAATTCAATTCACCGGATCGTCGCGTAAATTAAAAAAGCTTCGATCGCGACACAAGAAGCGAATTTTTTACAAATCGATGATTAGCAGCTGCATTTTGAATTCGAAATCTGATCCTCGACCGTACGCTACCATCGAAATCATGGGAAAAGAGATCACAGGACTGTTGGATAGTGGTGCAACCATTTCCTGTTTAGGTAGCGATTGCATAACTTTCATCCAGAGTTTAAATCTACCCGTCATTGACTTTACGTCATCCATCAAAACAGCTGATGGCAAACCACAGTCGATCGTGGGTCGAGTGAGCGTAGAAGTAGTGTACGGTGATCAAAAACAACAATTAGATTTGTATCTTGTTCCCTCACTTTCACAGCCGCTGTATCTCGGTATAGATTTTTGGCAGAGATTCAAGATTGCGCCCAACATCGTAAGCGAACTAACCAAGCCGCTTATTACCGAAAGTGCTTCAAATAAACCTGAAGTACCCGTACATTGCTTAAATGCTGCTGAAAAGTCGAAGCTACAGGAGGTGATAGGTAAATTCCCTTCCTTTTCTCAACTTGGTCTTGGAAAAACTTCAGTCGAAATGCACATCATTGACACCAACGATGCCGAGCCTGTAAAACAGAGGCATTACCCTGTTTCTCCGCCTATTCAAGAATTAATTTATGAGGAGTTGGATCGCATGATTTCTTTGGGGGTGATTGAAGAGAGTTCTAGTTCATGGAGTTCACCCATTGTTTTAATCCGGAAACCGGGTAAAAACCGATTATGTCTAGACTCTCGGAAAGTGAACTCACTCACAAAGAAGGACGCGTATCCTCTTCCTCATATAGAAGGAATGCTAAGCCGTCTTCAGGACACGCATTATATTAGTAGTGTCGACCTTAAAGATGCGTTTTGGCAGCTTCCTTTGGAGGAAAAATCCAGAGAGAAAACAGCCTTCACTGTGCCAGGGCGACCACTCTATCAATTCACCGTCATGCCTTTTGGACTGTGTAATGCGGCCCAAAGGATGTGTCGGTTAATGGATAGAGTGATCCCAAGTGCACTTAGAGAACAAGTTTTCGTTTATCTGGATGACCTCCTGATTATTTCCAAGGATTTTGAATCACACATTACCATGCTGAATAAAGTCGCGGATTGTTTGAAAGAAGCTAACCTAACAATTAATGTAGAGAAGTCACATTTCTGCTTTAAGGAGTTGAGGTACTTAGGTTATATTGTTGGCCAAGGTCACATAAAACCTGATCCTAATAAGGTCGCTTCTATCAAGGACTTTCCTGTGCCATCGTCGCAAAAACACGTCCGACGATTTTTAGGATTGTGCGGATGGTACAGAAGATTCATTAGGAATTTCGCCTCGATAGCAAGCCCTTTAACAGATACTCTCAAAAAAGCCAAAAGTTTTTCAATGACTCCTGATGCGCTGACCTCGTTTGAAGCCTTGAAAAGTGCACTTATCTCTGCTCCGTTGTTAAGCAATCCCGATTTCAGAAAACCTTTTACAATTCAGTGTGACGCGTCTAGTAACGGTATAGGCGGCGTTCTTTATCAGCTTGATGAAGACGAAAACGAGAAGCCAATTGCGTTCTTCTCAGAAAAGCTGAATGCCTGTCAACGTAACTATAGCGTCACCGAACAGGAATGCTACGCAGCGGTACAAGCGGTCCGGAAATTTCGACCTTATATTGAAGGATTATCCTTTACAATAGTGACGGACCATGCGAGTCTTAAATGGCTAATGGGTCTGAAAGACCTAAGTGGTAGGTTGGCACGTTGGTCTCTGAAACTCCAAGCGTTCACTTTTGACATCAAGCATAAAAAGGGGTCACAGAACATAGTTCCCGATGCTCTATCGCGAGCATTCGCTAATGAACTCACCTTAGACTTACCAACGCAACCTCTAGTGGATTTGAAATCTTCCGAATTCTCCTCACCTGAATACTATTCGACTATTGCGAGTAATCCAGATAACTTCCCGGACCTAAAAGTGGCGGACAATAAGTATGTCTATAAACGAAACTTTTCGAGTTGTGATTCGCTAAGCACAGAATTTGAATGGAAGCTGTGGATACCCACAGGGTTGACGCAGTTTGTCATTGAAAATTCTCACAACCCACCTAATTGTTCCCACGGAGGAATGATGAAAACATTAGATCGAATCAAGAGATTCTGTTATTGGCCGAATATGACAAACCAAGTACGTTCCTTTGTTAAGAACTGTTCTGTTTGCAAAGAAACCAAAGCTCCCAACAGCATTTTGAGACCTCCGATGATTTCGCAACAGCAGCTGGATAGACCTTTCCAAAAACTTTATGTTGATTTTATGGGTCCTTATCCAAGAACTAAAAGGGGCAAAGCTTATATCTTTGTGGTATTGGATGGATTTTCAAAATGCGTTTTTCTGCAAGCGATGCACAAAGCGAACGTTCGTTTGATAATCGAGTTTTTGGAACAGAAAGTTTTCAGCCAGTATGGAGTTCCCGAGTCTGTGCATAGCGACAACGGCAAACAATTTGTTGCTAAGGAGTTCCAGGGCTTTCTTTCGAAATATGGTTGCAAACACATCCGAAATGCTGTGTACTCTCCGCAAGCAAATGCTTCTGAGAGAGTGAATCAGTCAATTTTATCGGCGATTCGGAGCTATATCAAGCAAGACCAGCGCGAGTGGGACCAGCACTTGTTTGAAATCCAACAAGCACTGTGGACGTCCTTGCATCAGTCGACGGGAATGACACCATATTTTTGTCTCTTTGGTCAACATATGGTAACACATGGAAGTACATATGAACTGCTCCGTAAGCTACAGGCGGTAAGCGATAGCGAGCTTCAATGTTTACCAAATCACGACAAGCTAGAGATAATTAGAAGTAAGGTAAAGGAAAATCTAAAATTTGCTTTTGCGAGAAACAAAAGCTCGTATAATCTCAGAAGCGTCAAGCGTCAATTCCAGATAGGTGAAGAAGTTTATCGCAGGAACTTCACTCTTAGCGATGCTTCGAAAAATCTGAATGCCAAGCTGTGTAACAAGTTCGTAAAATGCAGGATATCGAAACAAGTTGGTAACTCGTTATACGAAGTTGAAAATTTAGACGGTAAAAGCATAGGCGTGTATCATGCGAAAGATCTAAGAAAGTAACATCTGCTCCTTATCGGTTGATATAGAAAGAATTCCAGGGTCATGGGTCGAGGCAGCCTAAAAGAGTTTAAGTCTTCCGATTCTCATGTCTTTTCGTGTCAAGAGTTGAGACGAAAATCAATGACTTTGTGGCGTACACCTTAAACGCAAAAATAGATTTTGTTTCGTTAAATTTTAAATTTAACTGCTGCTTCCCTTTGCTTTGACTCAGACCGGAAATGCATACCAACCAATCCCTAAAAAAAAAAAAATTCTCCACAATGAGCAGCCATCGCCACTGAACTTTCAACTTATTCACGGGAACCAACCATTTTCATAAGAGACGTTTGCACGCTTGTTCTTTTCCATCCAGGCGGTGAGCGCGCCAAGTCGATCGATCCATTGCGATCTAAATTTTAATTTACCTAAGCAAAAAGGTCATAATTGGATAATATTTCAATCGACTGGTAAGAGAATAAACCGCTTCTTTTCCTCTAATACAATTGGTTGCATTTGCTTGTCGTGTTCTTAGGATTTGAGGGAATATAATCTCAACCTGTGTTTAACACGCTTGCCATATTTGAAGTTGCTGCTGTCGAGGGCCAATTATTATCAGCCATGAACTTGCTGGAAAGCACACGGAATTAATCACATACCAACAAAAAATAAGGTACGTCATTATTCAAGTAATCAGTGCGTATTGCAAAAGGTAATTGGTGAAATTTGGTTTCCACAGATTGCGGACCTCCGTCAATTAAGTTCGGGAATGCCTCAACACCCATATACGCTAACCGAACAGGAGCGTCCGCAACCGTTTAATAGCAAATCTGTTAATTGCAAATCGTTTAATGGCAAACCTGCTCGCTATCAGACTTGTATTATACACGATCACACAGATCGAACAGTCAAATAAATTTGGCCTAAGCGCAGCGTGCTTGGATTAATTCCAGTCTCTCGCCAATGCCAGACCACCGACAAACGCAACAGTATCATCTGACGAAAATCCAGCAAAGCAGCCACGTGATTTGCATCGTGTGCCACGCATCACCCTCATTTATGATACCTAATACCCTTACAAGAAAGGATTCAAAGTGCCACCCAAAACTCCTGATTACCGGCCAAATAAAATCATTTCGTTAACGTGTTTAAGCAAAACACCTGTGCATAAAGAAGTGTTAATTTGCAAGCATGCTTAATTTTTTTCTTAACCCTATCTTAACTTCTTAGTGCCTTTTTTTTTATAAATTTATATATATAGTAACGTAACAAGTAGCGCCTAGTAAGCAAAAACATAATACGAATGATATTTTGAAGAGATTAAGAATTGCCTAAGAAATTGTGTTAATATATTGTGTGTAAACGACCAAATAAGATCAGCAAAATGATGATCATCATCTTACAATCATCGAAGAAAACATGTGGCCACATTCTTTTCATCGCCCGGAAAACCGTGAGTACAAAAAATTAATAAAAAAAAAGAAACAACGTTTTATAAAATTTCTATGGCAAAAACTTAAAATATATTATGAGATTTATTTAATTTTCCAAGCATGTTAAATTGAAACGTAATCGAACCTAAATAATATCTTAAATTATACTATATAATACATGCATACATACTTAAAATCTATTCTTACAATTACATTAAAATCTAGACGTAAATTACCAATTGATCTACATATTATAAAAGTTATAAATCAATTTCCTTAAGTTCATAGTGCACCTGAAATTCATTAAGCTTGCTTTATTTAGATAACAAAAATTAATTTTGTTCCTTTTATGATTAAATATATAATTACCCATGCATAAACATTCTCGTGTCTCGTGTAGAATATAAAGATGATTTTTATTAGTATCTAGGAAACAGTGCTAAGATTGTGATCGGGTAGATACCTGTGAGGGTATCTAATGGGACTGTCCTTAAAAGATATGGACGAAGGATAGTCATGGTGCATCTCGTCAGATGCATTGGGGCAGGGCATGTCCAACATGTTCCACAACACCTGGAACGTCGTCAGCTACGTTCGACTTTATTCGCTCTTTTTATTTCACTTACATTTTTATCTTGATTCTCCCTTGAATTACTTTCTTCTCTCTCCTACTATCCTTAATATCTTTACGTCTTTATGAACTCGATCAGGCACGAAAAATTTGTATGTATAGGCTAGCAGCAAGTTCCCACCCCACCGTCGAGCTAACGCCGCGCATCCGCAAGCGTGCCTAATGCTGCCATATGACATAGGTCAACCACCAACTACAACCCCACCTACCTGTACATCACAATACCCTATTCTAGGGGTATATTAATTTTGACGCATAGTTTGTAACATACCTTAATATTGCCCGTAGACCCCTAAAAGTTACTATATTTATGATCAGCATCGATAGTAATGTCGATCTAGCCATGTCCGTCCGTCCGTCCGTCCGTCCGTCGGCAAAAATTAGGCCTTTAAACTGGACCTAGAGAGCTGAAATTTTAACCATATACTCTCTAGGGTCCCGAAATAATCAAGTTTACGAATTTTTGAAATCCGCCCACAGACACGCCCACAAACTCAAAAAAACAAAATTTTGGAAAAAATCGAATTTTGAGCTAGGAAGCTGAAATTTTTTATATATGATCTATGACTCCTAAAACTGCTCGGGATATAAAATTTTCAAAATCCGCCCACTGCCACGCCCACAAAAAAATAAAACAATTTTATTGAAAAACCAAAATTTGAGCTAGGGAGCTGAAATTTTTAATATATACTCTCTAGGGGCCCTTTAAGCTCATGTATAAATATTTTCAAAATCAGCCCACTGACACGCCCACAAATAAATAAAACAATTTTTTTGAAAATCCAAAGTTTGAGCTAGGGAGCTGAAATTTATAATATATACTCTCTAGTGGCCCTTTATGCTCATGTGTTAATTTTTTTTTTAAATCCGCCTACTGACACGCCCACAATTAAATAAAACAATTTTATTGAAACACCCAAGTTTGAGCTAGGGAGCGTTTTTTTTGATAAAATCCTTTAAATGTTATATAACAAAATATGTAGAGCGTTCTTAACAATTTAACCATACTTAG
The DNA here is from genome assembly GCA_949715645.1 of Portevinia maculata. NCBI lineage: Eukaryota > Metazoa > Arthropoda > Insecta > Diptera > Syrphidae > Portevinia > Portevinia maculata. The sequence goes on from OX454527.1 coordinate 85,185,234, forward strand.
ACTTTTGTCACGCCCACTTATGATGGATAGGAATAAGAATAGGGTATCCAACAGTTCGCCCAAGCGGACTGTAGCCCGTCCCTATGTTTATAGAATATATTTGAATGTTCTAGAAAGTTCCCTGGCGTTTGACCTTTGACCTTGATCTTGACCTTGATACTTTGGATCCCAGTTAACCTGCACTAAAAGTTACCAATCTATACGACTAACCGTATCTTGCGATTGATACCAATTGTCGGACTCCTTTTTTGTGGTGCTGGTCTATTTTGCAATAAATTGTTTTCCAATCTACCGAGAGATTCGAAAGAGCCCAAAGAAAAACTTTAACTTACTGAGAGGTTCCATTTATCAAGAGCTTTATTTACCAAGCGTCGATAGTATCCTTTTGCAGCATTTGAAATCAGTATTTATTCGAAATCTCTTCAAACTTAGTCCCAAGCCAGTGTTACTTTTCCAATCTAAACTGCATTTTTTTACAGCAAGATCACAGATTTTAACAAGATGGAATTTTAATCTATTGTCCTTTCAAAATCCGACTCCTATGTGATCCTTCGAAAAGAAAACTCCAAAATATTTCTACTGTAATTTAAAAGAAAAATCGATTAGCGTGCTAGGTTCTCCTTTAACTTACAGAAGTCCTCCTCCATATGTCTAGAACACACACAAAATTCAGTTATCCTTCTAGTCCATCGAATTGAATAAAATTATGACTGTATTTAATGTAACTTTTCCTCATTTATGCCTAATACCTTAAAGAAAATATGTTTCTTTTTAGATAAATCAACTGATAGACCTGCCGCCACCATGCAAAAGAATCTTAAATAATTTAAATATTTAATTTGAAAAACAATACCCTTCTCATTGACCAAGCTTAAAATAACTTTTTTGTCCTTATTGGGATTTTCATGCATGCCCAATCAGCTACAAGGGCCATTACCAGCCATTACTCTCAAGCTCTGTGCTGGATAAGGAAAGACTTTCTAAGCGGCGGCGTCCGTTAAACAAAAAAAACACCAAATGGCGTAAACGACAACAACAAAAAAAAGGAGAAAACTTTCTTCATTATACGAAGTGCATTGAAGCTTTGTAACGGTTTTTTGTTCAGCGAGATGATATAATTTATTCATAGGGGTTGTTTGACAAACAGTTGAATTTATGTATCTGGAATGATATGCAGCGATGTAGAACGCACATAGGTTCGCTACAATTAATTAATTTACACTTCGGAAAGTGTCAGATATTGTTGCTGTTTGAACGGTAATACACCGATCACATCGGTATCCTGTTGTATGTTCAAATGGCGGCCATATATAGGTGGGGTTTTACCACACAAAGGGTGTTTGATTTATACTGTTTGAGTTTTGCAATGAATGTGCTAATTTGTGCTAAGGAATTTATGATTAATGCTTTAATTAGAAAAGTTCTACAACACCCGAAAGGAGTGGAGGTGAAAATATTGAATTGCGAATTCACAGGGAACGTGTTCCTTTTGAATTATCGAGAAAATTATTTCAATAGAAGCGCGAAGAGCTCTTCATATTTATTCGTAATACAGGGAAGGCAATCCTAATCATGGCTATGTTGTTGTGCGCACTGAACAAGTTTAAATTTTGCTGAATTATAATTTGCGAGACGCTCTATAAATCAATGAAGCACTTTGCATAAATTTCGATAAACTATGCGAACACATATCAGTAATATATGGGTTTTGGATAGGTCGTATGTTACGTGTGTACGGTAATGGGGTAGTGGTAATTTGTTCGGTTTGATAAGTAAAAGGTTTCTTGCTCTTTACCGGTTCAATTCCGAGTTAAAATTCCCTTAAATGACAATTATCACGCAAGACGACTTCAGATTAGCTCAACCTTGGGCTTTCGATATTCAACTAACTTTTAACCTTGATAGGGAAAAGGCCAGATTATATATTTCTCAACTTTAGCTTAAGTAGAAAATGTTACCGTTTAGCCTACTGCAAATAGTTATATTGTTTCTCAAAGTCTAGACAGTTTTTGATAATATAACAACCGACCAGCAATTTTAAATCATGTTTTAAAAACACTAATTTGATTAAGAGGAGAGGAGAGGAGAATTTAGTGTTCGGACATTTTTATTTCAGTAATTATACAACTAGTTACAAGACCACCAGGAATTCCATGAGGGAGTTTTTTTTTTTTTTTTTTAACCCTTGCCCAAGGGCCGACACTGTGACCTAAAAGATCTTTTGTGTCAAAAGGTTGACTTACACCAAAAGGCGACTGACTTCCCTAATGAAGCTCAGCACGTCTTTGGTGGTAGAGTTGCGAAGCTCCACCAGTGATAACAGCTCTCTGTGGAGAAGGCGTCGTCTCAACCAATGCAGAGCCGGGCATTCACAGAGTATGTGTTCTGAGGTTTCCTCGTCCTCCATGCAGAATCTACATTCTGATGTTGGACTAAGATTTATTTTGTTGAGATGATATCTCAGACCGCAGTGGCCAGTGAGAAAGCCAACCAGCTTTCTAATGTTTTCCTTATTTAGTGTAAGGATTTCCTTATAGGAGTAGGGCTTAATCAAGCGTTTGGACTGTCTCAGACCAGGGGCGCTTTCCCAATGTTTAAGGCGAGTCTGTAGCTCCCATTCTTTGATAAGCCCTAGAGCAGTAGTCCAGTTGACACTGCAGTAGGGTTCGGGACCGACGAAAGCGGCTTCAGAACCAGCTCTGGCGAGCTCATCTGCGGATTCATTCCCTACAAAACCTCGGTGGCCATGCACCCATTCTTTGTTGTTTTGGGTAGCTTTTGTAAGGCGCTGCAGCAGTTTCTTACAGCCAGAGACTCTATTGTGTTGGACGACAGTGCCTGAAGTGCCGCCTGACTGTCTGAAAAGATATGTATCTTTGCGCCCTTTATTCCTTTGTTGGAGTTTAAGATAGCGCAGATCTCAATGGCATGGATTTCCGCCTGGAACACTTTGGGGCACATCCCCATAGGTATCGAGACCCTGGTATTGGGTCCAAAGACACCAGCACCAACTCCAGACTCCATTTTTGATCCGTCGGTGTACTATACCAGACTTTTTGGGTCCACAGCTGGACCTCAAATAGTTTATCCAAACTATATTCCCTAACCATTAAGTCAGGGATAGTGTAAAACATGTCCAAATTTTGGATTGAGTTGAGTATTTTCAGGTGACCCACATGGTCATTTGAGTTATACTTGTATTCAAGCTGAAGCTTGATAGCGCATATAGCAGCCGTCTTCTGAATGAATACTTCCAAGAACGTCCAAGAAGGCACAAAGTGCAATTTCCTTTGACTTGAAAGTATCCTCTATGTTTTTGACAAGATAGTGAAGAGCACCTTCAGTGGATTTGCCCTTTCTGTACGCAAATTGACGTGAGTGCAGGGGGCTTGATGTTACTATCTGCTCCCTAATATGAATCTATAAGTCTTTCCATGGTTTTGAGAAAGAAAGATGTTAGACTGATGGGTCTGTATGATTTAGGCAGTTCACTTGGCCTATTGCCATTTTTGGGGATACAAATCACATTGACCTGTCTCCAGGAAAGTGGAATGTATCCCCAGTTATAACTAGCTCTAAATAAAGCAATAGCCATCGGCAATATGACATCACTAACCCTCTGGAAAAGGGCCGGAAATATGCCGTCAGCACCTGGGGCTTTAAATGGTTTGAATGAGCCAATTGCCCATCTAACCTTATCAGGACTAAACACTTTTCCATTACTCTGCTATCTATATGTACCTTGGGGTCCACATCGTTAGAGTTACCGCTTATGTCGCGAATATCCATGAGGGAGTTAGTACAGGAGTTAGATGCCCGACTGAGGTTTGCGAGGCGTTCGTAATCAAAGTCAGTGTACACCAGGGAAGCATCTCAAGTTAGAAAATATCTGTATTGCCCGTTCTCTGACCACTCCGACTTATTCCAGATCGCAATGTGAATGGAAAAGTGATTACCAAGTGCGGAAAGTCCACATATGTATATGGGATGGGATCTATGACCAATACCGAAGCATTAATAGCTAAAAGAACGGCTCGATACCTTAGTTGTGTGCCCGGAGCTAACACACGGTCCATTATGTTGGCCAGCGTAAAAAAAGTATGAGGTGAAATTAACGGCAGCTACGATGAAGGAAGGTGTTGCTTTTGATAGCAGGAATAACACAGTTTGATAAAATTAGAAGCTCCAAGATCAGAGGATGCCTTCACGTCAGAGAACCTATCTCAGAGATGCAACTTGAGGCCAAACCGGCGAACCCCAACAGCGGACCAGCAGGAAAGTACTGAGGTGTGACTCCTATGCTCCTTCTAGTCCAGATTGACGATGGGAGGCTGCGTTCACCTTACTTTCATTGTGTTCGCCACTATGTATCGCAGGCGAATTTAACAATGAAAATTGGTCAATTAGGACGTCCTCTATGTCATTGCATTAGAACTCTACCAATCCCCAAATGCAACCACGTTGTTAAAGAAGAAAGAGAAAGGTAGCATCTTCGATTCCTAGCCCCCGTCTGAATCTGCTTAAAGACCGAGAAATTGCGGATGTGAGGCCGCCTGGTTTTCTCAAATGGAAGCACCGTTCACGGGATCACGGGATCACAGAGGATGTGAGCAGTAAAGATGTCAAGCTTGTGGCGTAGGTAGGTAGGACGAGTTAGCGGTTCTTCCTGAACCCAATTAGCACTATGTTGTGCCTTTTTGTTACCACGACTCGTGTGACCTATGTTGTAGTGGTTGTAGAGGATTTGATGTGTGGCTATATCCAACCTGTGGAATTGAGAAAACGGATAAGATCTTGCATCCCTTTGCCCGATATAGCGCTCAGGTAGTCGAAGAATCATTGAATCAGCGCCCGCAGTCTGGCTCTTGCTAGTGCCGGACATTCGCAGAGGAAATGGAAGAAAGTTTCTCTTTCAATTACATTCCCGCAACTTCGGCAGTGGAGGTTAAATGGGAAACCTGGTTTGGACGCATGGTCTCCAATTGGCCAATGCCCGGTGATTATCGCCGTAATTCTGGCGACTTCGGGGCGGGTTCTGTTTAGAAGATCGTTTGTTCTCCTTTGGTCATAAGTAGGCCATATCTGCCTTGATATGAAGTAGCAAGTCCAGTGAGGGCGTACCTTGGGGCCGACCTCAGTGCACCCGTGGTGCCTACACTGGCTGTTCTTTGCAATCTTTTCAGTTTTGTGAGGTTGTAACCTTTACTCAAGGAGGATTGGACGTACTACAGCTGTATACATCCACAAGGTCATCTTTGGTTGAAATCCCCACTTCATTCCAAATTTTCTGCTACAGGCATAGAAGGCAATGCACACCTTCCTCACTCTGTGTTCAATGTTATGTTTCCAGTTGAGTTTTGGATCGAGCGAGTTGCATATGAGACCACCCCCGAAGGAGAGATCGACCGCTCAACACATTTCACGAAACTATTTATAAATAGATTGCCTGCATAAAAAGATGCATCCGGGGTAATCTACAGATGCGCTCATGTGGAACCAGCAAAACCACCCAAGAGCACACATGGTCAGCAGACAAGAAAAAGGACGCACCCAGAGGATATAAATACGGCAGACGAAGATCATGAAGGGCAGTCCAGAATAGGTGTTAATCAGAATTTGTATTTAAATTAAGATAGGGTAAATTAAATTAATAAATAAAGAAAAAATTACAAAAACTAAATTACCGCGATACCCAAATACTTAGCGCTGGAGGATAGTGTAAGTGGTTGACCGTTTAGGCAGGGTAGGGTGAAATCGTGTATTTTGGTTTTTGCTAGTGAGCTTGTGGCGTAGATCGTGTATTTTTTTTTTTATATAAAAATTCAAAAAATACTGCTCATTTGATTCAGCGATAGATAACACAAACAGGAAATTATCAATGTCCTGACATACCTGTTATCCAACATTACATTGCTTTGGCAATTGCCAAATTCCACTTTGCAGTAGCTGCCAATTTTCTCATTCTAACGCCGCCACCGCGCATTAAGTACTTATGTATATATGTACATAGCCGTAAGAGAGCATCTCTCTCTTTCCATTTTTGACTACTAATAGGATTGGACGTGTGCTTGGGTTGCGCATTTTTTTTGTTTTTTTTTTTTTGTTTAAGGATGCATTTATAACATTTTATATTTCACCTACTTACTTACTTTACTTAACAGAGTCTTGACCCGTGAAGAGTCTCTGCCTGACACACTGCAGCCTTTCAACCTCTGCGATCTTGGGCACGCTGTTTCCGGTTGCCCAGACCAAGCGCTCTGGCATCCGCTATGGCTTCGTCTTTAAATTGGAGGTTCGGTCTTCCTTGCCTTCTCGAACCTGGGGCTGGGAGTCGAAGATCTTCTTTTCTGGAGAATTATTGTGAATTCGCTCAATGTGGCCGAGCCAATGTAGTCGACGTGCTTTAGCATTTTTGGGCAACAACAACATCTTGGTACAGCTCATAGAGTTCGCGGTCGTAACTTCCTCTCCATTCGCCTTCTTCGCAAACAGGACCAAATACCCGACGGAGTTTCCAAAGAATCCAATATTTGCTTCCGTTTTCTACTTATCGTAACATATTACGTAAGCAATAAGGGGGCCTAAAAGTATGCCAAATAAGTGCCCAGAGTTTATATAAAAATAAATTTGACGAGGTCTGTTTGTTGGTTCTGATCTAGATACTGTATGCGTTTCGGAAACATGGTTTGATCCTAAAATATCGGATTGCGTGTACTCTATACGAGAATTGGCGGTGGAGTGGCCACTTACGTACGTTAGGCGTTACCTGCTTAGCTACTCTCAACTTTCCCTCTTATGTAATAGCCCCATTGAGTATTGTTTTATTGCAACACACACCGAATGCAACAAAACTGTTTCGACCCAGCGTCGTTGACGATAATTGCTTACTTTCTTATGGCGCAAAACACACTAAATGAAACGAAACATAAAAACAAAAGCAAAACAAAAAAACGTGTTTCGTTGTCGATAGCTGACCTGTTGTTTTTTGCAAAACTAAATTTTGATTTTATATACTTGATATACCTAGCTACTGTATTTAAAAATCATGTAACCAAAATTAGATTTCATACTTGTATTGCCAAGGAACTGCTCCACTAGAGGAGTTAAAGTATTATTGCGTATGTTATGTGCAGCATTTGATGGTCTTGCTCTTCCAATAATTGATGTGTTTCTCCTTGAGGTTCGTATTCCATAGCTTCACGCTCAATATATATTTCCTGAAGCAAGCCTTCGCGTTCCCTAATCATATTATGCATCAACATTCTGGTGAAATTATTAAATTTTTCAGGATAAGTTCTTAACTCTGCTATTAAGTTTATAATCACATCCTCAGCATTTCGTTTTAGATTATATGGATGCACCCACCACTCTCAGCTGTTTGCGTCCTTTTTCTCAATTGCTTCAAAAATTGTATGTAAGATTGGCATAACTTCATCGTCTGAGTTCGACCACATGTTGAACAACACTAAAAGCAAGTCGCGAATTCAATTTTGTATTGTTTCGTTTCGTGACATTCTGTTTCGCTTGGTGTGTGTTGAAATAAAAAAGGTGTGAGCCACGCTGCACTCACTGTATAGTTGATGTGTAAACATGTACGAGTAGGCACAGTTGCGCGTTGGTTAGTTTTTAGCTATAGCTTTTTAGCTTCCTAGGTAATAACTAATAACTAAATCAATTTTTTTTATTAATGTGTAAACATTTTTGCTCTCGGTAGGGGCTAGTTGGAAATATCTAGCGTCAGATTTCGTCATCGTCAGATTTTCATTACCACGTGAGTTAATCGCTGCTCGACAGATCACCGCAATTAAACGACGTTTGGCGCGGTTAGTACTTAGATGAGTGACCGTTTGAGAACAACCGCGTGTCGTTGCTTTTTTATACCCTATTCTAAGGGTATATTAATTTTGACACATAGTTTGTAACATACCTTAATATTGCCCGTAGACCCCTAAAAGTTACTATATTTATGATCAGCATCGATAGTAATGTCGATATAGCCATGTCCGTCCGTCCGTCCGTCCGTCCGTCTGTAGCCAAAAATTATGCCTTTAAACTGGACCTAGAGAGCTGAAATTTTAACCATATACTCTCTAGGGTCCCGAAATAATCAAGACACGCCCACAAACTCAAAAAAACAAAATTTTGGAAAAAATCGAATTTTGAGCTAGAAAGCTGAAATTTTGTATATATGATCTATGACTCCTAAAACTGCTCGGGATAACAAATTTTCAAAATCCGCCCACTGACACGCCCACAAATAAATAAAACAATTTTTTGTATACCCTATTCTAAGGGTATATTAATTTTTGAAAATCCAAAGTTTGAGCTAGGGAGCTGAAATTTATAATATATACTCTCTATGGGCCCTTTATGCTCATGTGTAAATATTTTTAAAATCCGCCCACTGACACGCCCACAATTTTTTTTTTTTTTTTTTTTGAAAATTCAAAGTTTGAGCTAGGGAACTGAAATTTATAATATATACTCTCTAGGGGCCCTTTATTCTCATGTGTTATTTTTTTTTTTAAATCCGCCTACTGACACGCCCACAATTAAATAAAACAATTTTATTGAAACACCTAAGTTTGAGCTAGGGAGCGTTTTTTTTGATAAAATCCTTTAAATGTTATATAACAAAATATGTAGAGCGTTCTTAACAATTCAACCATACTTAGACTTTTGTCACGCCCACTTATGAGGGATAGGAATAAGAATAGGGTATCCAACAGTTCGCCCAAGCGGACTGTAGCCCGTCCCTATGTTTTTATTTTATATACATATCTCTATATATATTTTCAGTTTTAATTATGTTCAATTTTAGAGATTATTATGTAATTACGAAACACCGGAAAGTTGTGTGAAAGTAGATTTGTTTTGAATAATATTGAGGTTGTATAGCTTGAAATTTGTTGTACATCAGTTGAAGGTAAGAGGAAAAATATCGATTTGTACTTCGGAAACCGATGGCCGATTTAAGAATGTCACTTTTAGTTGTATGTAATAAGGTTATTTACCAAGTGGTCCTTGGAGAACCACATAAGGTCCTTAAGCCCGAAAATTTTTTTTTTTCAAAAACTCCTAAAAAACCGCGCAGTATATGTATTGTGTTCAATGTTATTTGACTAACAGATCCTTGGAAAACAAAAAGGTCCTTAAAAGTATAAAAAAGTATATTTTTCCAAAATGTCATTAGAATCCACACGGTATATCTGTGTTCAATGCTATTTGACTAAGAGGTCCTTGAAACAACAAAAAAGGTCCTTAAAAGTCGAAGAAAGGATATTTTTCCAAAATGCCGTTAGAATCCACACGGTATATCTGTGTTCAATGTTATTTGACTAAGAGGTCCTTGCAACAACAAAAAAGGTCCGTAATAGTCGAAAACAGAATATTTTTCCAAAATGTCATTAGAATCTGCACGGTATATCTGCGTTCAATTTTATTTGATTAAGAGGTCTTTGGAACAACAAAAAGGTCCTTAAAAGTCGAAAAAAGGAAATTTTACCTAAATGTTTGTTGTTCCTAGCACCCCTCATTCAAATAACATTGAGATCATATATACCGTGCCGTTTCTAAAGACATTTTGGGAAAATATCCTTTTTCGGGTTTAATTATTGTGGCTCCAAGGACCTCTTTGTAAAATAATATGATTTAAAATAAAAGGGACATTCAATCAATTTTTATTTTAAACGCAATATGCATATCAAATTCCAATAAATTATCACCATTATAGTAAAACAATAAATTTTGATTTAGTTATTAGTTATTACCTAGGCAGCTAAAAAGCTACAGCTAAAAGCTAACCAACTTTTAGTTGTCATCCGCAACTAACTTTGGCAACCTAACGACCTTAGTTACACAACCTGCAACTAATAGCTAATAGCAAAAATTAGTTGTCATGATGATAGCTAACCACCAAATCGATTGCATTTTTAGCGCAGCTAATTTAACTACGTTAGCTACTTAGTTATGGCGTTAGCTAGATAACAAATTAGGTAGCTAACGCGCAACTGTGCCTACATGTTTACACATCAACTATAGCGTGAGTGCAGCGTGGCTCACACCTTTTTTTTTGCTATAATGGTGATAATTTATTGGGATCTATTATGCATATTGCGTTTAAAATAAAAATTGATTGAATGTCCCTTTTATTTAACATCAGGTTATTTTACAAAGAGGTCCTTGGTGCCACAATAATTAAACCCGAAAAAGGATATTTACCCAAAATGTCTTTAGAAATGGCACGGAATATATGAGTTCAATGTTATTTGATTGAGGGGTGCTAGGAACAACAAACATTTTGGTAAAATATCCTTTTTTCGACTTTTAAGGACCCTTTTGTTGTTCCACAGACCTCTAAGTCCAATAACATTGAACGCAGATATACCGTGCGGATTCTAATGACATTTTGGAAAAATATCCTGTTTTCGACTATTAAGGACCTTTTTTGTTGTTGCAAGGACCTCTTAGTCAAATAACATTGAACACAGATATATCGTGTGGATTCTAACGGCATTTTGGGTAAATATTCTTTCTTAGACTTTTAAGGACCTCTCTTGTTGTTGCAAGGACCTCTTAGCCAAATAACATGAACACAGATAGACCGTGTGGATTCCAACGGCATTTTGGAAAAATATTCTTTCTTCGACTTTTAAGGACCTTTTTTTGTTGTTGCAAGGACCTCTTAGTCAAATAACATTGAACACAGCTATACCTTGCGGATCCTAATGGCATTTTGGAAAAATATCCTTTTTCTACTTTTAAGGACCTTTTTGTTGTTCCAAGGATCTGTTAGTCAAATAACATTGAACACAATATACTCCGCGGTTTTCTAGGAGTTTTTGAAAAAAAAAAATTGTTCGGGCCTTATTTGGTTCTCCAAGGACCACTTGGTAAATAACCTTATTAGAACTAAAAGCGACATTCTTAAATCTGCCATCGGTTACCGAAGTATAAATCGATAGTTTTCCTCTTACCTTCAACTGATGTACAACATAATAATCTCTAAAATTGAACATACATAATTACAACTGGAAAATGTATAACGAAATAAAAGAATTGCTCCTGAGCCTTTTTTCGTTAAATTGTTGGAAAAAATATTTACACATGAGCATCAAGGGCCGCTGGAGAGTCTATATTATAAATTTCAGCTCCCTAGCTCAAATTTTGGTTTTTTGCCGTCCGACCTGAAAATCTGACGATGACGGTGACGCTGAAAATCTGACGATGACGGTGACGCTGAAAATCTGACGATGACGGTGACGCTCGATATTTCCAACTAGCCCCTACCGAGAGAAAGATATTTACACATCAAAAAAGTTTTGCTTTTTCCAGTGTGTTTTCAGCCTAAGGGTTAAAACACATCCTTTTGACCTGCTTCCACATATTGTAGGCATTTTTCTGCATTTTGCTTTGCAGTAGTAGGAAATGCATATGTAGAGAGAGTGTCCCTACTTATTATATGGATATACTCTGCCATGCATCATGCATCTTATTGTCGCAAATTTAAAAACAAATACAAATTAGCATGAACTTGAATGTACAAACAAATATTTCTTTACAACATGTTGGTATTTCTTGGGTTTTCAGCAGTGTTGTTCCACGACGCGTCGTTTTTAATTGTCGACACTCTCATGTCGACAATAGCGTCGTCTATGTCGCCAATGTCGTTAATGTCGTTAATGTCGTTAATCGCGTCGTCAATGTCGTCAATGTCATCAATTGGATTGTCAATGTCATGGAAAACAACTGTTAATAAAACGTCTCTAGTAATAAAAGTAAGCATACGCACAAGGAACAGGACAGGACTAATAATAATAATAATTTATAATAAATAAGAGTAGGTATATCTAATGGCTGGACGACAAAAAAAAACAAAGCGTATGAAGAACTTGGCTTTGAATTGGTCAAGTTCAATAACAAACATGCAGCGTGTTGCAATAATTTCAAAAAATAATAATAAATAATTTTGTGCGTATATTTATTATTCTTATGAACACTTTTTCTTTATTCATTTATTTAGAAATGTGTGCAAAGTTTCAAATACAAAAAATGAAACCAATAACGCAGATTTGTCGACTGTTGTTGATGCACCACCGGTTGTATACTACATAGATGACGAAGTTATACTTTTAGATTCTGAATCTGATGGTTTTGCTCTTGATGTCAGTGTAAGTTATTAATGCAATAAAATTGAATAAAATATTTACTGGTGTTCTTTAGATGGAAAGTAGTTCGATTGCAGCCAGCAGTAAAGAACAGCAGAATGTTCTGGCATATTCTATGAACGTGAAAACAAACAACTCAGATTCTATTTCTTTTACAAGACCGAGCTCGGCAACATCAAGTTATAGCAGAGGCTCATCATTGCCATTACTAACTTCATTTGCAAAACCAAATAAAAACAGGAAGCGTTCATTATCTAAACCAACTGCCAACTCCTCAATCTCTGGCTTTGTTGACAGATTGTCAGAAAATGAAGAAGTTGTATTAAATGAATCTCTGGCTCAATTTTTCTTTGGATGCAATATTCCATTAAGTGTTGTAGAGTCTGTTCATTTTAAAAACTTCATAAAAAAATTGAGACCAGCATATGCAGACAAAATTCCTGGAAGAAAAGTGTTATCAACCAAATTGCTGGATAATGTATATGAAAAATGTTTATCTTCATCCAGGGCTACGATGAGTTCCGATTCCGTTTTATTGATTGACTGTTGGAAGAATTCCTCCAGTAATAGTAAAACCGTCGTTTCCATGCTGCATAACGCGAATGGTGAACAGGCATTCTTAGAAGCTTGGGATCTGACAGGAGAAAGTGAGACAGCGGAAAAACTTGCAGATATTGTGTCACAATCTGTAGATATAGCAGATAAAATGTATTCTACACATGTTTATGCAGTGGTGTCGGACAATGCTAGTGCTATGAAAAAAATGGGAAAAATAACAAAACATTTCGTTTGGAACAGCAATTGCAGTAGCCATACAGAAAACCTACTCGCCAAAGATATTTTAAACAAAGAGTTAAATCTAAAAGTCACATCTATTTTAAAAGAATATAAACAAGCAGATTTAGAAAAAAAATTGTTGAAAAAGGTGGAACCAGAATTAAACTTCCATGTGAAACACGATGGTGTTCACATCGCGATGCGTATATTTGCTTGATCGAAAATGCTCAATTTATGAAGGTGATTGCAGCTAATTCAAAAGTTAAAGAAAGTATTGTTGCATTGCTTTTTGATTCAAAGTTCATGGATGATGTTAAAAGCAGTATACGTTTATTGGATCCGATTTGTAATTTGATTAATAAATGCCAATCATCAAATTTTTCTGCAGCAGAAGCAGTCGAAATGTGGCTTAATCTTCAGTTGCCTGATGAATTTTCTGAAAAGCTTAAGTCAAGGCAAGAACTGGCTTTGAATAAATATGCTTTAACAGCCTTTTATTTGCATCCATTCTTAGATAACAAAAAACTAAAAAGTCAACATAATGACATTATTTTCGATTTTCTATTTAAAAGCCTGGATGCAACTGGTATTGAAGAGTGGGATAGCTTTCGGAATAAATCTGGTTTCTTCAAAATGCTATATGAAAAAGGTATAAAAAAACCTCTTGTTTTCTGGAACATGGCAGAGATAAAATACCCAGCTTTAGCAAAACTAGCAAAAAAATTGTTGCAGATACCTGCTTCATCTGCTCAAATTGAAAGACTCTTTTCAAGCTGGGCTCATGTTTTTAGGAGCGTTTCGATGTACAATAAAACGAACAGCTTGTAACAATTACAATAATAACTACTTTATTTATTTCAAAGATTTAATTATAATTTCGAAGTATTTCGCGCGGTGGCAGACTGAGGTTAGAACCACGATTCATCCTCATTCTCTTCTGTCTTCTTCTTTATATACTGCGCTCGACGTCAGCGTGTTGGTGTCGCAATCTTGTGGGCGATCTTTAAAGCGGTGAATATTTTACTTCAATGTAATTCGAATATTTGGCGGGCGCTATTTGGTGGCTCCTACAGCACTCCCCTTCCAGTGACTTTGGCACAATGGTAACAAAATTCAGGTGTGGGTTTCTTTACATGCCGAATCTTTCAGGAATTCGTACGCATCTTCCAGATCGAGTTTTTGTAATTATGCTGTCATCGGATGTTGTTGGAATGATTGATGAAGTTACTGGTTGGTCAGACTTCGATTTCGGATGATTATTGTCGTCTGACAGTAGAAAAGCTGGTTTTAAACGATCGACGGACACTGTGATTTCTTTTTCCCCGGATCTTGAGAATGAAGAATTTGGCAGCTCTTTTTATTACCGGAAATGGCCCTTCATATGGCTGTTGTAGTCCAATTCTGACTGCATCGCGTCTGACGAAAACATGAGATGTCGTAGAAAGCTCCTTAAATATGAAAATTGTCCTCGAACCATGACGTGATGCGGGAACTGGTTGTAGCTCTTGAAAATGGAGTCGAAGTTGGTTTACGAAAGTCGTTGTATCGGCATTGGTGTTCTTTCGGGGTGACAAAAATTCACCGGGAAGTCTGATTGGTTCCCCGTATACCATTTCTGCTACTGTGGCTTTTAGTTCTTCCTTGAATGATGCTCTGAGTCCTAGCAGTACTACAGGCAGTTCATCGGACCATGATGGTGACTCATGGCATTCGATAGCAGCTTTGAGTTGGCGGTGAAACCGTTCGACCATACCGTTAGCTGCTGGATGGTACGCAGTAGTGGTTAAATGGTTGATGCCAAATAGTTCAGTTAAAGCCTGGAAAAGGTTAGATAAAAACTGTCTACCGCGATCAGAAGTTACCTTGAGTGGTACTCCAAATCGAGCAATCCAGTTTGCGAAGAGAGTTCTCGCCAGTGTTTCTGATGTCGAATCTTCTAAAGGATAAGCTTCAGGCCAGCGAGAAAAACGATCGACGATGGTTAGACAAAATCTGGACCCTCGTGAGTATGGAAGAGGCCCAACGAAGTCAACGTGTATGTGCTCGAATCTGGAGGCTGGTACTTCGAAGTTCCCGATCGGCGAAGATGTGTGACGAGATATCTTGGATCGCTGGCACGGAATACATGACTTCGCCCATGCTCTGCAGTCTTTTCGCATTGAAGGCCAGACGAATTTTGAAGCAACTAGTTTTGCTGATGCGTTAGCACCAGGGTGACTCAAGCTGTGTAGCGAATTGAACACCTGCTGACGGTATGGTTGTGTGACGTAGGGTCGAGCTGTTCCTTGAGATATATCACAATACATATGAAGTTGGCTGTTTGGAAGCGGAACTTTGACAACCTGTAATGCAGAATCAGATGTTAAAAAGTTTTTAAGCTCTACGTCACCTGTTTGTGATGCTGCAAGTTCTTCAAAGTTGACTGGTTTGCTGATGCCCTCGACCCGTGATAGACTATCAGCTACGATGTTCTGAGTCCCAGCGATGTGTTTGATCTCGGTAGAAAATTGACCAATATAGTCCAAACATCTAAACTGACGGGGTGATGCTTTTTCGGGCTTCTGCTTAAATGCGAAAGTCAACGGTTTATGGTCCGTGTACATGGTAAAATTTCTGGCTTCCAACATAAACTTGAAGTACTTAATAGCTGAATAGATTGCCAACAGCTCTCTGTCATACGTGCTGTACTTTCGTTGTGTGTCGTTGAAGGTTTTGGAGAAATACGATAGAGGCTGCCAGCCGAGTGGTGTTTTCTGCTGTATGACTGCTCCCATGCCGTAGTCCGATGCGTCAGTAAAAAGCCCCCATTCAAGCGTAGTATCGGGATGTGCAAGTAATGCTGCTTCTATCAAACCATTTTTACAAGCGATAAATGCTTGCTGAAGAGTTAGCGTCCAGGGGATTATCTTATTGCCTTTGTTGTGTGGGCCTTTGAGGCACTCGTTCAGTGGAGCTTGTAGGTTGGCCGCATTTTTTATGAAGCGCCGATAAAAATTAATGGAACCGAGGAATCTTCTTAGTTGCTTTAGAGTGGTTGGCGGTTTGCAATCAACGATAGCCTTTACCCGTTCCACAGGTGGCTCCATGCCGTCACTTGAGATCAAGTAACCTAAAAATATAATTTTGGACTTACCAAACTAGCACTTAGCTACATTTACAACGACACCGTATTTGTTGAGCCGTTCGAAAAGCAATTGAAGGTGTTGAAAATGTTGATCTTC
Source organism: Portevinia maculata (assembly GCA_949715645.1). Taxonomy (NCBI): domain Eukaryota; kingdom Metazoa; phylum Arthropoda; class Insecta; order Diptera; family Syrphidae; genus Portevinia; species Portevinia maculata. The sequence goes on from OX454527.1 coordinate 85,201,399, forward strand.
GTCATCAGATGCCACCAAAATGTCGTCCACGTACGGAAAACAGAAGTCGAGACCATTCGTGACTTCGTCGATGAACCTCTGGAAAGTCTGGGCGGCATTTCGGAGTCCAAACGTCATGAACATAAACTCAAAGAGTCCGAACGGTGTAATTATTCCCGTCTTTTTGATGTCGTCTGGTGCGATTGGTATCTGGTTGAACGCTCTTACCAGATCGATCTTAGAGAAAATCTTTTTACCTGTGAGGTTAGCTGAGCAGTCTTGCAAGTTCCGTGGAGGATAGTTGTCCGGTATTGTGCGGTCATTTAATGCGCGGTAATCTCCGCACGGACGCCAATCGCCAGTTTTTTTAGCGACCAGATGAAGTGGTGATGACCAACAACTTTCGGAACGGCGAGCTATCCCCATTTTGAGCATAGTTTCGAACTCAACTTTTGCAATTTTCATCTTGTCAGGGGCCAAGCGTCGTGATTTGCAACTGATTGGAGGACCAGCAGTTGTGTTGATGTGATGGACGGTAGAATGTCGAATTCCTTTGAATACACCATCGGGTCGAGTCAAGCTGGGAAATTGTTTGAGCAGATCTATGTACCTCGAACTGCCGGAAACAGATTTTACCTGTGCTGTGACTTTATGTGCGTGAAAGCCTCGTGTGGAAAGTCCGGTAATTCCATCAAGCAATCTGCCGTACGCAACATCCACTAGAAGTTTATAAAATGCGAGAAAATCAGCTCCTATGATGGGTTTGCTGACGTCGGCCACAACGAAACGCCAAGTGAAATCTCGACGGAGCCCTAAGTTCATCTGTACTGTGCGGAATCCATATGTAGGTATTGGCGTTCCATTGGCAGCAAAAAGAATGTAGTCGGATGGCTTGGATTTGTGACGTGAACCTGCGTATGGAAACACTGAAACGTCAGAACCCGTGTCTACCAAGAACTGCACTTTTGACGACTTATCCGTAACGAAGAGGCGGCTGGAGGTTTGGTTGTCATTTACCGCCTTTACTGACACCCGTTCTCGTTTCCCTGCTGATTGAAATCGCAAGGTTGGCGGCACTTTCTTGCATTAGATCCCCAGTGGCGATGAAAATAACAGAAACTTCCTTGGCCGTGGCTGGAAGTGGTGTTTGCTTGCTCATTCCGATTTGGTGTGACCTTCTGATGTTGCCTGCCACGAGAATGCGATCGTGATCTGTTTCGTCCGCGTTTATCGTAAGTACGATTCGTAGACAATGCTTCGATATGCTTTGTCAGCTGTTCCATCTTTTGTAGCATGCTCGTCAGCACAGACTGCGGTTGTGATGACGTGCTGGCGATTTGTTGCTGTGGGATGACGTCATTGATCCGATCTGCTATGACACCAAGGTTGTCAAGGTTCGTTGGCTTTTCCATTGTACCAGGAGGGTGTGCGGCAAGTATTGACTGTATATGAACTGGCAGTCTATCTAGCCAAATTGCCTTCAACGCATCATTGGTCATGGCATCTCCAGCTAAATCTCTCAAACGACGAAGAAATTGCGATGGTTTTCTATCGCCTAGCTGTTCACGATCCAGCATTTGCCTAATTTGTTGATCTCTAGATGGAGCCAAACGAGAAATTAGTTCTTCTTTAATGCGAACATATGCGTTACCTGGTGGCGGATTGATGATGACGTCCTGAACTTCTGTAGCGGTTGTTTGGTCGAGATGCGCGATGACTATGTTGAATTTTCGCGCATCAGATCGCAAATTTATAAGCGTGAATTGGGCTTCAAGTTGCGCAAACCATAGTTTCACGTTTTCACGCCAAAATGGTGGTGGTCGAACTTGAGCATGACTTGCTTCAATCTGCGACCCACCTGTTGTCTGCGCCTGTTGGAAAAGTTGTTCTTGTAGACGGTTCAACTGCGCCTGTATCGGATCGTCTTGCTGTTGGTTTATGGGAGCACCCGTTAGATTTTCCGTAGCAGCTTTGTTCTTATCTTCGGACATAGCCGTACTGCTAGCAACAATTTATATATACGAAATTAATACAAACTCGTGTCGGAAAGTAGTTTTTATTGTGCTTCAGTATGTTTGCAATAGTTTTTTTTTTTAGTTAAAGCACGATACGGGAAATAATAAAGTACTGCGTGAGTACACGAACAATGTATTTTGGATTTTTTTATATCGCGGGTGCGCGTCGGGGTCACCAATTTAGGAGCGTTTCGATGTACAATAAAACGAACAGCTTGTAACAATTACAATAATAACTACTTTATTTATTTCAAAGATTTAATTATAATTTCGAAGTATTTCGCGCGGTGGCAGACTGAGGTTAGAACCACGATTCATCCTCATTCTCTTCTGTCTTCTTCTTTATATACTGCGCTCGACGTCAGCGTGTTGGTGTCGCAATCTTGTGGGCGATCTTTAAAGCGGTGAATATTTTACTTCAATGTAATTCGAATATTTGGCGGGCGCTATTTGGTGGCTCCTACATGTTCATTCTCCTATAAGAAATCGTCTTTCATTTGAAAGATCAAAGAAGCTCTTGCACATATATTATTCGCTCAGAATCAAAGACGATTTCATCGAAGAAGAAGAAGAAAAGGATTTTGAATAATTGATTGTTAAAATAAAACGAATTTTGTACCCATTATAAAATAAAAAGCTATATTTCAAATTTCAACTGTCTTAATTTTCAAAAACCTGTAATGTATTGCTTGATTGAACTATTGTCGACATGTCGTGTCGTCAGTTTTGAATTAACGACATGTAATTGACGACGCGTCGACAATTGCGTAGTCTACATGGTGTAGTCTACGCGGCACAACACTGGTTTTCAGGTAGGTGACTGAAATTGCTTATCACTTATCCGAACTCCGGTTGACTTAAAAAATAGTTTTAGTTATCAGAGTACGATACGAAAATACCATTTTAAAATACCTATGCTCAATTCGTAACCCGATTCCTTTTTCTAAAATATGGGGAACATTTTTGCTTTGGCATTCCTCAATTGTTATTCATATTCTTAATGTCCAAATACCATAAGAGTGGCAGATTTCTCATAAAATCCAAAGGCATTACATTAATTACAATGCTGGATATTCAAGGCAAACTTCGATCAGTAACGGTTTATGAGACGAATATAAAAACAAGCAACTCAATGGCAGCCTCAGAACTCTGACTACCTACTAGCTAATTGCATTCGCATGTAGCAATCAAAACTTTTCCATTTTCCAATCACAGTTCAATTTAAAGAATGTTAATTTCCTTCTTCAAAAGCCGACAGACAGGAAAAAAAGGAACAGAAACGAAAACCCGTTGACCTATCCAATTGCTTTTGTAAACTTTTCACTTTATCTATCAATAAAGCTGTGCACAAACCACGCATCCTTCATATCCCCTTCATTTCTTACACCGACAGCCACAACAATACTGAAAGCAGTACGAATATTATCAAAGAAGGAAGGGAGTAACAAACGAAAAATAAGGAAACGAAATACTGAGTTTCATCTTGCGAGGAAGTTTTGACCGCTCTTTTGGAAAACCAGCATTCACACAAAAATCCTTTTGGGAATATCCACACGAAAAGAGATGCTCCACCAGAATATACCCTCAGCTCGTATACGCTCCAGGAACTGCTACAAACAATTCAAAGAATCACCAACCATATCTTCTCTGCCACAGGACTAGCTAACAGTGGTATTCTCTATGTGATCCGGATTCGCCCTGCAAAGTCAAATGAAAATGTTAGATCCTGATTTCTCTAGAGTTTTTGTATCCCAACTAATTTCAAACATAGCTAGTACGAAGTTGAGCACTTTAAATTTGATTCCCAGCATAAGTTTGCATTTCGCAGGGTGACTGGGTTTGAAAAGAAAAAATTCAAATGGACAACAGCAGCGGCATACAACGAAAAATAGATCCACGTACTGACTACTGACAAAGGAAAAGTGAAAAAGGATGTCTGAAATCAACAATTTGTAGGCACGCATGCTGAGAGTGGGAGAATGGATACATAACATCACACGCCAAAGTGTATTCAATGATAGCATCTTGTCAGCTTAAGTCCCTCCACAAAAAATTCAATGAAATTTGATATTTGAGAACCAAAAAAAACACCAACAATATTTTTTAAGAAACCATCTATAGGGATAGGACTTTTCCTTCATTTTTATTTCTCAAATGGAGCATGACATGTAGGTTGAGACATTTATTGACCACATTCTATGAATTAGATATACCTACCTATACCTACCTTTTGTGTGCCCTGGACACGATTTGTAGGTAGGATCAGGATTAGGAATTTATAAAATCCATTAAAAAATATATTTTGTTTCATTGTCGGCCGTATCTCATCCAATTGTTGTATCCGAGGGGGTAGATGCGAGCTATCAGGGAATGGAAAATGTTCACACATGTTCGTTATTTATTATTTCTGTTAAAAAGTTTCAAAGGAGTGTGTGGAGGACAATATATCCAAATCTATTTTGAAGTTCATAATTTATTTGACATGGTTTGGTTGGGTTTCTTGGGGAAGAAGGGGAGACTTTTCCACCCTCATTTCTACTTACGTGAACGTTTTGCAGAGTATGGGTAAGTCGAGACTGTCGTCCTTTGGCAACAAATTATGCGAAGGTCCTTGTCCTGCCCGATGGGTTTGTCAGGAGGAAGACACATATTTGTGCTGGGAATATTAGCATGAATGAGGTCTAAGCATTCAAAAGACTTCGGGGACTTACGAGTATTTAAATGTGTCTGTGATTTTGGTTTAACTTTTTTTTGTCGGTCTCGAGAGTTGTACCTAGATATAGTTTGTCAGAAATTCAGATTTTGTCATCTGGTTAAGAATGTTCATTTTCAAATACCTTCTCAAGGGATTTTGAAATATCCTAATGTTGCTTTTGAAGAACGTTTGTAAGTGGAATAGGTACTGGTTAACTTGGGTTAAGTAATTGTTGAAAAGGGAGATGAAGAAATGTTATCTGTTCGAAATGCATGCCCGGATGATTCTAGTTAAAAAATAAAATTGTTTAGAAGTGGAATGTTTATTACTGAAAGCAATTTTTACACATTTGGCGCAACTGTGCGACAACAATATGCTCAATGGAGGAGGAGATAGCCGATAAAAAAACTTGAAAACATTGACATAATTTCATAAACCTATGAAAAACAAAGAAAAGCTATACACAGCTTGCAGTTTAACACTGCCAGTGCGTCTTAGTCAGGTCTTAGGACGGAGTAATACCAAGCAGAGATTCATTCCATAATTGCATTAGGACAACCCGGCGAACCCAACGGGCGGAACAGTAGGGATGCAGTGAAGTGAGAGGCTTTTGCTGCCTCCAGTCCAGACCATAATCTCGTCGTTTAAGATAAAGATTGGATAAGAACAAAAAAAAACTTAAGAAGAAATTTTAACTGAATCGAGCTCAGGTAACACTAATACTACGTTTCCACCGGAGATTAACTGCGAGATTTCGAGAAATTGCCGCTAATCCCGCATAAATCTCGGGATTTATCATACAAAAGTTAATCTAGTGAAAAGGGAGATTAGAAATTAATCTTGATTATCAACAAGGTTTGCATGTAGAGTCCGGTTTGTGAACACACTTTCCACAGCTCGAGTTGTCAAAAATACAAATCAAACAAAGCTGTATATGACATTGTGTCATAAAAAAAACACCTGAATTTATTTATTTGAAAATTCAAATTTTACCGTTTAGCTGACATTCAATTTAGAAGAAAACAATCAACTGCGAAAAGTAAGTATGTTGCTATATGTACATTAAATTAACCATCTATTTTGATTCTTCGTAGAGAATGAATAAACAACGCACGAATAAAAAGAGGAAGAGCTGGGTAGCAGAGGACGAGGCGGCTTTGGTCGAGTTATGGGCAGAAAAACTGCCTGAACTGCGAGGCCCGAGAAAGAACGGGCATATATATAAATAAATGGCCGAAATGCTCTCCACAATGGGCTCAAGAACGCCAAGCACAGCCGAAGAAGTTACGGTTAAATTGCACAATTTGACCAATAGGTACAGGTAAGTAATTTTTTGTTCGTATTTTATAAGATGAAAGTAGTACAATCTGCTCTTTCAGAAAGGCAAAGAAATTAATTGGCCCATCGGGAGGTTCTCCGTCTGAATGGCCCCTGTACCACAGCGTACATGCCATTTATAATGTTAGAACCATTTCAAGAAGAGTTTATAGATGACTCACTGGATATGTCTTCGTCTCTGTCATTTCCTGAGCTCGAGGGAATCACAACCGAGTTTGTGAGGCAGGAAGTTCATCAACATCGACTCCGGCTCCGTCAGCTGCCAAAAAGAGGAAACAAAATACAGACACCATAATAATTGAGCAGCTGGCCATTATCAAAGAATCCGATGAGCGATTAATAGAAATTGAAGTTCAGAGGAACAATATTTTGGAGCGCTTTGTCAACTCTTGTGAGCTGCTCCAAACCCAAATTCTAAATTTATTGACGTAATGGCATTAACAATAAAAAAGTTTTTGTTACCTAAAAAGCGGCGTATTGCATCTCTTATGTTTGCAGCTGTGTGATTGTTTTCGTTCATTTGGGAAGCATACTCTGGCTGTTCTCTCGTTGGATTTTCACCTGACCGTTGCATCCACTGTGTGTTGATGTCATCATTATGAACATTGAGGAAATTGTGAAGCACGCAACACGATTTGATAATAAGGTTGGTATTACCAATGTGGTTGTCCAATCCTTTTCCGATCCTTCGGGACCTAGCTTTCAAATGTCCGAAGGCATTTTCAACAACTCTCCGACATTTTGAGAGTACATAGTTGAAGTGTTTTTCTTCTACAGATGAAGTCGTACTGTATGGATACGGTTTCATTAATATGTTGGATAAACGGTACTCGTACGAATCTGTAAAACATTTCATTTAAACAAATGTTAATTATTCGACCGTTTTACTCACCTTCATCCAAGTTTGTCTCTGCCTATGCTGTATTGCAATTTGTTCCCTTCTAGCTACCAGAATATTTACCAAACACTGATGGCGTTTTTTGCGGTAATAGCGACTTCTCCTAGCCAATGCAACCATCAAAACTTTCATTTTATTTTGTAAATTTAAATTATAAGCCAATAATATTTTAAGATTTCTGGAAATCATGTTTTATGACTTTAAACTTTGAATTGGTTATTTTTTTTTCAATTGTCACAATTTTGGTGAAACGTCAAATTAATCTTGTTTTTTTTGGTGGAAACACCTCTGGATTAATTTGTAATCTCTTGCCCTAAATCTCGCAGATAATCTCCGGTGGAAACGTAGTATAAGGTAGGTATGCCGTAATTATTCTGTAACAATGGGAAAACCGTTGCAGCAAAATATTAAGACTGTTAAAAATGAGATGACATGGTAGGGGCAAAAACTGTTAAAAATGGCATGAAGACCACAAAAGTAACCATTGACAATCTTAGGAAATCGCAGGTGAAAAGGTGATACATGAATTGTCGGGTATCTATATGTCAATAAATAAAATAAAAATATATTTACCAACGGGGTAAACGTGTATATTACAAAGTGGCGTAAAAGTCATCACATTTCCGAAAGCTATTTATGCACCTTGATACTTTGTTAAGTAAAGAGAAGCTGAATACACAAACCGCCAATTGGGGAGTTGAAAATCAACTTTCAGAAGACGGATACAATCTTGTTCATAACTCCACTGGCTGGGGCCTCTACGGATACCAGAAAAAAAAACTGGAAGAAATTGGCCATTATTGGACAAAATGGGCAGCCATTGTCAGTGAGAAGCGCAGTAAGATATCTGGGTATATGGCTCGACCAGTATCTGTATTTCGATAGACATATACATAGTTGCTTGTCTTGCTGAAGGCTTATGCTCTGACAAGGAGATTGTTTCATAGCAGTCAACTTGACTCCAGAGTAAAGGTCATTTGCTACGTGGCCCTTATAAGGCCGATCATCGCTTTTGGTTGTCCATTGTGGTCGCCTTGTTATATGGAAAAGTTTGGGTTTTGGAGAGACAATGTCTTAGGGCATGTCTCCGGTTGTTTCGAACGCCTGAATCCAACTATATAAAATACTATCCCAACAAGGTCCTATACGTGGGGTTCAGTTGAAAAGGATTGACAATTTCCTCATTAAGGTGACTCGAAGACAAGTTTCAAGGGCGATGGCCAGCGACAATAGCCTGATCTTTGGGGCTTACTACCCCAATCAAATGTACATAGAGAGTACGCTCCGGTCCGGCTTTATCCCGCCGGAGGCATTTATCCATATTAATGTGTAATGGCTGGAACATGGTTTATGTTCGTCCCTTGCACTGGAGTGGGGGTTGGCACGTTCTCGCAGCCTGGCTTAAGCTCGCCGGATGGGGTGGGATCTTTCACTCCGTATATGCCACACAAATAAATACTAAATTAACGTGCCTCCATCCTCAGTATACCTTCTTCCCCCTCCACTTGGTAGACGCTGATGGAATTCTACCTTGGGTCATCCCTCCTGCAATAAATGCACCACTCCTATACCATCCCTTTACCCATATGTTGTTTTGGATGGCCCCGAAAATACTCTGCTTCAAATACCTACCGCTCTTTACCACAAACACCACCCATCAACCGTCTCAGTCAAACTCACCTCTTTAAATCGACATAAATAATAGAGCTTCCATATTGCATGAATTCACAAATAGATATACTTTATTCATCTGATTAAATTATATTTTAGATAAATAGATCCATAAATCAACATTATTTTTACTTCTTATCTTTTAAATTGATTTTAGAAAATTTTATATTACGTTTTAATATCTATATTCTGACATTTAATGGTTTTTGTTTTTGTAAGACATTATTTAAAAATTTAATATTACGTTTAAATCTCTATGTTCTACTCTTATTTGTTTTCGTTTTTGTGAAAATTTATTGAATCATTGGGAATGTCAAAGCTCTTGTTAAAATAATCATTTCTGTTACTTTAAAAACACCAAAAATATGTACATACCCTTTTTTTAATTCAGCAGCTGTTGTGCGCACAATAACCGGATGATGGTACCTAGTTGATACGATTAAGAAAAATTATTTAATCACAAGAACTCTAATCTCCTTAATAACCACGTAAAAGAGAACAACTATTTTTAAATCTCAAGGAAATTCTATTATTTACTTTAAGCTAGGTTGTATGTATATACAAAGTAAGCAAAGAAATCTGTATTATATTCTTCTCTCAAAAAAACACAAAGGAACACAATAGATTAAAAATTCTCCCGTTGGTCTCCCATCAGAATACTGGCGGGTTGCTGTCTCCTATAACGGATTTGGCTGCTAATTCCTGCAGTGCGCTGATCTGCGCGCGATTACTTCGAATTGCGCAACCGATGTCCCATTCTATGATGACAGGTGTCGATAACTCGATGATAACCAGCTTAGCGTGGTTTTAATAAAGATGTTTGTTCCGGATTTTTAATTTCTACTATTTTTTTTTTTTGATTTTTATTGATCGGTTTGCAGCGTTGCGTTTGGGGTTTTTAGCCCAATTAGAAGCACGATGTCTGAAGGTGGAGGCGCACTCTTTTTCAGCGATAACTTTCACTTTTCAAATTATTTATGACGTAATTTATTGATCTGTTGTTTCGTGAATCTCGTCAACTAAAACAAAAAGATTTCACACAGTTGGTTCACATCAATTTTAAAGGAAAGTTCTTGAGTCTCTTTTTATTCGCGCTCTACCACTATTCTTCGAATCGACTTAAAACAACCGCACTCGCCTAAGTTCACCAGAAGAAAAAAAAAAAACGCATTTTTACCACGTAGCCAAGAACGGAAAAACTCTCTCGGTAACCAAAAAAATGGTGAACATCCGCTTTTTGACGACAATCGCTATGATTCGCGGCGTCGTCGAGTCTCGCAAACGGCGAGTGCGTTCATCAGGACACTTCCAGATTTTGTTACCCCGAGATGGTGTACTTATATTTATTTTATTGCGGTGACCACTACAAAGCCAAGCGTTTTAGAAGGAAGACGCTACCGCAAGCTAAAAGAGCTTGAAAAAGGGAACCGCGCGACTAGATATATATTTTTTTTTTTTTTTTTTTTTTTTTTTTTGATGTCATACTCTTCGACCCACGACGTCGTGTATCTCATGCTCTAATCTATCTATTCAGTTACCTCTTCAGGTCTTTGCAGTGGAAATTACCAATCTTCTTCCCCTGAAGATTTTCAATCTCATACATGCATTTTCCTATAGGTCGCACAATTCTGCACTTTAAAAATTTTGGACACAACTTGGCACTTATCTGCTTAGATGCATTGCTTAACATGAAGTTACGCCGGTAAACTTCTTCACCCGGAAGAAAGCGTTGAATTGTGGATCTAAGGTTGTATGTCTTGGCATTCTTTTCAAATGCTTTTGCGATGTTTGCTTTCATTTTTGACCTTATAAGGGAGAGACGATCAGACGTTGGAAGAATCGCAAAATCTCCTTCATTTAAGGCCTTCAGATCTTTAAGCAGTCGATACGTACTCGCGTGTGTAACCATCTCCGTTCCAAACAGGGCAAAGTGTGGAGTGACACCTGTAGTTTGGTGAACAGATGAGCATAGGGCCTTCTGGATGTCGTGTACATGCAAGTCCCATTCCTTGTGGTCTTCCTTTAGGTAGGATCTAATGCCGGATAGAATGGATTGGTTAACACGCTCGGACGCATTCGACTGAGGAGAATACAGTGCTGTTCTAACGTGGGAGATGCCGAATCTAGTCAATAACTGTTGAAACTGCGATGACACAAACTGCTTTCCGTTATCAGAGTGGATTGTCTCCGGAACTCCGAACACACTGAAGACACTCTGTTCGAGATATTGTGTCACGAGTTTCGCACAGGATTTTGGCATAGGTTTAAGAAAAACATATTTCGAAAACGAATCTAGAACGACAAAAAGAAATAGATTCCCCCGTTTAGAACGCACGTATGGTCCCATAAAATCAATGAAAATTTTTTGGAATGGACGGTCTATTCTAGGCAAGCTTAGCAGGGGGGGTTTCAAAATCTTATTTGAGGACTTACTTCTTTTACACGAATCGCAATTGGTAATGAAGTTACGTACATCTCTCGTCATGTTAGGCCAAAAGTAAAGTTGTCGAAGCCTGTGGAGCGTTTTGGCAACGCCCCCATGTGAGGATTCTATCGAATTATGGGCATTAAGTACTAGATCGGATGTAAGCCCCTTCGGTACCCATAACCTCCACTGTAATTCAGATTTGACAAGGTCTTCATCGCTGGGATAAACTCTTTTGAAGACCAAATTATTTTGTATAGACAAATCAGGGAAATTGGAAGGATTTTTTGTTATCGATTCGATAAGTTCGCGATATTCGCTCGATTGAAATTCCGGGGAGTCCAGATCAACAGAGAATGAAGCGGTGGTTATGGCTGAAATTTCTTCGACAAAGTCTCTAGATAACACATCTGGGACAACATTAGCAGCACCTTTCCGGTGTTTGACTTCGAAGTCGAAAGCCTGTAGCCTTAGCGACCATCTAGCCAAACGTCCACTCAAGTCTTTTAATGACATAAGCCACTTAAGACTGGAGTGATCCGTAATTACAGTGAAGTGAGTTCCCTCGATGTAAGGTCGGAATTTATAAATAGCTTGAACAGCTGCCAAACACTCTTGCTCTGTTACACTGTAATTACGCTGGCTAGTGTTCAGTTTTTTCGAGTAAAAGGCTACCGGTCTTTCGTTGCCTTCGTCATCTAGCTGGAATAGTACAGCACCAATACCATGGTTTGACGCGTCACATTGTATGACAAAAGTTTTCGAAAAGTCCACGTTACACAACACCGGGGCCGTTATAAGCGCTCCTTTCAACGCTGAGAATGCTGCCCTAGCCGATGCATCCAGCTCGAACTTCTTGCCTTTCTTTAGCGTATCTGTTAGCGGGGCTGATACGGCTGCATAATTCTTAATAAAACGACGATACCAACCAGACATGCCCAGAAATCTGCGCATTTGTTTTAGGGATTTTGGAAAGGGAAAGTTATTGATTGCAGACACCTTATCTGGGTCTGGCTTTATGTGACCTTGGCCAACTATATGACCTAGATGCTTAACTTCCCTATAACAAAAGCGTGACTTCTCGACATTTATGGTGAGGTTCGCGTTCTTAAGGCATTGCGCCACTGTTTCGAGTAGTTGCATATGACTATCGAAATCGCTTGACATAATGAGAAGGTCGTCCAGATAAACAAACACGCGTTCCCTAAGCGCCGCTGGGATCACTCTGTCCATTAACCGGCACATCCTTTGGGCTGCATTACACAATCCAAAGGGCATGACGGTAAATTGATAGAGTGGTCGCCCAGGCACAGTAAACGCTGTTTTTTCTCTGGACTTCCTCTCCAACGGAATTTGCCAAAAGGCATCCTTAAGGTCGACGCTGGATATGTAATAGGTATCTCTCAATCGCCCAAGCATCCCCTCTATGTGAGGAAGAGGATACGCATCCTTTTTCGTTAAGGAGTTAACTTTTCGAGAGTCGAGACAAAGGCGATTCTTTCCCGGTTTTCGAATGAGAACCACTGGGGAACTCCACGCGCTATTACTTTCCTCAATGACCCCTAACGAAAGCATGCGATCCAATTCCTCAAAAAGAAGTTTTTGAATGGCAGGTGAAACGGGATAGTGTCTCTGTTTGACTGGCTCGGCATCAGCAGTGTCAATTACATGTGTTTCAACACTTGTATTGCCTAAGCCAAGCTTAGCGAAAGACGGAAACTTATCTATTACTTCCTGACATCGTTTCTTTTCCGTTAATAAAAGTTCATGCTGAGTGTCATCGGAAGTCACGTTTTCAATACAATCTATTTCTTGAATTAACTCCGGAGCAATCTTGAATTTAAGCCAGAAGTCGATTCCCAGATAAAGTGGCTTAGATAGGGAAGGAACAAGATAGAGATTCAGCTTTTCGGATACTTTGTTATAGGTTACCCTTACAATGACTCTGCCAACTATCTTTTGAGCCACTCCATCTGCAGTCCTAACCTCTGACTCAAATGGTAGCACTGGTAGTCCTAGCCTTTCAACAACTTGCAGGCAGTCCTTTCCCAAACAGGAAACATTCGCGCCGCTGTCTAACAACCCAGTGAGCTGTTCACTAATAATTTTGATCTGTATATAAGGCCGGGAATCAACGGATGTATGAAATGATGATGAATCAATAAATTTATGAAATATTTTTCTTTTTCTTTGTCTTAGCCGGGATTTATTGTAGCACTTGAGTTTTTCAAGCTCAATCTTTTCCAAGGAAAGCAATCTAGCTCTAAGTTCTTTATACTCCTGTAGTCTTTTTTCGACAGGTTTTCTAGATGATGTCAATTGCTTTGAAATTAAATTATCTCGTTTATGAGCTTGTGTGTTTTTTAGTATTGTGCGGGTAGTAGCACTCGTAGAAGGTGGTATATCAAATGGTTCGGTATTTGTGCTCACGTCAGATTTTTTTAAACCGGATCGGTTTGGGTCGAGCGTGATTCGCCGGTCCTCCTCGCGCTCGATCTGTTGTTTCCCGATTCCGGGTTACATTTGGGACAATCAGGTGTTGTAACGTTGTCAAGGCCACAGCGATAACAAAACAGTTTGCGTGCAGGTGACGGACATGCAACAAAACTATGTCCCGCCTTTTTGCAATTAAAGCAAACCATTTGCTGATGGCGACGGTCTGAGAGAGCATTTATCTCGACTAGAGGATCGACCTCAATTTCTTGCTCGATCTCATTAACGTTTTTATTCGAAAAAGTACTCATACGCCCTCGAAAAAGATCCCGTGAAAGGATTAATTTTTCTGCACGCCTGCATTCTTCGCGAAACTGATCCAATGAAAAGATCGGCATGGGATATATGAGTGTCATGAGTCTAATATTAATATTACCCTTTATTATTTTGACCAGATCTGAGTCTGAAATTGGGTCCCTGAGTTGGTTTTTCAGATGCAAAATTGCATTGTAAAAATCGTCAAATCGTTCATTACTGAACTGACGGCGTTCCATAATTTGTTTGACTATTTCAAAATCAGTTTCGTGGGTTTTGAATTGCTTTAGCAGCGCATTACGTAGGTGGTGCCAGTTTGTTCTTGGTTGGGTTCGTAGGTATTGCCAATACCATGACTGGGCGATATCTGACAGTAATAGGTGAAAGTTCTTTATTACATCGACCCACGGCATATTGTGGTTATCTTTCAGAACTTCAACCCGGAAGATGAAATCTTCAACAGCCATAGTCTTTGAAGTCCCGTCAAACCGCACACCCCATCTGTCTAAGTCCAATTTGCGCATGTACTCGTGCGTCGGCTGAGCTTGTACCGCCTGTCTTGGTGGGCTCACATCCTCTTCATCTAACTCACTACCGACTTGAGAAATAAAATTGTAGGAGTTATGCGCCGCCCCCGAAATACGATTTGCCCTGCCAGCATTGGATGAACTATTTAAGGTTTGCCTGACGCCTTGCGAAGGAAAGCTGTCACGAGCATTATTTCTATGGTAGTTAGGTGTCTTGTTTTTAGAACGTCTGGGTTTTTTATTAACCGCTTTAGGATTTTGGAATCTGGGAAATGCATTCTGAATTGTAGTTTTAACAGAATCCTGTATAATATGGTTCATTGATTGGAGTACTGACGTTTGAAAGTTAGTCAGACTATCTTGAACGAACTGTTGGATGTGCTTGCTTACAACCTCATTATTAGCCTCGCGACTGTTATCTACTTGCCAAATAGTGTTAGCGGAGGAATGTTTTAAGGAAGTTCCATTCAGTTCATTCGCTATTGCTAGCGGGATATCTGCGTTATCATTTTGATCGGATTCTATATTGAAGTCGCGAATCGAATCAATAATAACTTGACTATCCTGTACCTGATTAGCTGGCTTCCGACTTTGGACAATCTGTGGTGTAGGTCTGGGAATTTCAGTTCTTTTTGGCGAGTGCATGACCCTCGGCCTAGAACTGTTAAGAGAAGACTCCTTGCTAATATTTAAAATACTTTGCGTTTGTGATCTTAAATTTTTACGCTGCTTTGGTACAGCACCTTGAGCAGTACTCATTTTGTTTTTGTTTACCTTTTATTTATTTATTGTTTTATAAATTGGGATTACTAATTTCGAAGGTGTCTAAATTGTATGAACTATCAAATATATGCATGTAAGTAAGTTGACTTTGACTAAATTGCGGGTAGTTATTCGTTTCGTAAGTTGACGCGGGTAATTAAATGTGTGTTGGAGGAATTGATATACTGAGGAAAGAAATTTCTAAACAAATGCATTGTTGATCATGAGATAAGTTAACCTGTAACTTAACTAATGCATTATTTAATAAGGTAATATGTGGATGAAAATGAACTTGCTTTATAAGTATTCTTTTTTCTTTCCACTGTAATTTAAGAAAAGTACACTTGATCTCACTGGTGATCTTAAATCTCCTCTAAAGCGTAGGTTTCAAATACGTGTAATTGATCAAATGAACTTCGGAAAAGGTACTGATGGATCTGCTTTTTCATTGTAATGAAACTAGATACTCATCGACTCCTTTATGCCAAAACGTTTACGAATGTAAACCTCGGCCTCGATCGGTGGGCGCCAATTTATTTGTAATGGCTGGAACATGGTTTATGTTCGTCCCTTGCACTGGAGTGGGGTTTGGCACGTTCTCGCAGCCTGGCTTAAGCTCGCCGGATGGGGTGGGATCTTTCACTCCGTATATGCCACACAAATAAATACTAAATTAACGTGCCTCCATCCTCAGTATACCTTCTTCCCCCTCCACTTGGTAGACGCTGATGGAATTCTACCTTGGGTCATCCCTCCTGCAATAAATGCACCACTCCTATACCATCCCTTTACCCATATGTTGTTTTGGATGGCCCCGAAAATACTCTGCTTCAAATACCTACCGCTCTTTACCACAAACACCACCCATCAACCGTCTCAGTCAAACTCACCTCTTTAAATCGACATAAATAATAGAGCTTCCATATTGCATGAATTCACAAATAGATATACTTTATTCATCTGATTAAATTATATTTTAGATAAATAGATCCATAAATCAACATTATTTTTACTTCTTATCTTTTAAATTGATTTTAGAAAATTTTATATTACGTTTTAATATCTATATTCTGACATTTAATGGTTTTTGTTTTTGTAAGACATTATTTAAAAATTTAATATTACGTTTAAATCTCTATGTTCTACTCTTATTTGTTTTCGTTTTTGTGAAAATTTATTGAATCATTGGGAATGTCAAAGCTCTTGTTAAAATAATCATTTCTGTTACTTTAAAAACACCAAAAATATGTACATACCCTTTTTTTAATTCAGCAGCTGTTGTGCGCACAATAACCGGATGATGGTACCTAGTTGATACGATTAAGAAAAATTATTTAATCACAAGAACTCTAATCTCCTTAATAACCACGTAAAAGAGAACAACTATTTTTAAATCTCAAGGAAATTCTATTATTTACTTTAAGCTAGGTTGTATGTATATACAAAGTAAGCAAAGAAATCTGTATTATATTCTTCTCTCAAAAAAACACAAAGGAACACAATAGATTAAAAATTCTCCCGTTGGTCTCCCATCAGAATACTGGCGGGTTGCTGTCTCCTATAACGGATTTGGCTAGCTGCTAATTCCTGCAGTGCGCTGATCTGCGCGCGATTACTTCGAATTGCGCAACCGATGTCCCGTTCTATGATGACAGGTGTCGATAACTCGATGATTTTATGTACCACCGTTTGCTGTGCTTTCAGCTTAGCGTGGTTTTAATAAAGATGTTTGTTCCGGATTTTTAATTTCTACTATTTTTTTTTTTTTTTTTGATTTTTATTGATCGGTTTGCAGCGTTGCGTTTGGGGTTTTTAGCCCAATTAGAAGCACGATGTCTGAAGGTGGAGGCGCACTCTTTTTCAGCGATAACTTTCACTTTTCAAATTATTTATGACGTAATTTATTGATCTGTTGTTTCGTGAATCTCGTCAACTAAAACAAAAAGATTTCACACAGTTGGTTCACATCAATTTTAAAGGAAAGTTCTTGAGTCTCTTTTTATTCGCGCTCTACCACTATTCTTCGAATCGACTTAAAACAACCGCACTCGCCTAAGTTCACCAGAAGAAAAAAAAAAACGAATTTTTACCACGCAGCCAAGAACGGAAAAACTCTCTCGGTAACCAAAAAAATGGTGAACATCCGCTTTTTGACGACAATCGCTATGATTCGCGGCGTCGTCGAGTCTCGCAAACGGCGAGTGCGTTCATCAGGACACTTCCAGATTTTGTTACCCCGAGATAGTATACTTATATTTATTTTATTGCGGTGACCACTACAAATGCAAAAGGGTTGGTACAGACGAGGGATGGTATCCCGGTATTATACAATCGCTACCGCATCGCGAGAGATAAGCGGCTCATCCGCGGCGGGGACGTCGGCAATGCTCATGAGGTCCTCAGTTTTAGTACCGCAATAGCGGAGAGGGATAAATTCGATACGGGAAAGCAATTCTCCGAATTTATTGAGGGTGAGGGGTCAACATGCCCTCCCAGGACGGTGCGTTACTCTAGGTAACATCCTCTTAGTTTATAAGTTAGATTAAGTTAGCTAGGGCGTTTTTGGAAGAGGCTGGGCTCGCCAACTTGTGGTGGTGCTTTCTAATTAAACACCGTCTTAAACACCATCATAGTGGAAGACGATTTGGGACTGATCATTTCGCTCAAGGTGGATATTACAAAACTAATGATTTCCCGACTGTTTTACCCAATAAAAATATTAGAAACTCCCCTGAAAATGTTGAGCTCAATTTAGCGTTAAACTTTTTTGTTGCATCGCTGAGCTTAAAATTCCTACGGAACACTTCCTCACCCGGACGAAATAGTACCTTTGTACATCTTGCATTGTATGTTTTCCTTAATCTTCCTACGTACTGCCTGTAGTCTGTCTGATTTCGGAAGGGTAGAAATTCGCCTGTAGTTTTCGTAGAAGGTTATACATGCTTCCATGTGTTAGCTGGTTGGTTCCAAAAAGGCAATAGTAGGTGGTTGTACCTATTGACTGGTCAAAAGACGTACAAAGAGCGTTCTGTATTTCCGGAAGATGTTTGTCCCATTCTAGCTGATCGTCCTTTAGATACATCCTAATGGATGATGAAATTGATCGATTAACTCGTTTCGACGCATTCGCCTGAGTTACGATATGGTTCATCTCTACACAACTAGCTATTCCAACAACGCTACAATGGCTACACTCAACGCTCTCAAACAACAAAACATCATCATATGAAATCTCTGTTACTATGTTACTTTATTACTTGTTACTTTACTACTATGTTACTTTTATTTTTCCAAATTATGTTAACTATTAGTTTTAAGTCAGTTTGTAAAAAATTCAGATAGAAAAAGATCTTACTCTGTAAACGGACTAGAATTAATTGTTTCTGCTGATTAATCTTTTATAATACATAACTCCTGCGGGGAGTAAAGCGCTGTTCTAATAGGTTTCACATCATATAGAGCGAGGAACTTCTGAAAAGCTTGGGAGACAAATTGATTTCCATTATCCGACTGGACGAATTCGGGAACTCCGAATTTGAGAAAAACTTCTTTTTCCAGAAAATTAGCCACACTCCTTGCACGCTCTTTTCATTGGATGCAAAAACACATATTCTGACATGTGGTCTAGTGCTATAAACAAATAAATATTCCCAGTTTTAGATCGGACCCATGAAGTTTTTGGAATGGTCTGCTTGTTTCCAATTGCTGCCCCATTGGTGGTTGTAATGTTTTATTCGGAGCTTTATTGGCTTTACAGTCATCACATTGACGCACAAAATCTTCGACTTAGGTAACCATGTTTAGATAGATATTTAGATATTTATTTATTTAATTAAACAACCATATACAAAAGATTACAACTAAGTATCTATAAAGTGTGGATGTGATCAAAATGAAATTATTTTAAATAAATTGATTATAAAAACAAGGAAACAAAAAAAAAAAAAAAGGTGTTTACATTTAGTGTGCAATTGAATATTATAAATTTATGAAAATAAACCTATCCTAGACCCTACGATCCATTTATCCTATTATTGCCAGCCAAATATGTGAAGAGAGAATCAGCAAAACCACCCACAAAACAAAGTCGTCTAAAACCGAGAGGAAGTAAATTCCATAAGCGAATAGCATGAATAAAAAATTGCCTATCAGTAGTTACACAGGTAGTGCGCGGAGGAATTAAGCTCAGAGATCGTGATGAATTAGAAAAACGAAGTTTTTCATACAGATAAGCAGGTTGTTTAGTTACAATGATTTTATGCAAATATTTTAAAGTACAATATTCTAAGTACACATCCAAAGTACATCCAAGAATTTTCTTTTTGAATGTCGATATGTGATCATAGCGCCTCAGTTCATAAACGTAACGAGTAACGTTGTTAAATGCAATATCAAGTTTTCTCTTGGTTTCCGCCGAACAGTTACAATAAACTTCGCAACCAAAACTAATAATTGGAACAATTAGGGCTTTAGCAAGCATCAATCTTGTGCTTAGGGGCGTAAAGTGTTGTGACATAGACAAATTTCTTAAACACCCATATATCTTTCCTATAACGATACCAACATGATCATCCCATCTTAATCGAGAGTTAAACCAAATTCCCAGATTCTTGGCTTTATTAGTAAATTCAATTATATCATTGCCTAAACTAACAATTGGTAAACAAACTGTATCCACGGCATTTTTGGATATAACCAAGCATTTCGATTTCTTAGGATTTAGCTGTAAGCAATTTCTTTCGGACCAAAGGTTAATACTATCAAGATCTTCATTTAGTTTAGTAACTGCATCCTCAATAAGTCCGTACTTACAGCTTAAATACATTTGAACATCGTCCGCATACATATGAACTGAAGAGTGAGTTAAACAACCAGGCAGATCATTAATGAAAACTGAAAACAGTAGAGGACCCAAGATAGATCCCTGTGGTACCCCCATAAAAGTTGGTATGAAATCTGACATTCTATCATTTACTACGACAGCTTGACTCCTGCCTGACAAGTAAGAGGAAATTGAAAGAAGTTCTAAGTTTAAAGACAAGTTGAGAGTGACTCACAGTGTCAAAAGCTTTAGAGAAATCCAACAAAGTCAGAAAAGTGATATGATCTTTATCTAGAGATGACCTTATGTCATCTGACACTTTTAACAGCGCAGAAGTACAACTGTGTTGCAACCTAAAGCCAGATTGGTACCTACATAGTAGGGCATTACGCTGTAAATAAGATGACATCTGATGATGGATAAGTCTCTCCATAACTTTTGATAAAAACGGCAAAATGGATATGGGTCTGAATTCAGGGGACAATTGTGAAGTTCCCGCTTTTTTTAGAATGGGGACTATTTTTGCAATCTTCCAGGCACTTGGGAAACAGGAGGTCATGAGTATAGTATTGAAAATGCGTGTAAGTAGAGGAAGGATGTGAGGTAGTATAATCTTAACAAAACAAGGATGTATTTCGTCGAGACCCACAGACTTCGATTTGATACTCATAATAGCTTTAACTATATCAGTTGGCTCAACACACGAAATCATTAGATGATTCAACTGACCATGCGTTAGCACTGGCTGGTGAATGAGTTTTGACAAACTCGTTGTTAAGCTCATTAAGATCAGTATTCCTGAAGTCAAAATCGCTACGCCCACCAACACCTATTTCACGAACGTTATTCCATAAGGTCTTCGATGGCAAGTTAATATCTAGTCGCTTAGAGTAAAACTTTTTCTTTGCTTTACGTATTTTTAAATTTGCCAAATTTCTTAGCATCTGGAAACTTTTGTGCAATATGGGCAGCTTAAAACGCTTCCATCTTCTAAATGCTACGTCACGTTTAAATATTAGTTGGACTATTTCAGCCGTAAACCATGAATTCACTTTATATTTGGCCAATAGAAAAACTGCCGTATCCTTTCCAGAGTTTTAGCCAACCCGCCATGTGCTGAATTTGGTGGAATGTGAGCAGCTGCTACTACAGGTTGTGTGAGGCCAGAAGGAATCCAGAGTCTCCATTCCGGGTTAGAAATTAGATGGTGTTTTATTGAAAGACCACACTTTCTAAAAACTAGATTTTCAGACAATTTTAGGTCCGGTAATGCTTCCAAGTTCTTTGATATATTTTGAATTTCTTTGTCATTTTAGTCTACATTTGTTTTCCCTGAAAAGGTAAGTCGATTTCATCCATATACATACGTGACAATATATCGGGCACAGTGTTGTTAGACCCATTTCGATGTTCAATGTCAAATCGGAATGCTTGCAGCTTCAGCCACCATCCCGCCAGCCTACCGCTTAAGTCTTTCAAACCCATGAGCCGTTTAAGGCTTGCATGGTCTGTTATAACTGTAAACGGTAGTCCTTCTACGTAGGCTCTAAACTTTTTTATTGACAGTATGGCGGCTAAACACTCTTGCTCAATCACACTGTAATTTCGCTGGCAAGAGTTAAGTTTCTGAGAAAAGAAAGCGATCGGTTTTTCATTTTTGTCGTCGTCATACTGGAAAAGGCCTCCTCCAAATCCCTGACTGGATGCGTCTTATTGTATGAAAAATCTTTTCGAAAAATCCGGATTAGATAAGAGGTGCAGAGCTTAGGGCTGATTTTAGTTCTTTGAAGGCTATTAAGGTTTCTTTGGTGAGAGCAAATTGTTTGGCTTTTCGTAGAGTATCCGACAAAGGCGCCTCTAATGTCGCGAAATTGTGAATAAAGCGTCGGTACCATCCGCATAGGCCGAGGAATCTTCGAACTTGTTTCTGAGATCCTGGTACAGGAAAATCGTTTATAGTAGCCACTATGTGCGGATCCGGTTTTATATGTCCTTGCCCTACGACGTAGCCTAAATATTTCAGCTCTTTAAAGCAGAAATGTGACTTGTCGACATTTATGGTCAAGTTTGCATTTTTCAGGCATTCTGCGACTTGTTCTAAAGTTTCTATATGACTTTGGAAATCTGGCGATACGACTACACTGAACCAAAAAGGTACACCATATTAAAGAAAAAGGTCATCTATATGATGTAGAATTCATCAATTTTAGTCCAGTGAACCTTTTCATCCATATGATGAAGTAGAGTTCATCAATATGATGACAGTTTTAAGTGATGAAACTCGTTCATCATTCATCAACTTTGTTCATCAATATTACGAAAAATTATGAACCAAATTTCCCCTCCATTTTGATGAATGTGTACATCAAAATGATGAATTAGTTCATCATATTGATGATCGCAGTCATGAATATGATGAAAATTCAAAGAAATAGATCATCATTTAAGCATATATTATCATCAATGTGATGAATGCATTCATCATATTGATGTTTTTATTTTTCATATTGATGACCGTATACATCAATATGATGAAAATTTTCCATCAATTCAGTGAATATATTCATCAATAAGATTCACATTATCATCATATTGATGATCGTATACATCAATATGATGAATATTTTCCATCAATTCAGTGAATATATTCATCAATAAGATTCACATTTTCATCATATTGATGATCGTATACATTAATATGATGAACATTTTCCATCAATTTAGTGAATATATTCATCAATAAGATACACACTTTGATCATATTGATGATCGTATACATCAATATGATGAACATTTTCCATCAATTTAGTGAATATATTCATCAATAAGATTCACATTATCATCATATTGATGATCGTATACATCAATATGATGAAAATTTTCCATCAATTCAGTGAATATATTCATCAATATGGTTAATATGATTCATTCATGCAATGATACTATTCATCAATATGAAGCATTTATATTCTTCGTACTGATGATCGGCTTCATCAATATTATGAACAAATAATCATCTTAATGATGGTCATTCAAAATTTGTTGGTTGTCACAGATAC
Source organism: Portevinia maculata (assembly GCA_949715645.1). Lineage (NCBI taxonomy): Eukaryota > Metazoa > Arthropoda > Insecta > Diptera > Syrphidae > Portevinia > Portevinia maculata. The sequence goes on from OX454527.1 coordinate 85,224,338, forward strand.
CTTTATGTATATGGACCATGATGAATATATATATGAGTTCTATATACATGAACCATATTTATGCATCACGGTTCATCTAAAAAAATTATCTCTTCATTATTAAGATTCATAATATTGATAAATCCAATCATAAGTACGCAGAACAGGGACGCATCAGGTTAATGAACTCTAGTTTCATCGCATTATTGAATTCTATTAATAATACTGATGAAAATGTTCACCTAGAAATAGAAATGGCCTCATTAAAAAATCATCGTTATAATTATTACTTATCCCAACATTTCCACATTAGTTCAGAAAGCGTCTTCTAATATACTGCATGTACCTTTAGATAAAATGCTCCAAAGCCATAATTTCTCATTTTAAAATTCTGTTTCAGGACCTTTCCTTCTAAACTTTTTATAGAAAAATAAAAGGAAGATGTAGAATTAAATTTAAAATGTTTTATTAGTATTGTATTTGTCTATAGGATTAACAATAGGTAATTGAAATGTTTTATAAGTATTTTATAAGACTTTAAGAGTTTCTACTATTGTACTTAGTCGAGAAGTAATATCTTTTTTCATTGGTTCTATGGAATAAAAAAAATACTGTACAAAAACCCAAAAATGCTCGCAGGCAGGTGGGTACTGCAAATTAAAAACAAAAATTTTTTTTACACAAATGTCTACTGCACGCAGTAATTTTTTAAATTTAAGTTTGTATCCGTCCAGATACACGAAGTACTCTGCAGCAGCATCATTTTTTAGCAAGGCTAAAATAAATGGTTGAATGTTGTTGTACTGGCTTTTACAAAAATCCAGGTGGTCTTCAATTTGTTGAACACTTTCTCCCTCAAAAATGAAAGCCTGTTGGGAGTCTTTGATGGTGAACCTTTGAATTGATTTTGGTCGTGATGTTGTTGACTTCATTACAACTGGCCTTGTTGGAAAGAGGTAACAGTGCAAACTTCTAAGGAGACAAAGAACCGCATCTTCTATAGATAGTAAAAACATAAAGAGAAAAAGAGAATTGTAATTATGTTTATTATGAATACAAAGGAATTATATTTCGTGTTAATCATTGAAAGTTTTATTATATAAACATTACATCGGGGTATTGCAATTCTTAAATGAAAACAAAATTGAGGCAACTCCTGCACGCAGTTATGTTTCAAGTTTCAGTTATGTATAAAATCTATTCTTTAACGTCTATTTCTGTTTACGTAATTTTTACCTTTGTTCGCATCGCAGTCTTTAATTTGGGTAAGCATTTCTGTTGTTTTCTTGTCTTTAATGTTTTCTATGAGGAACTGTTTGATCATTTTGAAATTAATTTCCCAGTTCTCGCATATATTCTGGCTTTGAGGGTGTAAGGCTTTGAAGTCGCTGTCAATCTATTAAAAGATAGAAAGTTGCTTAATAAATAAAAGTTATTAAAGGTTAAAACTATACCAAACGATAGCCATTCAAATTTTTATATTGCGGCCATGCCTTAAAAATCTCCTCCTGCGTTGAAAATTTTCGAATTTCTAGAAGTCGGTGCTTGGTGCATGCATCCCAAACACTATCGAAGGCATCAGCAGATAAATTGTCAAAATTTAAGCTTTTAACACAATCTTGTCCATCAGGCTCCGGGACTTAAAAAAATTATTTTATAATAGTGATTGAATGTCCATCACAACTAATACTTACTTAAGTTCCGTTCATACGATTTTTTTGTTGGCGATGCTTTAATCTTCTTCGGTTCCAATGTTTTGTAGAGCCTTTTTATGTTATGCAGTTTGGTGTAAATTTTACCTCGCTTTTCGGTGCGGTAATACTCTAATTTTTCTGTTGGAAAACGGTCCAATATCCCTCTTTCTATCCTGTAGCTGGTTTTTAATGACAAGGGAATGCTCCTTTCTTCAAAATACTCTGCCACAAGACCGATGAGTAGTTGTCGGTGCTCACTTTGAAATTTTTTGTGAGTATTATAGTATTCTACAATAGCATGTCCATGTTTTTTTGCTGATAGCATTACTGATAAGTCTATGGATTGACTTTTATCCGGTTCGGGCGATGACGTGGGTGACGCAGCTCTGGATGAAATATTTGATGTTGATGGAGAACTTGGAGTTCGATATTGGACTTCGGATGATAAACGTGGCTCATTGCCCGGTAATAGGGGCATGCCAATTGAATCTCGCCACTTTTCCAAATGGTGTTCAAATAGTATGCGGTCACCATGTTTAAAACTGGCTAGCAAGCTTCTTACATGAGCCTCTTTTATAATTTTTAAAATGTTAACAGTAACATTTTCATCTACGGAAAAAAAGATTGGAGAGGTTAACCTGGGACTAAATTTAATCAGACGTTTGAAAATGATAAAACATTTCGGGGTACAAAATGTGATTGCAATCATAAGAAAAGGTAAATTAAGCAATGAAATGATCATCTTACCAAGCAAGTATTCATACATATTTAGGCAATCCCAACTCTTTAAAAGGAGTTTTAATTCCTCATCAACGTCCAAATTATTGCTTGAATATTCCGTGATGGGCACTAACTTGTAGAAAGAAGCTTGCTGCTGTTCTGCAGTATTAATGATTTCTGGGTTTTCTTCGCATAGTGTCAAATGTTCACTCTCCTCCAATGCCATGGAGGTCTCAGGCAAATTTTCCATTTCTAAATAATATGTATGTAGTAATATATGTAAGTACCTAATTGTAAAAAGGTACTTTGAGCTGTAATAAATATAGTTTGTATTCGCTACTGTTGAAAATGTTCCTTAAGCCGTATAATGTATTTTCCTTTTGATGTTTTTGTCAAAGTAACAGGAGGTCCAATAACTTTATCAAATGTTAGGACTTTAAATTCGCCAAACATAATTTGATCAACCTCATAAGCTCTGAAGTGTGAGTTGAAATAAATGTTCAATAATTTTTGACAAAACATTAATATAGTGGCTTCAGCTTGAACTATAGTCTTAATAATGTATATATTATAATCATTCGAACACGTACCTACATAAAATCCAATTTTATATTTTTTGCCAATATACTCTATTTCATCATAAAATGCTAATTTACTACCTTCTTTTAAGTTTATTTTATCTCGAACAATATTAGCAAATACAGTTTCGCATTTATGTTTTTCTTCTAAGTGAATTTCATTTATATTGCTGTTAGAATGAAGAATCAGATTTGCAAACTGGAACTGAAATTTTTTGGACAGAGTGAGACATATATTTTTTCTTGAAGTTATTCCGTGGGCATACACCTTGAAAGGCCTGTGCTTGGCTTCAAATTTAAAACACCAAACATTTCTTGCCGGCCCTGATTTTTTTAGTATAGTGGGATAGTGTGTCAAAAAATGGAATTTTGGTTTCAAATTATCATTGAACAACTTAACATATTGCTCATTATGATGTTTAATTTTCGATTGTAAAGTTGAGATGAGCAACTCTGTAACTTCAAAGGACAATATTAAATCCGTGATGTCAATTAGTTCAAGAAAAAAAAGCCAAACTTCATCATCACAGGGAATCAAATCACCGATCATGAGGGGTAAATACATAGTAAAAGTAAGCATTTCACGTGCTGTCAATTTCAAGTGTTTATTTTTTAAGTGGTTCATTGTTAGTTCGGTTGAAAAATTTCCAATCTCCGTTGGCCCATAGTCGAAGGTTTGCTTTCTTTTATTAAGCATTTCCAATGTCAAATACTGCATTTCCTGAGTCAGATATAATATTAAGTGAGAAAGGTCATAATGGAATATTCCTTCACATAAGTCATGCATTGCATCTACACAAAAGTTTTCTACCACATGGAAGGAAGGTATTTTGTTAAATGGGCTTTCTTTTGTGATACCAGTTTTTTTAGGATCACACAGAGATACATCATAATTGTAGTTATCGACGGTTCGAATATTCTCTTGTACTTCAACACCAAGCTTATTGCAATTTTCTCGGTCCAATTTACAAAATCTACAAAATGAAGTGCTCGAGAATGATTTTGAAAAGTCAAGAAGAGAGTTTACTCCCAGGTTATCCCCGAGAAAAAGAGCCATTATAAAATGAACGCGATGCATTTCTCAATTGCCAACTGATATGTCTACTCCAGTCTCTTCAAGAGATATCAGCTCTTCGATTAGATAATGTAAACAGTCCTCGTTTTCAATATTTTTCAAATCTTTGGATTTTATTACTGCTGCCAAAAAAATACTCTCCAGTTTAGAACTTCGCTTTGGAAAGCAAGGAAATGAGTAATAAAAATTGCAAACGGAATGAGTTGTTGCGTGTGCACCTAGCGGATTATTTACAGCGAAATCATCAGCGTACAAAAAGTAGGGTATCAAAGTTTTGCCTGGATACATATCACGTTTCTTTTTCCAAACCGGCCCTTGAATAAAATTTGTGTACTTTTTATCAGAGTATAAGGAGTTCATATATTTCAATATTTCCAACAGTATATTTTCTTGCTCAAAAACTTTTCGAAATTGTGACTTTAGTGGTAAGACGCTGCCCTTGCATATTTTTTCTCCGTACACCAATTGCGACCGAAAGTAAATAGGCTGGATATCGCTTTTTATGGTAAACTCTTTAATGTCATCCATACACCCTATTCCTTTTAGTGTTTGACATAAATTATGGTCCGTGGCACAGTGTTTAAATGGATCTCGGCAGCTAAAAACCATACTCAGCAAATCGGTTTGAGCCTGAATGTTATTATTAAGATGATCTTGTGCAAACGTTTTGATCTGATCTAGCAAAGGATCTATCAAATATATCATGACTTGTTTTTGAATTTCGTAAACATTTTTTCGGGAAAAATTATGATTCCCATGTAAGAGAGTTGAAAATTTTAATGCTTCATCAAAAATATTAGGTAAGAATTTATTTTGGTTTAAGTTTTCAGCTACCATTTGATGAGAGCCATTAGTTGTACTGCCACCCATATCAAAACTACTATTTTCATTTGATGATGCTGGTAAACTTTCATCCGAGGCATTTGAATTTACATTTTCTTCTTCCATGCATTTTAAGCTTGTAGTAGGACAGTGCTTTCTCAAAATATGCCGTTTGTAATTTGAAAGATCTGTGAAACACTGAGCGCAAGAATTAACATAGCAAATAAATTCGCTGTTTTGTTCCAAATTATGTTTCTTTCTAAGATGTTTGCCTAATGCAAAGACATTATCTAAATTAATTCTGCACAAAAAACACTGCATTTTAATTGTGTGCAAATATATACAAGTGGGGTTCTTTTTTTGTTTAACTGCAAATTAAAAAAAAAATAATATCAATTCTGCTACTAAACTGTCGGAAAAAATTATGAAACAATGTGAAGAACAAATAGGTAACGTAATACGTTTGCAAACTTTTAAGAATTTTATTACCTATGCTTTACTATTTTCTTCAAGTTTCAAAGGCAAACTGCATTGAGTAAAAGAAAAAAGGAATGCGTCTTTTTTTTTTGATGTAAGATTTTTCTTTCTTTCATCAATATGAAGAACAATGATGCACGCATTCATCATTATGAAGAACAATGATGAAGCGTTCATCAATATGAAGAACAATAATAAAGCATTCTTCAATATGAAGAACAATGATGATGAGTTCATCAATATGAAGAAAATTTCGACGAAATACATATACAAGGTGGCGCAAAAGTCATCACCCAGTGGCGTTCACCAATCCGACTGAAAACTACATAGGATAGATGTCAAACGTTGTGGATCATTTAAAACATTGGCACACAGAATTGCCTAAGGCAAACCCAAGGGCTGAAACCCTATCGGAAGATGCTATAATTTTTGCAAATAGCGGCAAATGTCAATTTTACTTTGACATTTGTGAAGTAAACAGATGACAACTTTTGCGCCACCCTATATATGTATATTCGTATAAGACTAGACGGACTCCTAATATCCCGTTAAATGTCTCCCTCAACATGCTGAATCCAATCAATGAAATTATGAAATTATGATTAAATTTGTTAATAAAAACTTTGTATGAAAGAAAAATTCAAAAGAATAAATTAAAATTCACATACATTTGATTTGCATGCATTGCACACTCATGAAAACAAAAACTCAAATAGGTAACGCAATACGTTTGCAAACTTTTAAGAATTTTATTACCTGTGCTATGCAAAAATTGATTGAAAAATATAAAATTTATATAAAAATAACAAAACATACCCTCAATTTTAAAACTCGACACCGAATATTTCACAATTTTACTGATTGTTTTTATATAGATTTTAACTAGCGCGAATCACTTTCTTCTTCAAGTTTCAAAGGCAAACTGAATACTGAATCGTAAATGAAAAATGTGAACCAAAGTATTAAGTATTACCTATATAAATAGGGACCAGGGATGAGAATGCAATTGAAGCAAATTGTTAGAAAAGACTAAGTAGTTTTCCAAAAAGTGTAGCAGATAAGGAAAACAATTTTTAAAAACATATTTATTTTAATTTTATTATGTATGGGATTGTTTATATTTTTTCATAATAGATTTAAAAAAGGCACTCTGGTTTCATTTCTAAGTCCTATCCTAAGTCCTATCTTAAGTCCTAAAAAAACTCATTCTCTTCTTTTTCTTTTCTACCACATTTAAGTTATCGAAGCGTCTCGCGGTAGTGTTAACTTCTATGGTCTCTACTCATTATTAGATATACTGCGCTGCTAGCTGGCATCAGAGTTGCTCTTACCGCTCGCGTTGTTGATGTACATATTTAATATTTGAAGTATAAAAGGCAATATTTTTGAGCTTATTTGGAAAATACTATAGTAAATCTTAAGATAATATTTTTGTTTTAATTTTGATTTTGACTTCCTTACTACATAAAAAACTTCAACTTATCACATTTTTGAGATATTTGTTATATTCAAGGTGAGGAAGATTCGAGTTAGACAACACATCGCTATAGGTTCTTGATATGCTGATTTGGTATCCGGTCCGGTGGTTGGTTGAGGTATAAGTGTATATTTTTTTGATTTTTTGAAAATCAAAAGTGCAGTGAGTTTCATTGGGCACTACATTTGCTTAAAAAAAATCACTAGATCTGCTGCAACTGCAGTAAGGTGACAACACTGGACAGACGACTAGTATTCTTAAAATGCATCCCGTTAAATCCCTTCCTATACATGTTTGGTCATCAATATGATGAACAGAATCATCCATATAGTGATAGCATGAAAACAATCATCTATATGATGAAAAAATCTGGATGTAAATTCACATTCTGCATAATAAAATCAAAAATCTGTTTTGTCCATCAATATGATGAATTAGTTCATCAATACGATGATCGCTCATATCGATTTGAGTTGTGCATGACAAAAACAAAAATCCATTTCTTTGATATGTTGGTTAATCAATAAGATGAATTAGTTCATCAATAAGATGATCGTGCATATCGATTCACATTCGGCATAATAAAAACAGAAGTTTGTTTTGTTCATCAATATGACGAATAATTTCATCAATAATATGAACGATTCACATTCTGCATGATAAAAATAAAAGCGTGTTTCGTTCATTCAATGTGATGAATTAGTTCATCGAGATGATGATGACTCATATCAACTCAAATTGTGCATGACAAACAAAAGTCTGTTTATATGATATGTTAGTTCATCAATATGATGAATTAGTTCATCAATAAGAAGATCGTGCATATCGATTCAAATACTCCACATGATAAAAACACAAGTCTGTTTTGTTCATCAAAATGATAATCCTTTACATCTTCTCATTTTCCCCAAGATTAAAATTGAAGTCCCTTTTTGATGATAGTCTTCATCAATATGATGAAATAAAATTGTCCTTAATTATGATGAATCAATTCATCATATTGAAACTCTTTCATCAATATGAAGAAGAAATCATCAAAGGGATGAAAAAGCAACTTTATTCATCAAATAAATGCTTTCATCATATTGATGAAAAGTTTTGATGAAGTGATGAACCTAATTCATATCAAATTATGCCGAAATTCTCCCAAAAAAATTGATGAATGTACTTTCATCTTATTGATGATTGGTTCATCCGTCATCAAAAAGTTTTCATGAACTTATGCATCATATAGATGAAAAGTACATCTTATTGATGATTTTCAGTTGATGAACGCCATTCCTCAATATGATGACGTCTTTTTTTTCAGTGTAGAAGATCGTCAAGATAGACAAATACGCTTTCACGAATAACTGGTTGGATCACTTTATCCATCAGGCGGCACATTCTCTGGGATCCATTACAAACTCCAAAAGGCATGACCATGAATTGATAAAGCGGTTTCCCTGGAACAGTGAAAGCGATTTTTTCTCTTGATTTCTCCTCTAGTGGGATCTGACAAAAAACACACTTCAAGTCAATGCTATTTATAAAATGAGTGTCTTGTAACCGACTCAGCATTGCCCCAATGTGAGGTAACGGATATGCATCTTTCTTAGTGAGTTCATTGACTTTTCGCAGATCTACACATAAGCGATTTTTTCCCGCTTTCCGAAGAAGAACTATCGGGGAACTCCACGCGCTTGTGCTTTCCTCTAGAATTTAGGACCTGATCTCTGTGCCACCAAATCATCGTCATACACTTTAGCATGTCTGAGTGAAATCACCTGTTGTGAACCGTTTTTAATTTGAAAGACTCTGCTTGAAGTCATGTTGCCACATTTGACAACAAACTTCTTTCCCATAAACATATTATAAATTACACATGCTCAACTTGACACCTTACGGTATCGTAAGTTCTCTCAAAATCAACCAGACAAACACCCGTACGTTGGGTATTGCATTAATTCCACTGAATGTCGGAAACCAATTTTGAATCGGCATGAATAGAAATTTTCCCGTACACTGATCAACTTTTGTTCCTTACGTCAAATAAACAAAATCCTTCGTTTAAAAACTGCCGATAACGTAGGCTTGATTGTTTCATAAAGGAGTATATAACATATTGGTATTTTTAAGTAGCATAAACATAGACAGATATATAGCTATGTACCTATATCATTCGCCAGAACAAACATGTGCTTACCCATGCACTTGAATTAATATTTTACAAAATAAAACGCATAGTATGGCGCGTCGCTTTGGAGAGTCATTAACCCAAAATAATTATAATGCAAATTAATTTACAGATTAAAGTTCAATTTCGATTAAGTTCAACAGTGTAACACTTCCGTCGAATGGACAATAATGCCACCCACCACTACGAAACAACCCACAGATAGTTGTGGAATATAATAAGCGACGCGCCGCCATGCCACCACCACCTTTTATACACTACACATCTAATTAGTACACCATTGTGAATCAACATCCTGTTTTGTAATTAAAACAATATCGTTTGGTAATACCGACAATTAATTGGTAGGGGTTTATAAAGCGGCGCCACGTGAATAAAAACTGCCAAACTCTCAGCGGAAATTACTCAGGGAATTAAGGATAATAGAATAGTGTTGATAGATACAGCGATACGTGAGTGCGTTGGTAGCCCACACCATGCAAATTGAATTAGTATATCCTATTTTACATTTAATTTAACTAAACTAAATTGCATAGGATTTCAGTTTCGCACTATTGTTTTAGTCAGCGTTTGGTTAATTTAATTGTGAGCAAATAGCAATTGACCACGGTATGGTGAGGTATTGAGCCCGTTTGGAGTATGTGTTAAATGGCAATTCGAAGTCAACGTCAATAAAACAAAACAATATGGGTATGTTGTAAAATTCGTCTCAATTGCTTCGTTGTGAGACTTGCGTTTGTATGATTTAGAAAAAACCTTAAGCTTGAGCTTCGGTTGAATATTAAGGACGTCGATTTAATTATTAACTTCGTTTCACCATTTAGCAGAAGTTATGGATAGATAGATAGATTAATCTCCAATTACATGTCTTCAAAAAAATACGATGATTAACAATAAAGTGTACAATAAAGGTACAAAGAGAAAACGCCTTATGTCAATTTGACACTTAATGTTTAACTTATTTGAGAGAGTTATACTTAATAAATAACTTGGACTTTGGATTAGTTAAATCCAAATAATATGTAATAATAATAGAATGACTAAATGAAAAGGAATACTCACTTACTCAACGGGCTCCGGACCCGTGAAGAGTCTCTGCCTGAGACACTGCAACCTTCCATCCTCTGCGATCCCGGGCACGTTCTCCAGACCAAGCGCTCTGGCATCGGCGATGGCTTGGACTTTTAAACCGAGGTTCGGTCTTCCTTGCCTTCTCGAACAGGGGGGCTATGAGTAGGAGGTCCTCTCGGCTGGAGCATTATTTTCCATTCGCTCAATGTGGCCGAGCCATTGTAGTAGACGTGATTTAGCTTTCAACATCTTGGTACAGCTCAAAGAGTGTGCGGTTGTGTCTTGTCCTCCATTCGCCCTCCTCGCACACTGGACCAAATATCCGACGGAGTCTTTTTCTTTCAAAAGAACCCAATATAAGCTCCCCTTTTCAACTTATCGTCCAGCCCTAGGCACCATAAAGCAGGACTGGTAGGATTAAGGTTCGATAGAGCATGCATTTTTTCCTTCGAGTAAGGATTTCGTTTCGCTAAACCGAAGTTGCAGCGGTTTCCTTAGGTAATTCTCGGCCGGATATCTACTAAGATGTCATTCGAGAAGGTGATGTTTACTAAAAGTTAGATGAACTCCTTAACTACCTCGAAGTTATTGCTATCAACAGTGACGTTTTGTCCTAGGCGATTGACAAATGTTTGTTTGATTGTTGATAGCACGTCCTCGTTTACTTTAAGACCAACCAATTTCACTTGTTCTTCATTCGCCGTGAAAGCCTCTAACACGCCACCCTGGGAACTCCCGATGATGTCGACATCTTCCGCATACCCAAGTAGCTGAACAGATCTATTGAAGATAGTGCCTTCCGCCTTGAGACCTGCCCTTCGCCCTATTTTCTCCAGAATAAGATTGAAGAAGTCACACGATAGCGCATCTCCTTGCCAAAATCCGGTTCAAGTTTGAAATAATTAGGAAGAGCTGCTTCCAATCTTTACATTACACCGCTTTAAGTGTCACGCGACACAACTGGATCAGTTTTGCCGGGATCCCGAATTCGGCCATAGCCACATGGAGCTCCTGACGATGAATGCTATCATATACGGCTTTAAAGTCGATGAAAAGGTGGTGGGTCTCGACTTGAAATTCATTGGTCTTTTCCAGAATTTGCCTTAGTCTGAAGATTTGGTCTATTGTCAATCTGTAGGGCCGGCAGCCACGGTACGTGCCGATTAGTGTGTTGCAGAACAGCTTGAGACGGTCACACAGTACGTTGGATATGATCTTTTATGCGACATTTTTAAGCGATATTCCTCGATAGTTCTGCAAGTGATACGTAAACCATTAGAGCCGGCGGCCTTATTGTTCCTTAGCTTCCTCATAGCCAAGCCCACCTCTTCTCTTCTGGTTGGTGAAATCTGTTCTTCCTTGACAGGACGTGGGTTCTCTTCTTGCCTATCACTCTCTCTACATGATGCCTATTTAGCAGCTGTTGCATAAATACATCTACTATTAACTGCGCTTCGTTGACTAGGTTTCCGTTGCTGTTTCGAAGAGCCCGCGTTCTGGTCTTAAAGCCAGCAACCAGTTGCTTCGCTTTCTTGTAAAATCTCCGGATGCTGTTTAGATCTCTTCGATTTCCGTGAGCTTGTGGTCTACATACGCCCTCTTCTTTCTACGCAGGGTCTTCTTTTCCTCCCTTCTTTTGTCTCGATACTCTTCCCTTGCCTGCCCTGCTGAACTTGTTTTGCGCTGCAGCGTTGTTAAAAGTCCACCTTCTGTTACCTTCTTACGATAAGCGCATACATCATCATACTACGGGTTTTTCTCTGTGGTGGCTAGTAACCTACGGTGGTCTAGGCTACCTCCTTGATAATATCACGATATTGGGTCCACATATTGTTAGCTCTCGTGTGTCGTGAATGCACAATTAGAATAGTCTCTCGCTCATCCGCTCTATAGCTCCTCAGGTGCGTTAAGGCATCAAACGTCGCATTTTTTTCTTTTTGGCAAATCGCAACTTCTTCTCGTTAGACAGTCGAGCTCTGAATTTAGCACCAACAAGGAAATGGTCAGAGTCGACGATTGCCGCTCGGAATGTGTGCACTTTTAAGATGTTGAATGCAAAGCAATATTTGAAATAAAACTTTAATTAAAAATTTAAATTAAAATTGCTGCAATTAGATGCAATATAATATTAAGGGCTTTTAGTATAGCTAAAAAAAGACCACTGGCGCAGATGTTAGTGTGTTGGAGTACTATTCTAAAGGTCTCAGGCTCAAATACTACACCGGGGCCAAGTAACTTCTAAAAGATTTTTTCCACTGCATCACCTCTTTCAAACGTCTGGCAAACCAAGATGAGAAGCTTCTCAAATTTGCTGTCGGATTCGGCTTACGTGGTCCCTTCAACCACGCAAATAGTTGGAGAAGATAGGTTTTAGGCCCTGTATGGCCCGTTAATGCCTAATATTTATGTAGAACAAAAAAAAAGAAAAAAAAAAGATAAAAGGAATAGCCTCTTAATAATGATGGTAGAAACAGCAATTCCATCAGACTTCAGATCTTTTAATAAATTCGTGTCAATCAATGGCGATAGTTTGTGGCATGTGATGCGAAACGAATGAGCAACCCCCAACCGTCTTATCCACTCAATAACCGCAAACACTCATCAGATGTTAAAAAGCTCCTGACAAAACACAGTCTTTGGATTTCTTGGAGTATCATACAACAGCATATCATTGGAAAGCTTCCCAGGTATAAGACAGGCCAAACGAGGCATTCGGCTCTTCAATAATAATGCCAGCAAATGCCTAAAGCTAGGCAGGCATGATATCAAAAACTTAGTACGGTACCTTAATGGTCACCATGGTTTAAGATATCAGCTAAATAAAATGAAAATAGCACTCTCCTGATTGCCGACTCTGTCTTGAAGAGGGCGAGTCAGCTGAATACATTTTATGTGAATGTTCAGCCCTTAATGGAATTAGAAAGAAGATATTCTTCAGGGAACGTATGAGTCCCGAAGACATAAAGAAATCTTCTACTGGGAAAATTATCCGAGTATTGTTAACGCTATAGTAAGGAGTAGACGTATTTATACTGGCTGGTCAATTCACTAAGCTTTTTTTTTATGTTTGTTTATGTTTGTTTATGTTTATTTATTTGGTATATCTTTCACAATAGACTAACAGCCTTTACTAGTAAAAGTTACATTATATATTAAAAGTTAAACAATAGAAGTTAGATATAGATTATTATAAAATAGAAAGTAGAAAAATAAAAATCGAAACAATTAAGTATCTTAACGTTAAATAATACAAAAAAGCAAAAAAATACTTGTAATATGTACACTTAAGATGTTTCAACGAAATGCCCAAACAAATCCCTCTCAAATTGCTTCGTGCCACGAAGTCTTTTAATGTCTGTAGGTAGCGAATTCCACTTCCTGATAACAGAAACAAAAAATTGGCGTTCAGAGTTAGAGCATGTGAATCTCGGTTAAATTAATACCAAAGAACGCGACGAAACAGCAAATGCGATTTTTTCATATAGATATGATGGTTCCCTGTTGACTAAAATGTTGTGTAAAGTTTTTTGTTCCCGGTATTTAAAATAATTGTATAAACTACAGCCGAAAATATTTTTCGTGTAACCCGATACATGGTCAAATCGCCTGAGGTTGTAAACATATCGTACTATACTATTAAAAGCTACTGTAAGATTTCTTCTGGTAGCAGCATTATGACCACAGAAAATTTCGCACCCATAGGTTAGCATTGGTATTATTATTGTTTTGGCTAACCTTAACCTTATTTGCTGGGGAGTAAAATCTTTGGACATTGAGAGATTGCGTAAGCAGCCGTATACCTTTCCTACTTTCAACTGAATGTGATAGTCCCAACTTAGCGTGCTATTAAACCAAATACCCAAGTTTTTTGCTTTGTCGGCATAATCAAGCCCAGTTGCCCCCAAGTTTATTATAGGAAAATAGCTTGTATCAAGTTTATTTTTATAAATCACCAAACACTTAGACTTTTTCGGATTAAGATGAAGGCTATTTTTGTCAGACCAATCCATTATATACTTCAAGTCACTGTTTAGTCTGCAGGCACCATCTTCGATCATTCCCAATTAGCAGCTTAGATAGATTTGCACATCATCAGCATACATGTGCAAGGACGAATACTTGACCACAAGTGGGAGATCATTTATAAACATGGTAAAAAGTAGTGGTCCAAGAATTGATCCTTGAGGTACCCCAGAGGATAGCTCAACAAATCTAGACTGGTTTTTCCCTACAAAAACTGCTTGCTTTCTGCCACTGAGATAAGAAAACATTAATTCAGCGGCCGAATGGGAAAACCGAAAGTAACTTTTCATTTTGCCTACTAATATCTTATGATTAACAGTATCAAATGCTTTGGAAAAATCCAATAGCCTAAGAAATGAAACTAACTCACGGTCATCAGTTACTTTAAGAATTGCTGAACCGCAACTGTGTTTTTCTCGAAACCCAGACTGATGTGTACTTAGGAGCTTGTTTCTTCTAAGAAAACCCGATATTTGCTTGTGCAAAAGCTTTTCCAGAACTTTAGATAGGAATGGAAGTATTGAAATGGGTCTATACTCTGATTTTGATAGCCGAGTTGCAGGTTTTTTCAAAATGGGAACAATTTTGGCGAACTTCCAAGCCAGAGGAAAGGAACTAGTCATGATAATTGTGTTGAATAGGTACATGAGTCAGAACAGGAAGCAGATGTGGCAGGATTATTTTAATAAAATTTGGATGTATTTCGTCAAGTCCTACAGCCCTTGATTTAATATTTATAATAGCTTCAACGACAGCTTCCTCCTCTACCCTCTTAAAATCGAAGCTATCTGCACATTCATTGTCGTTCAGTGTTTCAGGAATATATAAAAGTGATGATTCCGATGAATCAGTTTGGACTAAAGCAAATTCTGCATTTAAATCGTTAACATCAACATTTTCAAGGCCAGCTCCACTTTGTCTACCAGCACCTAACTCACGAATATTTTTCCAGAGCGTTTTTGGAGGAAGGTTCGGATTAAGCCTATTAGAGAAAAATCGTTTTTTAGCTTCTATTATCTTAATGCAGACCTTATTACAAAGGACTTTGAAAATATTATGGAGCTCACGAGTTCGAAATCGTTTCCATCGCAGATAAGCAATATCCCTTTGGTTCATTGATTCATTTATTTCAGGTGAAAACCATGATCTATTTTTGTTCTGATTGTATTTTGTTTTAAGCGGAACATGTGAATTAAAAAGGAAAGAAATAGCATTTTGCATAAAAGTGACTTGATCATTTGGTGAGTTCATAAAATAGTGTTCTTGCCAAATTATCTGATTCATATCCTGCTCCAGGTTTATCAAGTTTATGTTTTTAAAATCCCTAAACTGGTAGGTAGCAGTTGTTATTTCTGGTACTATTTTATGAGTAAGGAAAATTAGGTCATGTTTCGAAAAAGCAGGGGCTGACAGCTGGGTATAGAGAAGAACGTTTTTGGTATCACTGACGAGAAAAAGATCTATTAAAGAAGATGATGTACTTGTGAAATGTGTTGGAAAATCTGAATTTACAGTTTTAAGTCCAAGCGTATTTATGCGATCAATAAATGGTTGAGATATTTTTCTAGACAGCAAATTACAGTTAAAATCCCCACACAAAATGATTTCAGTATAAAAAGGTGCAAAATATTCAAGAGACGTGTAAAGATTTGAAAGATCAACATATTGGTTTGGCCTATAAACTACTCCAAGTAAACACTTATTAATACCATTTAATATTTCAATTAAGCAATATTCTATGGGTGAGTTGTTTTCTGATCGTTCAATACATTTACTCTTGATGCAGCTGCGAATATAAATTGCAGTTCCACCACCCACTCGCCCATTTCTATCAGCGCGAAATATTCTGTAGCCATTTAAATCATACAAAGTATCGGAAATGTCGTGCTGAAACCAAGTCTCCGAAACACATATTACGTCAACATTTGAACCCTCAAAATTATGTTTTAATTCATCTATCTTAGGATAAAGGCTTTGAGCATTTACGTGGCATACTCGGAGACCGCTGCACTGTTTACACAAAATTTCAACCATAACGCGCAAGTTGTTTCTGTTATCATATGTACAAATATTGCTGTTTATCATTTTCAAAAAAGTATATCAATCGGGATTCACAACAAACAGACAAATAAAACAAGACGCACGAATACGAATACGGGAAAAGGAGATGATTAGGCATTTGGCTAGTATACATATTAAGAAAGATAAAGATTAAAAGATATAAACTAACAAAATAATACATGCTTTTATTCTATACATAATTGATTTTCTATTATTATTTATTATTATTATTATTATTATTCTTTATTTTTTTCACTAATAACAAAAAGTGTACACGTTATACTTTACTTAAGAATACGGACATGGCTATGCTGCCGTCTGCCGGAAGTGACATTATAAAGCAAAAGTAATAAAGTAACAAGAAAAAGGAAATGAAAGTAAGAAAGCAAAAAGTGAATATTAATGTTACAGTTTTTTTTTTAAAAATAAAAAAAATAAAAAATAAAAAATTGATGAGTAAAGCGAGTTTTAACAATTTTAATGATTTGCAACATAAAGGGGTTACAATTTTGGAGTGATTTGGAACACAAAAAGATAACAATTTTATATGATTTGGAACATAAAAGCAATAATAGGCATAAAACGTGGTTTTTCAAAAGCTATTACGATATATTAGAGCATGTTTGCAGATACTATACAGGATAGTCCAACCTCGAGCACCATTTAATATTTCGTAAAGAGAATTAGCGGACAAAAAACTTTCTTGAAAATACAGTCGTCGAATCTCTTGTAGGATCGGGCAAACTGCAATAAAATGGTAAATATCGTCTAACTCTCTTCGGTTGCACAGATAACAAATTTGTTGAACATCGAATCTATGAGGGATGAAATTTAGGTTAAAGATTTCGATTCTCGCTCTCTCGATTGTATGCTGAATCCTTTACATTAAAGTATGTAGCTGTCTTCAGCAAGTATTCGATGATAATTGATTTTCTATTGTTTGACCGTTGTTAGTTACCTTGCTACGATTTTCTCTAAAGTTCTACGGTGTTAAAATTAGTTTTGTCAAACAATTTCATATTTTAAAATTTAAAACATTTTTGCGTCATTTCTTTTACAAATACATAAAGAACGCACACACACCATTAAGATGTCAAGTAGCGGCACTGGAAAAAGCACTCGATCAACTGCGCAAAAACTAATCCATCACCAGCAGCCCTTTCGTCACCTTCACTCAAAACAATTACGTCGGAATGTTTCTCCAGCCTGTACAACAAAATCACAGAGCAGGGTGAGTCCCTTAAATGTTCCCTTAAAGATATGGAGGAAAGACTATCCTCTCGAATGGCGTCCATTGAAAAGCTGAAGATTTAAAAAACCGCGTCTCTGCATTTGATGACTGTCTGGTTAAGGTCAGTCACTTGCAAATGGAAGTTCAATGTCTAAATAACAACAAAAGCAAGTGCAACTGAAAATGCCAGAACACAATATGGATGCTGAACTCTCGCGAATGAAACAACAAATAGAGACACTTCACGCAAATAACCTCGCTTCCGATGGTGTTTTGGTGGGAGTACCTTTTCTTCCAGACGAAAACTTGATCACGATCTTCGAAAATATGTGCACTGTTTTAAAGTGTCAACCACTTGCTGTTAATCGAATATTTCGAGCAAAACCAAAGACTGATTGAGTCATTACGAGTATAATAAAATTTTCTTCGGCACACGATAAAATGTCAGCCCTCAAGGCAATGTCGTCATTCAGGAAAACAAAATCGCGACAATTTTCTTTGCGGGATGTGGGCTTTAGTTCCGACCGAAGTATTTATTTGCACTAGAGCATCACACCAACCAATCGTATTATAATGCGACAAGCGATCGAATTCAGACGCAAAAAACTAATTTTCTCCGCTTTTTCCACAAGAAGAAACGTTTACATAAAAATTACACCTACTTCCACCAATGTAAATATCGACAGCCTTCAAAACCTTAACGAAGTTATTGCCGCTTGTAAACATCATGACGAAGATTGAAGAAATAGAATGCCAAAAAAAAAACCAGTGGCTCCTCGTCCTCAGTCGACAGCTAGATCCAGTTCCTGTCAAACTTTTCAAACTTTTCATGCTCTACTTTTATTTTCAAATATTTATATGCTCTTTTCTATTTAAATAATAATTTTGAAAATTTTGTCTGTATTTTAGCTTACTCTTTCTTAGAAATTTCTCCTAATAATTCTTTTATATTTTTATATTTTTTATATTTTTTATACTTTTATATTTTTCTTTGGTTTTATGCGCATCGTTCAATGCTTTCTTGAATGTCGCTTCCGGCTTGGGGGTCACCTGTGTTTTGTTCTCTTGTTTCAATTACGGTGATGAATGGAGAGACGAGTGAAACCGTCTGCGTTTTCGCTTCCTCTTATGGTGGTATCAAGCCCTCACTAAAAACTCGGCTTTTGCTGAATATTTTTTGTAGCAGATACCCTGGAATTTCTGTTTGTCATATACGAGTAAATGCTCAGAGCTTAGTTAAACATTCTGACGACTTTCAAATAGTTTTCGGTGGCGGGAAGGTCGATGTCATTTGTGTATCCGAAACGTGGCTATGTCCTGCTATTAACAGTGAAATCATTAATGTAAATGGTTATAGGACGTATCGGGCCGACAGAATTGGTAGAAGGGGCGGTGGGGTAGCGATTTTTATTAAAAATTACATCCAAAGTAGACCGTTGATTGCTTCTGAGGCGAACGATGTCATTGAATACAACTTTATTGAAATTGCATGCGGATTTGATAAATGCTTGGTAGGAGTTATTTATAAGCCACCTAATGTTTTCGACACCACTCATGTTACCTTACAGCTTGAAGACATATCATTGCGTTATAATCACATATTACTCTGTGGTGATTTAAAAAATCTAAGAGGTCTACTTAGATAAATATAACCAAAGTGTTGATCGTTTTGTAAATAATCTGAAATCCCTGAAACTGTACTCGGTTAATAACGCTTTCCCTACTCACTTCAGTCATAGCTGTTCTACATTACTAGATTTGTTTATTGTTAATAATATGGAACGAGTGAATTATTACGGCCAGTTGGATGTGCCAGGATTCTCGAAGCATGATCTACTTATTCTTTTTTATGATCTAGATCTTAACATCTCTGGCAGTGAAGCTTATACAATAACTTTTAGGGACTTTAGGGCTGTTGATAACAACTCCTTGTTGCGTGATATTTTTAGTATTGAGTGGGAGAGACTTCATCAGATGGCGTCCGCTGATGAACAGATAGATTTCTTTACATTGCAAATTAATAATCTTTTTGAGTCTCATGTTCCTTTAAAAACGTTAACCCCTCGAAATAAAAATTGTGTACGGTTCAGTATGAAAATTGAACACCTTCTTGAACTAAGAAACAAGGCGTATAAAAGATGGAAAAGATTCAAAATTCCTGAACTTTGCAATGCTTTCAAAATTGCAAGGAACAATGTAAAAAAAGAAATAAGAAGGGCGAAAATGAATTCTCTCTTTTCGAAGTTCAATCCAGATCTCAATCGAACCAAAACGTGGAGGTACGTTAAGGAGTTAGGTATTGGTAAACAAGGAACTTCTGCTTGTGTGAGTGAAGTCAGTCCAGATTACTTAAACGCCGAATTCGCCGCAGCCTCAAATGCACAATGCAATGATAGCGAAGCTCAATGTTTATTAATACCAAACAATTCTATTATGTCGGGAAATTTCTCCTTTCATAGAGTGTACGAATGCGATGTACTTAGCGCCCTTAACGCTATCAAGTCGAATGCTATTGGTCTGGATGGCTTCCATCCGCGATTCCTTAAATTAATAATCCATGAAGTACTGCCAGAACTTACGTATATTTTTAACAGTGTCCTTACCTATTCCACCTACCCCAAATCCTGGAAATCCTCTAAGATTATTCCTATTCCTAAGACCTCAGCAAATCGCAATGCAGCATCCAATTTTCGTCCAATTTCAATTCTACCTTTTATTTCAAAAGCCTTCGAAAAACTTTTAAGTCAACAAGTAAATGCATACCTTAACGAGACCTGTCTTCTCTCACCACACCAGTCCGGCTTTAGACCGCATTATAGATGTACTACTGCACTTGTGAATTTAGTTGAAAACTTTCGTGTTGAAATGGACAAGGACAATGTAACATCACTGGTATTATTAGATTTCTCGAAAGCTTTCGATACAGTACCCCACGAAATACTGTTGCATAAATTAAAATACTTCTTTCACTTTGAGTCAACGGCACTTAAATTTATGGAAAGCTACCTTAAAGGCCGCAATCAAGCTGTATATATCAACGAAACACTATCTGCCTTCCTTGAAACCAAAGCTGGTGTTCCACAAGAGTCAATAATGGGTCCGCTGTTGTTCACACTGTTCATCAATGACGTTCCATCAGTTCTGAAGCACTGCAAGATCCAAATGTGTGCAGATGACGTGCAGCTGCATTTAAGCTACCCTTTTGGACTGGTGGAAGATGCAACGGAACGAATCAATGAGGATCTGAATTCTATTGTTTTATGGTCCCGCAGAAACAAATTGACGCTTAATTCCGGGAAAAGTCCGGCAATCGTTATAGCCCGATGACGTATAGATACCCTAACCATACCCCAAATTATAATTGATGGCTCACCCTTAATCTACGTCTCCAGCGTCAAAAAACTGGGAGTAACATTTAATCAAACTCTTATGTGGGAGGACCACATCACAAAAACAGTTGGTAAAATTTACGGCTCGCTGCGAGCTCTTTATCAAGCGGGAAACTGTCTGCCCCTCAATATTAAAGCCCTGTTAGTGAAGTCACTTCTGTTACCTATCGTTTTTTACGCCCATCCAGTTTTCTGTGATTTAGACAGCCACAGTTTCCATAAGTTTAAGGTCGCCTTAAATAGTTCAGTGCGATTCGTCTACAATTTAAGTAGAAGAGAACACATTTCCAGCCGTGTGAAAGAATTTCTGGGAATGGACCTGAAACGTTATATGGATCACAGAACATTGGCTTTCCTGTTTAATCTGAAAGACAGCCAGGCACAAGATTATCTGTTCTAAAGGTTACAATTTGCTTCTTCAGCTAGAAGCAGAATTCTAATTTTGCCGACCTATAAATATAATACAAGGTGGCGCAAAAGTAATCCTCCTATCAGAAAATGCTATAAATTTTGCGATTGGCCCCTAATGTCAGTTCTGTTTTGACATTTGTGTAGTAAACACATGCGAAATACACGTTAATAAACAATGTTACGCTACACTGCTCCAGAACGCGGAATATTGGTGACTATTTATTCATTTTTTTTTTAAATTACAGTCAAAAAACATCGGAAGGTTATTTTTGCGCCACCTTGTACAACGAAAAAACAATTTTTTGTGTACGCCATTCGACTGTCGAATACGCTTTCGTTTAACATTAGGAGATCATCAGGCTTCAGCGACTTCCAGAGAAAATTGAAAGAATATTTTTGCACATAATTCCAAACTTGTTTTAGGGTTTAGGGTTTTTGTTTTCATTTCATTTCATTCTTTTTTTCTTTTTTTTCCTTTTTTGTTCAACTTTTTTATAAGTATGTAGTTTTAATTTTGTTCTAAATCCTTGTTTTAATTTGAAATTATGTACTGTCGAAATTAACCTTTTATAACTATTACACAATTAATTGATTTGGTATCTACGTGTTAACACAATAGTAAATAAATAAATAAACAATTAAATAAATAAACAATAAACAAAGTGCTAAGAAAAATAGTACATGCACCATGGTTTTTCAGAAACACCTATATCCACAGAGACCTAAGTATGGCTACCGTCGGAGATGAAATAAAACATTTTGCCCGCAAAAAACAGACACACCTTCACGTTCATTGCAATAACGCCATGCTACAAATTCGAGACGATACTAACCTAGTGCGCCGATTACAAAGGATAAAACCATTTGAATTAGCGCAATAAGATGTAACCGCGTGCTTATGGCGGTATTAGCAGGTGCCTCCACTGGGAAGCTGCCTGCTAAACGCGTATTTAACAGTTTAAATAAAACTACTAGATAGGAATAACCTAGTTGTAGTATGAATGTTTCGAAGGGAGATGTTTTTTTCTTTTTCTTTTCTTAAGTGAGAAAGAGTCTCATGTAAGATTTTCCACCTACACCTATTATTCGTCCGAGCTTAGTTCTGGTTCCAAGTCTCGTGCTTTCAACCAGGATAGGTAACGTTAATATTACTATGGCTTGGGAATAATATTGAAAATTCCCGTTGAGGTCTCGTTCAATGTTCGGACTATTTCATGATCGCAATGCAGTATTTCAAGTTTCTTACTTTGTCACTCACGGTAGCAATTCCTGGATCTCTGTGAATATCCCTATTTCTTATGTAGGTACCATGGAGCATTCACAATTGCTCAGTGTTTTGTTTTGAAATGCCTATAATATTGATACATTTCTTGGTTTGGTACAACCGCAAAGTTGTAAGTCCTAAGTCCAAGGCGGTTTCAGCACTTGTTTATATACAAGCAGTTTGTTGGATACGCTTAGCTTTGAAAATTTTCCGATAAGCCAATATACCTTTCTGGGCCTGATTTCAATCTCATCGCGCTTCTTTTGATAGTATGACGTTCACTTAAGTTTTGCGTCAAGAGTCATTCACAGATACTTTGCCTCAGTTGCCCATGGTATTTGCACCAAGCTGATGAGCACGGCTAAGTTATTCACATTTCTGTATGTAAATTGAAATGAGTAGACTAAGTCTCATTAAGAACGATTCGTTAGGTCTTTGTCCAGTCGTATACTTTCTCCAAATCTCGTTGGAGTATCCCCGTTGATGATTCAACAGTCAGTTGCTAGGACACTCGTATCGTCTACGAAAGTGGCTACGACTGTCTCTTCGTCTTGAGGTATGTCTCTTGTGTAAATAACGAACAGAATTGCACCGAGAACGCTTCCTTGTGATGCATCGCGGAGTGAATTTCATTGAACTCTGAGTACTCAGTCCCGTATCTAATACGAAAGAGCCTGCTTTCTAGGAAATATTCCAATATTCTAAACAATTTTTCCGGTAAGATGAGCTTAAACTTATATTTCAGGCCATCGTGCTTTACCTTGTCGAAGGCTTGCGATACGTACAGAACTTTTTTTCTCCAAAGACCTTTACAATCACATTCGTTTTCTACTCTCTAACTCTAGCTATGCTTAAGTTTTTTGAAATAAAATTATTCTGATTTTCAAGTTTTTTTGCTGGTTGGTTTTTCTGTGTTCTTTTTTTGATGCGTGATTCGTGACATGTGTTAAAGACAAGCATGCTCCGTTAGCATTACCATTTCATCATGAAAAGAACAATGCTTACAAATTATTGAATTTTATTATCACTTCGGTCCCCAAAATAGGCGGGTAGATTGTGCGACTTGACGCCTTTGGACTTGCGGGTGACCAATAGGCCAGCGTATTGGAAGACCGTATTATCTGTGTTAATAGTCAGATACTGGATAAATATGATCGAAAAAGTGAGTCAAAATTGGACTATCCGTATAGACCACTTAAAACGTATTCGTGGTCAACGTTAACATAAGATAATCTTTAAAAAGTAAACGGCAAGCATTAATATATCAACTCAAAACAAAATTGAACAAACTTATGCAATTTTCCTGTTTTTTTTTGATTTTAAAAAATCACCTAATAGGTTAGTCACTGCCGGGGCAAAAAGTCTAGGCTCACTTAGACGGCTATATCGGTCAATTGAGATACCACAATAACCTACTGTGACCTCGGAAACAATGGGAGAGGAGCAGACTGAGGTGACTTTTAGAATAGAACCCTAACGCTGATCCTTTTTGTCTGCTCAGCGGGAAGATAACAAACCGAGGGTGACTGCAGGTCCGGATCTAGAGAGGGGGACAAGTTTAGAGGGCGGCCAAATTTACACTTTACAGCGAATGGGCAACTCATAATTTACTTAACTTCGACCACGGAATAAAGAATAGTACAGAAATTTCATGGCCATATCAACTCGACCGCTACCCAGAGCACGGAGGGAGATGTGCTGCACAAACATTTTTTATTCGCGAGGCGCGGGGGCATAGTTCAAAATACGTCTGATTACCGTGCGTGCGAGAGGGATGAAGCTATGTTTGAAAACTCCCTCGTCGATCTCTCTCTACGACAGTGTTTAGTTTTAAACATCTTTGTTGTTTGTTTATGTTTACTATTTAGTACTTGTCGATCAACCGAAGGTATAATACTGATTGTATTAGTGTCGCATCAATAAATCTAAAAAGGAGTACAAGCCAGGATTGCAAAAAGGAATGAGTTAGCCGAGTTCGTACTCCTTAAATCTAGTATAGGTGTTCATTCTGCCTCATCATGCCAGGAAGTTATTAACCTATTTGGACTGATTCAAAAAGTATATTGCTTTTTTGTTGGCTCCACTACTAGGTGGGGCATTATGAAAAAATACGTTAAAACAGACTTAAAAGGACAGACAGAGGTGGTCGGACAGAGGTGGTCGGCGAAACATGTTGCTGTGAATGTCCTATTTGTCAGAAATAGCGGAAGCCTTGAAGAAGTTATACAAAACTTCTCATGCTCCAGAAGCTAATTACGAGGCAGGTCACTCTTGACTGCTATAAAGCATTTGAAATTTATTCTTAATTTAACTATTTGTATGAATATTCTCCGCGAAATCAATCGAATGAATATAGAAATTCAGAAAGCAGATATTATCCTTGCCCGTTCCGTCGCACAAATGGATGGTCTGCTCAAAACTTTGCAAAAAGTTAGACAAAATCCAATGGAATATTGGATAAAAGATTCTGGACAAGTTGCTGAAAAAAGTGGTGTTGACTCTATTTTGCAAAACAAACGATTTACGGAACGTAAAAAAATATTTCGATGCGATGTGTGAAGACGAATTACAAACACTCCAGCCTGTTCAACTATTTTCTAAAGAAATAATGATGGAATTTGATCGAATCGTATCAGAAATTAAAAAGCGGTTTGATTGTGCTATTATGCTGAATTTGAATTTTGCTTTTTTTAATAGTAGATACTAATATTTTGAAAATATCAATTGAAGAAATGCAAAAGTATGGAGCAGATCTGGCTTGAAAATACGAGCGAGATTTAAGCGCCTTTTAATTCTGCCAGATACTCTACATTTTTAAAGAGCAAGCTCCGCTTTTATTTAGTGATATAGAAAAGGCTAACGGTTTCTATGTCTTGCAACAGATCTATGGGAATGATTTGCAGGATGTTTTTCCTGCAAGTTTTAGCAAACTAAAACCAATTAAAAAACATAGGGGCGGGCTACAGTCCGCTTGGGCGAACTGTTGGATACCCTATTCTTATTCCTATATCTCATAAGTGGGCGTGACAAAAATTTAAAGGATTTTAACGAAAAAACTAAGCTTTTGTAAATAAAAACGCTCCCTAGCTCAAACTTTGGTTTTTCAATAAAATTGTTTTATTTAATTGTGGGCGTGTCAGTAGGCGGATTTAAAAAAAATTTAAGTATGAGCATAAAGGGCACCTAGAGAGTATATACTATAAATTTCAGCTCCCTAGCGCAAACTTTGGACTTTCAAAAATAAAAAATAAAAATTGTGGGCGTGTCAGTAGGTGGATTTTGAAAATATTTACACATGAGCATAAAGGGCCCCTAGAGAGTATATATTAAAAATTTCAGCTCCCTAGTTCAAATTTTGGTTTTTCAAAAAAAATATTTTTTTTAATTGTGGGCGTGTCAGTGGGCGGATTTTGAAAATTTTATGTCCCAATCAGTTTTATGGGCCAAAGATCATATATAAAAAATTTCAGCTTTCTAGCTCAAAATTCAATTTTTCCCAAAATTTGTTTTATTTAATTGTGGGCGTGTCAGTGGGCGGATTTTTAAAATTTTATGTCCCAATCAGTTTTATGGGCCGTAGATCATATATAAAAAATTTCAGCTCTCTAGCTCAAAATTCGATTTTTTCCAAAATTTTGTTTTTTTGAGTTTGTGGGCGTGTCTGTGGCGGAATTCAAAAATTCGTAAACTTGATTATTTCGGGACCCTAGAGAGTATATGGTTAAAATTTCAGCTCTCTAGGTCTAGTTTAAAGGCCTAATTTTTGCCGACGGACATGGCTAGATCGACATTACTATCGATGCTGATCATAAATATAGTAACTTTTAGGGGTCTACGGGCAATATTAAGGTATGTTACAAACTATGCGTCAAAATTAATATACCCCTAGAATAGAGTATAATTATTTGCGACTGCCTATGAGCCAGGAACGCTTATCGAGTGTTGCAATCTTAGCGATAGAAAATCGATTTGCACACGAGTTAAATTATGACAAGGCCATAGATTTATTTCCTGAACAAAAAGCTCGAAGAGTAAAATTGTAATTTCAATTCACAAATGCAAAAATATATTTAATTTTTATTTTTATTATACATGTTTTTATTTTAAATCCTATCCTGTGCTGTGTATAAAATATATATCCCACACGTTCACGTCAATATATTTGTAAATAAATAGGCTTAACACAGAAAGAACAGCGATGGATGCATCATTTCCAGAAGGCCTATGTAGGCTATATCCAAATGTCAATCAATTAGTGGGCATCTGATAGCTGAAATTATGTAGATGATAAAGGTAAAAATAAATATAACTGGGCGGGGGTGGCATTTTCCAGTTTTTGCCCCGTATAAAAAAAATTGAAGATCCGTCGCTGGTTGACTGTATCAATCAAAGCCCAGTTTTTCTATCTAAAACTCGGAGTGTAGTTCTGATGGAACTACCTGTTACCATCTAACCTCAATCAGCCCTCTTTTCTTTGGCAGGAGTACAGGTTTGGAATAACTGAACTTAATCGAATTGCAACCTCTGGCAAGTAGACCAATGTGTGCTGCAGTGCAGTGGTTGGAATATGTTGAAAGTGCCTAGTGCAGTTTAGATTCAGTCCGACTTACGACCCATTGGTTGGGATCAGGATGGGGTGACTGATACAATCGCACTTTTGATTGATCCTAATTCACTGCGCAGCGGAGGGAGAGCTACAGCTTTCTGATCCACCGAAAGGAGAGCATTTTGAGATGACTGTTTCAATCAAAACTCAAACTACTCTCTATTCTCTTGCAATTAATTCCGAGTCAGGTGACCGATACAATCGACATGTGTTCGGTTATTAGATTCTTTGGAAGGGGATCGGGATGGATTCATCCGCCTAGTGGAGTAATTCGTTGAATACTGTTCTTGAGGGAGTGACTGAAGCAGAGGGAGTCCAGCTTGGAGTGGCTATTGCAACAATAACCACAAGCTTCACTGGTCCACGGAAATGGAGCAGGGAAGGGTGACTTCCACAGTCGAGTAGAGGGTCCATCCTCAAGTTATTAAGTTGAACCATTTAGATTTAAGGGTGATACTTAATGGTTCTATTAATTTCCATACACAATCCTGCTTAATTTACGATAAACTTCATATCATTTCGATAACGAAAGCCAGTAAGTTCTGAAATCCAACAAATCGCTACCGCGGAAATTCAAAAATTCGAAAATAAGGCAAATAGCGACGAAGCGACAGGGTTCCGAAATCCGATAATTGCGAAGTGGGTTCCTATATCCGACTGGTCCCGCTAGAATGCTTTCGTTACATTCGAAGATGTAGCCTCAAAAAGAGGTATAACTTCAAAAAGAGGGCGCCGGAAATGCCGCTCTGTCACAACAGATCCAATTTGTACATATTTGATAATGTTGCACTAAGCGGAAAATGCCGCTCAGAAGTATGAAGAGAAACATTTGTTTTACTTTTTTATTTTTATACCCTATTCTAGCGGTATATTAATTTTGACGCATAGCTTGTAACATACCTGATTATTGCCCGTAGACCCCTAAAAGTTACTATATTTATGATCAGCATCAATAGTAGTGTCGATCTAGCAATGTCCGTCCGTCCGTCCATACGTCCGTCCGTCGGCAAAAATTAGGCCGTTAAACTGGACCTAGAGAGCTGAAATTTTAACCATATACTCTCTAGGGTCCTCAAGTTTACGAATTTTTGAATTCCGCCACAGACACGCCCACAAACTCAAAAAAACAAAATTTTGGAAAAAATCGAATTTTGCGCTAGAGAGCTGAAATTTTTTATATAATGATCTATGGCTCCTAAAACTGATCGGGAGATAACATTTTTAAAATCCGCCCACTGACACGCCCACAATTAAATAAAACAATTTTATTGAAAGGCCAAAGTTTGAGCTAGGATTCTGAAATTTATATTATATACTTTCTATAGGCCCTTTATGCTCATGTGTAAATATTTTCAAAATCCGCCCACTAACACGCCCACAATTTAAAAAAAAAACTTTTTTAGAAAATCCAAAGTTTGAGCTAGGGAGCTAAAATATATAATATATACTCTTTAGGGGCCCTTTATGGTAATGTGAAATTATTTTCAAAATCCGCCTACTGACACGCCCACAATTAAAAAAAAAAAAAAAACTTTTTTGAAAATGCAAAGTTTGAGCTAGGAAGCTGAAATATATAATATATACTCTCTAGATGCCCTTTATGCTCATACGTAGTTTGTTTTTAAATCCACCTACTGACACGATCACAATTAAATAAGACAATTTTATTGGAAAACCAAAGTTTGAGCTAGGGTACGTTTTTTTTTACAAAAGCTTCGATTTTTCCCACAAAATCCTTTCAATGTTATATAACAAAATATGTAGAGCGTTCTTAACAATTCAACCATACTTAGACCTTTGTCACGCCCACTTATGAGGTATAGGAATAAGAAAAGGGTAGCCGTGCCTATGTTTTTTTTGCATTTAGTACAACCCGTTAACGTGACACCATTTTGAAACTTCGTCGAACTCCTCCTGCATCACCGTTGTAGCGTCTTCCAGTGACTTACGGCACACAACAATAGCATATGCGAAAAGTAAACTGTTTTTTAAGCATTTAAGTAGTTCGTTTGTGTACAAAATAAAAAGTAGAGCGCCAAGCTTCGAGCCTTGCGATACTCCATATTGAACTTAATGTGCAACACTACAGCAATTCATGATTTTTACTCGGAAGGTTCTGTCTGCAAGGTAGCTAGTTAAACAATCCGACAGCCTTCCTCTAATTCCTACTCTGTTGATGAGTTTAGTGTGGTAGAGCGTATCAAATGGCTTGCCGAAATCCAAAAACAGCACGAGAACATGTTGTCTCATGTGTAATGAACCCAATAAACCAATTCCATACTCCTACATTGTACTGCATAACAATGCACACAAAACAACAACTCAAATATCACTTCCATCACTTCCTACTTTGTGCTTACATTCAGTGTGTTTCTTTATTTTGTCCGGATAAGGAATAGAAAAGACAGAATTTTTTAATTTTGTATCCCGAATATCCAGAATGGAATGAATAAAGAAACAAAAATGGATCGAATAGAATGACAGCCATTAGTCTCTTGACCAGCGTCGCCACTTAGTTCAAGAACAAGTACAACATTTACAACTTACAATATATTTTTTCTATTACTGAACTCACATGTGAGGTAATACTCCACTACAGCACTAAAATAAAAACATATAATAAAACAAATATAAGAAACATTACGAAAATATAATTTAGGTTCACAAAAACATAAAAATAACGATATCTTAGTATTACAAATTACATTAAACTTTTTCTAAGCGGAAATCTTGCACCCTTATTATCGTTGTCAAAAATCAATAATTGATAAACGACAAAATTTATTAATCGATCGACATTTTGGTACTATGAATGTCAATTAATAAATTATTCATCCATTGTGAACACTGACAAGCAAAATGCGATAGAGCACTTCGTAAAGCTATCTCTTTCTGAAGTGCCGAATTTCTTTCTTTCTTAAATACTCATATCAAGAAAAAATTGAAGAAGGAAAATTTATTGGGATTGTTAATAAAGTGTATATTTAGGCGAAATAAAAGGAAAATGTTTTCCTTTATTGAGGAAAAACCTGAGAAAGTATGTCAAAGAAAAAAAAAATATAAAAACAGTGAACATGTTGACCAAAGGGGCTTGTGCAGCTCCTGATGAAGCAATTTAAAGGCATTTTCATTTTTTTTGTACAATTTTGTTATTAATTAATTGTTTCTGTTCGTTTGTACTTAGTAATATTAATCATATGTATTCATATAGGAAATTTGTTAAACCTAATATGTTTTAAGAAAGCTCTTTTTTTTTTTCTCGTACACAATTCTATAATATTTTTTAAGTTTTACTGTTCAACAATAGTGTTTAGATACTCCTTCTTAATTCTGAAGCGTAAATAATTTGATTATTCAATTAATCAGCTGAGTACTACTATTGGGAAAACGTATTTCATCTGACGTTTATATCATGAAGTATCTGTTATCTCTGTTTTTTTCGTTTTGCTTAAGTCAAAATTTAATTTTAATTTGGTTGTTAGTTGTTTTGTTTAAGCTCCTGCATTTTGTGACTGCTTTTTGTTCATAAGATTTATGGAAGTGAAGTTCCAGTGATTGTATCTATTCAATACATATTGTTTTATTTTCCCAAAAAGCAATTCTACTCACGACATTTCGTTTTAAAAACAGTGAATGAATTCTCTAAATTTATTTGTGTCGAATTTGTGATTGACTGAACATTTTAAAGCTATTAATATTTTCGACAACCAAAACAACACATAGCGGAAAACGACTTGTCAATATTTAAGTCTCCACAGCTGCGTTTCTTAACAAAGTACCCAATAGAGCATAAAATATTTTTTATTACTAAGATATTGTTATAATTTTTATGAATAACATATGTTAAATATGTCGAATCGAATGAAAAAAGTAAAACATTAAATATATTGTCCTTTCGGGTAAGGATTTAGTACAAGTTCAAAAAACATGCACCTTTTTAGGTAGCATAAGTGGCAACGCTGATCATGAAATTGGCTTGTCACAAACATCTATGCGGCATTTCATATCCCCAGAAGACCATTTTAAAAATGTATTCGATTCTGGAAGGAAATTAAAAATATATAATAAAAAATAATAATTAACTTAAAACAACACACATAAAAATATAAAAAAGACAACAAATTTGCAATAAATGCTCACCCATTTGATTGTTTGCTGTTGCTTCTATTTTTTTTTTGATCAAGTGCATCATTCAAACGAGGGAATATTCCTTTTATTCCACCTTTCTCTAGGAATAAAAAGAATGCATCCCATTTATTCCAGAATGAATAAAGAAACACAGAAATGGATTATCCGGAATATTCCATTGAATAAAGAAATGTAAATGGCTCACTCGGAATATTCCGAATATTCCGAATGAATAAAGAAACACACGGATTATCTAAGGCAGTCCAAGTCAAGTGGCTCGTTAACACCACTGACCCACTGACATGGCATTCAAATTTCATCGCCACATTACATTGTCTGGTATCGCATACAGAAAGTATGGATAGAACATCTGGCGATTACCCTGACATTGTAACTGGATCGATCCTTTACGCGATCGGTGATTTGGGTGACGAGTAATTAAGAGGTGTGTCATGAGTACAATGTGGATGAGTATCATGACTGATTTTAATGGCATAGAACATTTGTTGGTATCGATTTGCTGGAAGGGAAATTAGTATATAAGACATAGAATTCAAAGAATAAAATCAGATTCAATTTAGCTGATTGTTTCTCTCATATGGCAAAACCTATGGCATTCGTGCCTGTCCTACGTTAACCACTTCGTTGCTTAAACTCCTAGGGAAGTCTTTAAAAGTACCTCCTTACAGACTCAAATAAGAAAAGGAATATAGCAACTTTACACATGCTGAGGGCTGTATTGACTGCATTCGTGAAGTCACCAAACAGTTTGTTTGTGCTTTTTCCATTTTGGAATCCGTATTGGCTTTTGCAGATCAAATTATGCTTTTTTACTTTTTTGCTTTTTTTAAGTCCCATATACGATCCGAAACGATTTGCTGCATAACTTTTTCGGTGGCAGGTAAGATTGTAATTGGCCTATAGTTTGTGAGTTGCTTTTTATTCCCACCTCTATGTATTGGTCGTACCACTGCCTCTTTTAGTTCTTTAGGAATTGTTCGCATATTAAAGCTTAGGTTAATTAGTTTGGTTAAAATGCAGACAAAGATATCGGTATTAACTGTTATGTCCGATACTCTAATACCGTCCAACCCAGGTGCTTTCTGTATGTTTAGGCAATGTACCAAACCTTCTACCTCTGCATAATCTATTTCTCCGAAATATATAGAGTTACATAATTTCGTATTTTGGTGACTGAATGTTTCTACATTGCACTTGTGTATTATAGAATCTGCCTGTTTTGCAAAAAGCGTTCCAAATTCCTCTGCCAACGCAGTCATGTTCTTGTCGGATGGAAAATGTCTACTAATAGTGACATCCAAGGATTGTTTTCGTCGTCCTAACACTTCATTTATTATCGCCCATGTTTTTTGGGATCACCTCTTGTTTGTTCAAATCTTTCTTTATAATGTAGATTTCTGGTGTGAGAATTTTTTTCGTTTACTTGGTTGCGAAATTTTTTGTACTCGGTTAGATAGGATAAGTTGCTGCGGTTGTTTTCCCACCTTTGGTACAATTGATCTCGTTCCTTAACCCATTTAGACCCGAATTAATTTTTCCTTCCAATTTTAATGATTTATTCAGATTTTGATGGTATTCTGCTCTAAAATCAATAAGTCAAGTCGAAATATTTTTCCCATAAGTGAAAGTGGAGTTATGAGGTGTTGCGAAAACGCAACACTGGGTCTAAGTACATACACGTACACACAATTTTTTTTATTATTATTTTTATTTAATTCACTTTTAAAGAAAAATATACATAAAGAAAAAAAGTGAGACTATTTTAAATTCGCATGAAAAATTGAAAAACATTTGTCGTGAAGTGCAACATCACACGTTCCGCACTTTTTCACCGTTTGGCTTCCACAAGCTCAACATCGCAGCCTCTTGTTACAATGCTCCATTATATGGTTACCAGCTCGAAGAAACGTGGTAAATTTTGAAGGACGTCCAGCACCCAGTGGTGCAGAACCATACTTAGAATCGATTGCAGCAACTATTTGACGACGAAACTCCAGCGCATCCAATTTCATCCCAAAGCTTCTCGACAGTGTCCAGGCATTCGCAACCGCAACATCTAGCATCCACATAAGTATAGGACAGGACCACTTCTTTCCGCGAGTTGAAATCCTGTAATTCGATACATTGTTGTCTAATTGGTCAACTCCGCCCATGTATTTATTGTATTGCTTGTTGACGAAAGGTTGCGGAACATCGCATTTTGTTTTTGTCTCGTTGTTGAACCTCTTGGCACCACCAATTGGATGAAGACCGTGCACATTAGAAAGCATTGAGAGGGCCTGATTATCTTTTCAACGAGTAAGAAGAAGTTGATTGTTCTTGTCAACGAAAGATTGGTACACTCCCCTTTTCTCCCTGTTGAACTTCTTTTTATCTACCATATTTATGTTTTTTAGCCTGATTTCCCTTACAATGCTCCTTCCCACGGTTTGAATTTATAATAAAATGAGTTTAGGTGTAAGCCATCCTCATCACCTTTGCGCCAGCTTTGCTCAATTTTACTTATGTTCACCCACTCTTCTTCCACATCTACAGCACTGTTTTTTGCACTTACTTCTACCTCAGCTAAAAGCTGGTTGAAAATCATTCTATTGGGGTCAGCACAATCCTCTTCTCCAGAGTCTTAGTCTGTAATTGCACCGTCTGTAGGTGGTAGCAAGAAAATAGTTTCAGGGGCTTCATTATTATATTCCAGCTCGTCCAAAATCTCCGACAGAGTCAAAGGTTTAGTCCTAAAAAAAACAAAAACCTTTATGTGCTTATATGTACATTGACCCAGCGTTGCGTTTTCGCAACAACTGAATTTGCGAAGTAAATAAACGTAAACCAATTAGATTTATTCGCATTGATTTCCTTTATTTTTATGTTTGGTATGTAAACAAACGGAACAACTAAACAATATTCTTATTATTGCATCCACTTTTACTTACCAATGATTTTTATCCATTGAGTTTATGTTTTTTTTCACAAAAAAATAAGCACTCCTAAAAAAGTAGACTTGAAGAACAACTCAACGCGATAATAACAGCAAACACAATCCGTTTGTGCAAGATTATTCATGCACTAGAGAATAGAGCAAAAAAAAAATTCACTGCAAGCAACGGTACAGTTAAGAAAAATCGTGTTGTGACATGGAGTCCACTGTTGCGAAAACGCAACGCTGGGTCTAAATGGGTTGACAGTCTCTAGACAACAATAAATGATAGGAAAAAATAAGAAATTATGTTTTGAAGTATGAATGTAATTCAAAAAGAATACTTTTCCGACTAAAGTTTTTCATCGAAAATTAGGTTAGAAATTTTTAAAACTTGAGTAATTAAATCTTGATCATACGTAAGATTTTTGAAGTTAGCAGAAACTCTATTCACTTTCCGAACTTGTCATTATATTTTATCGGGAGAGACTGATTGAGTGGCAAAATAAGGGGTATTATATAAAACATAAAAAACACATGCGCTCTATGTATTTTAAGATAAAGGAAGGATCGCCATCCGGATTTTGTTTTTTAAACACTGCCGGCATCTCATGTGGTAAGTCTTACTGCAGTCCTTGGGATTTCGAATGTGGCTCGGATAGTGCTGGGCATCTGCGATTGGGCCTTAGAACTACCATCATCCATCTTCTCTCTTTCGCCCCAATATTTAACCCCCTATCCAACCCCACATAGTTTTACAAGTATGTAACTGCCACTACAGTGGATTTTCTGCGACATTTCACAAAATGCTTTCTTTTTTACTGGCATAACTAAACTCAAAGTCAAATATATAAATAAAACAACTTCATTTAATAATGGAGCCATATGATGCAGACTCTATATTATAGAATATGCAAATCAACAGAAACATTCACCGCTATATTTGTGCACAACCATGCCTCGTATATCCGAACATTCTATTGACATAAAGTACCCTATCTGCTCGTTTATAATTCCCTATCAGGACAACGGAGCACTGTACTTATTTCAAGTTTCGGCACGTAGATACTATGTTTTTTTTCACCAAAATCTGGATTGTTTACGAGAGCATAACTAGTTAAGCCAGCACTAAAAAAGCTTCACAAGAGCATGTTCGGTATACAGAGAGGGTATTTATGAATCAACAAAAAGGGTTTTCAATACGTGAGGTTCATCTGCACCCAAAAATATGAAACAGAGTACCTATTTGACACTGCTCCTGACATTAAAATTGCTGCTGCCATAGTGTAATCATTTACATCCTTGAATAAGAGGCGAAGGTTGCACAGCAGACCATCATTCACTCTTTCACCGACACACAGAGCAGAGCAAGCGTTGAAAGAGTAAACATGTTGCAAGAAACTCTTCCAGTGATTTATTTAATCATATTCAGAATATCCAGTGGCATGCGAAGGAGATGTCACCGCCATGATGGAGAACCATAAGACCATGAGAAAACCGCTCGGGCGTTCCATATGCTGTATGGGTAAATACCACCAGATACCGCATTATGATGTTCACAGGACAGCTCTCTATTATGGTATCCAAAACCATCCGGTGGTTTCTTTCTCATCACTTATGCTACAATTCAGCGTCTCTATCCCAGCCCAGCATCAACCAGCAACCCCCCGAATTCGATAGCTGCCATTATCGTTGCCACTCGCAGCAACCACAAGCAACGATTTGAATGGATGACTGTGACGGGGGGGAGGCAGTTTTGTGCTTTGTGTAGGATGGCAATGAGGTAACCACTGCCAAGAAAATATCTTTCCCTTAAATCCACTCAAACTCAAATACAAATACAAATGCGGTGTCACCGTTCGGCTGAGCTGGGTTGTGCTTTGTGCACCGAACTCAGTCTCCACGTCGTGAGGCAAATTAAACTACAGCTGTTGTGGAAAAGACAACCACTGTTATGATGAGCACAGTCGAAAGCGACAACGACATTGGTCTGAGATGTGAACGTGAAGATGCGAATTCCGTGGAGCATAGTTTCGGTTGAATAGGATACTTTTGTGGTCTGTTGATACTGCAGTTAGCTTTGCTTCTTAAGGAGTAACGGAAATGCTTCAGTTATTTTTGTATCGTGGACTTTGCTAAACTTTAATGGACTTAAATTTGGTCAAGGTCTACGGTCTACCTATTTTGTTTAGTTTCTTTCAACTACGCGGGAATTGTATTTCGTGCTTTCATTGGTGATCATTGTATAGAATTGCAAACGACAGCGGCCACAATGTTCGTCTGGTTTTCTCTAGTTGGAAGCCATTTAAAAGGCAAGTTGAGTAGCATCACTAACTCGTACACATTCTTTCGATTCTGGGCCTCTTTTTTCACTCCTTAAGTCGAAATTTTGTTTGCATAAAAAAATGACCCTCACACAATTCGTATTTGGTTATACATAACACTATAACTACTACCTACACACTTCAACACCCTAAAAAATCTTTGTTTCTACCTAGCCATATCCAATACATACCTACCTACATACATAAAAAGATAAAATTTGTACAAAAATTGCAGGGTACAAAAAACAATGTTATCCTTTTCCTTGTGTTGTTCGTTGGATTTATAACAGTTTCAGTGCTCAATTCTGTTTCTTAATTAGCTCGGAGCGCTCAGGTTACGTTCAGCTCGGAGCGAGCTCTGATCGCTCGGGCCCCGCTCTGTTCCCTGCTCGGGACTAAAAAAGAAAAACGCCTATTGAGAACGCGCTTGAAATTCTGGGATCTGCAATAGAATTCACTGACCAAGTACCGGAGGAAGTTCAAAACTGTCTTTTTAAGCTGGAGTCATTTAAAAAAAAAAACACTCCACCTGATAACCCAATCAAAAATAACAATTTTTTTTCAAGTTAAGATATTTAATTTAACAATGAATTTATGTTCCTTATTTTAATTTTATTTCAGCAAGAATATGTTTTTTATTTATTTTACTTAATTATTTTGTTTTTATTTTGATGAACTACTGTGTTCTTATTTAATTTAAACAAAGCAAGAAGCTATTTTTTATTTATTTTTTTTGTTATTTTTTTTTTAAATTGTGTTAACCTTTATTTTTTATTAAAGAAACGCTTTAAAACAAAAAAAAAGTTTCTCTTTCTAACTCGAATTTTTCCAAAACGCCCTCTAACTCGAACAAATTATGGTATCCCGTGAAAGTTCGACTTAGGAGCAGTTTACTGTATATAAAAGGAACGAAGTCGGATATTGGTATATTTCCGAAACTGCAGCTGTAAAGAGAGCAATAGAATCCGCATGCGACATATTTTTTGCATTTGCTCATTTAACTGTTGAACAAAAATGAAGCTCGATTGTTTGCTGGTTGCTTCCTAAAAATGTTGCTGTTTAGTTTTCCATCGTCATAACTCCTATACGCGAGAATTGGTAATTATCAGAATCCTCCCATTGACCAAACTTTCCACAACACGGGCCTGAGTTCCAACCGTAGCTCTAAATACTGTGTGTATAGAAGAAACAGGAGACTGATGTCAGACCTTTTTGCAGACTTAGTAAATTTAAATAATGTCAGTGGACAAGGTAGTTCTGTGATCGATTTGTGTGCTATAACTGGCCCTATTCAGTACAGAATTTTTAAGTAGTGGATGAAAGTCACTCTGGCCAATTACCCATCCTAATTAAAAGTTATTTCAATGGACAAGTGCCGCGGGTTAGCTCAGATAATTTTCAAAAGCTGGAATGGGTTGAGAATAACTCGGCCAACTACAGGAAACGTCTTGTTGTATTCTGTATATCTTAGCTAGTAGATGAAATGAAATAAATACTCTTGAAATACTCTTGGATCTTGGCAAAAAGCTACTAGACTGCAATAACTCAAAAACGTTTTGAATTAGTGTTCGCGAGCTGGCTAGTGATAGTAGAAATTCCCACAGCGCGATCTAATTAGAGGCGCTAGCCTGTCATTTTGCTCGCTGTTAACTGCTGATGCCTCCTTCAAGTAATTCCAATATGCCATCCCTAAAGCGGCCCTTACACGGCCGATCGGTTGACATCATGCATCGTGTATGTATGGATTGACGCTACCCCTTACACAGTTCAATCGATTGACGTGAAATTTTTAGTGTTTGTGCGTTTTCGTGGTGTACCGATGTGCGATGAGTGAAACGGGCGATTGTATTGCATATATTGTTCTTGCACATTGCATAAAGAGGAAAAAAATGTCGAGAAAAAAGATATTTTGGATGAAG
Source organism: Portevinia maculata (assembly GCA_949715645.1). Taxonomy (NCBI): domain Eukaryota; kingdom Metazoa; phylum Arthropoda; class Insecta; order Diptera; family Syrphidae; genus Portevinia; species Portevinia maculata. The sequence goes on from OX454527.1 coordinate 85,262,698, forward strand.
GAGTGGTTAAAAAAAAAGGAATCAGTTGACACATGAAAATCGTTTGAATGAATTGAAAATATCTGCACAGGACGATTATAAAAATTTTTTGAGAATGGATAACTCCACTTGCGAGGAATTGCTTAAAATCATTTCTCCTTTGATTATGAATATACTTGTGCAGCAAAATTTCATATTGTTGCATTTTTTTGTTTCGACCGCTATAATCTTTCCCTTTAACATCCCATATACTCGGTAATGACCGATACGTTTCAATTAATTCCGATACAAATGCTCGATCTTCATCGTCCTTCAATTTTCCGCTGGCGCCATGTTGTTTTCGTTTCCGTGACACAAAACACAATGAAGTAAATACGTCAATCCAACCCTTACACATATCAATCAGCATGACGTTCATCATGCAAAATCAAACTTGCTTTGATTTTCGTCAATCAGACTTCACCAAATGTGTGTGACTCATACAGATACATTTTCACAAACCCATGCTAGTGATTGATGTCATTCGAATGACCGTGTAAGGGCCGCTTAATGTTATAGTGCACGACACTGGCAGCCCTATATCTACGAGTATATCCGAGATTGAAACTGTATTACTCAAAATGAAAAATGGCAAAGCCCCAGGTATCGATGGGATTCCTTCCGAGTTTTGTAAAAATGCAACTGTGCAGTTCAAACAGTACCTATTACTCTTTTTTAATATGCTCTATAATACGTCCAACGTCCCCGTGAGCTTCAACAACGCACTGATAGTTGCTAGCTCTAAAAAGGGGAATATTAATATAGCTGAAAATTTCAGGGGAATTTCAATCCTCAAAACAATCACACAAATCTTTTTTAGTAGATAGATTAGATTAGATTAGATTCTTTATTTCATAAAATATATGTACAATAGTTTGTGTTTGAGAACACGAGCTTTTTTAGTATCCTCTATGATTTATTGGCAAAATTGATTGAAACAAAGAGTCATCTGGATTTCGCGCTGAATTTTCTACGATCGATCACATATTTGCTATTACTAGTATCGCCCAAAAAAGAGAAAGTTATATGCATGTTTCGTGGATTTCAAAGCGGCGTTTGACACCGTGAATAGAAATGCCCTAATTTACAAGCTGTCAACAATGGGATTGTCTAAGAAATTCTTAGCGACTTATGCTAATCTACTCGCTTCTACTAGTGTAATGGTGTATGATGGAGTGGACGTGTCCAACTGGTTTGATACATCCTCTGGTGTATCACAGGGTTGTATCTTAAGTCCGATCCTCTTTGTACTCTACATCGATGACATTTATGTAATTGTTTGCCATGAGAATTGACGATCTCGTCATGGTGGCTGACAACCCTTGCTAATCGCAGTTGCAAATCAATAGGCTCCAAGACTATTACAGCACATGGGACTTGCAGGTTAATGTCCAACAAACTAATATCATGATATTTGAACAGCGTCATCGTCGCCATCGTCTGGCAGAAGAGAATTGGTTTCATCATGGTGAACGTATCGAAGCGGTCAAAGAATGCAAATATTTGGGAGTACTGATTACCAGTAATTTAAACCTTGCGAAGCATGTAAAGGTAAAAAGCACCGAAGATAAGACAGCGCTAAGTATTATGTGGCCGACGTTTTTCGGGAATCCGCACATAGACTTAGTGAGTAAGTACCGTATGTTCAATGCAACAGTTAAAACCTCTACGTGCTATGGGGTGCAGGCATTTGGTTACATCCCTCTTGAAGAATTCGAGATAGTTCAACGTTTCCTTTTTAAACGTTCGTTCAAATTACCAAATGCCACACCGACTTACGCGATACATGTGTATGTGGAGTCTGGCATTGCCCCGATTTACATCCAGAATCTAAAAGCCAATTCAGAATATATCACCAGAGTTATGAGGAGGAATGGTAACAACTTGCACAAGACAATATTGGCGTCTCTCCCCCGAACTAATGATTCCGCGTTCAAGGAATGGAACCAACTTGCGCTCTCCCATGACGTAAGCCTAAATTTGATGAATTCTAACGTTGATGAATGGAACGGAATGTTTTCTGATGTGATAGCTAAAATTGATGAAACGAAGTATCTGCAATGTCTAGACCTCGAACTCAGGACATATTTACAAAGACTAAAGCCATCGTTTGGATAATAGCTACTTTTCACTCTGCTTCTTTCATAAGTAGGTACCATTTCTAGGGCTAAGGTTGAAATTCTCAACCTGAATTTCTTACCCCATAAAAACTTGACCTCTGATCTGTGTACTCTCTGTAGAAATGAGAGAGATGATATTTACCATTTTCTCGCTGTTTGCTATCTTTTGCAAGAAATCCGCAGGTTTTATTTCAATGCCAGTTCGTTTTCTATTAGTGTGTGTAGGGACATATTGAATGGCTCTTTTGGTTGGCCTATTCTACTTAAGTACTGCAAGCATGCTGTCTCTTACCGAAATAGTTTCAAAAATTTGTAATGTATATGTATATTTCTTTATTAGTATTTGAATACTTCATAAAACTTACAAATTATAAATTATAAACTTTTCAATTCAGTCTTATTGCAGTTACATATTTTTAAGTATTTCTTTTCACAAATTCAATACATTTTCTTTTAAATGATCTAAATACCAAAAAATTTGTTGTGAAATGTAATTATTTATGTTGTACAATAAGTTGTGTAAGTTTCACAATGTAAATGTAAATTGTTCATTTTATTGTCATAATACTTTTTCTTGACAGTCCCTGAAGATGACTTTCGAAGAAAGTCGAAATATTGGACAAAATATATAATTTAAAATACAAAAAAAGAGTATTTTTAAATTAAGACCTACAGCCCGTTAAACAAACATTACTTATTACAATTCGAGGTCGTTAAACAAAACAATTTAATGATCTAAAATTGTTATCATATTTAATGTCATTTGGTAGCTTGTTAAATAGTTGAAATCCCTTATAGATGATCGTATTTTGGGCACCCAATGAGTTCTGCCTTCTCAGTCTAAAGTCATTCGCTCATTAACATGACTGACCTCATTTAGTAAATATCTTGGCGCATCACCATATTTTATTTCGAAAACAGTCAAAAGCGTCAGCTCCAACCTCTGCTTAACGTTGAGCCACATAAGAGCTTCTAGCATATCCCATACTGGAGTAAATCGGTTGCACCTCAGGATGCTCCTCATAGCTTTGTTTTGTAGTTTTTGCAGCCTTTCGATATGACCCTGGTTGCAGCAAGAAAACAATATTGATGAGCAAAACCCAAAATGTGGTTTGACTATTGTATTATAAGTACACTGTAACAGCTGTCAAATAGTTCATTCTTTTTCGAATCCTTTTAAAAAATCCTATTTTTTACCAATTTTTTTGCAGATATAATCTATATTGCTTTTCCGTTTATTTCTATATTTGTTGTGCCATTCATATTTATCTCCATTAACTTTGTTTTCTGTTCGTTCAATTTTAGTTTGTTCATTTTTAGCCATGTGATCAATTTATTTATATCATTCATAAGTTTATATTTGCACTCCTCTTCGCCTGTTCCCTTTGCGTATATCAGGGTATCGTCAGCGTACATAACTATTTTGCAAAATTTAACCATTTCTGGCATATCATTTATGTATATTATAAATAGCAGCGAGCCTAATATTGAACCTTGCGGCACTCCTTTATCCAATTCAATAAACTCTGAAACGCTGTTATTTACTTTCGTCCGTTGTATTCTATTTGTTAGGAAAGATCTAAACCACTCTAGCTCCTTATCTTGAACACCATAAATATATAATTTTCTTAAGAGAATTTCTCTATCAATTTTTTCGAACGCCCGCTTAAAATCTAAGAACATTGTTTTTTTCCTCTTTCCGCTATCTTTCCATTCATTCACTACGTGATTAACTGCTGCTTCACAAGAATAATTCTTTCTGAACCCCGAATGATTTTTTACTGAAAACAAACTCTTAACTTTGCTTATACAAGGTGGCGCAAAAATAACCTTCCGATGTTTTTTGGCTGTAATTTAAAAAAAAAATGAAAAACTTTGATTCTTCTTGTGGATTATTTTTATTTGGTCTTTTAATTTTTTTTACATCAAGTCGAGAATATGATGTCATGTAAATGGCCGCCGCCACAGTTGATTGTCATTTGAGCCCTTTTTATGTCATTTTCCATAACTTTGGCCAAAACTTCCGGCGATAGGTCCTCACATTGTTGACGGATATTGTCTTTAAGAGCTGCAAAAGACTGAGGCTTGTTGACATAAACCCGCGACTTCAAAAAGCCCAACAAAAAGAAGTCTGGAGCGGTCAAATCAGGCGATCTTGCTGGCCAGTGCAAATCGCCAAAACGGGAGATTAGGCGCCCGGGAAATGCATCCTTCAGCATATCGGTTGTGGCACGTGCAGTGTGTGCCGTTGCACCGTCCTGTTGGAACCACATGTTTTCCAATCCCAATTCATCAAGTTGCGGCCAAAAGAACTCGTTGATCATTGCTCTGTAGCGCTCACCATTCACAGTAACCGTTTGGCCCGCGACGTCTTCGAAGAAAAAAGGTTCGATTACTCCTCCAGCGTAAACAGCACACCATACAGTGACTTTGAGCGGGTGTAATGGCTCTTCGTGGGTTACACGCGGATTTTCAGTGCCCCAGAAGCGTAAATTTTGCTTATTTACGTACCCGCTAAGATGGAAATGGGCCTCATCACTCATGATTATTTTTGATGAAAAATCATCTTCCTCTTGGTGGTGATTAAGGATAGCTTGAGCGTATGTTAGACGCGATTGGCAGTCAGCAGCTAACAGCTGATGCACCGTCTGGACTTTGTACGGAAACATCTTCAAATCTTGTACCAAAATTCGCTGTAAAGACCGTCGACTGATACCCATTTGCGTGGCACGACGTCTGGTCGATGTCGACGGCGCTTCCATGACATCTTCGGCTACAGCAGCAATATTCTCTGCAGAACGGCTACTCCGGGGTCTGCCACTCCTGGCAGCATCTCGTGTTGTGCCAGTCTCTTCGAGGCGAGCGGCTAAACGTCGCAGTGTTTCACCAGTAGGCGTTGGACGGGTAGGAAATCTGCGACGAAATTCACGTTGTGCCAAAGTCACATTGTTTATTAACGTGTATTTCGCATGTGTTTACTACACAAATGTCAAAACAGAACTGACATTAGGGGCCAATCGCAAAATTTATAGCATTTTCTGATAGGAGGATTACTTTTGCGCCACCTTGTATAAATATAAATGTTTTTTTTATCTTTATTTTTTTAAATGTTTCACCTGACAGTTTAATCGCCATGTCTATATAAATTCTATGAATTTTGCTAAAATAATCTATTAGATGTATAAATAAAGAATTTGATGAAATAAAATGAACTCATACATCTCAGATGATAAGACTGGTGAATGATCAAACTGGAATGTTTGTGCTTTTAGAAATTGACGAGCGGTTGCGAATCTGCCTTTGGAAAGGGCTAATCAAACCAATATAACTTTGGTTCTTGAATCTGATATTACTTACCTAATCATCAAGCCACTCAGGCCATGCAAACTGTCATAAGTAAAAACATTGCCTTTTTCAATAAGGTACCTATGTATTTTTCTAGGTGCAGGGAAATAAGTCCACGGGAACTAAGTCCACTGAGGGACTTAGTTCCCACTTAGTGGGAAATAAAACCACTTTGGCGAAGTGGACTTAGTTCCCATGTTAAGTGGGAACTAAGGCCATTTTTTATGGGAACTTAGTCCACATTCAAATAAAAGAAGAGGGAACTGACATCCAACATTTAGAATTAAACAAAAAACTGTAAAGTGCAGTTAGTTATCACTTATCACACTCTTAAAGCAAAGTCTTTAGCTTACCATGGTGACATAAAGCCAAAGTTTCAAAACCGTACCTCGCACCTACTCCAAATCAAACAGTGACCCCAAGCAGGGGGGTTGCAGTGGGGCAGCATGCCCCCCCCCCCTATGCATTATACTATTTATGGAATCTACTTGCGATTTCGTAACTAATCTCATAAACAGTGCAATGCATATGCGGGGGCATGCTCCCCCCCTGCAACCCCCCTGCTTGGGGTCACTGTTTGATTTGGAGTAGGTGCGAGGTCACGGTACCTATATTACTCTGTCTCAGTTAGAAGTTATTCTAGTTGTTAGTCTATTTTGTTAATTAAAATTGCAAAGTACCTACTTGACTCTTTAATTTTATTTTGTTCTTAGTCGACAGTGAGAATTTACTTCACATTAAAAGGGAACAAAACCACTCAGAGTTTTGGGAATTTATTTCCCACCTTACATGGGAACTAAGTCCACTTCGCGAAAGTGGTTTTATTTCCCACTTAATGGGAACTAAGTCCCTCAGTGGATTAAGTTCCCGTGGACTTATTTCCCTGCACCATTTTTCTAGCACACCGTGATGACTTTAGAGATATTCACGATGCGATGCAACAGGTCTAATATCTTTGCGGAAGCGCAACAATTTCTCGCTCTTCTACATCAAAATATAATGACTAAAATGTGGCAAAAGTTTTGCACTCTTTCCATACCCAATTGTAGTGTTTCGCGAACATCTGTTTTAAAAAGAACATGTCTCCTTTTTTCCCGCGATCTTTTTCCCACTTTTGTTTTTCCCCTTACACCTTTTTTCGTTCTCCTTTATTTGTGTGCCCTCTTTGTATCCTCCATTTCGGTAAATTTTTATTTAATGAAAAAATATGAAACTTTTTACTAACTCCAAACTATCATTGGTAACACTCTTCCGATATGTTTCCTTTATTTTTTCGTTAGTCAAATACTTTCTACCATAAGAAGATCACATCTTATGGTAGAAACACATCAACACTTCAACTTCGACTTCGACTTTGACAAGAGCGAGAACTTCAGCGTTTAAAGGCGAGTCAAACACATTGAAAAATACAACTTCGAGAGCGAAACAAAAAAAGGTGTGAGCCACGCTGCACTCACGGTAAAGTTGATGTGTAAGCATGTAGGCTCATCAGCGTTGCATTAATTTAAATTGCGGGCGTGTCAGTGGCCGAATTTTGAAAATGGGAGTCTATATTATAAATTTCAGCTCCTTAGCTCAAACTTTGATTTTTTGCCGTCCGACCTGAATGAAAATCTGACGGTGACGCTCGATATTTCCAACTAGCCCCTACAGAGAGCAAAGATGTTTACGGATCAAAAATTTTTGTAAACAAAAGAGAAAATTATGTAAAAATACAAACAAGGGAGAAAATTTGCTAAAACTATAAGCATTTGCATGTTGAGAAAACTGAAATCATCGCCTCAAGGTTGGTGGAATTGGCACTACAACTTTGAATTTAGGGTTAAGGTCTAACTTTGAAGTCGAAGTTGAGGTTGAGGTGTTAATGTGTTTCACCCCATTAAAATGCATTCGTTCTTAAACGTTGTCGTCAAAGTTGAAGTCCAAGTTGAAGTGTCGATGTGTTTCGACCATTATGCATTTTCTTTAAACAGCAAAAATTGACTTTCATTAGTTTAAATTGGACGAATTTAAATAAAGCATCGATTTGGTCTGATGTTGATGCGGCATTATAGGCGATTCATCAAAAATGCATGTTGTTGAAAAATTAAGCAAAAAAAAATGTCTGCAGGTAGGCTTAGCATTTATTTTCGAGTTCTTATGCGCATGCACATCAGATTGCCGTGTATTTTCAAACTTATGCTGTTCTTGCTTGTTGTTGTGTGATTGCATGTGTTACTTAATTACTTTACTTAGCGGGCTACCGACACTGCAGCAATCCTCCGCGATCCTGAACACGCTGCTTCCGCACTCCTCCATAGGTTCGGTCTTCCTTGTCATCTCGAAACTGGGTGCTGGGATTCGAAGATCCTCCTCGCTGGAGCATTACTGTCCATTCGCTTGATGTGGTCGAGCAAATGCAGTCGACTTTATTCACATCTTGGTATAGGTCATAGAGCTCGCGGTTATATATTCTCCAACATTCGCCCTTCACGCACACTGAACCAAATATCCTAAAGTATATTTTTCTTTGGAAAGAACCAAAAATAAGCTCGCATTTCCTGCTTATCGTCCAGCACTCGGCGCCGTAAAGCAGTACTAGCAGTATCAGTGTTTTGTAGGGCATACACTTGGTGTTCCGAGTTAGAAGTTTTGAACCCATTTGTTTCGCCAAAAAGTAGCAACGGTTTCCTAGGGTAATTCTCCGTCTGATCTCCACTAAGTTGACATTCGTGGATTTGATGTTTACTCCTAGGTAGATGAACTCCTTAACTACATCGAAGTTATTGCTGTCAACAGTGACGTTTCGTCGTAGTCGGTGGGTTTGTTAAAAGTAAGTACATTCGTTTTGTCCTCGTTGACTTCAAGGCCAACCAATTTCGCCTGTTCTTCCATCGCCATGAAAGTCTTTAATATTGCACGCTGAGATCTGCCGATGATGTCGATATCGTCTGCGTGTCCCAGAAGCTTCAAGGATATGCAGACGACATAGCTATCCTAATCAGAGGTAAATTCGAAGACACAATCTCGGATCGCCTCCAGAGGGCTCTGAACTTGCTTGCTGAATGGTGCACAAAAGTTAGGACTTAGAGTCAATCCCAAGAAAAGCACAATAGTTGCAATTACCAAGAGAAGAAGGCGAGGAAGACTCAGAAATGCTACAATCTTCGGTGAAACAATAAAATTCTCAACGGAAGTTAAATATCAAGGAATCACACTGGACGAAAAACTTACATGGAACTCTCACCTTACCGAAAGTATTGATAAGCCCCAGACCTCATTATGGACCAGCAAAAGCCTACATGGTGAAAATTGGGGACTTAACCCCAAAATGACACTATGGATGTACATAGCAATTACAAGGCCTATCATCACGTATGCAGCCGCCGTTTGGTGGTACAAAACAACGCAGAGGTTAGCACAGGCTAAGCTCAATAAAATACAGCGACTAGCCTGTGTCTGTGCAACAGGTGCAATGAAAACTGCACAAACAGCTGCACTTGAAATTATACTAAACATCCCACCACTTCACCTAGAACTCATGAAAGAAGCGATGGCAAATGCCTATACGCTCATCACAGAAGATGAATCCAATTCCAACATAGCTCAATCTGCAATCCTACGGGAACTCAGAGAACACGAACTTCTTGGAACATACCTATTTTTTAATTTTTAATTTTGGTGGGGGCATACACCCCCATTTATTCAGCTTAATACAAGCTATTTAGGTCTTAAAAAACTAATTACACTAAGACTTACAGCTAGGGCTTAAAAACTACTTAAAACTAATTAGGGGTGGAGGAGGGTAGATTTGAGGGAGGAAGTGCAGTGATTAAAATCAAAGAGGAGGTGGTTAGAATTGACCTTCTGCAACATACGGGATATCGGCTCGTTCAAGCCGTACAACGTGCGACGGGTGGGAAGATAGAAAAGAGGAGGGGATCTTAAATTCCGAGGGTTAGTGTTAAAGGCAATGTAGTTCAAAAGATAGGAACAATCAACGGAGCCAGTGAGAAGACGATGTATAAACAGAATGTCAGCCACATCTCTTCTTTTTTCAAGGGTCTGAAGGTTTATTAAATTAAGGCGTTCGTGATATGGTGGAAGGATAAGGTGATTATTCAACGGGAGCCCACGAAGAGCAAAACGGAGAAATCGACGTTGAATGCTTTCGATTCTTGTAATGTGGACCCGGTAGTATGGTGCCCGCACTTGGCTAGCGTACTCTAGGAGTGGGCGGACGTAGGTAATGTAAAGGGATTTTGTCACGTAGGGATTGGTAAATTCTTTAGACCACCGTTTGACGAAACCAAGGGCTGAGTTAGCTTTATTGATTATCTCGTCAATATGTGACCGAAAGTTAAGCTCTCTGTCACACAGAACGCCTAGGTCGCGAATGGTTAGAACGGTAACAATGGGTTGGTTGTTCAAATAGTAACATCTGGGGGAGACTGAATCCGTTTACGTGAAAAAGTAAGAAATTCACATTTAGCAATATTCAGCTCCATAAATTTTTTTTGACACCAGACCGAAAAATTATTGAGGTCTTGTTGAAGAAGATCAGAGTCGCGTGGAGAAGAAATGATTTTGAAGAATTTAGCGTCATCGGCATAGAGGGAGATGGAGGAGAAGTTGATGACGTTGTCAATATCATTTATAGCCAGAATAAAAATCAAAGGTCCAAGGTGGCTACCTTGTGGAACACCAGAGGTGGCTTTAAAAGGCAAAGAGAGAACAGAACGAAAACGAACATTATAAGATCGGTTCTCAAGGTAAGAAGAAAACCAATTCAATAGTGGGGGATCGAAGCCAAGGAAGGAGAGTTTGAAAAGAATCAAACGATGAGATATTTTGTCAAACGCCTTACTGAAGTCAGTAGCGATTAAATCCACTTCATTGCCACTTTCTAAAGCAGAAAGTGTAACGGAGACAAAGTCAACAAGGTTGGTGGTTGAGGATCTACCTTTAAGGAAACCGTGCTGAAGGGGGGAGATAAGAGACTTGCACTGAAAGGATAATGAATCCTACATCATACTTTCGAAAACCTTGGGTAAATGCGACAGCTTGGCAATAGGTCGATAGTTAGATACGTCATTCTTTGGCCCTTTTTTGTGAACAGGTGAAATGAAGGACGTTTTCCAGATTTTAGGAAATTTCCCAAGAGATAAGGAATGTTTGAAGAGATTGGCAATGAAAGGTGAAAGAATCGCAGAACACTTTTTGAGAAGAATGGCTGGAAGGCCGTCTGGGCCGGGTACAAATTCATCATTGAGATGAAGAAGTCTGTCGCACACCGTGGAATGGTCAAAGGTGGGTAAAATGAATGGGCCAACGGTATAGTTTTTCAGATAACTGAAGTAGGAGTGATCCGGTTCAGGGCAGTCGTCAGTGAAGGACTGCTTGAACACGGTAGCAAAAGAATTTGCGATTACAAATGGGTCCGTTAAGGACTCGCCTTCAAACAAGAGTGAGGAGGGATATCCATCAGATTTCCTTTTATAATTAACAAAATGAAAAAATGACCGTGGGTCCTTGATGAGGTTAGTTTGAGCATCAGAAAGATAGCGTTGATAGAGACAGTGAAAAAGGTTAGAGAACTGTAAGTACGAACCGAGATAATTCGAATAATCTGTAGTAGTTCTGGTTAGAAGATAGATCGCCCATAGTTTGTTACGTTTATTACGAAGTGAACGCAGTTTCCTATTATACCATGGAGGGGAAGATGGTGAGATTTTATGGCGCGAATAAGGAACGAATAAGGAAATGCATTTAAAGATTTCGTCATAAAAACGGGTGGCAGCTTCATCAACGGATAAGTTCGAGAAGTTGAGTTCGATTCTGCTCAGAAAGTCATTGATCTTTCGGAAGTTAGCTTTGTGGAAGTCGTAGGAGTACAGGTTAGTTGGAGGCAGGGATTGAGAAGAGGGGTGATAAAAGAAAGAAAGGAGCAGAGGAGGGTGGTAAGCGTCAATAGTAGAAAGGTGTAAAGAACTTTCAATGGTTGAGAAGTTTACAGGGTCAGTTGTGAAAACAAGATCCAACTGTCGTCCCATATAATTTTTAACACCACTGACTTGACAAAGACCTAACAGACAAATGTCTACCAAGATATAATTTCGACACAACTTCAATGTTACATTCCCAGACCGTCTAAACTGGGAACAGAATAAACCTACATTTGCCAAATATTCACTTGTATGGTAGACAGACGGATCGAAAACAAATGAAGGAAATGTAGCAGGTGCATACCTCGCACTAAAACATGCCTATACGCTAGTATGGACACAAGCAGCACCGTATTTCAGGCGGAAATCCACGCGATAGATCTCTGCATTCGAGAGAATCTAAACAGACTTATTAAAATCAAAAACCTCTACATTCTTCCCGATAGCAGGGCGGCCCTACTCGTAATCAACGCCTTTAAAATTACAGGAAAACTGGTCTGCGATTGTCTCCAACTCCTACAACTACTGGGCACCACAAACAAAGTTATATTGATTTGGGTGCCTGGAAGCAGTGGATACGAAGGCAATGAAAAAGCAGACGAACTAGCCAGAGCAGGATCCGCATCCCCATTTATGATACCAAGACCATTCTGCGGGCTACCAATAAACACTATAAAAATTGTGTTAAAACCTGGCTTGAGGAAAAGAAGCTCCATTTCTGGAGGGTAACCGAAGGGCAAGCTAAAAACGTTATGCCAAATAGTTCCCACAAAACGACCTTGCTACGACGAATCAATCGGTTCTCGTTCGATCACCGCAATTAAACTACATAGGGCATGGTTAGTACAAACATCCAAGAGTATCAAATTGTTATGAGAAGCTTCTCAAATTTGCCGTTCGGACTCGGCGTAAAACTGTAGGTCCCCTCCACATCGCATGAAAGTGGTTGGAGAAACTAGGTTCTAGGCCCTGTACGGGCCGTTAAAGCCTAATATATATGTATGTAGTTCCCACAAAAAACGAAACAACTACTACAACTAAGTAGAAGTCAGATTCGACTAGTCACTGGCTTCCTCACAGGCCACTGCCGTATCAAAAACTACCTGATGACTATGGGCATAGCACAAGACAATACCTGCAGATTGTGCAACGAGGACGTAGAAACAGCAGAACATATATTATGTGAATGCAACGTTTGATGAAAACGCGTCAACGTTTCCTAGGTAAATTCTATCTTTAAGCAGTAGACATAGCTGCCAGCCCAGGATGGAGGATATCACAATAGGCCCACAAGCGGCCGCAGTGATCTGAATACAGTATACCTCATCGCCCCTCCCCCCTAAAATCGAATCCCAAAAGTTGAACGGATCTGTTGAAAAAAGTGTCTTCCGTATTGACACCTAAATCTAATCTAAAATCTAATCCCAGAAGTTGGACGGATCTGTTGAAGAAAGTGTCTTCCGTATTGACACCTGCCTTGCACACAAGATTGAGGAAGTCACATGACAGCGCATCTCCTTGCCGGAATCCAGTACAGGTCTTAAATAGTTCTGAAGAACTGTTTTCAAACTGCACATTGCACCGTGTGTTTTCGAGCGTCACGCCACGCAACTGGATCAGTTTGCCAGGATCCCGAATTCGGCCATCGCCAAGTACAGCTCCTGACGATGAATGCTGTCATATGCAGCTTTAAAGTCGATGAAAAGATGGAGGGTCTCTACTGGAAATTCATTGGTTTTTTTTCAGGACTTGCCTTGTGTGAAGATTTGGTCTATTGTCGATCTGCCGGGTCGGAAGCCACACTGATACGTGCCGATTAGTGTGTTGCAGAACGGCTTTAGACGTTCACGCAGCACGTTGTATAGTAGCTTATTTGCGGCATTTAGCAGCGATATGCCTCCATAGTTCTAACAAGACAAAGAATCGCCTTTCTTGTAGATGGGGCATAAGGAGTTGGTAGTCCAGTCATCGGTTACTTTGCCATGTGTTACTTTTAGTTGATTATTTTTCCAAGTTGGTAGGTATCCCAAATATTGTTAGATTTGCATGCATTCTAATATCTTTGACACTGCCATTGTGGAAATTAGAAGCATATGCAGGGGAACATTGATACCTTCCAAGCGGTAAAAAAAAGTTGCTTTATCAATAGTTTGGACAAGTAAAGGGTCATATTAAAAAATCCCTCAGATTTTTGTTTTACCCCCGAAGTAATACAATTTATCACTTGAAAAATAAATGATAGTTGTTTGCATCTCGCACAAATTGGTTCAGCCAATTTTCCAAACTAGGAGACAGGAATCTTCACGACCCATGATTAATATATTTTTTTAAAATATTCGAATATTGCTTCGACGGCTAAGGCTGGCAAAATATACATATTTACTGTACCTACGCTTTTCACTTTGTATAGAAAAAAACATACTTAAAGAATTACACATAATAAGTTAGGGGGATGATGGAAAAATTCCGTTGAGCAACAAAAAATGCGCGGGGACTTGAAATAAGGAAGGAATTATTAAGGAAGAAGAAACAACGAAGATTGCCTATAATTATTTTGAACGTGGTTATATTACCTACCCTATTCTAAGGCTGATACAATTTTGATTCATAATTTGTTGGCACACTTTTGTATTTTTTTTTTATTATTATTTATTACAAAAGGCATTCCAAATCCCAGAGCACTCAGACTCTGTAATGGTTCATTGTACTAAAAGCAGAAATCCTCTTTTTGATGTAGAGGTTGAAGAAAACTAGGTATCATCCGTTTTTCTGAATTAATGGATGCCGTATTTTGGTAGTCCCCTATGGAGATTGAACCTGCACCGCACGGGCCACAAGCCAACACACTAACCTCGACACCGTCGCTATCCCTTACCATAATGTTAGTGATGTATCAAACCGAATATTTCTTAAACCCCAGTTAAACCGAGTTGCAATTCAATCAAACCGAGTTAAAGTAAAATGCAAGTCACAAGGCCTTGCCAAATCACCACTTACTTCATCAATGAAAATCTTGGAAAAGCAATGGCTTTCCAAGATCATGCCCAAAATGCGAGTTGGTAATAGTGTTTGTCTTAAAATTCCAACCACTTTCAAGCTTGAACATGGGGAATGACCTTTTTCAGGCCTGTGTTTAAGGATTTGCCAAGGAAGCGAGTTGGTAATAACATCTTTTTTGAAATTCCAATCACTTTTAAAACTAGTACGTCGATGGCATTACCACTCCGCTTCCCTGTAAGGAGGCTTGTATATTTAACGTCTTAGAAACCGCTGAAAGAAGGCAAGCGTTAGGAAGCGAATTGGCAATTATTTTTTTTTACCGGAGTGCGAGACTTTCTACACTGGAGCACGCAGACTCAATACTAGTCAATTAACCTACCAGGAAGACGCACCACTTTGACTGTGTAAATTTACTCGTTTCACTAAGAAAGACGAGTAGGCGCCTCAATAGTAAGGAGCTTAGGTTTACAGCACTCACCACATCAGCACCAAATACCTGCCACCTGATAGGAGCTAAAGCAGGATAATCACAGAGGAAATGTTCCACAGTGTCATCGTTTTCTCTTTAAGATGCTTGGCAAGAGCTTGATGGCCCGTAAGAACGCCAGTAGTCTGTCTGTAGTCTTTTCTGTTGAGAGACAACAAGAATGCCTCAAATTTATTACAGATGTCGGGGAGAATTCGTATAGTCGGTCTGCACCCTGGAGAGCCATGCCATCTGCGATTGTGTTCATATGCAACCCAACCGTCAATGGAAGCCCAGACCGAGGACGCAGGCAGACATATAGCGGGTTCAGGTCCTGAAAACCCGACCTCTGAGCCCTGTCTAGCAAGTTCATTGGATATCTCATTTCTCGTGTACCCGTTATGACCCGGAACCCAGACAAATCATAGTAAATTCAGCCTTCCGACAGAATTTAGAGAGATCTTGCATTCACGAACTATTTTGGAGGTGGTTGTGGATTGAGCAAGGCCTGTCGCTACTGGCAGATACTGTGCCCACTCCACCTGATCCTACCAACGTAGTCCATAGCCATTAGGGTGGCATAAGGCTCCGTTTGGAAGACTGGCGCATGTTTGCCTAAAAACGAGAAAAAAGTCTAATGCTGTCGGTCTCCATGAAACCACCACTGCCAGATCCTTAATCGGTTTTGGACCCATCCATGAAGATTCGACTGCATTCCTTTCCAGGCTCAGAGTCTGGCCAGAGCCAGTCCTAAACTCGAGTTAAGTCGACTTCGTAACTTCGAACTTCCTGTGTCATTGCGCAGAAGGCATATCCATAAGACAGGAGTCAAAGGACAACCGTCGTTCAAGTTCATCAAATCTGCAGTGCGAGTTATACCAACAGCCACCTCTTCTTAAACGTGAGATAGCTTTAATTGTGCAACCCATGATGTAAACATCGCTTGCTTGCCTTTTGTGATTATATTTTAATGGAATACAACCTTAACGAGGGATAATTGTTTAATTCTAGGAAGCTTCACACAAAAATGATAGGTATGTGCTTTCAATTTGTATTCTAACACTGATAAGGCCTTGGTATTCCCTTTTTGTAAGGGAAAATATTGCCTAATTCAAATACCTCCACAAATATTAAATGAGCACGTTCAATTTGCAAGGCGACTGCGAGTTCACTTCTAGTTTCCTCTATTTCACATGTCAAATGAGGGTCGCGGTAGTTATTCGATCGATGAGAACGGGTAAAACAGTAGGGACTCGTAACGTTGCCTTGCAAATTGAACGTTATAGCCAAACGTAAAATAAAATTCTGATTTGCTTTTTTGGTTCAGTTAAAATTAATAGATCATCACAATCTCAATTAATTGTGACATATTAGTTTAATTATTTAGATGCAGCATTTTAGGACAAAGATTGTGCCGATTCATTAATTTTAAGTATTGACGAAGATTGAGATGGGTTTGGAGGATGCAGGTTGGCAGTTGGCGGCAGGCGGTTGGCGGTTGGAGATTATTATAATGAAGAAAGATCTGAGTAGTGATATGTTTTGTGTAATGATATTTCAGATAGGCTATACCCTATTCTAAGGGTAGGTATATTAATTTTGACTCATAGTTTGTAACATACTGTTGCAAAAATCAACTTCCCATATCCCTATCCACTATCGGGAATAAAAACCAGTACCACAAGACTTTACAGTAAACGGTATAAACTTTATTGAACGACTAAAGAAAAGGGAGAATGTAATTCAATATTTATACAAATTAGTGTTATGTACAATATCAAAGTGTATATAAGTACTAGTCAGTGATGTTGTGTTAATGAAGTAGTAGGTACTCTAATTCGATTAATACTTTAATACATACCTTAATATTGCCCTATTACTATATTTATGATCACGATCAGCATCGATAGTAATGTCGATCTAGCCATGTCCGTCCGTCCGTCCGTCCGTCTGTCGTAGGCCTTTAAATTGGACCTAGAGAGCTGAAATTTTAACCATATACTCTATAGGAGCCATAATTAAGTTTAAGAGTTTTTGAAATCGGCCCACAGACACGCCCACAAACTCAAAAAAATTAAATTTATCGAAGAAATCGAATTTTCAGCTAGATAGCTGAAATTTGTTTATATACGATCTTTGACTCCTAAAACTGCTCGGAAGATAAAATTACTAAAATCCGCCCACTGACACGCCCACAATTAAATAAAACAATTTTATTGAAAAACCAAAGTTTGAGCTAGGGAGCGTTTTTTTACAAATTTTTTCGATTAAATCCTTTAAATGTTATAAAAGGTTTTTCAATAAGAAGCCTACAAAAGTTTTTTTAAATAAAACAAAAACGGTTTTGGATATCAATGAAATTCTTTATTCCTGTGAAAGTACGTTCGATGCCATTATGTACGGAACTCGAATTCTTTTGCATGGCCACCACGGGCACGCCTGCAGAAGTCCAGACGCTGAGCCCAATTTTCGACGGTTTTCAAGCATAAATCGGCCGATACTGCTGCAATTTCACGTTCGATATTCGTACGAAGTTCATCAATCGTCGCTGGCTTGTTGGCATAGACCATAGACTTGACGTAGCCCCACAGGAAATAGTCTAACGGCGTCAAATCGCACGACCGAGACGGCCAAGCCACTGGACCATTTCGTGAGATAACGCAGTTTCCAAACTTGGTTTCCAATAAATTGATTGTGGCATTCGCTGTGTGGCTTGTGGCGCCGTCCTGTTGGAACCACATGTCCTCCAAGTCCATATCATCCAATTGGGGCGCAAAATTCGCCACAACGACGTCACAGAGATGACCAACGCTTGAAAACGAAGTGTGAGAGACACATTTGGGCTTTCTTTAACTGAAGCTTCAGCGGCAGCAATATTCTCGACACTACGGGCACTGGCAAGGGAACATTTTGTACTGTGCTTGTGGATTCAAATTTTTCCACTAAACGCTCAATTGTTGATCTGCTAGGACGATTATGACGACCATAAATTGGACGTAGCGCTCTTAACGTTGAGGCCACTGACTCCGAATTTCGGTAGTAAATTTTAATAATTTCGACTCGTTGTTGGCTCGTATATCTTTCCATCATGAAATGGCAAATCTTATTGAAGAGAAATGTCAAAAGAGCGGCAAGAAATTCGGCGTCGTTTGCTGTCCCTGTCGCTCTACTTTTGTAGCGTCCCTGTTCAAAAACCCTTTATAACAAAATATGTAGAGCGTTCTTAACAATTTAACCATACTTAGACTTTTGTGACGCTAACGGTAACCTTAGTCATGATTCATATTGAGAAAGAAGAATTTTCCAACCTGAGCAACCATTTGAAAAATCCTTCGTATCATCGACTAAGGATACTCTTTGAGAAATAAAGCCAGTTGCTTTCTTGTAAGATTGGGCATACAGCGGTGGTATACATTTTCGATATCACTCCGGTTACGCAAACTACATATCGGCCGAACGTCAATTCTATGTGGTCTATAGTTTAAACATAGCACCTCGGTTCTTGGTTTAAAGATGAGACTCATTTGATTGAGAGTGAGCTTCTCAATAAAATAGTTGTTTTTAGAAAGTGTGTGTTTTAATTCTTTATAAAGGGTCTTTCATTAAGGACTTGACAGCTTAAGATATCTCATTGACTTTAATTACTATCAAAACATTTATCAATGAAACTCCACTTCGTTCATATGTCCACCACGGGTACGAATACTGCGGTCGATACGTTGAAGCCAATTTTCGATGACTCGGCCGCACATTTCGACCGATACGGCCCCTATTTATAGTTCAATATTGGCTCCTCTAACGTTACCGGCTTGTTGCCTACCCTTAGAATAGGGTATACAAAAAATATTTTATTTATTTGTGGGCGTGTCAGTGGGCGGATTATATCCAGAGCAGTTTTAGGAGTCATAGATCATATATAAAAAATTTCAGCTTTCTAGCTCAAAATTCGATTTTTTCCAAAATTTTGTTTTTTTGAGTTTGTGGGCGTGTCTGTTGGCGGATTTCAAAAAATCGTAAACTTGATTATTTCGGGATCCTAGAGAGTATATGGTTAACATTTCAGCTCTCTAGGTCCAGTTTAAAGGCCTAATTTTTGCCGACAGACGGACGGACGGACATGGTTAGATCGACATTACTATCGATGCTGATCATAAATATAGTAACTTTTAGGAGTCTACGGGCAATATTAAGGTATGTTACAAACTATGCGTCAAAAGTAATATACCCTTAGAATAGGGTATAGATATCATTTACGCAGAAGTACTCGTACTTATACATTCTACAAAATTAGGTACTAATAATTATATAAATATCTACACTATTTATCATTACATACCCACATTTTATAAGATCCCCAATTTTACACAGCGTTCCTTTATTATTCCTGTTCCCGTGACATTTTTTTACTGTGGTTAAATTTTTTGTAGGTTTTTTTAAAAAAAAAAACCCGGGTGAAACCGCGGTGCACAGCTATGTTAAACAGTTTTTGAAGTAACTCTGCCTATCTGTCTATCTGTAACGCTTTCACGGCTATCGATTTTGACGAAATTGAGTATATAGTAAGCTTGAACCTCAAGGAATGACATAGTAATATTATTTATCCAACAGCGATAACTGATATTCACGTGGGCGAAGCGGGCAATAGCTAGTATACTATATTTGTGATCAGCATCAAAAGTTATATCGATTTAGCCATATCCGTCCGGGCATCCGTCCGTGCGTTTTCGATTTGTAGGGGCCTAAATTCGAGATAGAAAGCTGCAATTTGAAGCATATATTCTTTTGGGGGTGGAATGAAATCAAAAAACGAAATTAGGCAAAATGTAAACACCCCAAACAGGAGCCTTGTAGGGCGGAAGGGTGTTACCGATTACATTGCACTGTTTATGGGATCTACTTCTACTTTCGCAACTCATCCCATAAACATTAAACAATGCGTATATATGCTGCCTATCACTTCACTTTCTCAAAGCGAAATAAAGCCAAATTCAACAAATTTGGTCTTATTTCCTTTAGTCTCATTTCGGTCCACCTCTTTAGCGGCCGAAATGGTCAAGTGTAACAATTTTAAAAATCTTCTTACTTACACGCCCACTATTTAAAAAAAATATATTTTATTGAAAAAGCCAATCTAAATAAAAGTCCTTTTCTTCGTAAAGTATGTAGGTTAGGTTAGGTTGGGGTGGCTGACAGCCTAAGACAAACACACTTAGACCAATGTTAGGTCCATTGTGATACCACACGCATCTAGGCGTTTCTTTCACTACTCGTTAAATTATTTGGAGCTTCTTATGAAGCACAATAGACTTCTAACGTCAGTGTTAGCCAAGTCACTTGGATCATTAAGCAAGAAATCTCCCAGATGGAGATTGGGCCAATTGGTTTTCCGAGGATTACGGAAAATAGGTTGGCATTGGGGATCAACGTTAAGGTTGAATTGAAGATAACGGTGGTCAGAGAAAGAGTGATCAGGCGAGACCTTCCCACCCGTTATCATGTCGTTGATGGTGTCAGATGTTGGAGACAAGAGTAATATCGAGGAATTCTTGTCGATTTTTGGTAATGAAAGTGGATTCACTACCTATGGTACATACAATGAGGTTGGTACTTAAAATATATTCAAAAAGTGGTTCACCCCTATTGTTCATATCCGAGCTGTCCCATTCGGTGATTATGAGTTCAGCCTTCTGCCTCCTTAGGGAGTAAATAAGCATTAAGGTTTCTTTTCACAAGTATACACGATCTAGGTTTACCTCTGTCGGTCACATACAGTGAGTAATATCTAGGAGTCTTGAGTCGTCGAACCAGGTTGTTGACTATCCAAGGTTCTTGGATCAAGACGATGTCTTCTCCTCATTTAGAAAGGCGAAGAATGAGTGCGCCCGAAGGCTTAATATAGTGTTGGAGGTTAATCTGGATTAACTGCAGCATTGTCGCTACAATCCAGAGGTACCTCCAACACAGTGTTGTTCAGGCCTTCCAATTCCGAGGACGAACTTAAAAGTATGTAGATAAAAACACTTTGAACAACTCCTTATACAAAGTTATTTACCACGCCCACTTTTAAGGTTTATTTTACCAACAACGTTTTCTTTTCGATAAAATCCTTTAAAAAAAATACAAAAACCAATTATGTATCACTGGTACTGGTTGTACCAGTGGACATCGATCGTAATCCTCTCTCCAACGAACAAATGGGTTTGATACAAGAGAGGATTATGGACATCACGATTGAAAAACGTGACGAAGAGGTCAAACCAGCATTCCGCGGTACTACTTTCAAAGCCGGATGGCTTATGATAGTATGTGCGGACGCCATTACCGCAAAGTGGATGGAGACAAACTTCGCGAAGCTTAAGGAGAAATGCGGGTTAGAGGTGATGCTTGTGGGAGAGGAAAATTTTCCAAAACCACATGTCATCAGAGGGTTCTTCCCGCAGAGTACCGGGGTAGCTAGCGAAAGGATCCTGGCTTTATTAGATGGCCAAAACAGAGAACTAAACACGAGAACGTGGAGAGTTCTGCAAAGATCGGATGAGAGAGACATCGCCCATATGGTATTTGCAATCAATGACAGCTCCATGAGGAGACTTGTGGAGCTAAAGGGGATGGTCTCGTTCCGATTTGGACAGACCAAACTCATATTACAAAGTGCTGATAAGACGGCCAAACAGGGCCTGAAAGGTTCTCAAAAGCACATCACCAAAGCTCACGGCAGCACCGTAACTGATCCAATTGGGACCAGTACCAGCACTACCGCGAAGCCAGCAGCTTCCAGCACGGCAACACCAGTGCTAGAAAGAGAAGCCACAAGCGCAAGACCAAGCGCAGCCGAAAAGGCCAATAGTGCGCACAGCACCGCCAAAGAAAGCCAACAACGGTTCAGGCCTAAACTAGGTATGGATCGTAATAAGGCATGGGCGCAAGACGGACACAAAAACAAAAGTCCGAGAGGTAGACAAAGTGGTCTCCCTCAACAGGGTGTCGTACGAAGGAGAGGTGACAATAAGCCTAACAGAGTACGTAACCCTGAATTCGCACGGAAATAATGACATCCCGTCTAAGCGTGCTGCAGGCTAACCTGCACAGGGCTATGTGTGCCTCGGACACCTTTAGCCAGCGATGTGCCGAAGGGAACATCGCTATTGGTCTAATCCAGGAACCATGGGCAAACAATGGTAAGATATCTGGATTAAACT
The DNA here is from genome assembly GCA_949715645.1 of Portevinia maculata. Lineage (NCBI taxonomy): Eukaryota > Metazoa > Arthropoda > Insecta > Diptera > Syrphidae > Portevinia > Portevinia maculata. The sequence goes on from OX454527.1 coordinate 85,284,770, forward strand.
GTAAAAATAGAGAGATCATTTTCGCCAAAGGTCCTTTCAGACCACGGGCGGCCATTTCTATTAAGAAAGATATAAAATTTTCTCTCATTCCAGGTTTCACAACTAGGGACCTGGTGGCAGTTCTAATAGAACGCCACAAAGGCCGACAGCTACACAAATTTGTGTGTGCATCGGCGTACTTTGCTGGAGACACTGATGTAGTTCCTCCCCTACCAGTACAGGAACTTGTCCGGTACTGTGAGGGCCAAAAAGTACACATCATAATTGGCTGCGATGCAAACGCACATAACACGATTTGGGGCAGCCGAGATACTAACAATAGAGGTGAGTCGTTATTAGAATTTTTATATAGCAACAACCTCGTTTTTCTAAACAAGGGAAATAGTCCCACTTTTAGAAATTCTATAAGAGAAGAGGTCCTAGACCTTACTATCTCATCTCCTTTTATGAAAGATATCATAGAGGGGTGGCATGTGTCTGGCGAGGCATCTCTATCGGATCATATGCACATCCGATTCGAGATAAGATGCAATGCCGAACACGCGTCAGTCCGTTATGACAACAGACTGACTAATTGGAGAACTTACCGCGAAAATCTAGCGGTCAGATCTGACATGCTGCCAGAAGCACCATCAACAACAAATGATGCAGATGCTGCGCAATGTCAAATAAATGATATTATTCTTGCCTCATTCAAAAGTAGTTGCAAGGTTAAAAGAACCGTGGTTAAAAGGTGCGTACCATGGTGGAATGATAACCTTCAGTCTATTCGAATGAGAGTGAGAAAGCTTTTTAACAAAGCCAAACGCACCGGCACATGGGAACAATATAAATCCATGCTGACCATATACAACTTAGAGTTGCGCAGATCCAAAAGAGCCTCATGGCGTGCAAACTGTGAGAAGATCGAAAAACTTCCAGAGGTGGCACGCCTCCAAAGGGCTCTGTCAAGGGATCAAGCAAAAAGCATGGGATTGTTAATCAAATCAGATGGTTCAATCACACGCGACCGGGAAGAAACGCTGAAAACTTTGCTTCAGGCTCACTTCCCAGGGTCTCACACGATGGTCATTAGAGATGACCATATAGCGGAGGTCTCAATTCCAAGAAACCTCAGCAGAATTAATAGTTTATCCGGAACACTTTTTACTCCGGATAAGGTTAAATGGGCAATTAACTCATTTAAACCATTCAAGGCATCAGGAACAGACGGTATTTTTCCAGCCCTCATTCAAAATGGAATAGAATTTTTATTACCATCCATGATTGCCTTATTTAGGTTCAGCTTCAACTGGGGGTATATACCAGTTACCTGGAGGGAGGTAAACGTAGTATTTATACCCAAACCGGGAAACAAGCCGAGCGAATTACCTAAATCATATCGTCCGATAAGCTTGACATCGTTTTTCCTGAAAACAATGGAAAGGATTATTGACGTCCACATTAGAGAATGCATATCAAAAAGCATGCCTCTGCACCCTCACCAATATGCGTACCAAAAGGGTAAATCCACGGAAGGCGCTCTGTTAAGACTAACTACAGAGATAAAAAACGCCTACCGTTGCAAAGAGATCGCACTTTGTGCCTTTCTGGACATAGAGGGTGCGTTTGACAATACTGGATATGAATCCATATCAAATGCTTTGTACCATAGAAACATAGACAAACCAACTATTAAATGGATCAAAGCGATGCTGGAAAGTCGCAAAATAACTGCCTCGTCAGGAACGACCTCAGTATCAGTAACAGCCGTAAGGGGCTGCCCACAAGGGGGAGTACTTTCACCCCTTTTGTGGTCATTGGTCATCGATGACCTGCTACACAAGATGGGCAATTTGGGCTACACTACAATTGGGTACGCCGATGATATTGTCATCATAGTCAGGGGCAAAGACTCAATTGGAGTCACATCAAAAATGAAAAATGCTCTAAAGACAGCCATAGACTGGTGCATCAAGGAAAATCTTTCCATAAATCCCAGTAAAGCCGTCATCGTTCCTTTCACTAAAAGGAGGAAATTAGACCTAGGCCTAATCACAATAAACGACACGGTCGTAGAGTACTCCGACGAAGTCAAGTATCTTGGAGTAATCCTAGACAAGAGACTTAACTGGAACTCTCACATAAATAACAAAATCACTAAAGCTAATAGAGCTTTATGGGCCTGTCGTCGCACATATGGCAGAACCTGGGGAATATCTCCAAAGATCGTCCACTGGATCTACACAGTGATGATAAGACCCATTATAATATACGCCTCCATAGTATGGTGGACAAAATCCACACAAAAGGTCGCAATAGAGAAGCTCAAAAAGGTACAACGGCTTGCGTGCCTTGGTATCTCCGGAGCCATGCGAACCTGTCCAACAGCTGCCATAGAGGCAATAACAGGAATCACACCTCTCCACATATACATTCAAAAAGTGGCGATCCGCAGTGTAATAAGTCTAATACAGTTAAACGAGATAAGTCTTAATGATCACCCGGATCTAAAGACCCTTCTCGATGAACTACCAGAACTTAACATGAACTGCGCGGTCACAGACCGCATTCAAAAAACACTATGCTTCAACAAACGGTTCTCCACGGAGATCCCCAAGAGAGAAGCATGGGTTAGCAATAACCCACCAAACAGCCACAACGGCATAAAGTGGTATACGGATGGTTCTAAAATGGAAAAAGGGGTAGGAGCGGGAATTTACGGACCACACAAACGCTTTACGATACCCATGGGAAAAAGTCCCAGCGTATTTCAAGCAGAGCTCCACGCCATTCAAGAATGCGCCAGCTATATTATTTTGTCTGGCATAAAAGGTGCAACCATCCATATTTTCACGGATAGTCAAGCAGCTATAAACGCCCTTAGCTCGTATACCATTGACTCCAAATCAGTCATGCACTGCTTCAATACCCTACAAACACTCGGAATAAGAAACAAGACCAAATTATGGTGGGTTCCGGGTCATGTTGGGGTAGAAGGTAACGAAAAGGCCGACGAACTGGCCAGAAAAGGTTCAGAAACACCTTTCATAGGTCCCGAACCTTTCTGCTGCACTCCTAGATCAGCAGCAACGGCAGCAATTAAAAGCTGGGAACATAGAAAATGTATCTATCTTTGGGAAAGCATCCCAGGTCTAAGACAGGCCAAACGAGCCATTCGGCCCTTCAATAAAAATGCCAGCAAATGTCTAAAACTAAGCAGGCACGATATCAAAAACCTAGTAGGTTACCTTACTGGTCACCATGGTTTAAGATATCATCTACACAAAATGAGAATATCAGACTCTCCTGAGTGCCGACTCTGTCTGGAAGAGGACGAGTCAGCTGAACACATTTTATGTGAATGTCCAGCCCTTAATGGAATTAGAAAGAAGATCTTTTTCAGGGAGCAAATGAGCCCCGAGGACATAAAGAATTCTTCTACTGGTAAAATTGTCCGCTTTACACGGAAAGTGGAAATTCTACTAGTTTAAACTTTTCTGGCCCATACGGTACAAAAGATCTTTTAGGTCGAAGTACCCCCCCTTATAAATCGCCTTGGCGAGCCAGAAATTAAAAAAAAAAAAAAAAAAAAAAAAAAAATGTATCACAAAATATGTTGACAATATACTTCTTAACAATTCAACCATACTTAGACTTTTTGGGTAATAGGAATAGGGTACTCGTATCTAACAGTTCGTCCAAACGGACTCTAGCCCTTCCTTATGCTTTAATTTTATTTTTCGATTTGTCAAGCATAACATATTCGATTTAACATTCCTTAAGTATTGATCTGAAATCCCTTGTTTCCTATTGCTATTGCTGTCAAAGTTTCAATGTTATTTGATTAAAATTTACCCAAGCTAATTTATTTTTAGACTTCCATTAGGCTTTATTGTGCCAACATTAACTTTTCATAAATATTCCAAGCAAAAAGAACATGCAAGAGATGTTGATGTTATATTTATTCATGATTACTTTACTCCCTGCCTGCATATTTTATATGCATGGTGTATCTGAACAAACACGTACACGTATTTACAATTATTTCGCAGGACATTTTTTACGTTATTATTGAAATCGGATATTGAAATATAGAAATGAACGCCGCCCGCCACCTGCGAGTATATTAAATTGATGACCTGCTATATCACATAGTCGAAGTCATAATTTAGTGCGGTAGTTCGGTTTATTATCAGCTTTGCCATCAAATTAATACCTATTCAAAGACCTGCGAAACAAACGGCTAAATTAGCCTCTGACCATATTTGTATACACTTTTCAATGGCGAACCCCTTAATTTAGTCCTTCAAAAACCTTATTTTTAATTAGGTATGCTGGACGTGATGGCAATTGCCATATTTATGTACTATTATGTCTAAGGCTTTATCTAAAAACGTACTTGTGTTGAAAATGTCAACAAGTCTACTTGAAATAATACATTGTAAGTGCTTTATCCGCATAGACTACACAATTTACGATAAAATTCGAGATAGGGATGGCATGGCAAAGAAGGAATGAACCCTCCGGTCGAAGAGTAGGTCATCGATTTCATAGAAGAATAATTTTTGTAAGGAGATACGTGCGTGATTACCTCTTTTCAAAACGGTGATCACTCCTTTCGAGGACCCGATGACTATTCTGGTCGACACTTTAGTGTTTGTAGTGGCGTCGGTAATAGTAGTAGCACCCCACGAGAGAGAACAATTTCATGGTTTATCTTTCACGAAGCGAATGTACTTAACCCCCATTGAATGGTGGAAATCACTCCTACAAACAATGTTTTCGGTTTTTTTATGGCATAGGCTAAGGGCTCTTCAGGTCAATGAAACATTCGAGGTGAAACGTTGGTTCTTGTATAAGTAGGTTAATATTTCCATTGAGCTGCGTTGGAGCAAGAAGATTCATTATGAACAATTAGGACAGTGTTTAAGTAGTCGCTTACTCTTCGTACTTGTGGGTGTTTCTAACATTGTCTTTTGCCGAACGCATTTGAGGTTTGGGTGGTGTGCATGGGTTTTAGGTCATCCTTGAAACTAGCTAAGAGAATATGTTTAGACAGGTGGAGAACTATAATTTAGAAGGCAAGAAATTGTATTTATAGCTTTGATATAATGGTGTGTAGACAGACATTGGTTGTTATGGTTTTGTAAGGAAAATGTGTAGGGTATTTCGAAAACGTTTCTAAGCATCACGTTTTCATAATGGTTTTCATAATGAGGTTGTCGTTCACTCGTAGGTAATTGTGGCATACCACACGTGTTTGCTATTGTTTGACATAAAAGCGTTTAGTGACAACAATATAATAAGGGTTAAAAGTCATGAATGTTGGCTGATGTATTCACGATTAACCTCAATATAGACTTTTTGCACAAAAATAAAATGATGCCACAGAATAGGTCAATTGAAGATTCAAACGAGCGATAAGTGAATTCACACACATGAATGAGTCCCTTGACAACTTTAACACAGCTCCATTCGATTAGGAGAACTCGGTAGTCTACTCAGGACCAGTAGGTACCGTCGGGACCAGAGGATGATGCCGTAATTTCTGTTTTATCATGAATTGCGCCTGTCCCTGCCAAAGTGCAGACGGCCCTTGAATGGTGCACTAGGAATTGGCTCTCGGTCAATCCTCTCAATACCGAGATTGTTCTCTTTACGAGAAGGAGGAAGCTGATCGGGTTGACGTAGCCAATGCTAAAAGGCGTCACAATCCAACTCTCCAATGAAGCAAAATATCTAGGAGTCATCATGAATAGCAAACTTCTTTGGTCCAAGCATGTTAGGCTGAAGACTGCCAGTGCGCTGTCGGTTTTCTGGCAGTGCAAAGGCATTTTCGGCAAGACATGGACCTTATCACCGAAAAGAGCCCTATGGATTTACACGGCTATGATAAAACCATTTCTAGCATGTGCATCGGTTGTTTGGTGGAATAAGCTTCCACGTAAAAAAGTTACTGCTGCTATCACCAAACTACAAAGGAAGGTAAGTCTCGCACGGGGTCCCTCCCAAGGTCACCTGGCTCCGGCGTAGATACATTATTGAACCTCCCGGCAGTTGATATATACATCATGGGCTGCACAATAAAATCTAACTCACGTTTAAGAAGAGGTGGCTTTTGTTATAACTCGCACTGGAGTTTTGATGAACTTGCGCGACGGTTGTCCTTCGACTCTTGTCTTATGGATATGCCGCCCGATGCAATGACACCAGAACTTCGGCCGATGCGCAACTACGAAGTCGACTTTCCTCGTGTTCAGTACTGGAACTGTCAATCGAATCTTCACGGATGGCTCCAAAACCGATCAAGGATCTGGCGCTGGTGTTATCATGGTGAGCGACAATCACAGACTTGTCTTCTCATTAGTCAAGCGTGCATCAGTCTTCCAAACGAAGACTTATGCTATCCTAATGGCTATGGACTATGCCGTGAGGAACAGGAGAGGCGAAGTATCTGCGTCTGTAGCGAGAGTCAGGCTGCGCTTAAGGCCTTGGTCAACCCTTTAACTCCCATGAATTTGTTAGTCATTGTCGCAATGTCTTCTGACTTTCGTGTTTTTATCGGTCTTTCCACCATTAGTGCTCAAGTTGCATTCCCTCCCTTGAACATTTCAACCGCAAAACCCGACATGCTATGACGGCGCATAAGTTCATCTTCAAGTCTGTATTCAACGTAGAGAGAAATAAAAGAACTATTTCCCTAACCGAACCGCTGAGCTGCGTTACCAACGCATTGTTTATATTGAAGTACTCTACACATCCTGCTAGGTCGCGTTGGTGTGCCATCAAAAAAAAAAAGGCACCATTTTTGGGCATGGCCCTTTAATCTTGTTAGGGAGTTGACCAAGATTTTAATGCAAAATTTGCCACATTGTAGACTGAGAGGTTGCCAATTCCTGTGCAGCGTAGAATCATTTTGAACTGAAGCAGTTACGATTGCGATATTTTCAAAGAAACATTGACATTGACAAAGAAACATTTAATAGGGAATATATTGACTTAAATTTATCCACTATAGCACAGTCTGGTGGGAGGATCTTAAGGACCAGCAATTGGAATGAGCATATTAAAGTTCCGACCACCGAGTCAAACTTTTGGTAGTAATTTTTAATAATTTTCAAACAGTTCGGGAACAAACCCGTTCTTAAACTTCACTATTATCAAACTGAATACCCTGACTGACGTTTTGATATTAACAGATCAAAAAAAATATGTAAATGTGCGTTTGTATAAAAAAAACAAAATTCTTATGCCCTTATTTAAAAATCCTGTTTTTAAATTGTGGTTATCGGAAGACTACAAACACTCAGACCCTTAAGTCGATTGTACTTCAGACAGGCCCGGATCTAGGGGGGGAAAGCCGTGGCCTATGCCCCGGGCGGCAAGTTCAGAGGGCGGCCAAATTCCCACTTTACGGACGAATTTACAACTCATCATTTACTTGACTTTGAACACGGATTAAATAATAGTACAAGTACAGAAATTTCATGGCCAATTCAACTCGACCGATACCCAGAGCGCGGAGTGAGACGTGCTGCACAAAAATTTATTATTCGCGATGCGCGTAGGCATAGTTCAAAATACGCGCCCGGCTGAAAGCAGGAATCGCAGATCGGGGCATCACGCGTTTGATTAACGCGCGTGCGAAAGGGATGAAGCTATATTCGAAAACTCCCTCGTCGATCTCATCACACAATGTCCTCAGCCTAGTCAAGGTAACTTATTGAACTTAATTTCCCTGCTCGCCAAACAGAATTCAACTCTTAAGTTTCAATTAGAACACTTAAGAAAGGGACAAGTATCATATTTACGAGTATCAAAGACAATACAGAAACATAGGGACGGGCTACAGTCCGCTTGGGCGAACTGTTGGATACCCTATTCTTATTCCTATCCCTCATAAGTGGGCGTGACAAAAGTCTAAGTATGGTTGAATTGTTAAGAACGCTCTACATATTTTGTTATATAACATTTAAAGGATTTTATCAAAAAAAAAAAAGCTCCCTAGCTCAAACTTGGGTGTTTCAATAAAATTGTTTTATTTAATTGTGGGCGTGTCAGTAGGCGGATTTTAAAAAAATTAACACATGAGAATAAAGGGCCCCTAGAGAGTATATATTATAAATTTCAGCTCCCTAGGTCAAACTTTGAACTTTCAAAAAAAAAAAAAAAATAATTGTGGGCGTGTCAGTGGGCGGATTTTGAAAATATTTACACATCAGCATAAAGGGCCCATAGAGAGTATATACTATAAATTTCAGCTCCCTAGCTGAAACTTTGGATTTTCAAAAATTAATATACCCTTAGAATAGGGTATACAAAAATTATTTTATTTATTTGTGGGCGTGTCAGTGGGCGGATTTTGAAAATTTTTTATCCCGAGCAGTTTTAGGAGTCATAGATCATATATAAAAAATGTCAGCTTTCTAGCTCAAAATTCGATTTTTTCCAAAATTTGGTTTTTTTGATTTTGTGGGCGTGTCTGTGGGCGGATTTCAAAAATTCGTAAACTTGATTATTTCGGGACCCTAGAGAGTATATGGTTAAAATTTCAGCTCTCTAGGTCCAGTTTAAAGGCCTAATTTTTGGCTACAGACGGACGGACGGACGGACATGGCTAGATCGACATTACTATCGATGCTGATCATAAATATAGTAACTTTTAGGGGTCTACGGGCAATATTAAGGTATGTTACAAACTATGCGTCAAAATTAATATACCCTTAGAATAGGGTATAAACATAGGGACGGGCTACAGTCCGCTTGGGAGAACTGTTGGATACCCTATTCTTATTCCTATCCCTCATAAGTGGGCGTGACAAAAGTCTAAGTATGGTTGAATTGTTAAGAACCCTCCACATATTTTGTTACATAACATTTAAAGGATTTTATCAAAAAAAAACGCTCCCTAGCTCAAACTTGAGTGTTTCAATAAAATTGTTTTATTTAATTGTGGGCGTGTCAGTAAGCGGATTTAAAAAAAAAAATAACACATGAGAATAAAGGGCCCCTAGAGAGTATATATTATAAATTTCAGCTCCCTAGCTCAACTTTTCAAAAAAATTGTTTTATTTATTTGTGGGCGTGTCAGCGGGCTGATTTTGAAAATTTTTTATCCCGAGCAGTTTTAGGAGTCATAGATCATATATAAAAAATTTCAGCTTTCTAGCTCAAAATTCGATATTTCCCAAAATTTTGTTTTTTGAGTTTGTGGGCGTGTCTGTGGGCGGATTTCAAAAATTCGTAAACTTGATTATTTCGGGACCCTAGAGAGTATATGGTTAAAATTTCAGCTCTCTAGGTGCAGTTTAAAGGCCTAATTTTTGCCGACGGACGGACGGACGGACTGACGGACATGGCTAGATCGACATTACTATCGATGCTGATCATAAACATAGTAACTTTTAGGGGTCTACGGGCAATATTAAGGTATGTTACAAACTATGCGTCAAAATTAATATACCCTTAGAATAGGGTATAATGAAATAATTGACTTAATGGCAAAAACAGTTAGAAATAGCATTTTAAATGACATCAAAGAAGCCAAATACTACACGATAATGTTCGACTGCACTCCGGATGTATCCCATACAGAACAAATGAGCCAGGTAGTTGGATATGTAAAAAGAACTGGCGATGTGTGTGAAATGAAAGAAAATTTGATTGGTTTCATAGAAGTTGCTGGAAAGACAGGAGAGGACATTTGTCAACAGATTTTAGAAAAATTGGCAGTTTATGATTTAGATATTGGACAATGTCGTGGCCATTCTTATGATAATGGGTCCAATATATCCGGCATCCATAAAGGAGTACAATCCAGGATTGCAGAAAGGAATGAGCTGGCCGAGTTCGTACCGTGCTTGACTCACTCATTAAATATTGTAGATGTTCATTCTGCCTCATCATGCCAGGAAGCTATTAACCTATTTGGACTGATTCATAACGTTAATTGCTTTTTTGTTGGCTCCACTACTAGGTGGGGCATTATGAAAAAATACAATACGTTAAAACAAACTTAAAAGGACAGACGAGATGGTCTTGCAAACATGTTGCTGTGAATGCCCGTTCCATCACACAGATAAATAAGTTGTTCAGGAGGAAAGATCACAATGATATTCCTTGTGTTCGAATCTCCCAGACAGCAGAGAACAGACAGACGGTACTGACTGCTGGAATAAGTCCAGAAAGTGTCGCTTCAAACGACGATTTTTTCGTGGTCGAGGACCCACAGGAGAAGGTGGATTTGCTGGGCGCTTGTTTCGAGGCCGTGTATACGGTGAACAATCCTGTTCGCCGTAACCACGACATTGAGAATAGGGCTCTGGTGAGCCACTTCGATCTGCGCACCGAACTTGAGAATTGGCGATCTGAGAATAACGGATTCACCGTGTTCACTGATGAAAACCATGCTAATGCAGTTGTCGCCAATGGCCGAGATGCATCGCACTTGTTCGTGTCGAAGGATGATCTTCTGTGCATCTTCGAGTCACTAAAGAATAAAAAGTCGGCGGGGATGGATGGTGTCCCAAACGTCGTATTGAGACACCTGCCTCTGGAGGCTGTAGATATTTTCACCACGCTGTTTGACAATGCGCTGAATAATGCATATTATCCGGCGCATTGGAAGGTAGCTGTGGTACACCCTATCCCGAAAAAATGTAAAGATAGGACGAACCCTGCCAATCTCCGGTCAATTAGCTTGCTTCCGAATATTAGCAAGGTCTTTGAGAGGGTTGTCAATAGAGCTCTGTTAAAGTGGGTCGAGGACAATAACATAATTCCGGACAACCAGTTTGGTTTCAGGGCGAGGCATGACACTATTCATGCCGCGTCGAAACTGGTTTCCGACATTCAGTGGAATAAATGCAAGAGCCAATGCACGGGTGCTTGTCTGGTTGATTTTGAGAAGACTTTCGACACCGTATGGTTAGAGGGACTTTTCTACAAGTTGACCAGGCGGGGGATGCACAAACCTTTGCTATATGTAATTTATAATATGCTTATGGGAAAGAAGTTCGTTGTCAAATGTGGCAACGTGACTTCGAGCAGAGTCTTTCAAATTAAAAACGGTTTACAGCAGGGGGCGGTCAATTCTCCGATCCTGTTTAACATTTTCACGAGTGATCTAGTGGGTTCACTCAGCCATGCTATAGCGTATGCCGACGATTTGGTGGCATACAGATCAGGTCCTAAAATCGAGGTCATTAATATCCTTTTGCAGCGTGACTTCGATCAAATTAAGCGATATTGCGACGACTGGAAGTTGAAAATCAACTTTCAGAAGACGGAAACAATCTTGTTCAGAACTCCATTGGCTGGGGCCTCTAGGGATACCAGAAAAAACTGGAAAAAATTGGCCATTATTGGACAAAATGGGCAGCCATTGGCGGTGAGAAGCGCAGTTAGATATCTAGGTATCTGGCTTGACCAGTATCTATATTTCGATAGACATATAGTTGCTTGTCTTGCTGGGGCCAAGAAGGCTTATGCTCTAACAAGGAGACTGTTTCATAGCAGTCAACTTGACTCCAGAGTGAAGGTCATTTGCTACGTGGCCCTTATAAGGCCGATCATCGCTTATGGTTGTCCATTATGGTTTAATATAGCGCCTAGCTATATGGAAAAGATTCGGGTTTTGGAGAGACAATGTCTTAGGACCTGTCTCCGGTTGTTCCGAACGCCTGAATCCAACTATATAAAATACTATCCCAACAAGGTCCTATACGATGGGGCTCAGTTGAATAGGATTGACAATTTTCTCATTAAGGTGACTCGAAGGCACGTTGCAAGGGCGATGGCCAGCGACAATAGTCTGATCTTTGGGGCTTACTACCCCAATGAAATGTACATAGAGAGTACACTCCGGTCTGGCTTTATCCCGCCGGAGGCATTTATCCATATTGATGCAAAAGGGCTGGTACAGACGAGGGATGGTATCCCGGTATTATACCACCGCTACCGCAGTGCGAGAGATAAGCGGCTCATCCGCGGCGAGGACGTCGCCTATGCTCATGAGTTCCTCCGTTTTAGTACCGCAATAGCGGAGAGGGATAAATTCGATACAGAAAAGCAATTTGCCGAATTTTGGTGGCTTTTTGAGGGTGGAGGGTTCAACATGCCCTCCCAAGACGGTGCGTTACTCTAGGTAGCATCCTCTTAGTTTGTAAGATAGACTAAGTTAGCTAGGGCGTTTCTGGGAGGGGCCGGGCTCGCCAACTTGTGGTGGTGCTTCCGGGAGGTGATTGATTCTGTAAGGCATCAGTCAGCTCACGACGGCGCGTGTGCACGTTGACGACTGCCAGGCGCTCGGAAAGTAATTGGGATTTTGACCAGTTGTTTCGTAATGCAACGAGTGCTCAGAATCCTAATTATAGTTAGAATATGTTAATTAGTTTAAGTAAGTAGAGTAGGTAGTTTGTAATTTGTTTTTTTATATAAAAATATAAAATTTGATAAAGATGCCGAGTTTTCTTAAAAATTTTCTCGATGAAAACATAATATGTAAGATTAGTTCGTAAAATAGTTTTTAGGCCGAAAGGTAATAATTATAAGATAGAGTTAAGTTTAGGGCGTCCGCATAAGGATCAATATTCTAGAATAAGTATCCTGTTAATTTTAAGTTAGATTTAATCATTTTTGTCTAGTATGTAAGTTGATATAAGCTAATAATTAATAAAAATGAATTTAAAAGTAAAAGTAAAAAGCCCGTTCCATCACACTAATATTTATAGGGTATAAAGTATAGTTGAATGATTTGATGCAATTTTAATTGTAGCAAATTCGAGTATTTCTTCTAAATTTACGAGTATGTGTTTCATACTGTTTTTATCAAATATTTCGTTTATTAATTTAATTTCGGAAGCTGATAGTATAAATGAATTTATTATCTCTGCTTTTGCCCAGAGCAAGGCATAGGTTAGGTTAGGTTAACGGGCTGATGGAACAGAGCGAATCTGCTACACCACACTTAGGTCCATGTGGTCCCATTGTGATACCCTTTTTAGGGAGTGTTGGCCTCGCTGTTCTGGCCTTGGTCCTTCGTCCTTGGTTTCCTTCTTACTCCAGTGTGTCCAGCCATTTGGATGTCCTTATAAACCTGTAAAGATTTGATAGTGAGACATCAGAAAGTTCTTGAATGTCTTGGAAGAAGTATCTTCCAAGTGTTCTGTTCCTCAGGTGACAAAGGCTTGGACAGTGACAGAGAAAGTGAGGTGTGTCCTCATGAGTTTCCTCATCACCGCAGCCTCTACAAATGTCGTCATCCTTGAGATTTAGTTTCATTGTGTGATTCCTTAGCAGGCTTTGGCCAGTAAGAGTACCGATCAACTTTGACAGCGATGTCCTGTCGTAACGTAAAAGTTTGTTGGTTCGGCCCTTATCATATTTTGGCCACAGCTTGCGTGATATGTCACAAGTGGTTAGTGACCACCACCTGTTGTTGGCTTTCATTCGTGTTTTGTATTCCACCCTTTCTCTGAGGTTGCAGAGTGATGGTTTAACCGACTGAAGTACCTGTTCATGGTAAATCGCAGACCCCTTTCTTGCCAGTTCATCAGCTCGCTCGTTACCGGATATGTCCTTGTCACCAGGGACCCAGCAGAGACTCGTTTTGTGCTTCGCGCCAAGAGCTTTGAGCTCCTCGCGGCAACGGCGAACAAGCAAGGACTTTATTTCTGTGGCTGACACCGCTTTAATGGCCGCCTGACTATCAATAAAAATGGTAATATCATTACGTGGTATCGCCATCATTGATACCATGCTTGCGACTTCAGTGATTGCTAAGACTTCTGCTTGGAATGCACTACAGTGATCAGGTAATTTAATCGATCTGTTAACGTGTAGTTCTTCTGAGAATAGTCCAGCACCCGTTCCACAGTCCATCTTTGATCCGTCTGTGAAGATGGAAATCGATTTCCTTTTCATGGGTTCGTTTGCGTACCATTCCTCCTTACTCGGAAATGAACAAGGGAATTGTTTTTCGAAGTCTAAGTAAGAAGACATGTAGTCAGATATGACGTTGTTCCCTATGTACATGTTCAGAATCAGTGCATGTCCAAACTGACTCGGGTTCCAGCTGTTTGTTTGGCTGATCCTCAAGGCACTTTTTGCAGCCGATTCCTGCATGTATAGATCCAATGGTTTCAGATTGAGAATGGCTTCCAAGCCAGCGGTTGGGGTTGTTCTCATTGCACTGGTTGTCCCTATACATGCTAGTCTTTGTATTTTTGCCATCACTTTGAGATTGGTTGCCTCGTCTGTGGCTTGCCACCAGACTAAGCTGCCGTATGTGAGTATTGGTCGCACAATTGCCGTATACATCCACAGAATTATTTTAGGGTTTGGACCCCATTTTTTTCCGAAGATACGGTTGCATGCGTAGAAAGCGTTGGCCACTTTCCTAACTCTGTCATCGACATTTGGCTTCCAACTCAGCTTCCTATCGAGGATAATTCCTAGATATTTCGCACTCTCCTCCACCTTCAAGGGTATTCCCTCAATTTCTGGTGATTTGAATTCTGGTATTCTTCTTTTATTGGTGAACAACACCATTTCAGTCTTTTGTGGATTGATCCCAAGACCGCATTGTCTTGTCCACGTAGTGAGTGTCCGCAGGGAGTTTTCTAACAGTTCGCTCAGAGTTGATAGGAATTTTCCTGTCGCAAGCAGTACTACGTCATCGGCGTATGCAATTGCCTTGACCCCTCTGTTTTTGAACTTCATGAGTATTTCATTGACAACAAGGACCCAGAGTAAGGGGGATATGACTCCACCTTGTGGTGTGCCTCTGGACGCCACGACTCTTAGGTCATTATCGCCTAGTGTTGCATTGATGTACCTTCCATTGAGCAGGCTCATAATCACCTTAGTGAGAGACTGATCGACGTTGGAGTTCTGCAATGCTCTTTCCACTGCTCGCGTTTCCACATTGTTGAATGCTCCTTCAATGTCTAAAAACGCTGCAAGTGTGTATTCTTTGTCTCTGAGAGACTTTTCTATAGTGCTGACGACGTCGTGTAGCGCAGTTTCCACTCCTTTGCCTTTAACGTAAGCGTGTTGGGCGGTGGAGATCGCGTTATAGTCGAGTCGACTGCGAATATGGATGTTCATTAGCTTTTCAAACGTTTTTAGGATGAAAGAAGTCAGACTTATCGGTCTGAAGTCCTTGGCATAGATGTGACTAGGTTTTCCTGCCTTGGGAATGAATACCACCCTCACTTCCCGCCAGGCTTTAGGAATGTAGCCGCACTCCAGACTTCGTATAAAAAGTCGTTTGAGAACCGGTATGATGACGGTCTTTGTCTTCTGGAGCATAATAGGAAAAATCCCAACTCTCCGAGGTGATTTGAAGGGAGATAGTGTATCAATTGCCCAGTTAAGCTTTTCTTCGGTTATTACTCCTTCTGGAACCATTGAAACAGTTGTAGGAGTAATATCCGCCTCTAAGTTATTACCTAGACTCGGGGTGCACCCTGGAAAGTGAGTCTGTAATAAGAGTTTGAGGGTTTCTGTGCAGGACTGTGTCCAGTTTCCGCAACTGTCCTTAATAAAACCTGGAACACAGGGTTGTTTGGACAGTATTTTTCTAAGCCTGGAAGATTCCGTTGTGCTCTCGATGTCACTACAGAATGTATGCCAAGCCGTGCGTTTAGCACTTACTATGGAGCTCTTGAATTTCCTGTGACTGGCTTTGTACAGGTCCCAGTCCTTTGGGGAATTGGAGGCTTTCGCCGCATTAAATAGAGCTCTAGTTTTTGTCCTAATTTTAGACAAGTCCTTTGTCCACCATGGTGGATACTTTGTGTTCTTTATTGTCCGTAAAGGACAGGCTTTAATGTACGCATTTGTCAGAATTTTGTTTAGGTATTCTGTACCTGCGTCGATTTCATCTGGTGTGACCAGTGTTTGTCGTTGAAGTTTCCTACTATTCTTTTCTACTTCTTTGAGGAATGTATCCCAGTTTGTTAATCTGGGATTAGGAACTCTATAATCCTGTGGTCTGAAAAGGATGCTTCAGTAGAAACTTTCCATTCTCGCACATTCATAGTTTGTGAGTTGTTACAGGGTGTAACATCTAGTACCTCACGTCTATTCCTAGTTACGAAGGTTGGTTCATTGCCACTATTGGCTATCAATATATTGTGTTCAATAATAAATTCTAAAAGGACTCACCTCTCACATTTGTGTCGGCGCTACCCCATTGAGAATGATGGGAGTTGGCGTCGCATCCTAGGATGAAATCCCATTTTTCACGCTCAGCTTTCACAACCACCAGCCTGGTTAGATCGGACGGTGGACTTCCTGGAGAGTCGTGTGGCATGTAAATCGACGCGAGTATCAGCTGGCTTCTATCTGCTCGCTCCCATATGACTACTGTCTGATCTGTATTGCTGTAGCTAGATAAGAGAAATAGATTAATCTGGTTTCTAGCGACAATACATGTGCATTTCTTACTTTGATTGGTGTTATAGACGACCAAATCCTTATAGTTCAGCCCTTTTATCTCACCCCGGATGATCCAGGGTTCTTGAACCAGGGCGACGTCTATACTTTTTGCTCTCATGAGGAGAACAAGATTGGCGCTGGCCGCCTTACTGTGGTGAAGATTGATTTGTACTATCTTCATGACGGCCAGCTTCTTCTTTCCTGTCCTTCTTGTGAGTTGCCGCCTGTAGCCGTAGTTTACAGCGCGTTATGCCTACGCGAACCTTGAACTGTTGGTTACGTAGTAGCGGCAACGATTTGTGGATGAGGAGTACGGTAACTTCCATACCATTCTCAGTGTGTTCCCCCGTTTGTAGAACTTTCCACTCCTTGCTTTGTAATTCCGGGTTAAGGAACTGCAGGTTGCGTTCGATTCTTTTCACGGGCAAGTACGGTCCTTGAATAAGAATGCGTCCTTTTGGTCTTGTTATGTTCAGAATTTCCTTTCTGTCAACGACGCGTAGGTCAGCGTTTGACCACGGTGCGTCTGTGTTGACAACGAAATTCTTCAACCAGTTTAGGGTGTTATTATTGTCGCATTCCATGATCTTAAATCCCTTGAAGGTAGTTAGCTGTCCAAATAGAGGGACTGTGCCATCAGCCTCCAGAATAGCGTCGTTGACACCATCTAGGATTCGAAGTTCGATCAGTTTCCATTGGTCTTCGGTAAGTCTTCGCTCTGGATTTCCATGGTCGATAATTGCGACACGAAGACCTCCCTTGACCTTTTCTGCATATTTTGGCTTTTTAGCCTGCCTGCCTACAACCGGGGAGAGTGTAATGTCGTGCCGACCTCTTTTGGAGCAACCAGGAGCCCCCTCAGGTTCGGACGAATCCTTGCCTGGGGCAGCTACCGAGCGCTTTGGACCAGCTGCAGTCGAGGTGAAAGGCGTTTGGCATTTCGTCCTTGCTGCAGTCAGTCTCACGCCAACCTCTCCAGAGGCCTGCGCCCTAGTTAAGCTAGGCCCTGACCTACCGTTTGGCAGAACCTTGTTGGAGTCGCCAGGTTCCTTTCCAGTTTGGGACGTATCCTTTGCTGGATTGGCACGTGGCTTTTCGGGTTCCGACCTACTCAAGGCGAAAGGCGAGTGGCATTTCTCCCTTGGTCCAGTCAGACTCCCTTTACCTGTCCGGTTCTGCGTCCTGTCTAGTAGGCTGCTGCGCCACGCTGCCTCGGTCGACTTTATAGTCTCCCGAGCCCTAGCTAGCTGTGCCGTTTCCCTTTCCGTGAAGGAGCTAGGGTCACGGTTTTTGAACCTATTAAGCAATCGGCGCGCGTTCTTGCGCTGCTTTGTTGGGTCCGACTGCTTTTTGTCAATCGCCGGGTTTACCTCCGTTACAGGTATGTTTGGCTTATCGACAACCGTGCGCAAGCTGTCAAGCGTCGAGTTGGCCTCTTCCGGTGAAACGTTCCTTACCTCGTCTGCTTCCTTGGCGGGTTCAGATGCGACAGACCCGTGCCCCGATAGGCTATGGTATATCACAGGCATTGGTGGTCGCATGAGTGCACCCTCACTCAAAGCTTCGGGGAAGGCTGTCTTCGGTGGCGAGTCAGCACGGGGCTTGTCGCAATCCAAAGACTGGCCTTGCAGAAAGTCAAGAGCGTTTTGAAGCCGTCGTTTCTCTCTGTCCTCTAGGGTATGTTTTTTCCTCAGCTTACTGATCGTGTTTTTGCAGTTTAGGAGTTTTTTCCTCAACGATGCAGTAGACGAAATTGAAAATTTGGATGAGCTGGCGATGGAACGATTGTCATCCTCTTCAAGGAAGAGTTTCTCAAGATTGAGATCGACCGTTCCTACGCTTCCCCCAGCCGAAACTGCCCTACTGGTTGACGGTTCCTGGAGTAGACAATTTTCTTCCTCCTCCGTCATTTTTGTCAATGGTGTTGTCGTTGTTTGAGAATCGGTTTTTTTGAAGTTCATGGTGCCCGATTCATTTGCACCAGTCCCGTTGTTTGTTTTTTGTTTGTTGTTGTTAATTTTGGACCCACGAGTAAGGGGGAAGAAGATGTCGCTCTGTACTCACCCCCTGTATACAGAGAAGGGGAATTAAATTGAAACTATAGGTCACCAGGTATCTAGAGTTCACCGTTAAAAGACACCTTAACATTGTGCCATACATCCCATGGGCACGGTCGTTCTTACCCGGGATTACGGGTTTTCATCGAGTTTTCCGCTCTAGATCCGTCATATTTAGTCGAAAGCAGTGGCACGTCGTGCAGGATGTGGTTCTTCACCACGTATGACGGTCTTAGAAACAGCGTTCTTAGCCAGAACCATCTGTTCCTCTGGTTTCCTTTCCGAGCCCGGTGTCTGCTCAGCCTAAGCTGTGCAGGCACCCGATCTCCGGGATTTTTGGGCTGTGACGACTCACTCAAGGGGAGAGGCTATGGCCTTTCCTCCTTGGTCAGTCATCTACCCATCCGACAGAAACCTTCACCACCCAGAGCAAGGCATATTCTACGTTAGTTATTTCTGTTCTTATAACGTCTAGTTTATATTTTATAATTGAAAATAACTTATTCCCTATATTATCGTTTGCCTTAATTCGATTTAGTACATTGTTTGTAATGTTCGTTAATGCATTGATTTTATCTGTGTGCATTTTATTTATTACGACTTGTCGATTATTATTTGATAATACGTTGTGCATTTGGGCTTTAATTATTTTGAAGTCGTCGTGATCAGGACTCCCAGCGAGCCATTTCCACGCGCTTCCTAGAAAATTTAGAAATCTGGCTTCTCTTCTTGGTTTTAGATTTTTTAGCTGTGTTAGGGTTTGGGATGTAGAGTCGGAGAGGATGGTGAAGTAAGGATCGGATTTGTTCACATGATTAAAGTTTTGCTGCTTAAGGTTTTCGAGAATTTCTTCATACGTTTCTAGATTTATAACATGGATTACCTTGAATGTACCGGTTTGAAGGTTTGCTGTTCCCATATTTATTGATACAATTTTCGAATTTGAATAGTCCAGGATCTGAACTTCTGCATTTAAGGATGTCACGAAACATCTGAAAGGAGAGGTTACTTCCTGACGTTACTTTTGTGTATTATCTTTCCTGATTCGGTGAGTATGGTAGTGGATCTATTTTCTGCAACTATTTCTTTTCTATACCTGGCAGATAACTTGGTCCCTATTCGTTTATTTGCTCTAACATACGAGTAAATCGTTTCTCCTCTCGTGTAATTCTTTATTGGTTTCCTGTTCTTGTTGTGCATTTCATAATCTTTTTGTTGTTTTTCCCTAAGCTTTTCGATGTTTTCTCTTCTAGTTTGTTCATATAGTTCCGGATCAGTGCTTACTGTTCTTCCAAAAAAAATTTCAATAGGTCTTTTATTTATTACTGAGTGTATGGAATAGTTGCATTCGTAGACCGCTCTCCACTTGGATATTTACCGCGCTAGTGTACGGGGGGGTTTTGTAAATTTCTATGTTGAGCTGATCTTTTAACATGAAACAGATTGAGGCTGAACTAAATGTTTTTTCATTGTCGAATATTACCTTTTTTGGAACTCCGAAAGCAAATATAAGTTGCCTTAGGGCTTCTATAATGTCTTCGATAGCTCTTGATTTTAGGATGTGAACCTGTGCGTATTTGGAAAATTTATCTACCGCAGTCAGGACGAGATTTCTGTCTGTTAAGTAGATATGGAAATGAACAATGTGGCTTGGGAATTGGGGTACAGGTGTTACCTGCAAATCGGGTTTATTTGGAGTGCGGTCGTATTTCTGTTCTTTGCAGATTTTACACTGCTTTACCATCTCGTGGATTTTGGCTCTCATTTTGGGAAAGTAATACTTCTGGAGCAATTGAATTTTGTTCTCCTTACTATTCCTGTGTGCTCTATTGTGCTCTTCAAGGATTCGCTCTGTTTGTTCCGTCTGACTTACGAGATCTATTACTTCGAATTGGATGAAGCGGGTTTTGTATGCTCTGAAGTGGTGCGGATAGAATTCCTGGATTTTACCCATTATGGGTTCGGTAGTGTATATGCCGTTAATAACGCTAGGGTTGAGGTATTTTTTTAAGAATTACTATTAGGTCATAATGAATTCTTTATTTTCTAAAAAGCTGCTAGAGAGTCAGCTTTGAGACATATAGGGATTTTGCTTGCTTGGGCTTGGCAAGTTTCGCGTAGTCTTTGACGAATCGCCTGTAGTATCCTGACAAGCCCAAAAACGATCTTAATTCCTTTAGATTTTTTGGAGTAGGAGAATTAACGATGGCTTCGACTTTTGCAGGGTTGGTTGTCAGTCCCTTAGCGGATACGATAAAGCCTAAAAATGCAACTTCCTCTTTGAAGAAGTTGCATTTGTCTAGTTGCACCTTCATGTTGGCTTCATTTAAGGTTCTAAATATATTTTCAACGTGTTTAATATGGTCGCTCTCGTCTTTACTGAAGATAATAATATCATCAATATAGACGTAGCAGATTTTCCATATATAGGCTCGTAATATGTCGTCAAGCGCGCGTTGGAAGATGGAGGGCGCGTTTTTCAATCCGAATGGGAGTCGCGTAAATTCGTATTTCCCATTATTTATTGAAAAGGCAGTTTTTTCCATGTCCGACTTCTTAAGTGGAATCTGGTGGAATCTGGTGGAAACCGCTTTTAAGGTCTAGAACCGTAAAGTATTTACTCTGCCCTAGCTGCGACAAAACCTCGTTAATTTCGGGGATTGGGTATCAATCTGAAACAGTTACTGAGTTTAATTTCCGATAACAAATGACGAGTCTATATTGCTTGTTTCCAGTAGAGTCTGCTATTTTGGTTACAATCCACACAGGTGAATTGTACGGCGAACGGGATGGTTCAATAATGTTGTCATTCAGTAATTTTTGTATTTGTGTTTCTATCTCGTCTTTAAGTGCAGCGGGGTAAGGATAGTACTTCGAGTACACTGGGGAATCTGTCTTTGTGCGGATCTCGCCTACAACTTTTGCTGTGTAGGTGAGTTTTTTATTTGGTTCGGAAAATAATGAAGGGAATTTTCCGACAATGGCTTTGATGAATTTCTTTTGAGAGTCTGACATATGATCGAGTTTTATATTTATTGAGTTAACGGTGAGGTAAGTTGTTTGATTTTTATTTTTACCTTCCCAAGAATGTAAATGAATGACTGCATTGAATTCCTTCAGACTGTCGTTTCCCATAATACCGTGAAACGTTTGCAATGTTGGCAGAAAGAAGAATTTTAAATATGTATCTGTTTGTCCGAATAGAATAAGAAGGGTATGATGGGTAATTTTAATATCGCCTGCAATGGATTTTGCTAGAAAGTGTTGTTTGTTAGGAATGGGGTTCTTAACCAGACTAGGCTGAATGTAATTTCTACTAGATCCGGTATCGATTAGAAAGTTTAGGATTTGACCGCTCTTCGTCTTACACTGAAAGTAGGGCAACGAAGAGGAATTTAGCTAAAAAAAATGGATGTCGATGTACTCCGATGTTTCGTCCTCGGTCTGCGCTTGGTCCTGAATATAATTCCTCAGGTCGGGGTCGTGTTCTACTTCTTCCGTGTTATTTTGCTGATAAAATGCATATACGTCATTCGGCGAAATGTACCCGGTTGGTTGTAGTACGAAGTCTGGAGGGGTAGTGTTGTCCTCGGAATTTGGTGGGTTTGGGTTCGCTAAATCTATATGAAAGTTTCTCTGGACTTTTTGGGGAACCCAATTTTGGAATGAGGGGTTATGAGGTACGGGCCTTTTTCCGGCATATTTGAAAGGTTGTGGTCGGTTTTGTTAGTTGATTGCTGCTGACCCAATTGTTGATGTTTCCATTGGCTCTGGCTTAGGTTGTGGCTTAGGTGCAGTTGGCCTAGGAGGGGGTTGATAGGTTCTGTTAAACGGGTAGTTATATTGTGGTTGTCGTTGGAAGTTTAAGTTTTGCTGCGGATAGGCCTGTGGAAGATATGCTACTTGGGGATAAAAAAGTTGCATATGAGGGACGTATTGCTGTGTGAATTTGCTACGCTATGGTAGAGATGGGGGTCTTGGTTGAACCCGTGACCAAACGAGTTCCTATTTTGTGCATAATTTGCCTTAAATTTTTGGTTTTCTAACTTGAGGCATAAGTTTAAGCCTTGCGGTAAGTCCGTAGGCCCCCGGATACCTAAAAGCTTTAGCAAGTCGCCTTTTAAGCCTCGAACGAATTGTAGTGTGATTCAGTGCAAGTACACGAAACGTGAAATCCATTACATAACATGGAATCTCCCCCGTATAGCATTGAACGTGTCGTATGACATTCATTGGCTATCGGCAGTGATCCAATGGAATATTGGTTAAAAGAGGGGGGGGGGGGGTTGCAATTGAAAATCCGGGGCTGACTTCAGCACAGCTGTCCGTTCGATACTTACGAGTTCATATGCATTACAATCAGTATCAGAAAATTTGCCAGTATCCTCACCAAAGCGTAGGTGAATAGCGAGCTTTATGCCACTTAATTCTTCTGCATGGAAGAAGTGTTCACCTAGGATATTCAACCTGGTTCTTGCAAAGGCCGGATGCCGTTTCGTGCCCCTTGCAGCACCCATATAGGGCCGAGATTTTTACTCTGAATGTTTTAAGATGCTCGTTGAGGAGACTGAACCAGTGACGCTTGCTCTGATGGTTTTTGGACCGTGTGTCGATAAGCTTCTTCGAATTATGCATGATCATGATGGAAACATGATGCCAATATTTAAACAGACGAGCAGCAACCTATATATTGTTACGGGCCATTCAAAGCTGACGATAAACTTTTCCTGGCCAGAACATCTGCTCTAACACAACCCTGGATACCCGAAATAAAAGTAAATCAAAATTGTTAGAGCCGTTTTTGAACAATTTTAAGATTACGAAAAGTTGCAAAAAATATATCTAAAATCTGAATATGCAGATTTGATTTTAATGGTAGTGTTGGCCGGTAAGTAATGAAATATATTTTCTTGGAATCCGTTGGACCGTTTTTAAGATATTGGCAACTTTGTAAAGTACCGTTGTTCGACTGATTTGGGGAAAAAACTTAGAAGGTACGCTCTTCTAAATCGCTCCCAACTTACACAAAACTTAAAAAAACGGGAAAAAATCGGCAAAGCGGTTTTTGAGGAAATCAGTGTGTTGAAAACCAGTTGTACTGTTATTTAAAATGGTAGAACAAAACTATACACCACTGTTGATCAAAACAACTTGGAGGTTGTTAAGGAGTTCATCTACCTTAGAGTATACATCAACTCCAAGAATGACACTGAGGAATGGACTAATGCTCCAGCCAAGAGGATCGTTGACTCCTGGCCCCCAGGATCGAGAAAAGAAGAATACCGAACCTCCGTTTTAAAACCGAAGCCAACGCGGATACCAGAGCGCTTGGTCTGGACAACTGGAAGCAGCGTGTCCGGGATCGCAGAGGATGGAAGGCTGAGGGTCTCAGGCAGAAACTCTTCACGTGTCGGGAGCGTATTAAGTAAGCAAGCAAGTAAGTAAGTATTAAAAACCCGAAGATCATATCCGTTATAGCCATTTTGAGGTAAAGTGTTTTTTTTTTGTTTTAAGTTTTACTAACTCTTCTTTTTTGTTTCCTTTATGGCGAAGTTACGATTAGAATAAAAGAGATAGTAGTCCTTCAACTTTATGGCATCAATACGTGTTCCCCTCTGGGCTCGCCGGTTTGACCTCCATAAACATCGTCAGGCTTCTCGGTTTCAGATTACTTCTTTCCTGAGGCCAACCAAATGATGGTGTTATTCTATTCACTTTGTATGATAGCAGCCTGCCCCTTTTCAAAATTTCAACGCCTGCCTCTTTTCAAAATTTCTAAATTTGTGGAAGGTAGGTTGGCATGGAGGATCAACGTTAAGGTTGAATAAAAGATATCGGTGATCGGAGAATGAGTGATCAGCCGAAACTTTCCAACCCGTTATCATGTCGTTGATGGTATCAGAGACAAGAGTAATATCAAGGACTTCGTGTCGATTTTTGGTAATGAAGGTGGGTACATTGCCTAAGCTACAGACAATGAGGTTAGTACTTCAAAGATATTCAATAAGTGACTCACCCCTGTTGTTGATATCTGAGCTGCCCCATACGGTGTGATGAGCGTTATCATCGCAACCGATTATGAGTTTAGCTTACTGCCTCCTTGCTTCTTCGATCAACCTCTCTAGGTTATCACCAGGGAGAGGCCCCACATGATCGTGGGCGAGATATGCCGATGCTAGCCAGAATGATCTACCTGCAGTCGCCAGCCTTGCCACAGTTATATCTCGATCGCTAAAATTAGGGAGTAAATAAGCATTAATGTTACTTTTCACTAATATGCACGATCTAGGTTTACCTTTATCGGTCACATACAGTGAGTAGTATCCGG
Source organism: Portevinia maculata (assembly GCA_949715645.1). Classification (NCBI taxonomy): domain Eukaryota; kingdom Metazoa; phylum Arthropoda; class Insecta; order Diptera; family Syrphidae; genus Portevinia; species Portevinia maculata. The sequence goes on from OX454527.1 coordinate 85,309,580, forward strand.
GAGTCCTGAGTCCTCGAACCAGGTTGTTGACAATCCATAGTCTTGGATCAAGACGATGTCTTCTACGCCTTTGGTGAGACGAAGAAGAAGCGGCCGAAGCCTTAATGGAGTGTTGTAGGTTAATCTGGACTAACTGCAGCAATTTCGCTACAATTAGGCAGAGATACGCCCACCACGGTGTTATACAGGCCTTCCAATTCCGAGGACGAGCTAAGAAGCTCGTCTTCACTCAGAAGAACCTTATCAAGGTAATCAGTCTCCATGTCTAACAGGACGTCGGTTATGGTTGACGATTTGTTTGGAATAGAGGGCTCATCGTCCTCTAGCGAAGGGAAGGAGATCGAAGCTCCAGAGTCTGAGACTCCGATCGTAGAGTCGGAAGGAGGAGGAGGAGGAGGGAGAAGTTTTCCCGCATCCATTTCGTCCTTTTTGTAGACTCGCATTTTGACGTCGTCCCATGCGAATCTGATGAAATGATTGTTTTTAGCCAGAGGAGCCAGCGTTTCTTGATTGATTACAACCAAGACACATCTATTGGAACCCTTCAGCTCCTCCAGTTTAGTAACCTTCCATTTGTGGGTCGGTAGTGAATAGCTGCTCAGTCTCAGGAGATCTAAGATACCCCCAGGGGTGGATAGGTCCGCAGGGACCCAAATACGAGTTCTTGGTCGGCAGGGGATTTCTTCCCTCGCAACAACCTCGAGCTTTGCGAAGGGCCACACCTCTCCAAGCCTACTTCCTCCCAAGCTTGTAGAGATCGGCAGATCTTTGATCGCTGCATGCGACTAATTTAACGTGGCCTTGATGACACCCGCCTTCGTGCGTAATCGGAGGTGGACCAGGATGGTCCCTCATGAAGGCTGAGAAGGTGCGCGAAAGCGCCCTCTTGACCATATCCCACTTCTCAAGAGAGATACTTCCGTCAATGTTACAGCGGTCGATGACTGCGACTCTTCATCAAGGTGGTGAAAGTAAAATTGTTGCGCTTGATATTTCAAAGGCATTTGACAGAGTTTCGCATCAAGCTCTCTTGTCGAAATTGCGTGCATTTGGAACCGATGATACTCTTCTTCAATGGATTAGAAATTACCTTTCGGACCGTTCAATTCAAGTTGTTTTGGACGGTTTCAAGTCTGCAACTCACCAAATAAATGCTGGTGTCACCCGAGGCTCTGTTCTGTCCCCGACTCTCTTTCTCATTTTTATAAATGATCTCCTGTCTGTTACTTCTAATCCAATCCATTCCTTTGCTGACAAAAGTACCCTCAACTTCTCATATTCGTTTCTTGGGTCACGCCCCTCATCTTCGAGTGTGGAACTGGAACGGCAACGTATGTTAAGCTCATTAGATTCCGATCTTAACAGCATAACTCAGTGGGGTAAAACCAATAGAGTGGAATTTAATGCTTCCAAAACACAATATGCTGTCTTCTGTCATTAAAGCAAAACCCTCACACGCTGCCATTATCTATGAATGGTACTTGCATCGCTGAAACCGAAAGACTTTCTACTCTCGGTATGTATGTAAATGACAACCTTCGTTGGAATGACCACATATTCGATGTCGCCAAGAACGCCGCGAAATGTCTAGGCTTCCTTAAGCGATGTAAAAAATATTTCACCCCTTCTGATCTGGCTGCAATTTATAAGGCGTTTATTCGCCGAAACTCCAGTACAATGCTTATATCTGGTCCGGTGAACCAATAACTTATTTAGAGCTACTTGAGAGGATCCAAAAACGCGCGATAAAACTCATTGGCGACCGAGACATCGCGAGATCGATTGACTCTCTTAGTCATCGCCATAATGTCTCCTGCCTTTCGTTATTTTATCGTTATTTCCACCATAAGTGCTCAAACGAAATAGCCAGTTGCATTCCTCCTCTTGAACATTTCAACCGCAATACAATGTAGCTAATACATTATAAGGGTCCCAACAAATCCCTTATAAAATGAAAAACTATCTTGTCTTTCTATCTTGTCGCTAAAGGACCTGTGAGATGTAACGGTAGGAGAGTTGCCGGTGTTATGCACTCTCTGCCGCTTAGGAACCGAATTGGTACCCTCCACCGATCTCTGGCGTTTTATTGTCGGGTCGCCACATGGTGCCACACATACGCTGGATCCGGATGGCGTTACGTCGGTGTTTGTAAGACGCCGTGGACAGAGCTCCTTGACAGCTCACAAATAATATTATACAAAAGTTAAATTATTTGTATAGATACATATTGACAAACATTTATGTATACACTCGTGTCTTATGCAGCCGCTAAAAAATAAATAAATATTAGGCATTAACGGCCCATACAGGGCCTAAAACTTAGCTTCTTTAACCATTCGCTTGTACGAAGTGGACCCACAATTTTAAGCCGAATCCGAACAGCAAATTTGAAAAGCTTCTCATGACAATTGATACTCCTGAATGTTTTACAGATGTTCACAAAAGGTGAAACAGTGGAAAAAACGTTTCGATACGGAAAAGCAATATGCCGAATTTTGGTGGCCTGTTGAGGGGAGAGAGGTCAACATGCCCTCCCAAGACGGTGCGTTACTTTATAGGTAACATCCTCTTAGTTTATAAGTTAGAATAAGTTAGTTAGGGCGTATCTGGGAGAGGTCGGGCTCGCCAACTTGTGGTGGTGCTTCAGGGAGGTGATTGATTATTTAAGGCTTCAATCAGCTCACGGCGGCGCGTGTGCACGTTGACGACTGCCAGGCGCTTGGAAAGCAATTGGGATTTTGACCACTTGTTGCGCAAGGCAACGGGTACTCAGAATCCTAATTATAATTAAAATACGTTAAGTAGGTTAAGTAAGTATGTAGAATTATTTGTTTTATATAAAAATATAAAATCTCAATAATGATACCGAGTTTTGTTAAATTTTCTCGAGGAATACATTTATATAAGATTAGTTCGTAAAATTTTTTTTAGGCCGAAAGGCAATAATTGTAAGGTTATAGTTAAGTTTAGAGCGTCCGCATAAGGACCAATAAATAAGAATAAGTATCCTGTTAATTTTAAGTTAGATGTAATCATTTTTGTCTAGTATGTAAATAGATATCTAATAATAATGAATACAAAATGAATTTCAAAGTAAGTGGAGAAAACGTTTTAGATATTACTTGGGAGCAGCGGGAGTTGAACCTGCGACCTTTAGATTAGTAGTCCAACACACTAAGCTCTGCGCCACTGCGCCCAATTATGCAGCCGTTAGTTTGATATTTAAAAAAAAAGGTCTCAATGCACTAATCGATATGAGTTGTAGCGAAAAATATTAAAACTACGCCCCAGGACAGATGAAATCAGTCTTATTCTGTGACCGATATCTGCCCACTTAGCTGAAAAGGAGACTCTAAGCCGCAGTTGTGCCCCCAGCCGGTTCACAAAGTTGGACAGAGTCCAAAGAGAATGAGAATAGAAAGGTCTGCCAGCTCCCGTTTTGTACAGTACAAGGATTCCTGAACTTCTTGCCCTCATGAGGGAGATCAGGCTAAAGCTACCCGCATCAATGTGATAAAGGCTTATGTGTACTATTTTAATTACATTTTTTCGCTGGAGCCTCGTTGTTATTTTTATTTTCCGAGTAAAGAGAAAGCCGTTAAGTTAGCACTAATTAGACCGACAAATAATAAAAACCTCTTGCTTTTAAATTGCCTTGTTGCAGACTGTGTCAGAAGCATAGAGCTTTCTTTATAAGACACTTTAATCGTAGTGTTTATTTATACAAGCATTCACTGTTCCACTAAAAACATCCATCTATAACATCCCTCATCATACACTTATTGACTTTTATACCCTTCCTCACTCGGTTTCCAATTTCATATGCTGTTCAGCCACAACACTGTCAGAGTGTCTTCTAAGTTTTTATACGAAAAATTAAGGCATGACCTTTACTATTTCACTTAAATATAAACTATTTATTGGCATTCTTCTTAGGAGACATATTTAAACTACGTGGTATATAAACTATCCTAAAATATCAAGACGGATGAACCCCCCAACATTTGTTTCCTTTTAATGCGTCACACAGTGATATACCTTTTTATTTTTGGTTTCACATAACTAAGCAAACACGCCAACAATATCAAAACAAAATTAGCGCATGAGACTAAAAACGAAGAAAAAGTGATTCTTCCCGGCCTCTAAGCAACTGATGCCTGCTGTCAATTTTCACTGACAACAGGAGACAAGGAAAGAGTGTCATTGATGTAAAAATTCTAAATTTCTTTCATTTCTTCCTCCTCACTCTGTCTAACGTTCTGGGAAACCTGGAAATTTCTCGCCCACGAAACTGTGTAGAAATATGAGCCTGTTGCTCGCAACTTATCATGCACCACTTCCGTTGAACGTGTAGGAAATATTGAAAGTTACTCGTACCTACTAAGTTACCATGAGCAGATAACCCTGAATCGCATTACGTTCAAGGTCACTATGGCGTATGAGTAATTTTGTACGCACATTCCTGGAAATTGGTTGTATGTACATTAACTGATAAATATACGGAGGGTTACACGTGCTTAATCCCAGTTCTCTATTATTAAGAAACTGCGGGGGAGAAAAACTTTAATCCGAAAAAAGAAAAACCGGTAATATGGAAGAAATTACATTACAAAACTTTGATGCGGAGATCCGGTATAATTTCCATTTAATTTTATTGGTAGTTTGCTATTATTATTTTTTGGATGGAAAGTTCACAATGTAATCCGATTAATTAAGGATTCAATTAAATATGGTCGCTAAGAGTGAATGTAGTTTCATGGCAGTACCGAGGACTTCTTAATTATTGTGGTTATCAAAAATTTTATTTTTTTTTTTAGTTACACGAATTGGAATTTGTGAATGGAATGAATTAAAGGCAGTCTGTTCATAAAATACATACTTTTTCGAGTAAATAAATAATAAAAAGTCCGGAAACATGGGCTTTTAAAATTTAATGAATTATGTAACATAGTTTTAGTTCAATTAATTTAAGATATTATACAAATCTTTCCGGTATGCTTTAGTATACTAAGGAGAAATATATTGCAACCGTGCTGAAATTTTAAACTCGAACTAGGTATAAGTTCTCGTATAGGGATTATAGAGAAGGCCAAATAATGGTGTCCCGCATTTCCGACCGTTCGTCGGTCCGTCTGTGACCAAGGATCCCTGCCACAATGAGTTGACGGTTTTTTAGACTTTGTGTTTCGAGGTTTCGGGATTTTATCTAACGTCCTTTTTTTCCAAATTATTGGAGTTTTTATGTTAATCTTTGCAAACTAATAGATTAAATGTTATTTTTCGTAGGCTGGATTAAGTTCAAGGTCGGTATTTAGAATTTTGGGACGATACCTATTGTCCCATTGGTAGCTTTGAGTGCGATGTATAACTCCATATGGCACTGAGAAAAAAATATATTTTTTAAGAGTTCAAGTTTTATGAGCAAGAAAATAAATAAAATATAAAAAAACAGTTATCATAATCTAACGTGGAGATCTATTATTTATGGTAAGGAACATACATATGTTTTAGCGTTCTCTTGAGGGTTCCAGATTTCTCATCTCCGGTACCTATCATCTGCTCAGCCGAAGAAACGTGAAATTAGAGTAGATCCAGCAATGGCGTTAGGGGGGGGGGGGGGGGGGGGGGGGGGGGGGCAGTTACCCTAAATAATATTTTTGCCAGTTTATTTCATTCGTCGACGTTCTTACATTAGACACAAAATATGTATTCATTTAAGTTAAATTAGCTTGGCAATTTTGTTTTTCTAAAGTATTTTCCAAGCTCTCTGGCTCAGAAAACCTTGGTTTAGCGAAAAAAAATTTCTGGAATATAATTGCTCAAAAAAAAGTTGAGCAGGTACATACATGACAAAAAACAGCAGCAGAGTCATTTTTGCGTTTCAATGAGGAATATAATGAATTTATTAAACCTTAAGCATGAAAAGACATTAAGACAATTTACTTGAGATGGAAGTGATTCCCTTAAGATTTCAAAATATAAAGGCAATTCGTTGAACTTTTTTTCAAAAGGTTCGAAGTGAGCAAACTTGGAAATTCGCTTCAAAAGCATTTTCGTTTAAGTTTACGCATTTGTTTGACAGCTTGCAAATTTGTCATTTTAAGGCATTTAGAAAACATATGAACTTAAGAGAAGGCAAATCACCAAAATATATTCGTCTGTCAAAAATATCTTTAACAAAAAGATGGGTTGAGTATGTCTACGACATTCAAGTGTCTTTTAGTCAATGAGAGCGCATCTAGAGGGATAATCTGGCAAATCACCTGATCAGCTAAATTTTCTTTTAGCAAAACGCGTTAATCTTTTTTGTATCCTTGCTATTCTTAGTTACTGTTTTCATAAAAAGGAAACCAAACTACACCACAGAATTCTAAAACAGGCAAAATCAGAAGCACAATAATGTCTTAAGTGTACATATATACACATCCTGAAATACAGTTGAAGTTCGCTTAAACAAACCTAGCATGGAATTACCTTTTGCCACAACAATATCAATCTGATATCTAAAGTCGAGTTTCATGTTAAAAAATAAAATTTACATCATGGAATTTATAATCGAATTTAATCAAGTAAGATGACCTCGAAGCACTGAATATTTTACATTTTGTAAAACTCAATTCGAGGTGATTATACTTAAACCAATTTAAAAAGTATTCAATATCCAGTTGCAGATGGAAACTATCCAACTGAGAGGATATATCTCTGTATAGATTTTCCCATCATCTGCCTACATCAAACATAAACTATGTTAAAGTCTCACTGGCAGGTCATTTATAAAAATAATAAAAAGGATTGGACCCAAATAACTCCCTTCTGGTAGCCCCGATAACACATGAATAGTGCTTAGAAGTATCTATCAATGTGAACCACTTGGCTTCTGTTAGATAGATAAGAACTCAACCATTTGATGAATCTGGTGTTAAATCCAACATTCTTAATTTTTGCACAAGCAGGCCGTGGTGAAAACGATCAAAAGCTTTTACAAAATCTGAATAAAAACATCTATATGTCTACCTTGTTCCATTTTCTTAATACAGAGTTTGTAAAAATACTGAGGTTTGTACTGATTGACCGCCCCTAAGGAAACCATGTTGTTTCGACGACAAACGGTTTTTTATTGAAAAATATATCTGCTCTATGACTATTTTGTCAAAAAGTTAAGGTATAGCGGACAACTAAGAAATCGGCCTATAATTGTTAATTAACTGTTTGAGGCTGAAAGATATCTTCCATTCCCCAACAAAATCACCAGACACGATCGATTTACTAAATAAATTGGTCAATGCTGTGCAGAGTGAAGAAGAGCAACTCTTTAAAAATATAGGTAGAACAGAATCATGTCCTGCTTTTTTAGAGACAACCAAGTGATTCAACCCTTTAGAGGATCACTCACAGAAAACTGAGTTAGAGAAAAATCTGTTATTTGAGAAAAGTTAGAGTATAGTGTATCATTGTTGTATGAAGTTTGAAAAAAAAATCAAAAAGATTACATGAATTGTAATTGTAATTATTTTATTGAGCCTAAATATATCTATTACAGTTTGTACATGTAAGGTAAGAAGTTAAGTAAGTAAGAAATTCATTTATTTAATATTTTCTTATTACATAAGTTACAAGTTAGAATGAATTTTAAAGCTATGGCTTAGCCGTCAGCTTGGTTAGCAAAATGCTTATACATGTACCTACATTTGTAACTTTAACAATATAGTTATTTTTTTAATAAACTTAATCAATCATAATACTCTGTTATTAATAGCGACCTGTATTTGTAGATGGATTTAATATAATAAAATAACTTTTTCCAATCACACTCGTTCAGAATTTGTATTGTCTCCTGCATGGTAAGGAATTTTTTTCCGAAGTAAGCTAGTCTCTGTGGTTTGTAGATTGGACAAACACTAATAATGTGAAAGCAGTCTTCTTTCGCTTTTAAGTTGCAAATATTACAAAACTGGTTGAAGCTTCCATTATATGGGCTGCCATTTAAACCAATCAACTCACACCTTGTTTTGAAAATAAGAGATATTTCGCTATAGTTGAGTGAGTCATTGAAATAGTTCTTATCCTTTAGATTGAAGTTCGGGTGAGAATACAATACTCTGCTATCTGATTCACGAGCTTTCTCTATAAATCGCACACGAATAGCATCTTCATTTTTATTTATTATTCGATAAAGTTGGTTCTTTAAGTTGTCCAGGTTGTTTAGATCGAATGAAATAGTTTCTCCACACGCGTTTCCAATTCTTAACCATCTTGACGCCCACCAGTCCTTGTTTCTTAATTCATAAGATAGCATTTTTTTGGTTATTCGGGAGTCTGGATACGAACCTATTTTAATGATGTAATCCGCTTGCGATTTGAGAGTGCTTGTAAAAAGCATTGGAAGACCCGTTTCCAAATAGATTGTGTAGTTCGGCGATTTCATTGGTAAGTTGAATAATTTTTTCAAGAAGTTCCTGTGGAATTTCTCGATTACTTCGTACTCGTCTGATCCCCAAACTTGAGAGGCGTAACAAAGAGTTGATTTAACAACTGAATCAAATATTCTGTATTTCGTTGAGAGGAGAATCCGCTTATTTGCAAAAACATTTTTCCATGATAGATTCACTAAGCTTTGGGAAGACTTGGCTTTATCCGTTAGATGTTTACCAAATTCTAGGGTTGGGTTCAGTTTCACTCCTAAATATTTGAGTTCCTTCACAATCTCTAATCGGCTTCCATTATAAAACCATCTATTTCCATTTTGCACTCGTGATGAACGGGAAAAGACCATAATTTTAGATTTTTCGGTGTTGATGGTTAGTCCCCATTTTTTGCAGTAGCTGGCTAGACGATTTATCATCAATTGGAGATTTTCAGGAGATTCAGATAGTAGAACAAGATCATCGGCATATAGCAAGACATTGACCACGGTATTAGCAATTCGTACTCCACCAGGCAAATCTTTTTCTATGTCGTTTATAAATAGAGAAAACAATAAGGCACTAAGAGGACACCCTTGCTTTACACCAGTCTGTGTTTTAAACCATTCTGAGAAATCTTTTCCATCCCAGACTGCTGCACTTGTTTCGGCATACATTTTTTTAATGGTCTTGAGAAATTTTGTAGAGATACCCAACTGAGACAATTTATAGAAGAGTGCGCTTCGGCTAACAAGATCAAAAGCTGCCTTGAAATCTACAAAAAAGCTGTACATTTTCTTGTTTCTGGCTTGAAAGGCTCTTATAATCGCAGATAATGTGAATATTTGGTCAACGGTTGAAAAGTTTTTTCTGAATCCAGCTTGACGCTCTGTCAGAATATTTTTTTCATCTACCCATTTTTCTAATCGTCCTACAAGTATGCCACAAAATATCTTGGCTGACACATTCATGAATGAGATTCCCCTGTAGTTTTCTACGTTTTCTAGTGAACCCTTTTTGTGGATGGGGAATATTACGGACTTCTTAAACGATGAAGGAATGTCTGCGCTCGAGAACACACTGTTGAAGAGAACTTTCAAATAGTTGATTAATGTTGGACTAGCATTTTTGTAGAATTCGTATGGAATCCCATCTTCGCCTGGCGCCTTTCCATTTTTGGATTTCATGATAACATTATTAATTTCGTCAGTTGTTACCTCACCATCTAGGGAATCGTCGAAAATGAGGGGGTCCGCATACGAGAAAGAAAGGTTTGAGTTATCCAGTAGAAGATGTTTAAAATATATGGATAGATCATCAGCAGATACTCCTGTACCTATTTGATAAACTGTACCATTAATCTCCCTTGCTATTCTCCAGAAGTCCTTCGAAGACTTGGTTTGACTAAGTAAGAGAGCTTGCTGATTATCGAAGTCAGTTTTCTTAGCTAGGCATAGATTTTTGTAGTGGGTATTCACTTGGTTATACCACTTTTTAACATCAGGGTCATTGCAAGTTCTCCAGACACGCAAAAGGGCAAATGATTTCTTCCTAGCATTTATGCATTCTTTATCAAACCATTTTTGTTTAAATGGTGACCTTATATTTGAAATGTTGTTTGATGCAGCACTTCTTATATAACAAGTTATTTGGTTTGCGAGTGTTTCTGTTTCTTCTGGTATCGAATTATTTGCTGAGAGCAGGCTGTCTAATAATCTGTGGTAGGTATTTGTTTTTTCGGATTTCCATTTAAGTCTTGGTAGCAGGGGCAGGTTTTTGTGATATGAGAGTGTTTCACCATCAACTTCAACCACGATTGGCATGTGATCCGAAAAAGTTTTGTATTGTACCTCAAATTTTTTAATTTTCCCAGTCCAGTCGTTGTTAACAGCACAAAAATCAATAACTGAATTGCCTTGCCCTCCGACAAATGTGTAATGCCCTTCTCTATCACCTTCGGTACAGCCGTTTAACACAATAAGATCATACATTTGGAGCAGCTCTAGTACATCTGTTCCATTTTTATTGTAGACTATGTCTTTAGATACCCTATTGGTACAGCATATACTAGGGTTTGTTACAGTTTGCACTATAGTGGTTTGTGAGTTACTTATTCTCGAATTCCAATCTCCAATCAGCATAACGCTTTTGCTAGCTAAACATGACATTGTATTACACAGCCTCTCAAAGTCGTGAGTCCATTTGTTGCAGTTTATATATGATGGAACGATATATGTATTATTATTTTGTGTCACACATTTTACTACGGTAGTTCCTTCAAATTCATCAAAATCGTAAGTTTTTAAATTTGATTTTTTTATCCCGTACAGGCTTCCTCCACTTGCACGCCCCTTTATGTAGGTTTTACTTGCTTCGCTCCAAATTAACTTAAAGCCATCGAAATATTTATTAAAATTACTTAAATTATCACTTGTTAAATGTGTTTCAAATAAAAAGAAAATTTCAAAGTTCTTAACATAGTTAAAAAAATCTACAAATAATAATTTATTACTTAATCCAGATATATTGTAAGATAAAATATTTGCAGAGATAAATTTGTTTGAGCTGACGACGCTTAATTCTCAGTTTTGTATGACACTACTACCTTCCGGACCTTCGGTGTAAAGTGGCATCACTGGTGCATCTGGTTTGGGCCATTCACGCTGACGTCTGTTTGGCAACATAGTTTCGTTGACAGCATTAAAATTGAGTTTTCCGTAGATATTCTGTAGTTCGTTTTCTCCGTTTGTGTTATTATATTTAAGTTTGTTATTATTGTCTAAATAAAATGTTCTATTACCAATTAATAAATTGTTGTTTTTAATCAATACTGCTTCGCTTGGTTTAATTGTTTTGACGACTTTTCGATACCCGAGTAGAATTCGACGTTTGATTTGTGATTGTTTGCTAAGGTCTCGTTGGATATAGCAGCCTGTGCCTTTTAGCTTCAAGGAATTTTTTAACAATTGCATTGCAGTTTCATTGGAACCAGTGCTAAGTTTGAGTTTAATTATTTTCTTGTTTTCACTAAGTTTTACGGCTTGTGGCATTTGTTGTTGGTCTGCATCAGAGCCTAGCAAAAGTGTGGTTATGTTATGAATCCTTTCTTGGGGGTCAGATCGGTCGTTTGGAATCGTGAAAATAATATTTTTCCCTCTGATCTCTCTGCTCTGTAGTTCAAGCTCCTCTTCTAGAATGCAACATCGATTTTCGAAATGCTGCACTTTTTCAGATAATTCCTGGTTTTGTTGTCTTAGCGAGTGTATCTCATTGCTAAGTTTGTTGAGATCGTCTTTTGTTGCTAGATTGGCCGTCGCTTTGGAGAGTCCTGTATTGAGCGATGCCTCAATAATGGATTTGATTTTATCAAGGTCAGATTGGGAGATCGACATTGTCTGTTGGGATTTATAAACCTTTGGTGGTCTGTTGATATTAAAAAGTGGATAAATATTTTTTTCGGGTGACGTTTGATCGATTTTCCTTTTGTTGTCAGTCATGTTTGTTTTTTGTTGTCAGTTTGTACATATTTCTGTTTCATATAAGTATACATATATATATATATATTTATATAAAGAGCGTCTGTAAAGTATGGCCTAAAGAGGCCATACAGATTTGAATTTATTTGTTTGCCACGTGGCTTAGTTAATCTTAAGTGACTGCTCTTGCTCCCGGAGTTAGCAAGTGAGGAAGTGGACAGAAAAGTCCGGATATTAACAAAGGATTGAATAGTACCTAAGACTAGGAAAATTACGAAAGGGTAAGTTCTGTACCCCAGTTATGACGTATAGCCCTATGGTTTTTATTGTTATTCTTTTAATTCTTTTAAGATGCATACGATAATGCGTTGCATGAGTCGTGGTGATAACTTTTTTGAGTATCTAGCCTCTATTGTGGCCAGGAGTCGATTTGAGATAAAACGATAGCGGTGCTTCAACATAAGCTGAGACCAAATTAACTGCTAACACTCCAACAGGTGAGGGGTACCTTTCATTATCCGACGATGTTCCAGCATGTCTGGAAGGCATCCCCCGATGAGGTCATTATTGATATTACCCATATCGGTAATTGTGTTTTTCATTAATAGTAAAGAGTATCTCATGAGTGGAATGATATTAGTTTCCTTGTAGATGTATGTATTCGAGAATCTTTTGGTTCTTGTACCAACATTTTTGTTGGCACAAAGGCGAAGTATTTTTTTTTCTAAGATTTCGAGTTCCAAGGCAGAAGTAGGTGAGATGGCAAGCCAGACCGGGAATGAAGATTACACGAAGACTGTAAATCATTTGACTTATTATCCTCATACTCCATACATGGCGGAAATAGCTGTTTTTCCATTTAGAATTTACAAACACCCAAAATGATTTGAATTTTTCTTAACAGATAAAAATTTACCCGGTCTTCTAACTTAACTTGGATCGTTAAAAAGCTTCGTTTTTAGCACTCTCTAAGTTCTTATATCGTTTGTTGAATCACGGTACCTGATTTAAGAGACTTTTTTTAATGTGAATACTGAATATGTACGAAACGTTCTATACCTTCGAAGGAAATTTTTTTTTAAGAATTCATAAATAATTTCTAGTGATTTGCCCTCTAGTACATTTTTTGAGTTCAATCAATTTCTTTGACTTTTAAAAATCAGTGAAGTTTTTTTAATCGATTTTTTTCGCCTCACTTTTTTTCCTGATTCATAAAATAAAATAAAATATGAGGCCCATACAGGGCCTAGCTTCTCCAGCCATTTACGTGTACAAAGTGAAAAGGATCTTCAATTTACGCTGACTCCAATCGGTGAATTTATGGAGCTTTTCATGCCAATTGATTCTTTTGGATAGTTGTCAGATTCTCGCAAGAGGTATGGCAGTGAAGAAAATGTTGAAAACACGGCATGAATCGAACCTGAGACCCTTCGTTTAGTAGTTCAACGCATTAAACATTGAGTCCACTGACTTTACGAGTTCAGTTAAAAACCAATCCTTATTAAAGAAAGTTTCCAAGTTGCGTTCTTTTTCTGTTACACGGTTAAGTACATAATCACGCTCATTTTGGCATTCGGCTCGATCGAAAGTTTGTGAAATCGAAGAATCATTATTTTGAAATTCGATCGAGTAGAGAGTTTATCATCAAAAATACATTTTCAGCGATAAGGCTCATTTTTGGCTAAATGGCTTTATCAAGGCCATGTTGGAAGACTATTTTTGACTAGTATTGGATCTTGACATCAGTGACTTGTGGTTCCAAAAGACGGTATCACATGCCACACACCTGGTCAAGCAATTGACCTATAAGGGGGAGTTCGGTAATCGTTAACCCCAAGAAATGGTCCGACCATTTCGCTCATGCGATTTAACGAATTGGAAATTATTTTTCTGGTGTAACGTTAAGTCGTTAGTTTAAGCCAAAAAGCCAACAACGTAAGAGGAGCTGGAGGAAAGGAGCTTCAAATGTGCTCGCGGTTCATACTTAAATTAAGCATTTGTACTACACCTGGATTAAATTTAAGTCTAATATGTCAATTATTCAGTGTTTTATTTAAATACAAAATTGTTTTGTCATTGAAAAACCCGATACAAACAAATATAAATCTAGTACAATAAAAAAATAGTTTTTTTTTAATTTTATAAATAAATGTTGGATATATTTTATTGTATGTATTCATTACAAAACATTTAAGCTTTCATTAAGCCCAACTTCTTCACCGAGTATTTACATTTTTAAAACTTTAAACTTTGGATACATAGTACCTTCTTTCTTTCTTACCATATTCCATTTACCGACGAGGCTATGATCTGGGCTAAAGTCATAATTAACGTCCCACTTCACTGTATCCCTAGGTTCTTTGACGTGTGGGCTTTCTCGGATCTTGAAACGTCATATTCAATGAAGCTTTGTTATTCCTGATGTTAAGCGAACTATCTGCATCTAAGCTGCCGTTGAGTTTTCCTCATTATATGAATATACTTCTTAAAGGCTGCCCAACATTGTGAACTGTATGTGAGCGTAGGGCGCGAACTGCGCCGATAAGCCGTCCTCTCGGTTTCGGGGACCTGGTTTGGTTTTAGAATATGACAGAGTTTTCCCGCCACTTCATCCACCCCATGCTTACGCGATGATTGGTGTCGTCATCATGGGTTGCTTCACTTTTGATATATTTTCGAATATGTATCTTTAGCCTCACTTTATTTGGGATTTATCACTTTGTTTGATGACATAAGTGACCTTATCCTCCAATAGCGTTTCCCCCAGATATGCGGATTTAGCGTGTGGGATCATCATTAGATATACCACAAACAAATGCAATCCATTTGCATTTTTTTCTCGATGTCTACCGACTCCACTGTTATTAACAATTCAAAAGCCAGTGTGAAGTTCGAAGAATATTTTTTTTTTCGAATTGAATAATATTCATATTCTTTTTTATAATAATTTTATCTTAAGTTTTTCACCAGAAATAACTTTCTAACAGCACGAAACTAATATCCGTCTTTAACTTTTATCGAAATAATGCCGCACCCATCCTAGCCACATATCGATCCCAACCCTTTCATGCCATAAATCTACGTGTGTAGAACCAAAAAAGAATACATCGCAAAACAAAACAAAGTTTGTTTCAACGCAAGATTCTAGATAAACTATCGCAAGCAAACATGAAACCGAAAATAATGCCTATGGACTTCCTGCGGCCAGAGAGCGTTAATATTCCTACATGCTTGTCGATTACGTGGACTAGTTGACGGTACTTTCTGTATCCAAACCCTTCGACCACAAGCTGCCAAGCTATCCTGCTACCCACCCCACGACCCATCGCAAAGGAGCGAATGGGTTTAGACTCGATCTCTTCACTATTGTTACGTAATAACCGATTACATGGTTTTCACATAAATTAAATGAGCTGTATGCGGGCCACTGACTAGCGTGCAGAGGCGTTCGTTTACGGTTTAACATATTTTTTGTTCTTTCCCTTTTTGGGCATGGCATTGGCAGCCCTTCAGCAGGACACGAAATGTATAAAATACAGCCTAGGTCGGGAAAAATTCCAAATCACATGGCACGAATGACAGAAATCTGTTGACTTTTTGATTTCTTTTTCTCGCCCGTCTGATTTATTTCAATTGTGTGCTCTTGTGGTGGTCTATGTGTGTACTGCCTCCACATGAGGCCCAGTCTTTGTCAATGGTTTGAACTGTGATTTATGGAAAATACCAATACCACCATACCAGTACAGGAACATTTAACACGTGGGCTTTTTTACTCTATTTTTGGTGATTGCATTGCGTGTCCTGTCGAAATTGTGTGTGTCATTTCGTTCTCCTTAAGTGTATCGTTTTCAATACAGTTTTGATATTTTTTATCCTGTTTAACGATTCTTATTTAATTGTGTTTTTTTTTCGATTGATTGCATGTTTTATAGAAGTTACTCTTTTTTTTAAATTTTAATGATATTTGCATAAGTATGGTTTGTCTTGTAGTTTCCTGAGTCGTGTCGGCTTTCAATCCTCATTACCAAACGCAGACGACCCGCTGAATTCGGCGCAGGGACATAATGTCCCACTATACATTTCCTAAATATACGCCTGAGAGAAACTAAGAAGACTACAGCAAATAGTCAAATCGGTTTCGTTATCGGTGACGTGAAATAAAGCTAAACGAAATAAGGCCAAATTCCAAATTTGGCATCATTTCGCTTTCGAAAGCGAAATAGAGCCAATTTGACTTTATTTCGTCATGCAAAACGAAATAATACCAAAAAACTAATGGAAATAAGACCAAACCACTTTGTTGTGCGCAAATGTGCAACTATTATCGATTTGTTTGCTTACAATTATGTTATGAGACTTAACGGTAAAACGGTGCCGTGACATAACCCCAAGCGTCATAAGCCCAAATTTTGAAATTTGGCCTTATGTCGCATTGTGAAAGTGTTTATGGGATTACTTGCGAAATCGAAAGTAGATTGCATAAACAGTACAATGTCTATGGGGGGACATGCTGCCCCCCTGCAACCCCCCTGCTTGGGGTCACTGTTTGATTTGGAGTAGGTGCGAGGTACGGTTTCGAAAATTTGGCTTTATGTCACTTTCCGGATTTGGCCTTATGACGCTTTGTGAAAGTGACATAATACAGTGACAGTGAAAGTGACAAAATTATATTTTACCTATCAATTTATGAACGTTAATAAAATATAAAATATTTCCAACTGTTTGTTTCATTCGGGACTTGTGTCCCATTTTCAACGATTAAAATTCGGGACTAATGTCCCACTTAAGTGGGTTATAAGTCCCGAAAAATTAATTCGGGACTTATGTCTTCGGGACTTACGTCCCTGCGCCGCTGAATTCATGATCGATTTTTACCAGGCTGAATTGTACAGAACTGAGAAAGAAACTAAGGATGGGGAAAACAAGTAAAATAGATTGGGGGTTAAATTCAGTCTGTAAATTAATAAAAGAAACAAAATATGGTTAATGGAGGAAAAAAAGTCGAGTCAATAAACGAAACGAAACAATAACAAAGACCAACTGCAGGAGCTGTGCAGCGCCATCATATCATCAAATAAACAATGACCAACAAAGTCCCCCAAAACGATAAGTGACATTTTACCATCAAATGAACGATGGAGAAGCCTTTAAGCCTGGTGTTATCAAGCCTTTATACGTCTTACTCTGACTTAAGGGAATTCAATTTGCTGGAATATGTCTTTCATATCCAAATACATATATGAATCATTTGCTGAGAGCTACTTACAGCAACAAACAAAATGCCTGCGCTGTGGTTTCCACTTTAAGGGTACTGTGTACTACAGAAAAAAGAAATCCCTTTAGCGCACGCAAATTATAAAAAAAAAAAAAAAAAAACATAGGGACGGGCTACAGTCCGCTTGGGCGAACTGTTGGATACCCTATTCTTATTCCTATCCCTCATAAGTGGGCGTGACAAAAGTCTAAGTATGGTTGAATTGTTAAGAACGCTCTACATATTTTGTTATATAACAGTTAAAGGATTTTATCAAAAAAACAACGCTCCCTAGCTCAAACTTGGGTGTTTCAATAAAATTGTTTTATTTAATTGTGGGCGTGTCAGTAGGCGGATTTAAAAAAAATTAACACATGAGAATAAAGGGCCCCTAGAGAGTATATATTATAAATTTCAGCTCCCTAGCTCAAACTTTGAATTTTCAAAAAAAAAAAAAAAAAAATTGTGGGCGTGTCAGTGGGCGGATTTTGAAAATATTTACACATGAGCATAAAGGGCCCATAGAGAGTATATACTATAAATTTCAGCTCCCTAGCTGAAACTTTGGATTTTCAAAAATTAATATACCCTTAGAATAGGGTATAAAAAAATTATTTTATTTATTTGTGGGCGTGTCAGTGGGCGGATTTTGAAAATTTTTTATCCCGAGCAGTTTTAGGAGTCATAGATCATATATACAAAATTTCAGCTTTCTAGCTCAAAATTCGATTTTTTCCAAAATTTGGTTTTTTTGAGTTTGTGGGCGTGTCTGTGGGCGGATTTCAAAAATTCGTAAACTTGATTATTTCGGGACCCTAGAGAGTATATGGTTAAAATTTCAGCTCTCTAGGTCCAGTTTAAAGGCCTAATTTTTGGCTACAGACGGACGGACGGACGGACGGACGGACGGACGGACGGACATGGCTAGATCGACATTACTATCGATGCTGATCATAAATATAGTAACTTTTAGGGGTCTACGGGCAATATTAAGGTATGTTACAAACTATGCGTCAAAATTAATATACCCTTAGAATAGGGTATAAAAATGGAAAAGCGTCGACTGTTTTAGCGAAGTGTCTTCGAGCCTGCATGGAAATTAATGGTTCAGTAATATCTACACTAAACAAGGAAATGATGGAGTAGCACAACATCCAATAACACCCACACAGTAAATGGAGAAATGTCGAAGGTATCCAACAATATCGCACTAAATGCCCACCCAGTCACAGTTAAGACGATCTTCCGTGTGATAAGCACCTCAAACGGGAGTCATCAACCATTGCAACGATTCAGCACTAACAAATGCTGGGGACTGACTTTAGAGTAAGCCATAACTATAATATAAGTTCAACCTTTAAAAAAAATTCGATCAAGATTATATTTTTTTTTAATGCCGTCTGTTTCCGGTGTGTCTTGAAATCGACACTACCCCTGTTTTGTTGGAAAGGCTATCCGTAGTGAAGAAGGATGTTACACGTATTACAAATACAAGATCCCACTGCGAACCACTGCCGATAAAAGGAGAAGTAATATCCTGCTGCGGATTGGTTGAATGAACATTGAATGAACATTCGGTTGATTCGTTCTAATTTGTTCGTACGATTGATAGGGTAATTGCGGGAGAGATGCCGCATCGGGAGACATGCCGCACCTCTCCAAAATCATATCAATAGTCAACTGTCCGAGTCCGCTTATTTTCCCTTTTGTGCATTACGTATAGAAACACAAAAGAGAGAAGAAACATTTTTTTGTTCTAAAAGGTGAGGGGAGAAATTGTGTTTTGTTTTGTTTTACGCTCTCCTTTTTGGTGCGGAAAATTGTCAGTACAATGCAAATAATTGGCGAGAAAGGAAGCCAAACCGTGTTTTTGTTGTAAATGAGTATTTAATGTTATTAAGTGGTCATGCTGGAAGTAGTTCCTGTGATTTTTTTTGCACTTTTGTTTCTTTTAACTGTTTTGGTAGAGTGCGGCATCTATCCCTCTACCTAGGTATAGATGCCGCACTTTTGTTGAGGTAAGATGCCGCATATTGAGCTTAATGTTAACATGGAATTTTAGACTACAAAATGCCACGGAAATATACACGCAAGACCTCTAGAGGAAGTTGGACCACTGAAGCTTTAGAGGAAGCAAGAAAAACTGTTGAGGGTGGGATGTCCTTGAAAAAAGCAGAGAACGCATATTGTGTTTCAGCTAGAACCCTTACAAGACGCCTGAAAGAAGGCAACTTTCAAAAGAAATACCTTGGACCGATAGGCAATAAATACCTAGACTACTTACGACATTTTACTCAATATTTATACCCTATTCTAAGGGTATATTAATTTTGACACATAGTTTGTAACATACCTTAATATTGCCCGTAGCCCCCTAAAAGTTACTATATTTATGATCAGCATCGATAGTAATGTCGATCTAGCCATGTCCGTCCGTCCGTCAGTCCGTCCGTCGGCAAAAATTAGGCCTTTAAACTGGGCCTAGAGAGCTGAAATTTTAAGCATGTACTCTCTATGGTCCCGAAATAATCAAGTTTACGAATTTTTGAAATCCGCCCACAGATACGCCCACAAACTCAAAAAAAAAACAAAATTTTGGAAAAAATCGAGTTTTGAGCTAGAAAGCTGAAATTTTTTTATATGATCTATGACTCCTAAAACTGCTCGGGATATAACATTTTCAAAATCCGCCCACTGAAACGCCCACAAATAAATAAAACAATTTTATTGAAAAACCAAAATTTGAGCTAGGGAGCTAAAATTTATAAAACATACTCTCTAGGGGCCCTTTAAGCTCATGTGTAAATATTTTCAAAATCCGCCTCCTGACACGCCCACAATTTAAAAAAAACTTTTTTTGAAAATCCATAGTTTGAGCTAGGGAGCGGAAATTTATAATATATACTCTCTTGGGGCCCTATATGCTCATGTGTTAATTTTGTTTACATCCGCCTACTGACACGCCCACAATTAAATAAAACAATTTTATTGAAACATCCAAGTTTGAGCTAGGGAGCGTTTTTTCCGATAAAATCCTTTAAATGTTATATAACAAAATATGTAGACCGTTCTAAAAAATTCAACCATACTTAGACTTTTGTCACGCCCACTTATGAGGGATAGGAATAAGAATAGGGTATCCAACAGTTCTTCCAAGCGGACTGTAGCCCGTCCCTATGTTTTTTTCATATAACTCTGCCACATTCCTCTTCATGCTTCACAAAACCCACGCCAAAAAAACTACTTCAGGAAATTTCACCACTACCGACAAATCCGGTGCCCTTTAACACCAGGAGAAAGCAATTTGCACAGGCTTTAACATCAGTTGAAACAATAAATAAAAGGAATAATATTAAGACTCCGAAGTGTCTTAATAAGCCTCAACAAAAAGAAATTGTTAAATGGAAGATTGAACCGGTTGGTGATCCTGTGCAGAATACTGTGAAAATTATTTTTCAACGACAAAAAAAGAAGATTGGATGCACGAAAACTGTACAATTTATAAAAGAAACGAATCAATCTTTTGTACTGACTGTGGACGGGATGAGGAACGTAAAAAACATGCTCCACAGGCAAAATAAGCATTAAAACGCAATGTTTTTAAACTGCGGCTTCTCTCCCTCACGCCGCAGTCAGTATAATTTTTTTTTCATTAATTTTTGTTTAAACAATTATTTTTTTTTAGTTTAGTGTCTTTTAATGCTGGAATATAAGTCCATTCTTCAGTTTAATAAGAAAAAATATAAACTTTTTTGCTTTTAACAATATGTAAAATTGAGTTTTAAAAAAGCGCGACTCTATCCCGCAATATTACCCTACATTTTATGCTTCGTTCGTACAGTAGTGTTAAATTCTCGAAGCAGGTTTTTGACTCATGAGCTGAGATGAATTCGGAGTTGAGTTGAAAATTGTAGGGGACTTTGCAGAAGAACGAAAACAAATAATTTTTTTTTACGACTAGCCATAACTAGAAACACCCTCTGAACAAGTTTCAAGTCAAGTTCAGTGCTATATAGAATTCCGACTGTAGCCGATTTGAACCGATTGAATGAAATCAGCGGAAGTTCTACGTCGTCCATCTTTTTATTGGCTACCTCAGCCATCAAAAAGCCAAATCTTTCTTTTTTATCATCTGGACTTCGACGAGAGCAGTACTCCCACGCGGAAAATGAAAAGACAGCTCAAAAATTAAACGTTTTTCAATTGCATGGTAAAAGCAGTCGAGATGTAAGCCATCAGACGACAACAGAAGAGCGAGGATAATCTTCCAGCAGCGAACCAAATTAAACGTGAATGGTGACAGTTCACAGTGCGATTCTACCGAGTTGGATTTTAAGTTCAGGAGTTTCAAGAAAGGTACATAAAGGTACATTTTAACCGGTGAGTCCCTACTTTTATTTTTTTGAACGAGCTATTTGCCATATAAAGTATTTTACTGAAATATTACCACTAAATTGTATAATGTTAATTTAAAATTCTACAGGTGATAAAACTGAAACTTAGATATAAAAAAAAAAAAAAAAATCAAATTTAAATATGCCTATCATTGAAATTCGTACTTAAATAAAATGTTTATTTAACTCATACATACCTTTAGTTAATACATACATACCTTAAATTAATTCATACATACCTTTAATTAATACATACCCATACGCTCTTAGTGGTTAAACTAAAAATTAGATTATTGGAATCAGTAGCTATTAAGCAAATTTTCTCTCAATCCTTTTTTTTTTTGATCACCATATGAAATGGCCTCTATGGATTACGTTTAATTTTAAGTTAGATTTAGTTACTTATATGAATAAATATGCTTTTATATTTTTATTTTTGAAAATACCTTCACTTTTTATTTCGTCATGAGTTTTGACTGTTAAATTTCCTTAGTGCTAATGGGGAGTGCAATGTGTGTGTTAGAAAACATCATTGGCGATACAATTGAACCCTAAGAGGTTTCTCTATTTTGAATAAGGGACTTTCACAATAATTAAGCGGTGTGTAAGCCAAGAATGGACTCTATACCTGTTAGGGGTAGCAGTCTGAGGAAACCGCCTCCACCTTCCGGTTTCCAAGATTTCAACGATTTCCTTCAACTTGGGGATTTTTATTTCCATCTAAATAAGGCAGATCATGGCAATTTGTTTTCGTGGTTCCATACCTATAAAAATTAAAGTAATAAAAGGCATGAAATTGTACGGTCGTCCGGCAGCAAGTGTAAGAACCCACGCCTCCGTCGAGCTAGTGTCGCGCATAAGCCAGCATGCCGGCTCACACCTCGTTGTCAGGACAACCTACCTTACGACCCATCGATTTCTGTAGGAAACCCTGTACTCCTAGAGATCGATGATATTGCAGGTCATCACATTCGTAGGTCATAGGTCATAGGTTAAAAAGGGGTATGCAATTCGCATACAGCACTAGGCACCAGAAGGGCCCATCGCGATCCCTAGGGAACCACTTGAAAAACTTCAATTGGAGAAAAACCTAAAAACCTAAAAAAAACTTTTCATAGACAGAGCCCAATCTTCTTGCAGAACTTAACCAGCTTCCTATGGTCTATGCCGCTCAGCTCTCCTAGTTCCTCGAAGAAGTATTCCCCTAGGATCCTCCTACGATTCCATGCTATGCCCTCGCATTCACACAATATGTGTGTTATGTCTTCCTCGGCCTGCACGTGTCCACATCCACCAGACCAAGTCGCCTAGCATGCTTTCTTAGAAGACAGTGCCCTGACATAATCCCAATTACTGTTCTTAGCTGTTCCCTAATCAATTTTAGAATTTCTTTAGATCTTTTCTTGTCCAAATGGGGCCAAAGGGCTCTAGACACCCTATGTCCCTCTATGTTCTGCCATCTAAGGTCAGCCATTTTTATGATCTTTTCATTGATTTTTCCCTTAAAGACGCCCAGAGGTGGTTTAATGTTCACACCTCCGCTATTTTCCAGCTCCCCTCCCTTTCTTGCTAGCTCATCGGCTTGCTCATTTCCCTCTATACCGCTGTGTCCCGGTACCCAGCACAGTCTTACTCGCTTCCGTCTACATACTGCTTTTAGCATTGTGCGATAGTTTCTGACTATCTCAGAGTTAATGTTAGCAGATTCAAGTGTCATAAGTGTCGCCTGACTGTCAATATAGACGGCAATGTCTCTTCCCGACAATGATCTCATCTGCACTATCTCTGCCGCCCTTAGAACAGCCAGAACTTCCGATTGGAAGAGACTGCTAGTGTTCGGGAGTCGTATAGACTCTCTCATGTCTGGATCAGCAGAAAAAATACCAGAACCCGTTCTCTCCCCCGTATTGGAGCCGTCAGTGTAGATAGCAACCTCGTTTGCTATTGTGACTGCATCTCTTTGCCACTTCTCCCTTCGCGGATCATAGGGGATGTCATGGTCGACCAAGGGGCAAATCTCATCAGTCCGTATAGGACTTCCGGGTAGCACATCAGTTAAGATCGTGCAGTGCCCAAAACTACAGTCTTTAAACTGGCCTAAATTTTTGATGCGCAAAGCGCTGTTGCCAGCAAGTTGCTTTATTTTTAAGTCTAGCGGGATAAAGTGCAGGAAGGCGTCCAGTGCTCTGCACCGTTGCTAGTTTTCCAATTACGGTTCTTTTATTTGTTGCCCTCCACCACACAAGTGAGCCATATGTAAGTATGGGTATCACCACTACTGTATATATCCAGTGTACCATGGCGGGTTTCAGGCCCCATGTTTTGCCTATTGTTCTCTTACAAATAAAGAGGGCATTATACGCTTTCTTAATTCGTTCCCTTATGTTAAGATTCCAATTTAATTTTCTATCTAGGATTCATCACATTCGTAAGGTAGGGACAACTTCCGTTACAAAATAAGCAGAAATGATTGAAAAAGTAAAAGAATTCCTCTATTTATTCCCCAACATAAAACCTAGTACGCGTTCTTACCAAAAATATAAATGTATTTGCACACATAGACGTAAGAACACAGTCTTATGCAACAGTACGAAATCAATTTCAACTCATGACTCTAATGTCGACTATACGACGATTTTCTATTTTGAACGGTCATAGCTAGGTAGGAAGGTGAATTTAGGTGGTGGTTGACCTGAATCCCTTGGCAGCATTAATGTACGATTAAACGGTCATTTTTTCGAGTCATTTAAATGACGCTCTGACGTAAAAATCACTTCACAAAGCCGCCATTTTAATGTCGTTCTGTGTGATCCCCATTTTTGGGACGACATTTCAAGCGTCATTTAAATGACAAGGAAAATGGCTAAGAAAATGACATGAATTTTGTGTCATTAAAATGACAGAAAAAAATGGCCGTGTGATCGCTCTTTAATGACGCCTAGGACAAATGACTACACTTATTGGCTGTTGCGTCATTTAAATAACAGCCTCGAAAAAATGACAGCGCACGAAATTCATGCCGTGTCATTTTTCTACGCAAATGATAAATGACACAGCATTTAATATGATATCTGTGCTTTCATTTGGTGTTTGTTGCATGTGTCTGGCTGCTATTTCGGTAGAAATTAATATGAGTGTATCTAGGGAGTTTGAATGCCGAAAGTACAACAAAGTCGAGGAAATTAGGCAAAACGCAGAAAAGAGGAGTAAATAGGGATAGGAAAATTGGCTATTCGTGGAGCGACGAAGAAGAATCGCGTTTGATTGTGGCAGTGCAAAAGCAACGGGCGGTTTGGGATAGCTCAGTTCCAGAATACAAACTTCAACATGTCAAAACCGATTCTTGGGCAATTGTTGTACTAGAGCTGGCCATCGACGCAGCTGATTTAACCGAAGCCAGAAAGAAGTGGAATAGCATGCGCAGCAACTTCAAGGCGTTCGTGACGAAACTGCGCAAGACAAAGTCCGGTTAAGGTGCAATCGATGCAGATGATGTAAAATATTCACATTTACGAGTACATTACTTTATTCGTGGTTATTAAAATATTATGGAGCACTGTGCACGCCAGCACCACTTTCTTTGTTTTTTCGGCATCCAGGTTGATTGGCTGTCGAAGAACACGAAAATGCGCCGACATGATGCCGAACACATTCTCCATTATTCAACGTGCACGACTTTAGCGATAATTGTACACTCTCTGCGGCACCGTCAAGTTACGCTGAGCATACGGCTTCATGATATTTGGTCGCATTGAGAAAGCATCGTAAGCAAGGAGAACAAATGGAACAGGAGTGTTTCTGTCAGGCAGTGCTTTTAATGCTGTTTTTCAATGTGTGGCTTCACCACCCTCAACAAATAATCGAATTGATTGGTTAACATACGAAGGACATTGCGATATAGTTCAGGTTCTTCTTTGCGCAATTCAAGCGCGAAAACCACTCATCTCGCGACGGCGTAAACACTTCTTTTGCCAAATACTCCGCTTTTGTCGCGTTGGCTCGTAATCAAGATCGTCTTCAGTGCTTTCCAGCACACACGCTGCCAAATACGCCGTCTCCGCAATTTCCACCATCATCGCAAAAGTTCTTTTTAACATTTTTTATTAAGATGAGAGAAAAACAATAAATGACAGAAGCTATAATTTTCTCATTGGTCATTACGAAATCGAAATAATAGGAAAGGTGTCATTTGTCATTTTGATGAGGCAAGGCCTTACCGTGTGCTCGTCTTTTTTCGCAAATGACCAATGACGAATCGTCTCTCTAATGCGACATTTTTTCCTGACGTCACAGCTTCATTTAAATGACTCGAAAAAATGACCATGTAATCGTACCTTTAGGCACGCTTGCGATCGCACGGCTTTAGCTCGACGGTGGGGGTGAGATCTTGCTGCCTCTCTATGCACACATGAATTTCGTGCCTGGACTTAAAGGTCTTTTTGATGAATGAAAAGAAGTCTAAAAAGATTAAGAAGTGACTTGATGATAGAAAGAAGAGAAAGTATGCTCAGGAAAGAACTACTATGAAGCTGATGCTATTTCAGATGGTGGGAAACACTCGAACTTGCCCTCCCCTTTGCATTCGGTGTTAACCGGTGCACCGTGACTATCCCTTGTCCATTTTGTAGCTGAGGTAGTCCCTTAAACTACCCTTGGGAGCGTCTACCCGATCACGACCCCAATGGCGAAGAATTTTAACCGTGACAGAAACTCATATTTATTTCATATTATACTTCAGTTGTATGAGAAGTAAGAACAGATTGCTTTATTTCACCGAATATGTCGCATTTCAATAAACAGGGAAAATCTATGTAGGTAATAACTTTAAAGGCATAGTGCTAAAATTAGGAACCTAGTATGTAGTTAATTCAATTGAATATCTAAATAAGTATGTATTAGAGTGATTTTTTGTAATAGTATTTAAGTGATTAGAAGCAAATACTTTCTTTGTATATCTATGTATGAAACTTAAAATGTTCTTTTATGTAGATATTGAGGAGTAATTATGTTAAGCTAGTTCAATTAGTACATAATGTATACAAGAAAGGGAAGCTAGTTTCCAAAGAAATCTTTCAATGGTACATAGCGTACTAACAGTTTTCCGGGAGTATCGATGAAAATTGCGGCCACAATTTTCCTTCGCAGATGACGGACGATGATGATTGAGATTATTGTCTGATTTGTTCTGTGTGAATGCACTTTGTTGCATTCGTTTATTTAATTACGTATTTCATCTTACAAGTTTTATCTTATTTTAGACTAGTTAGTTAGTTTAATTGACTATTTATTTCATATAAATAATTTGTTAACAATTTTAATTTTGATTTCTTAGTCTATTTTGGTTTGGCTTAAGGCCGTCTACCAGATTGACAATATAGAATATGTTCTGTTCCGTTTACTTTGCATATAAATTAAACAGATTTCAAGTTTTTTGTATAACTAAAAGTTCTCGTCTATGATACGTTGTCTGTAGTGTAGTGCGCTGGTTAAGAAGTCGTATAATGGTTTCCAGCCTCGGTTACCATTTAAAATGCTCAACATTTCTTCAACCGAAAGTACAATAGCTCCAAAGGAATTATATCGGAATTCTTTGAGGATGGGGCATATAGCGATGAAATGGAACACGTCCTCTCGTTCACTGCGGTTACAAAGATTACATAAAAGTGGGAGTTCTGGGCGATGCGGCATATAGTTTAGACTCAACAGTTCGCCTCTTGCCTTAAAGATAGTACTCATCATGTCAGTAGAGTAACTCGTCAGGAAATACGTTGAATACTGCAAACTACCTAAATAATTTAATCTAGTGTAATATGCCCTGTATTGCGATGACTGGGCCTCATTCACAAATTGTTGGTATATCCTATGACCTGTTTTCTCCCGTAGCTCGTAAAACTTGCGTTTCAGGGGGATCAACTGTTCCTCTGGGGTAACTCGGAGATTTATGTTGTATTGCACTGCTAAGTTCTCCCAGCTTTGTACACATTTTCCTCCATTAAGCAGCATATGATTGAGAACTATGTTAGGTATTCTGTCTTGCCTCATCCCCATGATTTTTACGACATAGTCAAGATGGAGTTTAAGGGTATCCAGAAAGAAGGGCGCTACTCCAGTCTCTAGATGAAGCATATAGTTAGGTGAACTACTTGGTAATTTAAAAACTCTCCTCATAAAGTACCGAAGAAACTTTTCTACAATTTCAAATGAACAATATCCCCACACTTGGGCAGCATAAAACAGGATGGATGCTGCTGTAGCACGGAATATTTTCAGCTTCGATTCATGATTGACGTTTTTATTGCCGATACAACAACCCCAAACTGAGCAAATTTCCCTTTTCGCTTCGGTGAGTTTCCATTGCAGGTGCTTGTTCATATTTAAAGTGGGCGTAATCAAGACACCAAGATATTTGTATTCCCGGACAATTTCAATATGATCACCTTGGAACTTCCACATTTCATTCCGGGAGTATCTGCCACCTCCATCTCTGAATATCATAATCTTTGACTTTGCTAAGTTTACCGACAAATTCCAAGTTTTACAGTAATCATCCAGCCTGTTGATCATTAGTTGCATTGTATCCACGAGGAAAACGATGTCGTCTGCAAACATGAGGGCTGGTATTTTAGTTTGCCTCAACTCGATGCCTCCCCTAACGTGCTCTGTTATGTCATTTATATATAAAATGAATAACAGCGTGCTCAACACGCATCCTTGCTTCACTCCCATCGTTGTATTAAATTCCTCCGATAGGTTGCTTCCATCCCAGACATAAGCTACGTTGTTTTCCTACATAGCTCTCAATACCTTGATGACCTTAGTTGAGATATTGTATCTGTAGAGCTTATAAAAAAGAGCTTCGCGGGATATAGAGTCAAAAGCCGAACGAAAGTCAACAAAGAAAGCGTACAACTTTTTATGTTTCCTTTTATAAATCTCTGCTATGTTTACGAGCGCGAAAATTTGGTCTATAGTTGAATAGTTTTGTCGATAGCCGGCTTGAGATTCGTGTATGATCTTCTTGTTTACCACCCACTGCGTAATTCTATTAAAAAGCACACCAGCAAACAACTTGGTTGATGTATTTAAAAAAGATATCCCTCGGTAGTTGGCTGGATTGTTGTATTCCCCCTTCTTGTGTAAAGAAAAATTATCGAGTTTTGAAAACTATCGGGAACATCTGCCGTTTCAAAAATTCGGTTAAATTCCTGGGTGAGTGCTAAAAGAAATTCAGGCGTACAATATTTATAGAACTCGAAGGAAATACGGTCACTTCCTGGGGCTTTGTTCTTTTTGCACTTTTCTATGACAGTTTTTACTTCGGCTACCGTGATTGGTGCATCCAGAAATTCATCAACGTACATAAGGGCTGCGTACTGAAAAGGTGGCGATATTTTTACTGCATTGAGAAGGGACTCGAAGTGCACTTTTAGCTGCTCTGCTTGTAGACCTGAGGCGATTGTATTTCTTTTCCCATATACACGTTTAGCGGCTTTCCAAAAGTCTGCTGATGATCGCGATCTATTCAACACAGCAACATTCTGTTGGTCAAAGACTATCTTTTTTACACGGTAAAGATCTTTAAAGCTTTTATTCGCTGCTGTGTACAGGACTTTAAAAGAATTATTACTGTTCATCCTTAATAACCGAAGGAAAGCGAACGACGCGTCTCTGGCTCTCATACATTCATTGTCAAACCATTTTTGCTTTCCCTTTTTGCTGATGGGTCTAGGTGGTAGATTTGGCGGAGCGGCTTTCATAACTACCATAGTTAGATGCTCTATCCGTGGTGGTCTTTCGGTTTCAGTCAAATTTCGAAGTTGCTCATTGAGGTTTATTTTATAATTATCCTGAAATTCCTTTTTCCATCGTAACTTGGGCAGTAGTTGGAGTAAGTTGGTACTGTCTGCGTTTCGGTTACCTTTGATCTTAAACGAGACTTCTAAGGGCATATGGTCTGAAAACATTTGCATTCCTAGTCTGAATTCGCTAAGATAAGAGTACCAATCCCCCGATATAAAGCAATAATCTATAACTGAGCATGCAGTTCCTCGCAAAAAGGTGTATTCACACTTCAAGTCTCCTTCGCAGCTTCCATTTAAGACTCTACAATCCCAGGCATCCGCTAGCTCCAAAATTTTAACACCTTTAGCATGACGTAATTTATCCTTGGAGTTACGGTTCCTATGTATATACGCGGATGACTGGCTAATTTCATTCACAAAACTGTTTTGAGATATACGAATTCTTGCATTGAAGTCTCCAAGTAGTAGTAGTTCAGTTGAATCTAGGTTATTTAATATATCTCTTAATTTGTTAAAATCGTGAGGCCAGTGATTACAGTTTAAATATATTGGTACTAGGAAGAGTGTGTTGGCTTCAATTTTAAGTTCTATTACGAAGCTTTCTTCTACTCTCTTATATTCGGCCTAGATTCCTCCAAATTTCTTCCGATATCCAAACAGTTCACCCCCACTTGCTCTTCTATACAGGCCTGACTTAACAGCGGGTATGAATTTCAGTTCGTAATCTTTAAAAATGTTCTTATACCTACTTTCATCATAATCCATCAAATAGGTTTCATATAATACAAATATATCGAATTGTTTTATATAATTAAAAAATTCAATAAAAATTAGTTTATTTTTTAATCCTGCTACGTTATAACTTAATATTTTTAATTCATATAATTCATCGCTGATCTGATAGACAGGCGACCTTCAATTACTCGCTTCATTTGAATTCGTTCTTGTGCGAGCACCCAACGAGTTTACAGCGGCTGTTGCCTGGCTTATGCGTGGACCTTCGGTAAAATTTCGCCTTTTCGAAGTGTCAGCTCCGACTGACGTTGACGTTTCACTCACATTGTTTATATTTTGAATTTCGTTCGTAAGCTTTATAAAGTATGCCGGAATTTCCCCAAATAATTTATGCAGTTCCTTCGTACCATCTTCGTTACCATACCTCAGCCCCTCGGATAAATCCCAAGTAAACATTTTACCAGCTACGTATAGTTTATCGTCTCTTAGGACAATTTTCGTTCGCGGTTGTTTTGTGCGAAGAAATTGTGCAAGTGGAAGTAATTTAGCCTTCCGCTGGCGCGTACTGCGCGGTAGGTCCTTGTGTACACTGATTTTGGTGCCTCTTAGTTTTCTCGCGTTCTTAAGTACATACTTCGATAACAGCGCTTTTAGATTTCATTTTAACAATCAATGTCGCAGTACGCTGCCCTTGCTTACTAATAGTGTATGCTGTTTCAATGTCAGTGTTTGTGTCGTTTTTGTCTAAAAGTCCTGTGCACACAGACTTCGCCTTTTCCACTATGTCGACGCTAGAATCAGTCGGAAGATGTACGACAACATTGGTTTCGGTGCTTTTTTGCAACAGTCTGTCAACCTGTTCCTCAAGGAGTTTGTTACGAGTTTCTAGATGCAAAACTTTTTCGGAAATTTGGTTGTAATTTGCTTTCAGCCCAGTTAACTCAGAATAAAGCAGTTGAAAGTCCGATTTCGATACAAGCTCCTTTGGGAGATCTCTATTTTTTTCGTCCAGAATCTCTCTCAATTGCTCAACACTGATGCCCGACATGTTTGCCCCAACCCTATTACCAGCTGTTTCTTTCGGGCGTCTTTTCTCGGAATCGTGTTGATCAGGGGAAGTCTCTTTCAGGCTTCTTTTGTTCATTAATTGAGGTTAAGTTTGTCTTCGAAAAAAGAAAAAGTCTTAACTGCTAAGACTTACTCGAATTATGCTTTAAGTTGAAAACCTTAAGTCTTGAAACACACTTAGTACAACAAATTCGTAATTATACAATTTTCTTTTTATGTTAATTTACTATTTTTTACGGATAGATCTTTAAACACAACATCACTTTGACA
This sequence comes from Portevinia maculata, assembly GCA_949715645.1. Classification (NCBI taxonomy): domain Eukaryota; kingdom Metazoa; phylum Arthropoda; class Insecta; order Diptera; family Syrphidae; genus Portevinia; species Portevinia maculata. The sequence goes on from OX454527.1 coordinate 85,340,981, forward strand.
GATGCAAATGTGTTATTTTAGACTACTTATAATACTAATACAGAAATTCATATTTTATATATTTTATTGACAGATTACAGTGAATTCATAATAGCAGTTTTACAAAGTTGTCTACTCATATTGAAATCAATTGAATTTTTATATAAATTATAATTGACACAAGCTTTAGTAATGGGAAACATAAAAAAATACAGGGGTGGAATCGGCTAAGTTGATAGTGATTGTTGCTTTTTTGATTGTCGTTTTTGATTATCAACTCCTCTTTGCTCTGCGTAAAGCGATCACTAAAAAATGATTGATTATTGGCAGCACTTAGAGCTTTAAACGTCACTTCCTTGCCGACGCTGTCATTCCGAGCAGCTGATGTGTGTTTATTTTTCATAATTTATATTTCAAATATGATTTTGTTGAATCCTTAGGCAAAAACGGCAAAAACTTTATCATAAATGGGCAAAGTATTGACTGCATTTTTTTAATGACTGCAGCAGTAATTTCAGCCACCGTACTTTGACCCATTGGTGCAGCCCAGTCAGACCCAACTTGTCTTTGATAGCCACCACCCCCATGAAGATTTAAAGTTGCAGCCAATTGAAGGAGGATATTCCAGTTGGTAAATCAAGCAGTCCCAAAACAAACACAAACGCTTCTTTTGATAAGCGTAAGTTTTTCAAAAATCTAAAATACACAGTAATAAATGATAGCAATCAACAATGAATATTTATAATTATATGAATTCTTATATCAAGTTTGGAAGTTCCAAGATATTTGCTTTATTTCTCAGATTTCTTCTTAATAGTTGGACATTTTTGTAATTATTTTCTTCATTTGTGAAGAAAAGTTCTAATGAAGTAAACATTGCACTTCACGAATTTTCCTATTTCACTTTTTTATTTGAATTTATTTAATATAATATTCTTTTTTCACTAAAGTGAATTCACTAAATTAATTCATTTGAAGTTGAAGCCGAGATGCATACCTATGAAAATAAAAAAAAATTATGAAAGCGACTTCTAAATAGCTGTCACATGAAATTGATTGTCAACTATCAACTATTCCACCCAAGTTCTCTAGGCCGAAGAATGCGAAAAGGAGTGTATATATTAAACATTGATAATAAAAGCGAACAATCAATATGAGCGGTAATTACATCATGTGCAAAAAGTACTGATTAATATGTTCTACTTTTAGCAAGGGTTTTCAAACTCATAAGCGCACATCTGGCTTCATAAGGAGAAGTATCATTATTCCAGTATATTTTTCTGAGAGCACATTTAGTGAATCGTTTTGAATTTTTTCAATCCGAACTTCAGCATTGCGTTAGTAGGGACTCCAAACAACGCAACCATATTCTAATACAGAACGAATTAATAAAGGGATTTAAGCATGTAGGGATCATTTAAGTCTTTAGAATTTCGACACAGAAAACCCAGCATAAAATTAGCCTTGCTTATGATGTAATCAATATGTAACGCAAAATGTAATTATGGATCAAAGATAACACCTAGATCTTTTTGATCGGTGACTCTTTTAATTAATTTTCCTTGTATACTATAATCAAAGGTTATCGAGGATTTTATTCTATTGAATAAATATTGAGCCTGCGCTCAAAAACCCAAGCTGTTCTACGTCAGTCTCATGCTCTTCCATTCGATATCTACGCTATAACTCAAACCAATCTGATTCCCAATATAAAGAACCCGGAATTATTCCCACCCATATTTAATGTCTTTCGGGACGATATCAGCCGCCCAAAGGATGACTCCCCATGTCGAGGTGTTCTTCTGGCTATTCACAACGACCTTGACTCTTCACCGATTGCTACTTCCTCGTCTTCAGGACTCGACTTTGTTGCAATAAAAATAACACTCCCCCACAAGTCCCTTTTCGTTATGTGTTTCTACATCCTGCCGGCCCAACCCATCGAATCCTACCAACTTGCTGTTAACGCAATCGATCAAGTTATAGAGTTATCTGATTCCTCTGACGACGTCATCATTTTCGGCGACTTTAACCTGCCCCAACTGCACTGGGCTTTATCCGATGACGAATCGTTTTTCATTGCTTCGAATCCCAACTCAACTAAAGAATGTCTCTTCATCGATCGACTAACCGACTCAAGTCTGTGCCAAGTAAGCGGCATCTCTAATTATATGGGTAGGCAGTTAGACCTAATCTTCACTACTGACCTACTTAACTCCTCTGACTCGCTTTCCCCTCTTCTTCTCTCGACTATTGACAACCTTCACCCCCCACTTCTTCTTTCTTTTTTTCACGACCCTCCTCTACAGTCCACACCGCCCGCTGGCCCCCCCTGCTATGATTTTCATAAAGCCAATTTCCGCAAAATTAGTGAACACCTCAGCAAAGTCTCATTTGATTTTGAAAATCTCCCTGTCAATGATGCCCTCTCCTACCTACAATACCTACAATTCACCCAGGCTTATAACTCCCTCTATCAAAGACATGTTAACAATGCGCAAGCCAATCTTATAAGCGACCCTAAATCGTTTTTCCGATTCGTTAACTACAAGAAAAAATCCGACGGCTACCCCCCCTCCCTCTCTTACGAAAACATATCTTCAAGTGATCCACAAACCATTGCTAATTTCTTTGCCACCTTTTTTAAAAATCTTTTGCCGACAACTCCTTTGTACCAGATCATACTCCTGCTTGCTACAACAAGATCTAGATAGTTTTTCTATTTGGTGTCTCAAAAACTGCCTAGAGCTCAATGTTGCGCAATGCCAATCCATAACCTTATCACGTAAATACAACAAGTCCCCTCCCCCTCTTTACCTTCTAAATGATCAACCTATACCTATCGTGCAGTTTCTTTAATTTCCGTAATTTCCGTTCGCACATTGACGAGATAATTCGTAAAGCCAATTCATCCCTTGAGTTCATTAAACGGTGGTCAAAGGAATTCTCTAATCCATACGTGACCAGATCTCTCTACATTACCTTTGTCCGCCCCCTCCTCGAATACGGCAGCCAAACGTGGTCACCCTTTCAACAAGTTCATGTAACCAGAATCGAAAACATACAACGACGTTTTCTTCGATTCGCCCTCCGCGGACTCTCTTGGAACGATCCCCTAATTCTACCTCCCTATCTAGACCGCCTCAAACTTATTAACTTGAATAGCCTTGAAGACCGCAGGGATGCAGCAGGCATTCCCTTCATTCATCGCCTCCTCTCCGGGTCTATCGATTGCCCGTCCCTATACAACTCCATCTCCTTTAATACTAATCCTCGTAATTTAAGACATCCCCGTCTCTTCTATCTACTAACCCACCGCACGTTCTATGGCTCCAACGAACCAATTTCCCGTATGCTACGGAATGTAATTTCAAACATTTCCGTTTTTGATTTCAACCGCAGCACTCCCTCCATTAAACTTAGCCTCCTTCTTCATAAACCCTAACTTTATCTCTAGCTTGTAAGTATTAGTTTTTAAGTCTAGCTATAAGTCTTAGTTTTGTTTTAAGATAGCTTGTATTAAGCCGAATAAATGGGGGCGCATGCCCCCACCAAAATTCAAATTCAAATTCTATCATAACAGAGCATTTTTATACCCTATTCTAGGGGTATATTAATTTTGACGCATAGTTTGTAACATACCTTAATATTGCCCGTAGACCCCTAAAAGTTACTATATTTATGATCAGCATCGATAGTAATGTCGATCTAGCCATGTCCGTCCGTCCGTCGGCAAAAATTAGGCCTTTAAACTGGACCTAGAGAGCTGAAATTTTAACCATATACTCTCTAGGGTCCCGAAATAATCAAGTTTAAGAATTTTTGAAATCCGCCCACAGACACGCCCACAAACTCAAAAAAACAAAATTTTGGAAAAAATCGAATTTTGAGCTAGAGAGCTGAAATTTTTTATATATGATCTATGGCCCATAAAACTGATTGGGACATAAAATTTTCAAAATCCGCCCACTGACACGCCCACAATTAAATAAAACAAATTTTGGGAAAAATTGAATTTTGAGCTAGAAAGCTGAAATTTTTTATATATGATCTTTGGCCCATAAAACTGCTTGGGACATCAAATTTTCAAAATCCGCCCACTGACACGCCCACAATTAAATAAAATATTTTTTTTGAAAAACCAAAATTTGAGCTAGGGAGCTGAAATTTTTAATATATACTCTCTAGGGGCCCTTTATGCTCATGTGTAAGTATTTTCAAAATCCGCCTACTGACACGCCCACAATTTTTTTTATTTATTTTTGAAAGTCCAAAGTTTGAGCTAGGGAGCTGAAATTTATAGTATATACTCTCTAGGTGCCCTTTATGCTCATACTTAAAATTTTTTTAAATCCGCCTACTGACACGCCCACAATTAAATAAAACAATTTTATTGAAAAACCAAAGTTTGAGCTAGGGAGCGTTTTTATTTACAAAAGCTTAGTTTTTTCGATAAAATCCTTTAAATTTTTGTCACGCCCACTTATGAGATATAGGAATAAGAATAGGGTATCCAACAGTTCGCCCAAGCGGACTGTAGCCCGCCCCTATGTTTATTTATTTATTTTGTTCCCAATTGTGAACTGAAGTGTGTGCACTGGTGTAGTGTGTTTGGCAGAAAATATGTTTTAATATTAAAATATAACCCATTCAAAGTCCACCAGTAATTAACTTGGTTAAGATCTGTTTGCAATTGATTCGCATCAGAAAGCGAGATTACAGATTTAAATATTTTCAAATCATCAGCATATAAAAGGGAATTAGATTCAGATATAAAAGATGGTAAGTCGTTTATAAAAAGAAGAAAGAGGAGCGGACCAATATGTCTTCCCTGGGGGACACCTGAGAGGCTTAAAATTTCATTAGACAGAGAGGATCCTATCTTCACATACTGTTTTCGATTTTGCAGATAACTGAACTGCCGATCCAACTTAAAACATTAAAAGGGAATCCAAACATTTCAAGTTTCTTTAACAGAACCTTGTGTTGGACCCTGTCAAAGGCCTTCGAAAAATCTGTATAAATACAATCAACCTGAAGACGATTTTCAATTTCATGAAGACAATAATTTGTGAAGATAACTAAGTTGCTATTAGTTGATCTACCAGTCACGAAACCATGCTGGTTTTGCGAGATTTGATTACATACAGCGGCATATATCCGTTTCTTGGCGATAGCTTCAAATATTTTCGGAATTAGTTGCAATTTAGCTATAGGTCTATAATTGTCAATTATTCTTTTAGATCCAGACTTATGAATTCGGGTAATAAAAGAATGCTTCCAGCAATCAAGAAATTTACCTGGCCTCAGAGACTTGTTTAATATAATCTTAAGCGGTTGAACTAAACTACATTTTCATCCTTTAAAAAACAAAGGGGGGACATTATCAGGCGCAATACTCGTACTCGAATCAAGCGATGATAATTCTAGAAGAATATCATCTTCAGTTAAAGAAATAGAACCTATGTCAGTAATTCTTTCACAATTAGGTAATGAATTGCAATCAATGACCTCATTTACGAAATTTGATTGGAAAAATGATGCAAACATGTTACATATTTCATTGAGATTATCACTATTGACTCCGTTATACGTCATAATGGATGGTATACCAATTGATTTTCGCTTAGTGTGTATGAATGACCAAAAGGCTTTAGAATCGCGTTTAATATTAGTTTGCATTGATGAAACGTATTGTTTATAAAGAAATTTCTTTAACAATTCATATTCTTTTCGCAAACGTAGAAAAATATTACGCGCATTTAAATTTAATTTACTCAACTTATAGGCTTTATTCATAACATTCTTCAATCTAGATAGACTAACAATAGTCTAATACCAATGAGGTTTACTAGAACGAATTATTCGTTTTGTCGGCACAAACGTAGAAATCGTGTAATCAATTATTTTTCTAAATTCTGTAAAAGCAGTATTTAAATTATCAGAGTCAAGAGTGCTTTGCCAGTTTATAGAGCATACAAAATTATTTATAGCATTATAATCTGCTTTAGCAAAATTCAACGTGTCACTTTTTAAACGCACAAACAATGACCCTTAGTAATAGAAATCCGTAAAATCACTTCTAAAGTCGAATTTTGTTAGTTGTAGCTAAGGTACTTTTAAGGTTTCGTAGTAATAAATCAACTTTAACAAAATTTGAATTCAGCGTAATCATTGTGACTCATAATCACTCATTTGCTATTGTGAGCTAACAGCTGATTTTGACAGAACCACAAATTACAAATATGATTTCTGATTTAAAATGGCAAATTCGAATGTAGATTTATTTTGAGCAAACTTGAAAAAATTTAATTTGAATTGTGAAAATGTTACATATAGGTACAATAGAAATTGCATTTTTAATTCAGTTATTGTTGGAAAAATGTGTGGTAATGAAACTTTTTCTTAATTGTCTTCCTCCTCTGTGATTTTCTTCCGGCAAGTTAAAGTGCTCTGTATTGCCGTCTTCAAGATCTAGGAAAACAAAAATGTGACAGAATGTGCGCATGATTCGCGAATTTTATACTTTATGGTTCCAATTTACTTACGATTTTGAGGTGCATCTCCAATTAGGAAATCGTTTCGAGTCTTAGCTATATTCCACAGCACTGCAATCGCAGCGATTGTATTCTTTGCTGTGTTTAAATTGCATAGGAATCCGTTAAAGCAACACCTGAAACAGTTTTTCAACTGTCCAAATGTTCTTTCAACTACTCCTCTTGCAAGAATATGATGTCGTTGATAAGCTTGTTCGGATGCAGTTAAGCTAGTCCCTTGTCTAAATGGTGTCATCATTATTCTGCTTTGTTTGTATCCGCCATCACCAAGTATAATTCCTCCCATGCGATTTATCTCCTCTAGCCTTCTTTTAATGCTAGATGAGTTGAAAATTCGTGAATCATGCGCACTTCCTCTCCAACGTGCAACAATATCCATTATTTTGCCAATAGAAAAAACTTGAACATTTAGAGAGTAAAATCCTTTCCGACACCGGTGCCGTGCTCCCAATTCCCCACCTGGATTTTTTTTATCTTAATTTGAGTGCAGTCTATAGCCCCCAGACATTGAGGAAACCCAAATTTATGCAAAAATCCTCTTTTGACTTCCCTGATACCCTCATTTGTTTCCGGGAAATAAACAAATTCTGGGAGTTTTCCAGCCACTGCATTGACTACTTTGCGGATCACCGTGCTGGCCGTTTTTTGACTTACTCCCTGTATATCAGCTGTGAAGAGGTTATTCTACAATAGCATCCACATCTCCAATTCGAACTTAAACTGAAAGTTACCTGAATCGAGCTGGTAGCTTCCTTTTGCAAGGTGCCGCAAAGTTAACAAAACCATAATAAGTGGTGGAACAGATGATCCTCTGTTACCGGTAGTTTTGATATCATCTTCAATTAAATGCGTTATCCAACGCACAGCCTCCTTGCCAAATCTTTTAGAAAGAGTTAATTATACGAAGTGTATGCTTTCAAACTTCTATACTTACCTATAGTTTTTCTTAAATTCTATATCGCTGTAGTATTCTAGTGCATCGAAACGTTTTTTATATTTTTTTCGTGCTCTATTATTTTCTGCATCATTAATAATATTTAAATCGTTTACAATTCTTTCAAAATTCATTTTGAAATGTTTGACTGTCAAATTTAAATGGAACTTAGATACGGCCCGACCACAACTTAGTATTTGTCGATTTTAGAAGTAGCTCGATGGTTTTATTACTATCGATTTTGAGATAAATTCGAGTTTACGTAAAACTCGAGTTTAAATTCTTTTATTACTAAGGGTCAATGACTTTAAAACCGACCGTTTATAAAAATTAAATCTAACACATTTTTAGGAACTAATTTCTTAGGCAAGTCATTAGCACTCGTTTAGCAAAATAAGGTTAGGTTAGAAAAATTGAATTTAAGCTTAGCAAATTTATAGGGGTGAAGACCAAATTTACACAGTCACAAAAGAAATTATAAATTGTAGCACTTGTTATTTTTTTAGATTAATTTTGAAATTTAATTAAAATATTGTGGTGTTTCTTTGTCTGTCGAATTTTCGGGACGGCATCTGAGGTATTGGTGTAGGGATGACTGCGAGGGTGGTTACGCTTTAACTGAGCCCCTGTTCTTCTTCATTATGCTGAACACATACGTTCTCGTTATTTGCGTAGGCGCGCAGTTGTCAGAAAACGCAGTTTTTTTTGGTGATCGAAAACGATCATTGAAGAAGAAAAAAGAAAAAGGTGAATAGAATTTTTGCTGCGGACGCTCCACTCGACTTCTCTATACTTTTGAAGAGAAGCTAGTGAGCTTTGTATGGAATTAGCGCCCAAAGTTAATCAAACTTCACTGATTACAAACCTATTTAATTGTGGATGGTGTGTTCAGGGGAGTTTCCCTATTCGAGGGTTTACTATTTGATGTTCTTGTGTACTTCGGCATGCGTTCGGTTTTTTCGGACACGTGACTTATTGGCGTATGGATTTTATTGCTCCACAATACATCCGTAAAAGAAAACCTATCGATGCGAAATATTTTGAAAAATTAGTAGACTTTAATGGGCTTTATTGTAAAGGGCTTTCTTACCTTTAAAAGGATCTGATTTTAATTTCCTTCTCGGGATTTTTGTGTTTGCCAGAGCTGAAAACCGCTTAACCACTTTCACTGTCTGCACGCTAAAGAAAGAGCGTTGCGCTCTCGGCTTGGAAAAATATAAATTGATGACCGTGTAGGCCACAGTTCAGTGGCAAAAGCCTAATTCACAATGGGCATAGGGGTGTGTTGGTTTTATATTCTTTTTCCGTTGCGGATATGGGGAGGCAATCGTTACATTTAAAACTTTACGAAAATGTATTATAAAAAAAAAATATTTTGCTGTTTAAGGCGTTCGTCACAGAACATATTCTATGGACGTGCTCCCCACACTTTGGTGGTCACGTTTATATAAAACAGCTGTTTTCATTTCGCGAAAAAAATGTCAAAAAAGGAAAACAGGCGTAATGTGAATCTTGTTCTAGTGAGGAGACCCTGTGCGCGGGAAGCTTATGTTGCGGAAAACGAATTTATTTCGGATTTGTTTTCTCCCAAGTACCCTGAAGAGTGGACAAATATCATCACATGGGTCTGAATCGACGAACGTCGCTATCATTTACCCAACGGCTAGACTGGCAAAGACCCCGCCTAGTGTTGCCAGATTTTGCTCGCAGCTCGACGGGATTTCCAAATTTCTCCCGGGACGCAAAATTAAAACTCATAATATAAGATATAACGTACCTATTAAAATATATTTTTTTCTTTAAATGAGTGACTAGTACGACTTTGAGCATATGTACATGGGTATGTTAACTAGGTACGATTTTTAGGGTTCCGTAGCCAAATGGCAAAAAAAGGGAATCCTTATAGATTCGTCTATACCCGCTGCGCAGGACACTCGAACTAGTGCCCAATAGCGCGCGTGAAATACCCACAAATCAGCCAGCAATCGCAGGAAGAGCACGTACCAGAGGGCCATCTTCATTCTGGGTAAGATTACCAAGAAGGAAGAGGCCGCTATGGCTTCTCCGCAGGACCTAGCTGATAAACTCAAGCACCAGCAGATTATTGATGAGTTCATCAAGAATCGCAGGGAGCCAGCACCACGTAAGACGGAAGCAACTAAACGCAACCGCTCACAAGAGGAGGTCAAGTCTGACCTTCAAAGAAGTAAAGTTGCTAAGTTGGCTACCGCCAAGCACCCCAGATGACACGAACGGTCAGTGGGCTTGTCAGAGACGACCTACAAGTCGCTTTGGTGGATGAATTCTCTACCAGCGGCAAGACAGTGGCTGACGTTTGGGGTGCCATTGGAAATAAACTTTCCGAAATGGTCATGGTCATGGACCATCTCTTGAACAACCAAGGCGGACCCCTCCCCTGCTTTGACTCAGCTAAAGTCATAAGAGGTTACAGGGTAATCAAGTGTAAATACGCTTTCTCCAATGAATTCCTAAGCGGCTGCGTTTACAAGATCCGTGATCTTGGCCAGAGAGATTCCGAGGAGACCGCAAATTCGCATTTGGCTGCCAAACATAACCATCGACAGTGATAAGCTTATCAATACCATATCTGTGTACATTAATGTTTAAGACAATATCTGTAAAACTTTTGCTACAAATAAATACATACATATAATTGTCTCAAGCTCCTCAACCCTGCGGTTCGCATGGATGACTGGAAAGTCATCAAGGCTGAGGAACCATACAACAACACCCTATCTTTCCTCATAATGGTGACGGAAGAGAGTGCAGACCATATAGAAAAGATTGGCTGTAAGGTCCGCTTTGGCATAAGGCATGCCGTGTCAAGTCGACGACTTATATGAAGTCGACGATGCCAACAAGCTGTTGGAAGACATGACGATCGAGGCGAACCGTACTACCACCCTAACCAAACAAACACCCGAAACCAACAATGCTAAAAGTCGTACAGATTAATCTGAAGCACTCAGTCTGTGCGTCAGATAACCTGATGGTTTTCCTCAAAGAGGAAAATATCGTCATCGGCATTGTCCAAGAACCTTCGGTGAACGGGCCCAATATAAGGGCCTAAACGACACCGGATATATCCTTTACTATATCCGTAACAATAATAATCATGGTAAGCCAAGAACCTGCATTCTAGCTAAAAAAGCATATTGAAGTTTTTCTATGTCCAAATTTTAGCTCATCCGATCTAACAGTGGTTAAGATGGAAAACGCAGGAGGCGACCTGCTAATCGCATCAGCCTACTTGGTACACGACCGACAAGTACCGCCGGAAGAAGTCCAGGCAATGATAGCCGCCATAGCAACAACAAAGACCAACCTGCTGCTGGGCTGCGATGCAAACTCTAGGCATGTGCTATGGGGCAGCTGGGAGTCAAACGAACGCGGTGAGTCTCTTATTATTTAAATAACCTATTAATATGTAACAAAGGTAACACGCCGACCTTTATCTATCCGAGTACGGACAGTTTTAACGGCTTAGAAGATGTTATAGATGTTACTCTCTCTAATAATAATAATAGTATGAAGGTTGAAAAGGAGGGTATCCAATAAAAAATCTTTCTCAGACCACAACTGGACACTATTCGACATAGATCTCGCTGAAGAGATCCCGAAACCTTTCCGAAAGCCCAAAAGAACCGATTGGGCAAAGTTTAACCAAGTTACATACGAACCCCAATCCAAAATTTATCTCTACTTCAGAACTCGACACAAAGCTTGAGACTTTTGAAAAAGCTTTTAACGTAGCGTACAAAGTCTCGTGTCCGATCAAATATAGCAAAAAATTAATCCCCCTTTGGTGGAACAAGGAACTCCCTGCTCTCAGAAAATGGTAGAGAAACCTTTATCATCTGCCATAAATGCAAATACCGGCAACCCTACCGAGATTGCCTTAAAATCTACAAGAACTCTATTAGAACGGCGAAGACACAGTCGTGGATAGAGTACTGCCAATCCATCAAAACCCGCAAGTATTCCGCAAGACTCAGCAAAATATTGTCCAAAGAACACTATAACCCATCTCTTCTGAGAAAGGAGGACGGAGAATGGGCTGAGTCAACTGCAGAATCCCTAGAACTATTAATAAACACCCATTTTCCCGGATGCAATGATTACGGTGCGATTACGGAGAAAAAAATTTCCTGGGCAATAAACAGCTTCGCTTCCTTTAAATCGCCTGGCCTTGACGGCATTCTGCCCATAATGCTCCAGAAATCTCTGGATCTGGGAATTCCATGGCTCACATCGATTTACATTAGCTGTATACTCTACAATCATGTATCAAAAATGACATTGAGGTTTCTAATACATTTTTTTCTAAACTGAATAGTTTGCGCTAGAGACACTTCCAAAGTGGTAAAATGTGTGCCCTAAAAACTAAAAAAAAATTATGATGTACATTACCATGCAAACTTCCACCGAAAATTGGTTTGAACGAGATCTAGTAAGTATTTTTTTTTAATACGTCATAAATCGTAAACCGCAATTTACATTTCATTCAATCAACTCAAATATAAAAAAAAAACATTAAATTTCATAAACATAAACCTTAGGCGTAAACCGTGAAGCATTATTTTCTAATAATAAATCTGTAATAGGTGCCCAAGTAAATAATAATTGTAATTCGCGCGAAACGAGTCCGACTTGCACTTGGCCCCTTTTTTTAAAGTATAAGATCACATTGTGAAACATAAAGCATAAACAAAAATACATATATATTTATTTATTATAAAAGCAAAGAATACGAATAAAAAAAATTCATTAAAAATAAAAAAAATGCTTCAAATTATTTCATATTAAATCTTAAATTATTAATACTTAATATTTTTTTTAAAATTTATGTAATTAAACATGAAACCTAATATACCTAACCTACACACATTCAGTCTTTTTGTTAATTGGAACTTTTAGCAAATTTAATAATTTCAGAACTATTTTTTAAGAAATTGTATAATTCCGAACATCTGGGGCCTATTTCACCAAACTACAAATTACAACCACAAATTTGTCCTTGTGAATCTCAATTACAAATTTGTAATCTGGTTTTCTGTTTCACCAAATAACAAATATACTCGTATAAACCCACAAATTTGTGATTAGACAAAAAAAAAGTGTAAAAATTCCTGTTGCACCGGGTTTTTGTGCAATGTGTAATCCACAAGTGTTTTCTCACAAATTTGTGGAATATCGTCGTGCAATCCCGGAATTAAAATTAATGAGCAAAATAAGATTTTTTTTGTCTCCTTGATTAGAGAAAAGAAGTTTTATTTGGGTGAAGTAAACGCGTGGAAAGATATTTTAATTTCATTATCCTTAATTCAAAATGGAAAGGATTGGAAATATTTTCGAGATATTGCGTGGCAAAATTAAAAACGGGCTACTCTGGTAAGTACATAATACATAGGTACATATACATTTTTTTTTTATATTTTAGCTTAAACTTGATAATTCAAAGAAGACTGGTTCTGAAGGTGGCACTAGTCGCATTTTAACCGATCTCGATAATATCATTTTTGATATTATCGGTAAAGAATCGCCAACAGTTCAAGGCATAGTTGATGAGTCGTCTTCAGTACCTACTGAAGAGGTGCTGAAACCCCAGTGCGCAAACGTGGGGGATATTGAAGACGAAATAAGGTAAATGCAAATGCTTATTTCTCACAATTTTTTTTAAAAATATATGTAGGTACGTATTTTTTAATTCAATCAGACCTTAAGTATCATCAAAAAAGTCCCAGCGCAACAACAAAATGCTAACTGATCAAGCGGATATTCTTCGATTGAAGAAAAGGAGGCTTCAATTGGAATGCCATGAAAAAGGAACGCGACTTGGGGACTGCAAAGATGAAGGAGAAGATAAAAGTGTTGGAAGACAACTACACTTTAAAATTAAGTGACTACTAAAAATAAAAATAAAATAAATAAACATATATTTCATTTAAAGTTCAAAAGTCTTTTGAAAAAAAGGGACTTCTTCGTAACACCCTTGATTCGTGCACACTTCTCGGCCAATTCACATATGCGTTATAAAAGGTATTGTCCGGCCCACATACCAACATAAAATGTATGCAGTGCTGTCCATGTCTGTCCACATATGTCAAACTCGCCAGCGGCATCTATGTTTGTTAAGGTTCCGTCTATATTTGGCCAATATACAACACTTTTAAACAATAAATTATCATTTGCTGCACAAACGGAGAAACACATCTGCAAACGGTCGATTTAGATATCCCATGCATATCTGCTACACAATGGTATTGCCCTCCATTTCCAAGCCTGTGAGAAACTGCTGCCTTGGTGTTAATGCAAAGTTTTTTTCAGTAGTGTCGGCTATTTGTGGCCCAATAATTGCAATTATTTTCTCTGACTTGTATCGAGTCAGGGGAAATTTTTCATTAAAATTAAATAACTCCGGAATTACATTTTTTTCTTAAAATTAAAACATGATCGTCACTTTCGCTACTATCGCTACTACTCGTACTATGCCTTCGTTGCAAAGACATTTTGTCGATTACTTTCAATATGAAACAAAACTTGTAGGAGGAATTACACGTCAATTTTCAGTTGTAAAATATTCTCACATACTACACAAATTTTGAAAATAATTTTCTTTGGTGAAACGCAAACTCAGAAATAAGTCAACTTTTCACAATTTTGTAACTTGTAAATTACAACTATAAATAACTTTTGGTGAAACGAAAAGGGAAATATTCCCACAAATTTCCCTTTGTAGAATACAACTACAAATTTGTAATACCCACAGTTTGGTGAAACGACATAAATCAACAAAATCACAAATTTTGTTAAAAAATGCTTGTAAATACAAATTTGTAAGTTGGTGAAATAGGCCACTGCTTTAATCAAATCTGGTGAACATTTTTTTCTCACATCCGTCCATTTCAGAACCATCTGCGAAAATACTCTTTACGCAAAACAATTGGAACTAGCTAGGAATACTAAACACAAAGGAAATTATTTTGAATATATTTGGTATTTCGTCCAACGAAAAACTTTTAAAAATGTTGTTACATTTCGTGAAAGAGCTGATTTCTTTATCACTGAGTTCCAAAATAACTTCTACGGACTTTCGTATGATTTGAAATTCTTCATACCGGCAATCTAAATTTATTTCCTCAATATGTAGCAGGCGCACAGCACTTTGAAAATGTTCAAAATTCAAGTGATCATCTAAATTTAAAAATGAAAGCTTCGATTGAATATTATTTGTAGAAAAATCATAACGTTTTTCTACATATTCAATAAAATTAATATAGAATCGTAATAAATCATTTTGCACATGTTCTTTGGCATCCGGCATTAAAAAATTAAAATATAGATACCTACGTATATTTAATAATAAACGAAAAAAGCTTGCTTTTGAAATCCCGGAGAAAAAATTGCAAATTATGTAACTTTTATTGATTCAAATGCTGTCAAATTTCAGAAAGGACATATTAGAATGCTAGGTGTGTTTGATTGAAAATTTGAAAAAGAATTTGTTAAGGTCAAATTACAATGCAGTCAGTGTGCTGTAAACAATAAAAGATGCTTGCACCAGTTTTCTTTTTATGTGACTGCCTCGCTTACCGGGACAAAAGCTGTTCCGGCGGGACAATCGAAATTGTGTCTTAAATCCGAGACGTCCCGGGCAAGCCGGGGCAACGTTATGTCCCCGCTTCTTGCGAAAGTCTGACAAACATCCAAGAGTACCAACGTTCATAAAATTTTCTCAAATTTTTCGTTCGGAGTCGGCGTAAAATTGTAGGTCCCTTCAAATTCGCATATGACTGAATTTTTTTATTTTAAATTTTAATTTTTATTCATGCAACCTATTTCATCTGTGGAGCGGATCATGTGATTCAAAGACAAGTCTATAGTTTTTCTGTAATTTTTTTTTCTCTTGCGCAGACCAGACCGTAAAATAAAAATGTACACAAAATATGTAGAAGAGAATTTAAGAAGACTTCATCTTCCTTATCGGCGAAGTTACTCACCTATTTGACCTAACTAAACATCAGCTCGGCAGGCCTCTCGGTTTAAATACATTTGGCGCGTTCAATTTGCAAGGCAACTGCAAGTTCCCTACTAATTAAATTGCCAATTAAAACTTGCGAAACGATGGTCACGTGAGTTATTTGATCAATAAGGAAAGGTAAAATAGTAGGGACTAGTAGTTGCCTTGCAAATTGAACGCGCCCATTTATCTGAGGTCAATCAAATGCTGGCGTTGTTGCATTTGTGTAATCCAACAATTTTTAAAGCCTGACTATTTTTCAAGTTTTTAACGCATGCATGCTCCTATTACTAATTACTGTTTGATAGTTCTTTTACGATGCCGGTGATCTCTAGTCGTGTCAACCCATGGACTTGCATGCACACTTGCATAATAATTTCAAGATGTCTAATAGTCGCAAGTGTTATACGCGATTCCCACTGTACTTTCCAATATGTTTGGAGAAGAGTGATATCCGGAGAGGTTGGACGTAATAAAAATACCTTGGTTTTTAGTTCTTTGATTATTCTTGTATTAATAGTAAGACCCGTCGTCTTGTGTATGGTTGCGACCTTAGCTATTCTGCCCTAGCGAGGTAACCGTCGGAACGGAAAATTCTCCTCAACGCATACTCCCTCGGAGACTCAAATTGCCTTCGAGGTGTCTGTCATCGGAGGAAAATTATATATAATTGCGATGGCGCACCGCGTCGCATTGATTCGACATGCGACAGACTTAAAGTTCTAAAAGAGATGTGCAAAGTACATTTAAATATCGATAAGTCAATATGTCTTTCGATACTTAATAATAATGAAGACTTAACGAGCTTTAAATTATCATATATATCAATAAAAGTAGTTTGATTTCATAGTTTTTCACAAGCAAGGATGTCACTTTGCCAATAAATTGTACGCTAGGGTTAACTAGAACACAAATCAATTTTTATTTAAAATATATCGATTCAGTAAAATATCGATATATTTTCGAAAGTACCATCTCTATAATTCAAACATATGTAATTACCGAGTTGCCAAAAGATGAAAACAATTCCATTTAAAAGTCAAAAAAAAAGCAGTGTGTTTTGATAGTCCTCATGCATTTGTTTTTTCCGTCTTCAATTTGAGACATCAATCGGCGGTCTTCATTTTGTATTGTGTGATTGTAGCATTACGTTTATTTACATTTATTTGTACTTTAATTTGTTATGGTAGATTTGGTAAAGTGAATTCTGAGTGAAAAGTGTCAAGCTACGGCTGATGTGTGACGGTCTGGAGGCACACTTTGAAGTGTTCTTCTCGACCGCAACGATTCGTGGAATAGACAGTGTGGGAAGTTTCCTGATAAGAAGAAGACGATAAAAACGAGGGTAGAAGTGGGGTGTAGCAGAATTGGCAAGGTGAGGATTCGCGTTGCAACCGATGTTGCTTCCAGAGGACTTTATATCGAGGATATAACGTAAGTAATTCATAGTTGACTTGCATTCGTCATTCCAAAAATATGTTGTCAACTGTGATTTCCCCTGCAACATCGAGAAGTACGTGCATCGTGTTGGTCGTACAGGTCGTGCGGGTCGCCTTGGTACGTCGTCGAGTTTCTTCACGCGTTCTGATTGGGGATCGTCGAAAGAGTTGATTAAGATCAAAAACTCCTAGAAAACCGGGCAGTATATTGTGTTCAATGTTGTTTGTATCAAAAAGCCGATTTATTAAACTTACCTTTTCATCCGTCGACGAGACCAGTCCAAATAATAATTTCCTTAATTGGACCTTTTTATATTAAATTTTGCATAAGAGTTTTCGAACATTTCGTAAAGTTAAAATATTTAATTAAAAATAAAGAAAAAAAAAATAAAAACTGAAATCTCGATTATTTATTGGTCCAAATCGAGCCGGATTACTACAGCAACGAAACAACAGAACTCCAGCAGACAAGCGTGGTGCTGTCATCATTTCACCGTCGCAATTGTGCATCGTAGCAAAAGTAAACGGCCATAGCATTCGATTTTTCACAGACGCCTATGACTGCATTTACATCGACAAGCCACTATTACAAAGTGGCTGCCTTTGGCGTTAGCGCCAGTTCATCATCGATCAACTACATCATCCACCTCATCGGCCGTACAACGGCATTCCAGCAATCATAGCCCACATGCTATTTGCGAAAACGTAAACCTACGGTGCTGCTTTTATTTCTTAACGTCATCGCTCAACTGCCGTAGTTGCGCAGCAAAAGTAAACGGCCATAGCATCTGATTTTTACAGACGCTTACGACTTCATCCACATCGCCAAGGTGCTACTCAGACCACAAAAGCCCAACTGCAAGGGTGCTCCCATCACCGTCAGTCTCTACAACTTCAGCGGCATACATTTATTCGATTATCCACCACAACGTCGGTACAATATCAGTGTTTATCTCGTCATCAAGTCACATGCACTGCTAAAATCATCATCATCATCATCATCATCATCATCATCATCATCATCATCATCATCATCATCATCATCATCATCATCATCATCATCATCATCATCATCATCATCATCATCATCATCATCATCATCATCATCATCATCATCATCATCATCATCATCATCATCATCATCATCATCATCATCATCATCATCATCATCATCATCACCATCATCATCATCATCATCATCATCATCATCATCATCATCATCATCATCATAATCATAATAATCATCGTCACCATCATCCTCATCATAATCATCATCATCCGTCATCTTAATCATCAGCTCAGCCACATCAATTGTAGATTGTAAAGGTGCGTATGTAATTGTTTATCAATGCATCTTTCTTAAATTTTTATATAAAATAATTGGAATTTGAAGTTTGAACAAATTCATTTCATTAACCATTATTGAGAAATACATCTACGTCTGACATCTAAACGCGTGCAGTGTTGCCATATTCTAATCAAAATTATTTTTTTTTACATCGTTTCTAAAGTGTGTGGTTACAGCCTTTGACTTCAATTTGATATTCTTTTCGCAGTCAATTAGTGTTTTGCCTTGTAATGACATCTCTATTAGGAAATTTTGTTTTCGCGGCTGACCAATTGGTTAAGTTCAACGCAGGGTTGAAAGAGGTGCCTGATACTAAGCATACGTGGTCGAAATTAGAAGCACGTAAGGTAGAGTTAAGTGATCTGTGGAAAGATGTTAAGATTGCATACGCCATTTCTGCCCGTGATACCGATTTATCTAAAGAGGATCTTGATTTATTAACCATCGAAGCTAAATACAATCTTTCGAACGAAACTTATGTATCGTGTCTAGGGCATATTTTAGAATGTATTTCAAAGCTCAAACACTCCCATCCTATTCCCCCAGATTCCGATAACATAGAACCACCTGCGGCTCCTATTCAAGTGCCGCCGTGCGACTCCGAAGTATTTTATGGGGATTACCTCTCATGGCCCTCGTTCAGGGACATGTTCGAGGCGGTGTATAAACAACACCCCAAATTAGGTCAAGTCTAAAAACTGTTTCATCTCCGCTCAAGGACGAGGGATGAAGCATTTAGCCTCGTTATCAAATTTCCGCTAACGAACGATAGCTTTGAATTAGCTTGGGAAGCTCTTCGGAGCACTTATGAAAATAAAAGAATCCTTATTAACAACCAAGTTAAAATTATCTTTAATTTACCATTGTTTGACTACGAATCCGCTAAAACGATCAAAGCATTGCAGAGCTCAATAAATGACTGCGTGGCAGTACTTCGTTCGCACAGTATCAACACGGACAACTGGGACCCCATCTTCGTCTATGCGTGCTCAAATCGTTTGACTCAAACCACTCTTTCACTGTGGGAGCAATCCCTTAGCAGTCCAATGGAAGTACCGACTTGGAAGCAAATGGACGCCTTCTTGACCTCTCGCTTCCGAATCCTCGAATCTATTTCCGACGTTTTATCAACGTCGAACCAAACCAACCAGAAGAAACCAAACAATTCACGAGAGAACCTGCAAGCGCCTAAGAAATTTACCACTCATTACACAAAGTCCTTTACCTTCATATGCAAATTATGCAGCGAACACCATCCCATACGTGCCTGTGCGCAGTTCTTACAAATGAACGAACATGGTCGTCTCGCCTTTATACAAAAGCATGGATTTTGTACTAATTGCTTATCAGTGACGCATATCAATACAGATTGTAGTAGTAGGTATTCTTGCAACCTGTGCAAGGCACGTCACCATACGCTATTACACGTCGATTCTTCTCTTGCAAGGTCAAGCCAGAACCCCATAAGGACAACCGACTGCGCTACCCCCTCAACCAGCACCAAGAATGATGGTCCCCATTTCAATCATTCAAACATACAGTCCACTCCCTCATCACCACCTTCTAAATTTTTTTGATTAAGTCATGGCCAACACAAACCGCTTATTAGAAAAAAATGCATTGAAACCATTACATCATTGTTCCTCTTGGTATTATGAAAATATATATTGTTAATTCGAACCTAACTACATGGCAGTGGAGCTCCGTACAGTAAACTTATGTATTATTACTTAATTATGTATTTAAACAAAAAAAAAATTAAATGCGAACTATGTATCTTTTTTCGCCGCTTAGCGGCAAGGCGGCCGGTAATGTTTGTATCAAAAAGCCGATTTATTAAACTTACCTTTTCATCCGTCGACGAGACCAGTCCAAATAATAATTTCCTTAATTGGACCTTTTTATATTAAATTTTGCATAAGAGTTTTCGAACATTTCGTAGAGTTAAAATATTTAATTAAAAATAAAGAAAAAAAAAATAAAAACTGAAATCTCGATTATTTAAATGTTATTTGAATAACAGATCCTTGGAACAACAAAAAAGGTCCTCTAAAAGTCGAAAACAGGATATTTTTTCCAAAATGTTTGTTGTTCCTAGGACCTATTATACAAAAACCATTGAACTCTTATATACCGTGCCGTTTCTAAAGACATTTTTTGGAAAATAACCTTTTTTTTTGGGTTTAAAGGACCTTTATTGTGGCTCCAATGACCTCTTTGTAAAATAACCTGATGTAAAATAAAAGAGACATTCAATCAATTTCTGTTTTAAACGCATGCATAATAAACCAGAATAATTTTTCACCATTACCTATAACAAAATAATAAATTTTTATTCAAAAAATTCGTGCATCGAAAAACCAATTTACAAAGTGTTTACATAAAAAACAACAAATTCCGCAACAAAATGTTGGCGGACGATTTCGGAAAAAAAACTTGTGTGTCAAAATGTCAAACACAAGCAAAAATGCACTTCATCGTACTACAACGCATGCCGCCGGTGTGCGTTAGATTTTGGCGGAAAAATGTTCCGATCCGTCGGAACGGAGATTAACTTGAAGCAAATATTCTCCGATTCGGAGGGTTTCGGAGAATTTTCCGTTCCGACGGTTACCTCGCTAGGGCCCATTAGCTTGTCCAATTCTCTGCCTGACTATTTCAAACACTGCTTTTTATGCTAATGTTGACATTGGTTTTTCATCCCCACTCTCCATGTCGCAAGTGCAATCAATAATTGGTATATACGCAACAATAGAACTGCACCCCTAGAATTGTATGCTATTCCAAGCAATTTCCGTATTTCCAAACAAGTTACAGACATAATGGATAAATGGCCTGCACTTGACAAATGTGCATTTGTCAGCTAAAGTGCGACCACCGTGTGGTTTTCCGCAAGATATGGTGGCCGTTGTTCAGCGATCGTTGGCTTGTTGATCAGTCTAGTTAGACTGACCGTCGGTCATTTAAGTATTTATGTTTTCGGGCGATATTCGTATGGTTATGTATGCACATACTGGGTAAGGCTGGTATATTATTGTTTTATTAAATTCAATACACTGCGCTACGTGAAATGCTTCGGCGTGGGCCTGGATTGTCTTTCTTGGTATTCCTGTGATTGTAATGAAAATAGGAAATCGAATAGAAATAAGGGATGGATTAGTCATTAAATATTTCTATGCGTACTAGAGGAGCGATTTGTAGATACAAATGTATATTCATGTAGTGCGGAATACTACACAAGGCTCACCTGAAATTTCCTAAAAGTGAGTTCTCCCCTTGTTGCCTTATATGGCAAGCGCTGTTTGTTTTTGGGGGCGCTGCTGTGATATTTTAAACCCGTCAGTAAGTAAGAAGACTTCATGAGATATTAACACAAAATAGTAGGTACAAACTGAGGGAGCTTCACCATTAGCGCTACTCCACTGATATGAAGAAGAAAGCAGCATTCGCCATTGACATTTTCCCAATCATTTTTTTATTTCAGGTCAGGTCAGGACTATCACTCAAAAAACATTCCATAAGTCAACCAATGTTGCGGTTGGCAATGGTGCGATGGTAGTGTGTTCACTTAACTGATTGGCAAGTTCGACTAGAACCATGACTTTAAATTGAATGCACACAAGAATACTGATCTCCCTTAGTAATTAAGGCACCCCCGTGGATGAAAAACCGCACAAAAGCCCAAAAATCTCTATACTATTCTTTCAAAACATGTAGTTAGTAGCACATAAAAACTTGTAATGCACAATTGCTAGGTGCTACTCGTACCTGCAGCAACAAAAATGTCTGCCCTGTTCTTACACTATAAGGTTATTGTATTATTTATAGAAAACCCCTTTTAGCGTACGCAAATCAAAAAAGAAAAAGAAAAGAACATCACGTCTAGTAATCTGATGCGCCATTCAAAAGTACAAGGTTCTCTCGTTGTCCTGGCACCATCTGGCGGTAGGTATAAGGTCTATAAAACAACGGAAATCTGAAACAAGTGACAATAACAACTTCAAAGTTCAGACTCAGATTTAAAGTGTGTCCAATCTATGGCTAACCCCTTTCGCATCCTGAAAAGTTTGTGTCCAGTAGTTCGTCTTGTTCAACACAGCTTTATTTTTTGTTCCGAAACCGCCTGTCTCTGTATGCGATTCTGTGAATGTGTTGTTTTTTTGTTTTTAATAACTGTTTTGTGGAGGGTAACATTTTCAGATACAGCGCCACGGTTGCCAGGCTATTTATCGCCAATCTGGCTTCGGAGTAGCCTGTCATCATCCCGCTACCTACTAAAAGCTGCAAGTATTGATTTATAAAAAATTCAACCGGCGAGTTTACACCTATTTTGAAATGTAAATTCACATATAATTTGTGAAACTATTAATCTATCCTAGCCTACCCCTACTAATATAATAAATGTGAGAGTCTTTATAAATTCCGCCCACTGACACATCTATGGTAGGTAGTTGTGGCGGTTTGATAAAGACAAACCCAATTAGCACCGAGTGCCGTTTTGTTACCACAAACTCACGTAAACCTGGGTATTATCGTTCGGTGGGGGAGACTAAATTCAACCTGTGGAGTTCAGGAAAGTTATCAGCTCCTTAATACTTTTCTCGGAGACTTCTCCAAGTGTATTGAAAAAAGGGCTTCCCAATGTTCGTACTTCGTAGTCTGGTCCTAGCTAAAGCCGGACAGGTGCATAAAATGTGAATTAGGATTTCTTTTCCAGTTGTCACTTTGCAACTGCGGCAGTGGGTATTGTATGGGATGCCCAGCTTGGCCGCATGGTGTCCTATACGCCAGTGTCCCGTGATGATCGCTGTTGTTCTTGCTATATCTTTTCGGGTTCTACATAGAAGGTCGGTTGTTTTTGCTCTGTTGTAGTTTCGCCACATTTTTCTGGATATGACGCATGTAGTCAGCCTGCTCCATCTTAGGTTGGCTTTCTTGAGGTATTCTGCGGTGATGTTTGCCTTAACTGCTCCGAGCGGAATGTGGACTAGTTCCGCCAATGAGCAGTGGACAGCTGAGCATTGCCTGGCCAGTTCGTCGGCATGTTCGTTTCCATAAACGTTACTGTGCCCTGGAACGCATATCAGGGTAACCTTGAACTTATCAAGCAGGTCCAGCTCATTACCGCGTTCTAGTACCAACTTAGAGGATATAGTGAGTGAAGCGATCGCTTTAATGGCAGCCGGGCTGTCAATAAGAATAGCGACCTTTTGCCTCGGTGTTATGTTTGAGTGAAGCTTGATCTGGCGACAGGCTTCACGGTTAGCCAGTAGCTCTGCCTGGAAGACGTTTACAGTATCCGGAAGTCTGTCCGATTTTGTGATGTTTAAGGATTACGAAAAAACTCTCGCACCCACGCCGCAGTCCATTTTTGAACCGTCGCGTCGGTGTAGATTGTTTGATCGAAATCACTTGTCCATTTTGCCATTCTGATCTAGTGGGGATTTGAACGACGAAATGTTTTATGAAAGACATTCTGGGAATCATATAGTCTGTTTTTTTTTTTATAATAAGCGCGCAATAAAGGGATTTGTTATGACCCTTATAATGTATTAGCTACACAGCGCGGGCTTAAGGAAATTAGGGTGAGAAGAAAAGGAGAGATGCCTATGCACGTTGGTTTTGAATGTTTGTAGGTTATAATGTGCAGGAAAAATGGAGCGAGGAAGAGCATTCCACATTCATGTTGTACGGCTGAGGAAAGATTATTTGAACTTCACTGTACGTCCGAACACAGGCTTGAGGGTGAACTGATGAGCATTCCTTGCATGGCGGGTATTGCGGTTGAAATGTTCAAGGGGAGGAATGCAAGTGGCTATTTCGTTTGAGCACTTATGGTGGAAATAACGATAAAATAACGAAAGGCAGGAGACATTACGACGATGACTAAGAGACTCAATCGATCTCGCGATGTCTCGGTCGCCAATGAGTTTTATCGCGCGTTTGTGGATCCTGTGAATTAGCTCAAAATAAGTTATTGGTGCACCGGACCAGATATGAGCGTTGTACTCGAGTTTCGGGCGAATAAACGCCTTATAAATTGTAGCCAGATCAGAAGGGGTGAAATATTTCTTACAACTCTTAAGGAAGCCTAGACATTTCGCGGCGTTCTTGGCGACATCGAATATGTGGTCATTTCAACGAAGGTTGTTGTTAACACACATACCGAGAATGAAAAGTCTTTCGGTTTCGGCGATGCAAGTGCCATTCATAGATAATGGCAGATAATGGCAGTGTTTGATTTGCTGTGTAGAATAGCGCACCGTCTCAGTAAACGTCCAGACCTTTTTCAAACATTTATGGGCAACTCTAGCTGTTGTTGGAAGAAGAACTCCGGCGGATGAAGTAAACGCGTGTCTTAAGGCGTCTCCACTGTGGGCTAGCTTTTTAAGGTAACCATTATCTGCGATACAGCCAAGTGAGGGAACGTATTAATTCCTCGAATGTCCGTTTTTCCGAATAACCTACCATTCCAATTGTAACGGCTGTAGTTATTTTTGATGCTCGCGTTTTCCATAACAGTCCCAGGGTCAAGCCCTGAACGTAGCGGGAATGCATTTGGGGCCCCCGTGCTTTCTTTGGTGTTTCAACATTTTTATTTTACGTAGATATTGTTGAAGTTCCTTACCATATTCAATGTTATAAAGTTTGCGATGAATTATTATTATTATTTGGCCGTGAGGGACGGCCTTAGAAGATCACCACAGCGCTTGTCGTTAAAGGGGATTTGTTGTGCGTTGTGCAACGTAAAGCAAAGCTTTGCTCCTTGCGTATGTGGTGCTCATGTTCGAGCGTGCCTGTTTTTGCAATTTATTACGACATTTAAAATTTATTGTTCAGACTAGAAACAGTGTGCGTATAATGAGTGATTCCGAAGCAGAATCAAAACTTTTGCTCTCCAATTTCGACAAATTATTACTTTAACGAAGGCAGGTGGAGTGAGCGCTTAGCTTATACAGAAAGGTATATACGAATTTGTCGTAAAGACTTTGTTTTTTGATGCCACAATGCGGGTTTGACAACAACTTCACTTATTTAAAATTCCACGTCCATACTCGATAAAAGATGTGAAAATACACGGCATGATTGTCGACGCTTCTTTCGAGACTCGTTGTTTACAGCGCTGCTCCAACGTAAACATTCATATGAGAATCAATATACAGTTTTCTCCAATTCACTAGAGTCGCCGCTCTCATCGCTAACCGCAGCTCCAACATAAACGCACCCTTTGTCATCGTCGCAATGTCTCCTGCCTTTCGCTTTCCAGATATCATCCTGCCAGTGCTTGAGATGATCCTGAAGAGCTGTTTGCATGTGGTTCATATTCCTCGAGCTTAGAGAGAAGTAAAATTGATATTAGTACCCAAGGCGTGCAAATGTTAACATGTTAGGCCAACAGATCTCAGACATATTAGTCATTTATCCTCAAAACGCTGGAGCGAATGATTGATATCAATCTTTGTACCAACATAAATACGCAAATTCTATCTGCCGCTCAGCATGTAGTTACAGGTCTAAATAGCACACGTCATCTCCACATTTGTCAACTCAAGACGCTGCTATTCAATATAGATTATTTTAACACGTGACTTCTCAACACAGATAATGAAATTGATATATCCAACCTCGCCTACCTACTCCCAATGCAACAGTAAACCCTAGCTATAGCTAGCGGGTTACAGGGGCATACTGCTCAGAAGTCAGACTATCAACTCAAAACTAGTCAGGATACTAGTAGAGTTTCACTGCGGGGCGGCGTCCTTGGCCGCCTTTTCCGGAACTTGGTACTGAATAAACTACTGATACGCCTGGAAGGGGGCTGCTGCAGTGTTTATAATAAAAAAAACTTAGGGACGGGCTACAGTCCGCTTGGGCGAACGTAGGCGGATTTTGAAAATATTTACAAATGAGCATAAAGGGCCCCTAGAGAGTATATATTATAAATTTCAGCTCCCTAGCTCAAACTTTGATTTTTCAATAAAATTGTTTTATTTAATTGTGGGCGTGTAAGTGGGCGGTTTTTGAAAATATTATTTCCCGAGCAGTTTTAGGAGTCATAGATCATATTTTATTTATTTTATTTTATTTTATTTTTATTTAGTGATATACCTATACACAGTAAGATACAATATCTTATATGTAAACTAGTGAAAGGCATACAATAGTTGAAGCGAGTATAAAAAGCTACATGAGTTACAAAACGAGGAATTCATGTTGATGAGAAAAAAGAAATAATGAAAATATATACAAAAAATATACAAAAAATATACAAGATATACAAAAAATCAATACAAAATTTTAAGAATTCAAGGAGAGATACGATTTTAATTCAGTTTTAGGTTTAGTTGTGTTATTTCAACTTCGAATAGAGTAGGGTAAGGAGTTCCACAACCGTGTGGAGTGAATAAAAAACTGACGCTCAGAAGTTAAGCAAGAGTACCGAGGAGGGATCAATTGAGCAGATCTGCTTGAGGTGGGATATCTTATTTTTTCATATATATAAGTCGGTTGATGTGTTAAAAGTATGTCCGAAAACAGGCAAAGAGTTCGAAATTTGAGAAGATTGTCGAAAGTCATATTGTAAAGTTGGCTGGAGTATGGTGATATTCGATCAAATTTACGCAATCCGAACACATATCGCACAATACAATTAAATGCCACATTAAGTTTCCTCTTGGATGCATAACTACAGCTCGCAAAAATTTCACAAGCATGTGTTAAGACTGGCATGGCTAGAATTTTAGCAAGTAAGACTCGTGTTTTAAAGGGAGTAAAGGATTGGGTCGCCCACAACGTTCGGATAACTTCATAAGTCTTGCCGACTGCAAGATTAATGTGGTTGTCCCAGGTTAAGAATCGATTGTGTGTCTTATGTCTTATGTCTTATGTGGACAAGTGGCACCACATGTCTAGCGCCAAATAAGACTAAACCTTATATATAATGTAGGTGTAATAACAGGGCACTGTCTCAAAGGCAAGCACGCATCAAGGGTTGATGTTCATTCAAACAACTTCTGTAGAAGCTGCATGGACGAAGAGGATGAGAGGGCTACACCTCACCTTCTTTATGCATGCCCTGCTCTCTTTCATATAAAATATAACTCTATCTAGGAGCCTTCTTACTTAATGCTTTCAGCGACTTATCTAACACTGACGTTAGCACTCCATTAGAAGCTCAAATGGATTAGGAGACAGAGGGAGAAACTCCCCATGATCCACGTGGTATCACAATAGAACCCCACATAGTTCTACGTGTGTTGTCATTAACTGGCAACCGAGTCAACCTTTGATTTTCCTTTGCATTATAGTTTATATGCGTATCCAAAACCCGCCTCATATTATATAATATTATACATACGAGTATATGCCAGAGCCAACAAACAGTAAGCAACATCTTTATACTTGAATACCAATTGATCCATTACGAGTTAATAAGTTTAAAAATGTTTGATACATTTTTTAATATCCCAACTTGCCCTTAAATATTTCCAAAATTCATTTTGTTTCAAAAATTTTAAATATATTTTGTGAAAATTGAAATAGCTAATTTGTTTTTGTAATGAACGGATTTGTTGGTTCCTTGATTTTGGAAAACTGGTTCGTTCACCTTAAAAAAATTTGGCAACCATGTTCAGCCTTCTTCACTTTGTCTTGTTTTATTTTGTTTTTACATTTGGAGGGGTTCTGGTCTACAGAATTTTCGTTATCCTTCTCAGGTATGCTTTACCTATGTTTTTCGGTATTGGCGATAAAACTTTTGCCATTCGTTTCACATGCTGGACAAGTGGACACGTACCGGAAATTGTCTGTGTGCATGTTGTTTTATATTTCATTTTCGGTCGTGTGCTCCTGCTGCTGTTGTGCAACTCTGCAAAGGCGACTTTCCGGCATCGGAGTATGGAGTATGGACAGGTACAAAAAAAAGCCTGGAAGAGGATCAAATATTTGCAGTACCTATTCATTATTTTGTTTTCAGTCATTCTATTGAGGATATAAATTAGTACAAATATTGAATTAACTAAAAACCGCAAAGGCTGACTTGTAAATGAATCCATTAGCTAGTTTAAATGGAACAACGTAAAATTAAAGTTGATTTAAGACTTTTATTTGCATAATAAAACATTAACGTTATAATCTAGACTTCTAATTCTTTCTCCTCAAAGACGAGGTTTTGATCTAGACTAAGGGGTGGCGACTGTGAAGAGGTAAGTGTTTATGCTTGTGACCCGTGCGCAGCAGGTTCAATCCCAATTGGGAACAACAATATACTCCACCCATTAATTGAGATGTATGAATGACACCCTGTGTCCTTCAACCTCTACACATAAAAGAGTATTACTGCCTGGTAGTACATTGGACTGTTACCGAGTCTGAGTGATCTGGGATTTGTAACTGGATAAACTCGTGGCTTCAATGGCACAGTGCATGAGTGCTTGCCTGAGAAGACGCTGGTCTAGGTTCGAATCCCAGTGGAAGAAATGGAACTTCGGGATAAAATGAAGGAAAAAGACAGACCAGCACCACAGAAGGAGTCTGATGATCGGTTGTGGCTAACCATGAAACAACGCTGTAACTCCAGCCGTCCGCTTAACGTGGTAAGGAATGTAAGGTTATTCATTCAAAACAAAATAAAGGAATTGACGGAAAACAAAAATTAAAACCAGGAAAAATTGTGTGGTATCACATAAAAAACCATTAATCGTAAGATTCTCGACAAATACAATGTCAAAAAGTCTTTCACCCTCTCTATCACCCATTTCAGTCCAACTATGCTTGTCGAAATGGAAGAGAATTAGAGAAAACAAATAAAGAAAAAAACAGAATGAATAATATAATATACTTACAGGAGCAAAGTGTGTCCAAGAAAATTGAAATAAAAAACTGGATAAACTCGTGGCTTCAATGGCACAGTGCATGAGTGCTTGCCTCAGAAGACGCTGGTCTAGGTTCGAATCCCAGTGGAAGAAATGGAATTTCGGGATAAAATGAAGGAAAAAGACAGACCAGCACCACAGAAGGAGTCTGATGATCGGTTGCGCCTAACCGTGAAACAGCGCTGTAACTCCAGCCGTCCACTTGGTAAGGAATGTAAGGTTATTCATTCAAAACAAAATAAATACCTATAATATTTAAAAAAAAAAAAAACTATAAAAGGGATCATAACCCTCGTAGTAAACTGCATCCCAACTGGTCTGCCTATGGGCTTCGCCGAACAAAATAAAAAAGGCAAACCTCTTGCTTTGGAATCATTGAGGCCAATTGTATGCTGGGGCTGTTGAATTTGTGTGTTCAATGAGTTTTAAGGGCTCGCCTGACTCTCTCTCGCGTTTGTGTAGAAATGTTAACTGATATTTCCTTTTTGGAAGGGTTACGTAGGATCTCTCCTATAAACACGACCGTACCAACTGAGCCGGTCGCGCTCAATTTTCTTTGATGAGAATTTCAATCGTTATATCCTATTCTAAGGGTATATTAATTTTGACTCATAGTTTGTAACATACCTTAATATTGCCCCTAAACACCTAAAAGTTACTACATTTATGATCAGCATCGATAGTAATGTCGATCTAGCCATGCCCGTCTATCTGTCGGCAAAAATAAGGCCTTTAAAATTGACCTAGAGAGCTGAAATAATCAAGTTTAAGAATTTTTGAAATCTTGAAAAAAAGACAAATGTATCGAAAAAATCGAATTTTGAACTAGAAAGCTGAAATTTTTTATATATATGATCTTAGACTCCTAAAACTGTTCCGAAGATAATTTTTTTTAAATCCGCCCACTGCCATGCCCACAATTAAATAAAACAAGCTATGGAGACGAAATTTATAATATACACTTTCTAGGGCCTCTTTATGCTCATGTGTAAATATTTTCAAAATCCGCCTATTCACACGCCCACAATATAAAAAAAACTGAAAAACCAAAGTTTGAGCTAGAGAGCTAAAATGTATAATCTCAGTGGTTCCCTTTATACTTATATTTAAATAGTTTTTAAATCCGCCTACTGACACACCAACAATTAAATAAAACAATTTTTTTTGAAAAACCAAAGTTTGAGCTACGGAACCTTATTTAACAAAATCTTTGTTTCTTTCGATTAAATTCTTTAAATGTTATATAACAAATTATGTAGAGCGTTCTTAACAATTCAAACATTATAAGACTTTTGTCAAGCCCACTTATGAGGGATAGGAATAAGAATGGGGTATCCAACAATTCGCCCAAGCGGACTGTAGCCCGTCCCTATGTTTTTTTTAAATGGAATTTTTCGGACACGTCTACTCTATATTAGCCTTCTGATTCTAGGAGGTTCAAAACAATTTCTCTCAACATTTCAGGGGAGTGCTAAAATGAGGTGTAAAAACGTGCAAAAAATATTTAAAAATTCTTTGATTATTGGGATGTTTTTTTTTTATGTCATTAGACATTCGTCTTCATTTGAGGTTATTTTTATTTTTTTTTTATTATTAAATTATTATTAAAATTATAAAATACATGCGGTGCGTAATGAGTAGCCTTCTATTGATATTTTCTTAAAATAAAATAACATTAATCTACGAGCGCGGGTCAATAAGTCCGTGACTTTTTGAATTTACTGACCTCTTTACTGAAACGGCAACACTGCTCCTGTCAACAGGCATCTGTCAGTTGACTCCTGTCAAAATTTAAACTTGCTGCGTCAGTTAGTTTGTGTTTGACAGCTATTTTTATCAGACTACTCACTAATTTGAGGAGAAAACGGAAAAAAGTGAATTTCGTGTGCTTATTAAGCATTATTTCTTGCGAAAAAAAACCATTACCGAGACCAAGGCTAAGCTTGAAAAATACTATGGGGACTCTGCACCATCGATTTCAATGGTAAAAAAGTGGTTTACTGAATTTCGTTGTGGCCGTACAAGCACTGAAGATGCCGAACGTCCTGGACGCCCAGTTGAGGTCTCTACACCCGAAACAATCCAAAAAATTCACGATATGGTGTTGGCCGACCGAAGATTGAAAGTGCGAGAGATTGTGGAAGCCGTAGGGATCTCGCATGGCTCAGTGGTTTCAATTTTGAATGATCACTTGGGCATAAGAAAGCTTTCCGCAAGATGGGTGCCGCGTTTGCTCACAGTCGACCACAAACGCAATCGTGTAACAACTTCACAGGAAGGTTTGGCGTTGTTTAATCGCAATATGGAGGAGGTTTTCCGCCGTTTTGTAACCGTGGACAAAACATGGATCCATCACAACACACCAGAGACCAAACAACAGTCAAAACAGTGGGTTTCTAAGGGTGAATCGGCGCCAAAGAAGGCCAAGGTGGGTTTGTCAGCCAATAAAGTTATGGCGACTGTTTTTTGGGATGCACGCGGGATAATCCACATTGACTACCTTCAAAAGGGAAGAACAATCAATGGGGAATATTATGCCAACTTATTGGACCGATTCAATGACGATTTGAAAAAAAACCGACCTCATTTGGCCAAGAAAAAAGTTCTTTTCCACCAAGACAATGCAAGGGTGCACACATGTGCAGTTGCCATGGCAAAAAACCATGAATTGGGCTATGAATTGCTCCCTCATCCACCCTATTCTCCAGATTTGGCTCCGAGCGACTACTTCTTGTTCCCAAACCTGAAGAAATGGCTTGGTGGAAAAAGATTTGACTCCAATGATGAAGTCATCTCGCAAACAAATGCCTATTTTGAGGACCTCGACAAATCATTTTTTTTGGAAGGGATACAAAAATTGGAGAAGCGTTGGACAAAGTGTATAGAGCTCAAGGGAGACTACGTTAAAAATAAAAAAAAAATGTTATCAAAAAATCTGTGTTTTATTCCAAAAGTCACGGACTTATTGACCCGACCTCGTATATACACAAAACGTTGATTCAACGAACAAAATACATCAATCGATGGACGAAGCTCGTTGATTAAATGAACAAAATTCATTAATCTGTGGACAAAGTTCACTGATTCAATGAACAAAAGTCGTTCAGCAATGAACAAAATCCGTTAACTGATGGGCAAAGTCCGTTGATTAAATGTAGAAAATGCGATATTAAACAAGCACAATACATTCAATTAATAATTTACATTAATCAATGAAGTCAATTCATTGATTGATGAACGATTGTTCATCGTAATAACGAGCATGTTCATCGGCTGAATTTTAATGGACAGTTCATCAATACAAAGAACTTTTTCACTGTATTTAAGTATATGTATATGTACGTTTTTCGTTCAGTGCAGGCGACTTCAGCCCAATCGAGTTTAAGTCAATCTCACGAACAAACCGGTGTCGATATAGTTGCGATCCTTTTTTTGCATCATCACCACCATTTTTTCCATTACATTGCGCATATTTGCGTTCACAGATTCTTCACACAGGAAAACAACACGGAATATGGAAAACTAATTATTACGTATGTTTCAATTTCGGGTACCTCCCTTTGGCATCTCTGCTACTTTCTGCACGAAATTCAACATTGAAAACTTAGGAAACCCTATTACACCTCCTTCGCTCAGTCTAAGTTTTGATTTGTTATGGTATAACCAACCTTAAAAGCCACTCTGAGGGTTACCTCGGAATCTTTCTCTGAAAACTAGTTCTTTTTCTTGTGTGCTGATTTGCTTAAGATTTTTTGAGGTAATTTCGACCAATATTTCTTACAGAGCTTGCTAAATCAGTAATCTTAGACATTAAGCAAACATTCAGCAAACAACTCTTGGGGGAAAAACAATAAGTTTATCAAACGCCACAAACTCAAAAAGTCTACGGATTGAATTTAACACCCATATAATAGTAGTTTAATTTATCTGTAGTTATGTATCGCATTTAGGCAATTTAAACCTTCATGTAAGCCTGGCGACGCATTTAAATAAAATAAATAAATATTAACGCCCCATAGAGGGCCTAAAACCTAGCTTCTCCAAATACTTTTCTTTGCGAAGTGGAAGGGACCTACAATTTTAAGCCGAATCCGAACGGCAAATTTGAGAAGCTTCTCATGACAATTGATACTCTTGGATGTTTGTGAGACGTTCGCAAGAGGTGAGGCTGTGGAAAAAAACTCAAGATGTTATTTGGCCCCGGAATTGAACCGGGGACCTTTCGATTAGTAGGCAGACACACTAACTTTTTTACTTTACTTTTAAATTCATTTTTATTAATTATTAGCTTATATCAACTTAAATACTAGACAAAAATGATTAAATCTAACTTAAAATTAACAGGATACTTATTCTAGATTATTGATCCTTATGCGGACGCCCTAAACTTAACTCTATCTTATAATTATTGCCTTTCGGCCTAAAAACTATTTTACGAACTAATCTTACATAATTATGTTTTCATCGAGAAAATTGTTAAGAAAACTCGGAATCTTTATCAAATTTTATATTTTTATATAAAAAAAAAACAAATTACAAACTACCTACTCTACTTACTTAAACTACTTAGCATATTCTAACTATAATTAGGATTCTGAGCACTCGTTGCTTTTTTTTTTTTTTTTAAATCATTTTTATTAATTATTAGCTTATATCAACTTACATACTAGACAAAAATGATTAAATCTAACTTAAAATTAACAGGATACTTATTCTAGAATATTGATCCTTATGCGGACGCCCTAAACTTAACTCTATCTTATAATTATTACCTTTCGGCCTAAAAACTATTTTACGAACTAATCTTACATATTATGTTTTCATCGAGAAAATTTTTAAGAAAACTCGGCATCTTTATCAAATTTTATATTTTTATATAAAAAAACAAATTACAAACTACCTACTCTACTTACTTAAACTAATTAACATATTCTAACTATAATTAGGATTCTGAGCACTCGTTGCATTACGAAACAAGTGGTCAAAATCCCAATTACTTTCCGAGCGCCTGGCAGTCGTCAACGTGCACACGCGCCGTTGTGAGCTGACTGATGCCTAACAGAATCAATCACCTCCCGGAAGCACCACCACAAGTTGGCGAGCCCGGCCCCTCCCAGAAACGCCCTAGCTAACGTAGTCTATCTTACAAACTAAGAGGATGTTACCTAGAGTAACGCACCGTCTTGGGAGGGCATGTTGAACCCTCCACCCTCAAAAAGCCACCAAAATTCGGCAAATTGCTTTTCTGTATCGAATTTATCCCTCTCCGCTATTGCGGTACTAAAACGGAGGAACTCATGAGCATTGGCGACGTCCTCGCCGCGGATGAGCCGCTTATCTCTCGCACTGCGGTAGCGGTGGTATAATACCGGGATACCGTCCCTCGTCTGTACCAGCCCTTTTGCATCAATATGGATAAATGCCTCTGGCGGGATAAAGCCAGACCGGAGTGTACTCTCTATGTACATTTCATTGGGGTAGTAAGCCCCAAAGATCAGACTATTGTCGTTGGCCATCGCCCTTGCAACGTGCCTTCGAGTGACCTTAATGAGAAAATTGTCAATCCTATTCAACTGAGCCCCATCGTATAGGACCTTGTTGGGATAGTATTTTATATAGTTGGATTCAGGCGTTCGGAACAACCGGAGACAGGTCCTAAGACATTGTCTCTCCAAAACCCGAATCTTTTCCATATAGCTAGGCGCTATATTAAACCATAATGGACAACCATAAGCGATGATCGGCCTTATAAGGGCCACGTAGCAAATGACCTTCACTCTGGAGTCAAGTTGACTGCTATAAAACAGTCTCCTTGTTAGAGCATAAGCCTTCTTGGCCCCAGCAAGGCAAGCAACTATATGTCTATCGAAATATAGATACTGGTCAAGCCAGATACCTAGATATCTAACTGCGCTTCTCACCGCCAATGGCTGCCCATTTTGTCCAATAATGGCCAATTTTTTCCAGTTTTTTCTGGTATCCCTAGAGGCCTCAGCCAATGGAGTTCTGAACAAGATTGTTTCCGTCTTCTGAAAGTTGATTTTCAACTTCCAGTCGTCGCAATATCGCTTAATTTGATCGAAGTCACGCTGCAAAAGGATATTAATGACCTCGATTTTAGGACCTGATCTGTATGCCACCAAATCGTCGGCATACGCTATAGCATGGCTGAGTGAACCCACCAGATCACTCGTGTAAATGTTAAACAGGATCGGAGAATTGACCGCCCCCTGCTGTAAACCGTTTTTAATTTCAAAGACTCTGCTCGAAGTCACGTTGCCACATTTGACAACGAACTTCTTTCCCAAAAGCATATTATAAATTACATATAGCAAAGGTTTGTGCATCCCCCGCCTGGTCAACTTGTAGAAAAGTCCCTCTAACCATACGGTGTCGAAAGCCTTCTCAAAATCAACCAGACAAGCACCCGTGCATTGGTTTTTGCATTTATTCCACTGAATGTCGGAAACCAGTTTCGACGCGGCATGAATAGTGTCATGCCTCGCCCTGAAACCAAACTGGTTGTCCGGGATTATGTTATTGTCCTCGACCCACTTTAACAGGGCTCTATTTACAACCTTTTCAAAGACCTTGCTAATATTCGGAAGCAAGCTAATTGACCGGAGATTGGCAGGGTTCGTCCTATCTTTACATTTTTTCGGGATAGGGTGTACCACAGCTACCTTCCAATGCGCCGGATAATGTGCATTATTCAGCGCATTGTTAAACAGCGTGGTGAAAATATCTACAGCCTCCAAAGGCAGGTGTCTCAATACGACGTTTGGGACACCATCCATCCCCGCCGACTTTTTATTCTTTAGTGACTCGAAGATGCACAGAAGATCATCCTTCGACACGAACAAGTGCGATGCATCTCGGCCATTGGCGACAACTGCATTAGCATGGTTTTCATCAGTGAACACGGTGAATCCGTTATTCTCAGATCGCCAATTCTCAAGTTCGGTGCGAAGATAGAAGTGGCTCACCAGAGCCATATTCTCAATGTCGTGGTTACGGCGAACAGAATTGTTCACCGTATACACGGCCTCGAAACAAGCGCCCAGCAAATCCACTTTCTCCTGTGGGTCCTCGACCACGAAAAAATCTTCGTTTGAAGCGACACTTTCTGGACTTATTCCAACAGTCAGTAATGTCTGTCTGTTCTCTGCTGTCTGGGAGATTCGAACACAAGGAATATCATTGTGATCTTTCCTCCTGAACAACTTATTTATCTGTGCAGACACACTAACCATTGAGCCACTGAGCCCGACAGCGACGCGACGCATTTAACTTCTAGAAAGTCACTCACAAGTACACATGCAAATCCGTGGGTTGACACGATTGAAGCTCACCGGTTTCGTAAAGGACAATCGAACAAAATATCAAACATAGGGACGGGCTACAGTCCGCTTGGGCGAACTGTTGGATACCCTATTCTTATTCCTATCCCTCATAAGTGAGCGTGACAAAAGTCTAAGTATGGTTGAATTGTTAAGAACGCTCTACATATTTTGTTATATAACATTTAAAGGATTTTATCAAAAAAAACGCTCCCTAGCTCAAACTTAGGTGTTTCAATAAAATTGTTTTATTTAATTGTGGGCGTGTCAGTAGGCGGATTTAAGAACAAAATAACACATGAGAATAAAGGGCTACTAGAGAGTATATATTATAAATTTCAGCTCCCTAGCTGAAACTTTGGATTTTCAAAAATTAATATACCCTTAGAATAGGGTAAAAAAAAATTATTTTATTTATTTGTGGGCGTGTCAGTGGGCGGATTTTGAAAATTGTTTATCCCGAGCAGTTTTAGGAGTCATAGATCATATATAAAAAATTTCAGCTTTCTAACTCAAAATTCGATTTTTTCCAAAATTTGGTTTTTTTGAGTTTGTGGGCGTGTCTGTGGGCGGATTTCAAAAATTCGTAAACTTGATTATTTCGGGACCCTAGAGAGTATATGGTTAAAATTTCAGCTCTCTAGGTCCAGTTTAAAGGCCTAATTTTTGGCTACAGACGGACGGACGGACGGACATGGCTAGATCGACATTACTATCGATGCTGATCTTAAATATAGTAACTTTTAGGGGTCTACGGGCAATATTAAGGTATGTTACAAACTATGCGTCAAAATTAATATACCCTTAGAATAGGGTATAACAACAGCAATAATACCAGAATTTGATAGCCCTCAGTAGAGAACTGATCCGAAGCGGGAAATGCTGCCGATGTTTATCGAGGTCGAACCGGGAACCCCACAGACGGACCGATAGGGTGTTCCATCAGTTTGGTATTCTTAATCAATCATTTTTAAAATTGAATTAATCAATTGAATACATTTCAACTTAATCATCATTTTACTCTAAAATTATTTATAAACTCACTTCTCTATCATTCAATCCGATTATTCTACTACACATAATTGTTAAGTCCTTTACTATGGGGTGTTTGCATGGTGGAGGCATACAACTTTTATTTTAAAAATAAAACACAACAAATTTAATGGAACGACCAAATTTTGGCTTCATTAGCTCACAAATTTCATGGCATTTAATGTCTTAAAATAAATTCTGGCATATGGCGTTCGCGACTGCGCCTTATGAATGCCATCCTGTCGATCCAATGTTGCACCATACAGGTCTAATTTCGTCAATAGTGTGTCGTATGTTGATTTCTAAGTGATCAATCGTTGCTTGTTTATCAGCATAGACCACAGATTTGACGTACCCCCACAAAAAGTAGTCCAAAGGTGTCAAATCACACGAACGAGGTGGCCAACTCACAGGTCGATTTCTTAAGATGATTCGGTCACCAAATGTTTGGCTCAACAAAGTCATGGTTGCATGCGCTGGATGGCATGTTGTGCCGCCTTGTTGGAACCATTTCTGCTCCAAATGATTTCCAATATAAAATTAAAAAATCACGAATCATTTGCCTGTAGCGTTCGGCATTCACCGTAATGTTGGCACCGGTTTCGGATTTAAGGAGTAATGGGCCGATGACGCATTCGGCATGTAAACCACACCAAACAGTGATTTTTTTGGGATGTAATGGAGTCTCAAGATTCTCATGAGTATTGTGCTCACTCCAAAAACAACAATTCTGCTTGTTTACAAAATCGTGAAGCCAGAAATAAGCCTTATCGCTGAAGATGATTTGACGATAAAAATCTAGTTCAACTTCCAGTTCATTCTCAGCACATTCACAGAACACACGACGCAATTGATGGTCCGCTGACTTTAATTCTTGCACCAGTTGGATCTTATATGGATGTTGGCCAAAATCTTTCCTCAAAATTTTCGAAGTAGTGGACGGGCAGAGACCGAGTTGCTGAGAACGGTGTCGGATCGATAAATTCGGGTCCTCTCTCACACTCACGTCTACAGTGACGATGGCTTCTTCTGTACTTATGGTATGAGCTCGATTTCGATGAATATTATCACAAAGAGTAAATGTGGCCATGAATCGATCCATAGTATTGCGTATTAGCTGCTCAGATGGGCGATAATGAGCACCGTAAACTTGACAAAGGGCTCTATTTTGAAAATACATTTCCACGATTAGTAAGCGTTGTTCTGGTGTAAGTCTTTCCATGGTGATTTGCTAAAGTATTCTGGAAAAAAAAGTCAAACACACTTTATTAGTACCTATAACAGCTACTTTGACAGTTATCCCTACCAGAAGTTTTATACCTCTATAAAAAACACCCTATAGGTACAAATTTGTATTTCATTTCCTTCTGACGTTTCTCCTTATGCAAATAAAAGCCAGAGTAATTCAAAAATTATATAGGTATATTCAAATATTTCTAGTTTGTTACTTGTGGAACATATCATAACTTTATGTGAATATATAGTAGTGACCTTTTTTTCAATTTGGCGTTTCACCCAGATGTGGTGGTCTTCGAACTGATGATGCATTGAAATGGGTAAAAACAATTCGCACTCACTTTCGTGTAGTGAATTATGGTATGCTCGGTTAATATCTAGGAAAAAGTGTGGTTCGATTCAATGTGTTGTGGTAATCGACTGATGATCCCAACTACCATATCTGGGTGAAGCTCCAAATTGGAAAAGAGGTCACTATTATGTTGTCAATTAAAAGCCAGAGTCTAATTTCAAACCGACCCGAACGGTCGTCTTATCATTTATATCTTGCTATATTATATATTTTTCACCGGAATCGAAATAATTCTAAACAGTAACCCTACCATAAACCCGGCCGTTAATGCAAATAAAATTTGCAGTCACTCCATCTTTGCATTGCATTATAAATTTTTGCGCAATTTCAATAAAAGTAAATTAAACTGATGTTTACACCTAAAGTTAATTTGCAACAAAATGAAATAAAAAATATTTTAAAAAACGGCACCCGATTGTGCTTTAACGCAACGTTTAGAAAAAATCTCGATCTTGTTAGCAGGGAAAGAAGTGTCTATTGCTTAACCCCCATATTAATAAACACCAAATAGCAACGAGTTAGCACGTAGACATCTGTTTATTTATAACTCTTATTAATAAATGTGTGTTCGCTTAAACTGATATATTGCTATAACGAGGAGATTTTCAATTCATCAATTTTTGCATTTTCTTGAACTCTACAAACAAAATTGCAAGCATGAATTTTACTTAGATTTAATGTATGCAAAATTATCCGGAGGGATGATAATCTTTTCACAATATTTGTCTGTTCGGTATTAGGCATCTCTAAGTGAATTTAAAAAAAAACTGAATCTTGAAAAGTTTGTTGGCAAAAGAAGAAACAGTGAACTTCTTTATGTCTATCTAGTAGGTGGGAGTGCCGCCAAACTCCCGCCAAAATTCCATTTGGATGGAAATGGAGGACAAATCGGTTCTGAATTCGTAGCAAGCATTTAAAACCAGAGGCTTCTTGCGTTTTAAAATCGATTATGAGGGTATGTGAATACCGGCCTAAGATGACAAAAAAATAAACATAAATAAAAGTTCTTGTTCATAGGTAACAGTATAAAAATTCACTTGTTCTTTGTCACCTGTCCAACCATACAAATCAATTATTTTAATTAATACTCGATGCATGCATATTTTTCTCATTTATTAAAAAAACATTTTCAAAAATAAAGGACAAAAGCAGTCCTTTAAAAAAATAAAAAATACAGATCACAGGTTTAAAGGCTCTTAAATAAGGGACCGATGGTCACCGTTGATTCTGAAAAAAAAATTTAATGGTTCATCTTGTGTCTTGTCAACATGCAGACATTCCTATTTCTGATCGAGTTCATTCCCAGCCAAACATGATTTTGATAATCTTAAAGGAGAATATTCGTGTGGTAGACGTACAGTATTTTTATGAATATATGATATAGTGCTGCAAGGAATGGATATTTTTATGGAAAATGATTCTTAATAGACAGCTTCGAATTCTGCAGGAAGAAAAATATTTCTTATATGTATCTCTTGGACTAAAATTGGCTGAACCTAATTTAAAGTTTCACATGTGCTTGTGGTGTTGAGGTTAACTCATAAAATAAAGAAGAGGTTTTATCTAATGAAGGACAATTTATGGTCTTTGCTTCTTGTGCCCCCGTAATCAGGACAAAAAAAAACGAAATTCAAAATAATTTGCAATGAATATGAACAGTTTATATTTACATATATATATTTTGCTAGTTATCTTCAAGTTTACCTAAGCAGGGGTGGAATCGGCTAAGGTGATAGTTGATAGTTGACAATCAAAATCATACCTTTACGTCCACGTAAGGTGATTATCAAATTGACAATCACCTTTTTACCATCAATTTCATGTGACAGCTATTTAGGTATCGCTTTCATACATTTTTGTTATTTTTATAGGTATGCACCTCGGCTTCAACTCCAAATAAATT
Source organism: Portevinia maculata (assembly GCA_949715645.1). Lineage (NCBI taxonomy): Eukaryota > Metazoa > Arthropoda > Insecta > Diptera > Syrphidae > Portevinia > Portevinia maculata. The sequence continues at coordinate 85,382,016 of OX454527.1, forward strand.
AAATGCTTTAGTGAAAAAAGAATATATATTAAATAAATTCAAATAAAAAAGTGAAAATGAAAAATTCGTGAAGTGCAATTTTTACTTCATTAGAACTTTTCTACACAAATGAAGAAAATAGTTACACAAATGTCCAACTATTAAGAAGAAAAATGAGAAATAAAGCAAATATCTTGGAACTTTCAAACCCGATGAAAGAATTCATAGAATTATAAATATTCAAATATGCTATCATTTATTATTGTGTATTTTAGATTTTTAATAAACTTTCGCTTATCAAAAGAAGCGTTTGTGTTTGTTTTGGGACTGCTTGATTTACCAACTGGAATAAGGTCAACGCATGTTCCACCCATCCTTCAATTGGCTGCAACTTAAAATCTTCTTTGGGGTGGTGGCTATCAAAGACAACTTGGGGCTGTCTGGGCTGCACCAATGGGTCATAGTACGGTGGCTGAAATTACTGCTGCAGTCATTAAAAAAAATGCAGTCAATACTTTGTCCATTTATGATAAAGTTTCTGCCTAAGGACTCAACAAAATCATATTTGAAATATAAATCATGAAAAATAAACACACATCAGCTGCTGTGAATGACAGCGTCGGCAAGGAAGTGACGTTTAAAACTCTAAGTGCTGCCAATAATCAATCATTTTTTAGTGATCACTTTAAGCAGAGCAAAGAGGAGTTGATAATCAAAAACGACAATCAAAAAGCGACAATCAACTATCACCTTAGCCGATTCCAGCCCAGGATTTCGATTTCATGTAAATGGTAATGATAATGACCAAACATTAGTCGTCTTTTATTATATCTTATGACCTGTTTAAATCTGCCGACGATATAAAACAGTATAGATCATCGAGCACTCGCGCACCTGCCCGGAGTTACCATAAAACCAAAAATTTCCATAAATAAAAATTTGTACGCTTTGCGCCTTATAGCATTTTTCGAGCAGATGCAGTACATGGATTCAATTTGACTACCAAACCTATTTTATTTTAATTTTTTTTTGTATACGATAACACACAGTTTTTTCCCGGTTTTTGGTTTTTGTTTTTCGTCAATTTCCTTTATGTTGTTTTAAATGAAGAACCATATCTCTTACAATTGCTACCACTATAGGAATAAGGAGTCTGATGATCGGTTGTGGCGAACCGTGAAACAGCGCTGTAACTCCAGCCGTCCACTTCACGCGGTAGCGATTGTAAGCGATATGGTTGTTCTATTTTATTTTATCTGATAATGGTTCATTGTCTTAAGGAGCAATGAAAGAAAGCGCGATTTGCTCATTTCCTGGAATAAAAAATGGTCTAATAATGTTTGGCTTTTTGAAATGATTTTAATTTTGGTTTGACAACATAAATTCAGGAATTAAGTGACAACCTATTGGCAGCTTGGTTACCTAATGGGACACAGTGAGAGTTTATCTATAGACCATAAAACGTCATCTCGCTCTTCAAATAAGTTATTAGTTTTGTCCTATCTCTTTCCAATGCTGAGATATTCAGAATGTTTTTGACGCTAATCCAGCAAAATCAACAAGTTCACCTATACGTAAACGCCAAATTTTGGCATACGAAGGGTCTTTCATTAAGGACTTGACAACTTCTTTTTGAAATCAAATGCAAACTACTTGAGATATCTCAAAAAAAATGTATTGGCTTGAATCACTATCAAAACATTTATGAATGATACTCGACTTCGTTCATATGTCCATCACGGGAACGTATGCAGCGGTCGATACATTGAACCCAATTTTCGATGAATCGGCAGCACATTTCGACCGCTATTTCTGGTTCAATATTGGCTCTGAGCTCCTCTAACGTTGCCAGCTAGTTGACATAGACCAACGTTTTAATGTAGCCCCGTAAAAAAAAGTCTAGAGGCGTTAAATCGCACGATCCCGGGCCAATAGACGAATCCGTTTCTCGAGATAACACGTTCACCGAAATGAGACTTCAATAACTCGATTGTTGTACCCGCTGTGTGGCTTGTGGCACCGTCTTGTTGGAACCAGAAAATAATCTCAACTCGATTCAACATATGATAAATATTTTGTTTTATACTATTAGTATGTTTCATATCGCAAACGGCAACATTGGTATTTAAAACTGAAAACATGTCAAATAAAATATAAAGTAAACAGTTTTCATATGTAAATAATGTATTTCTTCTAACGTAATTACACAATATAAATAGAAGAACAAAAGAATAAAGAAATTATAACGTTTTAGACAGCACAAAAGAAAGTCGCCTTTTATTTAAACAATTAAATAGTTTTGCAGATAAGAGTGATCATTAAGTGGTATTCATACTGATCCCACACACTCAACACCAAAAATGTTTTCATTGATGGATTTTTGTTTGATTTCGCGATCGCGTTGTGTGGGTGTGAATGCAATCGCGAGCTGAGAATATTCGTTTGTTATGATTTTCCTTGTTTTTTTTTTATTATGTTAGTTTACAAATCGGGTTTTATTTTGTTGAATTAATTGATGTGGTAAGTGTATTCTTCAAACCAATATTATTATGAAGTGTTCATATTGGATGTTGTTTTGCAGATGTAGTGATATGTTTTTTTTTTTTTTTTTTATTATTATTATTGCATACTGATACATAGAAAGTGGACTGTAAGATAGAATGTGTCATGATATATTTTTTTTTGTATCAAGGAGGGTTGCCCAACGATGTATTTTGGGTAACAATCAAAACTCTAAGTTTAATTGAAATTAATATTTTGGAATTATGAATAAGGACTGTGTTGATTAAGCTTTTAAGTATTGAAGAATAAATGTTGATTTTATATTGTTTCAAATGATGAATAAATAGATTGGTTGTTCGAAAGTGTTGGGATTTTCAGTTTATTTGAGTTGAATGTATTGAGTAAAATAGTGTTTTTTATTGGATTTCATATTATGACGGGTTGAGGTTTTTATTCTGTTGTGTTGAATGCTATTATATTGGGTTGAATTTATGTTGTGTTGGGCTGAATTTTATGTTGTGTTGGGTTGAATGTTATAATTTGTTAAATTTTGTGTTGTGTTGAGTTGAATTTTATTAGTTTGTTTATTTTTGTGTTGTGTTGGGTTGAATATTAATTAATTTATTGCTGGGTAATGGACAAATTTTTGTTATAGGGCGTTTAAGTTCAGTTGTTTCCGTTTTAAGTGTTACAACTCGAACTAAATTATCCGATCCCGGGTTTTTCCGTTTTTCCATTCCATTTGAGTGGGGGGAGTCGTTCGTCTGTGATCAAGACTAAGTCTCCTTCCTTTATCTCCGAGTTGACGAGTTGAGTCCACTTTGGGCGCTGCTGCAGTCTCGCGAGGTACTCGTTACTCCACAGCTTCCAAAAGGATTGTGAGAGGGCTTGGACTCTCTTCCAGCGTTCTAGGTGCGAGATTTTCTCCAACTGGTATTCTGGTTGTGGCGGTGCGACGAGTGGTTCTCCCACGAGAAAATGGCCGGGTGTTATTGTTCCAAGGTCGTTAATGTCTTCTGACTGTGGACACAATGGTCTGGAGTTCAGACAGGCTTCCACTTGAATCAGAAGCGTGTTGAGCTCTTCAAAAGTCAGTATTTGGTTACCAGCCACACGTTTGAGGTGAAATTTCACAGATTTCACTCCCGCTTCCCATAGACCTCCAAAGTGCGGGGAAGCCGGGGGAATGATATTCCACTTGGTACCCTCGTTGGCCAGTACCTCTGCCACATTTCTCCAACTGAACTGCGCCTCACTTAATTGCTTTTGTAGCTCGCTATTGCTGCCTACAAAATTTCGACCACAATCGCTGAAAAGCTCTCTGCACAGACCTCGCCTTCCTATCAACCTCCTAAACGCTCCTAAAAAAGCTTGGGTAGTCATATCACTAACCAATTCTATATGGACAGCTTTCGTTGCCATACAGACGAATATCGCGAAGTATCCCTTTAAAGTTTTAGCGTTGCGTCCTCTCCAGGTTTTAATATCGATGGGTCCTGCTTAATCGACTCCTGCGTAGGTGAATGGACGTGACATGGCTGTCCTTGCTGCGGGAAGATTGCCCATTAGTTGCCTCAATGGTTTCGCTCTGAATTTAAAGCAAATGTTGCAGTCGTGAATTTCCTTTTTTACCGCATTTTTTAGATTGAAAATCCAAAACCGTTGACGAATGTAGGCCATCATTTTTTCGTTACCTCCGTGCAGTGTTTTTTCGTGTGCGTCACTGATAATCCGTTTCGAAAGAAGATGATTTGCCTTGAGAAGGATCGGGTGTTTTTTGTTGAACGGGAGATTCGAGTTAGATAGCCTCCCCCCCACTCGTAAAATCCCCTCTCCGTCTTTGAGTGGTGTGAGTGATTTGTACCCCTTAGTGTTGATCATCTCTTCCGAAGTGAATATTTCTTCCTGAACGGATCGTATGATGCGTGTGAATGCCTCCTCCAGGTCATGCGGCGATAGTACATCCGTGTACTGTTGAGAAGTCCTGGCCTTGATTCGAATACGTAGGCAGTATGCAACCACTCGAACTGTTTTACTTAGCGTTGAACAATTTTGTAGGACTTGATTTACAGCACTTAACGCATTATTTTCCACGCAGTGATGGACAATAGTAGATCGGGCTTCGTGATGGGTATCCAGGCAGGATGGCTGTGCTGGGTAGATGGCATCCCACTGATGCCTTAAAAAATCTGGTCCTTCCCACCACAGTTTGTTTCCCACAATCATTGATGGAAAGACGCCACGAGATGCGATATCAGCTGGGTTCAGCTCTGATGGAATGTGTTTCCAAGTCGTGTTGCCACTACACCTTTGGATCTGGGACACACGGTTGCAGATGAATGTCTTCCACTTGGACGGAGGAGCTCTAATCCAGCATAACGCGATGACTGAATCGGTCTACGCATAGACATCAGCTGCTTCCAGCTTCAGAGTTTTTGTCGTCTCATGAAGCAATTTTACCAACAGAACAGTTCCACAAAGTTCCAATCTAGGCAGCGTGGTTGTTTCTAAAGGTGCTACCTTCGTCTTTGACAGCAGCAAGTGCATGTGGATTTGACCATTACCATCGAGAACGCGCAAATAAATCGCTGCGGCATACGCCTTCTCCGAAGCGTCGCTGAAACCATGGACCTCGAGCTTCCTGATGTTTTTGTCGGTATTGATCCATCGATGAATCTGGACCTTCTCAATCGCTGGAAGTTCTCGACGAAAAGTTAGCCATTCCAGTTCCAATTCTATTGGGATCGGTTTGTCCCAATCTAGTCCTCGTCCCCATAGCTGCTGCATCATTATCTTTGCCTTGATGATACAGGGTGAGATCCAGCCCATTGGATCGTAGAGCTTAGCTATAGAAGATAAGATGGATCGTTTGGGACTTCCACATTGCCAAAATGTGCGACCTGGAATGAGAAAACGTCAGGAATCGGCAGCCACTTAATACCTAGCGTCTTGACGTTACTCTTTTCAACGAATGGTAGCGAAAAATCGACTGCTCGTTCACCTGGTGGTATGTGTTGCAACACTTCTTCCGAGTTGCTGACTTGTTTGCGAAGATGGAAGCCTGCAGTTGCTAACATCTCCCTTACCACTTGCAGTTTGAGCTGCGTCTCCTCAATCGTGTCGGCTCCACTTATGACGTCGTCGACATAAGTTTCTTCCCTGATGACGGAGGTAGCCAGAGGAAAATTAGATGCTTCGTCGTCTGCTAGCTGCAAAAATACCCTAATGGCAAGATACGGCGCTGACGATGTACCAAATGTAACCGTTTCCAGACGGTAAATCCTCAACTCCTGGCTCGGATTTTCTCGCCATAAGATCAGCTGGTAGTTTGCATCTAAGGTGTTGACTCGGATCTGACGATACAACCTTTCGACGTCACCAGTAAAGGTAAACCTATATTTACGCCACCTTAAAATAATGTCCATAACATTTGTTTGAACTTTAGGTCCAACCATCAACTTGTCATTCAAGGAAGAGCCAAAAAATGGTTTGAAAGTTGCGTCAAAAACGACCCGCAACCTTGGGGTGGTACTGGATTCCTTGATGACGGCGTGATGGGGAATAAAAAAATGAAAGGTTGATTTTAAAACCTCATTGGATTCCTCGATTGGTGTCATATGTCCGAGCTCGAGGTACTCGGCCATACATTTTGCGTACTCCGCGTGTTGAGTTGGGTTGGCTTGTAGTCTCTTCTCCAACCGCAAGAAACGACTGACCGCACCTTGTCGTGTTGGGCCCATGCTTGGGTATTCGCCACCTCTAAAAGGCAGACGAACTTGGTAGCATCCATTAGGTAAGCGCTTTGTGTGTTTTTTGAAATGCTCCTCACATTCTTTATCTTCCTCAGCTTCAAACTTCTCATATGGTTCTTCCTCGATCTCCCAGAACCTCTTCATCGTCGTGTTGAGATCAATGTGGTTGAAGAATGTACGAACTGTGGTTGATTCCGTCACTGGAACCTTGCTTAGTACAATCCATCCTAATTGAGTCCTTTGTGCTATTGGTCCTAAGCACCCACTACTATGGACAACCTCTCCAAGGATTATTTCGCCGTAGATGTCACTTCCCAGCAACATATCGACTTTCGCAGGAATGTTAAAAGTCGGATCAGCTAACTGCAGTCCCTCCAGGTAAGTCATACCTTCAACATTGATATATTGGGCCGGAAGGAGGCCTGTCAGGGACTTAAGGACGAGAGCCTGCAATCGACCTTCAAAGCTCGAGGTCAGTGATGCGATGCTGAGATTGACGATTTTATTGGATGCTCCACTTTTGACCCCCCCCCCCCCCCCCCCCCCAACGCAGTAATCCTGCTGAATGTCCACCTCGTCTTCAAATTCAATCGCTGAACTGCTGCCTCAGCTATAAACGACGCCTCCGAACCAGTATCGATCAGAGCCCTCAATGTCAAGTAACTTCCATTACCGGCTTTCACACTTACTAAAGCTGTTGAAAGCAAAACCTGTGAGTTAGAATTGGCATGGTAAACTCGGAAGTTTTGACTTGTTGATGGCTGGTCGTTTTGAAACTGTGACTGAATTTGGGGCTGATTTGGATTAGCTGTTTGCGTCTGCGTAGTCGTCGGGTTATTTTGCTGTGTGTGGACTTGGTTGTGGTAGTTGTTGGTTGCTGAAGGCCAATTATTCCCGTTCTGTTGTTGCCCTTGGGTTGAATTTGGGTTATTTGGAACAAATTGCGGAGCATTTGGGTTGAAACCTACATAGTTTGAGGAAGGGGTAAACGTATCTTGTGGAAGGGGGTGTAGCAAAGAGTTGTGACGCTGTTTGCAGTGATAGCAACACCTTGAACTCGGACACTTGTTCTTGAAATGGTTGTATGCAAGGCAGTTCTCACAGACCTTGATGTTTAAAACAGTTTGTTTTCGTTGACTTACATCCATCCCCAAGAATTTCCTACACTCTCTTACTGAATGTGGCCCTTTTTGACAAACCCTGCAGTTGATTTGCCGTTTCGGAGCCTGCCGAGCATGAAGAACTTGAGTTGGTTTCGCTTTGCTAATTGTTTTAGTACCTGACTGCTGTTCCACAGCTTCCAACGTTCGAAACCTACATTGCAAAAACTCAAAAAATCTTGTATCTTTGGTAACTCTTTACTACTACCTAACCTCTCTTCCCACAGCTGTTGCGTCGTGTTGGACAATTTCTGGAGCATGACAAAAATCAGGATAGCATCCCAATGCTTCACCGGTACCTCCAAATTCTCCAAAGAGTGGATAATCTCTTGAGACGTATCCAAAATTCGCTTGATGTTGTTTGCTGTCTCGCTGCTCATCGAAACTTGGCCGAAAAACAGCTTTAATTGCGTGTTGACCAGCACCCTCTTGTGATCGTAACGTTCGGTTAGAATCTCCCAAGCACGATAATAATTGCCCTTTTCAATAGCCAAGTGTTGAAGAAGTCTTTCTGCATCACCCCTAACATTACTCTTCAAAAAATGCAACTTCTGAATCTCTGTAAGCGTTGTGCTGGTGTGTACCAGGGATACAAACATATCGTGAAATGACCTCCACGACTCATAACCACCGGAAAATGTTGGCAAAGTAATGACAGGCAACCTCAGCTCACTTACTCTTCCATCCCTGCTGTTATCTGCCGACGCGTTCTTCGTTTTATCGGTATCGTTTGGCGATACTTCGGACGTCAATTTGTCAATGGCATCTAACACTTCAGTTTTGTACTCGGCGTAGACTTCTCGGATTACTTCATATGCTGCTTCCAAATCTGCCGCATTCAGATCAGCTTCCACCTTTTCAGTTCCGAGTATCTGCTGATGGTAGTGTTCTGCCATCGTCAACTGCTTGTCCATCATCTGGATGCGAGTATTAAGATAATTAAGTTTGGCTAACCTAACTTTATCTGCTTTGCCAAAATGTAACCTATCCTGCCTTATGCTTGAAAGAATATTCAACTGCAGCTTGCCGTAGGACATTTTAAATATATATATATTTCGTGTAGATCATAAGAACAAATAGATACAATGTGCAAAACCACCTGCAGACAAAGAAAATTGCAATTGGGCTGAACTTCTTGGTGCTGATTGAGACTCCAATGTAAATTGTTGTTGTAAAACGCCACAGTAGACAGCAACAAAATGGGGTTGTGTTGAAAATCTTCCTTGATGAATTGTAGCGTCTTTAAACTCCTTCGGTGCGAAATTACCACACTACACACTACACACTTTAAAAACGTAAATTAAAATGTTAAATTTTTGTATGAAATGATTAATATCAAATCTTTTTCCACAGATTCACTGCGGCTCGAATGGACCAAAATCATGCAATTGCTCAAAGAAAAAACGTCCCAACATGTCTCTGTAGCTAATACCATTTACCGTAACGTGACGGTCATTTTCATGAGAAAAAAAACGGCCCAATGACGCCACCGGCATGAAAATCGCACCAAACAGTGACTTTTTGCGCATGAAGTGATGTTTCATGAAGCATATGAGGGTTCTTACCTGCCCAGTAGCGCATATTTTGCTTATTGACGAAGGCGTTTAACCAAATATGCGCTTCATCGTTGAAGATGATTTTGCGATGAAATTCTTCATATGATCAAGTGGCTTTAGTTCTTCAGTCAGCTTGATCTTGTAAGCGTGTTGGCCAAGATCCATACGCAAAATTCTCCATAATGTGGTCTGGGAGAAGCCCATTTCTTGAGAACGGTGTAAAACTGACTGATTTGGCTGGTTTGCAACGGACGCCTCTACGGCAGCAATATTCTCCATTCTTCGGGCAAAACGTGGTATCACTGGCACGGCTACATTAAGTAACAAATATTCTGACTCAAACGTTTTCACTAGACTATGAATTGCTTGTATTGTATACTGGGACGAGAATTAGGGCCCAAAATTGGCGTTAACGCTCTTAAAGTTGCAACCACCGACTCATAATTTCGGTAGTAAATTTTTTTTATTTTTTAACGTTTACCCTTTGTGTACTTTACCATGATGAAAATATTGATTTTATTTAATATTTTGACATTAACAGTTTGATAATCATTTTAAGGGTGCGTTGACATTAAAAGTTTGAAGCTGTCAAGTCGCTAATGACAGGCCCTTTAGATGTCTAATTTCCGATACAATTAACGAATTTTGTTTCTTAAAATTTTTTTGACGTACATAGGTAGGTCTTCGAGTTTTGCTGTGGCAATGCTACAATACAATAAAATGTAAAGCATGTTCTTCTACCGCGTGTCCTTTAGGGTTGTGATGTGACCGATGGATACTAAAATCATTATGATATTTCAATATCACTAATACGAATATCTTACATTTTATAGTAAAAAGATGTTCATTCAAAAATATTTACTTCGTTCCATACCCATTTTAGATTCTCTTGTGCGCATGTACGTTTCATTAATTTAATTATTTATAAACGTCTGTGGTCTATAAAATCTGTCATTATCTATTATTCGACTACTTCGAGTTCGATTTCTTCCTTCCTTTCCAACTTTCCAATCTAATCTCCCACTTACGAAGCAAGCATGCACATCCATACATATATGGTATGTACAAGACCATTAAACCCATTATTCAAACTAACTGCCCCATTCTCTATGTACATTGAACACGCGTCTCTTAAATAACAACTCCAGAAGTAGGTACTCCATATAAAAAAGATTTCAGATGAGCAAATCTCCTTCGCCGCTGACCAATTCTAATACACAAATATAAGCTTCGTCCAAACCTGATCCTAATACAAAAAATATTTAAACATAACATACACATATTACATATTACTGTACCTAATCCAAAAAATATTATTAATCAGATCACTTCTTTACAAAAAATATTAGGATTCACAAAATATTATAGCTTTCTCCAACACTGACTGACCCTGATTTTCATGTTGCATGCATACCTACTTCAGTTTAGCCGAAAAATATGACTGCATCCGAAGAAGTGCGCGAGTTATGTTAGAGATAACAAACAATAGATAACATATGTGTCAACCACACGACGACGAAAGCCCATCAATCGGACATCATATAATTCATAAGTATACTTCTAGGAAGCAAGGTTAGGAATACACATACTTGTATAGTCCGTACCAAAACAGTTGGCCAACGGTCGATTGCGCAGAGAGAGGATTTAAGAGAACAAAAATGACGCGAAAGAGATTTAATCACTAAGGGTTTTTGCCTGTAATTTACAATGCGTAACCCAACTTTACAGTGCTTAGAACTAAAATGCTGTTGAATATCTAAATAAACTTAATTTTTTATTATGAGGTCGACTTTTATACATTTCTACCTAGAAGTCCGATTGTATTTGAAAGGGTTCCCAACCCTTTTTATGGTTGAACATTTCGTGGTTTAGCGCTAGGTACCTGTATGGGTGGTGTGCTTGGTTAGCATTAATTTTATGATGTTTGATTTTACCTGTTTGACTTAAGTGTAAAAGTTTTACGACATGATTAGTGTTTGCATTTGGTTACCTGTAGGGGCAAGGAATAAATTTGTTGCTTGGTTTTTAGAGTTTTTTATTTTAAGATAACGCATATATATTATGGATTTCCTATTTGGAATTCACTTTCACGAAAACAAAAGCATTGCTAGGACATAAGTTTATTAAAATAAAATAAATTGTCATGGATCTTTCAAGAAAAGGAAAGCCAATAGGAAGTCTAGGACGTAAGATCGTTGTTAGGATATATTACAAAAAAATTGAAGAAGCTAGGAATTTATGTATAGATAGTCCCATCACATACGCAAATTCACAGACAGAGGAGTTTACGGGAATTTCGGCCCGAACAATAAGAAGGATAATTAAAGAATATGAGAAGAAAGGCGCTATTGAATCTCCAACTAAAAGAGTACCACATACAAAATGGAAAACTGGATTGGACGAATTTGGTATCACAGCTGTTCGGCGAATTATATACAACTTCCACATTGAAGAAAAAATGATGATAACATTAAAATGTTAAGACAACGGGTGCAGGAAGATTTGGAGCTGAACCTAAGCAATATGTCGCTACATAGGATTTTAAAAAGAAATGGATTTTCTTATAGGAAAACGGAGAACAACCGTAAATTTCTTTGCGAAAGAAATGAAATCAAACTTTTACGAGTGAAATATCTGAGGAAGGTGCGGGAGTACAGGTCAGAAGGATATGAGATTATTTATTTGGACGAGAGCTATATTCACAGCTCTCACACAAGGCCAAGGGCATGGACTGACGGCACCAGTCAAGGTTTAAAGGCGCCAATTTCAAAAGGCCAAAGGCTGATAATGGCGCATGCAGGTGGAGCGAAGGGCTTCGTGAATAATGCCTTGCTTTTATTTAAATCTGGGTCGAAAACAGGAGATTATCACGATGAGATGAATCGGTTATAGTAATGGACAACGCATCATATCATAACAAATGGGAACACAAGCAAATCACTTCTGCTTCCGTTAAATCGGAGATGTTAGAATGGCTTTCCGTCAACAATATACCGCATTCTTCAAAAATGCTCAAAGTCGAACTTTATGACCTTATAAAGCGACATCGGACTAATCACCACCCCAAGCATAAGATTGACGATAGGATTCACGGCGCGGGACACGAAGTACTACGATTGCCACCCTATCATCCAGATCTCAACCCTATTGAAAAGATCTGGGCAACAGTCAAGGGAAGAGTCGGAAGCCGAAATACAACGTTTAGATTATCGGATGTTCAGAAACTAGCTGAAGAAGAATTTTCAAAAATAACAGTTGAAGATTGGCGCAAAGTTTGTGAAAAAATTATAAGGACAGAGGAGGAATACTTTTCACACGAGCAGATGTGGGACACAATGTCGGATGCAATAATTATCAATCCAGGAGATGATTCTTCAACCGATTATGAAACTGACAGTTCTTCGAATTCAATTTAATGTACATTAATATTAACTATTTCATATATAGGTAGCAAAATCAATAAATATTTTTATCTTAGTACTAAAACGTGTGTGTTTTTACTTCTTAATTCAAACCAAACCGAACCACCCATTTGGTATACTGGTGTTTTGTTTTGCTGCTCGCTGGAAATCTGTTTTATATTTGCAATTCATCGTCAATTTTATCTCGCTATAATTTACACTTTTAATCAAGGTTACAAATTTAAAAGTGGTGGGTAGTTCAAAAAGTTTTAAAAACTGCATTTCTTAAAAAAAAATATTGAAGAATCAAGAACTTTCACCATTTGTTCTTTAACGAACCGTTTAATACACCATCCTCTTTTTTGTCACAGAAAATCGTGCCTATTGTTATTGGGCATAAAATCGTTTACGTTTCCAAAAAATGCCCAAATTGTAAATTTTTTATTAAATTTACATACCTCGCCCAAATTCAATGATATAAACAAAAAAAATTTGGTGTGACACTGCAATTTACTTTACTTTGCGTGCCAATATCAGTACCTACATGATCAATATGCACGACACAATTAATAATGATCAACGAAAGCATAATGAGCAAATAGGGTTTAAATCTAAAACCGTACACCTTCATACAGACACAGTCACACAATCAATTCATGTGCAATGTTTTGCTTAATCTATCCGACCGTGATCACATCATACTCCTACAAAGAACCGACAAGACAAAAAACGAAACAATATATTTGCCTCCAAGTAAAGTTGACATATAATGGTCTATATTTTTCCTCCGCTCCTAGTTTCAGTATAAAAGAAGGAAAATGAAGAAACCACCCTCAGTGAGATCGCGACAGCGATCTTGAACACGAGGCAGGGTATACGTCGTTTTTTATTATGGCTCCGCCCATTTTCGTCTCTTTATGCTTGTTTTTGCAATTTAAGAGATTGTAAAACACATTTTAAGAGACCTGCGCAGTAGAATGGCCAACTGTTTTGGTACGCACTATACATAATATGTCAACCAGATGCCAAAACAAGGAATGACCCTAATAATTAAGAAGATAACGGTAAAGTATTTTCCTTACTCAGCTGTGAGTCATTTATGAGTATCATAAAAAAGGGTATCGATACTTTATATCGAGCCATACCTATTGTATTTATATTTATATTGGAAAATTACCGTTTATTTTGAGGAAATTTTACTGAACATCGTAGACGAATACTACATGGTGTTAATTTGGCTGCATAGATTATTGAATTTAAAATAAAAGTATATTTTTGAACCTATCAAAGGCTTAGCAACTTATTTTGCGCAGGAAGGTGCATACATACATTCTTGTGTAGACACGCGTATGATGGCTTGGCGTATTATTTAAATTGAATAAAATCAAATTTTCTGCCTTTGACTGGTGGTGGTGAATCGTAAGCGTGAGTTGCAATGATGAGCTCTTTTTTCTCGTAAAGGGAAAGGAATTTTGTATTGACTAGGCGCAGTCTAGAATGTACCAAATAATATATAATTATGTGAATAGTATTGCCTTTGTAAGGAAAGCCTTACACTGCAAAGGCTAGGCGGATTTAAATTTTTTTTTTTTTTAATACGAAATGATTAGGAGTATGAAATAAAATATTAAGCTTTTGGTTTGAGAGACCACAAATTAATTTACATGCTGGACAAAAATGCAGTTGAAGTTGAGAAAATTAAACAATAACCACGCAAAGCCGGGCGTGTATTTCGGTTAAAGTAATATAAGTATTTATGAGGTAGATGTTTAGAATATTGGATGATGAGATGATGGATACTAAAAAAGTCTTTATAATCTTTTTATAATGTCCAAAGGTTTTGTTTTTAAATGTTGTTTGGCAATACGATTATTTTTCGTAGAAAGATTAAAAAAGGGATTTAATTTAGGCATCCCAGCACCTTAACAAACAACAAAATACATTCATGAATCCTTAATGAAATGTAAACATATATGTAGTATAGTGCGTACCAAAACAGTTGGCCATTCTACTGCGCAGGTCTCTTAAAATGTGTTTTACAATCTCTTAAATTGCAAAAACAAGCATAAAGAGATGAAAATGGGCGGAGCCATAATAAAAAACGACGTATACCCTGCCTTGTGTTCAAGATCGCTGTCGCGATCTCACTGAAGGTGGTTTCTTCATTTTCCTTCTTTTATACTGAAATTAGGAGCGGAGGAAAAATATAGACCATTATATGTCAACTTTACTTGGAGGCAAATATATTGTTTCGTTTTTTGTCTTGTCGGTTCTTTGTAGGAGTATGATGTGATCACGGTCGGATAGATTAAGCAAAACATTGCACATGAATTGATTGTGTGACTGTGTCTGTATGAAGGTGTACGGTTTTAGATTTAAACCCTATTTGCTCATTATGCTTTCGTTGATCATTATTAATTGTGTCGTGCATATTGATCATGTAGGTACTGATATTGGCACGCAAAGTAAAGTAAATTGCAGTGTCACACCAAATTTTTTTTGTTTATATCATTGAATTTGGGCGAGGTATGTAAATTTAATAAAAAATTTACAATTTGGGCATTTTTTGGAAACGTAAACGATTTTATGCCCAATAACAATAGGCACGATTTTCTGTCACAAAAAAGAGGATGGGGTATTAAACGGTTCGTTAAAGACAAAATGGTGAACGTTCTTGATTCTTCAATAATTTTTTTTAAGAAATGCAGTTTTTAAAATTTTTTGAACTACCCACCACTTTTAAATTTGTAACCTTGATTAAAAGTGTAAATTTTAGCGAGATAAAATTGACGATGAATTGCAAATATAAAACAGATTTACAGCGAGCAGCAAAACAAAACACCAGTATACCAAATGGGTGGTTCGGTTTGGTTTGAATTAAGAAGTAAAAACACACACGTTTTAGTACTAAGATAAAAATATTTATTGATTTTGCTACCTATATATGAAATAGTTAATATTAATGTATATTAAATTGAATTCGAAGAACTGTCAGTTTCATAATCGGTTGAAGAATCATCTCCTGGATTGATAATTATTGCATCCGACATTGTGTCCCACATCTGCTCGTGTGAAAAGTATTCCTCCTCTGTCCTTATAATTTTTTCACAAACTTTGCGCCAATCTTCAACTGTTATTTTTGAAAATTCTTCTTCAGCTAGTTTCTGAACATCCGATAATCTAAACGTTGTATTTCGGCTTCCGACTCTTCCCTTGACTGTTGCCCAGATCTTTTCAATAGGGTTGAGATCTGGATGATAGGGTGGCAATCGTAGTACTTCGTGTCCCGCGCCGTGAATCATATCGTCAATCTTATGCTTGGGGTGGTGATTAGTCCGATGTCGCTTTATAAGGTCATAAAGTTCGACTTTGAGCATTTTTGAAGAATGCGGTATATTGTTGACGGAAAGCCATTCTAACATCTCCGATTTAACGGAAGCAGAAGTGATTTGCTTGTGTTCGCATTTGTTGTGATATGATGCGTTGTCCATTACAATAACCGATGGTTCCTCTAGGTTATTTAAAACTTGATCCTTCATCCATTTGGAGAAATTTTCAAAATTCATCTCATCGTGATAATCTCCTGTTTTTGACCCAGATTTAAATAAAAGCAAGGCATTATTCACGAAGCCCTTCGCTCCACCTGCATGCCCATTATCAGCCTTTGGCCTTTTGAAATTGGCGCCTTTAAACCTTGACTGGTGCCGTCAGTCCATGCCCTTGGCCTTGTGTGAGAGCTGTGAATATAGCTCTCGTCCAAATAAATAATCTCATATCCTTCTGACCTGTACTCCCGCACCTTCCTCAGATATTTCACTCGTAAAAGTTTGATTTCATTTCTTTCGCAAAGAAATTTACGGTTGTTCTCCGTTTTCCTATAAGAAAATCCATTTCTTTTTAAAATCCTATGTAGCGACATATTGCTTAGGTTCAGCTCCAAATCTTCCTGCACCCGTTGTCTTAACATTTTTAATGTTATCATCATTTTTTCTTCAATGTGGAAGTTGTATATAATTCGCCGAACAGCTGTGATACCAAATTCGTCCAATCCAGTTTTCCATTTTGTATGTGGTACTCTTTTAGTTGGAGATTCAATAGCGCCTTTCTTCTCATATTCTTTAATTATCCTTCTTATTGTTCGGGCCGAAATTCCCGTAAACTCCTCTGTCTGTGAATTTGCGTATGTGATGGGATTATCTATACATAAATTCCTAGCTTCTTCAATTTGTTTGTAATATATCCTAACAACGATCTTACGTCCTAGACTTCCTATTGGTTTTCCTTTTCTTGAAAGATCCATGACAATTTATTTTATTTTAATAAACTTATGTCCTAGCAATGCTTTTGTTTTCGTGAAAGTGAATTCCAAATAGGAAATCCATAATATATATGCGTTATCTTAAAATAAAAAACTCTAAAAACCAAGCAACAAATTTATTCCTTGCCCCTACAGGTAACCAAATGCAAACACTAATCATGTCGTAAAACTTTTACACTTAAGTCAAACAGGTAAAATCAAACATCATAAAATTAATGCTAACCAAGCACATCACCCATACAGGCACCTAGCGCTAAACCACGAAATGTTCAACCATAAAAAGGGTTGGGAACCCTTTCAAATACAATCGGACTTCTAGGTAGAAATGTATAAAAGTCGACCTCATAATAAAAAATTGAGTTTATTTAGATATTCAACAGCATTTTAGTTCTAAGCACTGTAAAGTTGGGTTACGCATTGTAAATTACAGGCAAAAACGCTTAGTGATTAAATCTCTTTCGCGTCATTTTTGTTCTCTTAAATCCTCTCTCTGCGCAATCGACCGTTGGCCAACTGTTTTGGTACGGACTATAGTTTTTCATTCTCATTTTAGATTGGAATGAAAAGGGGTTTTGGCTGCCAGGGCACGAAGCCCAGGCACACTTAGTCCGCAATTTCAGTCCATTAATAAACAAACAATTAACTCGAGCACATTTTGTGATAGGTTCTCGCATCCATAGTGCATTACAAGAGGTATTGTGCATAGTAGCTGTAGTAGTACGTAATAGGCAACAAAAACGTATACCTACTTCGATATTTTTTATTAATCAATAAATTGCAAATTTTTGGATTTTTACAAGGATTCACAGGTAGACAAATTTTCCCTTAAAAGCGCGTTTTTATAAAACCCAGTTTATTTCGTGTGTGAATTTGTTTTAAGACAGTTGTTGACGGTTATAGTATTATTTAGTTTAAAGAAAAGTGCAACGTGCCATTACTGCAACCTTTGAATAAAGCATAAAAGAATTAGTGAAATTTGGAATTATTGCAAGGTGGACTTCGAACAAAATATAATGGCAAAATGTTCAATATGTCATCCGAAATTAAGTTTAAAGGCCACTGTTCAAATTTGGCGAACCACCTTAAAAATAGCATTTTATAACTGTCACAGACACCGCATGAAAACAGAATCGATACCGAACCTTCATTGATTGCCGCAACTGATGAGCAACCTGCGACAGCTTCTAATGAGGGTGCATCCTGTTCTTTTTCACAGAACAGAATTCCTGAACGATCAACCGTCTTCATCCAAAAGCCCTTTCCAGTAAACTTTGATTCTATTTTCGAAAAATAAGGAGATAACCCCAGCCCAACGGACGGGAATTGATGATTCGCTGATGTTATTGTTTATTAAAAGTTTCTTACCTTTTTCAACGGTTGAGGGTGCCAGCTCCAGAAAATTTGTCGCTGCACTGAAAGTAAAAGCAATTTGTCTTACTATTGATTGCTGGACATCTCGAGCACACGTAGGTCATCTCGAAGTATTTCCCATTGCATAGACGACCATTTTGATAACCAATCCAACCTTTTGTAGTGTCAGATTTTGAAGAGTCCAAATACAGCTTTTAACATCAAGCAAGAATTACAAGAGGCAACAAGTCAGTGGAATTTGCAAGATAAAGTGTCACTGTTTGTAGCAGATAATGCTGGCATGTACCAAACTCCATCAAAGACTTGTATCTGAAGAATGTTTGCTGTTTCAAGCACGCGATCAATTCAGTAGCTAAAAATGCCGTAGCAATTATGGAAATAGAACAATTTATGACAAAAATAAGAAGCTTAGTAAGCAATTTCAAAAGAAGTACAAAAGCAACCGAAAAACTTGGCAAATATCAAAACCAACGAAGTATAGCAGAGCCATATAAGTTAATGTGGCAACACGATGGAACTCAACGTTTGATATGCTTGAAAGAGCAGTAGTTCTATTTAAAGAAGTTCTTACTGCCATAGTTGTTTTACTCGACTGAAGCAGTAGTTCTTCTCTTCAAAACATTAATTCGGTTGAATGGTTGCTGTGCAATCAGTTATGTACAGTTCTGAAACCCCTAAAAGGTGTCACTGATCAAATATGTGGAGGCATCCTTGTTATTTATATCTAACATAATTCTAACACAAATCTACGAAAACAAGATTTGCATCATAGCGCAGTACAAGTTGCCATCAAGATAAAGGGCAGATTATGCAAACGGTTTTTAATATAGAACATAATAGAATATTAGTAATACGCACCCTCCTGAATCCAAGGTTTAAGTTTAATGCTATAATATTTGTAAACAATATGTATTAATATTAGGTAATACAGTATTTTACGGATATAAGAAACACTTATATAAGAAACTCGCATATAAGAAAAACACGGTTATAACTTATATGCACAACAATTAAATACAAGAACAAAAAACTACTTATAATAAGAAATTTATTTCCGCATTTTATAATTGACTTTTGTCAAAAAAAAGGAACAAAAAAAGGAACACCGTTTCCCTAAAAATTAAAATTAAAATATTAGAAGAAATACAATCGGGCAAATCACGAAAAGAATTGCCAAATAAATTTCAAATTTCTGAAAGCACATTGTGTAGAATAATTAAGAGCTCCGATGAAATTGGAAAACAAAAATTTATTTGCAAAAATTTGGACAAAAAAGGGATAGAAAACTAAAACATGAACTTTTAAATAAAACTATGACCAAATGTTTTGAACAAATGTCAGAGAAAATTGCTAAATTGACAGCACCTGTATTGTAAGAGAAGTCTCAACAATTCGCGAACCAACTGGATATTCCTGATTTTGAGGCTAATCAAGGCTGGCTTCATCGATGGAAGAAAAGCATAATTTGTTTTGTTACAAAGCTTCACGGTGAATCTTGTTCTGCCAATGGAGAGGCAGCACATAATTTCAAGGAGTTTGTTATTCGAAATCTCTTGGAAAGATATACACTTGACGATGTGTTCAATGCAGATGAGACTGGCTTCCTTTATAAAGCGCTGCCCGATGGAACATATATTTCAGGAAACCAAACAGTAAGCGGACGAAAAATTCCAAAGGAAAGAATAACTTTACTTCTGCTTTGCAACGGTACGGGGTCCGAACAATTTATTTTTTCTATTGGTGAATTTAAGCAAACCCGTTGCTTCCGAGGAAAACAGTTTTCAGTTTCCTACAAGTGGAATAAAAAGGCCTGGATGACAAGCACGCTTTGGACCGAAATCATTAAAGAGATTGATGATAAAATGTTCAGGAAAATAAAGAAAATGAAGCCTCTTGATCAGGGTAAAGAAAAACTAAATTTTTTAATGTAATAATTTCACTGTTACTCTTTTCTTAGGTGTCATTCAATCGTTTAAGGCTCATCACAGGAAGAATTTAGTTAGAAAAGGTTCTTGCAATTGAAGCTAACTGCATCGAATCATTTTTAAAAGAAACGATTCTGCTCAAAGCTTTACACATTGTAAAGATATCTTGGTGGCTGGTCACGCCACAAACGATTAAAAACTGTTTCAAGAAAGCCGGGTTTTCTCAAACTGAATCGGATGCTGAAGTGATATATGTATTTCGATGAACAAAATTTAAATGAATTTGAGGAAGATTTCCGTTACCTTGAACGCTTTGAAAATGAGAAATGTTTTGGAGAAATTAATGAAGAACACCATGTACATGAAATGCAAACGATGAGAGATGGAGAAGACGAACAGAATATTGAAACAGATGATGTACTCGTATCGTATTGAAGCGGTTTTTTGATGGGGATGAAGAGCAAAATTTGGATTGCATCGAAGAACTTTTATTTAAAAATATAGATAGGCATTTTATTCAGAAAAAAATTGGAGATTATTTTTTGAAGACTACATAGTATACTTACTGAGGAGATAGAAATACGTAATATGTCTAGCTGGACAACATTTTAATAATTTTTTATGTGATGATGAAAAGATTTTTTTTTATATGTTACTTTTGTTATTTTGTTCAAGTTTTGTATGTTCCTAAATAGATGGAGAAATGCCTACATATCTATGGCAATATGATATGCTCATGTTATTAAGCATGTTGCTAAAATAAAAGGAATTTTCTTTCGCTAATGATAAATATTTTATCATACTTCACATTTTATATAAGAAATTTTCTTTCTTATATCCGTTGTTTGCATATAAAAAAAACTCTGATATAAGAAATACATTTGTAGGATTTTCAGAGTTTCTTATATCCGTGGTGCACTGTATCACAAAATATTAGAATTAACCCATCCCGAGTGTTTGCATTTGTGCCTGGTTGCTCGTGTGTCGTATCAGATATTTTTCTGCACTTGCGTTTTTTCTCCCCTGTTTATTGCACCGCTATCCACTCGTTGTCATTGTTCTGCATATGTGGCTTATCGGTACAAGATTGCCCGTTGGTTACTGGGTGTGAAATAACATTTTGAGCTATTTGGAGTGAAATCCATTGTGGTCGTAGGTACTATGGTGACGACATATAGCAAGTGCTGCTATCAAGATATTAAATTACATTTTGACTGAACACCCTCATGTGAAATACTGACACTTTGGAGTGATTCTTGTGTTCCTCAAAACAAAAACACAATTATGTGAAATGCATAAAAATGTATCCCCTACCAGTCGGTTGAACATAATAATTCAAAAATTTGCGGTTCCAGAACATTGACTTATACAGAGGGTAGACACCGCTCATAGCGCAATAGACAATCACCTTAACCCTATACCTCATAAATCAATGTGCAATGAAAAACAAATATAAAGAAGAACATTGAAATAGCTTCTTTTGATTATTGTTTAACAAAATTTTTTAAAAAAAAGTTTAAAAAAAATATTCACTTTATAAAGTAAAATTTAAAATATACATATACGGCTTGGTATGCATTTACGAAAGCAGATCTTATGAAATTCAATGACGAAACCA
The DNA here is from genome assembly GCA_949715645.1 of Portevinia maculata. Taxonomy (NCBI): domain Eukaryota; kingdom Metazoa; phylum Arthropoda; class Insecta; order Diptera; family Syrphidae; genus Portevinia; species Portevinia maculata. The sequence goes on from OX454527.1 coordinate 85,403,598, forward strand.
CGAAAGGAAAAAAAAAGGAAACAACAAAACAATTCTTCATAACATTATCAATTGTTTAAAGCATTAAAAATACATATATTAATTTAAATATGAGTGAATTCGTAGAGACAGGTTTTGTCTGGAATATATTAAAAGTACCGTTTTGTGTTTTCCAGGATACAAACAAACTAAGCATGTAGAATTTTATTCATTTCGGATGAGACGTTAAAGAAAATGCATCAAATCTGCGAAATATATGCCGTAGTACGCGGTAGAGGGTTAAGAACATGGAAATATACTTTGACACTCTTAAGGCAACATAAAAACATGCACTATGAGAAAGTAATTTTAAAATTGAGTCAGATGCAACTAGTAGATTTCAAAGCATACTCTATTAAAGCAGGCCACCTGAACTTCCATCAAATATGGAAAGTCAGATTTCTTTCAATTATCTTTCAGAGCAAATGCTAGAGATTTAAAATGTCAAGTCGGTTCATTTACAAAAAAAAAAAAAAATAATACTTTACTTATAGATAATAGGGCTTCCGACCCGTGAAGAGTCTCTGCCGGCACGCTGCTTCCAGTTGACCAGTCCAAACGGTCTGGCATCCGCGATAGCTTTGTCTTTAAAACGGAGGTGCGGTCTTCCTTTCATTCTTCAACAGGCTGAGAGTCGGAGGTCCTCTTGGCTAAAGCATTATCGTCCATTCGCTTAATATGGCCGAGCCAATATGGTCGACGTGATTTAGCTTTTTAGACTACATCCACATCTTGGCACACCTAATAGAGTTCGCAGTTGTATCTCCTCCTCCATTCGCCTTCCTCGCACATACATCCAAATATCCGAAGGAGTATTTTTCTTTCGAAAGATCCCAATATAAGCTCCACTTTCCTGCTAATACCTGGCACCATATAGTAGGATAGACCACTTCGCGAAGCTATCTCTTTCTGTGGTGCCGAATCCCTTTCTTAAGCGTCAGAAACAAATTGAATGACAAAATTTCAGAAATTTGCACAAAACTTATGGAAAAATCATTGTAATTGTTAATAAAGTGTATATTTGAGTGAAAACAGAAGCTATTGAAAAGTAAAAAGTACTAAAGTATAGAGAAAAAACCTAAGAAAGTATGTTAAAGCAAAAAAAACAATAAAAACGGTGAATATGTTGACCAAAAACGCGTGTGCAACATTTTCACTTTTTTTTTGTAAATTTTTGTAATTAATTAATTGGTCGGTTGTATTTTTTTTTTAACTCCTGACCTGCCTTGGCGAAGAAAAACGGTACGTGGACCTGGATAGATCTATTGTACCATAGGACAGAGAAAATTTTAGGCTAGTGCGTTTTCTACTTTTATAGAAAAGGGGGATTTCATCAAGTCTTCATTACTTAAGAGTTCTTTGAAGAAGATCCTCTTTCTGATTCCGCTGAGGGCTGGTCATTCGCACAATATGTGCTCCGTGGTTTCGTCATCCTCGAGGCACAGCCTGCACTCTGAAGAGTCTGCTAAGTTCATTTTGGTTAAGGTGTTATCGTAAACAGTGGTGACATGTGAGGTAGCCTATTAGGTTTTTGATATCATGCCTACTTAGTTTTAGGATCCTGCTTGCATTGTTTTTAAAGGGCTGGATGGCTCGTTTGGCCTGTCTTAGACCGTGAGTGTTTTCCCAGTGTGAGATACATTTTGAGTGTTTCCAGCTTTTTTATAGCTAAATTAGTAGCTGAACTAGGTGTGTAGCAGAAGAGTCCTGCGAAAGGGGTTTTGAACCACCTCTGGCTAGTTCGCCAGCTATTTCATTTCCTTCAAAACCCCCATGGCCAGGAATCCACCACAGTTTGTTTTTTTTCTGTAGCTGACTTTCTGGAGGGTATTGAAGCAGTGTAAGACAGATTTGGAGTCAATTGTGTGTGAACTAAGGGCTTTTATAGCTGCTTGACTGTCCGTGAATATATGGATGTGAGCGCCTTTGATACCAATGTTAAATATGTGGTAAGCGCATTCTTGAATGGCGAGGAGCTCTGTCTGGAATATACTAAGGCTAGTTGTATTAATTAGTATAAAATGAATGTATAGAAAATTGTTCAACTTAATTCCTTTCCAAATAAAACTATTTTTTTTGCCACAATAAACAACGCGGTTCTCTCGGTAACAAGATTATTTTTTGTACACAATACAAAATTAGTATTCAGAAATAGTATTTAGGGCTTCAAGTGTGGATTTTCGAGCCCATTTGTTTTGCCAATCCGAAGTAGCAACGGTTTCCTAAGGTAATTCTGAGTCGGATCTGCACTTAGGTGTCATTCGAGGAGTTGAGGTTAACTCAAAGGTGGATGAACTTCTTTACTACATCGAAGTTGTTGCTCAACAGTGACATTTTGTTTCGGTGGACGGATGTTTGATTATTTGTTGATTTAATGTGCTGGGACTTGCGCTCAATAACTTCAAGACCAACCAATTTGTTCTGTTATATCGCCCCCCATGACAGCTTCTAACACGGCACGCTGGTAATAGCTGATGATGTCGATAACGCACGCATAACCCACTATCTAGGCGAATCTACTGAAGATAGTCCTTTCCATGTTGACACCTGCCTTGCGCACTATTTTCTCCAGAACAAGATCGAAGAAGTCACGCGGAAACGGCTGAATCCATTTTTCCTGGAAAATATATTCGGCACTCGCCATATAGAGCTTCTGAGGATGAATGTTATCATATGCGGCTTTAAAGTCGATGAAAGATTGTGAGTCTTCACTTGAAATTCGTTTGTCTTTTCCAGGATTTGCCTCGGTGTGAAAATCTTATCTATTGTCAATCTGCCGGCGCAGAAGCCGCACTAGTACGTGCAGATTAGTGTGCTGCAGAACCGCTTGAGACGTTCACACAGTACGTTGGATAGGATCTACTACTTTTGAAACACCAACAAATTTAGATCATCAAAACATGAATATTATTTAAAAAAAAAAAAATACAAAATATATATTTAATGAAAAAATTTGTGATATAAAAAGTCTGTCTCTGTCATCAGAAGATAATAAAATACGAGTACTACGAATATTTATTTCAATAACCGAAATAACATTTCTCTTTTTTCAATCAGTTGAAAATATTTATTTTTTTTAATTGTAGTTATTAAAATGCGATGAAAGTAAGTTTAAGTTATTATTCTTATAACTTAAAGTGAACAAAAGTAAAATAACATTTGAAGTCATCAAGTTTTAGCTTTTTAACGTTTTGTTTTCTTTCTTAATTTGAATTTTATGTTCCTTACGTGCAACATAATATTATGATATTTTCAATATACGAGTATCTATAGTAATATTTGTTTTCTATACGAAAACGCTAAGAAAATACATAGAAATAAATAACTTAGAAGAAATATGAAATAAAAATTTATTTTTTGTCAAAACACATAAGAAGTACCTACAAGGTGGCGCAAAAGTTGTCAGGTGGCGCAAAAGTTGTCACCCGATGTTCTTTCCCTGTAATTTTTTTTATGAATGAAAAACTTTGGTTCTGCTTTTGGATTATGTTAATTGGTGTCTTAAGTTTTTTCTGTATCAGTTAACTTCACAAATGTCAAAGTAGTATTTACATTTGCCGCCATTTGCAAAAATTATAGCTTCTTCCGATAGGATGATGACTTTTGCGCCACCTGGTACATACCAGACGGATTGGAATAAATAAATATTTTTTGACGTACTTGTATGAAGAAAGAAGCTTTTGACTTTAATGGCGTATACGGCGAATCAGCTATGAAAAGATAATTCCCAAACAGATAAAGTGTCAAAATTGCAGTAGCCTGCCACACCTTTAAATGCGGCAAATCAATATTAGGCCGACGAAGATATCCCTTTTTCCCAAAGTCATGGAAACGTTGATAAGCCGACAGCTCATGAAATATCTTGAATCCCGAAACTTCTTAATGAAGGGCAGTACGATTTTCACAGCAACAGGTCTACTGGTGATTTGATGACTTATCTAACCGAAAAGTGGAACCAATCTCTTTACCAATGCGGTGAAAGTAAAATCGTTGCGCTTGATATTTCAAAGGCATTTGACAGAACTTGGCATCAAGCTCTTTTGTCAAAAATGCGTGCATTTGGGATCGATGATACCTTTCTTCAATGGATTAGAAATTACCTTTCGAATCGTTCAATTCAAGTTGTTTTGGGCGGTTTCAAGTCTGCAACTCACCAATGGCGTTCCCCAAGGCTCAGTTTTGTCTGCAACTCTCTTTCTCATTTTTATAAATGATCGCCTGTCTGCAACCTCTAATGCCATCCACTCCTTTGCCGATACAGTACCCTCAGCTTCTCATATTCGTTTCTTGGTTAACGCCCTTCATCTTCGGGTGTGAAACTGGAACGGCAACGTATGTTAAGCTCATTAAATTCCGATCTCGACAGCATAACTTAGTGGGGTGTAACTAATAGAGTGGAATTTAATTTCCAAAATGCAATGCTGTCTTCTTCTTTTGTCTTCTGTCTTTAAAACTTTTATTTTTAGTATTGTTACTTTCATTCAAAAAAAAATATTAAAACGTTATGTTTATTACGCATTTTCTGGAGAAAATTGAACCGAAAGTCAAAAAATTAGCATGGGCGTGAAAAATGGAACAGGTTTAAAATTGGATATCTTAAGACTGAGTTAAGATATAAAATTTATTTAAATGCAATTACAAAGGCTAATATTTTTTCTGAAAATAGAGGTGTAAACGAAATTTATATCATTAGTACTAACAGCGCAATTACCGATAACATGGGTCAGGGTACACCCAAGTAAGCCTTTTCTTAAATCCTCAATAAATGATATAAAAATTGGAGATAGGCCCTTACTGTAGAACAATTTTTTCCTTAGAATATACCCATAAATCATGCCCTAAAATATTGTTTACGAATTAATGGACACCCAGTATAAAAAAAGGAAAAAAATGTGATCCTGATGAATAGCAGATCATTGTATTTGTTGCAAGTCATTTTAATTGATGATCTGCATTGATTATTGGCAATTATAATTAATTACCACTATGACTTGTCACTATCCCAAAGTTCTAGACTTCATCGTAACTTCATCCTTATAGAGCAGGTGTTACCACACACTATTTTGTATGGAACAAGAAATGATCCCATTCCATGATGAATTTATTTATGAATTTATCTTTAACATACATAGATTAATATATTATTATCTGCAATATAAAATCACGGGTATGTACTTGTGTATATTATCTCTTTTCTATTCCACTTCAAGTAGTCATGAAAAAGTAGAAAGGAGCAAAACAAAATACGCGCATGCAAGGCATTCACATAATTCTTTCCAAAACAATTTGGACGCATATGTCGGTTCTTATTGTTTCCAAAAAAAAACAAGGCACTTAACCGTCGACTGAATTCGACTTCCCCATTGTGCACCCCATAAATACACAAAAGAAAAAGGCAACACAACAAAATATCTAACTAGGTACTCCTCCATAATATTTTAAGTGGTCAAATAAGTTGATAAGGGGTGAAGGATGAGTGGGATTGGGGTCGGGTTTGCTTTATTCAAGACGCAAAACCTTTTAGACACTTATTTTTATTGTCCTTCAAAAAAAGCAAACTGAAGAATCACCAATTTCCAAGAAGAGGAAAAATAAATTCACAGCCAAATTTATTGCTTAGTTTCTGGCCGAAAATGTATCTTTTACGCGGAAAGCTTTTAGTGAAGCTTCTCACCACGGTGGTTGAGTGAGATTTTCTGCGTCGACTCGCTCAGTTCTCTTCGAAAATACTCTTGCATGCGATGTTTTTCGGAGAAGCTTTTGCAACTTTTCGCTACCGAAAGACACCTGTCGGATTTTATATTATAATAAACGCGTTATCAGAAAATGAACAAAACGAAATTAGAAAGTGCACATACCGAAAATTACGGCGGGTGGTTGGCCCTGGATGTCAGATTATGGCGGTAGATATAGGTAACCATAACCACCCCTGACCTGAGTCAGCACAAATTTGTTTAATCTTTTATTCTCCCCATAATCTACTGATGGAAGCGAGGTCATGGTCAAATCTTCAGACCAATCGCATTTCAGTTTACACAATGATACGATAAGACCAATCATCTGTTTGCTTCTGGGGTGGTTATTTTTTATGGGAGTTAAACTATTCGCTTACTGTTGCATAGTCTATAGATATTACATTATGTACCTACATAGCAAGTGGGGATGCTTACTTAAGAAACATCATTCTATTGTCAATATTTATTGCATAACAATGCGTTTCGAAATTTCTGATTGTGCGGAATATTGTGCTGATATCTTTTATGTTTATTTGGGGCAAATTAGCGATGAGCAGTGTGTGTAAGTGCCACTGTTCGTGTGTGCGAAGCTATATTTTTGAGACAATGAAAAGCGGCATAATGTGGTTTAACTCCGGCATTTTTGAATGTTTGTTAATCTTCGCCTTGTCTGTTGCCGACGTTTTCTAGCTTTCCTCTTTCTGTAATAATTTGACATATTTCGCGAGAATAAGTGTTTTGTTTAATTTTGTTTGATGTTTTGTGAGTTGCAGCTTTTTGTTTACTGAGTGTAAATAATTGCACTGCTTCTTCTAGTTGATCTTCTGTTTGAATTGTTGATGATAGGTGGAAACGTTCTTCCAATTTCTGTCTGAAGTAGTTCCAATCAGTAATTCCATTAACTAGTTCTGGGCTATGTTCTTTTATTATTATATTATCGCCAAGTGTAAGACGCATTGAGGGGTGATCCGATTTAAAATCAGGTCCTTTTTCTACATTTATTTTATTTGAAGATACATATAGGTATTTGTTGATATAAATAAGTCGACAAGATTAGTAGGTTGAGTGATATTTTACGCCTTCTTCTTTAATACTTTCATATAGTTCTCTGCTTCTAGTATTTGTTAATCTAGGGTTAGGTTAGGTTAGGTTATAGTGGCATTCGGCAGAAGCCGACACACTTAGACCAATAATTGTGATACCACACGGATCTATCTTCTTCCTACTCGTTGAGCCAGTAGGAGCTTTTGATGCAACTTGAAAGCCTATTAATGTCGATGTTTATGAGATCGTTGAGATCATTGTAAAAGAAAGATCCCAAATGGAGTTTTCGTCTTTGAGAGAGAGCAGGGCATTTGCAGAAAAGGGGGAGAATAGTCTCCTCCTCTTCCTTGTCCAAGCAGCAGTGATCAAACCCTTAGAGCGTTTCAGATCCAGCTTTGGCCAAAGACAAGTGTTGGCACTTGTCCACCCAACGTTAGTTCTCTCAATGGCCTCCCTCATAAACTTGAGTTTGCATGTAGCAATTGGATGCCTAAAGGACCTTTATCAGATAGAAGAGGCAGTATTGTTCCTTTTCGGGCGAGTTCATCAGCCCTACAATACCCTGGAAAATCTCTGTGTCCCGGCACCTAGCTTAGGTGAATGTTGAGTTGCTCTGCCATATCCGCGAGAGATGATTTGCAGTTGTAACGGAGCCGTTCATTGACCCTCAATGCCTTCCTGGTCCCATCTCCTACCTCCCACCCCACAAACACCTAAAAATAAAAGAAAATGAATGACAAATGCATGTAAACAAACAATTTCACTTGAGACACAAAGCGTAAAATATGTATTCCGGCAGCCAAAACTCAGTTAAGCGTACATAGATGAAACTTACAGTCCAATTCCTAGATACTTTCCCTATAAATAATCATTATATTAATTATAAATGTTTTCCTTTTAATTTTCCCCAATTGGTGGCCCGATTCCAACCCATTCCCGATTTCGTGTTGTGTAATGGCTGATCGGGTAGGTATATACGTGTTGGAATTAAAGTAAACGAATTTATTAGGTGGTATTTTATTTTTAATCTTAAGAACTATTGGTCATAGGCAAGTGACAAATAAAATAAGACAGTAGGTGGTACTTCACTGGTTCTGCACGTCCTTCCGTGCCTACTATTATAATGCAACTGACAATAACTTACAACTCTGAAGCAGATGGAGAATGAGAACTCGAGGATGTGTGTCGGTGTGCGTGCGTACGAGGGAAAAGTACATTAGGTCAGGAGTGAGAGTGATCGCGTTAGCGGACCACGATATCCCACATACGTTTTTATTTTATTTTATTTTATTTTTATACCCTATTCTAGGGGTATATTAATTTTGACGCATAGTTTGTAACATACCTTAATATTGCCCGTAGACCCCTAAAAGTTACTATATTATGATCAGCATCGATAGTAATGTCGATCTAGCCATGTCCGTCCGTCCGTCCGTCCGTCCGTCGGCAAAAATTAGGCCTTTAAACTGGACCTAGAGAGCTTAAATTTTAACCATATACTCTCTAGTGTCCCGAAATAATCAAGTTTAAGAATTTTTGAAATCCGCCCACAGACACGCCCACAAACTCAAAAAAACAAAATTTTGGAAAAAATCGAATTTTGAGCTAGAGAGCTGAAATTTTTTATATATGATCTATGGCCCATAAAACTGATTGGGACATAAAATTTTCAAAATCCGCCCACTGACACGCCCACAATTAAATAAAACAAATTTTGGGAAAAATTGAATTTTGAGCTAGAAAGCTGACATTTTTTATATATGATCTTTGGCCCATAAAACTGCTTGGGACATAAAATTTTCAAAATCCGCCCACTGACACGCCCACAATTAAATAAAAATTTTTTTTTGAAAAACCAAAATTTGAGCTAGGGAGCTGAAATTTTTAATATATACTCTCTAGGGGCCCTTTATGCTCATGTGTAAATATTTTCAAAATCCGCCTACTGACACGCCCACAATTATTTTTTTTTTATTTTTGAAAGTCCAAAGTTTGAGCTAGGGAGCTGAAATTTATAGTATATACTCTCTAGGTGCCCTTTATGCTCATACTTAATTTTTTTTTAAATCCGCCTACTGACACGCCCACAATTAAATAAAACAATTTTATTGAAAAACCAAGCTAGGGAGCGTTTTTATTTACAAAAGCTTAGTTTTTTCGATAAAATCCTTTAAATTTTTGCCACGCCCACTTATGAGATATAGGAATAAGAATAGGGTATCCAACAGTTCGCCCAAACGGACTGTAGCCCGCCCCTATGTTTTTATATTGATTAGGATTAGAGTATATGTATTTTATTACAAGGATTATTTATTTTATTGACTGGACAAAACGAAATGACGAATCTTGAAGACTGGAAGGTAAACTACCTTCTTTCTCCTTACAGGATTTGCTGAATGAAAAGGAAAATTAGGAAGGTATATATGAAAGAAAAAGGAAGGAATAGGGTATAGAAGGATGATAAGGAATGAAAGAAAAGCGATGGACAAGACCAAAATTGTATGTATGCACATAATTTCACGGTCAACGGGTCACAGCTGTGCAAATTTTTAATTTTGACGCATAGTTTGTAACATACCTTAATATTGCCCGTAGACCCCTAAAAGTTACTATATTTATGATCGGCATCGATAGTAATGTCGATCTAGCCATGTCCGTCCGTCCGTCCGTCCGTTCGTCCGTCTATCGGCAAAAATTAGGCCTTTAAATTGGACCTAGAGAGCTGAAATTTTAACCATATACTCTCTAGGGTCCCGAAATAATCAAGTTTACGAATTTTTGAAATCCGCCCACAGACACGCCCACAATTAATTTTTTATTTTTTTTTTAAAATTCAAAGTTTGAGCTAGGGAGCTGAAATTTATAATATATAATCTCTAGGGGCCCTTTATTCTCATGTGTTAATTTTTTTTAAATCCACCTACTGACACGCCCACAATTAAATAAAACAATTTTATTGAAACACCCAAGTTTGAGCTAGGGAGCGTTTTTTTTGATAAAATCCTTTAAATGTTATATAACAAAATATGTAGAGCGTTCTAAACAATTTAACCATACTTAGACTTTTGTCACGCCCACTTATGAGGGATAGGAATAAGAATAGGGTATCCAACAGTTCGCCCAAGCGGACTGTAGCCCGTCCCTATGTTTTTTCCTGTGCGGTCGTTGCCCTCAGAAATAATTGGGTGTTTTTTTAAGTCAATTGCGTTCATTTCGCCTTACACTGGCAAAATAATTTTGTTCATTTACTTTGGTGAGTAAAAGAAAAAAAACATTCCTATAGTTTGAGTTTTTAGACATTTTTTTAAACTTAGGTAGGGTGGATTCCGTTTTGGACAAGTGGTTGACGAAAGGGACTGGTGGACAGATAGAGTCGCTGCAGAGGTAGGTGGCAGTTCCTTATTTAAAGAACAAAAATTAAGAGTACTTTCCTTAAGGTTTGGGTCTTATTTGGGATACCACTTTTGGGCTAATGCTCGAACCCCTGCCCTTCTTTCGACCTTGGGCCTTAGCGTCTTAGTGACGTGCTGGGACAATCCCAAGTGGAGACCTGCAAAACCGCTTTAACGGGTTCAGGTTGTACGGCCACAGAGCCGCAACCAACCAACACATAAAACAACAACGACAATCATCACCACAGTGAACAAAGGCAATTTTAATACAATAACAAGAATACAAAAGTTACAACATTAAATAGTGAAACATATAATATACAAAAGGACAATAATATACAAAAAATAACATAAAGTGTAGTGCGTAGTGCGGTGGCCCATCTGGTTTGTGGCAACAGCAACCACACGCACCAAGAAGTGCTGAAACTCACCCCGTAAAACGCAGTGGCGTTAAGTTTTAGCCCTTTGGCTTGATTTAAGTTTTAATTTTTGTTTTTATTTTTTTTAAGCCTTATTTTTTCTTGATTTAGTTTTTTTAAATGTTCTTTTTGTTTTTTTTTTTTAAATTTTTTTTTTTGAATCATCGTTTTTAGTTTTAGTTTGTATTGTATTGTATGTGCAGTGGGGTCATCAGTAGATGACAAGCACTTAGACCTATTGGTCCATTGTACTTCAGCATAGCTGCCCGCTCGCTGGTTATTGGCGATTAGTAAGATACAGTGAGGGAGAACCTACCAGTAGCCTTGGCAAAGCGAAGAATATTAGCAAGTTCAATGTCCCCCATCTCATCTTCGTATTGTTTGCCTATAGTGGTGAGCCTGGTTCTGGCGAAAGCCGGACATTCACAGATGAAGTGAGATACCGTTTCATCCGCCTCCAGGCAGCACTCACATAGGCCCAAGCTCCTAATGTGGATGATTTTGAGGTGCTCGTTAAGAGGACTGAAACCGGTGACGAGACCAATCAAGGGTCTCAAGTCTTTCCTGTTTAGTCCAAGCAAAAACTTAGCTCTGCTAGTTTTAGTTTAGTTTTAATTAGTTTTTTTATCGAGTTGTAAGTAAGGCTAGGGTAAATCTAAATTTGTAAATTCTTCCCTTAATAGTGCATAGTGCGCGCATCAGAGGCCACATTGGCCATCATCTAATCATCGTTCCTCGTCGTGCTGGTACCAGGATTGATGATCTGGGCCGTCTTAAGGGCGTTTTTCATACTTGTTGTGACTTCGTATGCATCGTTGCCCCTAATAATAATGACTATGTCATCGACCCAAGGACCCCACGGGCGGACCAGTAGGGATGCAGTTGAGTAAGAGGGTAATCATCCCTTTAATCCTGATCATAGCAGTGTTAATGATATAGAAACTGAAGATATCCACAATGAATGACAAACGAAAATTATATACTATTATATACTATTATATTATATTTGCGAAAAACTGATTTTCGTGACCTTTTGACCTTTATAACTTTTTTAGCCGGCACGATATCAATATCGATCGATTTTTCACATCTTCATTACAACGCCGGCCGTAATAAAGGTGTATACAAAAATTCAGCTTACTAGGAATTTTTCCGCAGATTGGGGTTTAAAATGCCTAAATGACTGGGCTATACGTAAATATTGACCTAAATTATGACTAGAGGGTTCGTCGAGGGGCTATCACTCACAACATCGGCCAGTAATAGCTAAGGCTGTGTCGACAAGGGTGGGCTGGCCAACCTTTGCCAAGAACATCTGGCATGTTTCGGGCTCATAACGAACCTGGTACCAAAGAGAGATTTAGGGAAAGTGAGTTGCGGTTAGGGTAAGATGGCTTTAGTGTAGTTTTAAGTCAGCTTAGATAAAATTTAGGGCTTATCTCTTAATTTTAGGTTAGGTTAGCTTTAACTTAGGTTAGCTAGATTAGTTCGGGTGCTCCTTCCATTCTCTCTCATTGGTATCGGCCTATGTCGTTGGACATTTTCGTTTCCTTAATTTTTTCTATTCTAATCTTTTTTCGTCCGTCCGTGGTCTACGTAGAGTAGCTTTCTTTCCTTTTGTTTTCTTTTCACAACTTTTTGCCATGAACAAAACGTTTGTTGAGTAGGTGGTATATGGTAAGGGGGCAAGAACTACCCCCGTCCTCCTACGAGCTGACCTGAGCAACCACAAGCATGCCGCTTCCTCCTCACCTGTATCGAAGTTGCCCCAGTGGCTCGACCCTGGTTCCCAACATAAGTCTAGGACTACAATGGAGTTTGTGGAGACAGAATCCAGATATTTTAGCGCAACTTGGCTATCTGAGAAGATTCGGATGCCCATAGCGGATTTCACGTTGCTCTTCAGCCAGAACAGGACTTCTTTAATCGCCACGATTTCAGCATGGAACAGGCTGCAGTGATTAGGGAGACGAAAAGAGAGACTGAGGTACAACCTGCCAAAGAACACACCTCCACCTTTGTTAATCTAAATTCCCAATATTTGCTCTTGGCATTAAAATCCCATCCCCAGATTAATCTATTGTGTAATATGCGGAAAATACTTAAAATCATTTTTCTTTAGTCTATAGCTAGCAGAGCAGTATGCTGATGCTTATGAAAATTCGTTGGATGACACATGATTAAAATGTTGCTTCTAATTTCTTTATGTGGTGTTCTTTATTAACACTGCATCCCCTTTTGCACAATTATGAGGATGTGGGGAGTGGTATAAATTATATCCTTGCAGTTTAATGTAGTAGTCAATTTAAACAATGTCTCTGGTATAAGATATATTATATCTATCTGTCGAGATTCACTTGCATCTCGTCCTTACGATTCTCAATACCATTAGCATTCCATTCCAGTTGGCGATGGTGTAGAGGTTAGTGTATTGGCTTGTTACCCGTGCGGTGCGGGTTCAACCACCCATTCTCCAGCCTCTACGCCAAAAAGGAGGATTTCTGGCTGGTAGTACAATGGAAAATTATTGAGTCAGAGTGCTCTGGGATTTAGATTTCCTCTTTTTCTCAAAAATTAAAAAAAAAAAACATTCCATGTGAGAATTTTTATTTTATTCATCATGTTGGTCATGATTGTCTTTTCGGTAGCTCTTTTGTTGCTGTTCTGTATCTCTAGCAACGATAATCTATCTAATATCGTTTTATTGCAATTAAGCTAATCCTGTTTAGGATTACTTTCATGAAGATTTCTATTGCAATGTTTAGCTCTTCTTTGTGTTTTCCGGCTTTCTCTGCAGTTATTTGGGCTGGTTTTGATGCTACCTGAGCATATGTCATTTTTGCGCCCGCTGCCGTTTGTCCTTTTTGAGAATCACTTGATCTTTAAGTTTTTCTTGTGGGCTCTTTCGTAAGTTCTTTTTGACTTTTTGTGCTTCATCATTTAAGTTTGTGGTTTCTTTTGCAGCCAAACATACTCTTTATCTGGCAGGATGGTTTTCATTGAAGTTTCACATGCTAATCTTTTTTCTTCATACATTTGTAAGGGATGTAATTTCTTTTTCTTTTATCCATCTGACTACCGAATAATTTAAATTATTCGCGGTACTCCAACCACTCAATTCACTCGGTTGAACGCCTTTTTTCAATTTTCATTCAATCCCCTCTATCCGCGAACCCATCCGCACTAATAAAATCGCAACTCGATTTCTGACAGGCAGCGTCAACGGGCGCACACAAAAGTCTACGAAATAGCCGGATGCCTGACAGACCGTCATGTATAAAAATTACAACGCCATAGGCAGAGTTCTTTTTTCGCGATGGCCGTCGTCGGCTCCAGTTGTCAGTAATTTTCCCCATTGAAAATATATCAATTATAGATTCAATAGCGGCATGATAAAAAGCAGCAGGTTAAATCGTCTAACATCGACACGATACTATACGTATAACAGGTGAGTCTCCTCGTGAGATCATTAATTATTTCCAACCATCCACGCAACCGCATCCCGTCAAATCGTTTTCCCGTATTCTGAATTAAAATTCGAAACTTCTGTCTTAGATGACGACGAAGTAAAATTTAAAAGATCTAATCCGCAGCATCGTGCATCGCAATCAGCCAAGCAAACACCAGGCGCATGCACAACGTCAGACCTTTCGGCGACGGCCATCGCAGGGGTCATTCATATGGTCATTCATCGGCCATCGCAGGGATTCACATTGGATGTTAATTACCCAGATAATTAATATCAAATCAAACACCACCTTGTCTCCCAAAAAAGAACACATCTACCATCTCATGTGGGCTCAATGCAGAAAACAACATCTATGAAATAACAACTAAGACCTCTTCAGAACATCGAAGCATGATCACGTGCACCGAGTCATGCGATTGAAATTAATAAATTACACGTGCAGAGAACAACATCTACGCCTCAAAATGATACCTGTTTGGGTATTCACGTCCTCCAAAGGAGGCCCAAAACGAAACGCAGAAACATCAGCAATACGTCGAGGTAGCGCACGCAAATTTAGTGGGCATCAGACGAATTTCAACATTAGACCACGGGCAGCCCTTACGTACATAGTACTCAACGTGTCGTCACTCCCACGATAATGACAACACCCGTAATCACGGGCAGCACCCGATTCGGACAGCGCCAATCCACACGCGGATTCAGGCACACCACAGTATCCAGTGCAGCAGGCGAATGAGATAATTCCCGCAAATATATAACATCAGATCGGGACACTAAATCTCGCAAGTAAGAGTGAACCCGCAACATACAACTTTAGCCATCTGCGGCAGTAGTAAATTGTTCGTAAGCGTATGTATATAAATATTCTTATCATTAAGTTAAGTGCATATCACCTTATATATATCCATATAATTTATATATATAAAACATCATATACGAGAACTAGTGTTTTAGTAATAGTGGTAGAGAAATTTAGTTTTGGCATACAGGTTTTAGGTTCAGTTAATTTCAGCATAGGTACATTTTGTGTACAGATCGTTCGAGCGCTACGCAATCTTCGCGCTTTCGACAATTCGTTTTTGTTCTTGAATTTCCATAATCTTTTCCCTAAAATCTAGCAGCAGCCGCCGACATCCAGAAGCAGTGCACTCCTTCGGACCCCGGCTTGGGCATAATCTCGCGTTAATTTACAGGAAATACCATCGACTGTGAACAATCAGTGTAGTGATTATCTACAGCTCGAACTCTCTTAAAATAGTGGAAGTTATGCATAGTGTTTTTGTGATTTAGTGCATGACAAATTAATTCGTAATAAGTCTAGCGAATGTGCATAATCCAATTGGGACTGCATATAAAACTTACACCCCGACATCTGCGGGCCAGTAGGAAACCTAGTTTATAACCGGTGTGAAACCAAGTACACGAACCAAGGAACACGATTCAAATCGTGCGCCTTTGGTGATATCATCCACCGAGACCGTGGCGAAAGATGCGAATACGCACACCCATGGTATAGGAGCTTCCATTGTAGGTAACGTTTATGCTAAGCCATGACACCGCCCTACCATAAAAGAGTAATTTGAGTATCTGCCCTAATAGGGATTAGTTTTAGCGAACATATTTCATTTCTTTGAACCTGCCCAGATTGACGACTTATATTTAACATATATATTGGTAGAATTAGCATTAAGTAGATATTAAGTAAAATTAACTAGGTATATTATTATTATTATTATTATATATTTTAAGATATATTTTCGGAATAAAATGTATTATACCTATACCTTTACATCTTTTGTCTGCCCTCTTGAAGAGTTCCCTTTGAGACCATGGTATAAACATTTAGATACATCAGGTGGAAGAGACAGTCGCTGATACCAGAGAACTGGGTTGAACGGAAGTAAGGGCTAACATGTCACATTAGGGGCTTTTCATAAATAATAGAGTGACATGTTAAGCCATGTATTTAGTGAGGCTATATAGCTTCATGACGAGCGAGGGCACACACACACTCAGGTGACTAATCTACATCTTAAGCACTACCACTGGGATAACAACAAGGAAAGAACATCGTAAGTTCAAGTCTTAGCAAAGTATATTCGTGCCGCATTTAACAAAATACACAGATAACTACACCTGTTCTGAGGCATGTATAAAAAAGCGTAACACCGTTCAGAGCTGAAGTCGCAAGATCCCCCCCGTCCGACGAGCTAGGATGAGCAACGACTAGCATGCCTACGCTTCAACGGTCTGAACACCCTACCGTTCCCATCTGCCCGGACTGGCTCCGGATTCTGTACCTAACGTCATAAGGGTAGTATACGGGGCGATAGGTAATTTTTGTGGAACTCAGTCGCATTTACAGCTACGCATTTCGGTGCGTATATCCGGTTACGGTCCGACCAGTGAGACGCAGTGATGATCGGGTATTGTGAGGTGGTGTCTTATTGGCCGTCAAATCATCACTTATTAGTAGGCAAATTGAACTTTTTGATCCATCTGATCTAATTGAACAGATTTGTGTAAGAATTGATTATTTTCGTTCTGAAGATAGTGTGCTTATTAAATTATTTTGTTTTGTGTCATATATACCACCAAATTCACCTTTTAATATTTATTCAGCCCATATCTCAAATATTAAACGCGTAGCTAAGAATTTGGGTTGCAATTCTTTTTTAATTGTATTAGGCGATTTTAATCTTTCATATATCAAGTGGTCTTATTCTGAGGAAGATAAATGTTTAATTCCATATAATGTACAAAAAGATTTTGAAATTGAAGTTATTGATTCTATGGTAGCTCTAAATTTAATTCAAATTAATTCCGTGGTGAACAGTATGGGTAGATTACTTGATCTGGTTTTTACTTATGGTGAATTAGATGCTTTGGTTACTGAACCAGACTATTTCTTGATCAATAACAGTGGAATTTATCACAAAGCATTGAATATTAGTTTTGATATTTCTATATTTAATTCGGAAATTAATACTGGTTGTAATCACGTTCATTATGATTTTCGTAAAGTTGATTACAATGCAGTAATGAATTATATGTCTTCACTGAATTGGTTGTGTTTGCTAAATAACGGTGATCTTAAATGGAAATATGATAAATTTGGGAATGTAATTGAAGATATTTTCTCTAGATTTGTTCCTATAAAACGAATTGTTCACTCTAATAAACCAGTTTGGTTTAACAAACGGCTTTCCAATTTGAAAAATGTTATGTACCGTGTTTTAAGAAATAGCAGAGTGGATTGCACTCTTAGAAACGAATTTTGTCGGTTAAGAAATGAATATGAATTTTTAAAAAGATTTCTATATCGTCAGCATGTTTGGTCTTTGGAGTCTTCAATAAAGAAAAATTCCAAAGCATTTTGGAGGTACATTAATATTAAAAAGAAATCCTCAGGCATACCATCTACAATGAGCTATGAAGGAGTAAGTAGTAGTGACCCTCTTCAAATTCGTGATATGTGTTAGAATCTTGCCCTTATGATTTACCAAACATTGGTAACTCGATCGTTGATCTGGGTGCGATGAACATTTCAGTTGAGGATATACTTACCGAATTATCTTGTCTAGACGACTCTGTTAGCCTAGGTCCAGATCATATACCTTAAATTTTCGTGAAAAAATTAAAATCTTGTTTTGCGACTCCACTTCACATAATTTTTAACCTTTCTCTCACAGAAGGTGTGTTTCTAGATTGCTGGAAGCATTCATTTATATCTCCAATTCATAAATCTGCTTCTAAGCAAGCAGTTGAGAACTATAGGCCTATAGCTAAACTTCAGGTTATACCTAAAATCTTTGAAGCCATTGTTAAAAAGAAAGTATATGCATTGGTGAAAAACTATATCTCGGACTTTCAGGATGGTTTTGTTAGTGGAAGGTCTACTACATCTAACTTAGCAATCTTTACAAGTTTCTGCCTTCAGGCGTTGGAAAAGCGCTACCAAGTGGATGTAATCTATACTGATTTTGCTAAAGCGTTTGACCGTGTTCAACACAATGTTCTCATTTCGAAGTTAGTATACCTTGGCTTCCATTCAAAGTTTCTGAATAGGATTAAAAGCTATCTCAATAATCGCACTCAGTCCGTAAAAATAGGCGAACTGTCATCTAAAATCATCAATAATTACTCTGGAGTGCCACAAGGAAGCCATCTCGGTCCAATCCTTTTCCTACTCTTCATAAATGATTTACCGTCTGTTTGTATATCTGCACAAAAGCTCTTATTTGCAGATGATCTTAAGATATTTATGATAGTAAGATCATTATTGGAGTGTGGCCAACTTCAACAAGATATAGATAGCTTATCTAGATGGTGTAAGAAAAATTTTTTGCATCTTAATATTCAGAAATGTTCAGTTATGACTGTATCTCGAATAAAAATCCAATTATATTTGATTATAGTATTTCAAACATTGTCCTGAACAGAGTACATAAACAAAAAGATCTTGGAATAATTTTTGAACCAGAGCTTATATTCAACTCACATATAGATTTGCTCTCCGTAAAATATACTCATACCCTCTATTGCCTTCGTATGAAATAAGATGCAAGCTTATTGATGTAAAGCCTCTGGTCAAACGACGATCCTACTATTTTACCATGTTTGCTTATGATGTTATATCTGGTTATGTGGAGTGTCCAGCACTGTTATCTCTTTTTGGCATATACGCTCCGCAACGTTCTCTTAGACCTAGACAAGATGAATTCTTTTACATTCCTAGGCATATAACCATTTATGGTCTAAACAACCCTGTAACTAGAGCATGTTCTTTTTTAATTTATTCAACACTTCCATGTAATTGACTTTAACATGAATAGAGATGTATGTAAAGCCACTATCTTAAACTCATTGCAAATTTTATAATTAAATTCAATTAATAATATTAAGTTACTATGTATTAGCGATCTAAGAAAGTCGAATGTACTTGATACTCGTAGATAAATAAATAAATAGAATAGAATCGAATAGGATGTTATAGCAAAGCTACACATTTCTCTCGCATAACCGTCTCCCCTACATTCCTTACAATTTTTACGAATTCCGTGACGAGTATAAATCGTTACAGAATGAACTTCAACGTGGAGTCAGAATTCAGTATAGGAATTGTAATAATTAAACTTCGTTGCAGAACAGCGTTCAAGGTGGAGCACGAAGGAACACCAGAATAAGCCAAGACCACCAAGGCAAATGAAACTACGTGCTAATGAAAGACTGACACGTCTGATCGATCGGAGTAATGTCGTTACAGAATGGCGAGCGGAGTTTCTTCATCACAGCTTCTCACGCGCATCCCTTATTCCAACACAATTACGGGTAATTGTAAAGGAATACTAAAATATATTTCGTTACACATTCTTTAGTTTGGTGACTTCCTGCACACTTTACACATCTTGGGTTTGAGCTGCGTTATTTATGCGTATGCCCATACCTTTGACGATTTTTGCATTGGGGTACTATGTTCGATTTATGTAAGGTATGAAGATCAACTTTCATCCCAAGTATGTTTTTAATGCCATGTATTTTTTTTAGATTTTCGTCATGTTCTAAACTAAGTTTTAAATTTAGTAGCGGAACTTTGCTTTTGAATTTAAACATATTTACCACTTCCAATATTTTAAAGTCTCTGTCTTTTAACTCTTTTTTATGCTTTCGGGTGAACATGAATAATGTAGTTTTTTTACTACAACCTTAATTGGTCTGGTTTGCCTATTTTTCATTAGAATACAATCGCACTTTTCTCAGATTTTAAGAATCCGAACACCATACCGTGATTTGAATCCAATGAGCTAACCAGAACTGCCATTTAAGTTTCCTTCCTTCTCATTTTACCACCAACTGGTCGATTTTTTCCCCGCTGATTCAAAAACAATTTGTATAACGCTCGTTCCATATAAGGATACTCGCTTTGTTTTCAGGTTTTTATCTTTTTAACGAACTGATTTGACTTGTGGTCACCAATTTCAGATTTTGTCCTTTTTTTATAATTTTCCTAATTTATTTTCTGTAATTAAAAATAGTGTTTATATAAACAGCGCAGACATTTGTCAATTCAACGCCTTCCAATGTCATTGTGGTGGTATTTCATTGCCTACTATTAGGTGTTACAACTAGGACGTAGTAGAACGGTAGGAAAGATAGGTTTGTGCATTCGGTAGGGTTTTTTCTCCACGGGTGGCGCCTAAATAACTTAGGGAACATTATGTTGAAGTTTTGTATGCAAGTCTAATCCGCAGAAACTTGTACAACATTCCGATCACTACCACTGCACTGTTGCCACCCAAACAGAACTGCCATTTTATTTGTCTTATTGCCGAAATTGTAGATTTGGCTACACAGTATTGCCGGGGTAATTGATTGACGCGCCTTCACCTCTTTTCAATTTCTATATAACTTACTTTTTTATTTTCATGACAATAATATTGCCCGTAGTCCCCTAAAAGTTACTTTATTCGTGATCAATCAGTATCGATAGTAATGTCGAAACGTCCGTCCGTCCGTCCGTCCGTCGTCAATAATAAGTCCTTTAAACTCGAGTTACAAAGCTGAAATTTTAACTGTATACTCTCTGAGTTGAAATTTTACATTTTTTTTTACAACAATTTTGTTTTTCGATAAAAGCCTTAAAATGTTGCATAATAAAATATGTAGATCGTTCTTAACAATTCACCCATACTTTAACTTTTGCCACTCACACTTTATTAAGGATAGGAAAAAGAATAGAGTATCCAACAGTTCGCCCGAGCGGACTGTAGCCCTTACATACTAAACAAAAACGATTAGATCTAACTTAAAATTAACAGGCCCCTCTCAGAAACGCCATAGCTTACTTAATCTAAATTATAAATAAGAGGATCCTACCTAGAGTAACGCATCGTCCTGCGCGGTCATGTTGATCTCTCCGCCCTCAACAAGCCACCAAAATGCCGCGATTTGCCTTTCCGTATCGAATCTATCCCTCTCTGCTATTTCTAAAATCTCCGGTTCTAAATCGGAGGAGCTCATGAGCATTGGCGACGTCCCCGCGCTGCGGTAGCGGTGGTATTATACCGGGATACCATCCCTCGTCTGGACCAGCCCTTTTGCATCAATATGGATAAATGCATTCGTGGGGACAAAGATAGACTGGAGAGTACTCTCTATGTAGATTTCATTGGGGTCGTAAGCGCCAAAGATCAGGCTATTGTCGCTGGCCATCACCCTTGCAACGTACCTTCGAGTCACGTTAATGAGGAAATTGTCAATCCTATTCCGGAAGACGGCTATTTCTGCCATGATCGTGTTCTCAAACACAAACTATTGTACATATATTTCATGAAATAAAGCATCTAATCTATCTATCTATCTATCTATCAATCCTATTCAACTGAGCCCCATCGTATAGGACCTTGTTGACATTTGATGTCACGAGTTAGCTGGACTAGGAATAATGGTAAGTTACGGTTACCATACCTTGAGGTCATCGCTTTCCATCTTCTTGAGCTCTTTTACGAGCTCCTCCGCTTTAATTGAGGGGTAAATTCCCTTGAACACCCCTGTTCGTAGCTTTTTCTCCTTTCGGGCTTACGTAAAGTACTCAGTCTTGACCTCTCCCATGGCGTTACGAACCTCCTGATACTCCTCTAGATCTTCACACGTAATCCGCTGCTGCTTTAGTTGATGTTGTTGTTCTTGCTGTTGTGGTCGTTGTTGGTGCTTCTACTGCAGTTGCTGCTGCATCCGAATAATCGATGCCAGGAATACGCCTACGTACTAACCCAGACAAATTACTTCAACCATTCTCCCAGCTGGACTCCTATACTTTATCCACCAACATTTGTCAGTACAGGCCTTATGGAGGAGCTTTTTTTCTACCAGTACCTGCAGATACTCTCACGGCACTCAAAAGCAAGAATCGCCACTGAAATAAAAACCAAACCACTGTCATACCAAGGAATTGTTGTTGTAATTTTCCTAAAATTCGCATACAACCCACCACAACCAGTCTCCCACACAGCCGAATGGGAAATGAGCATGATCGTCTTGCGTTCGCTTGCTATTATCATCCACCACAATAAGCAGTGTGTGTGACTGAAGCACATCAGAAGAGTATTACCATCTCTACAATGAAGCATATCATTAAGGGTTTTTCTATGGATTTTGTCAAAGAACTTTCGGTTTTGGTGCTTTTGAGAACGAATTATTACGTGTAGTGTTGCCATTCGTTTTTAATTTGATTGTATTTGTATTGTACAGCTGCACAAGTGCAGTTTTTTTTGCCATCTGTTTAGGTATATGACATTGCGTCGTGGTTATATAATTTTGTATTCTAATCGCCTGATTGTGTTTATAAGGCGGAAACAATGGTTGTTATCTAAATCGCTGATAGTGCATCTAAGCAATTGGTTTACTTTATTGTTTATATGAATAAAGATAAACGTGGCTACAAAGTCTTCAAAGGATCTAAGTGTAGAAAAGAAACAACAAATTGTTGATGCAACTGCAAAATTCTATAGCCTTTTTAAAAGTAAATCGGAAGCCGTGGGAAATGCAGCTAATATTTTTTTCTGTTACGGAACGAACTGTCTACTGTACAGGCTTTTAAGGGAAAAAGCAATCAAAGGCCACAATTCACCACCAAAGAAGAAAAATAAATCCGGTATCAAGAGCAAGGTCGATGATTTTGACAAATGTGCCATTAGGCGGATAGTCCATCAGTTTTTTTTATGGATAATGACCTTCCAAAGCTAGACAAGATTTTATTGGAAGTACAAAAAATGCAAATATAACAAAAATAAGCAGATCAACTTTGCATACAATATTACAAAAAGATCTCGGACTTAAATTCGTCAAACGTCAGCGAAAGAATCTGTTGTTGGAAAGAAGTGACATTATTTCTTGGAGACGAAGATATTTACGCGAAGTAAAAAAAATTAGAGAAAAGAAAAGAACAATTTTCTTTTACTGATGAGACCTGGCTCAACGAGGAAGTTCTACAGGGTTCGTCGATGGAGGACTTTTATGCTTCATTTCTTGAAAAACCGGAGACTACCACGAGGACATGAACGCTGATGTGTACGAGAAATGGTTTAAAGATATTTTAATAAGCCTGGAACCCAACTCCGTCATAGTTTTGGACACGTGAAAAGATGAAAAGATGAAATAAAAAAGTGGTTGAGGTCTAATGCGATAAGTTTCGAGGATGATATGGTTAAAGCAGAGTTGCTTGAAATCGTTAAACGTTACATAGCCAAGTATGAAACATACGTCGTGGATGAAATGGCTCAAAATGCGGGACATAAAGTGCTTCGCTTGCCACCTTATCACTGTGACCTTAATCCAATAGAATTGGTTTGGGCTCAAGTGAAAGGGGTTGTAGCAAGCCAAAACAAGTCATTTAAAATGGCTGAAATAAGAGACTTACTAAAGACTTAATTACTCATCGGATTAGTTGAGTAGTGATATTAGAAATTAGTATTTTATGTTTTACAATATTTATAATGAATAAATTGTACAGTGATAAATTTATATATTTTGTTGGTCTACTGGAGATACTATTAAAAAAACGCGCCTATTATTATCTTACCAGAAAAGGAAAAAGATAAACGGAATTTATTTCGATCCGCAATATTTTATTTTAAATTGGAAGATGGTAACCCTAATAGAATTGCTCTCTGAGTTATGGCGAAATATTGTGAGAGCTTTGAAAAGGGAACGATTTATGTAAGTCATTGCAACCAGACTGAGAGACAAACATCCTATCTTCTCTGTACTGACAATTTTTCTTGGACAAAGTATAGTAGGTATTACTTCGCTGGCCTGGTTAGCATTTCATGCTATGCGTCTTGCTCTGCTGCTTCTGATAATCTCCTTAGCTTTTTTGTTCTCATGAGGTCATTTTGATGAGTTGTTACCAGCATACAAACTGCCATTCAATTGACCTCCAACTGCAACACTTGGTCTATAAGGAACTGTGGATTGGGAAGATTCGTTCTCCATTCTACGAATCGTCTCGAATGAAAAACAGCGTGTCCCGTATCTTTCTTCTAGTCTGGGCATTTTGGCCAAAAGGGCGTGCTATCGTGTCCTAATCAATGTAAGTATTTGTGAAAGCCGCCGTGACCTTCCAGGAACAGCGTAAGGTAATTGTACTGAAGCTGTTCTTTCTTCTTTTTTTGTTCTTGCAATTTGTATTGCATCTAGTTCGCCCGGTGTTCTCCTGTTGTAGATCCTTTACATCTCCTGCGCTTGAATATCTACGGGAATCATTCCAGCTACAACGAAGTCGCTTCTTCCGACATAGTTCCATAACCGTAAATCGTCCTTAATACGCTGAGCCTTTATGTGGATGATATATTTCTTTTTGTTTCTTTCGTCGCAAGTGCCCAAACCGGGGCGGCATATAGCAGGACTGTTCTCACAACTGTATATAGAAGGATGATCCTAGCATATCCAGGTACACCGATATTGGGCAGTATTCGAGAAAGTGATGCTTGCAGTAATAACTCCTTGTTACTCGAGTATTCCATCTGCGATTTAAACTGTAGCCTATTACCAAGCCTACTAGGTATTTTATAATTGTTTTTTAATCGGAATTTTTGATGTCCAACCCAAATATTCACATATTCCACTATTTTTCGACTTGTCATTAGGACACCCTTTGTTTTGTGGTCAGCTAATTCAAATATTGGTGTTCACGCTACCCGGGCACCACTGTATGTGTTAATTTTGGGTTCCAGAACGAAAGAAGAAAAGACCCGGAAAGCAGATTTCAGGTCGTGACCTCTGCCAAAACAAAATCAATGGACTTAATACTCCGAAATATCATTTTATCTATCAAATGACAGATTTGGAGAACTGACAAGTTATCAAAGTACCCTTAGGCTGACCATTTATTTATGAACTTTCTACACCTCTCTATTTCAATCACATTATCCAAATTAGTTATTTATATAAACAGATACTCTTCATGGGACAAAAATAGCAACAACAAGAAATAGCAACTTACGGAAAATTCTATCGACAATTATCTAGACTTAATTTAATTTTCACCCTCACGGAGATGTTTTAAGTTCAACACAAATTTCATCACCTTTAAATGTGTTTATTAAATTGACTTCTAAATTAGGCAGCAAGTCTTTGTGTCACGGCTTCGCGCCTCAACAACTACTATCAACCTTATGAAGCCGCATTACTTTTATCGTCGACGTAGCCCCAAAAATAGAACGCCTTGATTTCCTTGGTTCTGGTATAAAAATGTTCCGTTGATGGACCCAGCATGCTTTCATAAGAATCTTTCCGTTGATAATAGGTACAAACAAGATAAACGTGCCAACATTATATATGGCGCTGCCGATTTAACACTGCCCGCCTAATAATGGCAAATAATTGGATTCGCTATTTTTGTCCATTCCAATCTATTTCAGTGTTTTAAAGTTGTGTTGGTGTTGTTAAGTTTATTGGTTTTGCAAAGCCGAGAAAGTTTGTAATAATTTTAAGCCAGGCCAGTGATTGCTAAATTATGAATAAACTTTGCGTCTTTAAATACATATTGACAGTGGTTGAGATAGGTGATGTTGATTGGGGTGGATGAAAAAGAAAGATGGGCTTTGAAGGCGCCTACGATTAATTTATAAATAATGAAAGTTTCCGTCGTTTCCTCCAGATGAAATTAATTTCGAAAATCCTTCCGAATATTCCTTACGGGACAAAAAAAAAGTCTGGGCCGATTGATGCAACCGAAAGCAGCAAATATAAGAATATATATAGTTGCATGATTCGTGAAATATAAGTAATTATAAAGGATCTGTATTGCAAAAGGCTGTCATAAAGAAAAGAAACCAAGCTATTGGGAATGCAAAGTACGGTCCTTCGTTCGGTTGCCATTCATTTCTTTTTTTATACCCTATTCTAAGGGTATATTAATTTTGACGCATAGTTTGTAACATACCTTAATATTGCCCGTAGACCCCTAAAAGTTACTATATTTATGATCAGCATCGATAGTAATGTCGATCTAGCCATGTCCGTCCGTCCGTCCGTCCGTCCGTCCGTCGGCAAAAATTAGGCCTTTAAACTGGACCTAGAGAGCTGAAATTTTAACCATATACTCTCTAGGGTCC
Organism: Portevinia maculata; assembly: GCA_949715645.1. NCBI lineage: Eukaryota > Metazoa > Arthropoda > Insecta > Diptera > Syrphidae > Portevinia > Portevinia maculata. The sequence continues at coordinate 85,429,794 of OX454527.1, forward strand.
CGAAATAATCAAGTTTAAGAATTTTTGAAATCCGCCCACAGACACGCCCACAAACTCAAAAAAACAAAATTTTGGAAAAAAACGAATTTTGAGCTAGAGAGCTGAAATTTTTTATATATGATCTATGGCCCATAAAACTGATTGGGACATACAATTTTCAAAATCCGCCCACTGACACTCCCACAATTAAATAAAACTAATTTTGGGAAAAATTGAATTTTGACCTAGAAAGCTGAAATTTTTTATATATGATCTTTGGCCCATAAAACTGCTTGGGACATAAAATTTTCAAAATCCGCCCACTGACACGCCCACAATTAAATAAAATATTTTTTTTGAAAAACCAAAATTTGAGCTAGGGAGCTGAAATTTTTAATATATACTCTCTAGGGGCCCTTTATGCTCATGTGTAAATATTTTCAAAATCCGCCTACTGACACGCCCACAATTATTTTTTTTTTATTTTTGAAAGTCCAAAGTTTGAGCTAGGGAGCTGAAATTTATAGTATATACTCTCTAGGTGCCCTTTATGCTCATACTTAAATTTTTTTTAAATCCGCCTACTGACACGCCCACAATTAAATAAAACAATTTTATTGAAAAACCAAAGTTTGAGCTAGGGAGCGTTTTTATTTACAAAAGCTTAGTTTTTTCGATAAAATCCTTTCATTTTTTGTCACGCCCACTTATGAGATATAGGAATAAGAATAGGGTATCCAAAAGTTCGCCCAAGCGGACTGTAGCCCGCCCCTATGTTTCTATTTCTTTTTTCGGTTTTTCCTAGTTCTGTGCCTTGTTATTCATTTAATCGAAAGGAATTTAATTAAGAAATACTTTGTGCTCCTGTGCCAGATACTTTCCTATGCAGTTGCAGTACACAATACTTCTCTCTGAATATTCCTATTTTATTATTGCTTTGCGTCCTTATGCTTGAAATAAATATTTTCCAGGTGAGCTACACGAACAAATGGACAAACGCCAGAGTTGAAATGAATGTAGGTAGAAATATTATTTAAGATTCATATCATCAATGCGAGGGTGTATTTCTGTTAGGGACGATGAAATATTTTAAAATTGTCAAAAGGATGTATTAAATCATCCACGAGTTAATTTTCATTAAGCACCAAGTGTTTCTTCCTCAATTTTCATTATTATTTAGCACGTGTTTCACATCTTTATTTATCATTAAATTGATAACGCATAATTTCCTTCAAGATGGGCAGGATTCAACTAACAAACTCTCGAGAGCTAAATTCTAAAAACTGGGCAAAAACTCTTATAACACTCTTCAACAATCTCACAACGTAAATTAGATCTCGTAGTACTCTTATTATAAGAGCATAACACATTTATCGTTATTTCCACCATAAGTGCTGAAACGAAATAGCCAGTTGCATTCCTCCCCTTGAACATTTCAACCGCAATACCCGCCATGCAAGGAATGCTCATCAGTTCACCCTTAGTTCACATTTAAGCCATTTTATGGTCAAGCTTTGCTCGAACTTCCTACCCTAACCGTGACATCTGACAATCATAGATTAAAAAGTGTATCGCTACCCGAACTACGCTTTCAAATAGAGAAACTAAAATTAAGCAAAGCTCCTGGATATGACCTAATGACACGACAGGTTTTTAAAGAGTTACCCTTGATAAGTTCCCCTATCTTATAAATGCATCGTTGAGGTTATTGTGCGTTCCACGTCTATGGAAGGTAGCTGAAGTTATAATGGTTCCAAAGCCCGGTAAACCACTAAATGACAAAAAATCAAATAGGCCAATATCGCTCTTACCGATAATGTCGAAGGTATTCGAAAAACTTTTGTTAAAGCGCCTACATCCGATTATCGAAGAACGTCGATTAATACCTGATCTCCAATTCGGATTCAGGATTAAGCACTCTACAATCGACCAGGTTAACAGAAAATTGAAAAAGCCCTAGAGGAGAAAAAAATATGTTCTAGTGCTTTTCTCGACGTCTCTCAGGCCTTTGATAAAGTATGGCATACGGGTAGGATGGCGACGGTGTAGAGGTTAGTGTGTTGGCTTGTGACCCGTCCGGTGCAGGTTCAATCCCCATGGCGAACAACAACATACGCCTCCCATTCACATGCCTCTACACCAAAAGGAGGATTTCTGCCTGGTAGTACAATGGACCGTTACCGAGGCTGAGTGCTATGGGATTTGGATTTCCTTTTTTAATCTTTGAAACATAAGCTAAGACAAGCTTTTCCGAAACAGTTATCTGATATCCTTAGTTGTTACTTATCAGACAGACTCTTTCGTGTAAAACACGGAAATGATTTCTCTCAATTCAAAGAAATCGCTGCAGGAGTTCCCCAAGGAAGCGTTCTTGGACCGATTTTATTTCTAATATACTCGTACACTAGTGATATTCCGCAAGAAGAAGGCACAACAGTAGCCACGTTTGCAGAATATACAGCTATATTAGCGGTCAGTAATACCGTTGAATCAGCAATTAATAAACTCCAACGTGCTATTGACAAAATTTGTGTTTGGACAAAGACGAATTTTGGCGTATTGTTCTCAAAGAGGCCAAATCAACGCACGTGAATTTAACTTCTAGAAATGTAGACAACTTACCCATTTTTATTGATTCGGTACGAATTCCGTACGCAAACGAGGTAAAATATTTGGGAATGACACTCGATGCGAAATTAAAATGGAAACCGCAGTTCAAGAAGAAACGCGAAGAGCTCGCCATTCGATGTAAACAAATTCAATGGCTTGGTAGATTTCCCAAACTCAGCATGCAGCATAAGCTGCATTTATACAAGCAAGTACTAAAACCGGTTTGGGCATACGGTATACAATTTTGGGGTTGTACCAAATCCAGTAATATCAGCATTTTACAAACTTTTCAAAACAAAGTGCTAAGAAAAATAGTATATGCACCATGGTTTATCAGAAACACTGATATCCACAGAGACCTAAGTATGGCTACCGTCGAAGATGAAATAAAACATTTTGCCCGCAAACAACAGACACGCCTTCACGGTCATTGCAGTAACACCATGCTACAAATTCGAGATGATACTAACCTAGTGCGTCGATTGGTTACTTACTTAGGTGGCGCTACAGTCCGGGTGGACCTGGACCTCAACCAATACGCCTCTCCAGTTAGCACGATCTTTGGCTAACTGCCTCCAGTTGCGCAATCCAAGTTGGTTGAGATCCCCTTCCACTTGCGCGCGCCACCTAAGGCGAGGTCTTCCTCTACTGCGTTGTCTCTCCGGGTTGGAATCGAAGACTCTTCTGGACGGAGCGTTGGTGTCCATTCGCTCTACATGTCCTAGCCATCTTAGTCGACTGATTCACACTTTTTTGAACAGGTCAATGTCGCTGTACAGCTCGTAGAGTTTGTTGTTAAATCTCCTCCTCCAAGGCCCGTCAACGCAACCGGGACGAAAAATCAATCGAAGAATTTTGTGTTCGAAACGCCGATTACAAAGGATAAAACCATTTGAATTAGCGCAATAATATGTAACCGCGTGCTTATGGCGGTATTAGCACTGCCTCCACTGGGAAGCTGCCTGCCAAACGCATATTTAACATTTTAACCCTTCTGTCAATCACAACTTTTATACCTTTCCATCAACAACAAGTTCTAGCCAGACTATCGTACTTTTTGTATGAACGGACATCACAGAATGAAAAAAAAACCGCTGCACGTGAAAGGACAAAAAATGGGAAACCACAAAAAAATATATCCATACAAATTGTATGTATAGGTCTGTCCAAACCTTGTCATTAACAGAAGGTAGTAAAATTGAAAAAGGCTTACTTATTTCAAAAGGGTACATAATATATAAATAAAATTTATATTAAATAGAAGGAAAAATAATGGTTGACCCTATCATGGAGTTTCAAAAAGCTTGGGCGATAACTTCTTAGAAAAAACTGCCATCAAAATGTCGAAATATCTGGCCAGACCTTATAGTTGACAGAAGGATTAAATAAAACTACTAGATAGGAATAACCTAGTTGTAGTATGAAGGTTTCGAAAGGAGGTGTTTTTTTTTCTTTTCTTTTCTTAAGTGAGAAAGAGTCAACCAGGATAGGTAAGCTTGCTGAGAGTAACGTTAATATTACTATGGCTTCGGAGAAATATTAAAAACTCTATAAAAAAAAAGTTATTTTTCTTTTTACATACTGTGGTTTCTATTTATGTGAGATTGTTGTACGCAGTACAGAGTGTAGAACAACATGGTGGCTAGTTTAAATGTGTCAGTGTTGTTTCCGTAACTTTATAGATTGTATACCTTAAAGGAGGGGTTAGGGACGGTTTCGGGAAACGGTTGAAACAATGTGTTTACTTATTGGCCTTGTTTTTTTAGAAGCCCTGAAAACGTGTGAGAAAGACTTCTAGGGGAAATGTGGACTTGTCAACATATAACGATGCTTATGACGAGGGTAAGGCAGGCTATTCACTGCGCAATGCGTCGAAGAAGCATAGAATAAATCACTGGTCGCTTCAAGATTTATTTGGAAGCGAGGTGCATCTGGCGCCGAAGGACAAAATCAAGACATCATGGGATTATAAAGCAAACGACCGACTTTTTCTGAAAAGCAAGGAAAAGAGCTTAGAACACATTTACGAGTAATAAGATGTGCGGATATATATTTTGGGTTATTTAAAAAGTAGGTTCGAAGATAAGCTTAAAAGATTACTATTAAATATAATTATCACGACCAAGGACTCGGGATGGCTGGTAAAGAATGGTTTCTGAAGTTTTGTGAGGAAGAAACCCGAACTGTCTGTGCGCGCAACGCAAGCAACAAGTCTCTCGAGGGCCACTCGCTTTAATAAAACTAACGTAAACTCTTTCTATGGTAATTTGACCACTGTCATGGACCGTCATAAATTTCAGCCCCAAGATAAATATAACACCGATGAAACTGGTATAACAACAGTGCAAAAGCCTGACAAAGTGGTGGTTAGGCGTGGTGCTCGTCAAGTAGCTTCTGTATTCCGCAGAAAAGGGAACTTTAGCTTTTGTCGCCTTAGCAGCGATTGTGTCATCGGAAATGTAATTCGTCCATTCTTCTAGAGATGAGTTCATAGGATCTGCTGGAACTGCAAATCCTTCTGGCTGGATGCAGTATGAATCATTTCTCTGTTTCTTGGACTATTTCAAAAAACACACAAATGCATCTCCTTCGCATAAACTGTTGCTTGTGCTCGACAGCCAATCCTCGCACAGGGACAATGGCATTGTTCTAGTATCTTTTCCTCCGCATTGCTTGCACAAACTTCAGCCTCTGGATCGATCTACATAATGGCCCTTTGAAAAAAGCTACAAATTCTACCTGTGTGAGTGAATGAGAAATCATCAAAGAAAAACAATGTCAATTTATGCCATTCCCGGAATTGTCATACATACATCATCAAACATTCAAGGCGGAGGTTATTCCTACACCAAATATCCCAGCTTATGATGAAACGCTGCCAATATCACATTCAGTAAAGATTCCGATTAAAACGAAGAAAAAAATAACATTGAAAGCCCAGAAACTTTACATTCTCCAGACAAACGTTACAGCAGCATAATTGAAAAGCAGACCCCGACAAAACAATTAACAAGTGCTCAAGCAATATCTTCTAGAGGAATTTTGTGTTTACATCGGAAGCAGTAAGACCTTTACCAAGAGCCAAGAAAATCTAATAGAGGGCGGAAAACCAGAAATTCTACAAGTCTACCACGATACACCAGGGAAAGAACAAATAAAAAAGGACCTAAGCAAGTTAAGAAAAGATTGGGTGGCGTAAAAAGTAAAAGTAATACGAGTACTAAGAAAGTTTGAAAAAATAAACACCACTCAGGAATCATTATCATCACAAGGAGAGGAGTTAAATTACCTTATTTGTTTGTCACCTCATTCAGGGAGCAGATCTGGAGAAAAGTAGGTATAATGCATAACTTGTAAACTGAGGGCTCACGAAGGGTGCACAGAAGATTGTTAAGTTTCTGTTTGTTTCATTAGAAAAATATGGTCTCAATTGATTTCGGTAGCTTTTTTGATCACTTACCCCAGGAAAACCGTATTGAAGAATTGCCAGTTAAGAATGTAGTAAATTTTATTAATTTGAATTATGTCAAGCTAATGTCGATTTTGATGGGTAACTTTTCTTTACTCCGAGTGCACTCGAACAGCTGTCGGATCAGTTATCGTTTTCGTTTCAACACAAAATTCAACCGCCGGCGCCGTGCACTCTGACAGCAGTCTTTTTTTACCCCAGAAAAAAAGCAAGGGTAAACACGTACGTGCGTACGCCGACCAGGGCCATGATTTTTATAAATTCAATACACACAACAAAAACTGATCTCCCTAAAGGAATTTAGGCGCCACCTGTTGAAAAAAAAATGAATACTGAACGATCTACATTACTATGTACATTCAAAGGATTTTTATGTTGTAAAAAACGCCCCTTTAAATTGGCAGAAAACTTTATATAACGGATTTGTTCAAAACGACATTATCGACATACTTTGTGCAGAATAGGAATTTCATTTACAGTGATTTCTTCAACAAAACGTTTTTTTTTTTAAATAGTGGGTGTATCTATCTGTAGGCGGATTTCAAAAATATTTGAACATGAGCTTTAAGGGCCTGTAGAGAGTATATTTTCCAAATTTTAGCTTCCTAATTCAATTTTTGATTCCTCGATAAACGGTTTTTTTCCAATTAAGGCCGCGCCAGTAAGCGGACTTTAAAAATCTTTAAAAGTGGGCATTAAGGATCTTTAGAGAAAACATAGTATACATTTTAGCTTCCTAGCTCAAACTCTGAATTTCCGATAAAACATTTTTTTTTAATTGTGGGTTTAGCATTTTGGGCTCAAAGACAATATATATATTTAAAATTTGAGGCTTCTGGCTCAAAATTCGATTTTTGGATAATTTTGGTAATAATTCTTACACTTGATTATTTCGGGGGATTCTGAATATGAATGGGTTATCCAACAATAGCCGTTCGTTATGTTTTCGAAATATCGTCGTTGTGACTTGGAAGTAAAATATCAACTTACGTCACTTAAATATTCTACTGGTGAGAGTTGGTTGATGATGATGATGATCATGTTCCAAATCGAATATTCTTATCCAAACGAGTAATTAACTCAATTGTTACTTTTTGAAAACAGTTTAATTCATTAAATTAACATGGTACTCGTACATAGGTAAGGTACAATGTTAATAGTAGGTACATTAAGAGTAGGTATAAGAAAAAATGTCTTAATCTAACGGCCTTTTTGTTTTATTTATAATGTAATCATAATTTTTCTAACATAAGGAACAATGGGAACGCATTAATATAAAACAAAGGGACGGGCTACAGTCCGCTTGGGCGAACTGTTGGATACCCTATTCTTATTCCTATCCCTCATAAGTGATCGTAACAAAAGTCTAAGTATGGTTGAATTGTTAAGAACACCCTACATATTTTGTTATATAACATTTAAAGGATTTTCTAAAAAAAAAAACGCTCCCTAGCTCAAACTTGGGTGTTTTAATAAAATTGTTTTATTTAATTGTGGGCGTGTCAGTAGGCGGATTTAAAAAAAATTAACACATGAGAATAAAGCGCCCCTAGAGAGTATATATTATAAATTTCAGCTCCCTAGCTCAAACTTTGAATTTTCAAAAAAAAATAAAAAATTAATTGGGGGCGTGTCAGTGGGCGGATTTTGAAAATATTTACACATGAGCATAAAGGGCCCATAGAGAGTATATACTATAAATTTCAGCTCCCTAGCTGAAACTTTGGATTTTCAAAATTTAATATACCTACCCTTAGAATAGGGTATAAAAAAATTATTTTATTTATTTGTGGGCGTGTCAGTGGGCGGATTTTGAAATTTTTTTATCCCCAGCAGTTTTAGGAGTCATAAATCATATATAAAAAAATTTCAGCTTTCTAGCTCAAAATTCGATTTTTTCCAAAATTTGTTTTTTTTTTGAGTTTGTGGGCATGTCTGTGGGCGGATTTCAAAAATTCGTAAACTTGATTATTTCGGGACCCTAGAGAGTATATGGTTAAAATTTCAGCTCTCTAGGTCCAGTTTAAAGGCCTAATTTTTGGCGACAGACGGACGGACGGACTGACGGACGGACATGGCTAGATCGACATTACTATCGATGCTGATCATAAATACAGTACTCGTAACTTTTAGGGGTCTACGGGCAATATTAAGGTATGTTACAAACTATGCGTCAAAATTAATATAACCTTAGAATAGGGTATAAATATAACGTAACATAAAATTAGTCTTTTAATTCATTTGGAGGAATTTGTTAACTTGCTGCTTAAATTTTTAGCAATTATTTAAAATAAGTTTGGTCAACAGGCGGCAAAAATGGAAGATGGCTTACTATATCGCATTTCTTCTCCTTAGATATAGTTTTGCCATCACTTAAAATATGAAGTTTCTGTTTGAACAGATTTCTTGGAGTTGCAAGATTTTTATTTTTTGCCAACTCGTCGCCCCAGTATTGGTTTGACGTAAACGCCATTTTGACGTTTTTGAGTTATATATGTACTCTATAGCAGAAACATGAAGACCTGTTACTAAAAATAACAACCGAAAAATCACCTACTTTTATGCAGTCGAAATCGTCCATAGCGACTTTCTCTTTTAACGACCATTTTCAAATAATTGGTTTGTTTCTTTGTAATAATAAGCCGTTCTACATCGTCTAGCGTCGGCTATAACGCCGTCGCATATTTCGACGAGTCGGATATAACGACTGACTTTCGAAAATAAATTAATCGTTAAAAATGAAGTAACACAAAAATGAATGAACGTGCATCTGGAAAAAGTTTGCTTATTAATGGGGCAAAACTAAGGGTGTGTCCCGTCACTGACGAATGGATTGTGGTGCTGCGTTTTGTTCCATGTGCATCTGTTTGTTTCAGTTGTTGTAGTTGATTTCATTTTCAGTGCGTTACTTGTATTTTTTTTCATTTGCTGCAAATTCAATTATTTTGTTTTTATTTTTGTACACAGGAATGAAATCGAGAAAAAGTAGGAATTGTTCGGTAGAGAAAAGGATAGCCATTATTTCCCGTTTGGAATTGGAGGCAAAAACCGTGCTCTAGCACACGATTTGGAGTTTCACATTTAACCATATCAACAATAGGTATTGAAAATCGAAAAAGAACAGAAAATGACTGTGGACAAAAATTAAAAAAAAACATAGGGACGGGCTACAGTCCGCTTGGGCGAACTGTTGGATACCCTATTCTTATTCCTATCCCTCATAAGTGGGCGTGACAAAAGTCTAAGTATGGTTAAATTGTTAAGAACGCTCTACATATTTTGTTATATAACATTTAAAGGATTTTATCAAAAAAGACGCTCCTAGCTCAAACTTGGGTGTTTCAATAAAATTGTTTTATTTAATTGTGGGCGTGTCAGTAGGCGGATTTAAAAAAAAATAACACATGAGCATAAAGGGCCCCTAGAGAGTATATATTAAAAATTTCAGCTCCCTAGCTCAAATTTTGGTTTTTTAATAAAATTGTTTTATTTTTTTGTGGGCGTGGCAGTGGGCGGATTTTGAAAATTTTATATCCCGAGCAGTTTTAGGAGTCATAGATCATATATAAAAAATTTCAGCTTCCTATCTCAAAATTCGATTTTTTCCAAAATTTTGTTTTTTTGAGTTTGTGGGCGTGTCTGTGGGCGGATTTCAAAAATTCGTAAACTTGATTATTTCGGGACCCTAGAGACTATATGGTTAAAATTTCAGCTCTCTAGGTCCAGTTTAAAGGCCTAATTTTTGCCGACGGACGGACGGACGGACATGGCTAGATCGACATTACTATCGATGCTGATCATAAATATAGTAACTTTTAGGGGTCTACGGGCAATATTAAGGTATGTTACAAACTATGCGTCAAAATTAATATACCCCTAGAATAGGGTATAAAAACGACAGTCAACTAACCTTGAAATCGATGATGCTACATAGATTTATTGAAATGGTTCGAAAGTAAATGGATCATTTTTTTTTGTGGAATACTCTAGGTTAGCCGGATATAAAAACCACATTTTGTCGGTCTCTTGACCGTCTTGACGTTATAAGCGACGTCCACCGTAGGTACTTTCGCATACCTAATTATTTGTAATGACTTATGATGGCCTACCAATACGCTTTATCAAGCTTATTTTACCGCAAATTGTCTCTCACTTCACCCACGTTATAAACTGGTGTATAATTACATCAACTTTTCCTCATGTCTAGAAAAATGCAAAAGTTCTGCCTATCGCTAAGAAAGCCATTCCAATATGTCATTCCGATTACAGTCCGATCAGCACTTTAGCTTGCTTATCTAAGGCTTTCGAGAAAATAAGAGCAAAACAAATTACAAAGCACCTATCCATCAATAATTTACTGTGTTCTCAGCAATCAGGTTGTAGAGGTAAAGAAATAAGACATGATTTTGATAGAGGTTATGTGTCATTTCTTTGCCTGGTGGATTTCTCGAAAGCCTTCGATAAAGTAAATCATTAAATTCTGTGTTGGAAGCTTAAACACAATTTCGGATTCAATGATAGGACAGTAAAATTATTAAGCAGCTTTCTCTCCGATAGGTCGCAAAGGGTTATTTCTTGTGATAGTTGGTCATCCTTAATGAAAATTAAACAAGGTGTGACAGAAGGCTCAATGCTGGTACCGATTATCTTCTGCATGTTTATAAATGATTTCCCGACAGTGTGCCGACATGCTTCAGTACATTTATATTAGCCTTAATAAACTCGATTTTCTCATCAATGATGAATTAAAAAACATTCATGCTTGGTCAGTTGCAAATGGATTGCTCGTAAACCCATCAAAATCTCAGATTATTACAATATAAATGAAAGAATTTAACCTAAATCGTCTACCTGATTAAAATCTAAATAGTACTAAAATTAAAGCTATAGAGTCAACTACTAGTCCTGGCTACACAATTAATCGAAATCTGTCTGGCTACAATCACACCAACATGGTAATTAGTCTTATCGACGGATGCCTTCGCAAGTTATGGCTAAGTGCATATTTTACTCCGCTGGAAATACTACGAAAACTGGTAACTACTCTAATATTGATCCTCATAATCTATGCGGAGGTTGTGTATAGAAGTCAAGACTCGTTATCCTAGCGTAAATTGCAAGTAACTTTCAACGACGCGGTGCGGTAGATCCACGGCATTCGTAGATATGACCATATATCTAGGGACAACCTAGCAAATGTGATTTGCATCAGTATATCAACGCCAGGAACTGTATATTCTTACATAAAATTATGACTAAGTCCATCTTAATTGTATAACAGGCTTAATTTTACTCGCTCGACCCGAACCACCAATACCCTTTCGCGGAAGGTATAAACAGGACTTGTATCCTTATTAAAAACCTAATAAAGTCATTTCTTTTGAGTAATTTCAGCTCTGGCGACTTGACGGCGGTCATCTGCGAAACTGAAGATGGAAAAGCTCTATGTTTGGCCTCGGCCTATCTTCCCTACGACTCCACAATCGTAATAACGGACAATTTAAAGGACTTGGCTGGGCAGAATTGAATGCATATACTGGGCTGTGATGCAAACGCCCATCAAACACAATGGAGAAGTGGAGACACAAATTCAAGGGGTGAGTGTCTTTATGATTTTATTATATTGTCCAACCTTACGGTATGTAATAGAGGAAATCAACTACTTTTGTGACACGTAACAGACAGGAGGTTTTAGATGTTACACTTGTCTCCAACACAGCCAAAATGGAAATTGGGAAGTGGAGGGTAGTTGATGAGGCATCTCTCTCGGACCACAGATGGATACGCTTTAAAATAAACTTTTACCATAGGTCGTGTATTTTTTATAAAAATCCAAAAAGGCAGACTGGGATAAATATATAGAATTCATTAACTCACGTTTAGACACCCAGCTGATCACCGGCGAAAATACTGTAGAATTAGACAGGGCGGTAGAAGCTATGAGTAAAACTTTAAACATCGTTTTCGAGAAAGGCATGCCCGGCAAACAAAAAGCCCATAAGGGGTCAACCGAAGTGGTGGAATAAGGAAATTGGCCTTAAAAGGAGGGAGGTAAGAAAACTTTATAATAGAGCAAAACTCATTAAAAATGATACCACATGGGATAAGCATAGTGAAAGCAACTCCCTCTTGCTTAAGTACTTAGTTAGAAAATCCAAAAGATCTTCATGCAAAAAGTTCTGTGAATCTATTGAGTTAACCGAAGAGGCGTCATGACTGCGAAAAATGCTCTCAAAGAAAGCTAGCATACCTATAGCTACCTTAAAAAAACAACAACGGGACATGGGCAGTGTGTAGTCAGGAGGTTCTGGTAACCCTGATGAAAACCCATTTCCCCGGATCCACAACCCCAAGGGACCTAAGCCTACAAGGACAGGTCGACTTTCTATCTGTTGAAGAAGTTGACGATATCATCAACCTCAGTGGATAAATCTCCAGTGCCGGATGGTAGTCTACCGATCATGCTCCAGATAGCACCAGAGTACGCAAAAGAAAAGATCTTGGAAATACTGAGATTTAGTCTAAGAACGGATTCTCTCCAAAAGCTTGGAGAGAATCCGGGTGGTTTTTATACCCAAAGCCGGCAAACAGGTTCTTATGGTTTTTTTTTTGTTAGTCACAGCAAAGCACGCACATTTAAAGGGTAAATCGGTAGAAACTGCTCTAAACAACGTAGCGGGTAAAATTGAGAGTAGTCTACACTGTGACTAATTTGCTCTGGCCTCTTTTCTCGATATAGAAGAAGCCTTCAATAACGTAGAGCTATAAAAAGCGCTTTAACAAACGCTAACATTAAACAGGGCATCATAAACTGGGTATGCAACATGCTTGCCAACAGGAACATTAACTGCTCCCTTGGTCAAAGTTCCACCAGAATGTCTGTATTCAGAGGAACCCCACAGGGGGAGTCATATCGCCACATTTGTGGGTACTGGTCATTGACAACGTATTAGAGGAAATTAAGTCAATGGGGATAAGTGCCACAGCGTCTGCGGACGACGTGGTTATATAGTGCAGGGAAAATATTTAAATACTTTAATTGAGGTCACAGAGACTACCTTAAATAAAATCAGTAATTGGGCTAAAAGCTGCGGACTAAATGCAACCCCTCGACAGCGGAGTTAGTCCTGTTTATGAAAAGACACAAAGTACCGCCCTTCAATCTGCCGAAACTTGACGGAGTGGAACTGTCCCTTACGGATAGTGCGAAGTATCTGGGCGTAATCTTAGATAGAATATTAAATTGGAAACTCAATATAAGGGAAAGAATTAAGCATGCGTATAATGCCCTCTTTATTTGTAAAAGAACAATAGGCAACACTTGGGGCCTGAAACCCACCATGGTACACTGGATATATACAGTAGTGGTGATACCCATACTTACATATGGCTGAATTGTGGGTGGTGGGCAACAAACAAAAGAACCGTAATTGGAAAATTAGCAACGGTGCAGAGAACGGCAAGCATAACCATCACTTGTGCTTTCCTTATAACACCCACGGCAGCACTGGACACCCTTCTGCACCTTATCCCGCTAGATTTAAAAACAAAACATAGGGACGGGCTACAGTCCGCTTAGGCGAACTGTTGGATACCCTATTCTTATTCTTATCCCTCATAAGTGTGCGTGACAAAAGTCTAAGTATGGTTGAATTGTTAAGAACGCCCTACATATTTTGTTATACATATAACATTTAAAGGATTTTATCAAAAAAACGCTCCCTAGCTCAAACTTGGGTGTTTCAATAAAATTGTTTTATTTAATTGTGGGCGTGTCAGTAGGCGGATTTAAAAAAATTAACACATGAGAATAAAGGGTCCCTAGAGAGTATATATTATAAATTTCAGCTCCCTAGCTCAAACTTTGAATTTTCAAAAAAAAAAATAATAATTGTGGGCGTGTCAGTGGGCGGATTTTGAAAATATTTGCACATGAGCATAAAGGGCCCATAGAGAGTATATATTATAAATTTCAGCTCCCTAGCTCTAACTTTGGATTTTCAAAAAAAAATGTTTTATTTATTTGTGGGCGTGTCAGTAAGCGGATTTTGAAAATTTTTTATCCCGAGCAGTTTTAGGAGTCATAGATCATATATAAAAAATTTCAGCTTTCTAGCTCAAAATTCGATTTTTTCCAAAATTTTGTTTTTTTGAGTTTGTGGGCGTGTCTGTGGGCGGATTTCAAAAATTCGTAAACTTGATTATTTCGGGACCCTAGAGAGTATATGGTTAAAATTTCAGCTCTCTAGGTCCAGTTTAAAGGCCTAATTTTTGCCGACGGATGGACGGACGGACGGACATGGCTAGATCGACATTACTATCGATGCTGATCATAAATATAGTAACTTTTGGGGGTCTACGGGCAATATTAAGGTATGTTACAAACTATGCGTCAAAATTAATATACCCTTAGAATAGGGTATAAACAACTTGCTGGCAATACCGCTTTTCTCCTCAGAAATTTGGGCCAATTTAAGGAATGCAGTTTTGAGCACCACACGATCTCAACTGATGTGCTACCCGGAAATCCTATATGGACAGATGAAATTTCCCCCTTGGTCGACTTTAACATTCACTATGAGATATCATATCCGGGATGGGAAGAGTGGCAAAGAAATGTACTCACAGTAGCATATGAGGTTGATATCTAGTATCTACACTGATGGCTCTAAGACAGGGGAGGGAACGGGTTCTGGCATTTTTTCTATTGATCCAGACCTGAGAGAGTTTACACAACCCCTGGACTTCCATGTCGGAAGTCTTCCAATCGGAAGTTCTGGCTGTTCTTAGGGCGGCAGATATAGTGCAGATGGGATCGATGTCGGGAAGTGATATCGCCATCTACATTGACAGTCAGGCGACACTTAAGGCACTAGAATCTGTTAACATCAACTCTGAGACAGTCAGAAACTGTCGCACAATGCTAAAAGCAGTATGCAGACGGAATAGATTAAGACTGTGCTGGGTACGGTGGCACAGGGGCATAGAGGAGAAGGAGCAAGCCGATGAGCTAGCAAGAAAGGGAGGGGAACTGGAAAATAGTGGAGGTGTGAACATTAAAACCCTCTACTGCATACGAAGCCAAATATGGCTTTTCACATTTTTTTCCTTTTTTACTCCTTATTCGCACAAAAAAAAAGATTTTTATACAACACAATTCTCTTCTATGCATTTCTGAGAACACATAGCGCTACTTTTCGCGCGAGTGCGACAAAAAACAACGAAGATATTCCTTGTAGGTCAGTGGTTTGCTTGTTGTCCTTGAAAACGAAAGCGTGAAAAATTTTCTGATTTGAAAAAATTATAACTTTGGTGTACGGTGAGTTAAGTGGTCATAAAAATATATTTGTGATTGGATACTTATTTCTCTTTGGCACAAATAAAATTTTATTAAAAAAAAAAATTTAACTTGCTCGATTGAGAGGTAAAACTGCAGAAGCCATATTTGGCTTCGTATGCAGCAAGGGGTTGTAAATCTACACATTTTGTTCACTTGACTCTTGTTGTGGTGCACATGTTTTTTTCGTTTTTTTATCGTTTCGTATGTTAATTTTTTGCTTAGAAAAATGGAATGTCGTCTTTTTTATGGAGGATCATCATTCCTTAATCCCATTCCTGGAGACGGATCGCGAAGCTAGAGATTCAGATGTGGAGTTGGAGACAGAATTGCATATCAATGATCGAAGTGTCAACGTTACGGTTGAGGAAACGGAATCAGATTCAGATGATGAGCCTCTTGCAGCGTTGAAATCAAAATCCGTGAAAAGCAAGACAAAACATAGGGACGGGCTACAGTCACCTTGGGCGAACTGTTGGATACCCTATTCTTATTCCTATCCCTCATAAGTGGGCGTGACAAAAGTCTAAGTATGGTTGAATTGTTAAGAACCCTCTACATATTTTGTTATATAACATTTAAAGGATTTTATCAAAAAAAACGCTCCCTAGCTCAAACTTGGGTGTTTCAATAAAATTGTTTTATTTAGTTGTGGGCGTGTCAGTAGGCGGATTTAAAAAAAATTAACACATGAGCATAAAGGGCCCCTAGAGAGTATATATTACAGTACCTTGCCATATTATTAGACCCAGCATAAAAAAAAAATTGTTTGTCTTAAATGGTTGCTGTGACTAAATTTGTAATAAATATGTTCTAGATTGAATTAGTTTACTATAATATATAATATCAGGAATAAAAAAAGACGGAAAGGTTTTACTAGTTAGTTAATATTGATTTATTTTTTTTTATTTAAGAGTTGGGGATGCATGCTTTTCCTAAAAATCAATATTTGGTGTGCTCTCCTTTTGCAGCTATAAGTGATTTAAATCGCCGTGGCATGCTTTCTATGCAAGATTGCACGGTTACTTGGATATGTGGGTTGTGATTCCACTCGAAAATGATCTTCTCCATCAGCTGCCTTTTCGTGGTTATGGCACTTTTAGCCACCGCCCGCTTCAAGAGCTCCCAAACATTCTCAATGGGATTCATGTCCGGGGAATTTCCTGGCCAATCCAAAACGTTGATGCTCCTTTCTTGGAGAAAGGCAGTTATGCTCTTGTCTTTGTGGCAGGGAGCCCCATTATGCATAAAAATGGGTTGCTCGCCCACAGAAAACCATTCTTGAAGCTGCGGTAGCAGCCTTGTTTCCAGGACCTTCTTGTATTGATCCTGCCGCATAGTCTTTTCAACCAGATCGAGCCGCCCTGTGCCTTTCCCAGAAATAACTGACCAAATCATTATGGATGGGGGATGTTTAATTGTGGGCACAATGCACTCTGGTTTATTTTGTTTGCGCGGTCTCCTTCTGACAAACTTTATTTTTTCCATCATTACTTGGAAAACAGATTCGTCAGAGAAACAAAAATGCGAAGTTAAAGAAATAGCGATTTTAAGGTTAAAAATTAGTTGTACTTTTATGACCTTATTGGCTTTAAGTTTGTCTTATTTTATTACCTTTTTCCAATCTTCAACAGTGAATTTTTTGTATTTATGAGCCCAGTCGAAACACTTTCTAATCATGGTGGCAGTCAGCTTTGGTTTTCGAGCTGGTTTTCTGGCAAAAAGACCGATTTCAGCCAATCTACGCTGCACTGTTCGCTGGGAAATTCCAATTCCCTCATTGGAAACCTTTTTCGCCAACAGGGAAACTGGTAATTTTCGATTTGCCGTGCAAATATCCCGAATTTTGCGGTCTGTTCTGGGGGTTGTGTTGCGAGGCCTACCGCGATTACCCTTCCTCTTCGGGCTTAAAGACACCCCAAGATCCATTTTTTTTAATATTCTTAACAGAACTTCGCGACACTCCAACTACACCCGCAATATCATATTGGGAAAGGTTGGATGCCTTTAATAGGCCAACAACTTGGCCGACTTTCTTCGGGGAGAGTTCTGACCCTTTTCCCATCTTTCGAACGATTGAATACTAAATTTTTTTTTTTTTAATATAATGACTATCTGTATGCATAGTTTTACCCATAAACAAAAGTAAAACATCAGAACTTACCGAAAACACGAGCTTTATTTGACAGAAATAACTTTTATATGCAAATAATTTTAAGGCACTTTTTGAACTTTTTAGTCACACAACCATTCACTACTTAATAGAAACTTCAAATGTTGCATAATATACCGTAAAGAAGCCTCAAATAAAGCCTAATAATTACCTAGGTAACGCAAAATATAAATGAAAAATAAGAGAAGCCTACTTCATACTTTTTAAATAATTTAAAAAAAAAAATTGAATTTTTTTACTTGGGCCTAATAATATGGCAAGGTGTCAGTGGGCGGATTTTGAAAAATTTTTATCCCGAGCAGTTTTAGGAGTCATAGATTATATATAAAAAATTTCAGCTTTCTAGCTCAAAATTCGATTTTTTCCAAAATTTTGTTTTTTTTTGAGTTTGTGGGCATGTCTGTGGGCGGATTTCAAAAATTCGTAAAGTTGATTATTTCGGGACCCTAGAGAGTATATGGTTAAAATTTCAGCTCTCTAGGTCCAGTTGAAAGGCCTAATTTTTGCCGACGGACGGACGGACGGACGGACATGGCCAGATCGACATTACTATCGATGCTGATCATAAATATAGTAACTTTTAGGGGTCTACGGGCAATATTAAGGTATGTTACAAACTATGCGTCAAAATTAATATACCCCTAGAATAGTGTATAAAAAGGACAAGTAGCATGGAGAAAGGTACATCTTGCTGATTACGATGAAGAGCTTTTCAAATTTGCAGGATCGGCCTAGGTTTCAGAATATGTAAAAAAAACTAGAGACACCATCAGACTTTTTTAAATTTCTGATGATTTGTTGGCCTTCATTACAGAGGAATCTAATAAAAAAGCCCGCCAAGATGATATAAATAAGCCAGTTAATATCACAAAGAACGAAATGGAACAATTCATCGGGATGGTGATATTCATGTCTTGTTGTCAACTTCCATCGTCCAGACATTACTGGAATAAGACGGTAGGACAACAAATGACATGTGAAACAATAACTTGCAATAGGTGGGAAACTATCAAAAGGTCAATGCATTTCAACGATAATCAAAACTTCAAACCATTGGGAACAGAAGGACATGACAAACTCTTCAAAGTAAGACCCCTTTTGGAGAAAATAAGGGAACGTTTGCTCTTGATTCCAAAATAAGAGTTCCTCGCCGTAGACGAACAAATTATTCCGACGAAATGCCGCCATGAACTGAAGCAATATAACCCAGCTAAGCCACATAAATGGGGCTATAAAAATCAAGTCCTTAGTGGAATTTCGGGATTAAGTTACGATTTTGATTTATTTAACGGACACCAAAGCAATAAGTATCCTGGCGGAGCCCCAGATCTGGGGGTCAGTGGTAACGTTGTCACATAGCTTACGTCAACAGTTCATGAAAATGCTAATCCCAAGATTTTCTTCGACAACTGGTATAATAGTCCAAATTTGCAGGTTTATTCTTTGAAAAGTGGACTTTTGAAACTAGGGACTATAAGACTCAACCGAGTGCCAAACTCCAGAATTCCGAATTAACAACTTATGAAGCAAGGACGTGGAAGTATGATAGAAAAAGTGGCAACTATCAGTGGAGTAAAATTCAGTTTGGTGTCCTGGTTTGACAACAAAATAGTAACTTTAATGCCGCCTTATGTTGAAATGAATCCAGTTATAAATAAGAGCCGTTACTCCAGAAAGGATAAGGAGTATAAAATTATTCCTGCTCCACAACCTGTTGAGGTCTAGGTACAACAAATATATGGGTGGTGTCGACTTGCTAGATTTGATGTTGGGCTTATATCGCATACAATTACGATCGAAGATCGTCAACATGATTTACCTTTATTTGATTGTAAACTAGAAATGGTCGAATATTTATGTAAAGCTGAAAAGCAACCTTTGAAAAGACGTGGACGAGCCTGTATTGAATCTAGACTTCGATCTCCTGCGACTTCAACACCAAAGAGAAAGTGCCCATTGTTATCAGTTCGATTCGACAACGTCGGTCATTTCCGACAAATAAAAAAGAACCGCCAAATTTGTCAAAACGACTGTACTTTTCGTTCATTTACTTTTTGCCAAAAATGTAAAGCTTATTTATGTTACAATGAAAAGAGAAATTGCTTTTCTAAATTTCATGGCGTATAAACACACAACTTTCAACCATTATTTTACTTTTTTATGATACAATGAATTGTTATGTTTTGTTTCATTTATTTATTTATTAAATGAATTGTTCTGTTTTGTTTATAAATATTTTTTTCTTTATATTTTGCTGCTTTTTTATATATTTTTTTTACTTAAACTGAAATCAAAAATGTTCTAGTTTTACAACCGTTAATACACACGAAGCCATATTTGGCCTGTATTCTTATTATTTAAACAAATGATTTTTTTTTTTGGTTTTTTAATAAAAGATGTCTTAAAACAGCCCAAAGAAGCTATTTCAAAAGTATTTTCTTTTTTTTTTCTTTTTAAATAATAATTCATGCAGTAGAGGGTTAAACCATCCCTTGGCGTTATCATGGGAACAATCAATGAGAAAATCTTAAAAATGGCTGACCTTAGATGCCAACATTTAGAGGGCGTAGGGTGTCTAGAGCACTTTGGCCTCATTTGGACAAGAAAAGATCTAAGGAAATTCTTAAATTGAGCAGGGAACAGCTTAGAACAGTAGTTGGGATTATCTCGGGGCACTGTCTCCTAAGGAAGCATGCTAAGCGGTTTCGATTGGTAGATGTGGATATATGCAGGTTCTGTGGTGATCTACAAGCCGAGGAAGACATAACACACATACTGTGTGAGTGCAAAGGTATAGCACGGAATCGTAGAAGGTTTGTAGGAGAATACTTCTTCGAGGAATTAGGGGAGCTGAGCGGCACAGCGTACATAACACAAGAAGCTGGTAAAATTCTTCAGGAAGATTGGGTGTTTTGTCTAGGAAAAGTGTTTTAGGTTTTTCTCCTTTTGAAGTTTTAGTTTCAATTGGTTCTCTCCTAATATATGGCATCCATACAGGGCTGTAATTGGCTAAGGTGATAGTTGATTGTCGCTAAAAAATTATTGATTATTGGCAGCACTTAGAGTTTTAAACGTCACTTCCTTGCCGACGCTGTCATTCCGAGCAGCTGATGTGTGTTTATTTTTCATGATTTATATTTCAAATATGATTTTGTTGAGTCCTTAGGCAAAAACTTTGTCATAAATGGACAAATTATTGACTGCATTTTTTTAATGACTGCAGCAGTAATTTCAGCCACCATACTTTGACCCATTGGTGCAGCCCAGGCAGCCCCAACTTGTCTTTAATAGCCACCACCCCCAAGAAGATTTTAAGTTGCAGACAATTGAAGGATGGGTGGAACATGCGTTGACCTTATTCCAGTTGGTAAATCAAGCAGTCCCAAAACAAACACAAACGCTTCTTTTGATAAGCGAAAGTTTTTTAAAAATCTAAAATACACAATAATAAATGATAGCAATCAGCAATGAATATTTATAATTCCATGAATTCTTTCATCGGGTTTGAAAGTTCCAAGATATTTGCTTTATTTCTCATTTTTCTTCTTAATAGTTGGATATTTGCGTAATTATTTTCTTCATTTGTGTAGAAAAGTTCTAATGAAGTAAAAATTGCACTTCACGAATTTTCCAATTTCACTTTTTTATTTGAATTTATTTAATATATATTCTTTTTTCACTAAAGCATTTAATTTATTTGGAGTTGAAGCCGAGGTGCATACCTTTGAAAATAACAAAAATGTATGAAAGCTGTCACATGAAATTGATGGCAAAAAGGTGATTGTCAATTTGATAATCACCTTACGTGGACGTAAAGGTATGATTTTGATTGTCAACTATCAACTATCACCTTAGCCGATTCCACCACAGGTTTTTTTTATACAGGTTCGCCTGAGGTGTTCGCCAGCTCGACCTCAATAAATATCAGCAGGCTTCCCGGTCCCTGTTTTAACCATTACCCTTTTGCTGTAACTTTCTCAATTCGTCGCGCTTGTTTTTTATTCGCGCGGTGCGACTATGGAACTCCTTACCCACAAATATAAGAGCTATATCGATTTATTTCATTTTTAAAAGTGCATTTCTTCGATATTTTTCCACGCACCAAGATTAATCGACATAATAATTATATATCTCTTTCAAACTCAACTCACTCCAACTTAGTTTTAAGAACTTTTTGTATACTATTTTTAAGTATTAAATAAAATTATAATTATGAAGTTACACTTTTTAGTACTTAAAAAGATTATATCTTAGTGTACAAAACATTTTAATGAAATAAATGAAATGAAAGTCCCACGGGTAGTAAAAACTATTGGTCACTTTCACTTGTTTGTTTGTTAGAACCATTTGTTAGGTTATGGTTTCGGTGATAGCCAGGCCTTATATCAATTCTGTGCACCTACATAGGTATATACCTACTCAAGAAATTTGCATTTTTACTTTTAGAAAAATTCATAATACTCGTAGGTAGGTATGTAGGTACCTATGAAGTAATTTTATATAATATAGAAAAAAAACATAGGGACGGGCTACAGTCCGCTTGGGCGAACTGTTGGATACCCTATTCTTATTCCTATCCCTCATAAGTGGGCGTGACAAAAGTCTAAGTATGGTTGAATTGTTAAGAACGCTCCACATATTTTGATATATAACATTTAAAGGATTTTATCGAAAAAAACGCTCCCTAGCTCAAACTTGGGTGTTTCAAGAAAATTGTTTTATTTAATTGTGTGCGTGTCAGTAGGCGGATTAAAAAAAATAACACATGAGCATAAAAGGCCCCTAGAGAGTATATATTATAAATTACAGCTCCCTAGCTCAAAGTTTGAATTTTCAAAAAGGTTTTTTTTTTAAGTTGTGGGCGTGTCAGTGGGCGGATTTTGAAAATATTTACACATGAGCATAAAGGGCCCATAGAGAGTATATATTATAAATTTCAGCTCCCTAGCTCAAATTTTGGTTTTTCAATAAAATTGTTTTATTTATTTGTGGGCGTGTCAGTGGGCGGATTTTGAAAATTTTATACCCCGAGCAGTTTTAGGAGTCATAGATCATATATAAAAAAAATCAGCTTTCTAGCTCAAAAATCGATTTTTTCCAAAATTTTGTTTTTTTGAGTTTGTGGGCGGATTTCAAAAATTCGTAAACTTTATTATTATTATTATTTCGGGACACTAGAGAGTATATGGTTAAAATTTCAGCTCTCTAGGCCCAGTTTAAAGGCCTAATTTTTGCCGACGGACGGACGGACGGACGGACATGGCTAAATCGACATTACTATCGATGCTGATCATAAATATAGTAACTTTTAGGGGTCTACGGGCAATATTAAGGTATGTTACAAACTATGCGTCAAAATTAATATACCCTTCGAATAGGGTATAAACAGTAGCTGACCACTAAAGTGCTGTTTCAAAATAAAATGGTCCACCTATTGCTATTTATCGTCTCACTGTATTTTATTAAGTAATAATCCTTCAATCTAGTTCTGTCCTGCATGTACTTTATCAGTCAGTGCGCTAGTAATACAACGTACGTGAGGTTACCCCACTGCCAGCCATTCCGAATGCACCACAGTCACAGATTCAAACATAATCAGCATCACAATCACTCATAAATCAAATATTTGAAAGCCTGCGGTCAAGTCAAGAGAGTGCGAAACAGTTTCTCTTTGATGCTTACTTCTCTCTGGCTACACTTATCCATACATATTTCTAACGATCGAATTGCTATTTAAGAGAAGGTTCATTTTACTTCTTTTTTCATCTTGCCCCCCTCAACGTTGATTTCCAACAATGTCATTGTCGTTTTCACTATCACTTCGCGCTATAAGAATTATATCCACGCGACCGTGTAGTATGTATTCCTTTTTTATTGCTGTGTTCTTGAGCAAGATCAAGAAAAAAGCAGAGTTGATGGAATTACGATCTGCATGCAGCCACTCTGCAGTCAAGAGCGAGTGTATATGTGGGTTAAGTGGCTTCGCTGTATGGGGTGAAACTATATGAGAATGATCATCGGATAGGCACTTCACGAAGCAAGTACATACTATATCGTAGGGCCGGAACGACGGCGCTTCACGTTCTGCGAAAGAGCAGAGCACCCACACAGATACGATCAGCAGGCACGTCAGACGTCACATGCGGCGCGACCGTTTCAAATAGAAGTCAAAGTCAACCCGTTCGACACTTCTCAGCTTATACTATTCGTCTCATGCTCATGCCCTCATCGTCGTCATCATCAGCACCAGACACGAGCACCGCTCACCGCATGAAGTTCACTTAAAACGTGCTCCGCTCGGGAACACTAATCATTGTTGCGAGAATCGGCAAAGGAATCGCATTGTGTTGTGTGTATCGTTCGCCGGTCTACCTATCTCCAAATCGGGTTTACATATCTATATAATTCTTTTTGTTTCGCTTCTTGTTACCTAGAACAAATTCTACAAAAAGAAAAACCAATTCTACTCAAGTTTGCTTTGTCCTTTAGGTGGAGAGTTTTAATAAAAAAAAATAAAGCGAATCGATAAGCATTGAGTTCTTGTGATTTTTTTTTTGTCGTCCACAGCTAATCGCGGTCGTGGAATTACTTATACTTAGCAATACAAGTACAAATTCAATGGACGTGTTTCTATTTTGTGTTTGATGAAAACCTTCGTGGTGGTAGTGTCGTTTAAAACGGTGTGTAGACCCATTGGCAACTTATAGTTTTTTTGTTATTACTGTTGTAAATATAGAAATCCATCCCCCGCAGTTATAGGACAAGATTGTGTAGCTCACGCGACATAAATGGACGGCGAAAAATTGGAATTTGTCTTATTTTCTTTTTTTTTCAAGTTCATTCTGAAACAAATGTTTAGTGTTTGGTGTTGTTACGATTCTCCGCGTGTGTAGAGCGTTAAATTTGGATACCCATCTTGTGTTATTCCTCGCCAGATGTACCTACCTTCTCTAACGAGCGCAATACTAGAACGCGGAATAGTCTAAAGGGTGAGTGCCTATTACATAGATAATGTTAACAAAAGAAAATACAACAACAATTAACCACGGGGAACTGACAAAACAATGCAACAGAAATACATAGTAGGAATTCGTGTTAGGGTTACCATGATTTTTCGATTTGTTTGCAAAGGTTGTTTTAAGTATATTGCATAGATATATAAGTACGGCATTTCCGGATTGTTTACGCAAACCACATGAAAAGAGAGCAGAATGTCATCACACTAAAAGTGACCTTATAATCATAGCACTGATTTACGCTCCCTGTTTTAAAATGTATTCAATTTATGACATAGAACTGCTTCGTTAATACAATTTAATTGTCAAACATATAGGTACATAATGTAGATTGCCAAAATAAGCCAATTTGCAAATTGACATATACATTTAAGTTTGCTAATTCGATTTGAGAGCTCAATTTAAGACACATTGTATGTATTTATAAAAACAACCAGAAGCGCGGAGCGGGAAAACTGCTAAAGTATACCCGGTCACCGTCACTATTATTTTTCTTAATTTAATGGAGGTTAATTTATTCACCTGATCACGTGGTACATATTTACACTCAAACAATTTTTTTAATAATTGTCATTCGGTTAAACGAAAAATATGTCCATATTGTTGGTTTTAAACAGTATAAACTTTAAAATTAGAAAACAACAAAATAAAAGGCCACTTGACCACGGACCCGGCCATGTAATCTTTTCGAGAGCTACCTATAATAAAAAAGGTAGAAATTTAGTGTCTAGACCAGTGCTGCCAGATATTTTCACCAGAAATCGTAATTACTAGCTTTAAAAATCTTGGAAATAAGATTTTGTTGGATAAAAAAAAAAACAAAACAAAAATACAGAAGAACGTTATTATACCACAATTTATTACACCATAAATTATTTTGGATAACATACCTAAACATTTTTCGAAACATAACATTTTTAGTTTATTAAATAAGAAAAAAAAACCTGTTATGTATAGGTACATGTTTTTACTACTGTAATCTACTACAGTCTACTTCTTTACATACATACTTGAATTAAATTGATTCAAAATGCTGCTATTTATACTCAAATTGTAGGAAGAAACCTCTTGCATTGTTAGCAAATTTTTGGTATGTAAAATTCCTTGCAAAGTTTCCGTGGCCAACGAATTTCTTGTTTTCGTTTTATTTAGGTTAAGCGCCGAAAATATACGTTTAACAGTAGCAGATGAATTCGGAAGTGATAAGGCTTCAAAAATGATTTTTTTCAGTAACGGAAACGCTAAACTTTCATTACCATATGCTTTGTTTGTAAAACGTTTTTCCAAAAAACTGTTACATCTAATCGAGGTTCAGAAAAAAGATTTTCAAAATTTAGGTTTCTTATCTCACGAAATTCGGCATCGGCGTCTTGAATATCTTTATTTAGAATTAAATTTGAAAAATCTTGGAATTTTATGCTAAAATCGTAAAATTACGATAAATCTTGGAATCTGGCACCGCTGGTCTAGACCGTTATTATTGAATTATGAAACATTCTCATATTATTATACACTGGAGATCGCAAGGATGAGGCCATACTTTTTGCAATCGATTTTCAGTCTTGATACCTGTTGGACATTTTATATCCAGACAATTTTACTACCTTGGAACAGGTACATATCATTGCATATTTTCCCAACAGTAACAGTGTCAAAAAATTAAAGGGTAGGTAAATAAGAAACGACCGCTTGAATTTCCCAAGATCAACCAATGAACTACTTGGAAAGCGTATAAAAAGATGCTCACTAGGATGAGGCCACATGCAAAATCTTCAAAAGAAAGGAAAAAATGAATAAAATGATTAAATTTTATGGTTTTAAAATAACTATGGTTTTCTACATTAATAATGAGTATGCCCACAATTTTTCAATATTACCTCTATGAGACGGTTTGGAATAGAATCATAGTTTTTTTTTTTTAAATAATTAGGAGAAATTTGGGCCCAGGCATCACGAATAGCTTCGATTAAAATGTCCTTGTCTTCAAGTTGTCTGCCGCTTTCATACCCTTTACGAGATAACTATGTCCAAACATTTTCCATTATGTTTAGGTCCGGTGAGTAGTACGGCCGTGGCAAAAGTTCCACGTCTTCTGATTGCATCCAACTTCTAACAACCCTGGAAGTATGGATAGGGGCATTGTCTTGTCGGAATATCCAATACAGGGGTCCGAAAATGTTTTTCACTTCATTGTGTCATTGTTGTCCACAAAAACTCCAGCTCGATTGTGCCATAGTGGGTAATAGTTCCCCACACCATTACACCTGATGTACGGCTGTGATGTCTTGCCAATATAAGCTCCTCCTTTCTTAGATCATGGAAATAAAACTTGTAACCATCGGGGCCGTCAAGGTTGAACTTGTTTTCATCCGAAAGTTAACGCGTTTCCATTCACTGCCCCCAACGACATGTTCTCTTGCAAAATTAACATTTTTTCAACGCTTTTTTAAATATTCTTAACGAAACTTTTTTTTAAAAAAATCGCTGATGGCAACTCTCTTTTCACGTATAGTCAAAATCGCTTATAACGACATCGGTTATAATGACGTATCGGTTACAACGACCAAATTCTTAGGTCCCGAATCAGCGCCATTGTAATTCCATTGAACGACAATCGCTTATAACGACATCGGTTATAACGACATATCGCTTACAACGACCGATTTTACCCTTTTTTAAATTTAATATCGGTTATAACGACTAAAATCCGCGCAGCTGTTGGCGCAACTGATTTTTTTTTCTAGAACGGTAAACTGATTCTCTGTACATGCGATATATCTAAGTTCTTAGAATCTGGGATATGTTACCGTTTGTAGACGTTTTTTTTTTTGCTTTTGCGTTTATTGAGTTTGTTGGAAGTTTTACTCAGTGCAAATTTTCAGTGTGACAAGTGGTTGTAGAAGTTTAATTTAATTTTGTGAGGCGAAAAGTGGTACCTTCTTATCGGAAAATGAGTCAAAAAAAATGTGCACTAAGCAATTAGATATTTCCACTTTTTTTAATAAACAGTAAACGTATATATGTAAATGTGTAATCTTATTATTTTATGGCTCAAAATCAAAGAAAAATTAGGGGAAAAAAAGTAATTATATGCATAGGTTGATATCGGTTATAGCGACCTAATTCGTCAGCCCCTTGAAAGTCGTTATAACCGATTTTGACTGTAGTTCATTGTTTGATCTTGGAAAATTCCAGCGGTCGTTTCTTATTTACCCTTTAATTTTATTACTTATTGTTGGAAAAATATGTTGGTACCTGTTCGCAGGTAGTAAAAGTTTCGGGTATAACATTTCCAACAGCTATAAAGACTGAAAATCGATTGCAAAATGTATGGCCTCATCCTAGTTATCGCCAGTGTAGGTTAGGTTTCGTTAGCGGGCTAGTAGCGCAGAGCAACTTTTGTACTTGTGGCATTAAAACTTTGTTTTTATATTGGTCTAGAGGTGTTCATAATGAACTGGCCGTGGAATTCAGTCTGAGCCTATTGTGACTGCCCTTGGAGTAACACATCTCCAAAATTATAATACTGCTAACACAATTACAACACCTGGAGTGAATAAAACTAATACACATTTTTGAAAACCTTGTCTCTAACGAGCCAAATAATATATTAAGTATTGTATTGTTGTATTGTATGTGCAGTGGGGTCATCAGTAGATGACAAGCACTTACTTCAGCATAGGTGCCCGCTCGCTGCTTATTGGCGATTAGTAAGAGTCAGTGAGGGAGAACCTGCCAGTAGCCTTGGCAAAGCGAAGGATACTAGCAAGTTCAATGCCCCCATCTCATTTTCGTTGACGAATTATTTGCCTAGTGTTGAGCCTGGTCTGGAGCCTGGCGAAAGCAGGACATTCACAGATGAAGTGAGATGCCGTTTCATCCGCCTCTAGGCAGCACTCACATAGGCCCCAGCTCCTAATGTGGATGGTTTTTAGGTGCTCGTTAAGAGGACTGAAACCAGTGACGAGACCAATCAAGGATCTCAAGTCTTTCCTGTTTAGTCCAAGTAAAAACTTAGCTCTGCTAATTTTTGGACCGTCCACTAGCTTCTTCGAATACCTACATGAGACCAGGTCATGCCAGTATTCGGAATGTTGTTGGCGTAGAGCCGAAGCCATTTCACGTTTGTGGACGGATGAGCAGCATCCTATGGATGGTTGTGGGCCAATGAAGGCTGTTGAAGGGCCCTTCCTGGCCAGAGCATCCGCTCTTTCATTACCCTGGATACCTGTGTGCCCAGGAACCCAGGCAAGTGATAGGTTTAGGTTTATGTGGCTGTCGGCAGCAGCCGACACACTTAGACCAATTTAGGTCCATTGTGATACCACGTATATTATCTACCTCAAGTCTGTAGATGGGACTGGCCAACGACACGCGGTTCTTCTCAAACGGTCCCCCATCTACGTACTAACCGCGCCCAACGTCGTTTAATTACGGTGAACTGACGAGAACCGATTAACTCGACGTGGTATGGTCGTTGGTTCAGGCAAGTGATACCGAGTTACATCTTCCCAGATGGTTAAGCTTAACCATGGTTTCCTCAACTATTTTTGAGTTGAGAGAGCCAGCCGAGCAGGCTTTGATAGTGGCTTGGCTATCTGAGTAAATGTATAAGGTGAAATATTTCTTGCAGCGCTTAAGGAAGCCTGTGCATTTCGCAGCGTTCTGTGCGAGTTGTCAATAACTCACATACCGAAAATGGAGAGCCGTTCGGTTTCAGCGATGCAAGTGCCGTTCATGGACAATGTCTTGGTGTTAGGGTTTTTCTTTAATGACAGAGGGCAGCATTGCGTTTTAGAAGAATTAAATTTCACTATATTTGTTACACCCACTGAGTTACGCTGTCGAGATCGGAATTTAATGGGCTTAACATTCGTTGCCGTTCCAATTCCACACCCGAAGATGAGGTGCGTGAACTGAGAAACGATATGAGAAGCTGAGGGTACAGTCATCGGCAAAGAAGTTGATTGGATTAAAGATAACAGACATGAGATCACTTATAAAAATCAGATACCGACCAAAAAAACTTGAATTGGACAGTCCGAAAAGTGATTTCTAATCCATTAAAGAAAAGTATCATCGATTCCAAATGCACGCATTTCGGGCAAGAGAGCTTGGTGCCAAACTTTGTCAAATGCCTTTGAAATATAAGGCGCAACGATCTTACTTTCACTACTTTGGTGGAGAGATTGATTCCACTTTTCGGTTAGATAAGTCATCAAATCACTAGTCGATCTGTTGTTGCGAAAACCGTACTGCCGGTCATTAAGAATTTTTCGGGATTCAAGACATTTCGTGAGCTGACGGTTTATCAGCGTTTCCATGACCTTGGATAGAAGGGACGCTATTGCAATTGGTCGGTAGGAGGAGAGAGATGGAGATTCGCCTTTTTTTGGGGACGGGCTGGACAAGCTCTGTTTTCCATCTTGTCGGGAAGAGCCCTGAAGAAAAGGATAGTTAGAAAAGCTTGCTTTGCCAGCGAGGAAGACCATCTCGTCAGAACGATAGATTGGTCGACTCGGCAAATTGTAGGCAAACGTTGTTTTATAGCCAATTTTTTTTGTTTAAATAATAAAAAAAAATAATTGAGTCTTAATCAAAAAATATTTATACATTATAAAGAATGATTTATGGTTGGTATTCGATCAGGCACATGACCTCCCGTCAGCTTCTAACGAAATGTATCCTATTTGTCCGATTTTGGGCCACTCTTTCGACCGTTTGCTCTATCTCATCCAACAACGCGCTTAATATTCGTTTGCAAGGCCTGAATCATTTGCGGTTTACTACAAATCCAGGGAGCTTAGTAACTAGACACGATCTCTCGACAAAAATAATGGTATAATTTAAGCTGCCAAAGTCTGGAAGTCCAATCATTATGATGATTTGTCAAACTATTCTGATTATAAATCTGAAAGAACTTTAAAAAATCACAGCACGGTTTTAAATGTTATCCGTATTGTAACATCTATCAGTGTTATCCAGACTGATATACCAAGTGGAGCACTTAATAAAAAAAACAAGGACAGGAGAGGGTGTTAAAGGAACTAAATCAAGATAATCATTAAGACTAGCCTAGATACCTATACTACGGCTCTGATAATTGTTGCGGTGTTCTTCCGACTCAGGCAACAGCTCGTTTCGAAATAGAATAGAACCACCAAAAGCAGCAATCTTAGACGATGATAATTTCTGCGTCATCCCATCATGACGTGATGACAACAGCAGAATTATTTTGAGAAATGTGTTACTCGAAATTGTTCTTAATCTGTACCCAGCACATTTCGTATTTCCAAATTTGTTTCTCACGCAGACAGCACTCTTAATACTATTTGACATATTTAATTGACACTGACCTGTAAATTCTGTAAAGTACGCATAATCTGAATAATATCTGAAATAAATGTATCTATCTATCTATAAACTATAATTCAAATATTTGAGACGTAAGATTAAAATAAAATAGCTGATTCTTTTTTTAACCACGCAGGGAGTTGTTCTTTATTCCACCATTGATTCCCCCCCACCAGCGGTAAGAGATTATGATGACAAAAACTCCTTATTAAACCAATCAGCCTAACAACAAGAAAAAAACAACCTGTACCTTTGTATAAAGCACACACAAAATATACATTTATAGTTTATCTGAACTAACGTGCTTAGTTTATTTTGACTGTGATGTGTTTCCCAAGTGACTATTAAATGTGTTTGGACTGAAATTTGTTTTTTTTTAAATTATTCTACAAATGTCTATGTACCTGGTAACCCTGCTACAAGGTAATAATAGGTACGCAACCTACCCTTATTTGGGGGTTATTTTTTCTTGTACAAACTTGTTTATTCAAAGACCACGTGGGGTGAATTCAATTGTAGAAAAATGTGTGCAATTTTATGCGCGTTTGTTTAATATCATTTCACAAGAATGCAAACAAAATGCTATTTCTTCAGTTTTTACAGGTGTATTTTCTCTTGCAACTCGCGAGTCCATTAAAAGCAAACTGCACCCATTTCATTATTTATCTTTTCGAGTAAAATAATCAAATTACAAAAAAAAACTCTTTCAGCTTGGATTAACATATACACATATATTTATAACTACATAATAATGTTAGGAGCAAACGCTCCTTTCGAAATCATGAACCAATCAAGCTACAAATTAATAGAATATCGATACACAAGTACAAGATACAACCCAGACGCATTCGCTGGTATGTAGCTACTCGTATATCTTTTTCCGGTACATATATTTGGTTTAATGATGCGCAGCAAAATTTTTGTTGCTTATGTATTAAGCAAATTTGTGTGTGTTTGAGGATTTATTTCCCTGGGTTGGTCAAAAAATGAACTTTTTGTGTAAAGAAAATTCGTTGCTTTAAATAAAGTGTTTTTCAATGGGGACGAAACAATTTTGTATTTTAATACAAACGCACGATTAAACTTTTTTAATGACCTGTCAATGTCAAATCGTCAGCCAATGTTTACATTTTTATCATGGTGAAGTTCAGGAACAAGCAACGTTTGGAAATTATTGAATATAACTACCCACATAGTGAGGTTGAATTTCACGCCTATTTATAAGAAACCAAAGATTACAGGCCAACAATTCTTTTATCAATCTCTACGCACCTGGTTCCCTAAGTAGTGCACAAAGTGTGTCAAAGGCAGATCCGTGGAAATAGCCCTAAATACCTACATGAAGTTATCAGAACGGCTGAGAAATCTCTTGGACACAAAAATATTATGCCTTTCTAGGCATAGAAGGTGCTTTCAATAACCTGAACACAGAAACCATTACTTCCTCACTTGAGGAGCCGCTTGGTTCGGAAAATGTTCTGACAAACAGTTTTTATTTTCATACTGCAGGCTCGCTACGGGGCGGGGGGGGGCTTTTCGACCTTGAAGTTATTTTGTACCATATGGGCCAGAAAAAGTTTAAATCCGTGTAAAGCGGACAATTTTACCAGTAGCAGAATTCTTTATGTCCTCGGGGCTCATTTGTTCCCTGAAAAAGATCTTCTTTCCAATTCCATTGGAAGGGCTGGACCAGCGTTGCTCCCGATTTTGGCGGGACGTCCCGATTTTCAAATCAAAATGTCCCGCGCGGCAGGCTCAGTCCCGCTTTTCGGGGATAACTCGACCGTAATGAATATAAGAGCGCAGGAGAGAGAGTAGGGATGAGAGTAATCAAGGTTTGGCCTGCTTTGAAAAGCTACTTTGATAAGCAAGAATGCGAAAGCCATTGAAAAGATTTTTTTACTCTGAAGCAGAGGGAACAAAAACCCTAGCCTACTTGCATTTTTTTCATAATGTGATGAGTGCTTTTGGTTCATTAAGAAAAGAGTCTCAGGGAAATAATATTGCCGCTCAAGGTTGACGCAAATGCTAAAGGATGGGTTTTTCGGCTACCAGACGAAACAGATTTTAAATTAATTGGTTTTTTAATTTACTTATTAAATTAAGTTTTGACATGATTGAAAATGCTGTATCTTTAATAAAATTGACAGGAGATATTTCGGTAGACAACTTATATGAAGAATTTAACTTGTTAAAATCAACCTTGGACGTATTAGTAGGAAATTGCAAAGACACCACTGCCACCACCGCACAGAAATGACACCAGCTCTTTCAACAGTTTCCAAAAAAAGAATATGTTTAAACTAGTGTCTTTCATATTAAATATCCCAACATCAAACTGCTTTCCTGAACGCGTTTTTTCCCAGATGAATTTAAAATGGTCGAATGCCAGAAATAAATGCTCCGTAAATTTAATGAAAGTAGATTTACTCATCCAGTTTAATCTACAGCTATCCTGTGAAGAGTTCTTCATCTTTATTAAAGAGAAAAAGGAAACTTTAAAAGAAGTTAAATCTTTACAAAAATATCATGAATAAGTAATTCTTATAAATAATTATTCTCTTATTGTAAGTTGTAATTCTTATAAATAATTATTCTCTTATTGTAATTTGCAATTTGTAACACTCACTCCACAGACTATTTTTTAAAACGCCATATTTTTCTAATGAATAAAACTGTTTTGAATTTGATTTCTGTTTTTTTTTTTTTATTCTGAAGACGAATAAGACTCGTCTATTTAACGATAGGGTAAATCTGATTTAAAATATTATATTTTTATTGAAATACATTTTTTATGGCTATTTTTACTATCTATTGTCACGTAAACGTAATTTTAATTCAAATAAAAAGATAAATATTTGAATACTTCTGATTATGTACGTTTTTTTAAAATGTCCCTCTTTCGACGAAAGAATCTCCCTGTTTTCACTCAAAAAGTTCCAAAATCATTCACATTCACATAAAATGTGTTCAGCTGGCTCGTCCTCTTCAAGACAAAGTCGGCACTCAGGAGAGTCTGCTATTTTTTATTTTGTTTAGATGATATCTTAAACCATGGTAACCAGTTAGGTAACCTACTAAGATTTTGATATCGTACCTGCTTAGATTTAGGCATTTGCTGGCATTGTTATAGAAGGGCCGAATGGCTCGTTTGGCCTGTCTTAGACCTTTGATGCTTTCCCAACGATAGATATATTTTCTATGTTCCCAGCTTGTTATTGCTGCCATTGCTGCTGATGTAGGAGTGCAGCTGAAGGGTTTGGGACCTATGAAAGGTTTTTCTGAACTTTTTCTGGCCAGTTCTTCGTCCTTTTCGTTAACTTCTACCCTGATATGACCCGGAAACCACCATAATTTGGTCTTGTTTCTTAATCCGAGTGTTTGAAGGGTATTGAAGTAGTACATGACTGATTTGGAGTCAATGGTGTGCGAGCTAAGGGCGTTTATAGCTGCTTGACTATCGGTGAATATATGGATGATTGCGGCTTTTATGAAAGATGATTAAATGTGGCTAGCATTCTTGAATGGTGTGGAGCTCTGCTTTAAATAAGCTTTGACTTTTTCCCAGGGGTATCGTAAAGCGTTTATTTGGTCCGTATATACTCGCTCCTACACCTGTTTCCGGTTGTTTGGTGGGTTATTACTAATCCATGCTTCTCTGTTGGGGATATCCGTGGAGAAACGCTTGTTGAAGCATAGTGTTTTTTCAATGCGGTCTGTGACCGCTCAGTTCATGTTAAGTTCTAGTAGTTCCTCGAGAAGAGTTTTAAGTTACGGATGGTCGCTAAGCCTTATCTCGTTTAACTGTATTAGACTTGTTGCACTGCGGATCGCCACTTTTGAAATATATATGTGGAGAGGTGTAATTCCTGTTATTGCCTCTATGGCAGCTATTGGGCAGGTTCGCATGGCTCCAGAGATACCTAGGCACGCAAGCCGTTGTACCTTTTTGAGTTTCTTTATTGCGATCTTTTGTCTGGATTTTGTCCACCATACTATGGAAGCGTATGTTATAATGGGTCTTATCATCACTGTGTAGATCCAGTGGATGATCTTTGGAGAGATTCCTAAGGTACTGCCATATGTGAGGCGACAGGCCCATAAAGCTCTATTAGCTTTAGTGATTTTGTTGTTAATGTTAAGTCTCTTGTCTAGGATTACTCCAATATACCTGACTTCTTAATTTCTTAATTTCCTTCTTTTGGTGAAAGGAACGATGACTGCTTTACTGGGATTTATGGAAAGATTTTCTTTGATGCACCAGTCTATGGCTGTCTTTAGAGCATTTTTCAATTTATATGTGACTCCAATTGAGTCTTTGCCCCTGACAACAATGAAAATATCATCGGCGTACCCAATTGTGGTGTAGCCCAGATTGCTCATCTTGTGTAGCAGGTCATCGATGACCAAGGACCACAAGAGGGGTGAAAGTACCTACTCCCCCTTGTGGGCACCCCCTTATGGGGTGGTTCCTGACTAGGCATTAATTTGCGACTTCCCAGCATCGCTTTGATCCATTTTATAGTTGGTTTGTCTATATGTCTATTGTACAAAGCACTTGATATGGTTTCATATCCAGTGTCGTTCTTTGCATCGGTAGGCGTTTTTTTATCTCTGTTTTTAGTTTTAACTGGGTTAAGGCAATGTTCAACAGCTGAGTCCTAAACAGCAGTCTCGGGGATAGTTAGACGCATGCTAAACGAGAAACACCTTAATAACAGGGAAGTGATGAGGGTTCTCACCTGTCCAGTAACGCATATTTTGCTTATTGACGAAGCTGTTTGACCAACAATGAACTTCATCGCTGAATATGATTTCGCGATGAAATTCTTAATTTTCTTCCATCATGTATGATCAAGTGGCTTTAGTTCTTGAGTCAGCTTGATCTTGTAAGGGTGTAGGCCAAAATCCTTACGCAAAATTCGCCACAATGTAGTCTGGGAGAGGGCCAATTTTTGAGAACGCCGTGAAATTGACTGATTAGGCTGGTTTGCGACGGACGCCTCTACGGCAGCAATATTCTTCACACTTGGGGCAAAACGTAGACTCACTGCCACGGCAACATCAAGCAGCGAATATTCTGACTCAAATTTTTGCACTAGATACTGGACTATGAATTGCTTTTCTACTGGGACGAGAATTACTGCCGAAAATTGGCGTTAACACTCTTAAAGTTTCAAAGCGAGGGGGCAGGTGCAAGGGGGGCACAGGCCCCGGGCGGCAGGTGCGCCGGGCGGCAGTTTAATTTTTTTAAATATGTTTATAAAATTTACAAAACGGATTCTTTTTTCAGTCCAACGAATTCATTTACAAAGTTTACCAGCATTACCACCGCTTCACAGTAAGTACAGACATTCCTTGTGTTGCTTAACAACAAATTTCAAATATAGTTCAAATATAGTTGTCAATAGTTATGGCTCCGGATCTGACTCCGCCTTTGTCTCTGATCCTCTCATTGAACACATTGACACTGAGACTGATGAAGCATTGGAATCAGCTAAAAATGTATATGATATGGGAAAGTGGCCTATTGATATAGATGAAAATATGAGATCGCTACTTGTGCAACTCGGTTCAGAAGTAGTGCAGCATTTAGGCGACAGGGTTTCTACTGCACCGACAGGAACGACGAGGCGGCTAACGAAATAATGGTTTTATCGCACGTTGAATAACGGCGACAAAGTATTACGTTCTTGGATGGCTTATTTTCCTTCTAAATCGTCATTATTTTGCTTTTGTTACCGTATGTTGAAATTCCGAACAACGCTTCGCAGTTTTGCTCATATGATGTTTTTAATTTTAAAGGCAAAAACTAACTTCCAAATAGCCAGGCATGAATCTTTTTTTTTTTTTTTATTTGTTTTATTATGAATACATTCGTTTTACATACATTTTTTGCCCGCAAAGCAAAAAAAGGTGGTTGTTAAACAAATTTGATTTGAAGTGACTTAAAGTTTAAATTCATTGTACGTTACAAAAAAATTTGATCAAGATTTTAAAATAATTTCAACTATCTCATATTTAGATATAATTTAATTTATGAAATATAATTCAAGTAAGTACTTTTTTATTTCTTTTTTTCTCTTCTTAAAACTCGGAATGACTTTCAAATGTTGAGGAAGCTTATTGAGTAGTTTCGGGATAGCATATCGTAGTTCACGATTTCCGTGTTGTATGTTGCTGGAACTTCTAGCATCTCTTGGGCTCGTCTTCTTGTATAAAGCGTATGGCGTATGGGTTGCAGAAAACGCTGGTCATACATATAGTGCAGCAATGTTGTCATCTGGAATATTGCTTTGACATCTTAAACTTTAAGACAAGAATTACTAGGTCTAACAATTTTAATAAGCCGATGTTGTAGCTTGGATATTTTGTCCAAATGAGATTTCGCTGCGTTTCCCCAAGCCAGTATCCCGTATCTTATGCGCGACTCAGCTAGCGAGTAGTACACCTGCTTTTGCACTACGAAATTTGAGTATCGCTTAAGATATACCATTGCGAAAATAGTGCTTTTTAGTTGAATACGCAGGACATTTACATGCTCACGCCATAGGAAATGCTCGTCGATGGTTACTCCAAGATGTTTTATGTTTCCGACAACTTCAATTGGTACGCTATTGGCTGAAAGTATAGAGCAGTAATTTTGATGGTAGATTTTGACAGCTTTCGCTCGTTTGGATGGGGCGCGTATGTACATTACTTTTGTTTTAGATGCATTTATGATAAGGCCGTTATCATGACACCAATTTGAGACAGCGTTAAATTCATCTTGCAATATCTCCACAGCAGAATTGAAGTTCTTGTGCTTGACCACGATTGCTATGTCATCGGCATATGCATAGGCAGCACATTTTTTAAATAATCGCAAGAGTTTGTTGGTAAACAGTATAAAGCGGATATGGCATAGTTTTGAACCTTGCGGTACACCGTATTCACTAGATTTTTCTTTACTGACTACACCAGACACTTTGACTTTTATGGTTCTATCAGTCAGGTAGCTCAAGTCCCCAACACAACCAAAATCTTTGTAAATGGAAGGAGTTAGCGGCGAGACTTCGAACAGAAGAGACGATTGATAAAAGACAGGAAAATATCGTAGCCAAAGAAACAAACAAATGGCAGGAAATTCTTACTAGAATGGTCGATGTTATTAAATTCCTCGCTGAAAATTACCAGTACAAAAAGTGGCAACTTTTTAGAACTGGTGCACTCGCAAATTACGATCCAGTGCTCCGGGAACACATTTTACAAAAACAAAAATGGGTGGAAAAACTATCACTTATGTCACCACAAATTCAAAACGAGTTCATTAATATTTTAGGAGATAACGTTCGTCAACGAATTTTCTGTCAAGTTAGAAATGCCAAATATTATTCCACTATATTCGATAGCACCCCAGATGTATCACACAAAGATCAAACCAGTCAAGTATTGCGTTATTTTGAAATTGAAAATCAGAAAGTAGTACTAATGGAATCTTTTACCGAAACAAAGACCAAAACAGCTGAATGCATTTCTGACATGATTTTAATTAAGCTAACAGCTGATGGTCTTTATATACTGGATTGCAGAGGTCAAACATATGACAATACTGCTGCCATAGATGGAAAATAAGGAGTGCAGCAAATAATAAAAGACATAAACCCCAAAGCAGAATTTATAACCTGTCCCAATCACTCTTGCTGCTGTTGAGTGTCCACACACCGCTTGGAAGTTCTGCTTTGTACTTCAGGCAAAGCATTGAAGCGGCTGCAGTCGAGAATACCTGGAACCATTATGAGGGCATTTTTAAAACCTTGGAAAAACTGACGAATGCAGGAGCATTGCTAAAAGCATTGCAATCGGCTTTTGGAAACCAGTACTACACGAAGTTAATAATGCCCAAATACTCAATCTTCATTAATCTGGTCAATAAAGCATTACAGATTCGCCTTAAAGAAAAACGAGATGAATTGGTAGACGGTGCTTTTACTTATGCTAACAATTTATGTCATAAACTTGGCACTATAATGGAACGCCCCAGGAAAAAAAATATTTTTGGTGACGGAAATATAGTGCTTCCTATGAAAATGAACTGCGACGAAAATTATTTTCTTCGTTTGACAGGGTCAGTGCTGAAATACAGCAAAGATTACAACAGCTCGCTCGTAGTTTAATGCAATATAATTTACTGTAATAAAATTAAAAATTTGCAAAAGCTAAAAAAAAAAAATGGAAAATAGATTTTTTTTTTTATTTTTTTTTTTTTATTTTTTTATTTATTTCAAAATCGCTTACAGAGTAGGACAAAAGTCTTATAAATTTTTGAAAGCCTTTAAATTAATTTAGGAATTTGAATTTAATGTATTTATTAAGCTATTTACAAAAAAAGAGAAAGCAAGCAATAAAAAGAGAAAAAAGAAAAAGAGGAAAACAAAAATTGAATAAATAGATAGAGATTATCAAAGATTTGCCAAATAGTTGAAAAGTAAACATTTAAATCTTCTTGTGCTCTTTACACTTCTCATACTTATGGGCAGGGGGTTCCAAAGGCGAATAACATGGACGAAGAATTGACGCTCAGTAATAAGAAAATTGTATCGAGGTAGTATAAGAGCAAACGACCTTGTTGAATGAGGGAAGTTCAGCTTACCGTGTAAATAATCAGGCTGTTTTGTTTGAATGATTTCATGTAGATAGGTAATTGAGCGAAAGTTTAATAGATTGTCTAGACTACAGCCAGAAATGCGAACAGCAAAATTCGTCACAGCAAAACGTGGTTATAGCGACGGAGATTATAGACATAACGGGCAATGTTGTTATATGCGACATTTAATTTGCGGTTGGTGGCAGAGTCTAAGTTGCAAAAAATTTCAAATCCATATAACATAATGGGTAGTAGTAGCGTTTTGGCAAGATGAAGTTTGGTTTTTATGGGGATGAAACTTCGAGTGACTTGGAGAACACGGAGACTACCATACACTTTACCGATTACTTTAGTTAGGTGGTCGTTCCATGTGAGGGAACGATTGAAAACTATTCCAAGGTTTCTAGCACTGCTAACATATTCGATTCTATCGTTTTCAAGATTCAGTGGTCTTAAGACTGATAAATCAAAGATTTTGCGATAGATGAAGAGAGCTGTTGATTTGACAGGGTTTAGGCACAGATGATTTCTCTTAGACCAGCGAGAAATGGAAGAGAGGTCCTCATTCATCAATGCAACGGCATCATTCTTTTCCCGAAACGGTCGACTTATCAGAACCTGCACATCGTCAGCGTAAAGATGAATTATGTATACAATGTTTGACAACTTTTGGGAGCTCATTTATGTAATGTGAGAAGAGAATTGGGCCAAGAATTGATCCCTGTGGCACTCCATTCAAAACATTGAGAAATATCGATGATTGACCATTTGCCACCACGCATTGTTGCCTTCCGCTAAGGTACGAGAGAATGAACTTACAAGACTATAGAAAACCCAAAGAAATTACGCAGTTTTTTACATAAAATTGAATGGTTAACAGTATCAAAAGCCTTTGAGAAGTCTAAAAGCGTCAGAAGAGTAATGTGATCCTTGTCCATTGCGGTTCTTATTTCGTCAGTAACAAAAAGTAGGGCAGATTTGCAGCTGCGCTTAGGTCTAAAACCAGACTGGCAAGTGGTTAACAGGTTGTTAATCGATAGATATGATTGTATCTGCTTCATAACGGTTTTTTCAAACACCTTTGATAGAAACGGGAGGATAGCAATGGGTCGGAACTCCGTAGCAGTACCCGTTTGCTTTTTAAGAACGGGAATAATTTTAGCCTTCTTCCATTCTGAAGGAAACTCGGATGTAGTCAGGATACTATTGAATATATAGGCTATAAAGCGCTGTATATGAGGAAGCAATAACTTAACGAACTTAGGTTCCATTAGGTCGAGGCCAGTAGCATTCGATTTGATAGATAATATTGCTTCAACTATGTCTTCTTCACGTATTCTTATAAAGCTCAGCGAACAGTTGACACCTGTTGATTCCTCTTCAATAGGGGAATCAACAGGTGTAGCAACGTCAAAGGATTGTGGCGTGGAGGTGAAAGTAACCAATATGGGAATATTTAAATTCCGACTTAATTTTTGCTTCACTTGCTGGAAAGTAGTACGAACAACAGTTGACAAAATTTTGGAGAGAAATCTTACCAAGTTTATTGACATAGAAATTTGCAGGTATAGTTGGTTAAAACCGTAGACAATTTTTTTTTAGTGTGCGAAGAAATTAGTTGGTGCGGCATAAATTGGGTCTGCCCCGGGCGGCCCCAACCAACGCTACGCCACTGATCAAGAGAAACCACTTTTAAATCTATATGAAATATAAAGAATTAACTATGCACTGATTAAGAGATGTTGGGTCCCAGGCGTTTTAAGTGTCGCATTTCAATGGGCAGAATCCCCTCATTACAAATGTATAATTCCCAGACGTTTTAATTGTGACCAGACGGCCTAAAAGTACATCAAAAAGTGTTTTTTACTTATAAATTGTTGACATTTTTTCATATAAAGTAAACAAATTTGACACGCCATTGCATTTTTGCAAATATGAGAGTTGCAAACAAATTAATTATAGTTTACCTCGCACCAGAAATCCTTGAAGCATTCTGGAAATTGTTCAGTCAAAATAGACATTTGACTTGGGCAAAATTCGCATAGAGCTGAAAATTGGAAGAGACGTTAAATACATCATTATACATAAAATGTAAAAAGTCCCCATCAATCCTACTTCTGCAAAATGTATTAAAGGTCAAACGTACAAAATTAAGGTTTTTTTCGATTTTCTCGAAAACGGTAAGTTTTATCGTAAAAATAGGTCAGACAAAAGTGTAGATCATACAATTCTCTACAAAAATGGTTCAGTCACTTTTTCTCTTACGACTTACTATTCGTGAGATATCGCGGTTTTTAATTAGAAAATTCTTAGTTTACATAATATGTACACATTTTCGCACCACCTATGAGGTAATGGCGCATTTTTTTTAACGTTGTTCCCCCAGTAGGTATACTCCACGATCTATTGTAATAAAGTTTGATCAGATCGTATCCTATTGATTGAAATGATGGTAATATTGCTAATGATCAAAGAGGAATATGTTGTTTTCTTCTAAATGTTATTATATTAGAAAAAAATAAATATTAGGCATTAACGGCCCATAGAGGGCCCAAAACCTAGCTTCCTCCAACCACTTTCTTTGCGAAGTGGAAGGGACCTACAATTTTACGCCGAATCTGAACGGCGAATTTGAGAAGCTTCTCATGACAATTGATACTCTTGGATGTTTATCAGACGTTCGCAAGAGGTGCGGGATTGGAAAGAAACACAAGATGTTACTTGGCCCCGGCAGGAATTGAACCGGGGACCTTTCGATTAGTAGTCCGACACAATAACCATTGAACCACAGCTAATTATATAATTTTCTAATTTTACTTCGACAATTATTTCTTCGTCTTCATTTTCTTCTTCTTGCAGAATTTCTGTTCGCTGTTCTAAGAAAATTGATGCATCAATTGTGTCTTCATTAATATCATAAATATTTTCATTTGTTGTATTTGTTTCAATATTGGAGCAAGTCTGACCCTGACAATTGATGCATACTGGTGAACAAAATAATCCCACTTTTTGACATCCACAATTCTTACTACAATCCGTCTTGCATTTAGCAGACGGAGCAGAGGAGCAGGCGGGAGTAGAGTTGGCTACAAATAATTATCTGTTAATTTCCAACCCCATCCTTCTGGGTCCAGCTCATTGCCTAGCCACACTTAAACTTGATAATACACACGATACAAGTGTTGAAAGGTAGAAGCAGATTTTGGAGGCAGACAAGACAACTGTACTGTTTTCTTGTTCCATGCAGATTTTACAAACATCAAATATCTATATTTGTCTATGGAATCAATTGGTTTGGAGCACCATGCATTGCTAGAAGAAAACGAGTTCCATTTGTAACGATCTCGTGTGAGGAAGAGTCAAGAGTCAATCATTACGTTTTTCGAACAATTTAAATACTGCTATTTTACCTCTTTTAAAAATTGCTGATGTACGAGTAGTATCGCAACCAGTTATTGCATGTAAAAATAAAATATGAGCTTGACATTTCGGATATGCAGTCAGACTTTGTGATGAATGTATTCGTGATTGTACCTGACCTTTGCCAGGTTTCAAAAAGGAAATAATTTTATCATTTGGAGTCCGTGTAGTCAGTAATATCAACAAATCAACATCTTCCCCAACAACGACAATTGTATTTGAACTTTTCCATTGTTCTATTGCTGTTTCAGTTATAAGGACATCAGCATCATTATCAGCTTGTTTTATTGGAATAAGCTGTAAATTCTTCACATAACATTGAAATGAAGCGAGACTTATTATAAATACATATTTGCAAGAAATTTTTGTTGGTTTGTTTTAACTTTCATAGATCGATCAAAAACGATATCAACAGATGAAGATGTTTTTGTAGTCCGACGACGTTGTTCTGCAGCTTTAATATTTTTCGATTAGTATAACCATCAAATACAATCGTACTGTTATGACCAAAATGACTTTGTACATACTGAACATATTTTTCAAAATTGATATGAAATGTTTCATCTCGATCCCATACAACACGGTGTAATAGATACCCTCGATGATGTAGATAGCATTTGTGCTATCAATTTCGAAGTTTAAACATTCAAAGCAGTTATAAAGAGCTGGCTTCATAGTTGTACGCATTCCCACTGCATCAAAGAGTGATAATGAGTAAGGAGCTAATTCATATGCGAAGAATGTTTCAAGTTCATCTTCAAATGTCTTAGTAATGGTCAAGCTCATGCGTTGAAATAATAATACAGGGTCTATGGGCACCTTTTCATCATGCACTTTTATGACGCTACTTGCACTTAAAAGAGAAAGTACTCTATCAGCGCCTTTTAATTTAATATTATTAAACGTTTGGCCAGTCATTTTGCTTATAGAAGCAAGTCTAACTGCACGAGCATTTTGACAATTAATTTTATCATCGCCGACGACTCCACTGGCAATGGACATAATTTTTGGAATCACAGGGAACGGATCATGTGATAAGAGCCACGAGAATCGCTTGCATCCACATTCTGGTCTGTTGCGTTCATTCTAACTTCAGCGAGATCTTCCAATCCTACACACACAGTATTCATCGTATGCATGCCATAAAAAGATTTACTAATGACACTTTCTTGCGTACTTCTGACTCAAGCAATACCTCCATCTGCTTTCATACACTTCATCATTGATTGTTCAATCACCATATCCGTCGAAGTTCCACAATTTGATTTATCAGAACTTCTAATAGTGAAAAATCCTTCGATAAATCTTTGATAAACACTAGTATCCATCAAGTTCTCTAATTACATCATATCTTGTAGATATAAATGCGCAGACTTGGCATAATTAAAAGCATTTCTTTAACGCAATTGAAATAAGCTCGCCAATCTCCCATACGTTCAGCTCTTTAAATTCCTTTGCAATAGACACCATATGAAAATATTGTATCCATAGTTTCGCTGAAGGTCCTCATTCTCCGTGCTCCTGTAGTTTTTCATTAAACTGATAAAGTAATACTTTAGCTATTTCATCGCAGGTGTGCGACCCTCCACACTCGAACAATGACGTAGTAAGCAGATGTTACTCAAGGTTACCGACGAATTGAATTAGGGACTGACAGTATTTTTATTGTGCATATTATGTAAAATATGAACTTTCGAATTATTAAAACCGCGATATCTCACGAATGGTGAGCCGTAAGAGAAAAAGGCACTGGACCGTTTTTGTAGAGAATTGTATTATCTACACTTTTGTCTGACCTATTTTTACGATAAAACTTACCGTTTTCGAAAAAAATGGAAAAAAACCTTAATTTTGTACGTTTGACCTTGAATACATTTT
The DNA here is from genome assembly GCA_949715645.1 of Portevinia maculata. Classification (NCBI taxonomy): domain Eukaryota; kingdom Metazoa; phylum Arthropoda; class Insecta; order Diptera; family Syrphidae; genus Portevinia; species Portevinia maculata. The sequence continues at coordinate 85,474,656 of OX454527.1, forward strand.
TTTTTGCAGAAGTAGGATCGATGGGAACTTTTGACATTTTATTTATAATGTTGTATTTAACGTCTCTGCCAGTTTTCAGCTCTATGCGAATTCTGCCTAAGTTATGACTTTTTTTTGTCTATTTTGACTGGACTAAAAGCATTTTTTTAAGAAAACGTGTATAAACTTTTGAAAGTGAATAGTTAATTTTTGATAAAATGTGTTGATGTACAAAACTCAATTTATATTTGAATTTGAAAGCGTTATATCCCATTCAAAGGGTTTCGTAACATGAAATAACTGCATTTCATCTGCATAATTTACGCTTGCTCAATTAACATTTATTTTAGAATATGTTATTCAAAACAAAACTAAACTAAAACGTTCTACTATAAACAAATTAATTGCCATCGCAAAATGTTTTCTGTTAATCTTTAAATGAAATCATTTCTCATCGGATTCGTCAGATGATACAGTGGGAGCGTCTGCCTCATTGTCGGATGAATCTTGTTGGCTGTTTAAAATTTCTTCAGTTGTGTATAGTGCAGTACTTCCGTCGAACCATTTTGGTTTCAGCCTGTAATCTTCCATTGTATGTCCAAAGTCCTTTGATGAAACCTCATCTGTTGTATTTGTTGAGGCATACACGGCAGATGTAATTGCAGCTATTTATTTGTTGTAAGACAACGCTTTTGTTGGGTGGCAAAAGGCTGCCCTCAAAACATACATATAAAATGTAACAGTACTAAGATACATACCAACTTGCTATGAAAATACATTTAATGTTGAATTTACTTTTAATATTTTTGATTTTTTTTTCGACGTAGGCTTGCAGGCTTTGTGAAAGAATTTAAAATGTGCTTCATATTTTGTTTGATAAATTTTACAAACGAATTCTTCAATTTTTTTAATATCCGTCTCGCATACAGCAGTGAAATTTAATAAATTGGAAAAGTACATTGCAGATACGGTGATATTTTTAGTATTTGAAACAGCTTGATTTTCCCTTTAAAAAAAAACTAGGGTTTAAAGTGGCAGTGCAGTTGTGAAAGGCTGGTAAAGCAGCACAAAGTAAAGCTCCCAATCCGTTGAACAATTCACCAACGTCTATATACCTTAATTATATCTAGAATTTGAGAATTAAAGTCTATCTGAATATTTTCTGTCATTACATATGAAGTACCTTAATGTGTTTTTAGAAATGATTCCTACGTCTAGCTAGACTTTATTGTTGTTTTTAAACTGGGCAGATAATAGATAGCTATAATCAGAAAGTCTTTGTTCGATGGTTTTAAACTACTGAAAATCTCGCGGATAAAATGCCAAATGAAACATCATTCCTGTATCAGATTGCGCTTAAAAACACTCCAATTCTTTGACGTTTCTCGAAAGACCTTTTCATTTTGAGTGTTGTACACAAAGCATTTGGATTCAAAAGTTATATAAAGTTACTTTATTCCCGATAATGTGGTTAGTCTTTTTCTTGAAATAATTGCTCCTCAGACTTTTTATAAAATTAGCTGGTCGCCTTCTATTTTTGTTGAAAGCTGAATAAATTATTTGATCATCCGAATTATTCCGTATATCGCGTGCAAATCTTTTATAGAGAGAAGTATAAATTGATCAAACCCACATGAATCTCTTTAGCATTCAATTGACAGTTCTTTTTAAAAAATGCAAAACAATACCAAGCATAAGTTGATGATACGTCCACTAGAGTGTGAAGAAGAAAGAGTCCATTTACAACAACGGCATTAACTTGATTTTCTCAAGGTGTACCTATAAGAAAAAGCGATTTCTCCGTTTTGATCATCGATCCATTTAAATGACCAAAGGACTGAGGAACGGGAGTTAATGGATACTTAAAAATGTCTATTGTATCAACCACTAGCTCATTTTGTGAAGCTTTGAAAAGTATCTTTCCAATCAAATTCCTTTCCTTTATCGAAACATGTAATACTTCTTGAAAAGCCCTTCCTCAAGTAGATACCTGAATCATATCAACATATTTCATCCAAAAAGCAGCTGTAGTACCATGGCAACCGTTTAAAGTATTTTTTTTTTTGGAACAGGAGTATTTTGAATAGGGATTTCAATCCCGAAGCTGATTTTCAATCCCGGGATTCCGGGATTTAGAAAAATGAGTCCCGGGATCCCGGGATATCCCGGGATTGAACAGAATATTTTTTTTTTTAACAAATCAAACCAAAATTATGTCAGCTTTTTAACAAAAAAAAATCAACTTCCGATAATTGCTCACAAAAATTGAGAAATTAATTATGGGTGCCCTATCTTTTTAAATAAAAAACAGCGTAACGTGATTTTATCTGTTTTTTTATCGTAGCTTGACTAGGTGAAAAAAATACTTCACCAGAATATTGTGTTGATGGATTTTGGAAATGGTTTAGCAAACCAGTTAATTCCGTGCGACGTCTTTGTTTGATTCTTTCTGACAATGATTTTGTCATTTTTTTAGCCAAAATTATATTTTTACTGGCCAATTGATCGAAACAAATCAGCCGTTTTCTCAAGTCTGCTGTTTTAATAAAAGTGACAAACGCCAGTCCGTCCAAAGCCGTCATACGTGACAAAACTTTAACCCGGGTGTCAGTATCAGTTTTTAAAAAGTAATTATCCATTTTGCGTTTAACCGGTGGTCCTGCCGTTTGCTTCTCTCTTGATTGTCGACTAGTCGAAGCAATACTAAGTTCACCTCCCACTTTGGACTTAGTTGAACCTCCCAAAGTCTTCAGCACAGCCTTACATTTTTTACACTGTGCATTTTTTCCATCTTTTGATGTGTAAAAATGACGCCAAATTGTTGGTGACTAAATGAGATGTAATTTGTATTTTAAAAGTTTAGTGTCTTCAATCCCGAAAATCCCGGGATTGGTGACTGGCAATCCCGGGATCGTTTAAGAGCAAAAATCGTCCGGGATTGATTTCTCTAATTTGAAGCAATTGATGTAAGATTCACTGGTATGTCTGCATCCTTTTCACACATTTCGAAAAAAAGTAAGTCATCTCTAAGGTCATTGCAAATAATATTTTCTTCTTCAGCTTCAACATGAAGCCGCACTTAACAACTGATGAGGGCGTTTGCATCTGCTATAATGATTTCCTTACAATTTTGTCTTATATATAGGGTTATCCATCCATCTTTTATTATATGCAAACTTATATAAAATAAAAGCGTTTAAAGACGCCTGGTAAAGAACTTCAGCGTTAACTAGAGCAATCCACCACCTCAACCATCAATAAATGTTCTTTTGACTTTCTTGAAAGCTATTTCAATATAAAAACTCCCAAGTATAAGAAAGGTGTGATCAAAGCGTGGTGACTCCTCATGTTGAATCTCAAATGCAAGTTTTGCTATTTCTAGGTCTTAGGTCTCGAGAATATAACTCATCGGTCATCGAAGGACTCGTTGGTGACGCATTTATTGGCGAACATCTTGTAGAGGGAGATTTTCTTTAACATGGATAGAATTCCAACCAGTCCACATTGGTGTTCCCAAAACAGTGAAGCCAGCCAAATGTAATCCAGTTCTCTTGCCTTCGCTAGTGCAGACTTATATGGAGCTCTAAATTTGTGCAACTTTTATTTGCAAATGCTGTCAATATTTTTGGCTTTTTGAAGTAAGGTTCAATTTCATTATCTGTGGGTACATATGCCCGCATTTTTCTTCCACATTTATTGTTGGAAGGAACATTTTACATTTTTATTCTTCTATTGATATCTTCAGTTTGCCCATAACGCTGGTACGAGCCATAAAGAAGATATCTGGAAAACTCTTGAATCATTTCAGGAATCTTTACCTTATTCTCTTATACAGATACAGATTTTAGTGACAAAAGTTCTGGTAGAGTTGTACTTTAGAATTTGCCGATTTCTCCTTTTAGTTTCTAGGCAATATTTCTATGAACATATATACTTCTGTTACTAATTTTGAGTAATATAATCATTATAATAATTCATGTTCGATTGCAGCTTAAAAGATGCAAATGTATTGCCAAGTATATCTAAAACTACTATAGCAGGCAACTGCAAGGCGGATTAGTTAGCCAGGAAAGGAACCGCACAGGACCTCACTCACAAACGTGAGGCACCGGCCGTTCCCATTCAATTACTAAAATTCAAACTATCAAAAAATGCACTGGTAGAAGCGAACAATAGACGGATTAACATCAGCACATGTTCGTCCGCCAAACAGATATTTACAAATTACAATGCAAAAAGAATATCCAATCTCCTCTGTACAAGGAGGAAAAATATAGGCTCAGTGGTTCAGTGGTTAGTGTGTCGGTCTACTAATCGAAAAGTCGCCGGTTCAATTCCCGCCGGAGCCAAGTAGAATCTTGAGTTTTTTCCCACTGTCCCACCTCTTACGAACGTCTGACAAACATCCAAGAATATCAATTATCATGAGAAGTTTCTCAAATTTGCCGTTCGGATTCGGCTTTGTAGGTCCCTTTCCACTTCTCACAAGAAAGTGGTTGGAGAAGCTGGGTATTAGGCCCTGTATGGACCGTTATGCCTAATATTTATTATTTTATTTATTTAGTTGGAGATATCACTGGCCATTGCTTTATAGGCAGACACGCCACCAGAATGGGAGTACCCTCCAACGACTTCTGCAGAAGCTGCAGGGACGTTGAGTAGGACGAAACCATCACACACCTTCTGTGTAACTGCCCTGTACTAGCCAATGCAAGGAAACAAATCCTTAGCACCTATTTGAACCAATTGAACAAAAAGATTTTATAAAAAAATCCTTTTAGTTGGAACTTAATGACCATTGGAAATAGGCTATTTCTTCAATGCTTTCACCTTTTCCAGACTTCTGTAATCTGTATACACAGAGATTTGCATTTATCACAATAAGAGAACAACCATTATCTCTCTTAAATTGGATTGTCTACTCTGATGGTATTAAACAAATGTGAGATAACAAAGAGCAGAAAATAATTACTGTGTGTAATTATTTGGTACAGCACCAGTAAAGTGGGTTACATGTCATCAAAAGCGCGTTAATTTCGGCCGAATGTAAAAAATCTTCCTTCTTCTTAAATAAAACATGACTGTGCGATTTTGTTTTATTGCATCGATTTCATTCCATTCGATCATAATTTTTTTGTTACTGCTGTTCGTGTGCAATTTAAGATAATAAAGGCGCTGCCATACAATTGGTCAAATTGTTATTTTCTTAAACTTCCATGATTCACAGTACGTTTCATTTGAGAACATCAATAAGTTCTTTGAAACATAAATATAAAGTCTGTAGCAAGATTTTACATGATTAACTTCCACTTGGAGGTTAAACATGATTAACTGCCATTGGGAGGTTAAAGTCTGCAAATTTATACTATCGGACATTTAGGACATCAATACATTTTTTTAAAGTAATTTCTCTGAACAGAAAGACAACATTTAACCCTTATCTTATCAGACATAATTATTTCAAGATTAAAAATTAAATTTTTACTTTAAATCCAGCAACCAAAAATATGTTTTACCTAGGTTTACCGATCGAAGAACAATAAAAATACTAACGGGACAAAATATGGATGGCATTGATTGAGCTACGGATTGATTCTTTCATAAGCGACAAGAGTGCTGAATGCTTCAATAGGTTAGGTTAGGTTAGGTTACTGGGCTGACGGGGCAAGAGAATCCTGCGCCCGTCACACTTAGGTCAATGTAGACCCTTTGTGATACCCTGGAGGTTACGCTTCCCTTATCTGGAATCAATGAAAAACCTATGAAAAACTTAGCGGGTTTACAAACCATCCCGATGCGTTGATGAACTTGCGCAAGTCATTCACAGACTTGCCGGAGAGTTCTTCTAAATCCTGGAAGAAATATCTGCCCAGGATATTGTTTCTGATATGACAGAGTGCAGGGCAGTGACAGAGGAAATGCGGGGTATCCTCATTCACCTCCTCGTCCCCACATCCTCTGCAGAGTTCATCTGTGCTGAGTTTTAATTTCTTTGCATGGTAGCCCAGCATGTTGTGTCCGGTGATAACACCTGTGAGAGAGGACAAAGAATTTTTGTTCATTTGAAGGATTCTCTTGGTCTTTTGTTTGTCATATAGTGGCCACATTTTCCTTGTAATAACACAGGAATCAAGGGCACTCCATCTTTCGTTTGCTGCCATCAGTGTTTTATTTCCAATCACCTGTTTAAGGTAACAGGGTGGGGTTTTTACTGTGGTGTCAGCATCCCTTGATTCAAGGGAAGATCCTTTTCTTGCCAGCTCATCGGCTCTTTCATTTCCTGGGACACCACTGTGTCCGGGGACCCAGCAGAGTCTTACAGTGTGCTGCACGCCAAGAGCCCGCAGCTCTTCGCGACAGCTTCTTACAAGCCTTGATTTTATTTCTGTGGCGGAAATCGATTTTATTGCCGCTTGGCTGTCAATGAAGAAGGTAATATCAGCATGTGGTATTGCCGTCATTGCAGCCTGCTTAGCGGCTGTTGTCACCGCCAGAACCTCAGCTTGGAAGACGCTGCTGTAGTCGGGGAGTCTGATCGAGCCAGATATTCCGAGCGTTTCTGAGTAGAAACCTGCACCAACGCCGGTATCCATCTTGGAGCCATCTGTATAGATGGGGATCGTTGTTGCATGGATTGGTACTTGATTATCCTGCCATTCTTCCCTACAGGGAAAAGAGACAGTAAATGGTCTTATAAAATCTAGTTTGGGAGTAATGTAGTCTGTGCATACATTTCTACCCGTAAATTTCTCTAGAATCTGTGCATGCCCTGTTGTACTGGGCTTCCAGTTTTTTGTTTGGTTTAGCCGCAAGGCACTGTTTGCTGCAGATTCTTGTACGAAAAGATCTAGGGGTTTAAGATTGAGAATTACCTCCAACCCCGCTGTAGGGGTGGTTCTCATAGCCCCAGTAGTGCCAATACAGGCAATTCTTTGGACTCTAGTCATAGTCTTAAGGTTGGTGGCCTTACACAACCCCTGCCACCAGACTAAATTACCGTATGTGAGTATCGGTCTAACTACCGCCGTATACAACCACATGATAATTTTGGGACTAGGTCCCCAGGTTTTGCCGAAGATTCTATTGCAGGCGTATAAGGCTACCGTTGCCTTCTTTGCTCGTTCTTTTATGTTGAGGCTCCAGTTTAATTTTCTATCCAGAATCACGCCAAGATACTTTGCGTATTCTGATGTTTGTAGTGGAGTACCCTCAATAGTTGGCGGATTAAATTGCGGTATAATCCTTTTATTGGTGAAGAGGACCAGTTCTGTCTTTTGTGGGTTAACCGCAAGTCCGCAGCTACTGGTCCAGTTACCAACCATAGATAAGGCGTTCTGTATTTGTTCACTTAGAGTGGATGGGAATTTTCCTGTCGCTAGCAGTGCTAAGTCGTCAGCATATGCTACTGCCTTGACTCCACTAAGTCTGAGTTCAATCAGAATCTCGTTTAAAACGAGTACCCAAAGAAGGGGTGATAGGACTCCGCCTTGAGGGGTTCCTCTAGATGCTGACACCTTAATTATTTCACCACCTAACTCTGAGTAGATGCATCTTCTTTTAAGCATGCACATTATCCATTTAATTATGGTATTCTCCACATTTAGGTTGACTAGGGCTCTTTCTACCGCTTCCCCTTGGACGTTGTTGAAGGCACCTTCAATGTCCAAGAAGGCGGCTAGAGTATATTCCTTGTCCCTTAGTGTCTTTTCTATGGTGCTGACGACACTGTGGAGTGCTGTCTCTACACCTTTGCCTTTCGTATATGCATGCTGAGCTGGGGATAAGACCTCTGGACTCAGTTTGCTACGGATATAAATGTCCATCAGTCTCTCAAAAGTTTTTAAAACAAAAGAGGTTAAACTGATTGGCCTAAAGTCTTTGGCGGTAGTGTGACTAGGTTTCCCAGCTTTGGGTATGAAAACCACTTTAACTTCTCGCCAAACTTTGGGTACATATCCCCATTTTAGGCTACTTAGGAAGAGGTTCCTCAGATGTGGGGTTATATGTTCTTCACATCTTTGTAGCATCATAGGGAAAATGCCGTCAATACCCGGAGATTTATATGGGGAGAAGGAATTAATGGCCCATTTTATCCTTTCTTCCGTTATAATCTCCGCTGTTGTTATGTGCTCCGTGTAGTGCTCTTCTTCCGGATTATTATGCTCATTAATGCATCCCGGAAAGTGAGTCTCAAGGAGGAGCTTGAGTGTTTCATTGCAGGATTCTGTCCAGTTGCCGTTGGGGCCCTTGAGAGATCCCAAGGCTACTGGTTCCTTAGCAAGTAGTTTCCTGAGCCTAGCTGATTCCGCGGTGCTTTCCATTTTACTACAGAAGGATTTCCACGAAGATCGCTTTGCTTGTTGCGTTACTGCTTTGAATTTTCTTTGACTGGATTTGTATGTTTCCCAGTCATGGTCAGATCTTGTACGTTTTGCTACATTAAAAAGTTTTCTAGTTTCTTTCTTAATGTCGTACAGTTCTTTTGTCCACCATGGAGGAGTCGATTTTCTTTTACTCCTCGTTTGTAGGGGACATGATTTTTCGAGCGCTTTACCTAGGATTTTTCCCAGATTCTCGGCATTCGTGTCTGTACTCTCTGGTGCATACGCAGCATCTGTCTGGAGAGTTCTTAAGTTCTTTCCCACTTCCATATTGAAAAGGTCCCAGTTAGTTTTTCTATGGTTCCTATATGATATTGGGGGATCGTTTGTGTCTGGTATCAGGAATTCAATGATTTTGTGGTCAGAGAATGTTTCCTCCTTTAATACCTTCCACTGATCTATTGTGATTGTATTCGAGTTACTTAATATTGTAACATCGATTACTTCTTGCCTATTTCTAATAACAAAAGTTGGTTCTGAACCCCTATTAGCTATAAGTAAGTTATGATCTATAAGAAATTCAAAAAGTGACTCACCCCTTGTATTTGTATTTGAGCTACTCCATAGGGCATGGTGGGAGTTAGCATCACATCCCATCACCAGGTCCCATTTTTCCCGTGTAGCACGTTGAACAAGAAGGTGGGTCAGATCTGACGGTGGTCCTTCCGTTGCATCATAGGGCATATAGCATGATGTAAGAATCAGCGGAGGGAGCCCGTTGCGCTCAAGTTTTACCGTCACGTGGTCGTTATCACTGTAGGTAGATAGAAGAAAGAGGTTAATCTGTTTCCTAGCTACTATACAAGTTCTGATCTTACTATTTGGATCTGTCTGCACTGTTTTAAACAGGACAAGTCCCTTCGAGTTTAAACCCCTTATTCTGCCTCCTGCTACCCAGGGTTCTTGAATAAGGGCTAGGTCTATTTTTCTATCCTCCATGAGGTAGATTAGGTTGGCGCTGGCCGCCTTACTGTGATGAAGGTTTATTTGTATTACCTTCATCACGGTTTTTTGGCTCCCCATCCTTGTTGGTTTTGTTGACTTTGTTCGCGATAAGCCTAAGCTTGCATCGGTTTATGCCGACGCGTACTTTAAAGTCGATCTTCTTCAACAACGGAATGGATTTGTGACTAAGCAACACTATCACTTCCGTGCCTGATTCACGGTATTCTCCCATCTCGATCACTTCCCAAGCGTGGCTCAGCTGATCGGTATTTAGGGATCGTAAGTATCTCTCGATACGGTCCTTAGGGATATGAGGCCCTCGTACAACAAGTTTGGCTTTAGGTCTTGTTATCCGTACGATCTCTTTTTTGTCGATCAGACGAAGGTCGGCGTTTGGCCATGGAGCTTTCGTCCTGGCAATAAACTCCTTGAGCCATGTGAGGGTGTGTTCTTCCTCACAGGTCATGAGTTTGAATCCTTGGATGGTATTGAGGGTGCCAAAAAGCGGGAGGGGTTCCTTGTTTTTTAGGATGGCCTCGTTCACCTCATCTAGGATTCGAAGTTCGATGAGTCGCCATTGGTCCTCTGTCAACTTCCGTGCAGGATTTCCGTAGTCTACTACGGCTACTTGTTGGCCAACTGCGGTTGGTAAAGAGACCTTGGCTTTCTTCCTAACATTTGTTTGAGAGATTGGAGAAAGCGTGTCGTTTTGCCTAGCTCTTTTGGACGTGCTTGCAATCGGGTCGAGCTTGGATTGAGTATCCTCTCTCGTGCCAATTACAGGGTTCCTAAGTCTGGCTGCGATTGGGGTGGAGAGCAAAGGGCTTTCTTTCCCCTTCCCAGCCGGTCTTTTGGGAATTGTCCTAGAGCTGGGCAAACGTTTGCTCTTCTCCGTTGGGTTGTCGGGTATGGTCTCCAGTCGTTCTTTAGCCTTGTCGAGGGATAGCTTCTCCTTCTCCGTTAAGGCTTCCGGATTTTTGCTACCCATCCTTCGGACGATCCTGAGCGCGTTACGCCTTTGCCTGCGCAGGATCTCATGCTCCCCTAGAGGCCTCTTTGGCTTGGGTTTGCTGGGGACTTTAGAGTCTAAGGCTCCTTGGGTGTCCCGTCCGGGATTGGAGGGCTGTGCCTCCACGACTGTTTGGCAACTGTCCATTGTCGAGTTATTGACGTCACGGCTGCAGTTGCCTGGTTGGTGAGGGGAACCTGCATCCAGATTGCAAGTGGAGCTGAGGCTCTGGATGTTCTCCAGCTGCAGTTTCCTCTCCCCTACCTCCCCAGTGACCATCTTCTCTCCTTCCAGGCCCGTACGAGCAAGAGGCTCGATGCAACGCCTGGCCGGTGAGTCTGGTGGTCCCGGGGTCGGTTCCTGTACCCGATCAGTCTCCGTGTCAGTTTTGTTGTTAATATTAGGAGCAGGGAGCACCTCCCCCTTCTCTAGACCCGTACGAGCAAGAGGCTCGATGCAACGTCTGATCGAAAGGTTCGGTGGCTCCTCGGTGGCATCCTTTGGCAGAGTGATTGGTGTGGTCGACCTTTCCCCTGGATGGACTTTGCCAATCTGGGAGGAAGGTGGCCCCATCAATTTACTATCGCTAGTGTTATCCCCAGGATTAGCTTCCGCCGGTGTACGAGCAGTAGGCTCATTCTCCGTTAGACGCTGTTCCTGCAGATACGCACGTGCGTTATGAAGCCGTTTGCGGTCAGTCTCTGTCAGTTCTTCCCATCTTTTCGTCCCTAGTCTCTTTACTGTTGTCCTGCAGTTTGTTAGTTTTTTCCGTCTGGAGGAGGTGGACAATAAAGAGAGGTTAGAGCTAGCGACGGAACAGCTGTCGCTGACATCAAGGTTCATGCCCTCCATGGCAGCATCTGTTCCAACGCTTTCTCCATCCCATACTCCAAGATTGGCAAATGGATTCAGAAGAAGGTTTTCTTCTTCCTCCGTCAGTTGTTGTTGTTCTGTTTGGGGATCGGTTTTTCTAGAGTCAGTGGTGCCCGATCCTTGCACCTTAGTCTCTTTTGTTTTGTTTTGTTTGTTTGTTTTGTTTAAATTGTTCATTGTAGGTCCCACGAGTAAGGGGGAAGGAAGGTCCATCTGCACTCACCCCCTGTATGCAGATAAGGGGAATTAGGGTTAAAACTGGAGGTCCCCAGGTATCCAGAGTTTGCGCTAGCGACTGAGCACTCCCTCAGCCATGCAGGTCTCGGCGCGTCGTACCTTACCTTGGATTTGATCCCTTTTAGTTTTCCACCCCCTCTTTGTCGATTAACAACAGAGAGGGGAGTACTTAAGCCCCACCACCACGACAAGGTAGGTGATCAATCGGGGGGGATGCTTCAATAACCCGATATCATTGTCTGACTCTAAAAAAACTTAAAGTTTTATAAATGTTTTGAATGAAGACAAAAAAATATTATTGTCAGATCCGATTTATTTAAAGTTAAAAGGACGATTATTTGCAGCTTTTCTTTTATATTTCGCGTTACTTCAAGAACGTCTGGCACGCGAGGTTAACTATAATTGATTTGTTTGGAACTCACAAAATGTCAAGAAATTATAAGTAAAATGCGCTTCCTTTCAGAGCGACTATCGGTATCACATTTAAAACGTCTGGCACTCACATATTTGTAATGAGGGGATTTTTCTGAATTTTGGACGAAATTTCTTCGCGGTTATACCTCTGGCAGAAATAATTTTGTCCCCTCTAGATACACTTCATTTATGAAGCATACCGTTGCCTTCCTCTGATTTATTATTGGCAGGTCACACTCCTTAGAGCACAGCATCCAGTCCACTTTCCTTTATGAATCTGAAAATGAGCTGTGGGTTCATGGTTGGAATGTCCTTGTCTGTTATTTGGTGCCTGCCCAATCATCTTATCCTCTTGTGGGCCAATGCCGCACAGAATTCCAGTATTTGGTCTGGAGTTTCAACGGTTTCAATGCAGAATCTGCAGAGTTCGTCATCTGATGCGCCTATTTTCCTTAGGTGGTCCTTGATTCTGCAGTGCCCCGTGAGAAGGAGCGTTGGGATTTGTACGTTATTTTTGTTACGGCTGGGCTGATACAAGCTTTGAATTTCTTTAGATTGTAGTTTCTTTGCTTGCCTCAGACCTTGGAGGTTGAGAAAGGTGTTGGCCCTTGTTTCTTCCTCCAGTCTCCTGAACACATCGCGTAGAGTGTATTCTTCTATCCCGCAGAATGGTTCAGGTCTTATGAAGGGTTTCTCTGCCCCTTTTCTGGGCCAGAGAGTCCGCTGCCTCATTACCAATAATGCCAACATGGCCAGGTACTCAGCAGATGGTAACTCTGTTGTTCTTGCCTAGTCTATTAAGTCTGTGTTGGCATTCCCACACGAGTTTTGATTTAATGACGTAGGCGTCAAGAGCCTTTATTGTTGCTTGACTGTCAGACATTATTGCTATATTGCAATTTTTGTAATTTTTCTCGAGATTGATTCGAACGCAATTGTCTATGGCACATATTTCTGCCCGAAAGATTCGTAGTGCTTAGTTCCTGGCCCAAACACTACTGCACCAGTTCCTTCATCGGTCCTCGAGCCATCTGTGTATCACTTTTTTATGTGGTTACTCAGTCCATAAGCTGTGAATTTATCGCTCCAATCTTTCTTATTACTGGGCTTTATCTGGGAATCCTTCTCGAAGTTGAAATTACTGATGCCTATCATCCCTAGTTTTGGCGAGGAGTGGAATTTTTTTGAGTAAATCATAGTGTTCTCTCGAACCGATGCATTTTTCTCTTCCGATTCCCTCTTTTGCCATACTTAGGATTGATCTGTTAATTCCAATAGCACCTCCATGTGTGCGTTTGGGCGGCTACGAATTGCTCTGGTAATGCATAGGCACCCCAGTCTTTGTTCTTTACTAAGGGTCTCTCTTGTAGTGACCAGACTGTTTCGTTTCGCGCATGCTACTGCTCCGTATGTGATTAAGGGTCTCACAATTGCAATGTTCATCCATTCCAGGTTGCTCGGGCTTCATCCCCATGCCTTCCCCGCTATATTCCTACATATCATGAGAGCAGGGGTGGCCTTCTTGGATTTTTTCACTGTGTGTTTTCGCCAGAGGAGTATGAAGGTCTAGATACCATACCCCTTTGACTGGTATCAGTGTCGTGCCTAATAGGAAAATTTCCTTAGGTCTCTGAAGTTGTCTTTTCCTTCTGAATGGTACTATCGTTGTTTTCGAAGTATGACACCATTCTTTGGTTACTTTAAGCCCCCTTTGTATGATGTTACCGAGGGTTTCCTCAAACTTTCCCCTGGCAATCAATACAATGTCATCGGCATACGCCTGACAGTTGATGCCAAGGCTGGTTAATTTTTTCAGCACTTCGTCTATAAGTTGGCAATTTTGGTTGTACCTCAACTCCCCAAATCTGCTGTCGGCTCTTAGACTATAAGGTTCCGTAATTATTTTAGGTCTTTTGGGAGCTGAAAAAATATAAATTATTCTGTTTGCTTATTTTTTATTAAAAAAACTATTTCAAGTAAAATTTTAGGTGTTTAATGTTTTTTGGGGACTGAGTTACAGGTAAAGGCGGGTGGTCCCACGTCCCCTGTACCGTAAATCAAAAGTTTTCGATGTATGCGTCGCAAATCCTATTAATGTGCTAAATTTTAAAATTCTTAATTCAAAATTATACGCCGATTTGAATTGGGCGGTTTTCATGCTCCTTTTTTGAAAAATATTTTTTTATGGGTTGATCTTTTGGCTACCAAGCCCTACCAAGCCCCTTCACAACTTTTCGAATTTTCCTTTTCAAGGACATGCATATGTTAAACGATTGAAATTTGCAAAGCTATCTATTTTCGTGTCTCAAGGAATACTGGAAATATCATATTTCCAGATTTGTGGGAAGGGAATCAAGAGGTGGGTGAAGATGACTTGAGTTGTTGGTTCCTGTAAATAAGGGTGTAGTGGCGAATTGCTACAGAACTTGGCTAGGCACTACCGGGCGAATTGATTAAACTGTTTGTCCCGTTCAAGTACCTACTTGAATGTCTATTACATAAAATTGCAAACGATGTAAGCTTTTCTACTCTTGAATCAAGTGTCTTGTATATCATTGACAATTAGCTTTCGCAGTGAAGTTCTTTAGTAACGTAAATTAATATTGTGTGCCACAACAACCAAGTATTATAGTGCTTAGGTTAAGTTGGTACCTTCTCCGTTTTATTCAATGCATTCCTTATCTGCATATTATTTGCAAAAGCACTAATTGCATTCTTGCAGAACCAATAACGGACAAAGTAACAACATCAAGTATATCGATTGTCTTTGATGGTTGAAGGAGGAAATTGTAGGAGGCACTTAATTGGAGTTGCAGTAGTCTTGACTCTCGAGGTATATGATAACAACATTGTCCTTGTCTACTGTCTGGATGAATGACTTGAAACCAGCTTTGAGTCATTCAATATTATTATTCCAAGAAATACTAATGAGTATTTAAACTCACAGCTTACAAACGTTAATGAGTTGAATATCTGATGTTTGGTGGCCATGTGAGTTGAATATTCATTCAACCAGTACACAGTGCACTCACAAAGAATAAGTTTTGACTTCTGGATATTCATACTTTAAATCGGGTACACTGAATATTTGAGAGTATGCCGCTGTTCTTTGCGATGGTAAGCAGTGCGTATGTAAATTGAGTTTTTTTTGTCGTTTTATAACATTATAAGTTTATATCAGGGTTCGTAAAATATCGCTCGTGAACAATAAAATAAGGATCTTTATCGTCCTTTATCACTGTTCTCACGAACCATACAAAATTATGTTCGCGAGCGATTAAATTTTCGATCTTTAAAAATGTAGGTATAGTTCTCTCACGAACGAACTGTATCCTTTTTTTGTATCTCTCGTTCGTCGGAGATCGGAAAAAAGAAATACAGGTAGAATATGGTTCGCTCGCGATTCGGATCCGTAAAGATCCATAAAACAAATCATTCGCTCGCGATTCGGATCCTCCGTAAAGATCCATAAAACAAATCATCTCTATCAAGTATCCGTTCAGTACGGTTTTGAAGCGATTTATATTTGAAATAGTTATTATTTTGGTTGAAATGGGGAAAAAAAGACATTTGAGTTAAATTAATATGTTTCTTATAATGAAGAAGCTGACGAATCAACTTGCTTACTTTGTGAGAGAAAATTGAGCATTGGAAAACATTGAGCAGCAAAGAGGTTCTTCTAGGAAAACTTGCACAAGTAGTGTTGTCAGTGCCATCTACTCAAGTCTCTGTTAAACGGGCTTTTAGCGCTCTCCCATTTTTTTTGACAAAAATCAGAAACAAATTATCCAAAGAAACAATAATTAATGTTTTGTTAGTTAAATTTGCAAAATTTATTCCAAACTCTTAATATGTAATAAAAATACTTTTCACTTATATTCTTTCAATACTAAAATATGTAATATTATTTTCATGTAAAATAACTTTTTTTTTCTTATGAGAACCAATAGTCCAATAGTTCGCATGTGATAAATTCGCGAAGGAACTTTATTTTACAGATCGCAACAGATTTGATTCGATCCTGAAAACTAATTTTATTTTTAAACGAACCAAAAAAAAGGTTCGCGATCGAAGCAGAAATCAAATTCCTTTGCGAACTTTTCATTAGAGAACGAATCATATTTTATCGTTCCGCGAACCTTGGTTTATACAAGGTGGCGCAAAAATAACCTTCCGATGTTTTTTGGCTGTAATTTAAAAAAAATGAAAAACTTTGATTCTTCTTGTGGATTATTTTTATTTGGTCTTTTAATTTTTTTTACATCAAGTCGAGAATATGATGTCATGTAAATGGCCGCCGCCACAGTTGATTGTCATTTGAGCCCTTTTTATGGCATTTTCCATCACTTTGGCCAAAACTTCCGGCGATAGGTCCTCACATTGTTGACGGATATTGTCTTTAAGAGCTGCAAGAGTCTGAGGCTTGTTGACATAAACCCGCGACTTCAAAAAGCCCCACAAAAAGAAGTCTGGAGCGGTCAAATCAGGCGATCTTGCTGGCCAGTGCAAATCGCCAAAACGGGAGATTAGGCGCCCGGGAAATGCATCCTTCAGCATATCGGTTGTGGCACGTGCAGTGTGTGCCGTTGCACCGTCCTGTTGGAACCACATGTTTTCCAATCCCAATTCATCAAGTTGCGGCAAAAAGAACTCGTTGATCATTGCTCTGTAGCGCTCACCATTCACAGTAACCGTTTGGCCCGTGACGTCTTCGAAGAAAAAAGGTCCGATGACTCCTCCAGCGAAAACAGCACACCATACAGTGACTTTGAGCGGGTGTAATGGCTCTTCGTGGGTTACACGCGGATTTTCAGTGCCCCAGAAGCGTAAATTTTGCTTATTTACGTACCCGCTAAGATGGAAATGGGCCTCATCACTCATGATTATTTTTGATGAAAAATCATCTTCCTCTTGGTGGTGATTAAGGATGGCTTGAGCGTATGTTAGACGCGATTGGCGATCAGCAGCTAACAGCTGATGCACCGTCTGGACTTTGTACGGAAACATCTTCAAATCTTGTACCAAAATTCGCTGTAAAGACCGTCGACTGATACCCATTTGCGTGGCACGTCGCCTGGTCGATGTCGATGGCGCTTCCATGACATCTTCGGCTACAGCAGCAATATTCTCTGCAGAACGGCTACTCCGGGGTCTGCCACGCCTGGCAGCATCTCGTGTTGTGCCAGTCTCTTCGAGGCGAGCGGCTAAACGTCGCAGTGTTTCACCAGTAGGCGTTGGACGGGTAGGAAATCTGCGACGAAATTCACGTTGTGCCAAAGTCACCGACCGATTATTGCTCAAATAAATAGTCACCAATATTCCGCGTTCTGGAGCAGTGTAGCGTAACATTGTTTATTAACGTGTATTTCGCATGTGTTTACTACACAAAAGTCAAAACAGAACTGACATTAGGGGCCAATCGCAAAATTTATAGCATTTTCTGATAGGAGGATTACTTTTGCGCTACCTTGTATTTGATTTAAAAAATAAACTTCAACACAGACTACTGCATGGTTCCGAAGAATTTTTTGAAAAATACCATTTTTTCGTGTTTTGAGTTCTGAGGTCTATTATTGTTATTTTTTCTTCCTTTTACGACACCGGTCATATCAAGTCGGGCCAACCCAGGGATGTACATGCAAAGTTGCGGCACACCTTAAGGTATTAAATGTTTCGCTAGGCTAGCTAAAAGTTAAAATGGCCTATAGATGTGATTCTCCCCTTACGTGTTCCTAAGAGCTAACGCTGTTTATCCGCATGCGATATAATGATATTCATATCACGTCACTGCACCAATCCGCATGAAACCAGTACCCATGTTCTGTAACTCATGCGATAACTCTTCGCATCTTTGGAACACAAAATTTGACCGCTTATCGCATTTGGAAAATAATGGTATTCTGTAAGTCTATGCGATAAAATATACCTTGGTAATTTTTAATATCATGGGAAATTTTAAGGATTGTCAAAATACTGGAAGTCGAATGGTAGTTTGGCGAGGAAATTCAGTGTGTATTTACATGTTGTTGGGATAGGAGTGGGGTGGCACGAGTTTATAGCGGATTATCTGAAAAGTACGCGTTTCTGTTGAATGATGATGATGAACTGCTTAGACAAAACCTTTTGAATTGTATCTCATCCTAACGCTGATTTAAGACAACATTATGTTGATGAATTTAAAACAACATTATGTTGATGAATTTAATGAAGTTAAAATTTTACATTTATATTAAAAAAAACATAAGAACCTTTTGCCGTCTCTTGTTGGATGTACCAAGCTGTTTATTTTTGTAGCAAAATAGTTCCAAGAATGTTCAAATGGATCTTATTGAAGTGCTTGCTGAATTCTTCCGACAGATGTACCTACATTCTTCTCCATTAATTCTGAATTTTTTTATTCGTTATTTCTTATTTCTTTTGCATTTTTTTAAACGTTGAACTTGATCAGCGGACTGAATATTTTGTTAAATAAACAATCAAAAATGTTTATCACAAGCCAATTGAAATTTGATAAATTTTGACAGTTGAAGTGAATAATTTATCGCACTCAAAAGTTACAGAACCTGAATATATCACATATTTCCAGGGGTTTCATTTCAAAATGTTCTATGTGGTATAGTTTTCGCATCATACAACACAACACGGAAATGTGATATAATGAAATTTTGTTTCAATTCACATCGTTTATGTGATAAATACAACGAAGCGATAATTACAGAACATGGGCACAGATCCCTATTGGTCCGCCTGTGGGGCTCGCCGGTTCGACTATCATCGGCAACCTCCCCGTATTCGCGGCATAGATATTTATAGCCCGTCCCTGCAAGGGAACCTATCTCCACTGTATGTATTGGCTTGAAATGTCTGCTTGTGCCATTTTTATTAGTAGGTACATACTTTATTCTTTGATATAACGTTCTTAGCACTGCTTGTTTGATGAAAGCCTAAATCTTCCATTTCATTAGCTCAACTGAAAATAAATCGCACTAAACGTAAATGCATACACAAGCCATAATTTCTTACCAACTTTTGACGTAACTACGAGTATTACTGCACCTGCTGAGCGGAACTGCGCGCGGTGATGCAAGTGCAAAGATGTCTCTACAGACAGACATTCACCATTACTATCGTCAATGGACGTGACCTAGAACTATTAGTGACAATCATAAATTTGCGCATCTTTACTGTTTTTATCGTAATATCGCTGTGTTCCATAAAACCAGCTTTAACTGAATCATTATTGGCAGTGAACGGTCCCTGTCTGTTTGCTATGGAACCGCAAAAACAATAACAAATTCAAACTAAAAATAAACTTCACAGACATATTTCGTTGACTTTCTATATATAAAAAAAAACTAAACAAATAAATAGATATATATGACGACCACGCGCATTCTATTTAATTTTCAGAGTATATACATACTCGTATAGCGTGAAAGAAGCATACCCTGTTGATTCTTATTTCGACGGATTGCTCTATACTGTACAATGTTGGCTGCTGTGCTGTATTATGGGACATATCCATCCGAGAACAAAATATTTCTTGCTACCATGCAGAAATCGCTGAAAAGATATGAGAGAAATGGATAAACCTGGAGGGTTCAATTTGACACACTTATATTCGTGTAAACAAAATGAGCTGTGACCTAGCACTGAATCGTTTGGCCATCATACCTATGCTTTGATCGTTGAATTTTTACTTTTTACAATACGCTGGTATTATTTCTGGAATGTATTTTATAGGTGCGCATACTATAGATCCGAAAGCGATAACTTATTTATTTTTTGCTTTCTTCGCTGAATTGTGTTGATGGGGGACAAATGGTAAGAATATTTGTCTACAATTAACTTTCGGTGAATGGTAAACAAATAATTAGTTTTTTTTTGCTCTTTACCAGTGCAAAAGTTTGGGACAAAATTGTGTCAGGAGTGCCAACGTTGTGATAATTGAAATACGAACTGAAATTTCGAAGTGCTTGAGTTTTTGGAAAAATACCCAAATTTCAAAATGTTGTTATGCACTGCACTGGTATCTCAATAGATATTCGACGGGTGTTTTCATAGCATCCTTCAGATAACTTTCATATATCGTAGTCATCTACAATATCAGCTTCTTCATCTGCGCTTTCAAGATAAGACAGATCAGAGTCAACAAAATTGTCATCTGACCTTATTTGTACGGCGTTTTTGAAATCCAAGAGGATAATTCCCGAATCCATTATCTAATGGAAGGATATGACATCAAATATAAACACTTGAAAAAATGATGCTCTATCTAAAGGAATTAGATAGTGATAGGCAACACGAAAAACGAAAACTATGCCGAACTCAGAAGTAAAAACTTTTTAACATAGGTACACAAGTTGTTTTTTGGGTGATAACACAAGTGCAGTTAGGCTGCCAAGCTTTCCGCCAAATCACATGGGTGAAGCTTTCGTTAATTTACCTTGAATGGTTAAACGAACGGCGGAATGAAATTGGGCCCCAATGCAAAATGACAAAAAAAAATTAAAATGCCCTAAAAAAAGGGGCTAAAATGTACGCACAAAATTTTATCAGAATTAAAAATGACCGCAAGTAAAGGCGCTGCGAAATTACGCCAAAGGAAATAATGCACGAAAAGGCAAAATGAAATAAGGCCCAAAAAGGTGGCTACCTCTTTTTTAAAGTTAATGTAATTAATGAAGGCCCGATCCACAAGAAAGGAGACCCTCTGAGCTGCGCCAATTATAGAAGTATCAGTCTCCTTAATACTACCTATAAGATCATGTCTGATTTACTGTGTGAACGCCTGAAACCATTCGTCAACGACCTGATTGGTCCCTATCATTACGGTTTTAGGCCCGGTAAGTCCACGGAAGGTATTCACACTACGGCAGATCCTGGAGAAAACTCAAGAAGTCCAAATCGATACCCAACATCTTTTTATCGAGGCCGCATATGACAGCATCTATAGAGACGAGCTATAAGTTCCGAGTCCCGCTTTTAAGCGGTCTGTCCCCAGCGCGTGCCAAAATGTCCCGCTTTAGCAAATAGACCAAACTATGTTATTAGAGACGAACCTCGACTTACCCACATATTCCATCAAAGTCGAAATACGTTGATTTCATTTAAAGTGGAATGGCCAAATTACAAGAAACTGACGCTGACGTTGTTCATGAAATAAAAAATATAAAACTAGCATAGAATACTTGAATCAGTGGAGCCAGTTTAATGCAGAACTAGAAGTTTTTGAGTTGGCGAATTTAAGAAAAGTCCTTAAGTGGGAAGAAGTACAAAATGTGACCGATCTGCTGATTACACAAGGATTTCTTATCATCGACCAAGACACGGATGTGTTTAATGAGTTTTCGCTTATTTCTAACTATCTGACAAATGCAAATATGTATATCAATCTGGTACAACTAGAATGTTGATACTGAAGACCGCTGGGTAGAGTTGTGAACACATTTCCGCGATAACAATTTCAATAGTTATGGAATACATTTTATATCTGCCTGGAAGTAACGCACCTGTCGAAGGAGTTTTTTCTCTTATGAATAAGATATGGACAAGTGAAAAAAACACCAAGACTAACATCAGCAAATCATGCAATGAGCTCCATTCCTACTTGAAAACTAAACCCAACATTTTGAAACTGATTTGCTCCGCTGAAAAATCTAAGAAGATCCAAGATCCAGATAAACACGTAATTTTTGTTTTTTCTTGTTGTTTTTTTTTTTAATAAATCGTTGAATAATATTGTTTTTCTTTTTACTTAATTCCACAAGCGTCCCGCTTAGACATACAAAAAATATGGTCACGTTAGCTATACAGATCCATGTCTAGTTTTGGCCTCCCTGCCAAACTTGTCAGATTATGCAGAATGATGATGGAGAATGACCGCTGCTCCATAAAGGTCGGAAACAATCTCACCGAGACCTTTGATGTCAAAAAGGATTTAGACAAGGTGATGCGCTGTCATATGACATGATGGAGAATACTTGCGCAAATTGTGCGAAACTTGCAAGCCAACACTACCTATAGAGGCAGAATTTTCCAAAAGTCTGTGCAACTACTTGCATATGCTGACGACATTGACATCATTGGCAGAACACAGCGAGCTGTCACTGGTGCGTTGGCAAGAAGCGACAAAAATGAGTTTAGTGGTGAATGAGAGCAAAACAAAATATATGCTGTCAACAAGAAGGGACACACAACATCGACGAATAGGACAGAACGTCACGATAGACAGCTATGATATTGAGGTAATTAGGGACTTTGTCTACCTCGGCTCCGCTATTAATTCTGATAATCACACCTCAGCTTAAATCAAACCAAGAATTACACTTGCCAACCGCTGTTTCTTTGGCCTAAGGCGGCAATTGATTAGTAAGGCCTTGTCAAGAAAAACACAAAAGACACTCAATATAAGACCCTCATCATCCCAGTGCTACTCTACGGCGCAGAAGCATGGACATTATCAAAAGCTGATGAAGATCTTCGAAGAGTCTTCGATTCCAATCCGGAGGGGAAACGCACTAGAGGAAGACCTCGCATTAGGTGCCGCGCGCAAGTGGAAGGGGACCTCAAACAACTTGGAGTGCGCAACTGGATGCAGTTGGCCAAAGATCGTGCTAACTGGAGATGCGTATAGGTTGAGGCTCAGGTCCAACCCGGGCTGTAGTGCCACCTAAGTAAGTAAGTAAGTAATTAGTGAATTAAGGCCCACAAAATACTGTTTGGGTCAAATTTCATTCTCAGATATTTGGGCCTTATTTCCAACTAGGTGTCCACCCCGTCTTCACTCGGAGTCTTTATTGATAAGAACAAAAACTTAAAATAAACATGCGAAAACAAAAGCAATGTTGCTGAAATATAAGACGAAATTCAAAGCCAATCGCGGTAAGTCCGGCTGTGAAAAGATTAGAAAAAAAAACAACCTTTAAAAGAATTCACAAAACAATACCCAATAAAAATCTACTACAAAATGCAAGTGTTTTTAAAAAGTATCATTTTACGATGAAGTATCGCAAAAACAAATTTAAAATATTTGTTCGCTGAGTTCAACCGTTCCGTAGGGAGCCGACGGTACCTCGCAGAGCTACTGGCCAGCTCCCTCCCTATGCATAATGCATAATGCTGTTTCTAAATGAATAATATAAAACGCACCGTAGGTCCGAATATATGAATTCGTTCCCACCTGAATGTATTCTGTTTTTGTAAATTTTAAAGATAAAGAATAAAGTAGTTGAAGTTTGGAACTCGGAGTCGTCAGACTTTTCCATTGATGCTTCGCCCCCTTTATCGCACGATTCGCCAAATTTCTGAAATTCTGTGAGGCCAAACGTTGAGAACGTTCAACGCTCGATTCCCCAGCACGGTTTTCGTTTATTGATCACAGAATGTAGGAAGTTTAGTACTTAACCTTACCGTATAATTAAGAAACAAAAACTTAAGGTGAATAATCACTAATTTTATACCTGCTTTTGATACGTAAATCAGAAAAAAATATACAAAATTAATCAATTGTTCCAATTAAAACATACAAACCATGAAAGCCTGTAGCTATAAAGAAAGTTGATCCATAAAGAGCATCTGCCATTGTAAATGGGGGCTTCAATATATATTCATAAGCTTGTAAAATAGAACACTACTAAAAAATTAAAGTATTTAAATAGTATTATTATACGATTCAAATTATGATGTCTCCCAAGATGTTGACTGAAATCATGTGATGTCAAGGAAAATTTTGTTCACAATTAAATACTTGTAATTAATAACATATATATTTGAATAAGGATTAATATTATGTTGATAAAACTCTTTCGCAAATAATGCTTAATTTTGAACAAATTTGATTACCATAAGAAAAGGTTACAGTGAGTCAATCTTAAAAGATAGACATATGCTGTCGCGGACTTTTTTTTTAGAACTTTTAAAGAGGAACAATTCCATCATACATGATTTTTGGGTAACTTAAACCGTTTACGCAGCGCACGCAACGGAAGCTCGCAAAAAGGAATAAGGGTCGCAGCGTGATGTTATAAAGCCTTCCTCGCTAAATGAACTATCCAACACAAAAAGAATTTTTCAATTCAAACCAGTAGTTCCTGAGATAGGCGCGTTCAACCAAACAAACAAACAAACAAACTTTTCAGCTTTATAATATATAAAAAAAAATAATAATATCTAATAATAATAATAATATCTAATAATAATAATAATATCTAATAATAATATCTAATAATAATAATAATATCTAATAATAATATCTAATAATAATAATAATATCTAATAATAATAATAATATCTAATAATAATAATAATAAAAATAATAATAAGTATAGATGAAATAGCACCTACATTTTAAAAATTAAATAAACTCAATCAAATGAAACTACACCCAAAATACGTCATATTTCCGTTGTTGTTGCGTAATTTCGCAGCGTCCCCGAAAATAATGCATGGCAAACAACAACAAAAATTATTATGAAATTGGGGCGTATTTTGATTATTTTTCTCCCCGTTTTCATTTTCTTATTTTGGTATCAAAAAATGAAACGCAAAGTAGGGCTAGATTTCACTTTACTCGCAAACCTCACATTGTTTTATGTCTCTCTAACGAGAATTATTTGGGTCCATTTTTCATTCATTTGTGGCGATATTTCATGTTTTAAAAAATATTTATTTCCTTCATTCCTAGGAGACCCCAATATTTGCAATCGATTTTAATACATATTTGGCGGAATGAAATGAGACTGAAAAATCAATGTAAGAATGCAAAATCCCCAAATCGTACTACCATACGGTTTTGTTTTTAGTGCTCAATAACTGGCTTCAAAATTCCTATCGTTGATAAGGTTAGGTTTTGGGGTTGATGGAACAGAGCAAATCTGTTACATCGATTTGGTCCATGTGGACCCATTTTGATACCCTACTTTGGGACTGTTGGCCTCGTTGCTTTGGCTTTTTTTCCTCCATCCTTGGTTTTCTTTCCCTACTCCACGTAGTCTAGCCATCTGGAAGTGTTTTGTTCCTCAGGTGACATGGATTTGGGCAGTGACAGAGAAAGTGAGGTGTATCCTCATGGGTCTTCTCGTCACCGCAGCCTCTACAGATGTCGTCATCCTTGAGATTCATATTCATTGTTGGATTACTTAGAAAACGGTAAGAGTTTCTATCAACTAAGACACTTCGAGGTTCGGGGAAAGCGGCCAAAGGCTGATGGGACCTTGGTTGCCCTCCACTTTCCTATGACCTCGCAGGTGCTACCCAATAGAAGAAGGGTACGGGGAGGGAAGAGAGGAAAAGAAGGTGAAACTTGTTGCGTAGAAATATTTCGCAACAATGCGCAATACGAGGAAACACTAGGTTTCTGACTTAATTTCAGCTCAAACTTCTGTTTTTGAGGTTTTTTTTTACGTAGCCTGCAAAATAATAAAACGCATTTTTCCTACCGAAATCAACAGTTTTATAGTAAGATTCAGATTTGAAAATGTTTTTCGCCTTCTTTCGGGGTGATTTTAACTGCGTTTCAACGTCGGGAAGCTCTAAATTCACAGTTGGCTAGCACTTTCCATGGGTTATATCCTCCATGTACTTTGCTGAAAATTATCTTTTAAATGAACAAATGAATTGAAATGGAGTCAGTGACTTGTTATTTCCTCCTCGGTTGGGTAAAACTGCGAAGGTATTTTCCAGACAATTTGTTTTTTCTCTCGACCGCAGGCCAAACACTTTAAAGTATGTTTTCCCATTTCTTCTTACAATTTTTTTACTAAAAACCGTTGAACTTTATCTTTTAAAAAACACGTGCATTCTTATTTGTTTGCTCTGAGAACTAACACGCGTCACCAAGTATTGTGTTTTTTTCACTTGTTTCGCACGACTGGCAAGAATTCAAGTCAATACGCCTTTGAAAATACATTATGAGAAAACGTAAGCACCGCCTACCCAACCTTATTGCACCAGTGTGACCAACCACCATAAAAACTAGCAAATGAAGATTTTTTTATTGTTACTAGGCCGAACACCGGATTGCATTATTTTTAACGAAATCAAAGCAAAGAAGGAGCATTTATTTATTGACTGAAGGGTAAATTTAAAAAAAAATAAAGCAGGTAGCGCTGCACGAACTGAAAAGATACACACAACGAACATCAAGTCGATACGCCTTTAAATAATCGTTGTGAAAAAGACTCGCAATAATTCGTCTTACGGCGCACGCCGCATGTAGTGGTACGGGCAAAATATATTGTGAACCGTTTTTAACACAGCAGTCGTTCAATTAAAGTTGAAACACATCCTTTTGGCCTGCTTCCACATATTTTTTATCATTTTGCTTTGTAGTAGTAGAAAATGCATATGCAGAGAGTGTCCCTACTCATTATATGAATATATACATTGGTCACTTGCCATCAAAACATAGCCGATAGGCGAAAGCCGTATGAACATTATAATTAATGGGTGGATTTTATCAGGAAGAATGAGACCGACTGCATTCAGTGATAAAAACATAGGGACGGGCTACAGTCCGCTTGGGCGAACTGTTGGATACCCTATTCTTATTCCTATCCCTCAAAAGTGGGCGTGACAAAAGTCTAAGTATGGTTGAATTGTTAAGAACGCTCTACATATTTTGTTATATAACATTTAAAGGATTTTATCAAAAAAAAAACGCTCCCTAGCTCAAACTTGGGTGTTTCAATAAAATTGTTTTATTTAATTGTGGGCGTGTCAGTAGGCGGATTTAAAAAAAATTAACACAGGAGAATAAAGGGCCCCTAGAGAGTATATATTATAAATTTCAGCTCCATAGTTCAAACTTTGAATTTTCAAAAAAAAAAAAAAAAAATTGTGGGCGTGTCAGTTTGCGGATTTTGAAAATATTTACACATGAGCATAAAGGGCCCATAGAGAGTATATATTATAAATATCAGCTCCCTAGCTCAAACTTTGGATTTTCAAAAATTAATATCCCTTAGAATAGGGTATAAAAAAAATTATTTTATTTATTTGTGGGCGTGTCAGTGGGCGGATTTCGGAAATTTTTTTTTATCCCGAGCAGTTTTAGGAGCCATAGATCATATATAAAAAATTTCAGCTTTCGAGCTCAAAATTCGATTTTTTCCAAAATTTTGTTTTTTTGAGTTTGTGGGCGTGTCTGTGGGCGGATTTCAAAAATTCGTAAACCTGATTATTTCGGGACCCTAGAGAGTATATGGTTAAAATTTCAGCTCTCTAAGTTCAGTTTAAATGCCTACTTTTTGCCGACAGACGGACGGACGGACGGACGGACATGGCTAGATCGACATTACTATCGATGCTGATCATAAATATAGTAACTTTTAGGGGTCTACGGGCAATATTAAGGTATGTTACAAACTATGCGTCAAAATTAATATACCCTTAGAATAGGGTATAATTAAAAAATATTCTGTGGATTACATTTACATATTGCAAATTTTTTTTTCGTAAGACCAAAAATGAGGTATATTTTATTTAAAGGCAGTAGATTTTTCGAAAAAAGCAGTAGATTTACTGCAATTGCAGTAAAGTCAAAACCCTGGCTATCCAGATAATTGTATGTTTACGAATTAACATTGCTCTTTTATCCCTGGCTCCGCAACACACCACTGACTCCCTACCGTGTTCAGTCAAGAGAAACCGAAATTCCTTGCAGCGAAAAAAATCTCATCCGGCGATCACGACGACCAATAACAATATTCACCTCATTAACTGGCGTGATCACGTCACAGTTGGGTGGTTGCAAAAAAAAAAATAGTCTGAATCGTCGACTACTCGCTTTCTCTTAAGTACATAATGCAGAAAATAAAATAGGAATTAATGTCTCTTTACTTTTAAATTCATTTTTATTAATTATTAGCTTATATCAACTTATATACTAGACAAAAATGAGTAAATCTAACTTAAAATTAACAGGATACTTATTCTAGATTATTGATCCTTATGCGGACACCCTAAACTTAACTCTATCTTATAATTATTGCCTTTCGGCCTAAAAACTATTTTACGAACTAATCTTACATATTATGTTTTCATCGAGAAAATTTTAAGAAAACTCGGCATCTTTATCAAATTTTATATTTTTATATAAAAAAACAAATTACAAACTACCTACTCTACTTACTTAAACTACTTAACATATTCTAACTATAATTAGGATTCTGAGCACTCGTTGCATTACGAAACAAGTGGTCAAAATCCCAATTGCTTTCCGAGCGCCTGGCAGTCGTCAACGTGCACATGCGCCGCCGTGAGCTGACTGATGCCTTACAGAATCAATCACCTCCCGGAAGCACCACCACAAGTTGGCGAGCCCGGCCCTTCCCAGAAACGCCCTAGCTAACTTAATCTATCTTACAAACTAAGAGGATGTTACCTAGAGTAACGCACCGTCTTGGGAGGGCATGTTGAACCCTCCACCCTCAAAAAGCCACCAAAATTCGGCAAATTGCTTTTCTGTATCGAATTTATCCCTCTCCGCTATTGCGGTACTAAAACGGAGGAGCTCATGAGCATTGGCGACGTCCTCGCCGCGGATGAGCCGCTTATCTCTCGCACTGCGGTAGCGGTGGTATAATACCGGGATACCATCCCTCGTCTGTACCAGCCCTTTTGCATCAATATGGATAAATGCCTCTGGCGGGATAAAGCCAGACCGGAGCGTACTCTCTATGTACATTTCATTGGGGTAGTAAGCCCCAAAGATCAGACTATTGTCGCTGGCCATCGCCCTTGCAACGTGCCTTCGAGTCACCTTAATGAGGAAATTGTCAATCCTATTCAACTGAGCCCCATCGTATAGGACCTTGTTGGGATAATATTTTATATAGTTGGATTCAGGCGTTCGGAACAACCGGAGACAGGTCCTAAGACATTGTCTCTCCAAAACCCGAATCTTTTCCATATAGCTAGGCGCTATATTAAACCATAATGGACAACCATAAGCGATTATCGGCCTTATAAGGGCCACGTAGCAAATGACCTTCACTCTGGAGTCAAGTTGACTGCTATGAAACAGTCTCCTTGTCAGAGCATAAGCCTTCTTGGCCCCAGCAAGACAAGCAACTATATGTCTATCGAAATATAGATACTGGTCAAGCCAACCTAGATATCTAACTGCGCTTCTCACCGCCAATGGCTGCCCATTTTGTCCAATAATGGCCAATTTCTTCCAGTTTTTTCTGGTATCCCTAGAGGCCCCAGCCAATGGAGTTCTGAACAAGATTGTTTCCGTCTTCTGAAAGTTGATTTTCAACTTCCAGTCAGCGCAATATCGCTTAATTTGATCGAAGTCACGCTGCAAAAGAATGTTAATGACCTCGATTTTAGGACCTGACCTGTATGCCACCAAATCGTCGGCATACGCTATAGCATGTCTGAGTGAACCCACCAGATCACTCGTGTAAATGTTAAACAGGATCGGAGAATTGACCGCCCCCTGCTGTAAACCGTTTTTAATTTCAAAGACTCTGCTCGAAGTCACGTTGCCACATTTGACAACGAACTTCTTTCCCATAAGCATATTATAAATTACATATAGCAAAGGTTTGTGCATCCCCCGCCTGATCAACTTGTAGAAAAGTCCCTCTAACCATACGGTGTCGAAAGCCTTCTCAAAATCAACCAGACAAGCACCCGTGCATTGGTTCTTGCATTTATTCCACTGAATGTCGGAAACCAGTTTCGACGCGGCATGAATAGTGTCATGCCTCGCCCTGAAACCAAACTGGTTTTCCGGAATTATGTTATTGTCCTCGACCCACTTTAACAGGGCTCTATTGACAACCTTTTCAAAGACCTTGCTAATATTCGGAAGCAAGCTAATTGACCGGAGATTGGCAGGGTTCGTCCTATCTTTACATTTTTTCGGGATAGGGTGTACCACAGCTACCTTCCAATGCGCCGGATAATGTGCATTATTCAGCGCATTGTTAAACAGCGTGGTGAAAATATCTACCGCCTCCAAAGGCAGGTGTCTCAATACGACGTTTGGGACACCATCCATCCCCGCCGACTTTTTATTCTTTAGCGACTCGAAGATGCACAGAAGATCATCCTTCGACACGAACAAGTGCGATGCATCTCGGCCATTGGCGACAACTGCATTAGCAGGAATTAATGTCTCAAGGAATGTACCATGTACGTAGTGAAAAATTTGCCAATAGTGTTTTCAGTGGTAAAGTGTGGGCAAAAGTCAAAGTGCCTGAAGGGAGATAATTTTATCGGCTTAGAAATTTTATTGATGATTTTTTACTTTTAGAATAAAAAAATCCTCAACAGTACAACGTGGTATCACCCACACTTATTATGAATTTCGCCCGAACAGCATTTCACCCGAAATATTTCCCTTTTTTCTTTTCCCCTATTATGAATTTGGTGTGAAACAAAATGCCATGTTCGAAAAAATTCCCTTATTACGAACACTAATTCCGGGCGAAATTAAATGCCAAACAGAGCTAAAATGTTCACTTGCTTTTTGGAGGTGAAGAGGATACAATTATTAAAATGTACGCTACTTACACTTTTTAATTAGGGCCAAAAGACATTTTTTTTTTGCTTTATTTCAGATCCAAATCAATCAATGCTAGACAAACCGATGTGCTGGTTAGCAAATTGCAGGAGAACAAAGAAATTGCCAGGGGTTCCGTGAAGGAAAATAAAAAAAAAATTTCTGAGTTTTGGAAGCAGCTCACTTTCGAGTTGAATAGGTTAGGGCCACCAGCGAAAAGTGAATTTGAGTGGAAAAAGGTAAGAATTTTTACAGCTTTTGTGTGGGGCATAGTACAATTCTCTTGCACTCAGCAAACATCTCCACCTGTTTTTTTAGAACACTATTGGTTCTTTCGATTATGTTACGGCAACGAGAGTGAATTTCATTAAATTTTTCTTCAACAGATCTGCTTTCAGGTGTTCTGTTTGGTGTTAGAAGCCACGGCTCTAAGGGGTAACCAGCATCTCCTAGAAAAAGCGTGAACTTAGTTTAAATTTCAATAAATTTTTCGTAATTTTCCCAACATCCAAACGTTATTAGGATTATTTAAATAATTTTGCTCCATCTTAACCCTTAAGTCGCTCACATTCCAAATAAAGGAATCGTGGCAGGCTCCGGGATGCATAGCATCCATGAAACGAATCCTAAGCTGACTGTCACAAACCTTACAAAATGAAGTTACATATAACTATTTGAATGTTATTAACACACTTTACTCACAAGTAAAACATTCATGCTACATTTTCCTTAGAAAAGGTGTTTATTTGAAGATGGCGATATAATGTTGACATGCGTGCCATCAATACACCCTATAACACCGGGTATCTTATATCTGGAATAAAAGTCTTGAACAATTTTCCGTTGTTCGCCTGTCGCTGGCCAAGTTATTCATTGTGAACAAAGTGTTTCTTCAAAAATGTCCAATACTTCGGTAAGTATCACACTGAAAGAGGATTGTGCCAGACCAACGTCATAATCCTTTCCTACTCCTTTCTGGTATCCACCTTCTGCAAAGAAACGTAAGCAAGCGGCGAGTTTCACTATTGTTGGAACAGCAAATTTTTTTTTTAGCTGCGACCGAAAAGTTGACAAGTACATCCAGCAAATACTTAAAAGCTGATTTGTTTATTTTGTTTATTGTTGAAATCTGGTAAAATATAAATGTATTCATTTATTTTAACAAACGCTTAACATTTTTATTAACATCATCTCTTAAATGTCTTCGAATCAATTTCACTTGGTTAATTTCTTCTTCCTCAGATAAAATCCTCATGGCTATGCTGTGCATTTTAAATTAAATGCAAGTTTATGGAAACCGCTTGCTTACTTTAATAAACAAACAAATTTTGTGCACTTCTTTTTATACCCTATTCTAAGGGTATATTAATTTTGACGCATAGTTTGTAACATACCTTAATATTGCCCGTAGACCCCTAAAAGTTACTATATTTATGATCAGCATCGATTGTAATGTCGATCTAGCCATGTCCGTCCGTCTGTCGGCAAAAATTAGGCCTTTAAACTGGGATTGGAGAGCTAAAATTTTAACCATATACTCTCTAGGGTCTCGAAATAATCAATTTTACGAATTTTTGAAATCCGCCCACAGACACGCCCACAAACTCAAAAAAAAAACAAAATTTTGGAAAAAATCGAATTTTTAGCTAGGAAGCTGAAATTTTTTATATATGATCTATGACTTCTAAAACTGCTATGGAGATAACGTTTTCAAAATCGGCCCACTGACACGCCCACAATTAAATAAAACAATTTTATTGAAAACCAAAATTCGAGCTAGGGAGCTGAAATTTATAATGTATACTCTCTAGGGGCCCTTTATGCTCATGTGTTAATTTTTTTTAAATCCGCTTACTGACACGCCCACAATTAAATAAAATAATTTTATTAAAAAACCAAAGTTTGAGCTAGGGAGCTTTTTTTTACAAAAGCTTCGTTTTTTTTGATAAACTCCTTTAAATGTTATATAACAAAATAATAATAACAACCATACTTAGACTTTTGTCACGCACACTCATGAGGGATAGGAATAAGAATAGGGTATCCAACAGTTCGCCCAAGCGGACTGTAGCCCGTCCCTATGTCTCAACTTGTATTTCCCACTACTTGTCAAGATCACAATTCTTCGAAAAGTCACAGCTGATTCGAATTGAAATTTTGTTCGGGTGAAATTCACAATGAGTTTTTTGTATTTCGGGCGAACAAAAATATTTCGAGTGAAATGCTGTTCGGGCGAAATTCATAATAAGTGTGCCTATGTACCATTATAACTAGAATCTACAGAGCTAGCGTAGCTCTGCGACATATTCCTTTGGCCTGGAAAAGAGCTAGGTCGGTTTTCATTCCCAAACCGGGAAAGGCCGCCTATGATCTTCCCAAAAGCTTCAGGACTATTAGCCTTTCATCATTTCTGTTAAAGGGCCTTGAAAAATTGATTGACGTACGGCTTAAGAGCATTCCAGCTTCGCTGGGTATTCATGATAGCCAACACGCCTATCAGAAAGGTAAGTCCACTGAGACGGCATTAACGGACCTGACGGACAGAGTGCGCAGGGCGCTCGACCGCAAGATCTATGCTCTTGCTGTCTTCATGAATATCGAGGGTGCCTTTGACAACCCCACCTTTTGCAGAATTGAGTCTGCCTTAACACTGAAGGGCGTCGATTCTACAACTGTGGAATGGATCCTGGAAATGCTTAGGAGCAGAGAAGTTACAGCTGCTGTTGGTGGCTGTGTCAGAACTGTGCGCGCTGTTAAAGGCTTTGCGCAGGGCGGTGTACTCTCCACTACATTGTGGAAGCTGTTGGTCGGCTCCTTGCTGAGAAGACTTGATGGGGAAGGTCACCCTGTTGTTGGGTACGCTGACGATGTGTGTATCATTGTCAGCGGCAGGAGTTTACCAACTCTTTGCGAGCGGATGGAAACAGCGCTCAATAGTGTTGGGAGTTGGTGCCGCGAGCAGGCTCTGTCAGTCAACCCCGCGAAGACTGAGATGATGCTGTTCACGAATAGAAGGGCTATACCTCAAGTGAGGTGGCCTTACTTCCAGGGGACTCAACTAAAGCTATCAAGGTTAGGCATCTGGGTAGGGTATTGTTCTAGACCCAAAGCTTAACTTTTCTGAACATTTGGTTGCTAGAATTTCGAAGGCAACTAACATTCTCTGGCAGTGCCGTAGGATGTTCAGCAGAACCTGGGGACTTAGTCCCAGGCTGGTTCACTGGATTTACACATACATCGTTAGGCCATACCTTATGTATGGTGCGATTGTATGGTGGGGTAGAGCTCATATCCTCAAACGTCAACTGACGAAGCTACAGCACCTTGTGTGCTTATGCATTACAGGTGCGATGACAGGAACTCCCACTGCTGTTATGGAAGTGTTGCTCTGTTTACCTCCCTTGCAGTTCCTTGCTGAGAGTGAGGCCAGAAAAGCGCTATTCCGTATGTGTGTAGTACTTGGTAGGCAGGTCAATCTCGGCGATGGGGCCAGAGGTGCTAGGTACAGCGCTCTCTATGACAGCCTACCTGGCCATCGGCGAGGAGCACTTGAGACTGTGTGCACGAAGCAAGTCTTTGGGCGCCGTTTTGAGGTCATCCTTCCTAAACGGCAGGAATGGAACAGTGAGCGGTGGAATGGCTTTAGGCCGGGTGCCGGGTGATGTCATTGTCTATACGGATGGCTAACTCATTGACGGTATCTCCGGAGCCGGGGTCTACTCTAGAGACTATCGGATAAATCTATCTGCAGCCTTGGGTAGACAAACAACTGTTTTTCAGGCAAAAATCTTTGCGATTGCCACTGCCGCCTATATGATGTAACTTGGTATCTTTTGCCTGGGTTCCTGGGCACACAGGTATCCAGGGTAATGAAAGAGAGGATGCTCTGGCCAGGAAGGGCTCTTCAACAGCCTTCATTCGCCCACAACCATCCATAGGATGCTGCTCATCCGTCCACACACTTGAAATGGCTTCGGCTCTACGCCAACAACATTCCGAATACTAGCATGACCTGGTCTCATGCAGGTATTCGAAGAAGCTAGTGGACGGTCCAAAAATCAGCAGAGCTAAGTTTTTGCTTGGACTAAATAGGAAAGACTTGAGATCCTTGATTGGCCTCGTCGCTGGTTTCAGTCCTCTTAACGAGCACCTTAAAACCATCCACATTAGGAGCTCGGGCCTATGTGAGTGCTGCCTAGAGACGGATGAAACGGCATCTCACTTCATCTGTGAATGTCCTGCTTTCGCCAGAACCAGGCTCAACACTATAGGTAAACAATTCGTCGACGAAGATGAGATGGGGGACATTGAACTTGCTAATATCCTTCGCTTTGCCAAGGCTACTGGCAGGTTCTGCCTCACTGACTCTTACTAATCGCCAATAAGCAGCGAGCGGGCAGTTATGCTGAAGTACAATGGACCAATAGGTCTAAGTGCTTGTCATCTACTGATGACCCCACTGCACATACAATACAATAGAATACAATACCATTATTGGTATAAGTGTTTTGGTGTTGGCCGACTGCCTTGTCGAATCTTAAACATTTTAATTGATTTAATATATCGTTCGAATATTAATCTAATTTTGAGATTCGAATCATTCGAAGTTTTTTATTCGTACACGATTTCTGCTGCCGTAAAAGTGTCCGTCGCAAACCAGCCAAATCAGTCAATTTCACGGCGTTCTCAAGAATTGGGACTCTCCCAGACCACATTATTGCGAAGTTTGCGTAAGGATGTTGGCCTACACCCTAACAAGATCAAGTTGACTCAAGAACTAAAGCCACTTGATCATAAGAAGCGACGTACGTTCTCGAATTAGGACATGATGGAAGAAAATTAAGATTTCAGCGATGAAGCGCATTTTCGGTTAAACGGCTTCGTCAATAAGCAAAACATAAAAAATTAAGTTAATTGTTTTTACCTCAAAAACTGTAGCAAAATTAACTGTAAATTAGTAAAATAACACATCATTAAATTAGCATTTTATTAAAGTAAAAAAAAAATTATTGCATGCATTAATGTGTTTTAGCACTCATTTGTCAAAATGTTTTAGCACTCAATGCAGATTTCGCCCTCGAATTTTTGTGGATTTCAGGTATCAAATTATATTGGTTTTGCTCTGAAAGCATAGTTCTACCCATAAGCAGTGCAAACACGTTATAAAAGTGATTTTGAAAAATCTGTTACTTATGTTATTTTAACAATCATCGATTCAGGAGGAATGATGATAGACTGCATTAAAACACATGACTTAATGTCCCCGGACAGCACATAGAGGGCAGAAAGAAGCTATTATTATATATGGCATTGTTGACGAATTATAGTTTAAATCTAATTCTGTGTTTAAAAAAGCGCTGTGTAGGTTATTTCAAAACCACAATAGTCTTTCTGTCATTGACAAGACATTGGGCGCGTTCAACTTGCAAGGCAACTGCGAGTTCCCTACTATTTAAACCTCCATCACTTGCCAAATGATGGTCATGTGAGTTATTCCATCAATGAGGAAGGGTAAAATAGAAGGTATTTGAAGTTGCCTTGCAATTAATTAAACGCGCCCATTGTTTCGAGTATTTTGTCCAGCACCATACTTAACTGCACTTAGATGCTGTTTGCCACTGTTGAGTGTTCGATGTACTTACTACTATTACATGTATTGTTTCTGCCCTAAACCAAACATCATTCGCGCGATTTAAAATTAATTATAATATATTGAAATAAATTGACGATATTATGTTCGCCGGGGTGGTGAAGAGTTACTGCTCTTGTGACTGTTTATTGGGTAAACAACACTTGAGTAGTCTTTTATGAGTACCCAATTAATTGATTGTTAAGTGTTGTCTCGAAGTCACAGAGCATCAGCCTAATGAATTACAACTGATAACCCAGAGATGCTTGTCTTTAATGTGCCATTAAGTCGTGCCATTAAAATTGAACATTATAAGTGCAAATGTTTGGTTAGTTTGTGGTGACCCTTGGCAGGTGCCATCGGGCATACATATTTATGTTTGCGCTAAAGAATAATCATTCAAAGTTCTTAATAATAAATTGTGTTCTTGCAGTGATTGGTAATATGGCATCGTTCAAAAGAACTATAGGGTTTTTGTGGTATCCGTTTAGTGAAATGTCTTCCCGATTTTGTTTGAAAATTCTCAAAAAAGTATGACCCGAGAACGTTTTTGCGTTTTATACTTCCTAGTTTTTCAACATGAACTGAACCATTGTTCCTTTTTGGTGTGGGGCTTAAAATACCTGAGGTTCCTAATTATGATATTAACATGTGCCATAGAATGTGTAACACAATATTCATTCACTCCTTTTGTTTCTATGTATATTAGCTGTCCCATTATGCATGGTGTGTACTCGCATTTAAACTAACAAAAAGTTCCGTGGCTTTGAATATTTTGTTGATATATTGCATCAGCGATACTAAAACTGAAGCTGATACAAATGGAATGAATATTCCATACAATTAATAAGGGGTTTATTCGCCTCAAACTTGTTTATTGAGGTCTAATCGAAGAACCCCAAAGGGGGACTAGCATTGAGGCCATAAAGTGGGAGAGTTATGATTCCCTTTATCCTGATCATTACCTCGTCGAAATCGTTAAAAAAGGCAAGCCTTAAAAAGTTCCTTGGTCCTATAAATGCAACACCAACAGCATTTGATTTGCCTCACATATAAACTTATCCCAAACCGGGAGGCCGACCAATATTCATATTCACCGGCAAACCCCATAGGTGGATCACTAGGGGTGCTGTACGATCTGATTGTACTGATCCGTTTAATCCTGATCATAGCATAAGGAAGAAAAAGAAGACAGATATGAATTCATCCCGCAAGCTTCAACTTCATCTGCACGTGTCCTGACTGCTTGTTGATTGACCGCTGTTAAGTCACTTTACTCCGACACTGAATGTATATTAACTCACAATATATTAATAAATAAATAAATATTAGGCTTTAACGGCCCATATAGGGCCTTAAACCTAGCTTCTCCAACCACTTTCTTGTGCGAAGTGGAAGGGACCTACAATTTTACGCCGAATCCGAACGGCAAATTTTTGAGAAGCTTCTCATGACAATTTATACTCTTGGATGTTTGTCAGACGTTCGCAAGAGGTGGGGCAGTAGAAAAAACTCTATATGTTACTTGTCCACGGCGGGAATTTAACCGGGACTTTTCGATTAGTAGTCCGACACACTAACCACTGAGCCCGACATTTCTTAGCTTTATTGGAGTCTCTGATTAATAAGTGAGCGCACATGTGAAATGCCATTTCTCCACTAGAAAGGTTCTCGGAAATTCGTTCGATAAAATTGAAAACAAATTCTGTAACTTTTTTAAGTTGGTGCATTTCCGTGGCAAGACAAAGCAAGTAATTTCTAAAACAATCGTCATTTTATATTTTTATCAAAAATAAAATCGTATTTACTTCTTTTTCCTCCTTAATAAAAGTTGCATCTTCATCCTCTTAACTTGACATTATTGGTCTGTAATAAAGTGCAGCTGGTCGAAAAAACACAGCGTTGGCTTATGTACCAAATCTGCCTTTCATCCCGAACGCTTACTTTTTGTACTTGTTTGTCGTTCTCGCTTGTAGGACGATCGCAGCGCATGGAATTTACCTTTAAGGATCCTCCAGATGCGATGTCGAAAAGGAACTGAACCAAAATGAACAAGTTTATTTCACAGACACAATTCTTGGTGTTAACACCGGAACCGGATCGAAAAGTTGAAACATTTTAACCGTGTTTGGATTCTGGAACCGAAAATTGCTGCGCTTACACACTAGCCCACACACTTAACACATTCACAGGCACAGACTCAAGTGTTCGTACATGTGCACCACTGTGTGTGTGTATGGAGTACCTAAGGATAAACTTCTAGATTGATTTTGATATATTTATGTAGTTCTTTTGTATACCCTGTTCTAAGGGTATATTAATTTTGACGCATAGTTTGTAACATACCTTAATATTGCCCGTAGACCCATAAAAGTTACTATATTTATGATCAGCATCGATAGTAATGTCGATCTAGCCATGTCCGTCAGTCCGTCCGTCTGTCGGCAAAAATTAGGCCTTTAAACTGGACCTAGAGAGCTGAAATTTTAACCATATACTCTCTATGGTCCCGAAATAATCAAGTTTACGAATTTTTGAAATCCTCGCACAGACACGCCCACAAACTCAAAAAAACAAAATTTTGGAAAAAATCGAATTTTGAGCTAGAAAGCTGAAATTTTTTATATATGATCTATGACTCCTAAAACTGCTCGGGATAAACAAATTTCAAAATTCGCCCACTGACACGCCCACAAATAAATAAAATAATTTTTGTATACCCTATTCTAAGGGTAGGTATATTAATTTTCGAAAATCCAAAGTTTGAGCTAGGGAGCTGAAATTTATAATATGTACTCTCTAGGGGCCCTTTATTCTCATGTGTTATTTTTTTTAAATCCGCCTACTGACACGCCCACAATTAAATAAAACAATTTTATTGAAACACCCAAATTTGAGCTAGGGAGCGTTTTTTTTGATAAAATCCTTTGAATGTTATATAACAAAATATGTAGAGCGTTCTTAACAATTCAACCATACTTAGACTTTTGTCACGTCCACTTATGAGGGATAGGAATAAGAATAGGGTATCCAACAGTTCGCCCAAGCGGACTGTAGCCCGTCCCTATGTTTGTTTGTATATTGGATACAAATGAATCATTCCTTGCCATATGTATCGGGAATTCAAAAACAGATTGGGATGCACGACGTTTAAGAAAAATATATCTACATCTCCTTGACATAGTTGACAAAGATGTAATTTTTTTCAACAATGTAAAAAATACATAAATATCTACATAGCTAGGGCAAACGTAAAAAAAATAATTATTCTGATTAAAAGTTATAAAATTTTTTAGGCCGACACACTTAGACCAATGACAGGTCCATTGTGATACCACACGGATGTATCATCCTCCTACTCGTTGAACCTGTTGGAGCTTTTGATGAAGCTTGACAGACTTTTGATGTCGGTGTTATTGAGATCGTTAAGATCATTGTAAAAGAAGGACCCTAAATGGAGTTTACGTCTTTGAGAGAGAGCAGGGCACGTGCAGAGAAGGTGGAGAATTGTCTCCTCCTCTTCCTCGTCCATACAGCTTCTGCAGAAGTCATTTGTGTGGAGGCCAAGCCTTGTTGCATGTCTGCCTATGAGACAGTGTCCGGTGATCACACCAATTATAGCACCAATGTGAACTCTGTTTAGAGATATCAAACACTTATAGCGTTTCAGATCCAGCTTTGGCCAAATCTGCTTTGTCGCTAGATAAGTGTTGCCACTTGTCCACCTAAGGTTACAATTCTCAATGATCTGTCTCATAAACATGAGTTTGCATTTAGCGATTGGGTTTCCTAATGAACCTTTATCAGGTAGAAGGGGCAGTGTGGCTCCTTTTTTGGCGAGTTCATCCGCCTTACAGTTCCCTGGAATGTCTGTATGTCCTGGCACTCAGCATAGGTGAATGTTAAAATGCTTCGCCATCTCCACTAGGATGATCGACACTCACGGACTACGATAGAGTTTGTGGACCCAGAATCCCGGGATTTTAATGCGGCTTGACTATCTGAGAAGATCCAGATGTCCGTAACGGATATCACGTTCTTATTCAGCCACGACAGGACTTCTTTAATAGCCAAGATTTCTGCCTGGAACACACTGCCACTCAAAACGTTAAAATATAATCAACTGAATAACCTTAACATTAGTAATAAGACATTAATGTAGGAATGTAGGAATTATTAATAAAAGAATTTTGCCAAATAGAGTCATTTAATGCCAAATAGAGTCATTTAATTTATATAAATTGAATAGGTCGTTGATATTTAATACAATACTAGCTGCACCCGCCCGGCTTTGCCCGTGCCCGAGAATTCTATTGGCCAATATGTTCGAGTAGACTTCCTTATTATTGTCTATAGCGGGTATCTGGCGTACCTATGTTGCTGCCCCTAAAAAAAGAGGACCGATTTTGGCCAAACTTCACAGAAACACTCAGGCCAATACCGAAGATTGCCTGATTTGAGCTCAACCTGTTCCGCTTAGGGTAGGTGCTTTTTGTCTGGCAGGCGCCTATGTCAGCTTACTTGTGCGAATCAAAGAACAAAGCGAAAGTAAAAAACTTCGATAGAATCACTTTTCATTCACTTTCACACCGATTGTTATCAATGTGGAAAAAGCTACTTTCCGATGTCCGATTCACAAAAAAATGCAAAAAAATTCAATAAGAGTTATTTGAATAAAACATTGAACACACGATATCTCAAGAATGAAAGTGCGCACAAACACCACAACAGGCTTGAAACCTTGGTCTGTGGTCTCCCTCTTTCATATGCACGTTCAGATAACAAAATACGTGACGTCTGTACGATGGTTTTTTATATGTGCGGTCTCTGTATCTGCATCGGAATTTACACGCATATGACATATGCATGTGTACTCACTCAAATGCCCATAATTCACACACCGATGCAGATACAGATATCGCACATACCAAACATCCTTTGTACAGACGTCACCTTTCATGGAAAAAAATTTCATTGGAATCGGTTAACGCGTTTGGCCAAACGCCGGCAACAAACTCAAATATGGATTGTTTTGTATATATACAATATTACATTAGGATAATAGGCATATCGAAAACGTAGCAGCGTTGCTAACGTAGCTTAACTTGACTCTGCTTCTTTTGTCAAAAAACTTTCTTTAAACTTGTTTTCGAAACATGTCAAAACCGGTAGTATGGCATCATTAAGTACGTACATAAAACTCTAATATATAATTTTAGACCTGAAGAAACGTAGAAAAATACCAAAGTGATGCCAAATTAATTCATTAAATTCAAATAGCAAACGTTATTGAAACAAATTAAACTAGACCGTATAGACAAAAGTAGATGATACCTTAAAAATCCTACATTTATTCTTCAGTAAGTTTTGGGATTTTCATAAAAACCGTTATATAAAGATAAATTTGATACTTTTGAAAACATTTTAGATGGCTTTAACTTTTATTATCGAAATGCCTGCTTTAGAATTTGACAACTTGCCAGGTGAATTTTTCTGAAAGTTCATAATACTGTTATGTCTTTCATATTTGTTTTCTGTTTTCGATCATCAATGCAAAAGTTTAATCGGACTTCTTCAGATAACTTCATGATATTGTTATCCGATATGTGATCCATCTCATGAACATTATGTGGGGTTTCCTCTTCTTCGCAGTTCTGATCAGTGTCACGTACTAGTCTTTAGAAAAGATTGGTTCTGAATTCAGTGATCTTCTCACGGTGCACTTCATGACGGAATCAGTATCATCACACTCATTTGTTAAATGAAGATTTTATGAGTGACGCTTCTAAGTATCTGCAGGACGTGAAGTGCACACGCATATAAGGCAAACATTTACTTATTAATCTGCTGCCCACAGCAATTATCACTATGAAAGAAAACTTCGATTTCCATGCTTGCTTTGTCATCCAATCTTTTGAAATTACATCTGCAAATCTCGTTAGCTGCTCTCCTGTCTGACCTCCATGCCAAACAAAACAATCAAATCAACCTTTTTATTGCCAAGTTGAAAAACAGTTGAATTAAAAACGTTTAGCTTAGAAACGAATTAAAAAGTTCCAGAATCTCATAAACTGATAAATATATACTCTCTAGGGGCCCTTTAAGCTCATGTGTAAATATTTTCAAAATCCGCCTACCGACACGCCCACAATTTAAAAAAAAACTTTTTTGAAAATCCAAAGCTTGAGCTAGGGAGCTGAAATTTATAATATTATACTCTCTAGGAGCCCTTTATGCTCATGTGTTAAAATCCGCCTACTGACACGCCCACAATTAAATAAAACAATTTTATTGAAAAACCAAAGTTTGAGCTAGGGAGCGTTTTTTATTTTTTTTTACAAAAGCTTCGTTTTTTTGATAAAATCCTTTAAATGTTATCAGTATA
This sequence comes from Portevinia maculata, assembly GCA_949715645.1. NCBI lineage: Eukaryota > Metazoa > Arthropoda > Insecta > Diptera > Syrphidae > Portevinia > Portevinia maculata. Next base: position 85,517,025 of record OX454527.1, read on the forward strand.
ATTCCGATAAATCGTAGTGTCAAGGGACCTAGAGTTTATTTCGAATTATAGGTGTTTCCGAAATAGCGAGATTACGAATTATAGAAGGTTTAAAAAATAAAAATACGATTTAACGGGATTTTATGTTTTTAATTTAAATTTAATATTTAATACAATATAGCTATGTATTGCGTATATTATGCACAAAAATACATAAAATAAATAACAGAAACTCCAAATTTAATACAAAATTTTATCCATAGGTACTTACATAATATGAATGTACAAAAAAATATAACAAAGTTTTTTTTCACAAATGTACAAACACATGGAAGAAAGAATAATGACTTCAATGTCATAGGAAATTTACGTTAGCATAACGGTAACCAACGACCATACCACGTCGAGTTAATCGGTGCTCGTCAGATCACCTTAATTGAACGACGTTGGGCGCGGTTAGTACGTAGATGGGGGGCCGTTTGAGAACAACCACGTGTCGTTGGCCAGTCCCATCTACAGAGTTGAGATAGGTAATACATACGTGGTATCACAATGGACCTAAATTGGTCCAAGTGTGTCGGCTTCTGGCAACAGCCACCTAAACCTAACCTAACATAACGGTAACCGTTTTTGCCAGACAGTCTGTGAATACACGTGCTTACATTGAAACAGAAACAGCTGCCATTACCTGCAGCTGCCCACATTTGCAAGGGTGAGAAAATTCACTTTCGCCCTCGGATGTTACTCCAAGTCCTTTCTTTGTGATTAAACATAAACATATTGTAACAAACGTGATTCGGAGTATTGAAGGTGGGCAATGAGACTTTTTTTTCGAATAAACGGGGTTATTAACTTAGACTTACGAATTATAAAACGTCTTATATGACTTTGCATATATAAATTATTGCGAATTACCGAGGGGACCGAAATGCATTGTTTTTTTACGATTAACCGGGATTTTTTCAAGGGACCTGCAGTTTATTTCGAATAAGAGGGGTTTACGAATTAACGGGGTACGAATTATCGAGGTTATACTGTATGACAAAATAATGTAGAGCGTTCTTAACAATTCAACCATACTTAGACTTTTGTCACGCCCACTTATGAGGGATACGAATAAGAATAGGGTATCCAACCAGCCCAAGCGGACTGTAGCCCGTCCCTATGTTTTTCATTCACTTCAATACCAGAGGAGAAGTATCATCAAATATTTAAAATATACTAGGCGCATAGTTGTGTAACGTCGCCTATGATAAGACAAATTTCAAAAAAGAACAATAGGGAAATCAACGCCATTTTTATTTTTTTAGTCTTATTTTATTGTTACCGTAAACTTTGCACCGTTTTTTTTTCACTATTATTAGACAACCTCTTAAAAATGGTAGACATTTATTTTTTTTTATTTCATTAATAAGAAATGAAATACCTAATGCATTTATGCTTTAAAAACTATTTAAATAATAGTAAAAATATTTTTATTTTTTTTTTGAAAAGTAGAGCAAATTTGTCCAAGGAAAGGGGTTACTTTGCTCCGTTCTACATTTTCTATCATTGTGCTTTTTATTTATAAATAACAGAACATAAAATGTATTTCAATTCATAAAAAAGCAAAGAAATTAGATAATAACAAGGAGGCAACGACTAACATTTAGTCAAATATAGATTTAAGTTCTGGAACATGGAATGTACCTCTCTTAGAAATTTGTTTTGGAGGCATAATAGAACCTACAAAGTCTGACCATGAATAGTTTAGCTCATCTCTTACTGTTGGCCATTTCCATAACTTCAATGACTTCTGCATTGAGTTTATTTTCACGCTATTGTCATCAAATGAGACAATTTATCCTGGATACAATTATTGCCCTTCATATGAAAACACGACAAACTGTCCCACTTCTCGAACGACTTCATTGAAACAGATATCGTGTTGCGATGTTTTACCTTCCAAAAAATTTAAGAATTGGTTTTCCCTGATTTCTTCGTTTTCCAGTTCATCAAAGTTGAAATCATCCGAATAGTTGTCATCAAAAGCCATATCTGTCTCCTGACTAAGGCGAGAAGTAGTGGGCTCAATTTCATCATATTCTGTTGTTTGGCGAGAAGTACTTGGCTGATCCTGTCTGTATCCAATGGAAGTCGTGTCGTTCGCTGAATTTTCTTCATCAGCCATTGTCTCTTGGGCACAGGCACTTTTCCCAGCTGGAATATTCATATTTTTACGTCTTTTTACAATTATATTAGTAGCCTCTTGCCTTTTTCTATGTAATGCTATAAGGAACTCAGACTGCACGGAATTTTGATCACAGGATCCGGTGCAAAGTAACCCCAAACCAACTTTCGGGGTTACTTTGCTCCAGTGCAAAGTTACCCCAAAATGACGAAAATTGATATGTTTTCTCAAAAAAAAATATTATTATATTTTGGGACCAAGAAGGTTAACTTTGTATAAAATTAAAAGAGAAAAAGACACTTCAACGGTAACATAAATACATACTTATCTTTTAAATTTGGATACACACACCTTAACACTTCAAATTTTCTACCTGAAAAAAACGCACAATTAGGTCATTCCTCTTCGGACTCTTATGGTTGAATGAAAATTAAACGTGGATGTGCAGTTGCACATGATTTTGCACACACATAAACATTATATTATGTTACAGTTAGACCGGTGAGCAAAACTCAACAAGTCTGAACATGAAACGAATATTAAACTCTTTATGACAATGGCGCAGTTACACCCGCTGGCGCAAACTAACCCCGGTTTACGGTATCTGAATTGTAGATCAAAAACATTTTTTAATGTCTAGCGCGATAAGCCACAGGTATACAAAATTATGAGGTATATTGCTGAACTATAAACATGTACTATCTTATTGGCAATCAGTAACGGGTTAATTATTGTTTCTAGATCACTGGATAATTGAGTACCGAACCGAGGGCTTTATCTAAAAGTGCAGACAACTGAATGATAGATTGCGAAATTTGATTCTTATGTTGTCATTGTCTGCCGTGATAAGCTGATACCAACGCTTAAATTTCATTGTGTGTATCATTAACTTTTTGTTTGTAATGAACCGAGACAACCATTTTGGCTGAATAGAATATTTCGGACCCTATTTCAAAATATTGGCGACATTGGGACCCATTTATAACCCCATTAATATAATTCAGTTGCTCTAAAAACTTTCTTATGCCCGTTCAGAGCGGGGCTCGGAATATCCCTTCACCACCACCCCAAGACAGCAGTTGTATTCGGGTGCTACGAATTGTGGAAGCCTTTTCCAAAAGGAACAATAGGGACAACAACGCCATTAATATTGTTTAAGTTCTATTTTATCTTTATCTGTATTGGAGATCGGAAACCATTTTTTTTATGCCAAGTGCGATAAGTTATAGGGATAAACATTACGGAGTATCTTGGCAATTATTAAAAAAATGCCATCTAAATTACCAATCGGTTATGGGTTTTATTTTTGTTTCTTGATAAATGGATAATTCCGTACCAAACCGTTGGCTTTTATGCACGAGTGCAGAAACTGAAAACTGAATGATTGTGAATTTAATTGTGAAATGTGATTCGTATGTTGTCATTGGGCCTTACTAATATTGCGGTCCTTGATTATCTGCTTGATAATATTATTGCAGTCCTTAATTATCTGCTTGAAGGAAATGTGTCGGACAAAAAGGGCATCAGTTATTCTTTGCGGACGACGGAGCCATCATTAGCAAGGATCAAACGTCCCTGCAACGAGCACTTGATGTACGAAGTATGAGTGAACGTTTTGGAGGGGATTGAGTATCGTATTAGCCCGGAAAAATAGGGGGGGGCGGGCACAGTGCGGCACGATTATTTTTTTAAATACATATGTACAAAAAATTTACAAAACCCATTCTTTTTCCAGTTCAACGAATTTATTTACGCTGCTTCCTAGTGCAAGTACTACATTTTATAAGAAATTTCAACCATTTACAGCACACACAAATTATAACACAGTACACAACCTCAGCATTCGAAAAAACTCTTTTTCTCTTTTCTTGCTAGCAGTTGTGTGTATGCGTTGCGTATGCTAGCAGTTGTGTGTATGCGTTGCGTATGGTAGTACAATGGACCAGTATTGAGTCTGAGTGCTCCAGTGCAGAAAGTTTCACACACCCCGACAAAAAAAAAAAAAAAATGCGTTGCGTATGCTACTGTATGCGGTGTATAGCTGGAGACTGGACTGAAGTTCGTGCGAATAAGTTATTTTGTTTTTTATTTTATTAGGGTATAGCTGACCATGCTCGCCTTGCTTCGCCAGTCTGCCACTTCTCAAATTTAAAACAAAATTCTTGCTTATATGAACTGATAAAGAAAACGTCGAGAGTGTCCCTTCCTATTATATGGATATACTCTTAGTGTGACTCCCTCTCAATCTCAATTACATTTCATACCCTATCTTTCTCAATCCCATGCGCCACAAAAAAAAACAACACAAACTACAAAAGGTGCATACAAAAAAGAAAGAAAAAGCACACGCAAAAAAGGTACAGAGAGAGAAACAGATTTGTGCCGCACACACACAAATTTCCCTCCACTCAACGTTGGGCGTGGTTAGTACGTAGATGGGGAACCGTTTGAGAATAACCGCGTGTCGTTGGCCAGTCCCATCTACAGAGTTGAGGTAGATAATTATACGTGGTATCACAATGGACCTACTCGTAAATTGGTCTAAGTGTATCGGCTTCTGCCGACAGCCACCTAAACCTAACCTAACCTAACCTAACGCTGGGAAAATCCAACGATTTAGCTTCAATCGAACATTTTACTTTTTTTTGAATTGTATAAAATGAATAGTTTAATGCTTATTGTTCAAGTTCAGGATAACCTACAAAGATGATTTATAAATCGAAAATAAATGTACATAATAATTGAACTTTATATTAAAAAAAATCCTATTTCATTTGGATGAGTCATTCCAAAGCTAGGAGCTAGAAAGCATTCGAGAGTTACAACTTTTCTTAGAAGTCAGCTTAGATATCCGCTTCTGAACAGCGGTAAAAAGTATCCTATGTTCATCAGGGATAATTTCGGCTTCTAATGGTAAAACAACTTTTCAAATCGGTCCAGTAGTTTCGGAGCCTATTCAAAACAAACAAACAAGCAAACAAACAAACAAATCTTTCCTCTTTATAATATTAGTATAAATTAGAGGTATCTAATAAAGTGTGTTCAAATTTGAGGTATTATTTTAGATTTGGAATGAAAGACATAAATTGTTTGAAATCTGTATTTATTTTTATTGGAAATTAATGTTCATTGGTTCCGGTTAATAATGAATCTTGGTTTCCAATTCACGTCTGTTCTTCGGGAAATTATGCAAATTATTTCGGTAACTTTTTTTCTGTACCTTAGAACGCATATATTAATTTTTTCCGTGTCCGTTGGAAGTTCTGCTTTGTAGTTCAGGCAAAGCATTGAAGAGGCTGCAAGAAACAAGATGGAGCTCAAGAGTTGATACAGTCGAAAATAATACCTGTAACTATTATGAGGGCATTTTTAATACCTTGGAAAAACTGATGGAGGCAGACGAACGCCTTAACACACGGACGGATGCAGGAGCAATGCTAATAGCATTGCAATCGTATTCATTTCTGTCTTTTTTGGACTTTTTGAAACCAGTACTGCACGAAGTTAATGATGCCCAAATATAGGTACATGCAAACAAAAGGACTCAACCTTCATCAATGTGCTCAAAAAATAAATCCATTACAGATCTTCCTTATAGAAAAACGAGATGAATTGATAGACGGTGCTTTTACGTATGCTAACAATTTATGTGAAAAACTTAAAATTTCAATGGAACGTCTCAGGAAAATAAGAAAAACATATTTTTGGTGACCAAAATATGCTGTTTTATCCTATGAAAATGAACTACGGCAGGAATTATTTTCTTCCTTAGACAGGGTCAGTCGGGCGCAGTGGCTCAATGGTTAGTGTGTCTGCCTACTAATCGAAATGTCCCCGGTTCAATTCCGGGGCCAAATAACACCTTGAGTTTTTTTCCACTGCCCCACCTCTTGCGAACGTCTTACAAACATCCAAGAGTATCAATTGTCATGAGAAGCTTCTCAAATTTGCCGTTCGGATTCCGCTTAAAGGTCCCTTCCACTTCGCAAAGAAAGTGGTTGGAGAAGCTAGGTTTTAGGCCCTTTATGGGCCGTTAATGCCTAATATTTATTTATTTCTTTTTAGACAGGGTCAGTGCTGAAATACAGCAACGATTTCAACAGCTACGAAATTTGGCCACAAAGTTTGACTTTATCACCCCGGACAAACTCTTAGATAAAAACTATGAAAGCAATTCAGATGTTGCACCTCATGCGGATGACAATGACAAGGATGCATTTGAAAACGAACGCGTACGGTTAAGAGCAATTATATCTTCTACAGGCAAAACAAATGAACTCGCCAATAAAAGCCCACTGGAACTATTAAACTATATATTTTAGTTTATCCTGGAAGTTAGTCTGCCTTACATAACAATAATGCTTCGTCTTTTTCTCACAATTGCAATAAGTAATGCCGGGTGTTTCTCAAAATTGAAGCTTATTAAGAAAAATTTAAGGTCCACAATGAGCACTCTAAGGCTATCTAATCTGGGTATCATAGCTATAGAGCAGGAAATCACAGATACTGAAAGAATAATGAGAGATTTTGCCCTGATGAAAAGTAGGAAAATAACATTTTAAAGAATTTTTCTGTAAATAAATAAAAAAGAATCACATATGTACCTACCTATGTATGTAACTTGTTTCCCTTTGACTAAAAACTAAATTAAATGGTTTCATCCTTTCATTTAAAGTTATTTGTTTAAACAAATTTTTGTTATGAAATTATTTATTTATTAATGAATTTAATTAATTATTTAACTAAAATTATTGGATGTAATTAATTTAGAAAATTAATTTAATGCAATATATGTTATTTAATGTAATTAAATTAAAAAATTTCAAAAGCTTAAGAAAAAAATAAATTAATGGAAAAGAAATTACAAATAATAATCGAATAATGTTTTTCTGAAGAATTTCAATTTAGATAATTATAGTTTAATGGGAATTACCGTTGTTTATTTGATATGTAATTTTTAACCGCTTAGAGATTGGGAAATCGGAAAGTAACCAATATGGGAAAATTTTAAATATTTTGAAGAGAAATTTTACCAAGTTTATTGACATTACATATGTGTAGGTATAACTGGTTGAAACCATAGACGAAGATTTTTATTTTATTTTAGTGTGTGAAAAAGTTACTATGGGCGGCATAAATTGGGTCTGCCCCGGGCGGCATCTAAGGATAAGGATCTTTATCGTTCTTTTTAACCAACAACCATACCACGTCGAGTTAATCGCTTCTCGTCAGATCACCGCAATTAAACGACGTTGGGCGCGGTTATTTTTTTTTTTTTTTTTTTTTTTTTTTACACTATCAGCTCAGTGTCGTGGAGTGCTTAAAGCAAGCAACTATCACGAGCAGAAATTGCCGGCACTAAAAGTGCTCTCACTGGCTCATCATTTAGTGCAGGTGTTAGTAAGGACAAAACAATTAAAAATACAATAATTATGTACCTATAAAATACGAGTACTAACACAGACACAAAATAATGCAAACAATTAAGACATTAAAGCATTATTACGCAAAATATTTTTTAGCTTAATTTTACTAACATGCAAGTCAATCACATGATCATTTAGATTATAGATTCTACTCATGCGACTAATAGGCTCATGCCTTCCATAATTCGTTCTATGATGGGGGCTGAACAATAATTCAACACTGCGTAAATTATGGGCACCACCACGAAAATTAAAGCCAATAGACGACAGCAAGTCAGGTGCATCTATTTGACCGGATATAAGCTGCTGTAAAAAAATGATATCGCTATTAAGCCTTCGTTGAGAAAGGGGTAACATTTGAAGAAGCTTGATACGTTGACTGTAGGGAGGAAGGTTAAATGGATCATCCCATGGAAGTCCTCTAAGTGCAAATCGAATAAATTTACGTTGAATGGCCTCTATTCGATTTGAATGAATGTTGTAGAACGGTGTCCAAACTTGAGAGGCATACTCTAGAATCGGACGGACAAAACAATTGTACAATGACATAGAAACGTAAGGGTCATTAAATTCTTTGGCCCACCTTTTTACGAAGCCCAGCATAGAATTAGATTTATTAATAATAGAATTAATATGCTTAGCAAAAACCTTAAAATTATCAACATTACAAAGAATATGTTGAGACAGAGAATATTGAAAGGTGGAAGGGATATTCTTTCTAGAGAATGTCATTGACATTTAGTTGGGTTCAGGGATAAACCGTTTTTATCACACCAATTGGCGAAGCTATTAATGTCAGATTGAAGAAACATTCTGTCTTGCTGACTAGTGATAGATTTATATATTTTCATATCATCAGCGTAGATCAGGATATTACTGTGATTTATACATGCCTTAACATCATTAATGACAAGTATAAATAAAATTGGTCCGAAGTGACTTCCTTGGGGAGCTCCAGACTGAGCTGTGAGAGATACAGACAGCGATCCTCTAAATTTCACTTGATAAACCCTTGATCTAAGGTATGAATTAACCCATTTTATGAAACATGGTGGTAAGCCAAAAGCCCTAAGCTTAAATTCGATTATTTCATGGGACAGCTGGTCGAAAGCCTTAGAGAAGTCAGTGTATATGCAATCCATTTCGCCATTATTCTCCAAGGCATTAGAACAATCATGCAAGAAACTTAATAGATTACTGACAGTGGATCTGTTTCTTACAAATCCATGCTGTTCATTACAAATTATATTGCGACAAAGAAATATTAGCTTTTCACAAACAATTTGTTCAAAAAGCTTAGGGATACACGAAAGCTTTGAAATGGGCCTATAATTAGTGATATCACCACGTTCGCGTTTTTTAAATATAGGTGTGATAAAAGCGTTTTTCCATAGATTAGGGAATTTACCTGTACTAACGGACAATTCAAACAGATACTTAAGATATGGAGCAATTGCATGACTGCATTTTTTAAGAACAATCGGTGCAATGCCATCAGGACCTGATGAATAGTCATTCTTCAGAGAAGAAATACATTTTAAAATTGTTTCCAAATCGAATGAGATACTACTAAAACTTATTTGGGAACAGCTAGTTAGATAACTAAAATATTGATCATCAATGTGAAGAGGGGTCTCCCTAAATGACTTACTGAAATGATCTGCAAACATATTGCTTGCGTCTAGCGAATCAGCAGTTGTAGAACTATTGTAAGTAAGCTTCGATGGATAACCATCGGTTTTTTTCTTAGAATTGACAAAACCCCAAAAAAGTTTGGGGTTCGATTTTAAAGAGCATTCCATTTTACTTATATAGTCAATATATAAGTTGCAGGGTAAAGATTTGAATTCATTGAATAATGTGAAATAGAGTTCAAGATCTGAATGGCAGAGACTTTTTAAATAGTTCTTCCAAGCCCTATTACGTCTGTTTCGTATCGATTTTAGCTCTTTAGTGTACCAGGGATGGGACGTTTTCAGATTCCTAGAGGATTTCACAGGAATCACTTTTTTCATGCAGTTATCCATCAAAGAATAAAAAGAACCTACTGCATCTTCAATATTAGATAAGGCAGTAAGGTTAAAATTAAAGCTGTTAATTTCATCAGAAAGCCTTTGAAAATTTGCTTTCCGAAAGTCAAAAGATTGCGAACGGTGATACGAATTACTGTTTTCGTACAGATGTGCGCCCAGTTCAATAAATACATCCAAGGGTGGATGATTGTCATCTATGTTAGTTATACTGAGATGGGATTCCAGAACCACAGTACTAACAGAGTCAGAAGAGAAAACAAGATCGAGAGTTCGATTTCTGAAATTTTTTATACAGCTTGTTTGCTGTAAGTCAAAAGACAAAATGTTGTCAAGTAAAGCGAGCTCTTGTTGGGCAGAGTCAAAGGATGGAATGAAATGAGAATCATCCTCAGAAGGTACCCATCCAATATGTGGCAGATTGAAGTCGCCTATAAGTAAGACAGTGCTGTCACAACAAGATATGTCAAAAATATGGTCTAGTGCCATAGAGAGTTCCGAATACAAAGAACATAGACGAGACGATGGATTGTACGCATTAACAACATATAAATGTTTGTTCTTAAGTGTAATTTTTACACAGATAACTTCGACATTAAGTTGAAATGGAAAGTCAATCTTGCGTGACTCAAGGTTGGAACGAACAGCAATCAGAACACCTCCTCCAAGCGCTTTCAGGTCATTGTTATGACGGTCGTTTCTGAATACGGAGAACTCATGATTGAAGAGTTCCGTGTCTAGAATTCCGGCATTTAGCCATGTTTCCGTCAAGGAGAAGATATCATGAGAGAGGGCTTGCGAGTTTATATATAATTCAGCGGTTTTTGTGCGGAGTCCCCTTACATTTTGATAGTAGAGGGACAGCCTACTTGGTTTTTTAACTTGGACGGACAATCTTTCCTGCGACTTTTTGTCGAACGGGGTGTAAATTCTTTAACTAACGTATTTTCAGGCCATGCAGTGCTATTGCACAGCTTTTCGAAATATACTGAAGGGGCGACAATTTTGAAAGACGTAACAAACCCTTCAGCCTTGCTGATTTTGGTGCATTTGATTGAGTCATCTTTTGGGATCAAGTTTCTCGAGACCAAATGGTTCAAGACATCGTCTGAAGAAGTGTTTGGTTTTAGTCGAGAAATGAAAATAGATTTCGGCCTGGGAATCGATTCAATAGTTCCAGATTCTGTACCTAAGGAATGATTTATGTATGTGGGGCTAACATTAAGAGTGGGCGCCTCGTTAGAGTTTTTTCGCTGACTCCTAAGGTTAAACCGCTTTGCCTTTGGATTCAACACAGAGGAAGTTATATCGCGTTTTCGTTTGCATGCGGGTAGATTAGATGAGGGCGATGCTAAATTAACAATGGGCTCAGGGGTAGCTTCAACAGTTGGGGAACCTGTTGTGTCAAATGAAGTCAATGTATCCATGGCCCGTTGGGTACACTGCTTTACTTCAGTAATCGGCAACTCAAGGTCAGTAGACGTTGGGGCGTCTGCCGAAACATGAAGATCAGAGAATGTTGATACGTTGAGGACAGTGGTATTAAAAATGTCGCATAAGTCTTTAAACCACTTAGATAATTTCAGCATGTCAGCCTTGACTACTGACATTTTGAAAGCAAGGGTAGACAGTGACAATTTTCGACATGGGGAGCAATACCATAAGGCGATCTCTGAAGCTTTAACTTTATCCATAAATGCATTGGTTGAACCAACACATTAAGCATGGAACATCATGCCACAAGGGCCATAACAAGCAAAGAGTGGATTGGAGGAATTTTTAGATTCCAAACATTTATAAGCGCTGCAATCCATTTTTAAACTGGGATTTTAGACAGGAAAAAAAAAAGAAAAACAATGGAAACAGAAAAAAAGACAAAAAATTGCTGATATGTTATAACCAGTATTGAACTCGCAACACTATAAATTACACGCACGACACGTTACTTTTACTTTTACTTTTAAATTCATTTTTATTAATTATTAGCTTATATCAACTTAAATACTAGACAAAAATGATTAAATCTAACTTAAAATTAACAGGATACTTATTCTAGATTATTGATCCTTATGCGGACGCCCTAAACTTAACTCTATCTTATAATTATTGCCTTTCGGCCTAAAAACTATTTTACGAACTAATCTTACATATGTGTTCCTCGAGAAAATTAAATAAAACTCGGCATCATTATTTAAATTTTATATTTTTATATAAAACAAATTACAAACTACCTATTCTACTTACTTAAACTACCTAACATATTCTAACTATAATTAGGATTCTGAACACTCGTTGCCTTGCGCAACAAGTGGTCAAAATCCTAATTGCTTTCCGGGTGCCTGGCAGTCGTCAACGTGCACACGCGCCGCCGTGAGCCGACTGAGGCCTTACAGCGTCAGTCAACTCCCGGAAGCACCACCACACGTTGGCGAGCCCGGCCTCTCCCAAAAACGCCCTAGCTAACTTAAACTAACTTATAAGCTAAAAGGATGTTACCTAGAGTAACGCACCGTCCTGGGAGGGCATGTTGACCCCTCCCCCCTCAACAAGCCACCAAAATTCGGCGAATTGCTTTTCCGTGTCGAATATATCCCTCTCCGATATTGCGGTACTAAAACGGAGGAGCTCATGAGCATTGGCGACGTCCCCGTCATGGCGGAGCCGCTTATCTCTCGCACTGCGGTAGCGGTGGTATAATACCGGGATACCATCCCTCGTCTGTACCAGCCCTTTTGCATCAATATGGATAAATGCCTCTGGCGGGATAAAGCCAGACCGGAGTGTACTCTCAATGTACATTTCATTGGGGTAGTAAGCCCCAAAGATCAGACTATTGTCGCTGGCCATCGCCCTTGCAACGTGCCTTCGAGTCACCTTAATGAGGAAATTGTCAATCCTATTCAACTGAGCCCCATCGTATAGGACCTTGTTGGGATAGTATTTTATATAGTTGGATTCAGGCGTTCGGAACAACCGGAGACAGGTCCTTAGACATTGTCTCTCCAAAACCCGAATCTTTTCCATATAGCTAGGCGCTATATTAAACCATAATGGACAACCATAAGCGATGATCGGCCTTATAAGGGCCACGTAGCAAATGACCTTCACTCTGGAGTCAAGTTGACTGCTATGAAATAGTCTCCTTGTCAGAGCATAAGCCTTCTTGGCCCCAGCAAGACAAGCAACTATATGTCTATCGAAATATAGATACTGGTCAAGCCAGATACCTAGATATCTAACTGCGCTTCTCACCGCCAATGGCTGCCCATTTTGTCCAATAATGGCCAATTTTTTCCAGTTTTTTCTGGTATCCCTAGAGGCCCCAGCCAATGGAGTTCTGAACAAGATTGTTTCCGTCTTCTGAAAGTTGATTTTCAACTTCCAGTCGTCGCAATATCGCTTAATTTGATCAAAGTCACGCTGCAAAAGGATATTAATGACCTCGATTTTAGGACCTGATCTGTATGCCACCAAATCGTCGGCATACGCTATAGCATGTCTGAGTGAACCCACCAGATCACTCGTGTAAATGTTAAACAGGATCGGAGAATTGACCGCCCCCTGCTGTAAACCGTTTTTAATTTCAAAGACTCTGCTCGAAGTCACGTTGCCACATTTGACAACGAACTTCTTTCCCATAAGCATATTATAAATTACATATAGCAAAGGTTTGTGCATCCCCCGCCTGATCAACTTGTAGAAAAGTCCCTCTAACCATACGGTGTCGAAAGCCTTCTCAAAATCAACCAGACAAGCACCCGTGCATTGGTTCTTGCATTTATTCCACTGAATGTCGGAAACCAGTTTCGACGCGGCATGAATAGTGTCATGCCTCGCCCTGAAACCAAACTGGTTTTCCGGAATTATGTTATTGTCCTCGACCCACTTTAACAGGGCTCTATTGACAACCTTTTCAAAGACCTTGCTAATATTCGGAAGCAAGCTAATTGACCGGAGATTGGCAGGGTTCGTCCTATCTTTACATTTTTTCGGGATAGGGTGTACCACAGCTACCTTCCAATGCGCCGGATAATGTGCATTATTCAGCGCATTGTTAAACAGCGTGGTGAAAATATCTACAGCCTCCAAAGGCAGGTGTCTCAATACGACGTTTGGGACACCATCCATCCCCGCCGACTTTTTATTCTTTAGTGACTCGAAGATGCACAGAAGATCATCCTTCGACACGAACAAGTGCGATGCATCTCGGCCATTGGCGACAACTGCATTAGCATGGTTTTCATCAGTGAACACGGTGAATCCGTTATTCTCAGATCGCCAATTCTCAAGTTCGGTGCGGAGATAGAAGTGGCTCACCAGAGCCCTATTCTCAATGTCGTGGTTACGGCGAACAGGATTGTTCACCGTATACACGGCCTCGAAACAAGCGCCCAGCAAATCCACTTTCTGCTGTGGGTCCTCGACCACGAAAAAATCGTCGTTTGAAGCTACACTTTCTGGACTTATTCCAGCAGTCAGTATTGTCTGTTTGTTCTCTGCTGTCTGGGAGATTCGAACACAAGGAATATCATTGTGATCTTTCCTCCTGAACAACTTATTTATCTGTGGGAACATATTCGGACTACAGGTTTTAATAGCCCGAATTTTATTGCCCCAATACAGACTTACAGATTTTCTGTAATTTTCTTTTATCAGCTGTTTCAGGATTCGGATCTCTGACTTCAGCATCCTTACCTCCGGGTCGTCGCGATCAGTAAATTGCCTGTACAGCCGTTTAAGCCTCGAGAGCAGTCTACTTTTCTGTCGGTATAGTGCGTCGATTGTAGGGTTTCTGTACTTTTCTGTCTGGTCGTCGTCGGAACGTCCTACCCGAGGAATAGTTCGTTCCATAGTTCGTTTGATGGCGTCGTTCATTTGCAATAAATGCCGATCAATGTCATCATTTGTCATGTTACTGTTTGTCGGTGGGTCGATCCCACTCGAACGTAAATCTCGCTTTAAAAATCTGGAGAAGCGCGACCATTGTGCCCTCCGATAATCGAATGAACACACTGCTTCGTACTCCTCCAGCAGCGTTTGCTCGTTCGGGATCCGTATTGCGGCGGCGAGTCCGTAGTGGTCACTATCGTACTCAAACGCACGCAAACAGTTCCGCGTGTATTGGTCTATATTTGTCAGTTGAAGTCTTGCGTCCGTTAAGGCCAAGTCCAGGAAAGCACCGCTTCTTGGGAAGGAAGGGATATCCGTCGCGTACAACTCGAGTTTGTACTCAATCATATTGAGGCGCCACCAGTCGTGAAACTGGTTGCCCCTGGGATTTGTAGTAACATTTCCCCATGCCGCATGTTTGGCATTAATATCTCCGGCCAAGAAGTAATAATTCTCCTCCGAGTTCAGCTGCAGACTACGAAAAAGTGTCTCGAGCTCTGTCATAAATTGGTTGGGTGGAGGTGCTGCAGGTGCGTAAAGCGACACCACATACACTCTCCTCCGGCTATGGAGAGGAATGCATATGATGCATGCTTCCAACAACTGGAACCTACGCACGTCCCCGCTATATATAACCCTATGGCGCAGGCCTTTTCGAATTAAGATTCCAACCCCACCTCCTTGAGTGGAGAGAGGCCGGTCTCTTCTTACTACATGATAATTTTTGTATCCCAATTTGTGCTTCTGATTTAGCTTAGTTTCGCTAACCAAAAGCACATCCGGGTTTTCGGTTTTTAACAAATTGGCAAGTGACGTTCTTTTCTCGATCCTGACTAGTGAATTAACATTCACAGCAAGGATCTTTAAGTTTCCCTCATCCAGCGTAGCCATTTGATTTATGGCACACCAGACCCTACAAACAACTCCGAATAGATAAAGTCAATTCGGGCCGCTTGTTCATTTAATTGTTTCTGGAACTTATCGATCTTTCCGTGCAGAGACAGAAGGATCGATTTCAAGTCCAGATCCACTTCTGGTGCCTTTTGGGCTACCTTTGGTTGATTTAATGTTATTTGGGCTTGACCCGGTCCAACTGCCATTTGGGCAAAGGACACGTTGGGTGCCACAAAATTAGAGAACGAACGACTCTTCTGACGCCCATCATCTTCAGATTGCTGTTTGCGGGCCTGGACTCTTTTTTTCAACTCCTGGTACTTTGGGCAACCCCTGAAGTTGGCGGGATGCCCAGAGTTCCTGCAGAGCACACAAGAGAGGACACTCCGGTCTTCAACTCTATCCTTACCCAGAGGACATTCACCATGTTTGTGGTCCATATCGCACTTCACGCATCTGAACTGCATGTTGCAGTTAGCTGCGGCGTGCCCGAACCTTTGGCACCGCATACATTGAAGTATGCGATCCGACCTTTTTATGTTCTCCCATCTTACAGCGTGGTAGTACAGGAAGCGGATATTTCGCAGCCTGTCAATTTTGCTGTCGGGAGTAAGCTGCACTAAGAAGAATGGTAAGTAACGGTTACCACCTCTTGCCACAGCCGAAGAAAACGGCTTGACCCCCACGAACTTGAGGTCGTCGCTTTCAAAAAGTTTGAGCTCTTTTTCTAGCTCCTCCGTTTTTATTGAGGGATCAATTCCCTTCAACACAACGGTTTTAAGTTTTTGCTCCCTTGGGGTGTACGTAAAGTACTCGGTCTTAACCTCTCCCAAGGCGGCACGAACCCTATGGTACTCCTCTATTTTTTCACATAAAATTATGTGTTTGTTGGCTGAAAGCCTTTTAACATGGAAATTTTTCGTGATAAGTTTACATAACCTAATGCTATCTACTATTTCAAAATTACTCACATTTATTGGTGGAATTTTTACCTTAGGTTGTGTCTTTTGTTGCTGCTGTTGCTGCTTTGATTGTTCTTGTTGTTGTTGCTATTGTTGTTGTTGCTGTTGTTGCTGTTGTTGTTGTTGGTGTTGTTGTTGCTGATGTTGTCGTTGTCGTTGTTGTTGCTTCTCCTGAAGTTGTTGCTGAACTTGCTGCTTGAGCACAGCTTGTTGTTGCTGTTGCTGCAGCTTCTTTCTGCGCAACTGGTCGCGCTTCTCCAGTAGCTCTTTTATAAGCTTGTCCAGCTGCGCCTCTTCATCGTCCTCTTTTTCTTCGTCCATTTGAACGACTTCCTCGTCATCGACCGGTAAGTCCTTGAAGGAGTTTCCCTCCCCGACGTACCGGTCCACTCCCCCGTCGTACTCATAAGAGCTGGAGTTTGCTCCGTCATCATCCGTTGCAGCCACCGATGATGCCAAACTATCGCCTGCCAAGTTTAACCTTCTCTTGGCTGAAAGATTCGGCTTCGGTTTCAACTTTCGTCGCCGTTTTTCCACCGTCCTATACTCCTCGCTTACAGCTTCTGCTGGCGTTGTAGCGAGAGCTGCTACTGTAGCTGCATTTCCAGCTACAATTTTAGGTGCTGCTATTGGAGTTGTAGTTGTTGTTGATGTTGTTGTTGCTGGTGGTGAGGACACCCGCCTGGGCAACGCGAAACCCGCTGTTGTTACGCCTGGACTTGATTTATTTTTTGTGCCACTTAAAGCTGCCCTTGTCATACAAACTGAGGCTGTTTTTGTGGCTGGTGTTGTTGCTGATGCTGTTGTTGCTGCTATTGCTGCTTTTGTTACTGCTGTTGTTGCTGCTGTTTTTTTTGCCGGCTCACGTGTTCGCACCACACGTCGCAACGGCACACCCACACCCGTAAGCGGGACCTCCGATTTTTCGGGGTCCATCGCCTGATATGCGCGTTTTATTTTTTGTTTGTCTTTTTGACTTTATCACTTTATTTCCGAGAAAAAAAAAATAAAAATTAAAGACTTTGTCCGAGAATCGAACCCGAGTCTCCGGCGTCAGAGTCGGACGCTTAGCTTACTAAGCCAACTTTGGAATAAAAATCTCTTCACTAAATCGCTACTTATCACGGTTACACTTTCCTTTTTTTTCCGCTGAACACTAACTAGCCGCCCTATCTCGATAAGAGTTGCGGAACGACTGCGCACGACACGTTAGCCACCTGCACCAAGGAGGTAGGTAATAATTGCGAACAAAATTTAAAAATAAGTATGTACAAAAAAATAAACTGCACATATATACATATTATTGAAGAGGAAGAGAAAAAAAGAACAGTAACAACCGCTTACCAAAAATACAAAGAGATAACTTTTATTACACAAAAAGCCAACCAAAATAAACAATTAAAATAAACTAAATGATCAGATATTAAAAATGTTTAGAACACTACACTAAAACACTAAATTTTTCACAGAAAAAAAGCTAAATAAAAGAAATAAAACGTGCACAAAACAAAACAACGTCAAGCTATGACAGTCTATGACTTTCACGGTTAGTACATAGATGGGGGACCGTTTGAGAACAACCGTGTGTCGTTGGCCAGTCCCATCTACAGAGTTGAGGTAGATAACAGATACGTGGTATCACAATGGACCTAAATTGGTCTAAGTGTGTCGCCTTCTGCCGACAGCCACCTAAACCTAACCTATATCGTTCTTTATCCATCTTCTCGCGAACCATAAAAAATGAAGTTCGCGAACGATACAATTTTCGATCTTTGAAAATGTATAGTTCTCTCACGAAGGAACTGTATCCTCTTTTTTTTCTGTATCTCTCTTTCGTGAGAGATCGGACAAAAGAAATTCAAGTAGAATATGGTTCGCTCGCGATAAGGATCCGTAAAGATCCATAAAACAGATCATTCTCTATCAGGTATCCGTTCAGTACGGTTGTGAAGCGATTTATATTTTCAATAGTTATTATTTTGGTTGAAATGGGAAAAAAGACATTTGAGTTAAATTAATATGTTTCTTATAATGAAGAAGCTGACGAATCAACTTGCTTACTTTGTGCGAGAAAATTGAGCATTAGAAAACATTGAGCAGCAAAGAGGTTCTTCTAGGAAAACTTGCACAAGTAGTGCTGGCAGTGCCATCAACTCAAGTCTGTTGAACGGTCTTTTAGCGCTCTACCAGTTTTTTTCGACAAAAAACAGAAACGAATTATCCGAAGAAACAATAAATAATGTTTTGTTAGTTAAACTGAATGCAAATTTATTCCAAAATCTTAATATGTAATAAAAATACTTATCATTTATGTTCTTTCACTATTAAAATATGTAATATAATTTTCATGTAAAATAACTTTTTTTTTCTTATGAGAACCATTCGCGAACGGATCTCCAATATTTCGCACGTGATAAATTTGCGAACGAACTATATTTTACAGATTGCAACAGATTTGATTCGATCGTGAAAACGAATTGCATTTTAAACGAACCGAAAAATAAGGTTCGCGATCGAATCAGAAATTAAATTCCTTTGCGAACTTTTCATGAGAGAACGAATCATATTTTATCGTTCTGCGAACCTTGCTTAATAGCAATGACACAAAAAAAAAACACGTGATTGATCACATGTGGCAACCAACTTCTGCAGATCGAATTTGTTAATTCTGAACCTATCACAAATCACCCTAGCTGATTCCATCCCTGGCTTTCTTATGGAGTTTTTTTTTCAGAATTTTGTATGTGGATTTGAAGGGAAATCGTAGGTGTGGGCTAAGTATTTTATTTAGATTAACATGAAGAAATTGATATTTTATTATAAAAAAAAAATGATTTGAATTTAAAAACAAAATATACTGATGTTTACTGTAAGCAAGTTCATCAGAAAATCTAAATAACAGTTTAACTAACTTGTTGTTGAACTACCCTTCGACTGTGGCAACCACCCCTATTTATTTATTTATTTATTTATTTATTTATTTATTTATTTATTTATTTATTTATTTATTTATTTATTTATTTATTTATTTATTTAATTAATTCATCTACAAGCATAATAAGAAAGTAAGACGTTACAAATTTACAAAAATTAAAATATAAATATACATAATAATAAAGATTTAAACTTGTCTCTAGATAAGGATACATCTATCTCTCTATAAACGCTGTTGAAAGCAAGTATGGCTCTAGATATAGGTTCGTTTTGACCATAATTAGTTCTGTGACTTTGCTGAAACAAAAGATGCCTTATTCTTAAGAGTCTAGATGGAGCATATATGGGTACCATCGACAGCAGAGTAGGGCATCTTATCTGGTAGCACAGTGAGTCCCTCACAAACATTGCAACAGTCATCCCAAGCCGCACTCCATCCACTATGCGTGTGACAAGTAGAGGTTCGTCTGCCTCAGCCACTAGCCTTAAGAACCCAAATTCGACTGTGCAGCCGTCCCATCCCGGCATCCTTTCCATGGTTTCAAATAAAGTTTTCAGGATTCCACTGAAGCATTCACCCGACCCGGTGTTACCTGCAAGAGAATAGAGGGTAGTTTTGTGGTTCGACTGAAACGGTCTGAAAACACTCTCCTTTACGCGGATTAGGAAGTTCAAGTGGTTCGTACTGAAGCAGTCACCCCACGGGGCTCTCCGCCGCTGCGCAGTGAACCGGGATCAGTCTGGGATTTGTACAAATAACAGTCACCCCACTCGGATCCTAGCATATGGTTTCTGGAATTCTGGTTGAGCTCGACTGCACTAGTCACTCTCCTGAAGCTACGCAGCTATAGTAGCCGCACCGGTCCCTCACCAGGGAATTTGAACATATGTAAACCTGGGATTCGACCGAGATCAGCCATCTCAACCTATACTCCTGCCAAACAAAGAGGACTACTGGATGTAAGACTGCAACGGTCACATCAATCAGCACTCCTCACTTATGGCTAGATAAGATACAAAGGGTTGGAACTGAAGCAGTCACCCTCGGTATATTGCCTTCCCGCCGAGCAGAAAAATAGAAACAGAACTGGGGTTCGACTGAAATAGTCACTTCACTCTGCTCCTCTTCAGGTGTATTGGAATCGTGTCTGCACTGCTTCTTTTCTGCATTCTCCAACTTCCCGGAGTATTATCCACATAATCACCACCTCACAGAAGTCACAAAGAGTTTCCCAGGAAGCCAGCAGACATTAACGTCAAGGAAAAAATGTAACAAAAAGTTGTTTTTATTCGCTGATCAAAAAGCCCAAACAAATAATATCTATTTTCATTTGGAAAATATTAGTTTATTGAAAAGTTAGGTAGAAAGTTTTGAAACTGTTTTTTTTTTACTGTTTTTTTTTTTAAAGCTTCTCCACTGATAAATAAGTCACTATCACTACTTACAAAATTCAAATCATTAACTCATCAAAAGATGAATTCATTGGAAGTGCAATCTATATTTATTTGCTATGAACAAACATTTTTCTCAAAAGATGTGTGCTTGGTGCAAAGATATGTGTCGATGTTATTTTAATTGCGATAATTTTTCCTTTCTCAAGCTGTATCCTAGCAAATATAGCTCCTGGAACCTTTCCTCGAACAGAAAGTGATTTTAGTGTAAGAGCATATATCGAGCTTTATAATAGGCAATTCATCAGGCCAGTTTAGTTTTCTGGTTGCATGCATATTTTAATTTGCTGGACCCGCTTGATACTGTTTATTTAAAATAAAATTTTGTATCAAACCCGTGAATGAGCTTATGAAAATCAGATTGAAGATTTTCGCCATCGCTTTTTTATTGAATTGTTTTCAATTATAAGCTGATAGCCGCCCGCAGTTATCTCATTTGATAAATGAGGAAAGATAATTTGTATATAAACCAAGTCATAAGGCGAGTGCGACATATGAGGTCCACACAATCAGCTTCCCCGCGTTATATGAAAATAAAATCAATAATTGTACTGCGTAAATCCGGAGATTAAAAAAATACTAATTGGTGGCCGATTATCATTCGATACCTGTTCGACTCGTTCATATGCCCCTCAAGTAATTGCGCGAAAAGTGTCAAACACGATTGAAACGCAGATTTATGTAGGTTATGAATAGACTATGAGAGAATTAAAAAATAAATATTTGTGGATTGCCAGCAGACCAAATAATAATGGAAAAATCTTTCTCAAGAAATCTAATATCCCTTTTTCCGTCTTTCTGTTCAAACGAAAAAGACGGCTGCACCGAAATCACTGAAATTTAGTTAAGATTATATTGAGGTAAATACGCATGGATTAGCACCATACCGAATTCGATATAATTTTTTTTTATTTCGTCATAAAATTGCAAATAAAAGCCATCACACAATTTAAAGTACAGAGATATGATATATAGGGTATTTATATCTTTCAACTGAAAAAAAATCTTAAATATTCTAAAAACTATTTAATAAGCTCAATAATTTAATTTAATGTTTGAAGGGAAATAACGAGAAAACCCTTCATTTAAAGAAAAAAAAAGTATGAAAAATATAATATATGTAATTAAATTAATAAATAATTTTGATATTAACTTACTTGCTAAATAAATAAATTAAAATTAAAGTGAATTTAATAAATAAACGAATATGTATATAAGTTAACAAAGAAAAATAAATAAATTAACATTAAAGTGAACTTACAAATTAATTATTAAATTTGTGTATAAATTAACAAAAAAAAAGTAAATAAATTAACATTCAAGTAAAAAAAAAAAACAAATATAAAAACAAATTTGTAAATAAATTGACAAAACAAAAAAGGTTATTAAATATGTATATAAATTAACGAACAGATTAATAAACAAGAATTTATGTTCATAAATTTGCGAAAACATATATTGACAAATATGTATTTGTATATATCTAAATTAACAAAAAGATAAATAAAATAAATATATATACATAGATACATGCATAAATAATTTAACAATTAAATAAATTAACATAAAAGAAACAAAGATAAACAGAAAACAAATAATTCAGGTATCTGAAAGAGAACATGTGTCAGTCAGTCTTATTATTAGTTAGCATTATTCAAAGCATTTATTAGAGGATTATCGGAAAAGTTGCATCTGATGAAGAACGTTTCAATAAGTTTTCGAATTCTATCGGAAATCTACTCAACATCAGCTCATTTTTTATATGCGAGATATCGTGGACGAAAAATCACAAACGTGCGTAAATTTTTTAAGTATGCCAAATGAAATGAGCAACATACAACATCTTCTCAAAAACATTTGAAAAACATTATGGCCTAAACATTTTCATATTTTAATTTTTTTTTGTAAATCTCGACTTTCATTTTTCTGTTTAATTACAATAACTTCCTCAATGCTAGGAAGGTAACAAAGAGTAAGGGGTCAAGTGGTGACTTTCTTGCGCTAGGCAACTAAGGAGGTTGAAGGGAACACGGGCAGTTTTTTCTTATATAGTTATTTGCTTAAACAATTACCCAAAACAAGCATGGTGTACCATTACTGGTGGCAAGCAGGCTGCATTACTGCTCGTTTTAGAATGGTGCACAAATAAGGGAATATCCATCAATCCTAACAAAACCATCCTAGGGCCTTTTACTAGAAGGAAACTGGTTAATCCTGAACCTACCACCATAAAAGGCAGAACCATGAGTTACTCCAATGAAGTCAAATATCTCGGAACCATCCTAGATAAGAAACTTTATTGGAACTCGCACATCGAGTCCGCCGCGGAACGTACACTACACAAATTTGAGCCAGTAGGCCTGGTGGTGGCCGAAAGTTCTTGAACCGATAACGACAAACAAGCTAGGCGTCAACTTATTGCCTGTCTCGGTATAATAGCTCTTGAAGAAATTATTGTGGTCTCACCTTTACAAATCTTCATTAGGAAGATAGCTGCCAGATGCGCTTTTAAGTTGCAGCTTGAATATAAATATAAATCACATGACCTTGTGGGTCACCTAAAAATACTTAACTCAATACCAAACTTTTGGTTAGGTTAGGTTAAATGGATTGAGGGGTAGGATAAACCTATACCCTCCACACTTAGGTCAATTTAGATCCATTGTGATTCCTAGCGGGTTATTTATCCCTTATTGTAGAACCTATAAACCTTGGATTGGATTTCCTAGCCATCCTGAGGCAGTTATGAATTTGTGCAAGTCATTTATAGTGAGGGACAGAGATAGAGGAGGTGTGGAGTGTCTTCATACATATCCTCGTCTCCTTTACACCATCATCTGTGCTAAGTTTAATTTGTCTTGCATTATAGCTTAGCAAGTTGTGTCTGGTGATAACACTCACTAGAGAGGACAAAGATTTTTTATTCATTTGTAGGATTCTCTCAGTGTTTTCCTTGCTGTAAAGCGGCCGCAATTTTCTCCTTCCGTCGTGTTATAGGGCATGTAGCAAGATGCTATAGTCAGCGGTGGAAGCCCGTCTCTTTCCCACGTGAACATTGTGTGGTCTAAGTCAAAGCAGACAGAATAAAAAGGTTAATCTGTTTCCCAGCTACTATACAGGTTCTGATCCTACTGTTTCGGTTTACCTGCACCGCTCTGTACAGGACAAGTCCAATTGCGTTTAATCACCGTATTCTGCCTCCTGTTATCCAGAGTTCATGAATTAGGGGAATGAAGGTTCTGTATGGAGGATAAAGAAACCTCTGAACACATTCTCTGTCAATGACCGGCACTTCATCAGTTGATACGACTTATCCTTCACAGGTGGAGCTAAGAAACTCTGTCACTAAAGACGTTGTGGCCTTCGCTCGGGAGGTCACTCGTGGTTGAGGCATCCCTGTTGATTCAACAGATCTTTGAGGTCGCGGAGTAAGCCAATAGCGCAAGGACTAATAAAAGAAGAAAAAAAAAACACAAATTGCTTGTAGATGATCTCCCAGTCAACAAACCATATTGATCAACTTTCTCAAAGTGAAATAAGGCCAAATGCACAAATTTGGCCTTATTTTGTTTGTCGTTATTTCACTCGACCGAATAAAGTTCCTATTGGCCAAAAAGGTGGCGTTGACTACCGTGTTCGCATTTTCAAACCGTAGTGCGAGGGCGCGTTGTTGTAATGAGGCTCCCATATCGGTTCTAAGCTACTTTGAACGTCTATAATCTAAAAAGCTAGAATGCCTTTAATGTGCTCGGTCTCACGGTTCAGCGTTCTCAGACAAATATTCATAAGCCTCACGTTGACTTTTAAATTCATATATTATTGATTTTTAAATATCAATTTACATACTAGACCAAAATGATTAAATTAGTGTTGAATACCGAATATTCGGCCAGGGCCGTGGCCGAATAGCCGAATATTCGGCCAAACTAATCGGCCAGATTATAAAGTTCTGAAAAGTACAAAAAGTTGTAACTCTCAACCGCTACTCTGACAAAGCCATTTCTTTTGAACTTGCACCCAAATTAAACTCAATGACGATTGCCATGCAACAAGGGATGAAAAAACGTTTTCTGCACATTGACGATAACAAAAACTATCTAATAGCGACTTTGTTAGATCCACGGTTTAAGACTATTTTCTTCACCAATCAGCTGCAAAAACAAAAAAGCCCGAAAGTACCTACTGCTTGAAGGCTTAGCTGCAGAATATGATACCAGCAGCGATGAAAGTACACATTCTTCTCCCGAGCAGCCGAAGCGTAGGAGAATCGACGAGCCTGGGCAAAGCATTCTGGGAGTGTTATGGCGAAGTAGTTGCTGGGAACTTTACTAATGATGGCAATGGACTTGAAATAGCTTCGGCATCAAAAAACACCATAGCAACTGACCTCGATAAATACTTGACCATAAAAACTTTGAAGAGGAATTGTAATCCATTTGTCTGGTGGTCTGCAAATAAAACTGAATTTTCTCAACGTTTTGTCCAACTTGCTGCTAAGTATTTATCTGTTCCTTCAAGCAGTGTCTATTCTGAGAGGCTTTTTAGTGAAGCAGGACTTGTTTATGAAGACAAAAGAAACCGACTTCTTTCCAAAAATGCAGAAAAGTTGATATTCTTGCATCACAACTTTCGTCTTATTAACTACACATATAATAAATAATTTTTCTCTAAACAAAACAATGTTATTGAATTTGAATTTTTATTTAATGTTTAGATATTTATTATTAAACTTAAGTTAACTAATCATATCAATGAAGAAAGACACATTTTGTTTTGCTTTGTTTTTATTCCGTTAAAAGCTTGAACAAATTGAAAATGACAATGTTTTTTTGGTTTTTTGCTCCTTTTTCTAACTATTCGGTATTTGGCCGAATAGTAAATCAATATTCGGTATTCGGCCGAATAGAAAACATAGGCCGAATAGGTCAAATACCGAATAGTAACCGAATATTCGTTTCAACACTAGATTAAATCGAATTTAAAATTAACGGGATATTTATTCTTAATTAATCGTCCTTATGCGGACGCTCTAAACTTAAATATGACCTTATAATTATTGCCTTCGGCCTTAAAACTATTTTACGAACTAGTCTTTATGCATGCATATGTATTCATCGAGAAAATTAAAAAAAAAACTCCGCATCATTATTATGATTTTATATTTTTTATATATAAAACATATTACAAACTACCTAATCTTCTTACTTAAAATACTAAATGTATTCTAACTATAATAAGGAGCACTCGTGCTTTACACAACAAGTGGTGAAAATCCCAATTGCTTTCTGAGCGCATGGCAGTCGTCAACGTGCACACTCGCCGCCGTGAGCTGACTGAAGCCGTTCAGCGTCACTCAACTCTCGGAAGCACCACCGCAAGTTGGCGAGCTCGGCCTCACCCAAAAACGCCCTAGCTAACTTAATCGAACTTATAAACTAAGAGGATGTTACCTAGAGTAACGCACCGTCCTGGTAGGGCATGTTGACCCCTCCCCCCTCGTTACTTAGCATAAGTTATGTAAAATGTACATTCTCGTATCTCACCCGAATTCAAGCAGAAGCCCCTTCCTCTCCTAAATTCTAATAGACAACCAAACAGACTGAATCACAAATTAAAGAACATAGTCACCCAGATTTTGTTTTCATTCTACCTAATCGCTAACCTTTCCATTGGATGCCTCAAGCTGTGTTCAACTAATGTGTTGGTCATTAAAAAACATAATAAAAATACATTCTCTTTAGAAATTAATTTTTTTTTTCTCAAATACTAACAACAACAACAAAAAATATCGCACCGGAGACTGGTACAGTACAATCTCAATCTCCATACATCCGCTTCCAAAACTATTCGGGCATTATCGACCATGCAATTTGATGGGAAAACCCTTTTTTGTTGGGGACAATTCAAGGCAATTCCAGATTTCTTCTCAACGAACAGCATTGATCAGATCAAACGGAATAAATCCATTTTCAAGAATTCATTGCGCTTATGCATCTGTATCTATTTACAATTTCCACCGTTCGACATTCACCGTCAATCTCGCTGCGCAATGTCTATTGAAAGCCATTCACCTTTAGAAAACATTCAATTCGAACCCAACTAACCTCGATCTAAATAAATACTGTACGTTTTAAACTATTTCTAAAAACAACAACAAACTATCCTCGTATCCGAAGGTAGCAATTGAAAACTGTCAACGAAATTATCAAGAATATTGGAACCTACCGGCGGGCGACTGCACGACAAACGCAACGTAAATGCATGAGCTTGTATGTAGCGTATGTCAACTGTTCTTAATAACATCGCGTGCATTATCCGCATTATACATTGCCACTCAACTCCACATGAATATTACATCATAGCCATCGGCACGGTTGAACTTCAAATTACAAAGCAAAACCCGTTCTACACACTTCAGCGGCCGGTGTAGCTGTTGCAATTAATGACCGGTTTGGTGTATCTCAGTAGTAACCCAAATCGCACACGCAATCTGTATTTGTGCCTCGCGAATTCGCTCGATGCGAAAGTATCGTGTCCATATCCACGTGTTTTCATAGAACGGAGATTGACTTCAAAGATACTCTTGCAGCAATATTTATACTTTCAGATGCTAATCTTAACACGACTACTCAGCATAACTATTAGCCATATATCATGTCGAGAAGATGATAATATACTGCTGTTCGCACCTACTTAAGCTTTAAGTAGGTTCGATGGTTTATTGTCAGCTCAAATCGGGTTGTTTACCGAAACCTAACAACTTGAACAAACATTCTACTAAGCTAATAACAAACAATATAATGGTTCAAATCATTTGTTGACTTTTCGTTTTTGGTTTATCAAAATTCTTTGTCGATGCTGTTAAGCCTGTACCGAGGCGAACGCTAGATATACGACTGATGATGCTATATTTATACGCTGCAAGACAGAATGGAATTTAAAAAAAATACACACAAAATGTGTGAGCTCTTTCAAGAATAGCTATAAGCGACTGGCGCAGCGGATATTGTTTGCGGAAGTCGTATACCTGCCGTACCAAATTTGAGAAGCGCAGATACTTTTGAATGCTTAAGAGATTCATCGAAGAAAGAGAGTTTGTAAGAGTAATCCACTGAGGTTAGTGTTTTCTTGTTCCAAATTGAAAAGGAAATAATTTTCTTAAACCAAAAACAAATCTGCACTCAGAAGTATTTTGTCAGTTAACCCAGAATTTAGTATAGTTTTTTTTTATATAATTTGTTTACGCCAAAGGGGTTTTACCGTAAATGTTACACTACCCTTATTGTGCTATGAACACACCGCAAGCTTTTGTGAACAACAAGTAGGACCTAGCAATGGCATATTTCATTGCATGTTTTTTTTTAGAAAGAATAGAGAGATTGGAAAGAAGTGTTTTGGTGCAGTTGTATGGTTTTTCTCTACGAGTGTCGTCTAAGTTGCTTAGGGAGATCAATTTTTTACATATATTCGAAATAAAGTACCTAATCGATTTGGCCGGGATTGGACACACGACCTTCCAATCACTAAGCGAATACACTTCTACTGCACCGTTGCAACCCGCGTTTGATAACATCAAAAACCAAACGGCGCTGAAATTAGTTAAAGGTTGGAAAACTTTTTCGTACCGTGGTTGCCGATAGCCAGTTTGAGAATGTCGCACAAAAAACTCGTCTGATACCAATAAAGGTATCTCATTAAAAAACCTATAAATAACTTAAAATATAATATTAATCTAAGAACAATTACAGCAATAACTGACATTAATTTATTTGACATTAGGTTATTTTACCACGAGAGCCCTGGAACCCCAAAAATGTCCTTAAAACCAAATAAAATGAATATTTCTCCAAAATTTCCGTAAAATCCGCGTCAGTTGTAAAGGCTCCCTGTTAGATTTGGAGTAGGTGAGAGGTGGATATATGCAAAGTGAGAGAGCGCCAATTTTTTTTCATTTTTAGGGTGACAAGTGGCGGTGCAGGGAAATAACTTCACGGGCAATAACTTCACCTGGGCAATAACTTCACCTGGGCAATAACTTCACCTCGAGTGGGCAATAATTTCACTTTTTTTTAGTGAACTTAATGCCCACTGATGGTGAGCAATAACTACACTTTTTAGTGGGAAATAAATTCTCTTAACATTTTATGATAATTCAAGAAACGTACCTCGCACCTACCCCAAATCAAACAGTGACCCCAAGCAGGGGGGTTGCGGGGGGCAGCATGCCCCCCCCCCCCATATGCATTGCACTGTTTATGGAATATACAAGATGGCGCAAAAGTAATCCTCCTATCAGGAAATGCTATAAATTTTGCGATTGGCCCCTAATGTCAGTTCTGTTTTGACATTTGTGTAGTAAACACATGCGAAATACACGTTAATAAACAATGTTACGCTACACTGCTCCAGAACGCGGAATATTGGTGACTATTTATTTGAGCAATAATCGGTCGGTGACTTTGGCACAACGTGAATTTCGTCGCAGATTTCCTACCCGTCCAACGCCTACTGGTGAAACACTGCGACGTTTAGCCGCTCGCCTCGAAGAGACTGGCACAACACGAGATGCTGCCAGGCGTGGCAGACCCCGGAGTAGCCGTTCTGCAGAGAATATTGCTGCTGTAGCCGAACATGTCATGGAAGCGCCGTCGACATCGACCAGACGACGTGCCACGCAAATGGGTATCAGTCGACGGTCTTTACAGCGAATTTTGGTACAAGATTTGAAGATGTTTCCGTACAAAGTCCAGACGGTGCATCAGCTGTTAGCTGCTGACCGCCAATCGCGTCTAACATACGCTCAAGCCATCCTTAATCACCACCAAGAGGAAGATGATTTTTCATCAAAAATAATCATGAGTGATGAGGCCCATTTCCATCTTAGCGGGTACGTAAATAAGCAAAATTTACGCTTCTGGGGCACTGAAAATCCGCGTGTAACCCACGAAGAGCCATTACACCCGCTCAAAGTCACTGTATGGTGTGCTGTTTTCGCTGGAGGAGTCATCGGACCTTTTTTCTTCGAAGACGTCACGGGCCAAACGGTTACTGTGAATGGTGAGCGCTACAGAGCAATGATCAACGAGTTCTTTTTGCCGCAACTTGATGAATTGGGATTGGAAAACATGTGGTTCCAACAGGACGGTGCAACGGCACACACTGCACGTGCCACAACCGATATGCTGAAGGATGCATTTCCCGGGCGCCTAATCTCCCGTTTTGGCGATTTGCACTGGCCAGCAAAATCGCCTGATTTGACCGCTCCAGACTTCTTTTTGTGGGGCTTTTTGAAGTCGCGGGTTTATGTCAACAAGCCTCAGACTTTTGCAGCTCTTAAAGACAATATCCGTCAACAATGTGAGGACCTATCGCCGGAAGTTTTGGCCAAAGTGATGGAAAATGCCATAAAAAGGGCTCAAATGACAATCAACTGTGGCGGCGGCCATTTACATGACATCATATTCTCGACTTGATGTAAAAAAAATTAAAAGACCAAATAAAAATAATCCACAAGAAGAATCAAAGTTTTTCATTTTTTTTTTAAATTACAGCCAAAAAACATCGGAAGGTTATTTTTGCGCCACCTTGTACTTGCGATTTCACAACTAATCCCATAAACAGTGCAATGCATATGGGGGGCATGCTGCCCCCCTGCAACCCCCCTGCTTGGGGTCACTGTTTGATTTGGAGTGGGTGCAAGGGTCTTTAGTTATAATAGACAAATTCTCAAATTATAGGTGGGAAATAACTTCACAAAATTTTGGGTCAAGTTATTGCTCACCATCAGTGGGCAATAACTTCACAAAAAAAAGTGAAGGTATTGCCCACTCGAGGTGAAGTTATTGCCCAGGTGATGTTATTGCCCGTGAAGTTATTTCCCTGCACCACAAGTGACAACTAGCAATATTGTTTTTTTTTTGGAAATGGTGCCCGTTAAGTGAAGCCTCCCTGTTAGATTTGGAGTAGGTGAGAGGTTGGATATATGCAAAGTGAGAGAGCGCCAATTTTTTTTTAGGGTGACAACTAGCAATATTGTTTTTTTTTTTTTTAAATGGTACCCGTTAAGTGAAATCTAGTTCATGATTCTTTACAGAAAAAATCGTACGAATTTTACTCGAAAAAGCAGTTTTCAAAAATGAAAACACCCCTTACCAAAATAAGGACTTGTAGTTTTTCGCTTCTGGCGGGCAAGAGGTGCTTCCAATTCTCCTTCCCTGGCGAGCACCGAGCACATTTAAAATAAAGATTAGCCCGGTTCCTCAGAGACAGACCTAGCTTCTAAAACCATTTGCTTGTGTGAAGCGGAAGGGACCTAAAATTTGAATCCGAATCCAAATTTCAAATTTGAGAAGCTTCTCATGAAATTTGATAGAATAAACTGTCCAACACTGGATCCGGTATACAGTGAATAACTACTGCCAGTTTTAATATTAGTGCGACGTTGCATAGAAAAAGAAGAAGCATTCACGCAGTTACCCTTGCAA
This sequence comes from Portevinia maculata, assembly GCA_949715645.1. Lineage (NCBI taxonomy): Eukaryota > Metazoa > Arthropoda > Insecta > Diptera > Syrphidae > Portevinia > Portevinia maculata. The sequence continues at coordinate 85,548,246 of OX454527.1, forward strand.
CAAGCATCAAACTTGTGCGTTCCTTGTTCTGTTGTTTCCGATTTTGTGTGTTTTTGGACCGGCTAGTAATTTTTTTTTGTATTTTTGATACAAAAGGAATTGTTATTATGTACTTTCATTTGAGTGTGATATTTGTAAATGTACTTAAATAAATTTAATAAAAAGTTATGTATGTATATATGTATGTATGTATATTTATTTCTCTTAAATTATAATATAAAATACAAATTCATATAAACATTCAATATGTTAGGAATTACAAAGTTAAGTAAGAAAACAAAAATCTGGTGGCATTTGATATTTTATACAGAGTTAGTTCAAAGAGTGTTGAATGCCACTTCAAAAGGAACAATACAGTCAGATGGGGTGGGGTGTTGAACAAAAAATATAGAAAAAACAATTTTCAGGCGATTTAATTCATTTAATCATGGTATCAATAAGTTATTACTTCATAAAGGATGCAAAATTAGGGGAATCTATATACTAAGATCAAAAGTTGAGACAAAAGTTAGATCAAAATATTAGAAGTAAGAGAGTCTAAACTATAATAATCATGAGAAAACAGCCAATTTTTACGCGCTTTAGAAAACATTCGGACATGTGAATACATCTGATTTCTTCCGGGAGGACATTAAGTAAACGATAACATATAACTGAATAAGAATTTCTATATGCGGTGGTTCGATAGTTTGGCACTTGCAATATATTGAGTGAGTTATTATGTACGTAGGTTGTAGTTTGGGATTATGCGGAAGTTTCGGTTACCAGACTTCATAACGAACGCTTTTAGAACCTTAAAATAGTATAAGTGATGAACAGGAAGAATCCCAAATTAACAAAACAAAGGAAATCTAGGATGCCTACCAGATTTCCGACAAATTTTCCGGACAACATTCTTTTGCAAGACTAGCAATGACTAAATTTTGTTTTGATAGCCACCTTCCCAGCAATTTATACCGTATTGATGCTTAGAATTAAAAAGCCCATAATAAATTGTTGTTTTTAGTTGAACATATGTTACGAAGGTAGTAGAAATGCCTAAGCGTGGAGATAAAGTACTTCTTCAATGCAGTAGCATGAGATGAGAATTTCATATTAGAGTCAAGTAAGATTCCTAGGTACATAAATTCGTCTACATTATCTATCAAAAAACAATCATCACTACAATTTTCACTAGTACAAAATAATTGACCAAACACACTGGTGGCACATTTACATTGATGTAATTTACATTTTTTGCAATTCGGTGCATGTAAGTATACGTCCGGTTTTGGATTAAGGGATAAATTAAAGAACATTAATTTAGTCTTAGGGCTTATTAAAAGTTTGTGTTCAGCGAACCATTGTCTTAGAGTATGTACATCACAATTTATGTCAGAGATTAGATCTAAGGGACTGTTCATACGATAAACCAACATCGTCAGCAAAAGCAGTAGGTAAGCCTTTTATATTGAGGTATGAGGTGGAAAAGTGAGTTGATATATGAATAATTTATTTTTCAGCAATAGTTCTTTTTGTTTTTTTTTTAGTTACATCGTTTTGTCAGTTGAAAATGGTACAGAGTAAATCGCTGATTCAGTGTATTTCGACATCAGAATCCCTTATAATTTAAAATGCGTTTATTCGCCACAAACTTGAGTACAACGCTTATATCTGAACCGGTGCCACAATCATATATTTGGAGCTACACCACAGAATATGACAATTGGTTTGACAGATATAACTGTCTGAAGTTAGTACTGATTAAAAAAAAAACACCATATAAAAATGAATATATATTAACATATCTAATAGTTATCATCACATACATACAGTGACTGGCAAAATTACAGTGTACTCTCTCCTAACGGGCACCCCTCATAAGCGGACACCTCTCATAACCGGACGAATTTCAAAGAACGGAATAATCTACACAATTTTTAATGTAAATAATTCTCTCATAAACGGACTCTTTCATAACCGGACGCGGACACCAGTTTTCATAGCCGCAATAGAATTCCACTCTCTCTTAAACGGACAAAACGCATTTGGCACACTTCGTTGTCTTTTATTTTGTTTGCTTTTTATACCCTATTCTAAGGGTATATTAATTTTGACGCATAGTTTCTAACATACCTTAATATTGCCCGTAGACCCCTAAAAGTTACTATATTTATGATCAGCATCGATAGTAATGTCGATCTAGCCATGTCCGTCCGTCCGTCTGTCGGCAAAAATTAGGCCTTTAAACTGGACCTAGAGAGCTGAAATTTTAACCATATACTCTCTATGGTCCCGAAATAATCAAGTTTACGAATTTTTGAAATCCTCCCACAGACACGCCCACAAACTCAAAAAAACAAAATTTTGGAAAAAATCGAATTTTGAGCTAGAAAGCTGAAATTTTTTATATATGATCTATGACTCCTAAAACTGCTCGGGATAAACAAATTTCAAAATTCGCCCACTGACACGCCCCAAATAAATAAAATAATTTTTGTATACCCTATTCTAAGGGTAGGTATATTAATTTTCGAAAATCCAAAGTTTGAGCTAGGGAGCTGAAATTTATAATATGTACTCTCTAGGGGCCCTTTATTCTCATGTGTTATTTTTTTTAAATCCGCCTACTGACACGCCCACAATTAAATAAAACAATTTTATTGAAACACCCAAATTTGAGCTAGGGAGCGTTTTTTTTGATAAAATCCTTTGAATGTTATATAACAAAATATGTAGAGCGTTCTTAACAATTCAACCATACTTAGACTTTTGTCACGTCCACTTATGAGGGATAGGAATAAGAATAGGGTATCCAACAGTTCGCCCAAGCGGACTGTAGCCCGTCCCTATGTTTGTTTGTATATTGGATACAAATGAATCATTCCTTGCCATATGTATCGGGAATTCAAAAACAGATTGGGATGCACGACGTTTAAGAAAAATATATCTACATCTCCTTGACATAGTTGACAAAGATGTAATTTTTTTCAACAATGTAAAAAATACATAAATATCTACATAGCTAGGGCAAACGTAAAAAAAATAATTATTCTGATTAAAAGTTATAAAATTAGTTAGGCCGACACACTTAGACCAATGACAGGTCCATTGTGATACCACACGGATGTATCATCCTCCTACTCGTTGAACCTGTTGGAGCTTTTGATGAAGCTTGACAGACTTTTGATGTCGGTGTTATTGAGATCGTTAAGATCATTGTAAAAGAAGGACCCTAAATGGAGTTTACGTCTTTGAGAGAGAGCAGGGCACGTGCAGAGAAGGTGGAGAATTGTCTCCTCCTCTTCCTCGTCCATACAGCTTCTGCAGAAGTCATTTGTGTGGAGGCCAAGCCTTGTTGCATGTCTGCCTATGAGACAGTGTCCGGTGATCACACCAATTATAGCACCAATGTGAAGTCTGTTTAGAGATATCAAACACTTATAGCGTTTCAGATCCAGCTTTGGCCAAATCTGCTTTGTCGCTAGACAAGTGTTGCCACTTGTCCACCTAAGGTTACAATTCTCAATGGTCTGTCTCATAAACATGAGTTTGCATGTAGCGATTGGGTTTCCTAATGAACCTTTATCAGGTAGAAGGGGCAGTGTGGTTCCTTTTCTGGCGAGTTCATCCGCCCTATAGTTCCCTGGAATGTCTGTATGTCTTGGCACCCAGCATAGGTGAATGTTAAACTCCTTCGCCATCTCCACTAGGATGATCAACAGTCACGGACTACATAGAGTTTGTGGACCCAGAATCCGGGATTTTAATGCAGCTTGACTATCTGAGAAGATCCAGATGTCCGTAACGGATATCACGTTCTTCTTCAGCCACGAAAGGACTTCTTTAATATCCAAGATTTCTGCTTGGAACACCCTGCCAGTCAAAACGTTAAAATATAATCAACTGAATAACCTTAACATTAGTAATAAGACGTTAATGTAGGAATGTAGGAATTATTAATAAAAGTATTTTGCCAAATAGAGTCATTTAATTTATAATTCACTTTATATAAATTGAATAGGTCGTTGATATTTAATACAATATTACATTAGGATAATAGGCATATCGAAAACGTAGCAGCGTTGCTAACGTAGCTTAACTTGACTCTGCTTCTCTTGTCAAAAAACTTCCTTTAAACTTGTTTTCGAAACATGTCAAAACCGGTAGTATGGCATCATTAAGTACGTACACAAAACTCTAATATATAATTTTAGACCTGAAGAAACGTAGAAAAATACCAAAGTGATGCCAAATTCATTAAATTCAAATAGCAAACGTTATTGAAACACATTAAACCAGACCGTATAGACAAGAGTAGATGATACCTTAAAAATCCTACATTTATTCTTCAGTAAGTTTTGAGATTTTCATAAAAACCGTTATATAAAGATAAATTTGATACTTTTGAAAACATTTTAGATATCTTTCCCTTTTATTATCGAAATGCCTGCTTTAGAATTTGACAACTTGCCAGGTGAATTTTTCTGAAAGTTCATAATACTGTTATGTCTTTCATATTTGTTTTCTGTTTTCGATCATCAATGCAAAAGTTTAATCGGACTTCTTCAGATAACTTCATGATATTGTTATCCGATATGTGATCCATCTCATGAACATTATGTGGGGTTTCCTCTTCTTCGCAGTTCTGATCAGTGTCCTAGTACGTGATCCTCCTATGTTTTTCATTCACTTCAATACCAGAGGAGAAGTATCATCAAATATTTAAAATATACTAGGCGCATAGTTGTGTAACGTCGCCTATGATAAGACAAATTTCAAAAAAGAACAATAGGGAAATCAACGCCATTTTTATTTTTTTAGTCTTATTTTATTGTTACCGTAAACTTTGCACCGTTTTTTTTCACTATTATTAGACAACCTCTTAAAAATGGTAGACATTTTTTTTTTTTTTATTTCATTAATAAGAAATGAAATACCTAATGCATTTATGCTTTAAAAACTATTTAAATAATATTAAAAATATTTTTTATTTTTTTTGAAAAGTAGAGCAAAGTTGTCCAAGGAAAGGGGTTACTTTGCTCCGTTCTACATTTTCTATCATTGTGCTTTTTATTTATAAATAACAGAACATAAAATGTATTTCAATTCATAAAAAAGCAAAGAACTTAGATAATAACAAGGAGGCAACGACTAACATTTAGTCAAATATAGATTTAAGTTCTGGAACATGGAATGTACCTCTCTTAGAAATTTGTTTTGGAGGCATAATAGAACCTACAACGTCTGACCATGAATAGTTTAGCTCATCTCTTACTGTTGGCCATTTCCATAACTTCAATGACTTCTGCATTGAGTTTATTTTCACGCTATTGTCATCAAATGAGACAATTTCTCCTGGATACAATTATTGCTGTCCCTGTCCCACTTCTCGAACGACTTCATTGAAACAGATATCGTGTTGCGATGTTTTACCTTCCAAAAAATTTAAGAATTCGTTTTCCCTGATTTCTTCGTTTTCCAGTTCATCAAAGTTGAAATCATCCGAATAGTTGTCATCAAAAGCCATATCTGTCTCCTGACTAAGGCGAGAAGTAGTGGGCACAATTTCATCATATTCTGTTGTTTGGCGAGAAGTACTTGGCTGATCCTGTCTGTATCCAATGGAAGTCGTGTCGTTCGCTGAATTTTCTTCATCAGCCATTGTCTCTTGGGCACAGGCACTTTTCCCAGCTGGAATATTCATATTTTTACGTCTTTTTATACCCTATTCTAGGGGTATATTAATTTTGACGCATAGTTTGTAACATACCTTAATATTGCCCGTAGACCCCTAAAAGTTACTATATTTATGATCAGCATCGATAGTAATGTCGATCTAGCCATGTCCGTCCGTCCGTCCGTCCGTCCGTCCGTCGGCAAAAATTAGGCCTTTAAACTGGACCTAGAGAGCTGAAATTTTAACCATATACTCTCTATGGTCCCGAAATAATCAAGTTTACGAATTTTTGAAATCCTCCCACAGACACGCCCACAAACTCAAAAAAACAAAATTTTGGAAAAAATCGAATTTTGAGCTAGAAAGCTGAAATTTTTTATATATGATCTATGACTCCTAAAACTGGTCGGGATAAAAAAATTTCAAAATCCGCCCACTGACACGCCCACAAATAAATAAAATAATTTTTTTATACCCTATTCTAAGGGTACCTATATTAATTTCTGAAAATCCAAAGTTTGAGCTAGGGAGCTGAAATTTATAATATATACTCTCTATCGGCCCTTTATGCTCATGTGTAAATATTTTCAAAATCCACCCACTGACACGCCCACAATTTTTTTTTTTTTTTTGAAAATTCAAAGTTTGAGCTAGGGAGCTGAAATTTATAATATATACTCTCTAGGGGCCCTTTATTCTCATGTGTTATTTTTTTTTTAAATCCGCCTACTGACACGCCCACAAATAAATAAAACAAAAAAATAAATAATACTAATAAATAAAACACCCAAGTTTGAGCTAGGGAGCGTTTTATTTTGATAAAATCCTTTAAATGTTATATAACAAAATATGTAGAGCGTTCTTAACAATTCAACCATACTTAGACTTTTGTCACGCCCACTTATGAGGGATAGGAATAAGAATAGGGTATCCAACAGTTCGCCCAAGCGGACTGTAGCCCGTCCCTATGTTTTTCCTTTTTCTTTGCGCTTTGCCCTTGATTTGATACCCAGCAAAAAAACGGTAAAGAATGTAAACATAGTAGGCTGCGGCGCCGGCGACCGTCTGTCGACTAAAATTCTCGTGGCGCAATACGTAGGTTTGTGTGTAAGTGTATGCATAATTTCGAAGCATAAATTCATAGTTTCAAGTAATGCAAAAATGATTTTTTAAAGGCTTCTTGTTTATGTTTTGTTATTATCCTTTTTATTACCTACAATTAATGTTTATCACAAAAAATGCAATCAATTTTAAAATAAAATATTATAGGTACCATAAATGCATATGGCTTGTTTCTTTTTTCAAAATTGTCAATGAAATATTTTTTCTCATAACCGGACACCTCTAATAAGCGGACAAATTTCTTGGTACCGTCAGTGTCCGCTTATGAGAGAGTTCACTGTATTTACACATTGCATTGCTCGCACTTTAACCAACCTATAAAGCTGGAGAACTTTTGAAATAAGTACAAATTGTTTATTAAATTTTCTCATTTTTAATGTTTGCAGTTTTATTCAAAAAGTTAATAAAAAATATTAATCAAATTCCAACAATTAACTGTTAAAATCATACAAAACTAAGTGGCACAATTATTTACACATCCATCGAACACGGGCAAAATTATTTACACAAGTGCAAATAACTGCATTGGGAGAGAACGGTTCTAAATTTCTTTAGTTAAATGATATTTTGCGTTGTGTCCAAATATTGCGATCAGTTTTGCTAGGTCTATACTAGAGAAAGGTTGTACGAGATGGCAAAAACTATTGAGCTTTCCCTTGTAAAAAGAGCGGCCGTTATTGCAGAATTCCAGGGTGGTGTTTCGGCAGTGGAACTCTCTAAAAAAAATATGGTTGCAGCCGGAAAACAATTTATAATATGGAAGTGTAAAAAATAAAATTGGTAGAGGCAGAAAAAGGGTAACATCAAAAAGAGAAGATTAATATGTAATATAGCAGATTCAAACGTTATGTGTAAATTCGACTCATGATTATCTTTAACATCCGTAAAAATATGTTTATCATTCTAGGGTTTAAAAGTTACATAATCAGAGTTTTTTGCCATTCCTACTTTTGCGGCGTTGTGGCCAGATTTTCGAATGTTTGTTTTACTGTGTTAGAAATAAAAAATGTAGTTGGACTCTCAACACAATGCGATGCCTAATTTTGGAAATATGAATATGCATATGGTTTGCAACTGTTCGATCAAGCGGACTGTAGTCTTTCCTTATGTTTTTTGCAGTCATAATACTGAGTTTCAGATTTTAGCCACAACTAAAATAGTTCGCAAAATATATTTGAACAGAATAACTGCCAATTCAAACGGTCAATAAACTTAAATAAACCATCCATATAATCATGATAAGACGTCTGGCACTTATCAGCGGCATAAACAAATTCTAAATCAAAGTACGCCGCCAGTCTTTGTCTAAATTCATCAAATTCGTGAGGAAAGGCTTGCTTGATTCATATTTCCAAAGATTTGAGACTTAGGGCGGGGTGGTTTATAAATATTTTTATTTTGCAAATAATAAATTCCACACGTAACTTCACATCATACCTATTGTCTGTATTTGATATGTTAGGCAGTTAAACGATATTTGAGTGAAAGAAAAAACTATTTGGATATCGTGGCATTTAAGATAATTTTTGGAATATTCTGGAATGCATTTGATTAAACCTTCGCGCATTCAGTAAATAATATTATCGCAACAACATAAAATGTGTGTGCTTATCGTTATATTTTGTTGAAGTTGAATCATACACTCGTGGAAAAAAACTTGACGTTCAGTAACATTCAAGGCAAGTCATTGGAAATTTATTTTCTCCGGCACTTACTTGTATTTTAGAATCTGTTTTTTTGTCTATGTGACTTCTCTTTCTGGATTTTTTTTTTATAAAGTTTTTAATATTACTCCCAAGCCATAGTAATATTAACGTTGCCTATCCTGGTTAAAAGCACTAGACTTGGAACCAGAACTAGGCTCGGACGAATAATAGGGGTAGGTGGAAAATCTTACATGCGTCTCTTTCTCACTTAAGATATGAAAACAAAAACCAAATACCTTCGAAACCTTCATACTACAACTAGGTTATTCCTATCTAGTAGTTTTATTTAAACTGTAAAATACGCGTTTGGCATGCAGTTTCCCAGTAGAGGCACCTGCTAATACCGCCCTAAGCAAGCGGTTACATCTTATTGCGCTAGTTCAAATGGTTTTATCCTTTGTAATCGGCACAAATGTTAGTATCATCTCGAATTTGTAGCATGGTGTTATTGCAATGACCGTGAAGGCGTGTCTGTTGTAGCCATACTTAGATTTCTGTGGATATCAGTGTTTCTAATAAACCATTGCGCATTTACTATTTTTCTTAGCACATTGTTTTGAAAAGTTTGTAGAATGTTGATATTACTGGATTTGGTACAACCCAAAAGTTGTATACCGCATGTCCAAACCGGCTTTAGTGCTTGTATAAAAGCAGCTTGTTCTGCATGCTGAGTTTGGAAAATCTACCAAGCAGCCAGTGCATTTGTTTACATCGAATTTCTGTAAATGAAAATTTTTTTGAAAAAAATAAAATAACCTTTCAATTGCAAATGGGTTTTTTTTGTCAGACACTGTATGGTACGAGCAGTTGTCTTTTTTTCTTCCTTAACGAGGTCAAGATCTGGATAAGAGGGATAATTGCTAAGGGACAAACTCCATCGCGAACTAAAAAAAAAAATATTTTGAAATACTACCTTACGTTTAAACAGTGTTACAAATAAAGATACATTCACTGTGGCGCTTGTTTTGAATATCTTTCGTGAACCTATCTCTTTAAAAGTAATCATTATACCCACATACAAAAAATGCTGTGCACATTTTTTTTTTTGCACGAAAAATGCAAGTGAAATCGTTTAACATTATCACGTGCCACCGTATAGCACAGTTGACATTTTTTTACACAAAACGCACGTAGTTTCACAGTCTTTAAGAAATCTTCTTCCTACTTTACTTATTTCTGATAACCATAATTTAAAATTTGTAATCCGTTTCTGAATCTTGCTCAATTTTGCTTTCTTTCTATTTAGAAATTTTTGACGAATGGTTTGGTAATGAGTTCAAAAACCAATTTGACTTAGGTATAGTTCTGAAATGAATCGCAGACACTTGTCGCTTGTAAAGGAATTTCCTTTCCACAATGATGCTGACATCGAAGTTCCCAATTCGCAGTGGCGATTATTTTTATGTATTCGAAAGTCATGATTTAATTCAAAATTATAATGGTGATTCAGATAATTTACAATGTTGGCATACTTGGGCAAGATAAAGCATTTAAAAAAAAACATGCTTGAATACATTTCCAATTAGGTACATGACTTATTTGTTACTCGTAGTTCTACCTCATAGCTCAACAGTGGCAGAACAATAGTTTTTCCTACTAGGGTCAACTTTATAATTTTGTTGCACTCTTCTCGCTCGGTCTTGCATGAAGGCTTAAAGTTTAATTTACGACAAGTTCTGCCGGAGAATCTATATAATTTTTTGGAGATTTAATTAACTGCTAGATTATTCCGCGTCAAATGTGGAAACGAATTCAGATTTTAAGGAAATTATGGATGGGCTGCCGCAAGGAAGCGTCCTTGGTCCAGTGTTATACTAACTTTATAATTATACACTCATGATATATCACACTTAGAAAGCTAGCTATATTTGCTGGCGACACTGCTATTCTAGCAGTAGGCAAAACAGTCGAAGAGACTACGGAAAAACTGCAAGAAGCTCTAGATAGAGTAAATGAATGGACCAAGGTTTGGCGAATCGCACTCAACGAGACCCAATCTGATCATGTAAATTGTACTTACAAGAAAATAAGTAATTTATCGGTCTTTTCAAACTCGGTTCAAATTCCGTTTGGAAACGAGGCTAAGTATCTTGGAATGACACTTGATGCAAAGCCGAAATGGAAAGCGCATGTAAAGAAAAAAACGCAAAGAACTCTGTATTAAATATAGAGAAATGTATTAATTACTTGAAAAATATTCCGAGCTTAATATATAGAACAAACTGCTTTTATATAAGTATATGTGCTATAACCCGTGTGTGCATATGGTAAACAACTCTAGGGTTGTACCAAATTAAGTAACATTAATATTTTACAAACTTTTTAAAACAAGGTGCTAAGGGGTATTGTTTGTATTGCAGAAATTATTTCCTTTAAACTGAAGCTAGGAAGCTGAAATTTTAACCATCTACTCGCTAGGGGACCGAAATAATCAAGTTTAAGAATTTTTAAAATCCGCCCGCTGATACGCCCGCAATTTAAAAAACCGTTTTATCGAAAAATGCAAGTTTGAACTATGAAGCTGAAATTTGAAATATACATATACTCGCTCATTAATAAAAAAATAAATAAATAAATATTAGGTATTAACGGCCCATATAGGGCCTAAAACCTAGCTTCTGCACCCACTTGGTTGTGCGAAGTGGAAGGGACCTACAATTTTAAGCCGAATCCGAATGGCAAATTTGAGAAGCTTCTCAAACTAATTGATGCTCTTGGATGTTTGTCAGACGTTCGCAAGAGGTAGGGCAGTGGCAAAAAACTCTAGATGTTAATTGGTCCCGCCGGGATTTGAACCGGGGACATTTCGATTAGTAGTGCGAAACACTAACCATTAAGTCGCTGCGCCCGACACTCTCTCATTAATGCAAATGTTTAAAATTTTAAAAAAATCGACTACTTGAAACGCCTTAGGTATATTTAAAAAAAACCCGTACTGAATTAAAGATACTTTTTCGTAAATTTCCAATTAGCTCTAACTGCGTTGTACCATATGCATTTTTTAAAATCTGATCCTGTTTTTTCTAAGTTCCTACTTCACTTTCAATTCTATCCGAGACATTTTTTTCAGAAGTGGCATCACTAAACCAAGCCAGAGAGCGTGGAAGATAATTTAAGAAAAACAATACTGGCAAGCTAATTGAAATTAAATAAACCTATTTGATATTTCATTTCTAATGAACGTCGATATAGGAAATACGCTGGCAAAAGAAGTTTAGTATCTCAAATAATTTTTAATTTATAGATATTATAATTCTTCAAGTACTTAAAATTCTTACTGAATCCCGACTGTAACGCCGGGAGGTTCGCCGGTTGACCTGGTCATCCCTATCCTTTTTCGATCACTTCCGTCACTGAGGCCAATAAAATGCTGGTGTTTTGTGTGATCCAGTGGTTTTTTGGCCCCTTTTTGCGATACATGCATGCTCCCATTATTGATACTTATTTGATCAACCTGCATGCAAATTAATTACTTTCTTTTCCGGTTATGCTTTAAAAACAAAAATTTACTTAATAATTTACACTATTAGAATGACAAAAATGAACTGCTTGTTCTGAGGGTTGATATTAATCGGAATACTAAAACTAATTCTATCTGGATGTCACCGACAAATGAGAATCAACTGTACTGCAATGTTAACAAACAAAGACATTGTTTATTTATTTTGTTTGTTTCCGTTGTTTTTTCATTGGGTGTCGTCTTCGGAGAGTTTATGCTCACTATATGTGGTATTGTATTTTTGGGGCATTATGCTTCTTCAGCATTTTTATGATCTACTATCTGTTGTTGCTGGGTATCTTAACTTGCACTCTTTCGGCGCCGTTTCAAGATGTTAAACTTGTCGCTATACTGACATGAATGGTTTAGTTGCCTAAATGTGATTGCTCCCCTTCGTCGCCCTTTACGATAAGTGTTGGTTTTTTGGGGTCACTGCAGTAATAATCTCAGCCCGCCCTTGTTCAGGCAAGGCGTACACTACAGTAATTAACACAATCGCTGTAAAGAAAAATAATAAAAGTAATTATTTCGAAATAGAAGTAGAGGTTTTATTTTTGATTTGGTATTTCATTGCAGAAAGTTTAAAAATTTTCAATAAATTTATATAATTTTTTTTTTTTTAAATTTGACAGTTTTGCAAATTGTCATATTGTTAATCTAACATATTTATTATGGAGGAACCTACATAATTTTGCATATACAATTTTTTTATTGTATTTATAAAAAATAATTCTATGAAAATATCTATTAAAATTAATCTTACTTGTGTAGCAAATTTTTAAATTTATTTCTCTGTTTTCTGTTTCCAGGTTTAATGCTGTTACTCTGAATAAATATAGCATTTGCGCCGCACATGTTTGGATATGAAATTGTTATAGTGGTATGATATATAATTTTATTAAATATTTGATTTTAAGTTAAAAATTCAAAAAAAAAAAATGGGTACGATTTATCTTTGTACACCCGTCCAGCGGAAAATGTTCAAATTTCAATTATAATTGTTCGTATATTAACTGGGTGTGGTAAGTGAGAGGCGTGAGATACTGGTCGAAGGTGCACCGAGCATTCACGGCTCAGCAATATTTAGAGTGCGTTGATTTGTTGGTTCGTGCCACTTAAATGTTCGACAAGTAATCGTTTTACCGATCATGAAACTTATTTTGTCGTGTGTTCAAAAGTTTGGATGAGAAGGGACAACGGTTACCCAAATTTCTTTGGGGCCATCGACGTCAGCAGCGACACCAGAACATGTGGTTTAAGTTAATTTAAAAAAAAGAGTCCAGGGCCCAACCCATACAATCCGTCGCATCCGTTATTTTAACGCTAAATCTAATGGAAGGAACCGTCCTATAGAATCCGTCGCCAACTTTATCAGACGAAAACACGTTGGCCGCATATAATACGCCTTTTGCATAATCTCTAATTACCTAAATACCACTTAATGATCAAACTACCTAAGATTCCAATACAGTACAATTGATCATTCGTCCCCTAACTTTCTAGCCGAATTTAAAAAAAAAAACATTCTTACAATTTTAAGCTGTTTCAAACAAATAAGCGATCGAGCTTCTGTGTATACTGAATTGGGTGAACTGCTTTGAATGTGTGCATATGTTTAAAGACAGAAAAGTAGACAAATTTTATCCGTCGACGCTCATGGATCCGTTGGTTATGGGCCACCTTTATAGAGAATGTGTCTATTCCATATTGCTCTCCGTTAAATCAACGTATCGGACGGATCATCAGATTGTATCTGTTGGGCTCTTCCGATTTCAAGTATGTGTTGAGAGGAATAGACAGCATGTAGACGATATTGTTTTTTATTATAATATAAAAATAAAAATCCCGCTGGAAACGCTTAATATACATCTAAATGGTGTTTTTTTTTAGCCACTACTAGCTTCAGACAGTTATATATGTCAAACCAATTGCCAGATTGCAAACTTTCAGTGTCATTTTCATTTAGTAGTCTTCGCAATTCGTGATGATATACATATACTATACATGCTTTAACAATTTTACTACTTTTAAATTTGGATCCAAAATTACGGTTCTGCCAAATTTATAGAGCACTTAATAATAACACAGGTAGGTATACACACATTTTGGTGCCGATACTGTTTGAACTGTTCTTTAGTAAATTCGACCTCCTGAATACGAATCTGCAATCGGTTTTTGCCTAGCAGCTCCCGTTTTCATGATATGGGGTAGGGTGTTGCAAACCTGATACCACTTAGAAATACCCAAAATAATTGTGAAAAGAAGAAAGTAAAACATTTTTTCTTTGAAAATATAGCTCATTTAGTGACATTTACATATAAATATAAAAAAATAATAATTCTATTAACAAGGTACTAGCATAACAATATATTTTTCACTGCTGATTTGATGTACTGGAACCCAAGAAGCTTCGTTTTTTGCTTGATCTGCAATGTGGTTTTTTCGGACAATCTCTTAGCAGAATCCAGCAGTAATCTGCCATCATATGCGTATCCCACTTGCCCTGGTATCTTTCTTCCATTGTCCTTATATCCTGGTGAAATCGTTCACCTTGCTCTTCACTCAAGTCTCCCAAGTTTTCAGGAAACCTGTTAAAATGGTTTTGCAAGTAATGCACCTTGACTCTCATGTTGCATCCAAGCTCACGAAAAGCAGTCAGCATGTTCTGAAGTAAATCCTTATAGTTTGAAGCCTTCTTGTTGCCTAGAAAGTTTTCGACAACTGAAACAAATGATGTCCACGCTTTTCGCTCTTTTTCATTCATAGATTCAAGAAAATTTGTATCATTTATTAACCGTCTGATTTAAGGGCCATCGAATATGCCAGCTTTTATTTTTTCAATGCTTAATCCTTGCATCTTTGTAGATATGAATTCAAAACATGATGAATTCTTATCTAGAGCCTTAACAAATTGCTTCATTAAGCTAAGTTTTATATGAAGTGGAGGCAGGATTATTTTATTCCGATTAACCAAAGGCTCATTAATACCATTTTTTCCTCCAACAACCATGTTCTCTCTTTCAGACCAGTCTTTTTTTACCCAGTGATCTTGTTTAGCTCTGCTATCCCAAAGGCACAAGAAGCAAGGATATTTTGTGTATCCGCCTTTCTGTCCAAGAAGGAAGTTAACCATTTTCAAGTCAACACAAATGACCCATCCATGTTCGTGATACTTAATCTTTTCCAAGACTATAGCTATATTCTTGTACTATTCTTTCATTTGGGTTGAGTGAGCAATAGGTATTGATCCCAATTCGTTACCATTGTGTAAAAGCTGTCAATAAACAGACGCCAACGATCTGGATCATACTCGCGAAGGCCCATTTTTATTAAGAGACCTTTAACATCCTGACAGAAAACGAGATCTTCTTCCTGAGAATAGAACCTTAGCAAATCTGCTTCCCTTCTGCGATAGAACGTAATTGTTGTTCCTTCATCAAGTAGATTTTTTTCTTTTAGCCGGGATGCTAGTAACTCAGAAGATTGTTTTGAGAGGTTAAGATCCCTGATGAGATCACTTAACTCACTTTGGTTAAATCGTTGGGGACTTGATGCATTTTCCTCATATTCACTGTCTTCATCTGTCTCGCAGTGGGGTATTTCATCCACTGAAAAATCTGGTAAGGATGAAATTACCTATAATTTTCGTAACAATACTTTATAGGCATAGTTCCCGCTCACTTTTTTCTCACTGAAGGGTAAATTGAAAATTTCTGTAACTCAAAACTCGAGCTGCTAGGGAAAAATGGTTTTCAGTTTTGAAATCAGCGTTAAATGTACAAATAAAATCAGCTGCAAAACTCAAGGCACCAACATTTTTTTTTTTTGTAGACCTGTGTAATAATAATATTTATTTGGGTATATTACACTGCGACCTATTGGTCTATTGTGTCCCTTGCCTATGCCTCGGAGAGGTTCATGTCCTCTTTCAGAGCCCTCTCTAGATACTTCTTTTGTGAAGAGTGTCGAGGTATTGCTCTTATTTATCCTTGGTAGGACACACTCCCTAGAGCACAGCATGAAGTCCAGTTTCTTTGACGAATCTGAGAATGAGCTGTGGGTCCATGGCTTGTATGTCCTTGTCTGTTATTTGGTGCCTGCCCAAATATTTCATTCTTTTGTGGGCCAGTGCCTCACAGGATTCCAGTATGTGGTCTGGAGTTTCGGCGGTTTCACTGCAGAATCTGCAGAGCCCGTCCTCTGATATACTCATTTTCCTCAGGTGCTCCTTGAGTCTGCAGTGCCCCGTGAGGAGGCCTGTTAGGATTCTAAGGTTGTTTTTGTTAAGGCTGATACAAGCTTTGAATCTCTTTTGGTTGTAATTTTCTAAAAGTTTCTTTGCTTGCCTCAGACCTTGGAGGTTCAGAAAGGCTTTGGCCCTTGTTTCTTCCTCCAGTCTCCTGAACTCTTCGCGTACAGTCTGTTCTCCTATCCCGCAGATATAGAGCACTTGCATCGCCCGACATAATCGGCCATCTGAGACCACTATTTGCTATATGTATATTCAATGGTACGGAGACAAGAGTGCGTACTGGAGAGATTATTACATCCTTCCATGAGAGTGCTGAAAAGATCCACGTCTCAGGTTCAAATCCCGCCAGGGCCCATCTAAAACTGCCACTGCGAACGTCTGACGAACATCCGATCGCATCGATTGTCATGAGAAGCTTCTCCAATTTTACCGTTCGGATTCGCATTTAAATTGCTTCGCACAAGCAAATGGTTTTAGAAGCTAGGTTTTAGACCTGTATGGACCGTTGAAGCCTAATATTTTTTTTTTTTTTTTGAAGCCGTATCGAGGTATTAACCGGCGTTCTTCCATAATCAGAAGTAAGCGTTTCAATAAAAAACAATCCAAATACTTTTGACATTATTGCTAAAAGCGTTATTGTTTTAAATAATTTTTTACCATATGTGTTTCCCCCGGCTTTGGAACCATTATGACTGCAAGATACCTTTCATTCACGTGCAGAACAATCTGACCGAAGCCTGTATAAGATAAACGAATTTACAATAATTGGTACAAATATGGTTCAATATTTTTCTGAAAGATTCTAGAGAGGTTTGAACTTGCGTTGCGAAAATGATAACCAACAAATCTCGTAGAAATATTAAAGTTGTCATACAAATTCTACCATCGTATACATGGTGTAGAAATCTACGCCATGATTGCAAGATTGAAGTCTTAAATAGTTATGGTTCCATCTCTGGAGAGAATATGAAACCATTCTAGTGCTTTTAGCATGAATAAACAGTCACAAAAGTCAAGGCAAGCATTTTGGTGCTTTGGTAATTACAAAAACAAATAATATTATATCTTTCAATTTCATGAATGAATGCCAGCCAACACTTGAACAACGAGTTCGCCATGTCAGTGAACTTAGATTGCTGCGAGAAGTATACACGTTTGAACACTTTATTGCTTTATTTAATGGGCTTAAACATTTGTCACGTACTTAAACCAAATGAGGTCCAACAATATTGTTTAGAATTACCAGTTACGCATCTCTAGGTACCTAGGTTGCTTACTTATGCTGTACGAATCGCTGCCAAACAGTGCTTAGTGCAGGTGGAGTTTCCCAGCCTTGGTGAAATTGACATTTTTGATAGCTATCTGATGGGTATAAGTTAAAAACTATATTTTTTATGTTATCAGCATCAAAATTAGGCATTTTTAATTTGCTTTTTTTTCATATACAACTGAAATTTAAAAAAAAAAATTAATGTGTTCGACTCATAATTCGTCCGAAATAAATATGGTACATACTGTAACGTAACAGGAAAACAAATTAAAGGGTGGGTAGTTAGGTGCAGAGGTTTATTAAAACCAAATTAGCACACCGTTTTGTTACCACAAACTCATGCAAACTTGCGTGTTAACATTTTTTGATGAGGAGCCTTTAGATCCAAACTGTGGAATTTAAGAAAGTTATAACTACTATAATACTTTTCTCAGAGACTTCCTAAAGTGTTTTCCTAAGGCTTGTCTGGTCAACCTTAACTAATCTAACAGGGCTCGTTCATTTTGGCATTCTAGTACTAACTACTAACTAAGTATAAAGTGACAGAGGTGATGGCTTTAATGGCAGCTTGGCTGTCAGTAGGTATAGCGATAGTTTACCTTAGCGTTATGTTTGTGCGTAGTTTGTTCTGGCGGCAGGCCTCACGGATAGCCAGTACCTCTGCCTGGAACATGCTGGGGTTATCCGAAGTCTGGAGGATTTTGGGATGTTTAAGAATTCAGACAAAACATCCGCAACCATGCCACAGTCCTTTTCCCATTCTCATTTTGTGGAGCTGTACATCAAAATGCTTAGTGAAAAGTATTCTAGAGGTGATAATGGTCTGTTGAATGCGATAAGAGTTCTCTCGGACTCTAAGAACGCTTAAAACGTAGTCGTGGTCATCATTTACACGAATAATCTAAAAAATAAAATAAGGATCTTTATCGTTCTTTATCGATCTACTCACGAACCATAAAAAATAAAGTTCGAGAACGATAAAATGTTCGATCTTTAAAAATTTAAAGTTCTCTCATGAACGAACCTTGCCATTTTTTCTGTATCTCTCGTTCGTGAGAGATCGGAAAAAAGAAATTCAGGTAGAATATGGTTCGCTCGCGATAAGGATCCATAAAGTTCCATAAAACAAATCATTCTCTATTCGCGAATTATATTTGCAACAGTTATTATTTTGGTTGAAAGGGGGAAAAAGACATTTGAGTTAATTTAATATGTGTATTATAATGAAGAAGCTGACGAATCAACTTGCTTAATTTGTGAGAGAAAATTGAGCATTGGAAACTATTAAGCACCAAAGGTGTTCTTCTAGGAAAACTTGCACAAGTAGTGCTGCCAGTGCCATCAACTCAAGTCTCTGTTGAACAGGCTTTTAGCGCTCTACCAGTTTTTTGACAAAAAACAGAAACAAATTATCCAAAGAAACAATAAATAATCTTTTGTTAGTTAAACTGAATGCAAATTTATTCCAAAATCTTAATATGTAATAAAAATACTTTTCACTTATGTTCTTTCAATATTAAAATATGTAATATAATTTTCATGCAAAATTACTTTTTCTTCTTATGAGAACCATTCGCGAACGGATCTCTAATAGTTCGCACGTGATAAATTCGCGAACGAACTATATTTTACAGATTGCAACAGATTTGATTCGATCGTGAAAACGAATTTTGTTTTTAAACGAACCGAAAAATAAAGTTCGTGATCGAATCAAAAATAAAATTCCTTTACGTACTTTTCATGAGAGAACGAATCATATTTTATCGTACTGCGAACCTTTTTAAAAAGTAAATGACAAGCAGTGATTTATCAACTCAAATAAACATTTTATACACTTTTGCGATTTCTTGTTTTTTTTTGACAATCGAAAAGCTAGCGCTTAAAAAATCACCCTTTAGTTACAAGAGCTATACCTAGAGTTTTAACTTCATGCAAATTTCCTGGCAGGTGGTAATAATTCGAACTTTATTAATGAAAACCTTGTGTTTTTTCAATCACAGCGGCTGCAAAAATTTTAAAAAATATTTTTTTTAGTAATACATCAAATATTCCTGTGGTAGATACGTTATAAAATAAGTTAGAGTGTCTTATGTCGACATGAGCGACAATCGAGTTTTCATGCTTAAGATGTTTGCCCTTTTATACCCTATTCTAATTTTGTAATTATAATTTTGACTCATAGTTCGCAACACCTTAATATTGCTCGTAGTCCTCTAAGTTTTTATATATGTGATCAGTCTAGCTATGTCCGTCCGTCCGTCGCCAATTTTTAAGCTCTAAAAGTCGAGATAAAAAGCTGAAATTTGGAACAGGGGCCAAAAATAATCAAGTATACGAATTTTTAAAATTCGCTTACTGGCACAGTTAAACAAAATCTTTACATCCAAAGATCAAAATTTAAACAGGAAGCTGAAATTTAGAATTTATACTCAAAAGGCACCTGAAGTGCTCAAGCTTAAAGAATTCTGAAATCCTTCCACTGACACCCCACTATTTAAGAAAAAAACCTTTTATTGAGAAAATTGTAAATGGAAGTCCTCTTCGCAAAGTATGTAGATAAACTCGTTTTAAACAATTTTTCCATGCAGCGTTTTCTGCCACATCTACTTTTCAGTGTTTTTTTTTATTACAAAAACAGTGTTTTTTTGATAAAATTCTTAAAAAAAATTACGAAACGTAGCACATACCCTTTTTAACAATGCACCCATACATACTAAGATTTTTGCCTCACCCACTATTTTTGGGGATAGGAATAGGAATGGAAAAATGCTCCCGGAAATTAAGCCAGATATTTTTCTTTTTTGCTAAAATCGGCAGAAAATATTATTCATACAAAATTCTGGTCTTTTTTCCAATTTAAAATGGCTAGCCTTTTCTGACAATCTTTACAAAATATCTGGCATTTTTTCCATCTTTACAAATGGGAAAAGCGTCTGAAAAAATATTTTCGAAAAAAATTGAGATCAATTTTAATAATACGAGTATACCCAACATTTGTACCTACTCGAAATACAACAGCGACCTCAAGCAGAGGAGTTGCATGCCCCCAATACACATTGCACCGTTTAGGGATCTGCCATAAATATCACAACTAGATCCTATAAGAACTGCAATGGGCATGGGGGACATGCTGCCACCCTGCCACTCAACTCCGCTGCTTGGCGTCACTATTGGATTTGGAGTATGTAATATTTTTCTGGTCTAATTTCCATTTTACTTTCTAGATCTTTTTCCAAACCGTCTTTCTTTTTTTCCAACTTTTCTGACGTGTTTTCCAAACAATGTCTAATCATTTTTCCTATTTTGATTAAATAAACATTTTCTGGCGTTTTTTTTTTCAAATTAAAATTCCGGCATAGGTAATTTCATCTGGCATAATTTCCGGGATCCAAAAGTGTATCTTACAGTTCTCCCAAGCGGACTGTGGCCTTTCTTACGTTTTTAGCTTGTTTTAGTATGAGTCTTATTAGACGCCAATAAACACCCCTTCATTCACAAAAACTTATAATAGTTAAAGTTGGCCTCATGAAATTAGGCCTCGATGCAAAATGGACCCAAAAAATTGAAAAATGCTCTGCATATAGCCACCTCTCATAAAAATACTTGGAGACTCAGCTGCAAAAGCTGTTACTTTATCTGCGAATGGTAGGTTAAACAGCGAGTTTATGTAGACAAGGAGCAATATCGGACCATGGACTGATCGTTGGGGTACGGTACACCTATGTTTAGCGTCTTGGTGTTACTAAGGTGGTCCCCCACTTTTTTGTGTTCGGTATTTTAAGAAGGATGCAAACCAATCATGTACGGTACCACGAAACCAACGGAATGAAGCTTGTTAAGAAGAATGCTGTGGTTAACCATATCAAACGCCTTTGCGACATCCACGAACAAACCAGCGCAATGTTTTTTCTCATCCAAACTTTTATTAATTAAGGAGCAATATTCTACAAAATCATCTTCAGTAGATAGGCCCTTCCTAAATCCAAATTGCATAAGACTAAAAAAATTATTCCTTTTCAGATAACCCAACATTCTATTTTTGACAGCTTTTTCAAAAATTTTAGACATTGGAGACAACAAAGAAATCGGTCTGTAGTTGTTAACCTCTTTTCTACTCTCCTTTTTAAGAATTGGAATTACATTAACACATTTTAGTTTAACGGGGTAAACTCCACTAAACATACTAAGGTTAAACAGATGAGCTAAGATATTGTGCATCTCCAAAGTATGTGCTATATTTTTATCGGTCAGCCATTGTGTCATCTCCGATTTTCGGCTAGCAGAAGTTATTTGTTTGTCTTCTAATTTATTGTGATATGAGGCGTTGAAGGCCCCTACAGGTTATTCAAAACTTGTTCCTGCAGCTATTTGCACCAATTCTCAAAATTCATGTCGTGGTGATAGTCTCCCGTTTTCGTACCAGATTTGAATAAAAGTAAAGCGTTTTGCACGAAGCCTTTTTCACCACCTGCATGCGCCATTATCAGCCTCTGTCCCTTTGAAATTGGCGCCTTCAATCCACTGCTGCTGCCATCAGTCTATGCCCTTGGTCTTGTATGTGAACTGTGAATATAGCTTTCGTCCAGGTAAATGATGTCATATACTTTTGATCTGTACTTCCGGATTTTCCTCAGATACTTCACTCGTAAAAGTTTGATTTCGTTTCTTTCACAAAGAAGTTTGCGGTTGTTTTGAGTTTTTTTTTGTAGCAAAATCCATTTCTTGTTAGAATCCTGTTGAGGGATGTAATGCTTAAGTTCAGCTGCAGATCTTCCTGGACTTCCTGGTGAAAGTTGTGTATGATTCGCCGAATAGCGGTGACGTTAAATGCGTCTAATCCAGTTTTCCATTTTGTATGTGGTACTTTTTTATTTGGTGATTCGATAACTCCTGTCTCCTCGTATTCCTTAACAATCCTTCTCATCTATCGGTGCGAAATTCCAGATAGTTCCTTGGTCTGCGTATTGCGTAACTCACAGGATTATCCAAACATAAACTCTTGGCTCTTTCCAATTTTTGATTATATATTTGAATAACGATCTTACGCGCCTGGCTTCCTATTGGTTTTCCTTTTCTTAATGGATCCATGAAAATGTCTTATATACGAGTATGTTTTCAATTTCGTTCTATCACTCCTGTTGTTTTCTTAAAACTGAATTCCAAACCAAAACAAAAATCATTTAAATACGTAGGATGCATCACAAAATAATTTCTCTCTGATGCTAAAATTTCATTCTTAAAAACTCCTAGGTAAAATATTTATTAAAACCTGTAAACACTCATCCATTAATGTTTTTCCAAAAACCCACAGGTAAAAAAGTATAGGTATAGAAAACACGTCGCCCCAGGTACCTGATGCTAAACCACAAACTATTAAACCATAAAAACATAGAATCAAACTCAAGTCCTAAGTCACAGGTTGCTTTATATGCTTAACCCCATTGCATTGTGCAAAAAGATTAATTTTTTTACTATAAGTAAGCCGAAATTTGTCTACACTAATAAAAAAAACATTTAACCCGGAATTTTATGTGTGACCATACCCCATAAAAAAAGTCCATACCTGGAATGGTATTTCTATTTTACTCTGATGGAAAACAAAAACAAAACCCATCCTCAGTCACATCGGAGCTCCGATGATGGAAACAAGAACAACGCTTGGATGTACATCTTTCTTATGTTCTTATCAGTTCTTATCAGCAATTTTCGTATTTTTTTGTGCATATTTGAAAATTAAAGAGATGCGTAGAGAAAATTCAAGAGAGCTGCGCAGTAGATTGGCCAGATGAATTGGTTGGTGCTATACTATAGCCGTGTTTCTTTGCACGCGGATATAGGGATAATTTGAAATTTGTATGTAAAATACAACAACAACTTAGCCTATAGGTATACGCTAACTTTAGCGGGGATAGCTATCGCCGCTAAGTCCTTTAGCGGGGATAAACAGTGCTTCCAAAATCCATTTTCTTCGTTTCTGATGAATCCTACCGATGAATTTTTCAGGAACAACCCACCGACGACTCACACATCCCGCCGAATATTTTATTCGTGATTTTATTATTACTCGTAGATATTATTTTTCAAACTTCATTTTAAGGGTAATTGAATTTAACAAATCTGTTAATGTGAAATTGTTTTTCATAATTTTAGAATATGCTTGGCATCAATTTCAATTGGCGGAAGTAAATATTTTTCAATTTCAGGATTTTCAATACAAATTTCTTAACTACATCTTACAGCTGTGTCACGGTGCATGTCATAGGTGCGTGTGTGCTGCCAAGTTTTTTTTGATGAATTCTCAAGCGGCGATAGTCGTTTTCTGATGCCATCCCTATATCCGCGTGCAAAGAAACACGGCTTATGTTAATGTCTCCAAACTCTCGTTAATTCTAGCTTTATTTTAAATATAGTAATACATATCATATTTTGCATTTCCTTTTGGTGATTTTTCCAAGTGTGAAATCTCTCCACCTTTATTTGAACTTGTCAAACTATGTATTTTAACTACTAGTTTTAAGTCTGTCTGGTCTGTACAAAGTACTTAAGAAATAAAGATCTTACTCTGTACTTGGGCTAGTATTTTGTTCTGCTGAGTATTTTTATAGAACATAGCAAGTTGACCGTCTGGCACAGTGTCTGCTGTCGCTGGCTGTTTACCGGCTGACTCATCATTGATTCGTAGCGTAGAAAGAGTTTGTGGATTACGCTTTGGCCACTGTTTACCGTTTTTTTCCTTTTCTGCTAGCTGCGGTTGTTTGATGTTGTTGCTATTGGAGCTGAAGCACTTTTGTATTTGCAGAGACTTACTACGAAGAGCGGTGCATTTGTCACATCGATATTGAACACCGTGACTGCACAGCACATATACCTACTCAAAATCATCTGAATTAATATTTACACACGGGCAGTGATAAAACAGTTTGCAGTCCTCACATGAGATTTTAAAATCACAACTACGTTCAATTTTCTTTTTGCAGACAAGATAATTCATTTTGAAAGAATGAAATTTGATTTGGATTAAGTTTAACTAAAGTTAAGGAAACAAAAAGGCTGCACCCCACAACACTCAAAGTTAACACAAGTAGGTAGCGAAGAATTAAAATACGTCTTTTTTTGGCGGACGCTCTTTTCCTACTTTTTATACCCTATTCTAAGGGTATAATAATTTTGACGCATAGTTTGTAACATACCTTAATATTGCCCGTAGACCCCTAAAAGTTACTATATTTATGATCAGCATCGATAGTAATGTCGATCTAGCCATGTCCGTCCGTCCGTCCGTCTGTCGGCAAAAATTAGGCCTTTAAACTGGACCTAGAGAGCTGAAATTTTAACCATATACTCTCTAGGGTCCCGAAATAATCAAGTTTACGAATTTTTGAAATCCGCCCACAGACACGCCCACCAACTCAAAAAAACAAAATTTTGGAAAAAATCGAATTTTGAGCTAGAAAGCTGAAATTTTTTATATATTATCTATGACTCCTAAAGCTGCTCAGGATACACAATTTTCAAAGTCCGCCCACTGACACGCCCACAAATAAATAAAACAATTTTTTTGAAAATCCAAAGTTTGAGCTAGGGAGCTGAAATTTATAATATATACTCTCTATGGGCCCTTTATGCTCATGTGTAAATATTTTGAAAATCCGCCCACTGACACGCCCACAATTTTTTTTTTATTTTTTTTTGAAAATTCAAAGTTTGAGCTAGGGAGCTGAAGTTTATAATATATACTCTCTAGGGGCCCTTTATTCTCATGTGTTATTTTTTTTTAAATCCGCCTACTGACACGCCCACAATTAAATAAAACAATTTTATTGAAACACCCAAGTTTGAGCTAGGGAGCGTTTTTTTTTTATAAAAACCTTTAATTGTTATATAACAAAATATGTAGAGCGTTCTTAACAATTCAACCATACTTAGACTTTTGTCATGCCCACTTATGAGGGATAGGAATAAGAATAGGGTATCCAACAGTTCGCCCAAGCGGACTGTAGCCCGTCCCTATGTTTAATTAAAACTTAGGTGCGTCAGCATACATTTTCGAATCAAACGGCGCGGCGTTTGGATGACTCGCTTCAGGGGTTAGGAACTTCGTTGCTCCGCGTAGGGTAGATGCTAGTTGTCTGGCAGTCGTCTGTGTCAGCTTACTTTGTCGAATCAAACAGTGTCTGGGTTGCAAGCTTCGCGCGTAAAAAGGATTTAACCCCTTTCTCCGCATGATTTAGCATGCTGCCGCAAGTTCCTTGCTCCCCTAAGGAAAGTTGTTGGTTGTCTGGCAGGCGCCTGTGTCAGCTTACTTTCTCGTATCAAAGTGTTAGGGTGGTCCGCTTCTCGGATAAAAGGATTTATCCTATTTCTCCACATGGTTAAGCCTGCTCACGTAATTTCGTTACCATGACGGTAAGGGTAGGTACTGTCTGGCAGTCGCCTATGTCAGCTAAGTATTTCCAATCAAACAGTGTTTCGGTAGCCGCTTTGTGCCTTAAAAAATGAAATAAAGCCCCAAAAATATGCAAGATGACCCCAAAACAATAAGTATACTCCGCAATCTCATAATAAATATTTTGTTGCTGTTTGTCATGAATTATTTTTGTATTGTATGTATTTCATTATGAAATGTAGCACCATTTTGTTGGGCCTTTTTAATTTTGTTTGGGCCATTTTGCATTGGAGCCTTATTTCGTTCTGCCTATTTGGACAATAATTGCATTTCTTACGGGTAAGTTGTCTTTTTTGAGTTGAAATAATTCCGAAACTTGACATTTTGAATTTTTTAAACAACCTTCGTCATAAGTCATGACAGAAGCTATTATTGTGTTGAAAATTAAAAAACAATCATCGCTTAAATCTACAAATTCTTAAAGTGACTTAATCCATTTTGAAACCAAATTAAAAAAAAGCTCAACAAATTAAGGAACAGGTACGTTATGACAGGTATTCAAAAATTAGAATTAATTTACCTAGCCCCAGGACTTCTAGTCTAATAAAATAAACCTCAAGAGCACTGCGCTTAGAATTCGTTTGCTCATATATACTGAAAAATGACATAAGCTACTTTAACAAAATTCCACAAATTTCTTTATGACACTCGCATGCTGACTATGTTTCAAGATCATAAGTGACGCAGGTCGAGTATTTTTATGATTCTGAATATGAAGTGTTGAAAGAAATGAAACATCAGTTTCAATGTCACCATTTTTTTGGCAACCATTTCAAGCAATTAAATAAAAAAAAATTCCAATTGTTTTAAGTGCTCGAAAATGTTGTATCAAGTTTTAACTTAAGTGACATAATTCATCAGCAGGTGTAGCATTAAAAAAAAATTCTCATCGTCGTCATTATTTAATCCTAACGTGCTTCTGCCGAAGCTGAGATAAAGAAGAAGAGGAGACAACCTTCAGTTGCCAACATGAAAAAGGCTACACGAGTTCATAATATCTTCGATTAAACCATCTCAGCAATGCCTGCATGTAAAACTTTAGAAAGGAGAGGGCAGTGTGACCCATCCATGACAATGGCATCGCAATGGAACTATAATTGTTTAATTGTTCCCTCGTCGAAGGCTATTTCAAACCAACCAGACAACCAACCGTTCGCCAGTCATCCATCGTCAATCCATGTTACTCTTTTCAATACAGGTCAAGCTTCTTTCAACATTTATACGTTCGAAGTTCGGAGGGGGCTGAACTAGCCCCCGCTTTCCTCTGCGGGCTATGGCCAGCACTTCTCAGCTGAACTATCATATCTGCTGCTGTTCGCCGTATCGTTCTAATGTTTTCTAACTTCAATTTTAATGCAAGGGTCGAGTTACCGCATCCGCTAGCGAGCAGTTCAATGACGTGAATTATGTGAGTTTGACATTACGGCTAAAGATATCGAGCAAGATTTCGAATATAGAGTTCGATTTCCTTTTCAGCGATGTTGTATTTTTTTTCATCCGTTGGTAGAGAACCAATCGTATGGCTTATAAAATAAGAGAAAATTGCATGCTTTTCTTCAAAAAATTTGTAGTTAGTACAAACGAAATATATTTTTGTACGTTGAAATAAAACAACAATCTTTAGCCAAATTTCGAACGAGAAAATTTAACGCAAAAAGTCAATAAATAACATTTTTTATGCACAATTTTACGATGCATTTCCACATATACACTGCAAGTCATAAGATTAGAAGCAGGCATTTTTGAAAAGTAAAATCGATATTTCTCCCGTTACATGATGGATTAGAAGAAAGACTGTTTTGTTAACAACAAATTATGAAATGTGTTTATAGGTAAGATTTAGCTAACGGAACTTTGATGACAAATTGTAAAGTGAGTAAAGAATATGCGGAAATAAATCGAGTCATTAGATTAGAAGCACTGAACAAATCAATGTTTTTTGTGAAGTGAATATACTTTTTGTCGGCTTAAACGGTACATATTCTGGGCTATCGTGAACAAAATTCCCTCCGGAATATTTCCCATTTTTCAAAAATAGGTATCGGCATGAATTTCGAAAAAAGGGAAAAAATTCCCTCTGGAATAAATTGGTATCGTAGACAAAAATGTTCCCCGGAATTTCGCGAGATTCCCTCCGGAATATTTCCTTCGCAAGTATGCTGGTGGAAATTCAAAAATCTAAGCAATTTGTATGTGGATAAGTAGTCGGTTGCTTTTAAGTTTATATTTTAAATCAAAAAAAAAAGTGAAATAAGAGTTGCATTGGTTTGTTGTGGCTCAAATAAAAAGAAACTTTAGCTTTAGAAAAGAAGAAGAATTTTGTCTTTATGCAAGTATTTTTTGTTCAAGTTTTATTTCTATAATTTTATAAAAAAATAAACATATATGTAGGTCTAACTCAACTAATCAAAGACAATTGGAGATGATGGTACATTTATGTGACGGAAGCCGCGACATTGCCAATGGCTTCACTACGAATAGGAGCAAAGACGATGTGAATACATTTTGGAAAACAAACCGCCATAACATGGAGATGGAAAAACTAAGAAAAAGGGAAATTGAGGCAAAAATATTGTCTTATACAAATTGAAGAGGAGAAACTTCAAATAATGAAGAATTTGTTTATGTCACTTCACTAAACCGAACGCAGGTACCTATAATAAAAAAAATTAATAACATTAACACAATTTTCTGTTAAAAAAAATACCAAAATCTCCACAAATATGAGCTTATAAATTGAATTATTTGCGTTTGACAACTGCCAAACGCCTTCGAACATAACTTCGAAAATTCCGGGGAAAATAAATTCCGGTGGAGATTCACGATACTAGGAATAATTTCCAAGGAACAAAAAATGTTCGGGGGGAATTTTTTTCCCCCGCAATTGCCGATAGCCCTGATTATAAAGTAATTGTTCTTGATTGAGTGTTAATAAAAATTAGAAGGAAAAAATGTTTAAGAGTGGAGGAAAGGGCAAGAGTAGATGTTTATTGCTCGGAAGGTCTTTTATGCCATGCTATAGCCCGAAAAATAAAGCGAAGTGATCATTATGTCAGCAATTATTTAAAAAACCCTTCGTCTTACACAAAAAATTATGAAGGAAACACTTCTGCTGCCTTAACACTTCGCGAAATGCGAAGTATTCTTAGAATAGCGTCAAATTCAGCTTTATCAGTAGCTTAAATTAGAAAGAAAGCTAATGTTAAGGCCAGCTTATCCACTGTTACCGCACCATTCGCCGAGCTAAACACTTAAAGCGCCTGAAACTTAAGAAAAAACCACCACTTAATGACGCAAGAAAGAGATAATGTTGCTTGTGTTTCGCGAAAGATCATATGAGCTGGGATGTGCAAAATAGAACAAGCACAAATGATTGGCTTAAGGTTTTTTTCCCGATGAAAACAAGTTTAACCTAGATGGGCCGGATGGTTATAATTATTATTTCCATGACCTAAGGAATGGAGCGGTTTTGGAACAGTCACCATAGCAGAGAAGGAGGCGTTATGGTCTGGGGTTCAATTTTATTCGTGAAACACAAGCGTTGTCTCCTTCTCGCGTATACGGTGAACAATCCTGTTCGCCGTAACCACGACATTGAGAAAAGGGGTCAGGTGAGCCACTTCTATCTGCGCACCGAACTTGAGAATGGCAATCTGAGAATAGCGGACTCACCGTATTCAATGGTGAAGAGCATGCTAATGCAGTTGCTCCCAATGGCCGAGATGCATCGCACTTGTTCGTGTCGAAGGATAATCTTCTGTGTTTCTTCGAGTTACTAAAGAATAAAAAGTCGGCGGGGGTTGACACCCAGTTTGGTTTTAGGGCGGGGCATGACACTATTCATGCCGCTTGGAAGCTGGTTTCAGACATTCAGTGGAATAAATGCAAGAATCAATGCACGGATGCTTGTCTGGTTTACTTTGAGAACGCTTTCGACATCGTATGGTTAGAGGGACTTTTCTACAATTTGACCAGGCGGGGGATGCAACCGTTGCTATATGTAATTAGTAATATGCTTATGGGGAAGAAGTTCGTTGTCAAATGTTGACTTCGAGCAGGGTCTTTGAAATTAAAAACGGTGGCAGACAGATCAGGTCTTAAAATCGAGGTCATAAACATTCTTTTGCAGCGTGAAAATGACATAAGACAAAATCGAGTTTATTTACAAAAATATTGAAAATATACAGTCGAACTACGGCTCTATTTTTGTATTCGGTGTTATTAAATAAATATTATTTAGTCATTAACGACCCATAGAGCGTCTAAAACTTTGCTTGCCCACCCATTTGCTTGCGCGAAGTGGAAAGGACCTGCAATTTTGAATTGAATCCGAAAGCCAAATTTGAGAAGCTTCTCGTGATAATTAATACTCTTGGATGTTTGTCAGACATTTGCAAGAGGTGGGGCAGTGGAAACAACTTTTTCGGTGTTGCTTGGCCCCGGCGGCATTTGAACCTTTGATATCTTTAAATAATGAACTACTTAACCTCTGAGCCACTACGACCTTTTTACCTAAATCAAGAAATATATTAAAGCCGGCGTTGTTACCTTTTTTTTCGAATATAGGTACGAGTACATATTAACAAAATAAATTTATTTTATTTGCAAATTATTTAAGAGGCATGGAAATAAGTCCAGAGGCGGGTAGGTCGGACAAAAAAACGATGGACATGTCTTCGGCTCTCGACTCAGAAGGAGAACCCAGGTCCTTTGCGATTTTATCTTCAACTATTTAATTAAATAAACACGTCATCTCTTCGGCCTTGTTTGTTTGCTTGTTTTGTGGAAATATTATAAATGTCAGCGTCATATCTTCGATCTGATAGGTATCAGTTGGAGGCTTTAGTGCTGGTATCTATAGAAGTTGCTACTCAAGTCCTTATCAGCTTTTGAACTGATCTGGGATAAGGTATCTCTTTACTCTAAATAGATTCGAGTAAATGATTTAAGTGCTTATATCACACTTTTGCACGTTTAACTGAATTCATGGTACAGTTAAAGTGTTCGATAATATTGTAAGGGTTTTGTCTTCTACAGAATATATTGTTCAATAGTCATTAATATGTCAGCTAAAAAAGCCCACTTGCGAGTATACCAACGGAATCAAATGGCACCTCATTGACCATAACTGGAATTGGTATTTCTGTTAATAGCTGATAATTAATAGTACTCAGCTAAAAAACATGTAAAGTAGCTCTTCCATTAAAATATGTATTTTTACTCAGCCATTGGCAAGTTAAGTCATCAACGAATACTATGGAGAAAGCCGGCCATTTCACAGTGGTCCCACTCTCGAACAAAGGCGGTCATAATTACTTGCTCACTAAAAAGCAGAAAAAAGTAATTGGTTCTAGAGTGAATTCGGGACGCTGATTTTGAATCCGTTATCAATTTTGCTCTATCTGGTCAACAACTTCTGTTTTTGGTACATAGCAATGGTTCCGCTTTTTAAGTAAGGCGGTGTTAATTGATAAAGCGTGCGATATGACTTCAAAAACTTTATATTTGAGATATATATGTATGTGCACATTAAGGATACAAATAAACAATAAGAAAATAAAATCTACAAAGAATAACGTACATTTCTTAAATTAATTCTTAATACATTTAAACTAATTTGTATAGAAAAAGCAATTAACATGGAAAAAGTTAAGTTATAGTAGCAAAAATAAAATAAAATACAAGTTTAAGATGAAGAAATAAAATACATTTTACATTTGACCACTTCTTGCAGGTCAATCACAGCCTCCGATAGACGCAGTTTTCTCAACCCATTTATGAATGGATCAGAACTAAGAAGAAGTCTATTCACAAGATCGGCATTGTCAGCTATTCGTGATATTTTCCTTGTATGATCTCGGCTGAACAGTTTAATGTTTTTTATTTGTTGACTCTTCAGATAGTTCTCCTATTGGCAAAAGTGCGTGACCGATTACTTCAGACCCATGAATTAGTACTTTGTGTACTGAAGCAGGAAGATTATACCATTCATATTTCCGCACGAGTTGCCTAGTTGTTTCTAACGTGAAGTCTTAGTCTCCCGGCTGATAATGTTGGCTGATCCGCCTGCGCCTCTGGAACTGCATGCTCCTATTAAAATTGTGGATACAACGCATTCTTCTAGAACATTCAAATAATCTGATGACTTTTTCAAAACCCTGGATTTAACGCGGAAATTTTGCTTCCAGTACCTATGCTGCGTTCAAGTTGTCGCAGAAAAATCCAACTGATTTTTTTAATAGAATCTTTTTGTTTAATATTTCAAGAGGGGAAACACGGGGGAATGTATTTAATAGCTACCACAACCAATAAATAGAACTTTTGTATTTTAGTATAATTTTCACCTTCCTTTAAAGTTCTACAACTTTTATATTTCGATAACATGTTCTTCAATAAGTAAATAGAAATAGAACACGTACCCCTTCTTCTTGATATTCTATTGTAAACAAATTATCACAACTGAACCGAATCTTCGTATCACGCCAGAGCAATTGAATATACTGTTGGGCTCTAATGGGTCAATTGCACTATACTGACAATGAGCTCACTTTGAACAACAAAAATTAAATAACACTGTTCAACGGGACTTTTTTTACACTTACATTGAATATGGGCTATAATAAGGTAGTAGACGAAGTTATTTACAAAAATAAAAACATTAATTGTTTTATTTATGTCCTATGGGGGAACCACAGTGCGTTTGCAGAAAATAAACGTATTTTGAAGAATCCAGTGAGTGTTCCAGACACTAAGCTACATTTAAGAAAAATACAATATGAAATTATATAGGGTTTCTTACAATTGTGGTTTCGCCCCATCCAATCTGTCACGAGTTTCAAAAGAGAATGAAAGGTCACAACTGAATTAAGGACCGTTTTCGCAAAACTCAACAAGTGCATTTTGCAAATGTTTCAGGAGAAGGTTTTTTGTAAAAACGCCTTTCCCCTTAAAGGTAACTTTGTCACTGGTAAACTAAAAGAAAAGCAATAATGAAGTATCGAAATTACCAAATATTGAGTCCCAAAAATCAACGGGTTTTTTTCAAAATGAAGCAAGTATACACTTTTGTTGAGTTTTAAAAAAGCTTTCATTAATTTCTTTTTCAAAAAATATAACTTAAATAACAAAAATGTTTTTAAAAGTATGTTTTATTCTTAGACGCTGTTTTGTAGTTCATCATAAAACATTTGCTGGCCTTCAATGGAGTTACCAGTGACTCCTGCATTTTTAATATAAAGCCTTAAACACTTCAGACCACTGATCTAACATTATCCTTCTAATTGGTAGTTCAAACGCACTTCACAGACAGGAGTGATATTCTACAAAATCAAAAAATCAAAGCGCGTCCTCTATCTTTTTCCCCATAAAAACGGAACTTAAAGGGCAAAGCGTTAGTTTCTTAACTGGAAAGTATCCAGTAAACTATGTAAAAAAACAACCTAGCAACCAAATTAGTTTTTGTTGACTTTTGCGAAAACTCCAAGCACTTTGTTGAGTTTTGCGAAACCTTATAGATTTCATTATTTATTATTATTATTTTGTATGGAACTTTTTTGGTTAGATCGATGCGCCTTGAGATAACAAAAATTTTAATACCCATATCTCCTTTTTCGATTTTTGTCGCTTGTTGAGTTTTACGAAAACTGTCCTCAATCCTAATTGATGCCTCTCAAATGACAAATGAGAGCCGTTGGTTCTGGAGTTGTGCAAATAGGGCGCGTCTTTTGACCAGAGTGATGAGTTGGTCAGGGTCGAATCTTTTTCTTTGCATCGCAGATCGATGAATATTTTTAAGTCATTCATTGAATACAGAAGATACTATTCCAAGTCAATATTGATCGAGGTTAACTTTTTAGTTTTTGATAGGTTAGGTTAGATTGGTGGCTTGATGATGAAGTCGATGCCCGCATACCCCAGTAGTTGTACGGCTCTATTACGGATAATGCTTTCCATGTTGACACCTGCCCTGCGCACTATCTCCTTCAGAATAAGATTGAAGAAGTCACATGGCAGCGCATCTCCTTGGCGAAATTCGGCGCAAGTTTGGAATAAACTGTATGTATATTAAACCGCATGTTTTCAAGTGACGTAACATATCTGGATCAATTTTGCCGGGAACCAAAATTTGGCCATCGCCGTGTAAAGATCCTGACGATGCGTGCGTATACGGCTTTGAAGTCGACGAAAAGATGGTGACTCTCGACTTGGAATTCGTTGGTCTTATCCAGAGCTTGCCTCAGTTGGAAAATGTGGTCTATCGTCGATGACGGACCCGAAGCTAGACTTTCAATTAGTGTTATATGTGACATGAAGCAGGGATATGTCTCCATAGTTCTTGCATGACATATGATCGCCTTTACTGTAGATTGGTCTGACAGCTCAGACAGCTCGCTGGTGGAATCGGTTCTTTATTGACAAGACGTGGGTTCTCTTCTTACCCTATCACTCTCTTGGAAATGCTTTTTAAACACATCGTCTATTCCCTGCACTTCGGTGACTAGGTTTCCGTAGCTGTTTTAAAGAGCCTGCGTTCCCGTCTTGAAGCCAGGAGCCAGTTGCTTCGCTTTCTTGTAGAATCTCCGGATGCTGTTTCGATCGCGATACTCTTCTATTTCCTTGAGCTTAGAGACTGCGTACGCCTTATTCTTTGTACACAGAATCTTCTTCTCCTCCCTTCTCTAGGCTCGATACTCTTCCATCTCTGCCCTTGTGTTGCGATACACGGTTTTTATAATGTACATCTTCTGCCTTCTTCTTCTGGTAAACACATATATCATCAAACCACGGGTTTTTTCTCTGGGCGGCCGGTAACTTATTTTGATCTCGGCTTGGTAATGTTGCGATATCGGTTTTACATACGGTTGGTGCTTGTGGATGGTAAGTGCCCAAAGCAGAGTCTCTCGGTCATCCGCTCTCCGTAGACTCTGTCTAACCCAGCTCAGTTATTACACTTTTTAGGGTTCCGTAGCCAAATGGCAAAAAATGGAACCTATATTGATTCGTCATGTCTGTCTGTCTGTCTGTCTGTCTGTCTGTCCGGGCATGTTACAGTCACGTTTTTCCGAAACTATAAGAGCTATACTTGGTAAGTAAATGTATTCTGTGAACCGCATTAAGATTTTCACACAAAAATAAAAAAAAAACAATAAATTGTGGGGGTTCCCCATACTTAGAACTGAAACTCAAACATTTTTTTTTTCTTCAAACCCATACGTGTGGGGTATCTATGGATAGGTCTTTAAAAATGATATTGAGGTTTTTAATATCATTTTTTTCTAAACTGAATAGTTTGCGCGAGAGATACTTCCAAAGTGGTAAAATGTGTGTCCCTCGCTCCCCTGTAACTTCTAAAATAAGGGAATGATAAAACTAAACAAAATATATGATGTACATTACCATGCAAACTTCCACCGAAAATTGGTTTGAACGAGATCTAGTAAGTATTTTTTTAATACGTCATAAATCGTAAACCGCAATTTACCTTTCATTCAATCAACTCAAATATAAAACAAAACAAAAACATTTATTACATCATAAACATAAACCTGATACGTAAACCGTTCAAAGTTACAACGAACTTCAAGAACTTTTATATGATGTTACTTGTTGCTACGGAACCCTTCATGGGCGACTCGCACTTGGCCGATTTTTGTTAAATTCTTCTCGCAGAGAAAGCATCCGATTTAACCGCAAACATGTCCCCGATATGCTTTCAATTAGCGTTGATTCTACGCCTTTATTTTCTTCCGAAAAGATGAGTCTCGAAGGTGAATTCAAAAATAAGCATTTGTTTTATTAAAATGTTTCTTGGTGCCTTTACAGATTTCATGGGAAGTGCCACCACAGATGGCGAGCTTAAGCTGCCTGCCTAGATCGCACAAATGTATTTCTTTTATTATTTATTTTAATTCTTGTTTAACTCTTCAGAATATATCCCATGGTAGTATCGGTAGATTTTTTATTTATTTATTTATTTACATCAATCAGAGCATTTAATTCTACAATTAGACTACCGAAGATTAACAAAAACAAAAAGAAAATAATTCAAATTAAGTAGTTAAAAAATACAACAATAAGTTAGTTTTTAAAGTAAGCCTACTTACATGAAAACTAAAATCAATGCTATTAGAAATAAGATTAGTTTCTCTAACACAGCGAGTTATAGGTTCATTGAGTGCATAGTTCACTCTATGTTCATTTTCGCGGAGCAGGAAACGTGTTCTTAGCTGACGAGTTGGAGCATACAGATCGATCAGAGATAACAGAAAAGGACATTTAATATGATTTGATAAAATGTCTTTTATAAACATAACCGAAAAAACTTTCCTTCTATTTTTAAGCGACTGAATGCCGAGCAGTTGACATCTAGTAGAGTACGTGGGAGTTTCGATATTCCAACCCAACTTCCTATTACAAATCTAGTAAACTTCTTCTGTAAATTTTCAATTCTATTTGAATGAACAGTGTAGTATGGATTCCATATCACACAGCAATATTCTAAAATCGACCTAACATAAGCGCTATATAGTGTCACAAGAGTATATGGATCATTGAAGTCTTTCGAATTACGTATGATGAAGCCTAGCATAGAGTTTGCTTTGGCTACTATATACTCAACATGTTTGACAAAGTCTAATTTATAGTCAAAAACTACGCCAAGATCTTTTTTCTCCGAAACTCTTTCAAGGACATAATTTTCAATGTTGTAATCAAAGATAATTGATGAAAATTTGCGACAAAAAGAAAAGCATTGGCATTTCGAGATATTTAAAAGTAATTGCTTAATTTTACACCATTCCGTTAGCCTTTGAAGATCTTCTTGTAAAAGATGACAATCATCTGTAGTTTTTATACATCTGAGATTTTAGGTCATCAGCAAAAAGAAGGCGTACAGAATTTAGAAAAATGTCTGGCATGTCATTAATAAAAATGAGAAAAAGGAGCGGACCAAGATGACTTTCTTGGGGTACACCTGATGAAACTGTTACAGGATTAGAAAGAATTAGGTCAATGGATACATATTGTACCTGACCTTTAAGGTAAGATATCAACCATTTCAACATACTCGCATGCAGTCACAATCTTTCCAACTTGTTTATCAAAAGGATTTTGACAATGGTTGGGCCAGTGAATACATCTTAAGATGTTCCTGGGTAGGAATCCCGCCTCAGTAATACAACGCATCAGCCACTGAGTCTTGTGCCTTGTTCAATACTTAGAAATGCAGCAGCTTGTTGTGCAATTACCTTCAGTTTTTTTCAAGATTATCTATGGATCCCAATTTGACTTCTTACCATTTGATAATTTATCATGCTGTATGCATTCGGTAAGTTAATTACCGATCTTTATTGGCCAATAAACATTCTCTAACGAGATAAAACCCCGGTGCCGTGTAACAACCTTAATTGATATCTTTGGCATATTTTTGTCAAACTCAAGCCTCCTTTAAATTCAATATAAATTACCTGCCATCCGAATTCATATTTCAACAATTTTAATAAGCATTTTTTTTTTTGTTTTTGTGCTATCTTTTGTCCGAAGAAAGGGACGCGTCGCGTCCCCAAAGAAAATCCCAGAGACAAACTTATTCAATAAGGAACTTTTCCTGAGTGCCAATTAGTTGATGGAGGAAATTGTGTAATTAAAAAAGAAACTTAACTAATTTGCTGCACCTATACAACACGTAATGATTGCTGTTTGAAGAATAATAAACTTAAACTTATCGCAAGAGTTGTGCCCGGAGGGTACCTTAGCTACTCACCGGCCGCCATTGTTCGTCTCGAAAACAATACTGAATGAAAAAATAACTTGAATTCCTCTAAATTCTCTGCCAAACTTGGCTTAATTAAGTCACTTGTTGTCGCACGTAGTTTTTATGGGCAATTAACAAGTTTTTTGCACTGCATTGGTGGAGCCCGCTATGAATTTATTAACGGAATTAGCGAAAATGGGTAAGACTCATTCGATATCGCACCAGTGTTAAACATAAATTCACTTTAATTTGTTATCGATGTGTAGAGTGTTTTGGAGTTTAGGCGCATACCTAGAGGGTACAGTTTGGGACGCAATGTCTCCATTTGGAATCAATTTGGGACCGATATAAACTTCTGGCCTGCACTATTCTTAGAGGGTACAGTTTGGGACGCAATGTCTCCATTTGGAATCAATTTGGGACCGATATAAACTTCTGGCCTGCAGTATTCCTATTAAGAAGGGTCTTCAATAGCGTATTTCTCAAATTACCTCATATGAAAAAAAGAACTGCTAATTATGTACTAACCGCGATTTATTTATGTATAATTAATTTCGCGAAGTTTAAATGGTAAATGAGAGGAACATTTGCATAACATTGTCGCAGTTGGTTTGACACATTTTTGTTGAGTAATAATGTGGTGGCGTCTATAAATGATAGCCTTCGAGTTCAAGTTCAGTGGACAACTCCGCGTTTGGTCTTTGTCAAAGGTGATTTAATGGCACAAATATAGATCAATACAGCCACTGTCGTAACTATACCATCTGAGGCCCGTGGCAAATTCTTCGGATGGGGCCTTCCGGCGTCCCAGTAAAAATAGTCACGTTAGAATTTAATTTTAATAAACCACTTATGTAACTAGTAACCCAAAGCTATTTATCCTATCACACCATTCAAATAGGTACGTTATACCCTTCCGGCCAAATGAAGTTACCAAAGTCATGATCGAGTAAAAATGGTTGCGAAAATTGAAAACGTTGGTAGCATTTGCATATCAACGTCCAATATTCTCAAGCGAGTTAAAGGGTCAGCCACTGACGCATCACTTCTGAGACCGATTCGTTTTTTTCAAACCATCCTTTAATCTTTCTTATTATATGCCTAACAGTTTCGGATTGAACTGGTTTGGATTAGCAATTGAATCGTTCATAACATCGACCTTTAAGGGCACCCCACAAAAAAAGTCGGATGGGTAAAACTCGCAGCTCCGTGGCGGCAAATCGACTTATTTTCAATAAACGTACATTTTGGTCAATACAGCTTTACGAGTCACTTCCTTCTGCGGCGGTATCTACTGGCTCAAAGAGATAGCTAGAGAGGGAAATAGCTGTCAGTGTCAAAGTAACATTATGATTCAAAACGAAATATGTACATTTGGACCACCCTTTATATTGATTTAATTGAACTTTAAACTACTTAATCTAGTTAACCTGCCTAAGCTCTTAACCTGTATTATAATCATAGCAGCGCCCGCGATTTCGTATACCCGCCGACCTTCTGTTTTTGTTAGTTTTTGTTGAAACCTCCTTTTAAGCTACTTTTATTGTTGTTGAAATAAACACACCTTAAGAAAAAATTGTCACTGTTTACCCAGGTCCGTATGTATCATTAAGCTGCGATTAGGGTTTCCGAATAATTTTGATTTATGTTTGATATTTTGGATAAGGAACTTCACTCGTAAACAAAATCAAAGGCTACAGTCCACTTTGTTGAATATCCTATACATGTATATCCACCATAAAACGGGCGTGGCAAAAATCTAAGTATGTGTGAATTGTTAAGAAGGATATGGTCTACACATTTTGCTATGCAACATTCATGTTTTTTTTGTAAGAAAGCATCGAAAGCCAGAGTGTGGGAAAGTCATCAAAACACCGTCGAAATTTTGAAATCGAGGAAATGTCGAAAAACAAATCATTAATGAACTTTGGTAAACATTTTTTAAGCAACAAGTGAATTGAATATGAAGGTTTGTTTGCAAAACAGTAATCGCTTCCAGCAGATGTCAGTCAAGGAAATCTAAAAACTTGGAGATAAAACGGCCTGTTTTTATTTCAAAGTATTAAAGCTAGATAAAAAAGAAATAATAACAAATTTCTACGTTACAACAAATGTATAACTGCTTAAAATCAATTAAATCAAAACAAATGTGCCTAAAGAATTAAAAGAAAAATTGGTGCGCTTTTCGTTTCCTTATATTAAATTTTGGCTGTTTTTGGCTCGCAAGATTTTTTAAAATTGGCTCCATACCTCATAAAAAAGCTGGCAACAGTGTTCATGAGTATCAATAGGGTGGCGACGGTGTAGAGGTTAGTGTATTGGCTTGGGGAACACAACATTCGCCACCCATTTTTCTGCCTCTACACCAAAAAGGAGGATTTCTGCCTGGTAGTACAATGGACCGTTACCGAGTCTGAGTGCTCTGGGATTTGGATATCCTTTTTAAAAAAAATAAAAAAAAAGTATCAACGGTACCTATATGACTAACACACGCAACAACTCTCGTTGGCAGATCCCGTATTTGTATAGACACATTTGCATCAGAAATATTGGCATCTAAAATTCTCTTTGATTTTACAATAGAATCATCCGTTTCGAAAAAGAATTCAATGAAGAGTTTGCAAGAATACTTTTATCTGTAGACGACGATGTTGTTGGTGTATCTTTTTTCGTACTCCCTTAGACTTCCAAGCAGTTGTTGTTTTTTTAACGGAATACATAACAACTCCGGTAACTCCGAACGTTAAGAGAAATTGGTAGAGCGATAAAATTTTTTTTTCAAAGTTCTTTGGCCGCAACGCGAGTACTTTGTCTAGAATCTCAGTCTCAACTCAAATTTATCGAACTTTTTGTATTTCCTTTTGACGGGTTTTGGTAGACATTACCGTACAAAGAAATATATGAGTTCAGCGCACTAATATTGTCATTATCACACAAACACTGCAGGTATATAGTTTATTTGAGCAATGCATAGCGAAATGTTTTTACAAATTTCGCATTTAAAGAGAATATGTATTATCATTTAATATTAATTGTTTTCCCATTTCGCACATTAAATGTCAAGTTCTGACACAAAAACTGCATTCCACAGATTTGTTAGCAATTAACTTGGCTCCATTATGGATCTCATTATTGATTAGCGCACTTCAGCGAGGTCCATTTAAGGGAGTTCTTAGTTAATAGGTGCATGTGCATAATATGGTCACCTGAATTCAATAACTAGATAAAATTTAATATATGTGGTGTTCAGTTACCTGAATTCGATGGCCATGGAGCGCAATAATTGCATGACTGGTTTTTTTGTAAAACAAGAAGAAAAATACCTTTAGGTTATTGGCGGAAAGAACTCAAGAAAAAAATCCTCGAACATTGTAGGTTTAGTTGTTTTTGTGGAAATGTATCTTAAAAACTATAAAAACCGAGTTGACTAATTCTTTAATCCAGGTGACGTTATGTAAACACATAGCAGTTGCATCCACGTCGCTGTCAAGAAATCACAGCAAACACTTAAAACTCTTAACGAAACCCTTCAATTCTCTCCATTCGTTTTTTTCGTGATTGGAGTGATAGAAATTTACTGGTGTAACACAATGGTTTCTGTTTGTACTGCCATATTCAAAGAAGAGATCCTAAGAACCCCGTCAAAAAGGCAATAGGAGGTATCCGTTCGGAAGGAAATATTCTTTTATTTGCAGTAACCCGGAGAATGTCCCTTCGAGGAACCGATTGATTTATCCAACTTATTCTCAGATCAAATGCAATGTACATTTTGACATGGCGCGTTAACCAAAACAAGTTTTGACAGATAAACGGCAAATTTCTTCCGAAGCTCTCCGACAAGAAGTGTTGAAAATTGAAAAATATAATTTTATTGTTGTTGGTGTTGGTGTTTAGTTCAGTTATTTGGTATTTTAGAGAGTAAATAATGAAAAGTGGTCAAAACGACCTGCACTATCCATTACATTGAAATTATATTCATAAAGTTGTTCACACCGACATGGATTTTAAACATCTCACTCTGTCAAATAAACACGTTTGTTTGCTTTATTTATCGGCGCAGGGAAATAACTTCACGGGCAATAACTTCACCTCAACTGGGAAATAACTTCACTTGTTTTTTCCATTGACGGTGAGCAATTACTCCACCGTAAATTTTGTAAACTTATTTTCCATCTATAATTTGAGAATTTGTCTATTTTAACTGAAGAGAAAATGTGAAATGGAGTTATTTATGAGGTTTTTATATTTTTATATTTCATTTATAACAAAATATAACAATTTATTTTTAGCAATTTATATCGGTGCCGTGAAATAAGGCCTTAAGCAATAAGGCCTATTTGTCGTTATTAACTTCCCAGTGGAAGTTCTTGTAATGGGGCCGATTTTGTGAATCGCGGATTTAGACATATCTCTTTCCACATTTCAAGGTCACCAGAATCCAAATCCAACGTTTTAATAGAGATGTTTGTCTGTGTGTATGTACGTATGTGCATATGTACGTATGTGCGTTCGGAATTATTTTTCGCCATGATTATCTCGAGAACCAAAGATGATATCGACATGGATGCGTGATTACGTAACTCAGAACTGATTAAGTTTCCAGCGGGGGAAAAGGAAATAATTTGAACATTGAATGACGGGCTCAGAATACCACTGCAGTGCCCAAAAAAAAAACAGCACTTGCCGTTAAGGGCGACTAAGGGAAGAAATCGCTTCCAGGTAATTTAAACATTCAGGGGGGCCTAGCGACATATTTAAAATCTTGAAACTCTTCCGCAAATGCGCTTTCATATCCGTGGGTGAAACGACTAGAGAACACCGCACCGCACCATGCACGTTTCGAAATCATAAAAAGCCGCAGGCCCAAGAACTCCTGGATCACAGTAATGCAATAAAAATGTAATCTAAAACCGAGAGGCCTGCCGATGTTTATTGATGCAGTTAAGTGGTAAAATGGTCCTTTTACAACGGACTACAACTTCGCCGTTGAAACAGAAAATTG
This sequence comes from Portevinia maculata, assembly GCA_949715645.1. Lineage (NCBI taxonomy): Eukaryota > Metazoa > Arthropoda > Insecta > Diptera > Syrphidae > Portevinia > Portevinia maculata. The sequence goes on from OX454527.1 coordinate 85,590,954, forward strand.
TACATTCCTCGGTTCGTGTGCGTATAGCTTATTTTCAAGAACAGGTGGAATATCTGCGAATATGTGTTTTTTAAGTGCTTAAGTAATCAATGTCAGTCATTGAAGCTTTTCCGACAGCAAATCTATTTATTTTTATCTATTTATATTTTTGTGTTCGTTCTCAAAAACAACTACATTGTATCTCTACTTCTGGGTCTACCTCTACCTTTAAAAAAATTAGATAACAACAATTGCATCACTTTCGAAATCATCCTTGTTGTTTTTTCATAGAACAAATGTTTACAACATATTTTCCAATCTATATTAATATAGAATCAAGTATAAGAGTAAAATATTATTTACTCTTGCCTGCCAAAAATTAAACTCGTATATACCTATGCTCCTCTTCGTTTCTACAGAGTAAAGTGCGCCAGCAGATACTCATCAAGAGCATAATCAAAACTTTAGATTGATTAACGATTGCAAATTGCTTCGAAATACTCGCTTGGGAGTATCTACAATAAAGAGAAGGCATCTATCTCTGGGAATAGCTATTCTTCATGAAATAAATTCCTATTTTCAGATGGGCTATTTTAACGCAAGCACGTGAATTTCACCGATAGACAGTGACGTTTTTTTGTTGGGATCATTTTGCGATGAAAATGAATCGCAATCAATCAATGACACGGAGTTTTCAGCTTCAAATTCATATTTTTATCGAATAGCATTAAATTTTGATTGAGTGATCCGATAGAAAAATATTATTTTTGCCATCAATTCTTCAAACTATGAATAATTTACTAATATACTGTTGGCGGACGAAAAATGTCTCCCATTTAGTATAGTCACTGGATAACAGCTACTTTACAGGAGTGACTTTATTTCTAATTTAATTATAAATTAAAATACCTCACAGACAATTTTTCTTCGCATCGCCTTAAGTGAGTGGTTGAATATATTGGATATCATGTATTCGTGCAATTACAAAATGTTTGAACGTACTATAGATATATATGTATATGTACGTAGATATGTTTTAAGGGCACAGTTCGAACCATATCACAAGAGAGTTTTTGCTTTTGTAGTTATTTAGAATTCCAATTTTCCAGAATTCCATAAATTATCATGATACCCTCCTCAAAGTAAAAAAATATATGTACGGCCTTATAGATACAGGGCCTGAAATCTAGCTTCTCCAGCCATTCGTGTTTTTAACCTATATTGTGACACAAATGAAAGGACATTTAACGCCTATTCCGAAGGGCGAATTTTGAGAAGTTTCTCATGATTGTTATACTCTTGCATGTTTGTGAATAATCGCTCTGAATATAGCGACTGCAGCCTACTATCGTCCAAAAAATCTATTGTTTTAATTATCGGTACATTTTTTATTTTATTTTGTTCTATTGTCATTTATAAATACTAAGCTGAAGTACCTGCTAAGCTAACCTGCCTGTTACCCTGCCCGCTCACCCAAAAATAGTTTATCATAAAAATCGACTAAGGAGACAAATCACATCTAGGCAATTTTACCATTTATCTGAGCCTGCGGACAATATTAACATCTTGAAACTGTCCTGCAAGCGTAGGCAACCACCATATTTCTACATTTGGAGTTGATCGTTTGACACCGTATCTGCCACATCAGGCGTATAATCCGCCGACGGGAGCAATGAATTATGCAATTGTTGACTTTGCATTTTATAATTCCTTAAAGGTACTCGTCTACTTATCGATAATGTGAATGCATTTTAATACATCATTGAATACGCGAGGATTGGACCTCTCAAAAACAAACCAATACAAATGCGATATTTATTAATCGTACCTTAAATTAAGTCTTAAACAGTTTTAGTTATTTTGAAATTGGCTTTTACTTTAGTAGTTTGTAAACAAAAATGTTAAGTTATAAATCTGAGTTTAAAAAGCATCTCGAACATGTTACATACAAATAAAAATACAATTACGGTGGTGCTTGGTTATTTAATGTTTGAATTTCTTTCGTGTAACTATCTCTTTAAAAGTTATCATAGAATCAGCATACAAAAAATTCTGTGTACAATTTTATTGAAATCGTATAACATTATCACTGCGCCATCGCGCCAAACAGTTGATATGTTTTTTATACAAAATTGTTTGCAGTTTTAGAAAGTATTATGTATGTAATCAGTTGGGAAGACGGTAAGTATTTTGTATTTAATAAGAACAACCGACCACTTTCAAGTTCATTTATTAACTGACTTCAAATGTACATTGGTTACTTAAATCTAATCCTTAGCCTAACTGGAGTTGGTTACAATCTGTTAGTATGTATCATTAGTCAATAGATTTCCTATTATACTTGCCGCTTCAACTTTGTACAATACATGACATTACCTCCTCTTAAAAAAACAAATAGCAGAGCCTCGTTTGGATCATCTAGATACAATAATAAAAATCCAAGTTATATATATATATCATACCTATATAATATTTTTTTCAAAACAAAATGCACTGTTTAAACTCCTTGCTTTTTCTTTGCCGACCGCAGACGCTCTTGGTAGCTCTCAACCACACATTCAGATTGATGTTTTTCCCTTGAACTACCAACTGCCTGCTCTCCTTGGCCACAAAAAACATCAGTGCTTTCTTTACATCCTTCACTGTTAATTACTTCGTGCTGGTATGGTATATATGTATCTACATTTAATTTCTTTAGTGGATTTCGGTGTACAATTTTTCTTTTTATCTTATATTCAATAGTATATAATAAATTACTAACGCGTTTAATTATTACCGCCGGGACCCATTTAGCATAACAATTTTCTGGGTTTAAGTATAAGACCCTCTCCTTTACTTCTAAATCAAAATTTAACTTTTCCGTATTTCTAAATTCCTTGTAAGCGTTTACCTTTTTATCTTTGTATTTATTTTGATACACCATTTCTTTCTTATCTTTAACGCTAGGATTTATATAGGTTAGTTGTAAGATAAAATGAGTTCACATGGTGGAATACCTGTCACAGATGTCGGTGTATTTCTGTATTTGATCAAAAAAATTTAATATCTTAGATTGTATTGGCAATTTATGTGGATTTGCGTTATCATTCAAATATGCTATAAGTGCCTTTTTGGAAGTACCGACAGCTCTCTCGGCTAAACCATTGCTGGAAGGATGATATACTGGACTAGGCATGTACTTAATACCATTGCTGTTTTAAACGTTTTAAATTCAAAACTAGAAAATTGGGGACCGTTATCACTAACTAGTATTTCGCAAAACCCAAAATTCGCAAACAAAATCTTTAATTTTTCGATTACCCCACTTGTTGTAGTCTTTGACAAAATGTCAACTGATATCCACTTGCTGAAATCATCGACTGTAATCAAAAAATCCACTCCTGCAAACTGAAATAAATCGACATGTAATCTTTCGAAAGGGAAATATGTCTTATTCCATGAAAAGTTTGGGCAATCTTTTCTCTTATTTCGCGCTTTTAAACAAACCTTACAGTTATTTACATATTGTTCAATGTGTTTATCAATTTTTGGCCACCAAACAGCCGAACGAGACAATATTTTCATTCGCACCATCCCCACATGTTGATCATGCAGCAACACTAAAACCTTATGTCGATATTTTGTGGGTATCACGACCCTGTCACCATAAAACAAACACTTGTTTTCGAAACTCAAAGATGCCCTGACTCGATAGAATGTCAGCACATCTTTTAGGTCTGGATCTTGTTTACACAATTTTTCAACGCTTTCTAACCAACCCTTTTGCACATACTCTGTGGAATGTGTGGTTGACAGTAATTTTGTTTGAAGTTTATCATCTTTAATACCACTGACTAAACGATCTCGTAAAGCATCTTTCAGAAACGTGTTGAATTTACATGTGGCCGCTAGAATCTTTAAATTCATTATGAAATCTGCTTGGAATACTTGGTCCTTGTTTTTGAGCATAGCTGTAGAATTTAAATCGGTCTGCAATTATATTTCTTGTTGGAATGAAATGTGATCTAATGCTCTCAATGAGTTCCTTATAAATTTTACTCGTCGGTTTTTCGGGCAGTAGCATGGATTTTATTCTCTTGTATGCTTCTGGGCCAATAAGAGTAAGAAACAAAGAAACTTTCCGGGCCTCTGTCGTTCACTTTGAACAATTCCTCCATTCTTTCGAGATATTCCTCGAAATCATCGCCTGTTGTGAATTGTTCTATTGATCCTATGAGTGCCTTTTTTTAATCGTCTTTTATTTCCACAATCCCATCCTCGTCGCCAATATTTTGTATTTAATAAGAACAACCGACCACTTTCAAGTTCATTTATTAACTGACTTCAAATGTACATTGGTTACTTAAATCTAATCCTTAGCCTAACTGGAGTTGGTTAAAATCTGTTAGTATGTGTCATTAGTCAATAGATTTCCTATTATACTTGCCGCTTCAACTTTGTAATACATGACAGTAAGGTTTATAATTCAGAAAGGAGAATTACAGACAAAGTTGCCGCTTGTAAATGCATTTACTTTTCAAAATGATGTTGACATCGAAGTTCTTAATTCGCAGTGGTTGTTATTTTTATGTAAACATAAGCAAAGAGTTAATTAAAAATTATAATGGTATGCAGATCGATAACAGTTTTGGTATACTTTGGGAAAGAGAAAAAATTAAAAACGAAAAACAATGTTTGAAGAAATTTCCAATCACTATGAAATCTTCCATAGGAGGACAGTGACAGTGACAATTTTTTTTTGTTCCACCCAGAGCCAGGATATACTGTAGTAAATGAATGCCCATCTTTGTTTTGCACTTTATATATTAGGTACATATAATTCAAAAAACTATACATTAAGAATGTATCTTTCAAACGCAAAGGAAAATAAAAAAAATCGAAGCAACGTACGATTTTGTTGTTATTTTTGTACGTCTAGGAGAATTAAGTAAAAAAAATTCTAACAGATATACTTGTTCAAGGTCAAGGGAGTTTCCTCTTAATGAAACCCTGTAGAGCTCTGGTTACCTCTGAAAAATTTAAGAATAAGTCCAAAAAAGAGTCTCGGCTGAAAAAAATGAGTCCCAAATAAATCAACTTTTTTTTGCGATCTGATTCTAAGAAATCTGACTTCTGCTTCCCCCAGATTAACAACTTCTTTTTTAAGATTTTTGGAGCACATTTCTGTCGGCTAAGTCGTTTTATTTTTGCCGATGCCGGTTATACTAAACAATCTATTAAAACCAGATTAGTTAAAGAAAATGAATTTACACACAATAAACAAAATGTATACTAAACTCAACAAAATTCTAAATTTTATGTTCAAATAATAAAAAAATGCATGAATTTTTACAAAAGAATCCGCTTTCGTTGATTTCCAAAAAGATGAGCCATTTAGTTCCGCCCGTTCAAAAGGAGTCAAAAGGGCGCTCAAGCGTCCCGAAGGCAACGCTGTGGCCAGAGTCTGTGCGGAAGGAAGATAATTTGAGAATAATTGAACTATAATAAAATTAAATATTTTGTTTCGAATGAACGTTGATGTAAGAGCTCCACGGGCAAAGGAAGTTTAGTTTATTTATTTTTATTTCACGGGCGCCCGACTCGTGAAGAGTCTCTGCCTGAGACACTGCAGCCTTCCATCCTCTGTGATCCCGGACACTCTGCTTCCAGTTATCCAGACCAAGCACTCTGGCAACCGTGATTTTTAGGTCCTTAAAACGGAGATTCAGTCGTCCTTCCCTTTCCGAAACTGGGGGCTGAGAGTCGGAGATCCTCTTGGCTGGATCTTCAGTATCCATTCGTTCAATGTAGCCGAGCCAATGTAGTGGACGTGATTTAACTTTTTGGACTACATCCACATCTCTGTATAGCTCATACAGTTAGCGGTTGTATCTTCTCCTCTATTCGCACTCCTCGTACGCAGGACCAAATATCCGACGCAGTATTTTTCTTTCAAAAGAACCCAATATTAGCTCCCCTTTCCTACTTATCGTCCAGCCTCGGCGCCATAAAGCAGGACTGGTAGAATTAAGGTTTGATAGAGCATGCATTTTGTCCTTCGAGTTAGGAGTTCTGAACCCATTTGTTTCGCTAAACCGAAGTAGCAGCGGTTTCCCAAGGTAATTCTCCGCCGGATCTCCACTTAGGTGTTATTCGTGGAGTTGATGTTTACTCCTAGGTAGATGAACTTAACTACTTAACTACCTCGAAGTTATTGCTACCAACAGTGACGTTTTGATAGCATGTACTTGGTCTTGTCCTCATTTACTGTCAGACCAACCAATTTCACCTGTTCTTCAATCGCCGTGAAAGCCTCCAATACGCCACGGTTGTGATGTCGTTATCGTCCGCATACCCCAGTAGCTGGTCGGATCTATTGAAGATAGTGCCTTCTGTGTTGACACCTGCCCTTCGCACTATTTTCTCCAGAACAAGATTGAAGAAGTTACATAATTATGATAGCGCATCTCCTTACCGAAATCAGGTACAAGCTTGGAACAATTCGAAAGAGCTGCTTCCAAACTGCGCATTACACCGTGTTTTTTCAAGTGTCACGCGACACAACTGGTTCAGTTTTGCCCCGAATTCGGACATCACCACGTAGATCTCATGACGATGAATGCTATCAGATGCGGCTTCAAAGTCAATGAAAAGGCGGTGGGTCTCGACTTGAAGTTCATTGGTCTTTTCCAGGATTTGCCTTAGTGTGAAGATTTGATCTATTGTCCATCTGCCGGACCGGAAGCCACACTGCGACGTGCCGATTAGTGTGTTGGAGAACGGCTTCAGTCGTTCACACAGTACGTTGGATAGGATCTTATATGCGACATTAAGCAGGGATATGCCTTGATAGTTCTTGCAAGTCATAGGATCGCCTTTTTTGAAGATGTGGCATTTGGACCTGATAGTCCAGGCATGCTTCCTTCCACCCATACTTGGTTGATGATTGGGTGCATGCGCCCTACCAAAACAGCACTTCCATATTTGAATAGCTCCGCTGGTAGACCATCACAGTCGGCGGCCTTATTGTTCTTTAACTAAGACAACCTCTTCTATACTGGGCGGTGAAATCTGTTCTTCATTGACAGGACGTGGGTTCTCTTCTTGCCCTATCACTCTCTCTACATGATGCCCATTTAGCAGCTGTTGGATAAGCTGCTTAAAAACATCTACTATTCCCTGCGCTTTGGTGACCGTCGCTTTTTCGAAGAGCCTGCGTTCCCGTCTTAAAGCTAGCAGCCAGCCGCTTCGCTTTCTTGTAAATTCTCCGGGTCTTGTTTCGATCGCGAGACTTCGATTTCCTTGAGCTGGGAGACTTCGTACGCCCTCTTCTTTCTACGCACAATCTTCTTCTCCTCCCTTCTCTTGGCTCGATACACTTCCCTCGCTGGCCTAGTTTTGCGCTGCAGCGTTTTTAAATGTGAATTTTCTGTCACCTTCTTCCGATAAGCACATAAATCATCATACCACGGGCTTTTTCTCTGGGGTGGCTGGTAACCTACGGTGGTTTCGGCTACCTCCTTGATGATGTCACGATATCGGTTCCACATTTTGTTGGCGTTTGTAGGTGGTGAATGCACAGAGGACAGTCTTTCGCTCATCCGCTGTGTGTGGGCTCTGGCTACTCCAGGTGTTCTAAGGCGTCCAATGTCGAATTTCTTCTTTTGGGCAGTTTGCAGCTTCTTCTCGTTGGAAAGTCGAGCTCTAAATTTACCCGCAACAAGGAAATGGGCAGAGTCGACGTTTGCCCTTCGAATTGTGTGTACTTTTATGATGTTGGATGCGTGCCTCCCATCGATAAGCACGTGTTCGATTGTGTTGGCGGTTGGACCATCTGGAGAGCGCCAGGTTGCTGTGTGGATCCTGAGCCTTGGAAACCTAGTGCTACTTATCACCGCATTACGAGCTGCTACAAAGTCGTTATCTGTTACCGACTTTGGCATATAAATCGCCGAGCACAACTTTGACATCGTACTCCGGACAGGCTCCTTCCAGGAGGTCATAGAACTCCTCATCGATGGGATCTATAGCCTCGTCGGTAGGGGCGTGTGCAAATATTAGGCTTATGTTTTGAAATGTAGATTTGATGCGGATCACAGACAGGCGATCACTTATCGGCTTGAAATATATTACTTTTGTCCTAAGCCGATTTCCCACGACGAATCGGCACCCTGATTTTGTTTACTGTATTTGATGTTTAAGTAAGTTTGCTTGAAATTCGCCCACTTATCCTTTAAAAATAATATTTAAGTAGTGATTTGAAAAACAGGTTTTGCAAAAAGTACACCAAAAATATAAAAGCAAAAGGAAAGCAAAGTTATCCTTTGCCAAAGCCGCTTAAGCGATGAAAAGTAGTGAGATCTAAATGAATGCCAAGTTCTTTGAATCCGTGTATACTTATCAAATATTTGACATTATAGAAAAATGTAATCAAGGCTTGGCTTTGAAAAACATGCATAGTTATGAAAGAGTTCATAACTTTTAGTTTGAATGTTTTACTTGACAAGTTTTCCTGTCGTTACCCAGAATAATGAAGATTTCCGAACATGTCAAGTATACCTAGGTAGGTAGGAAGCTAGGTGTGCCGACACACTCACTTTTGTTACCACAAATTTATGTAAACATGGGTTCGTTTGTTTGATGATGAGTAGTCTCTAAATCCAACCGGTGGAGTTTTAGAAAGTTATTAGTTCCCTAATACTTTTTCTCGCAGATTTCCTTAAGTGTATTCAAAAAAGGGTTTCCCAATGCTCGTAGTCTGGTCCTAGTAAGCGCCGGACAGGTGCATAAAAAGTGAATTACAGTTTCTTTTTCAGTTGTTACCTTGCACCTGCGGCAGTGGGGTTTTTATGGGATGCCTAGTTTGACCGCATGGTCTCCTATAGGCCAGGGTCCCGTGATGATCGCTGTTATTCTGGCGATGTCTTTTCGGATTCTACATAGGAGGCCGATTGTTTTTGCCTTGTTAGCCTGGGCGCTCACATCTTTCTGGATATAACGCATGTAGTCAGGTTGGCTTTCTTGAGGTATTCTGTGGTGATATTTGGCTTTACTGCTCCAAGATAAACATGGACTAGTTTCAGACTGGTCAGTTCGTAGGCATATTCGTTTCCAAGAACGCTACTATGCCCTGGGAAACAGATCATCGTAACCTTGAACTGATCCAGCAGGGCTAGCTCATTCTACTACAAACTAAGAGGATACGCACTGACTGAAGCGATCGCTTTAATTAACCGATAAGGATAACATTTTTTTCAAAAGAAAATTAGAGTGTTACCGTCGTATAAGTAGAAGTAGTCCTTCTCTCTGTTAATACTGCCGCATTTGTTGGTCATACACTTCGTACTATTGTTATCAGTTGAATAGAAACAAATGCGAAATCGTTTTAAAAAAATAGTTTTTAAATTTACGTTAAAATTATGTATTATTAATGGGTACTGGCTTTGGGTTGTTGAATCACTAAAACGCCTCTATATAATTAAATGAAAAGTTCGGAACAGACTCCTTTTATGGCTTCAATTATCTCGTCCGGAATCTTATATTGCCGTGATCCTTGGTAGACTTTCTTTGAAAGTCATCCCCCACACGTTTTCCATAATTTTCTGGTCAGGAGAATATGGTGGCCATATCCATAGGTCTCCATTTTGGCTTAAAATCCCGGCTTTTGTTGTCCTTGCGATATGTTTAGGAGCATTTTCCTGCTGAAAAGTCCATCGTTGTCTACCAAACAATTTGGAAAAATTAGGAAATGGTCTTTTCAGTATAGTAGTATAGATTTCTAAATGTTCGAGGCCATTCTTATGCTTTGGAAATCCAGTTCTTTTGTGCCGCGAAAGCTAATTGCTCTCTATACCATTTCAACACCGTCCTGTCTGCGCATTCTACAGAACGTTATTTCATCCTTCATGGATGATAAATCATGAAAATAATATATAATAATTGCATCATCAGGTTCGTCCAAATTGAATTTTTTATCGTCGGAAAAGAACAAATCGAAACACCCAACCCCACCTGATGTGTCTTGTTGCAAAGTCAATTCACTGACTCCAACGTGTTTGCAGAGAGTCGTGACTTCCCTTTCATTGTTTTGTGCTGATATGTGTGGCGTTCTGTATCACGCGGTAAACAGTCCTTCTACTAGCCTCAGTTTAATTAACACCCCTATTGCGAGTGTCAATCGACAATTGATAATTGACTACTTTCAATGTGTGCTATTGTGAATCAACGATTCTAAAGGATCTTGTCGATCGCAGTCAATTGCAAAAATGCGATTGACAAGAATATCAATGCAAATGATTCGTTCACAATAGCACACATTGAAAACAGTCAATTATCAATTGTCGATTGACACTCGCAATAGGGGTGTAAGTCCTGATTTTTCCGATACAGAGCTTAAAATTGGAAGAAGTTCAGTTCTGCTGGCCGTTCTTGAGATGCTGTTGCCTATAGCTAACATGTTCTTTGCGATTCTTTCCATAGTTTTCAGCGGATACCTATTCCCTGCTCCTGCAAGCTCGAACTAGGCCTTTGTCTCCTTCAGTTAATGTTTTTCCTTTTTCCCATAATTGCTGGCACAAATGAGATATGTGTTGAATTAATGTCCTCTATATGTTACACGCTCTTTTATATGACTCCGAATGTCAATACAGGTGGATTGTGCAAGTGTCCTGAAATAACCGATACAAAAAATAGCATGGCACAATTTATGACCTTATTGGAAACAAATTCATAAAACTAAAGAAATATCAACCTAACAATGAATTTGTTTTTACAAAATGGTGGCTAGAAATCCTTCTTACCTTTCGCAAAAGGGTTTTCCCAGAATACTGAATGGTTTTATCGTAACATTTATAAAAAAAAATTAATTGATCTTAAACAATTGATCACTATATACTCTGACAGCCAAGCGGCCATAATGGCTATGGAGTGAGTAGTTGTCAAATCAAGGGTGGATTACAGTGCACAAAACACCTAGACGAGATATCAATCGCCAATTCAGTGACCCTATTCTGGGCACCAGGGCAAAATTACATCTAGGGCAGCGAAGAAGCAGACGAGCTGGCAAGATACGGATCTGAGATGGATGCATCTCTGGCTCTAAAATCTATACAAACTCCGCTCGGTGCACTGACACGAAAAATCGATGTTGAGTAAAACAAACCTACGTTGGACCAACCTTGAAACATGCAGACACTCGAGGGAGCCATGGCCAGCGGTAAACAAAAGAAAATCTAAGATCATGAACTTGCTAAGCCGCAAAGACATACGAACACTGACGGGGGTCCTCACAGGACACTGCGCAGTGGGCTGGACATAATGCACAACGATTACTGCAGGGACTGTAGAAACGTTCAAGAGATAGAATCTTTTCGTCACATACTATACGAATGCCCTGCCCTTAGAAGAGGAGCTGGAGAATCTGACCGATATTGAGCTGAGGAAACTCCTGAGATCCTGAGACAGCGGTATATTTTTGATTTCTTTGCAGGTTTTTAAAATTTTAGAAAAATCCCAGCAATGGACCCAATGGACCCAAACTGATGGTCAAAGTGAGCCGTGTGACATGTCACATGGGCATTCATACCTACCTAAACAAATGGTACGAAGTGAAAATCCTTGATATATATGGGTTAAAATCTATCATTTGTTGGATTGGATAAATAATTCATTCAATTCAAGTGAATTCTAAAAGATATACAAGGTGGCGCAAAAATAACCTTCCGATGTTTTTTGGCTGTAATTTAAAAACAAAATGAAAAACTTTGATTCTTCTTGTGGATTATTTTTATTTGGTCTTTTAATTTTTTTTACATCAAGTCGAGAATATGATGTCATGTAAATGGCCGCCGCCACAGTTGATTGTCATTTGAGCCCTTTTTATGGCATTTTCCATCACTTTGGCCAAAACTTCCGGCGATAGGTCCTCACATTGTTGACGGATATTGTCTTTAAGAGCTGCAAGAGTCTGAGGCTTGTTGACATAAACACGCGACTTCAAAAAGCCCCACAAAAAGAAGTCTGGAGCGGTCAAATCAGGCGATCTTGGTGGCTAGTGCAAATCGCCAAAACGGGAGATTAGGCGCCCGGGAAATGCATCCTTCAGCATATCGGTTGTGGCACGTGCAGTGTGTGCCGTTGCACCGTCCTGTTGGAACCACATGTTTTCCAATCCCAATTCATCAAGTTGCGGCAAAAAGAACTCGTTGATCATTGCTCTGTAGCGCTCACCATTCACAGTAACCGTTTGGCCCGCGACGTCTTCGAAGAAAAAAGGCCCGATGACTCCTCCAGCGAAAACAGCACACCATACAGTGACTTTGAGCGGGTGTAATGGCTCTTCGTGGGTTACACGCGGATTTTCAGTGCCCCAGAAGCGTAAATTTTGCTTATTTACGTACCCGCTAAGATGGAAATGGGCCTCATCACTCATGATTATTTTTGATGAAAAATCATCTTCCATTATCCAAGATTAAGAATGGCTTGAGCGTATGTTAGACGCGATTGGCGGTCAGCAGCTAACAGCTGATGCACCGTCTGGACTTTATACGGAAACATCTTCAAATCTTGTACCAAAATTCGCTGTAAAGACCGTCGACTGATACCCATTTGCGTGGCACGTCGTCTGGTCGATGTCGACGGCGCTTCCATGGCATCTTCGGCTACAGCAGCAATATTCTCTGCAGAACGGCTACTCCGGGGTCTGCCACGCCTGGCAGCATCTCGTGTTGTGCCAGTCTCTTCGAGGCGAGCGGCTAAACGTCGCAGTGTTTCACCAGTAGGCGTTGGACGGGTAGGAAATCTGCGACGAAATTCACGTTGTGCCAAAGTCACCGACCGATTATTGCTCAAATAAATAGTCACCAATATTCCGCGTTCTGGAGCAGTGTAGCGTAACATTGTTTATTAACGTGTATTTCGCATGTGTTTACTACACAAAAGTCAAAACAGAACTGACATTAGGGGCCAATCGCAAAATTTATAGCATTTTCTGATAGGAGGATTACTTTTGCGCCACCTTGTACAACTACATACAGTTTAGTGGAACTATTCAAGAACTCTCCATTAGTATGCTTTATGAAGACCTAAGGTCATTGACAATTAATTTCAATGTATATATTTTCATTGAATTAGATCTTTTGCGAACACCATATAAATTGTGACGCATTCGCATTCAATAACAATAAATTCTTTCGTTAGATACATCATTTCCTTACAGTATAACATGCACAGTAATGACGTTGACCACAGCTTTCATACGAGTTGAAATGTGATACAATTTCTAGTGAGAAATATGTTTTCCATTTTACCAACAGATTGATATTTTATTAAAGCACTTAAGAAATAATAACAAATTACTCAATTGTCAACGTAGGCATTCAAAGTGACTGCCGCCATCCTCCCGTCTGACTATATCACTAACTTAATCCCTGTTAAAGCCAAGCCAGTCATCAATTAAAAACAACGGCCTTACAATCGCCAAAACATCGGGCAAAAAATGAACTTGAAGCAAATTCTGAACAATGATCGAACACCTTTGTAAAGTTTTGCGCTCAAAAATATATGCGCCGTCGGAAATTATAACCATTTAAAGTGTTTAACCCTCAGAATTGCAAACATTACTCTTGAAATTGTCAAAGTTTAAGATACTCGTAAGCCTAAAAAAAACAAACAAACACAAATCATCCGGAAATCAGCGTGCAACAAAGATAAATCACATTGCGCGCCTGCAAAACGCAATTAATCATTCGAATTGTGGCAGTGCCGAACTTTCAGTAAATGTCATGCGATTCCATTAGAAAATTGATAGCACAATTGTCACAAGTGGGGGGCGGGCTGCGGATAAAAACGATTGGTTTTGTTTTTAGTATTGTTCCTTGTTTTGCTTACGTATGAACTTTATTTAAGCAAGATCGATAGATAACAGCTGATAGGACGAGTGCTGGCTGAAGAGCGTGGATTAAGTGAACTTGTAGATATGTACTTTTTCCGACGAAGTTATAGACTATTTCGTATTGTAATAGATGAAATTCCTTATGACAAAGAGATAAAGATTTCAGTCATATGGCCGACATGTGCACCGATGCGTCGCCCCCTAAAGAATTTAATCTCCAAGCTTCATACAATGGACAGGCCAATAGCTGGCGATAAGACTCTATGGTGTCACATAGGTGTCACGAGATCAGCACTAAATTAAAGTTTAATTAAAAAGATAACTTCCATTGGGCTTTCCAGAGTTCACCCATTCAGTGGTGAGTTTGCATCGAAAAAAGCAATAATAATTAGTTAATTTGCGGTTCAAAGAAATCAGTTGGTGCTTAAACTGGATCGCAAGAGGTATCGCGCGGAAAACTAAAGTGGTTATTATTTTATTTTTATGTAGCCTTAATTAGCCGGCAGAGCTAACTGATATGTTTTATATTGTGTGATAAGTTTCCTTTTTTGAAGTTCGTGTAAAAGAAATGTATGTAAATGAATTTGTATTTAAACTGAATATTTGGTAATTGATGACGGCAAGTGAAATATATTTTATTTTATGGATTTAATTAACTTCAAGAGCTTGAAACCAAACTATTAACTTTGAAATATTTCAACACATACCTACATATATACAGAGGTCGGAATAGTTATACAAATATGGACGGCCTCACTTTCCGATTTGATTTTACCACGAAATGAGAACAAATTTAAGAATATGTGTATATCAAAGGGGCAAAAATGTTAAAGTACTTTATTCAATAAATAACAAAACAAAATAATCGTCTCGATCGCCATGGATAGTTTCTTAGGTTCATCGTTAATGATCTCCAAAATAAAACCAATTTTCTTGCGCAGTAAGTATAAAGGCAGTAAACACGTTTAGCATTGAAACCGTGAAGTTTTGGGATTTACCTATCAAACTAACTCAGTACATACTTCGTACAACCTTCTGGGTTACGATTTTTTTCGAAAATTCTAATGGGTGCTAAATTTATCAAGCTCTGCAGAACTCCTCCATTGATATCGATCCGTGGACTCTTTTCTTTTTATAATATGCGTACGCTTAAGGGGTTTTTCTGCAATTGTTACAGTTCCTATTTAAAAGCTTTCGTCTATCCCTAAGCTTTTTGAACAAATTGTTTGTGAAAAGTTAATATTTCTTTGTCGCAATATAATTTGCAATGAACAGCATGGATTTCTAAGAAACAGATCCACTGCCACTAATCTGTTAAGTTTATTGCATGATTGTTCTAATGCCTTAGAGAATAAGGACAAAATGGATTGCATATACACTGACTTCTCTTAGGCTTTCGACCAGCTGCCCCATGAAATGGGTTAATGTTTCATGTTTCATAAAATTGGTTAATTCAAACCTTAGATCAAGCGTTTATCAAGTCAAATTTAGAGGATCGCTATCTTTCACAGCTCAGTCTGGAGTTCCCTAAGGAAGTCACCTCGGACCAATTCTATTTATACTAGCCATTAATGATGTTAAGGCATCACAGTAATATCCTGATCTACGCTGATGATATGAAAATATATAAATCTATCACTAGTCAGCAAGACAGAATTTTCCTTCAATTTAACATTAATAGCTTCGCCAATTTGTGTCATAAAAACGGTTTATCACTGAACCCTACTTAATGTCAACATATGACATTCTCTAGAAAGAATATCCCTTCCATCTTTCATATTCTTTGTCTCAACATATTCTTTGTAATGTTGATAATTTTAAGGATCTTGGGGTTTATTTCGACCCCAAACTGGCTTTTGCTAAGCATATTAATTCTATTATTAATAAATCTAATTCTATGCTGGGCTTCGTAAAAAGGTGGGCCAAAGAATTTAATGACCCTTACGTTTCTATGTCATTGTACAATTGTTTGTCCGTCCGATTCTAGAGTATGCCTCTCAAGTTTGGACACCGTTCTGCAACATTCATTCAAATCGAATAGATTCCATTCAACGTAAATTTATTCGATTTGCACTTAGAGGACTTCCATGGGATGATCCATTTAACCTTCCTCCTTACAGTCAACGTATCAAGCTTCTTCAAATGTCATCCGGTCAAATAATGCACCTGACTTGCTGTTGTCTATTGGCTTTAATTTTCGTGGTGGGCCCATAATTTATGTAGTTTGATTTATTGTTTAGCCCCCGTCATAGAACGAATTATGGGAGGCATGAGTAGAATCTTTAATCTAAATGATCATGTGATTGACTTGCATGTTAGTAAAATTCAGCTTAAAAATATTTTGCGTCTTAAATTATTCGCATGATTTGTCTTTGTGTTAGTATTTTATAGGTACATAATTATTGTGCGTATGTCCTTACTAACACCTGCACTAAATGATAAGTCTGTGAGAGCACTTTTAGCGCCGGTAAATTTCTGCTCGTTATATTTGCTTGCTTTAACGACACAGAGCTGATAGTCAAACCATTCGCGAACTGTGCTTGCCATTTTGAATGGGAGCATTGTCATGCCGAGAAATAATTTTTCACCCGCCGGAATTTCTATAAATTCGTCTAAGGTATACTTGAGCATCCGTCTACTTTCTGTATTGCTCACTATTCATTCTGGGTGGTATTGACATCAAAGGATTTTTTTCATGATAGCCAAATGGACCCCAAACCTTTTTTCATCTCGTAAATCACGCCAATAAAATCTGAAACCATGCATCGGGTCTCTGCTCCATTCCATGTGGTCTCTGCTGAACATTAGCCTGGCATGCTTATGATTCTGCTGTAATTGCGGCTTCATCATCAGCTTTGTGTATCGAAGGTTTGGGTTTCCCTAACATTTGCTGCACTCTTCTTACAGTTACTAGAAGATCCAACTCGTTCCTTACCTGATCAGCACTTAGCTGGATTCGTCTGACTTCGCGTAAAACAGCATTTTCGTTAGTGGCAAAGAATGCTTGGTTGGCTGAACCTTCTAGCAGAGCCATAATTTGCACACAAATTTACGAAATTACACACAAAGGAAACAGATCGTCAAATCTTTGTCGCAATCGGTCGATTTGATTGGCTGTGCTCTTGATGTGTTCCAATAATTGTCCTTTATCCCGTGGTTAAATGGGTTCCGGGTCATGGCTATATTAAGAATCAATTATTCTCATTACAAAATGTGTGAAATTACATCTTAAATATATTAGGCTCACTTTCAATAAATAAAAGCAAACCATAGTCAGCTTTAAGGACAAACGTAGGTACCTAGGGTGCATAAAGTTACTCTGGCTCTATTATGCATCTAAACGCTTATTCATAAAACGTACGCAACGTTGATAAGCTGAACGCGTTCCGAGGATACTTCTATCTTTTGCTCTGGGAAATCAAAATTATTTTGTATGTATTTTGCTTCAATGATCCTCAGTATTAAAGAATTGTAAATCAAATATTCATCTGAAAAATATTAAATTGAGGCACAGATAATTATTAATAGTGGAGAGGCAAGTGAGATTGTGTGTTCGGTTGTTCAGCATTTAAAAAAACCTGCTGTAGGGTGTTGGTGAGCAATTGAAATTTGTTTATTTATTAGGAAAATTAAGCTGTGCCAATTGTTCGCCAAAACCCAAAAAATCGCCAAATAGCAGGAGGATGCACGTGTTAAAATCAAAAAAAAAGTGGATGTGATCAAACCACCTGGACTACACAAATGTTACACAAGAACATTTGATTGGCTTCAGTGATTAGGTATTCCAAAACCGAAATGCTTTCCGATATTCATTGATGTCGAACCGGCGAACCCCGTAAGGTGACCTCTAGGGATGCAGTTATGTGAGAGCTTTATGATCCCTTTAGTCCTGATATATTTGATGCTGTCTAAATAACGTAGAGTTATATTTATCGGTTGTTTGTATTCGTTTTTAAACACTGAAACTATTTCACTCTTCTTGTGAATCCATTCAAACTCAAGCCAATACAATTGCCTTGTTCATATAAGTTTTGTTAAATGCCATAGCTGCTGACAGAAATCACGTGAAAGAAACTTTAATTAGAGACAGCATATTGCCACTTTTAAGATTCACATGATCGACTTTAAATTAAGACTGACATTCATCTCGTGAATGCACCGCATTGCATCACATCCATTGAACATGATAGCGCGACACCATCAATGCAATCGAATGCATCCAATATGTATACGTCCATTGTTGTTTATTATTTATTTATTTTAAATCAATTCAGTGAATCATATTAATTGATTTTAAATGGCCTGCAACCAAGTACAACAGGGCTCTTGCATAATACTTGTACGGAATAACTTTTTTAAATCGGCTGTCATCCATCGATTTGAACAGAAAGTTTACCACCAACTGGGGAGCAATCCTCGCAATTGCTGCCCCAAATATATTGTGAAATCAATGAGAAATAAAGAGAATTTAACAGTGGTACGCATGTAGATACACTAATAGATACTCACAAATGGTATCGCCCAGTGTGACCATAGAGGAATATAATATTCAACTTGTGGAATATTTTACAGCTGCAGAGAATATATTTTTTCCAATAAACAATCGCATTTAAAAGTAAAATATTTGTTTAACCAAAAGAAATATTAAGATAAGAACATTTTCTCCATTAGTTAGAAATAAATTATTCACTTTAGTTAATTTAAATAGCTACTTCTGGTCACACTCTTTTGTATTTTTTTTTCCGTCTGAAGAACCAACAGTACAGTAACAGGCCTTTATTCTACGCAGGTGTTTGTTTTGCAGTAGCTGTGCGTACCTCGTTTTTTTTTAAGTGCCCACCACATACAATCCTTTAATCCGTCGGATCCGTTGAACCAACGGAGGGCAATATAGAATACACGTATTCTCTATTAAGGTGGCGCCTAACCAACGGATCTATGAACGTCAACGGATAAAGTAGGTCTACTTTCTACTTTTCTGTCCGTCGATATATACACATACACACATTCAAAAATTCAGGACCACACACTCTCGAATTACAGTTCACTTATTACAAAATTGAGAGAGGCACATTGGTCAAAGCATTGAAAATAAGAGAAAATAGAGGAAAATGAGAAAAAACTACTGTACTTTCTGACATTGCCGATTGATAGATATTTCAGTATACCACAGCAAAACTGCAGCTCGACCGCTGATTGGTTTGAAATGGCTTAAATTTGTAGGCATGTTTTTTTTTAAATCGCCTAGAGAGATAGGTGATACTGTACTGGCATCCCTGGTAGTTGAATCATTCAGTGGTATTTGGGCAATTATAGGTTTTTCAAAACGCATATTATGCAGCCAATCTGTTTTCGGCTGACAAAGTTGGCGACGGATTCTATGAGACATTTATGTTCAACTTGTGATATGGCGTTTTGTCATTTTTATGATAACAACACATGACAATCCGTTCGGAACGGAATTTTCTCCGATTTGTACGAAATCGAAGAAATTTCATTCGAGGTATCCGATCCGATACAACTTTCGGAAAAAATTCTTCGATGACATAAAGCGCACCTAGTCGCATTGCGTTGTACAGCGTTTATGTCAATTACTTTTGACAGATACACAGCAAATTTCTTTCGAAACTCTCCGACAAGAAAATGCTCCGGATTATTTTAAGTAAAATGGAAAAGTGGTAAAAATTAAACGGAATAAAATTAAAAAATATAATTTTTGATGTTTAGTGGTCAACTCGAGCCGCATTAGCGATCATTTTGAAACTGCATTAGATTTATCATAAAGTATTTCACACTGTAATGGATATAAAGCAGCTGATTTGCTGTCAAATAAATGCGTTTGTTTGCTTTATTTATCTTGTTCCAAAACGGATACCTCGATCGCAATCTGAGTTCCGATTGGATTTGCCTTTCGTTTCGGAATTTCTTCCGAACGGATACCTCGATAGGGTTGAATAACACATCAGAGATTTTCGTCCGCAGTCTCAGCTGAGGTTTTTGAGTTAAGTGGAACAACATTCTCACCGGAGGAGGAATGTATCCGTTAACACGTACACACATTTTCTCTTTCATTAAACAAAAGAAAACTTCTTCGCTTTCTCTGGCTGAAATAAATTATAAAAATAAATATTAGGCATTAACGGCCCATATAGGACCAAATTATGGTGGGTTCCGGGTCATGTCGGGGTAGAAGGGAACGAATAGGCCGACGAACTGGCCAGAAAAGGTTCAGAAACACCTTTCATAGGTCCCGAACCCTTCTGCTGCACTCCTAGATTTGCAGCTACGGCAGCAATAAAAAGCTGGAAACACAGAAAATGTATATATCTTTGGGAAACATCCCAGGTCTAAGACAGGCCAAACGAGCCATTCGGCCCTTCAATAATAATGTCAGCAAATGCCTAAACCTAAGCAGGCATGATATCAAAAACTAAGTAGGGTACCTTACTGGTCACCATGGTTTAAGGTATCATCTAAACAAAATGAAAGTAGCAGACTCTCCTGAGTTCCGATTTGCCTTGAAGAGGACGTGTCAGCTGAACACATTTTATGTGACTGTCCAGCCCTTAATGGAATTAGAAAGAATATCTTTTTCAGAGAACATATTTTTTTTTATTTTTTTTTTTTTATAATTTACTTACGCTAAAGGGATTTTTTTCTGTTGTTACAGTACACTTATAATGCTAAGAACACAGTGTAAGCTACTTGGTATTAGAAAGAATAGAGAGATAGGAAAGTAGTGTTTGGGTGCAGTTGTAGGGTTTTTCTCCACGGGTGGTGTCTAAGTTACTTAGGGAGATTACGATTTCATGTATTCGGTATAAAGTAATGGACTTGGCCGGGATTCGAACGCACGACCTTCCATTCCGTAAGCGAATACACTACTACTGCACCATTGCCACCCTCAATATGAGCCCCGAAGACATAAAGAATTCTTCTACTGGTAAAATTGTCCGCCTTACACGGAAAAAAACTTTTTCTGGCCCATAAGTTTCTTCATATATAAGCATGAAAAGTGATTGACAAAAGTGAGAGGATAGGTGAATCCTATAAAATGTTTGTCTCAGTTATTTGAAAAATTCTCGGGTTCCTCATGTGAGGAATTGTGTTCCACTTGAAGTCTCGGAGGGCTCCGTTAATGGAACTGTCCTTTATTTATTGAGATAAATTATTTGATATTTTTTATTGCAATATAGTTTCTTATTTATTTTTTAGTTTTTTAAGAGAATTTATATTTTTTGTTCAAATTGTCCATTTTTTTTTTTTAAATAATTTTTTTTTTTTCATTCTCTTTAATTTTATTAATATTATTTGTATTACCAAAAAGAATATTAAAATACTGAATTACTCCATATTTTTGAATGAAGCTAATAGTCACACGGGTATCGCCCAGTGAACAACTACACCTCAGTATCGTGCTGTAGGTAGTTTTCTTTGAATTGAATCGCCACACAAATATTTCTCCATTGATAACGCATCGTTAGGAGAGAAGGGTTATGAAGTTTGGATAAAATGTGGATCTCTTGAATGAGGCTATTCTTCTCCAAGCACAACCCGTCCAATTGTACTCAATTACTAGTCGAAAGTACGCGCTTCTTCTGATCTCGTTATCATCCCTATAAAGCATAAGGAACAAAATATATCATCGCATTTTAAGTGATTTGTCTCATTTATTCCCGTATCTTTGCAGCGTAATTAAACACCAAGTGTAATACGTGTAGAGTGGACAAAGTGACCCGCAAAATGCCCGCCCGCCACCATGCTTTGATTCCCTACACTCAGAGACGATATAAATGTATAAATTATACGGCTAGTGTGTGACTAATCGAGATGCGTGACATCAATTGAAGCTGATTGAATGGCAGACTTCCGTTAAATTTTTTTCTGCTGCAAACGCCTTCTAGTGGGTCATTTCTTGATTAATGATACTATGTGATACATATAGGCCATTAGTACGCATAAAAATGATCATAGCCCATTGTAAACGGTGGCGCATGTGATGTGCAGCTTAGAAGAGTATGGAGGTCGCCGTATACCCGCCCTGGTCTCCGCTGTCTTCGGATTTATGGCGATTCTAATTTATTTGTTTGCTTTCCGCCGCCGGTTTAATTTGGTTCAACACGTGGTCATGTGGTTCGCTTAAGGGTAAAAGACTATCGGCTCTAATTTTGGCTTTAATATGTACCATAAAAAAACATATTAATAAAACTTGATATTGCGGACAGTGGTCGATAATAGAATCGCATATGGTTATCGGATGATCACGGATTGCTTTGATATTTTATCACTTTATTTTTAATTATTGTTTTTATTTTTATTTTATCTTTTGCACCATATAATTTGTGTGAAAAAAAGAAACGAGGTAATTGTGATATTCCAATTTAGTTTGACCAGTGTTCTTGAATTGATAAGATCAATTTAATATCAAAGTTGTTTTTTTAAAAAAAAGCTACTAACGAATTAAGGTTTGGGGCAAAATGTGAGTTTAATCAATTCTTACAAGCTGTTTTCCCTGCTAGATCTTACTTGGCGCATTATATGGGCTTTGTGGCCCTGAGTTATTTCGTTAATAGTTTATTAATAAGTTTTATAATTATTAATTATTATAATATTTAAAAAAAGTTGCATATAGTCGTTTTGGTGTTTGGAATATGGCGATTTTTATTGTATATACATAATTATCTGCTTGAATTTTATCCCACTATGACATCAATGAAGTGAGATAATACGAGTAATAGACGCTGTTGGCGGAAAATGTTAATCGCACTTTAGACACTTCCGGGAATTGATTTTTTTAAAAACGTGAGAAATGCGTGGCTTCTTGATGCAATTACGGAAGCAATAAATTAATTAACTTGGATTGAGAAAGCGATTTAAAATTGTATGAAATATGAGGGACTGACGTACTAAATCGGTTTTTTTAAGAAAAGGTAGCTTTATTTTATAGAAGCAAATTTTGCAATACTTGTTAATTGGATGTGCCAAGTAGCTTCCGAGTTCACTGTGGTACCAAGAAGATGCATGGACCGTAAGGATTAATATTCTTGCCGTGCATTTGAGGAGCTTCTATTAAGTCAGATCGAGCTCGAGCTCATATCCTCGCAAATACAGGCGGGCCTGTAGGTATTCAGTTAAGTGGACGGTTATGATCACTTTAATCCTGATCATAGCCTCAGCACCTTTAAGAGAGAAGAAGATCGAGCCGCACATTCGCCTCCTTCACTTTTCTGAGGCTGCGGGAAACGTGGCCAAACTGATAATTGGTATTCATTAAAAATCGATAAACAACCAAAAGACCCCATTTTCAAGATAAGCTGACACTTGTGGCTTCAATGGTACAGTGCATGAGAAGACAGGCGCAGGGACATAAGTCCCAATTTTTTCTTTTGGTTCCAAAATATTTTGTCGAAGCTGGTACATAAGTCCCAAAGAGGCCTTATTTCAAAATGCAGTAGTGAAATAAAGCCATATTTTCATGTCAATTTTGGGAGTTATGTCCCACTTAAGTGAGACATAAGTCCCAAAAGAAAAAGTTGGGACCTATGTCCCTGCGCTGAGATAACACTGGTCTCGGCTCGAGTCCCAGTGAAGGTAAAGGGTTTTTCGGAAATAATGAGTGGAAAAACAAACCAGCACCACAGAAAGAAGGAGTCTGATGATCGGTTGTCGCGAACCGGGAAACGCCGCTGTAACTCCAGCCGCCCACTGCACGTGGTAGCAATTGACATCTAACAATTGCTGTTCATTCAAAACTACTTAAATGAATGGTGTTGATGAAGAGGTCTTCAATGTGTCGTCAATGATCGCGATGTATATATGCCCGACCAATTATGAACCAAAAGATAAGTGATGTTGCGAATGGTGGTGGCTTAAAAGTTGTAAGCATTTTCTCACTTGCACCAGACTTGGTCACGAGCTATAAAGCCTACATTCGTCCGAGATTTGAGTATAATTCGCATGTTTGGGCGGGAGGTCCCGTTACAAACTTGAATTTGCTCGATCGTGTATCAGTAGGGCGAGGATTTCCGTCCAAATAAATATTGTTTTTAAATAATTTAAGAACTTGTTATGTACACGAATTTGCTTTAAAATGGCATTTGAACCTAAGTTCATAGTTTTGCAGAATCCGTTATTTTTTGTGGTGGCGAAGTTATCGTACACTTGCCGGTCGCAATGATCTAATGGCAATACCTCTGCAGATATTACTTTTTCCGTTGATAGCCAAGCGGCAATAACAGCGATTTCTTCCGCAGAGATGAAATCGAAATTTGTAACTTGCTGTCGCTGTGAAACTCGCAGGGCTCCCGGTGTGGCCGGGTAACTAGAAAGCTGATGAACAGGCCAGACAGAGTTCATATCTCGAACCGATCCAGGTCGACAATTCACTAGAGAGCTACCTTCACGGGAACCGAACTATGCACTGATAATAATACCTTTTGGTTTACATATGACAACATATATATGACTTTCATAGTGTTCTTTAACAGCTTGGAAAACGTTTGGAGTTGGAAATTATGTCCATATTGGCAGTGGCGTAGCGTGAGTTTGGGCCGCCCGGGGCAGACTCAATTTATGCCGCCCCTAGTAATATTTTCACACACAAAAAAAACCTTTGTCTACGATTTCAACCAGTTATACCTACACATATGTATGTCAATAAACTTGTCAACTGTTGTTCGTACTACTTTCTAGCAAGTGAAGCAAAAATGAAAGCATTTAATTTAGTTTTTAGTCAAAGGGAAAAAAGTTATATATTTAGGTACATACATATGTGATTCTTTTTTTTTTATTTACAGAAAACTTCTATAAAATGTTATTTCCTACTTTTCGTCAGGGCAAAATCTCTTGTTATTCTTTCAGTGTCGATAGTCTCTGTGATTTCCTGCTCTATAGCTATGATACCCAGATTAGATAGCCTTAGAGTGCTCATTGTGGACCCTTATTAATTTTTAATAAGCTTTAAGTTTGAGGCATTACTTATTGCAATTGTGAGAAAAAGACGAAGCATTATTGTTATGTTAGGCAGACTAACTTCCAGTCTGAACTGTAATATATTATGTTAATAGTTCGAGTGGGCTTTTATTGACAAGTTCATTTGTTTTGCCTGTAGAAGATATAATTGCTCTTAACCATACGCGTTCGATCTCAAATTCATCCTTATCAATGTCATCTTCATGAGGTGCAACATCTGAATTGGTTTCATAGTTTTTATCTAAGAGTTTGGCTGGGGTGAAAAAGTCGAAATTTGTCGCCAAATTTCGTAGCTGTTGAAATCTTTGCTGTATTTCAGCACTGACCCTGTCTGTTTGCAAGTTTATTTGGGCATCATAAACTTCGTGCAGTACTTGTTTCCAAAAGCCCAAAAAAGACAGAAATGAAAACGATTGCAATGCTATTCGCAATGCTCCTGCATCCGTCCGTGTGTTAAGGCTTTCGTCTGCCCCCATCAGCTTTTCCATGGTATTAAAAATGTCCTCATAATGGTTCCAGGTATTCTCGACTCTTGAATTCCATCTTGTTTCTTGCAGCCTCTTCAATCCTTTGCCTGAAGTACCAAGCAGAACTTCCCAACGGCGTTTGGACACGGGAAAAAATATATATATGCGTTCTAAGGTACCGAAGAAAGCTACCAAGCTAGCGAGTTTGATTCAACAGCAGCAGCATGTAAGCAAACCAAGATCAAAGAGTGATTGGAGTAGGGTATAAATTCTGCTACGCGATTTCCAATTTTTTACGCTGCTACGCACTCTCCCTAATAACGTCTATTTTGCTACTTTTTTTTAAAGCACGAAATGTCAACGTAAATCTTGGAATTTTTCTTGAAAAAAAAAAAAACGATAGTAGCTATATTCAATCTTTACTCACTTTCCCTCACCAACTTATATTCTTTTCAACCATACCCAACAAGTACCCATTTCTTCGGATGTGTTAGTGTTTGAATTTGACTGGAATCTGGAATCGGTTTGGAATTTTTTCAGATTTGAGCTTGACAAAGAACAAGAAGACGAACTCAATTAAAATAGAGACAGTAGATAAAATAATGGCTGCAAAATGTTTGTTTCAAAAAGAAACGAAATATGGGTGTCGAATCTTTAATTGTTTCTAAAAGGTACTTAAAAACTTAATTTTTGAACTTTAAAAAAAAACTGTATTAATCTAAAAGACTTGCCGGAATTTCTATGTGATATTAATTCTGCTATTGGTACAAAGAGCCTACATTTATAATTTTGTGATATGAACTATTTTTTTATCTAAGGCAATGCATGCAAAGCGCCTTTAAAGTGAAGTTTTTACTGTTTTTTTTTTTGTTTTTTTATAGTTTTGTAAAATATATAGTTTACCAACTATACTTGTACTAGTCCTTAAAAACATATTTACTTTGAATAAAGAATTAAGTGTTTGTTTGTTTTCGAAAACTTTTGAGTTTTGCTACACAAATTAAGTTTGCTATACAAATTTGCTACGCAAATTTTTTCCCTTGTACCTATATTACTCTGTTTCAGTTAAAAGTTAATTTCTCTTTTGTTAATAAAAATTGCAAATTATCTACTTGACTCTTTAATTTTATTTTGTTTTTAGTCGACAGTGAGAATTTACTTCACATTAAAAGGGAACTAAAACCACTCAGAGTTTTGGGAATTTATTTCCCACTTTACATGGGAACTAAGTCCACTTCGCGAAAGTGGTTTTATTTCCCACTATGTGGGAACTAAGTCCCTCAGTGGACTTAGCTCCCGTGGACTTATTTCCCTGCACCGTTTATGTCTTTCAGTCTTTGCTGCACTCCTGTAGGGAACTAAAACCACTCAGAGTTTTGGGAATTTATTTCCCACTTTACATGGGAACTAAGTCCACTTCGCGAAAGTGGTTTTATTTCCCACTATGTGGGAACTAAGTCCCTCAGTGGACTTAGCTCCCGTGGACTTATTTCCCTGCACCGTTTATGTCTTTCAGTCTTTGCTGCACTCCTGTATATTTTTCAGACATGAAAGCAGCATTGTCATATGCTTGGCCTCTGCAATCCATTACATTAAGACCATCAGATTTTAGCTTACGTAAACACATGTCAGAAATGCCTTCAGCTGTTTTGTTCTTTGTTTCGATAAAATCAATAAAAGATTCCACTTCTACTACTTTCTGATTTTCAATTTTAAGATAACGCAATGCTTGACTTGTTTGATCTTTGTGTGATACATCTGGGGTGCTATCGAATATAATGGAATAATATTTGGCCTTTTTAACTAGACTGAAAGTTCGTTGACGAACGTTATCTCATGAAATATTAATGAACTCGTTTTGAATTTGTGGTGACATATAAGTCCTTCCACACATTTTTATTTATAAAATGTGTTCTCGAAGCACTGGATGTTAATTTGCGAGTAGGTGCACCAGTTCCAAAAAGTTGCCCCTATTTGTACTGGTAATTTCTTCTCTGTGGCCATGAAAAGCCAAATTCTGTTTTGCGAGGAATTCAATGATATCGACCATTGTAGTAAGAATTTCCTGCCATTTTTTTGTTTCTTTGGCAACGATATTTTCCTGTGTCTTTTAATTGTCTCTCCTGTTCGAAGTCTGGCATCTAACTCATTCCATTTGCAAATATATTGCTTGTGTTCCTCTCGGTGCAGCAGAAACCGTGTAGCTAACATGCTGCACTACTTCTGGACCGCATTGTCTTTGTATATAGAGTTCTATAGTAGTCTCACTTCGAGTATTCGACTTACACACCATCTTACGACTTAAGTACGAGTATGTCATTAAAAAAAGCTACATTTATACAACCATATTGTAGAACCTTTTCTACAAAATGCTAGTATGCCTTGGAATATGCATATTCGTAGTTATTTTTGTTGTCTTCCATTCTCCTCATTTATCGAATTTATTTTGTTTACTTCTCAAGATGGGGTTATGATGTGTTGGTGAGAGGGGTGCGGGATATGGTTGGTAAATTATTTGTTGTTTTTAATGGAAGTTTTTCATAAGTGTGTGGTTTGTCGTTTATTTATGGATTTTTTTTTTTTTACTTCCTATGATTGGGATGTGATGTGTTGGTGAGAGGGGTGCAGTATGTGGATGGTATATTAGTTGTTGGTTTTGATGAAAGTTTGCGGTAGGTCAGGGGTAGGTATACATTCATTCATAATCGGTAGATATCAAAAATCATATTATGTGCATATTGCGATTGCATTATCTTGCACAAATAAATTTCCGAATATTATGTATAAGCTGAATTTTTTCATTTGGTTTTCCACAAACAATTGATTTCGACAGTTTCGACAGCTAAATGTAATTGATTAATGTATTCTTTTTGATACTTTAATCGACACAAACTGTGCATAACTTGTATGTTTTTTACACTGTTTTATGAATAAGAATTTATGCATAAAGGCTGGAGAAATATTTAAACACTGCATAAGAAGATATGCAATCATTTTGAGATGTTTAAGCGAATTCTATTGAAGAATGCTCTAAGTTGTTTGCGTTGATGGGTGTGTGGAGTAGGTAGGCACTAGCGGTTGACCACTTAAACTCCAAAAATTAGTAATAATTACTGTAGTTTATATTCCTTTTTATAATTTCCACGGTTGAAATATCCCTTCTTCAGAATATCCTATGAGGACTGCCATGGAGGACTGGGATACGGCACCAGGAACTCTCCCGGTGAAGGTATCCTAAGCACGTAAGCGGGGACGAACAGAACTAAACAAACAAAAGTGTTTGTGAGAATCAAATGGTAAAATCTGGACAAAAAAAAGTCAAGCATTTATTGCAAATATGCAAAATTATCTCCATCGCATCATCAACAAAGTTGTCAATATGGCAAAGAAACATGGTGGTGGGCAGATGAAGCTAAAGCAGTGATTAGTGACAAAAAAGTGTCATTCAAAGCTTAGTCAAAGTACTCCACTAATAATGGAGATGAAAAAGGTCGCCTAGAATTGGAATACAGACTTTGCAAGAGGCTCGCAAAGAGAAAGTGCGCTCAAAAGATGAAGTTTGTGGAGGGTCTGTATCGGTAGTTAGAAGAAAATTCTTCTTCGGCTGCTGATGGAAACCAGGCTGTCCACGAACTCCGACAAAGCAGCTTGAACGGGAACAGGTCTATATACAAAGACTAAGGTAAATAATGTAAAACATTTAAGTTTCCGGCGGAACATTGTTTTCCATCTGAAGATACTTCTGCAAGCTGTTATAGGAATAACCTTGAAGGTTTTTTTCCACTTTAAGAACATCCAGAAAACCTTTTACAGTATTTAATTAGTCTCCAAAACTGATCCACTTCGCATCCATAAAGGAACACAACCATTTTCAAAATTTGCCGCCGAGAGAAGGAGGAATGCCCAGGAAATCCGTTCGCCAAAATTCATCAGCAATGCTCAAGGGCTGCTTTTTGTGGATGACGAAAAACTTCTAATTGAACAATTTCCTATGATATATTTTTCGAGAGCCGCTTCGAAGAAGTTAGAAAGGCGGTCAAAGTCTTCAAAAATCGAAAAGCCCAACTCCAATTGTCTTAGAAGAAAATAAATAAACAATAAAATTTACATAAAATAAATATTGATCCGTATAGAAACCTATTAACTATTAACCCCTAAGTGGTGGTGCAGCATGGCGCAATACTGACACAAAGTAACGTGCCATTTCTTTATAAATTAGATTGAATATTTCTGAATCAATTACAAAAGAAATGATACAAATCGGAACAATTTTCGACAAGATATAGCCAAAGTGATAAACTCAAAATTTGTTATTTGAGGAAAAAGACTGAAATCAGATTTTATTAAATTTTTCATTTCAAAACTTTTTGTCCCTTCCATCATCCCCCTCATCATACATGCTACTTGCCAAGGCGACGATGCGATGTTAACCATCACAGTATTTTGGGTGCCTTAAGACAAATATTCAACATTTCAGCTTTCTAGCTCACAAATTTGTTCTTTTGAAATTGTGGGCGTGTCAGTGGGCGGATTTTAAAAATTCTTAAAATATATTATTTCGGGCCCCTAGAGAGTATATGGTTTAAATTTCAGCTTTCTAGCTCCAGTGTAAAGGCCTTAATTTTTGCCGACGGGTGGACGGACGGACGGACGGACATAGGAGATGCACATTACTATCGATGCTGACCACGAATATATTACGATACAAAAAAATGCAAAACGACAGGTGACCTGCCCCAATATTAATGTAGGTCATCAATTCGCTAATAGATAAATATACCTATCCAACAACTATTTCTTTGAATAACGGCTGATACAACACAAATTGAATATTTCCGAATCAAATACTGAAGAAATGATATAAATCGGTACATTTTTGAACGAGATACAGCGAAAATAGCAAAAGTCTAAAAATCCATAAATTCATAATTCTTTATTTGATGGTAAATACCGAAATTAGCTTTCATTCAATTTTTCCTTTCAAACGAATCGCCTCTTTCATCATACATTCTACTCGCAGACGACAGAGCCAGATTTCTAATTTTTCCATCACATCCCTCTCATCCTACATACTATTTGTCGAAGCGACGAAACAATACAAATCATCAAAAGTATTCGGCTGTTGCACAGAAAAATAAAATAAATACTTACATAATATCAGAATGATTCGATAAAGAGAGACGGCAAAATTTAAGACACAAACCTTAAAACGCCACCACTTTTGCTCCCGCCTCTGTCGAGTTAAACGTTTTCAAATTCGTGTTGATGAGACTACTATAGAACTCTATATACAAAGGCGTTGTACAAGTAGCAATCTCATATTTGCATCTATATTATTAGGCTACTTTCCCATATCATCTAAATTTTTAGCTGATTCCAATGCTTTATCGGTCTCATTGTCAATGTGTTCAATGTCAGTATCAGAGAGAGAGCCGGAGTCGGAACCATAACTATTGACAACTATATTTGAACATTACGTTACAGATTGAGAAGTTTTAGGAATCTGTTCAGGTACAGCAGCATTTGTATTTCCAATAGAAGGACAAGGACGTGAAGCTAAAGGTGACATATTTGAAGTATTAATTATTCAGGTAACATAATATCTTTGTTGAGTTCTCGTACTACTTTAGAATCTGAATTGTCAACTGTCAAAATATCTTTTGGAAATTTTACACTTGATGAAGAGGCTAAAGTGTCAGAAATAGGAACAGAGGTAATACTTCAGCCCCATTTTAAGAACTACTATGACCACAACTGACGCTCATATTGAATATGCCAGCACATGGGTATACAATAAAGAAGGCAATGCGTTTAAGAAGGCTATTAGTATTGCCTTCGGACGTACTAGATTCAAGAACATGGTACCTAAATTTTCTCTGAGTACCCGCTCATTCGCGCCCATTTCCTGGCCACTGGCGCCGCGTGGCCGGTCCCCACTCCCCACAAGCGTTGCGCACGACTGAAAGCCGTGAACTTGTTGCACCCCCGTTAGGGTATTTCTATCCTTACTTTTTACTCAAAACCTGTCATATTTTGAAATAAATAGCATTTTCTGTAATTTTTTCGAAAATAAGTTCGGACATTAGACCAGAATATGTTAATTTGATTAGTAAAACTTGTGCACTTTATTAGAAAAGTACCACAGTAATAAATTGCATGTTCCCTTGTGCGCAGAAAATAAAATTAACCAAAAATTATATTTGAATTCGATATGTCATATTTTTACCCCAATTGCTTATTATTAACTCTTTTCTTTCCTATCTTTCATTTCAGAACTCAAAACAGTGTAAAATCCGTATGCCTAGACTATTTAAAGACGAGTACTGGAAGACCGTTCAATTAACATAAAGCAACAAGCAAATATACCAAAGATTATTCACATAATTGCAATTCATCGAGGAGAGAACCCAGGCCACACTACAAAATGAGTGGCCCACCGCCAGATAATAATAGGAGGAAACTTTCTTTCCTTGGCTTTAATACAAAAAAGGTAAGTCCCTCAAAAGTTTCACAATTTCTGTGACGTATACAATTTGCAGTGGGCTGCTAATTTCGTCGAGGGTGTAGATCGTAGTGTTTAGGCTTGTGACCACCCATTGAGAAAAAACGAAAAACACATAGGCAGTTTCTCCAACCTCTAAACCAAGAACGCCTGGGCGAACTGATCAATGTTTTTGTTGACTGCTATACTTGACTGGTCTCTCTTTTTTGATTTTCATAAAAAATAACCAAACATTGAAAATTTCGCGGTGAAAAACTTTTACTTAACTGCAACTCGAATATGGAAAATCGAATGATGTGGAAAGTTTGCTATAATTTTCGAATATGTTTCGAATTTTAGTTTTTTTTTATTTAATTTTGATTTAGCTATCTTTGATAAATCGTCGGTCTCAAAATTGATTTGTCGCATACGGCAAAATTCACTTTTTGAACTAAGTATGTAGTCTTTTGTTTTCGGGGGCCCTTTTTCAATTTTGATATCTGTGTTGTTCTATCTATATCCATTGCTGATTATATTCAGTATGGTTGTGACGTAAATCCATCAAAATCATCAAGTTCACGAATTGTTTTAGCGTAAACGCTAAATTTTGCGTACAATTAGCAAAAATATGTTTTTAAGAATCGTTTTGAGGTACTTCTTACAAGTTTTTCCATGGAAAAGACAAACTAAATATAAACATCCCGCTTTGTTTATATCAATAAAAGAAAAATTAACAATAATAATATGAAAGGGTTGAATTTCCTAGTTACAGTTATGCAAGGTGAAGCACATTCGCCCAATCGGCGATCGTAGGTACCGTTTCCATCGGTTCGCAAGTTTCGCTTGGCCGGTAATAAGCTCCAGAAGAGTGTCATCTGTTCTTCTTCCGCAAATGGGATAAAGCTAGACTGGAGCGTACTCTCTATATTCATTTCATTGGGGTAGTAAGCCCCAAAGATCACGCTATTGTCGCTGGCCATCACTCTTGCGACGTGCCTTCGAGTCACCTTAATGAGGAAATTGTCAATCCTATACAACTGAGCCCCATCGTATAGAACCTTGTTGGGATAGTATTTTATACAGATGGATTCAGGCGTTCGGAATAACCGTAGATACGCCCTAAGACACTGTCTCTCCAAAACTCGAATTTTTTCCATATAACCAGGCGCTATTGTAAACCACAATGGACAACCAAGCGATGATCGGCCTTATAAGAGCCACGTAGCATATGACCTTCTCTTCACTCCAATAATGGCCAAGTTCTTGCAGTTTTTTCTGGTATCCCTAGAGGCCCCAGGCAATGTTGTTCTGAATAAGATTGTTTCCGCCTTCAGAAAGTCGGTTTTTAACTTTCAGTCGTCGCAATATCCATTAATTTCATCGAAGTTACGCTGCAAAATAATGTTAATGACCTCGATTTAGGATCTGATCTGTATGCCACCAAATCGTCGGCATACGTTATAGCATGTCTGAGTAAGCCCACTAGATCAATCGTGTAAATGTTAAACAGGATCAGAGAATTCACCGTCCTCTGCTGTAAACCGTTTTTCATTTCAAAGACTCTGCTTTTTGACAACGAGCTTCTTTCCCATAAGCATATTATAAATTACATATACCAATGGTTAGGTTTGAGCATACCCCGCCTGGTCAACTTGTAGGAAAGTCCCTCTAACCATACCGTTTCGAAAGCCTTCTCAAAATCAACCACACAAGCACCCGTGCATTGGTTCTTGCATTTATTCCACTGAATGTCGGAAACCAATTTCGACGCGGCATGAATAGTGTCATGCCCCGCCCTGCAACCAAACTGGTTGTCCGGAATTATGTTATTGTCCTTGATCCACTTCAACAGGGCTCTATTGACAACCTTTTCAAAGACCTTGCTAATATTCGGAAGCAGACTAATCAACCGGAGATTGACAGGTTTCGTTCTATATTTACCCTTTTTTGGGATTGGGTGAACCACAGCTATCTTCCAATTCGCCGGATAATGTGCATTATTCAGCGCATTGTTAAGCAGCGCGGTGAAAATATCTACAGCCTCCAGAGGCAGATGTCTCCATACGACGTTTGGGACACCATCCACCCCCGCCGACTTTTTATTCTTTAGTGACTCGAAGATGCACAGAAGATCATCCTTCGACATGTTCTTGTGCGATGCATCTCGGAGATTGGCGACACTGCAATAGCATGGTTTCCATCATTGAATACGGTGAATCCGTTATGCTCAGATCGGCGAACAGGATTGTTCAGTGTTCACCGTATACACTTCCTCAAAACAAGCGCCCAGCAAATCCACTTTCTCCTGTGGGTCCTCCACCACGAAAAGATCGTCGTTTGAAGCGACACTTTCTGGACAGCAGGCAGTACTGTCTCTCTGTTCTCCGCTGTCTGGGAGATTCGAACACAATGAATATCATTGTGATCCTTCCTCCTGAACAACTTATTTATCTGTAGTCCGACACACTAACCACTAAGCCACTGCTCCCGACTTGTACATGTTGTTATATAAAAATTCAAAAAGTGTCTATTTTAGATTATTTGCGGTTGGTATTGTTCACGCGTCTCCCTGAGCACCTGCTTGAGAGGCAAAAGCCCGTCCGTTGTATGACTCGAAGCCATGCCGATATTTTTAACCTCTTTTCCCCTCAAGTGCTGTTATAACAGCTCAGCTTGTGGACTTGTGCGCTTGCCAGTCGGCGAATTGGCAAAATCGTTTGGTACACTTTAGCATTCCGCCTTCCTAGAGAGTATTTAAGTGCTGAATTTCAGCGTTTTAGCTCGAATTTTAAGGCCTCAAATATGTGAGCGACGGACATGGCTAGATCGACAAAACTTTCGATGCTTATCACAAATATATATCACTATTAAGGCAAGTTTAAACTATGAATCAAAATTAATAAACCCTTGGATAGAATATTGGTTACGCAATGGCTCAGTGGTTATCACGGATTCAAACCACGCTAGGACCCAGTAACACCGAACGTTTTTTTCCTACGGCGAAAGTGTTATCCAAGAACATCAATTGTCATGAGAAGCTTCTCAAATTTGCCGTTCGGAGTCGACATAAAATTGAAGGTCCTTCCATTCGTGCCAAAAATATAACTTTGCACACACAAATGGTATGGACGCGAACGCGCATCATCGCGTTTGGGATAGTACTGACTCAAATAGCAGGGGTGAATCCCTACTAAACTTCTTTGCTGCCAGCCAGCTCGATATACTGAACACTGGTAATGAGCCAACCTTTGTCACTCGGCTGAGGCGGCAAGTTATTGATGTGACAGTAGCAACCGCTGCTGCATCTGGCATCGTTTCGAGCTGGAGGGTTTCAAGGGAAGAAACTGCATCTGATCATCGGTATGTTATTTTTAAGCTAAGTGCAGATGGACCGATCAGAAGCAAAATCAGGAATGTGCGACGCACTGACTGGGACGTCTATTCCACGGAGTTGCGGGGTCAGATAGGTTCCCTGCCTATCAGGATCCTTAGTAGCGATGACTTGGATAAGGCGACCGACACGCTACACAGCGGTATTATTACGGCCTTTCATACTGCTTGCCCGGAGAAGGAGGTTGGCGGTGCGTAACCAACCCGATGGTGGAACGCTAAGCTATCCCTTCTCAGGAAAAGAGTGGGAGGCTGTTTAACAGGGCCAGGAAGTCTAACCTGGCAGCCGATTGGTCTTCTCATGCGGATGCGCAGAAGGAGTACAAGAGGCAAATTAAGAGCGCTAAGAAGGTATCTTGGCAGAGGTTCTGCGGAGAACTGAAGGATGTTAGCGCGGTTTCGAGATTGCAGAGAGTCCTCTCAGCTGATCCGGGAGCCAGGCTTGACGTCCTTCGGAAGCCTGATGGCACCTCGACCAACTCCAATGGGGAGGCACTTCAACTGCTAATGGACACCCACTTTCCTGGCTGCAAAGCCGTGGATAGTTGCGTGTGGCCAAACGAAGGCAGAACTACCACTGAGCAGTGGCGGGTCGCGGCGAGCATTATTACGAGAGAGAGGGCGAGAGCTATTATCCTGTCCTTTTCTCCTTTCAAAGCTCCTGGACCTGATGGCATATACCCCATACTCTTGCAAAAGGGTATCGAGATTTTGCTCACACTGCTAACTAGAATCTACAAAGCTAGCGTTGCTCTGCGACATATTCCTTTAGCCTGGAGAAGAGCTAGGGCGGTTTTCATTCCCAAACCGGGAAAGGCCGCCTATGATCTTCCCAAAAGCTTCAGGACTATTAGCCTTTCATCATTTCTGCTAAAGGGCCTTGAAAAACTGATTGACGTACGGCTTAAGAGTATTCCACCTTCGCTGGGTATTCATGATAGCCAACACGCCTATCAAAAAGGCAAGTCCACTGAGACGGCATTAACGGATCTGACGGCCAGAGTGCGTAGGGCGCTCGACCGCAAGAACTATGCTCTTGCTGTCTTCATGGATATTGAGGGTGCCTTTGACAATCCCACCTTTTGCAGAATTGAGTCTGCCTTAACACTGAAGGGCGTCGATTCTACAACTGTGGAATGGATCCTGGAAATGCTTAGGAGCAGAGAAGTTACAGCTGCTGTTGGCGGCTGTATCAGAACTGTGCGCGCTGTCAAAGGCTTTGCGCAGGGCGGTGTACTTTCCACTACATTGTGGAACCTGTTGGTCGACTCCTTGTTGAGAAGACTTGATGGGGAAGGTCACCCTGTTATTGGGTACGCTGACGATGTGTGCATTATTGTCAGCGGCAGGAGTTTACCAACTCTTTGTGAGCGGATGGAAACAGCGCTCAATAGTGTTGGGAGTTGGTGCCGCGAGCAAGCTCTGTCAGTCAACCCCGCGAAGACTGAGATGATGCTGTTCACGAGTAGAAGGGCAATACCTCAAGTGAGGTGGCCTTACTTCCAGGGCACTCAACTAAAGCTATCAAGCAAGGTTAAGTATCTGGGTATTGTTCTAGGTCCAAAGCTTAACTTTTCTGAACATTTGGTTGGTAGGATTTCGAAGGCAACTAACATTCTCTGGCAGTGCCGTAGGATGTTCAGCAGAACCTGGGGACTTAGTCCCAGGCTGGTTCACTGGATTTACACATGCATTGTTAGGCCATACCTTATGTATGGTGCGATTGTATGGTGGGCTAGAGCTCACATCCTCAAACGTCAACTGTCGAAGCTACAGCACCTTGCGTGCTTATGCATTACAGGTGCGATGAGAGGAACTTCCACTGCTGCTATGGAAGTGTTGCTCTGTTTACCTCCCTTGCAGTTCCTTGCTGAAAGTGAGGCCAGAAAATCACTATACCGCATGTGTGTAGTACTTGGACGGCAGGTCAATCTCGGCGATGGGGCCAGAGGTGCTAGGTACAGAGCTCTCTATGACACTGTGTGCATGAAGCAAGTCTTTGAGCGCCGTTTTCAGGTCATCCTTCCTGAACGGCAGGAATGGAACAGTGAGGGGTGGAATGGCTTTAGGCCGGGTGATGTCATCGTCTATACTGAGGGCTCACTTATTGACGGTATCTCCGGAGCCGGGGTCTACTCTAGAGACTGTCGGATAAATCTATCTGCAGCCTTGGGTAGACAAACAACTGTTTTTCAGGCAGAAATCTTTGCGATTGCCACTGCCACCAATATCCTGTTAAGGAGAAGGATTAAGGGTAAAACCTTATACATCTGCTCAGATAGCCAAGCCGCTATCAAAGCCTGTTCGGCTGGCTCTCTCAACTCAAAAATAGTTGAGGAAATCATGGTTAGGCTTAACCGTCTGGGAAGATGTAACTCGGTATCACTTGCCTGGGTTCCTGGGCACACAGGTATCGAGGGTAATGAAAGAGCGGATGCTCTGGCCAGGAAGGGCTCTTCAACAGCCTTCATTGGCCCACAACCATCCATAGGATGCTGCTCATCCGTCCACAAACGTGAAATGGATTCGGCTCTACGCCAACAACATTCCGAATACTGGCATGACCTGGTCTCATGCAGGTATTCGAAGAAGCTAGTGGACGGTCCAAAAATCAGCAGAGCTAAGTTTTTGCTTGGACTAAACAGGAAAGACTTGAGATCCTTGATTGGTCTCGTCACCGGTTTCAGTCCTCTTAACGAGCACCTCAAAACCATTCACATTAGGAGCTCGGGCCTATGTGAGTGCTGCATGGAGGCGGATGAAACGGCATCTCACTTCATCTGTGAATGTCCGGCTTTCGCCAGAACCAGGCTCACCACTATAGGCAAACAATTCGTTAACGAAGATGAGATGGGGGAAATTGAACTTGCAAATATTCTTCGCTTTGCCAAGGCTACTGGCAGGCTCTCCCTCACTGAATCTTACTAATCGCCAATAACCAGCGAGCGGGCAGTTATGCTGAAGTACAATGGACCAATAGGTCTAAGTGCTTGTCATCTACTGATGACACCACTGCACATACAATACATACAATACACACAAATGGTTAGAGAAGCTAGTTTTTAGGCTCAATATGGGCCGCCAATGCCTAATAATAATTCGTTTTTATTTAGGATAGAATATGAAAAGAATATTGACAGCCGTTGACAATAGATATGTATATAGAAAAATTGCAGAATTCTACAAGGCAACACAGACAAAGACAGCTACGTTTTGACAAAAACTTCCAAGTCCACATCCCATCCAGATTATTTAGATTATTCTTGGAGGAAGGCGCCCTTGTCGAAGTTGAATCGATCCACTTTAACACCGATGGATCCAAAACCGATGACGGGTTGGTGGTTTGTTTGCAGACAAGCCGAATCCCAGCCTATCTCTTCGTCTCCCAAAAAACTTCCAGACCGAAATTTGGATGATAATTGAAGTCCTATCGCAGTTGAAGAAAAACATGACATATCTTCTCAGACAGATGCGAAAAAATCCATAGATTGTATTTGTATAAATTGGATCGTAGCCCTAGACTGCCGATCATCTCTAGCCGGAGATGGCGGAGCAGTTTAATATTCACCTATTTTGAGTGTCTGGGCATAGAGACATTGCGGGTAATTGTAGGACTGGTGATCTCGCCAAACATGCAACAATACTGTCCATTCTATTTACCTGATAAAGGTAAACTCATGTTTAAGTTGTATGCGATCGAGAAAACTGACCTCGGGTCATCAAATGTTTTTTTTAAAATAAAAACCCCTGCCCCCATGGCTGACACTGCGACCGGAAAGATCTTTTGTAACAACAAGTGTTTGAACTAGTCTAGCGACAAAACAGATTTGGGCAAAGCTGGATCTGAAACGCTCTGAGTGTTTGATCTTTCTAAGCAGACTGCACATTGGTGCTGCAATTGGTGTCACCACTGGGCACTGAGTCTACTCAAATGATTTCGGCAGAAGGTGTATAGAAGGGGTGGAGTCAATTTCCCACTCCACCTTTTCTGCACATGCCCTGCTCTCTATCAAAGACGAAAACTCCATCTGTGTCTTACTTCTAAAATGATCTTATCAACGCTACATTAAAATCTATAACTGGTTCAATGAGTAGGGTGGAGATCGATCCACGTGGTATCACGCTGTACCTTTAATTGTTCTATGGGTGTCGGTCTTGGCCGACTGCCACTTCAACCTAATCTGTGTAGAGAATATTAGCATACAGTTTTATATATATATTTTATCTAGTCAAGTGAGTTGGAAAAGAAAGTGTAAGTGTCCAAACATGGGTCTTCATTCTACATTAACTTGCATTATGCTGGTTTGATAGTTTTCCGTCGATATGTAGCTAGGTTTATAATGTACATTTTAGGTATGGGTCATGTGATTCATGAGCATGCATTTATTTGAAAATGTCTACCTAAATTTATTTGATACTGTTTCTTTGTGAGCTTTTTGCTGCGAAGATGCTTTTTTAAACCGTTGCGTTTCAGCATTTTTAATTGCGTTCAATATTACCCAAATACCAATCGTTGGAATTTCGATGAGAAGGAATAATTAAGATCTGCACTTTTATTTTTTGCTGCAATTTTGCAGAAGGAGTAATTAAGTCGATCAATAAAACTGCTTAATGCAATTTTTTTGTTCAACGGTAAGATGTTCAAACTTGCTCTCTTCTACACAATCTGGGGCCATTACACTAGTTTTAAATAAGTTGCAATACCTACAGTTGTTGGCGATTTTTATTCGTTTTCAAAATAATCAACCATAACTACCTCATTCATCATGTGAAATTGTTGAAACCCGCTGCGAAACATACTCGTATAGAAGTTATTTTATTGTTTTCGTTATTGTTGTATTCAGCTGCACACAAATTCCATCCAAACTGTTGACGTGATAGAGTAACTTGCAAGCAATTTCACAAATCATAGCCCGAAATATAACTGCTGACATTTAAGAAATACTTTAATTTTATTTTTTGGCGAACCGAAGAATTCGTAAATGTTAATTACCTACGTGAGGTGTTTTAATACAGAGCATACATATTGAAAGGAAATTAATGGGTCATAAAATTAAGTTCGAAACTATAAACAGACATCTTTGCCTCTTATCGCAGTGGTTAAGTTTCTTTTTTTAAATGCTGTCATCGACATTTTCTCATGTTTGTAATAAAACAATAAATGCTCTTAAATGGCTAGATATTTGGTATTGTTAATTTGCTCTTGGATGATTTTTTTTTTGCTTGTATCGAGATTTTTTTTATTGTTTTTTTGTCTTAAAAATTCCTAATTAAATTGACAAAGAGATTTGTTGATCTTTTCGAGTTAAATCTACGTCGTTTCGCAGGAAGATAATTCATATCAAAAGTACAGCAACTATGGGGGGAGCTCCGCGAAATGACAGTGAATTCTTGTAGAGGGATAAAATACAAGCATTTTTCAATGTGAAATGAGGGGTCTATTTCCCACCCATTTAGGCTTCAGGGGCAATTTTCAAAAAATGTACTTATAATGAAAAATAATAATATTTAAATTCAAATGATTTTAATGATAATGTACACAGCGCGGACGAAAAGGAAAAAAGAATTCGAATATAGGGAGAGATGCCGATGCACCTTGATTTTGAATGTTTGTAGGTTATAATGTGAAAGAAACATGGGACGTGCAAGAAAATTCAACATTCATGTTGTACGCCTAAGGATCATTGAACTTCAATGTACGTCCGAATTCAGGCTTCGGGGTAAACTAATGAGCACTCCTTGCATGGCGGGTATTGCAGTTGAAATGTTCTAGGGTTGGAATGCAACTGACTGTTTCGTTTGAGCACTTAAATAATAAGAGCCAGGAGACATTGTCACGATGACTAAGAGAGCCAATCGATCTAGCAATGTCGCGCGCCAATTAGTTTTACCGCGCATTTTGAATCCTGGCAAGGAGCTCCAAATAAATTGTTGGTGCCCAGACCAGGTATGAGCGTTGTACTCGAGTTTCGGACGTATAAACGCCTTATAAATTGAAGCCACATCAGTTGGGGTAAAACATTGCTTCCACCTTGCTTCTTGGCGACATCGAAAATGTGGTCATTCTATCGAAGGTTGTTCTTAACTACCTACGGAGAGTTTCGGTTTCAGCAATGCAAGGTCTATTCATGTATAATTTAATGGAAGAAGACAGCATTGTGTTTTGAAAGCAATAAATTGCATCCTATTGGTTGAACCCTACTGAACTTTGCGGTGAAGATCATAATTTACTGACCTTAACATACTTTACCGTTCCAGTTCCACGCCCGGAGATGAGGGCGTGAACCAGGAAACTTGCGAGTATATGAAAAGCTGAGGGTACTGTGATCAGCGAAGGAATGAATTGGATTAGAAGTTACACACAGGAGATCATTTATAAAAATGAAAGAGGGTCGGTGACAAAACGGAGCCTTGGGGTACACCAGCATTTATTTATTGAGTGGCAGACTTGGAACCGTCCAATACAACTTTAGTTGAACAGTAATTTCGAATCCATAGAAGAAGAGTTTCATCGATTCCAAGTGCTCGCATTTTCGACAATAGAGCTTAATGCCAAACTCTGTCAAATGCCTTTGAAATATCAAGCGCAACGATCTTGCTTTCATCACCATGGTGAACAAATTGGTTCCACTTTTGGGCTAATTAAGTCATCAAATGGACCTGTTCCGTACCGCCGTTCATTAACAAGTTTTCGAAATTCAAGATATATCAAAAGCTGACGGTTAATCAACATTTACACGACGCTGGAAATAAAGTGTATTGTATGTAGTGCGAATGGTAGGTAGAAGGAGGGAGAAGAAGCCTTTTTTTTTGGGAGAGGCTGGACAAATGTTG
Organism: Portevinia maculata; assembly: GCA_949715645.1. NCBI lineage: Eukaryota > Metazoa > Arthropoda > Insecta > Diptera > Syrphidae > Portevinia > Portevinia maculata. The sequence goes on from OX454527.1 coordinate 85,632,946, forward strand.
TTTTCCATATTCTCGAAAAGAGCCCTGAAGGATATGACAGATGGAAAAGCTTACGCAGTGGATTTGCGAGCATAGAGCAAGCTGCAAAGTTAGCAGCAAGCGGATTGGCCTTATCTAGAGAGTAGACAGCTGGAATGTCATTGCAAGTGAGTGTCGGGATTATGGCAAGGCCGAATTCTTTAAGTTTAACGAAACGACGAAAAGTTTTCACTACCCGTAAGACTTTTAAGTAAAGGGTTTTTCAATAAGAGCGCTACAAAATTTTTTTTTTAAATAAAACAAAAACGGTTTTGGATATCAATGAAATTCTTTATTCCTGTGAAAGTACGTTCGATGCCATTATGTATGGAACTCGATTTCTTTTGCATGACCACCACGGGCACGCTTGCAGAAGTCCAGACGCCGAACCCAATTTTCGACGGTTTTCAAGCAGAAATCGGCCGATACTGCTGCAATTTCACGTTCGATATTCGTACGAAGTTCATCAATCGTTGCTGGCTTGTTGGCATAGACTTGACGTAGCCCCACAGGAAATAGTCTAACGGCGTCAAATCGCACGACCGAGGCGTCCAAGCGACTGGACCATTTCGTGAGATAACACGGTTTCCAAACTTGGTTTCCAATAAATTGATTGTGGCATTCGCTGTGTGGCTTGTGGCGCCGTCCTGTTGGAACCACATGTCCTCCAAGTCCATATCATCCAATTGGGGCGCAAAAGTCGCCACAACGACGTCACAGAGATGCCCAACGCTTGAGAACGACGTGTGAGAGACACATTTGGGCTTTCTTCAACTGAAGTCTAAGCGGCAGCAATATTCTCGACACTACGGGCACTTCTTTGTCTCACTGGCACGGGAACATTTTGTTCCCTTGTGGATTAAAATTTTTCCACTAGACGCTCAATTGTTGATCTGCTAGGACGATTATGACGACCTTAAATTGGACGTAGCGCTCTTAACGTTGAGGCCACTGACTCCGAATTTCGGTAGTAAATTTTAATAATTTCGACTCGTTGTTGGCTCGTATTATCTTTCCATCATGAGCAAACCTTACTGAAGAGAAATGTCAAAAGAGCGGCAAGAAATTCGGCGTCGTTTGCTGTCCCTGTCGCTCTACTTTTGTAGCGTCCCTGTTGAAAAACCCTTTATTTGTTGGCTCAATTTTTGATCCTGGGAGACTTTGACATGACTTATGTGGCCATGACAGTCATTTCTGACTTGTTTGAACTTGTTTCGGGTTTCCTAAAATGGGTTGGCCTTATACGACCGAAAACTTACGTCTTTTAATCTTAAAATTGTAGGTTCCTTCCACTTCGAACCAGCAAATGATTGGAGAAGCTGGATTTTAGGCCCTGTATGGGCCGTTAATGCCTATTATTCATCTAATTATTTTTAAATTCCATGTCCAAAGGCAATTAATCCACTAGGTTTCCCAAGAAGCCCAAATCTGGACAGGCACTCAGCTTAAAATAAATCCGATGCACTGCCAGATTCGATGTTACACTACATCCTCGTACTTTGCGGGGATTTCAATGTGCATAATTCCAGTTGGCTTCTACATTTTGGTCAGTCAGCATCCGAAGGAAGGTACTTACGTCTAGATCTTTGCTGAGGAAAATAATCTAACTCAGCTTGTAAATGCCATGGAAACGCAGATTAACCATAAACTTATGAACGGTTTTCGCAGCGACCTGTTACCGGTGATTTGGTTACATATCTGAACGAAAAGTGGAATCAATCTCTTCACCAAGGTGGTGAAAGTGAGATCGTTGCGCTTGATAATTCAATGGCATTTGAGCAAGAGCCCAAGAGTTTGGCATTCAGATCTCTTGTCGAAAATGCGTGCATATGGAATCGATAATATTATCTTTAATGGATTGGTCCCAAAGGCTCTGTTTCGTATCCGACTCCCTTGCTTATTTTTTTAACGATCTCCTGTCAGGTGTGGAACTATAACAGCAACATATGTCAAACTCATTTAATTCCAATATTAACAGCATAACTCAGCGGGCTTCAAGCAAAAGAGCGGAATTTAATGCTTCCAAAACGCAATGCTTTGTCTTCTGTCACTTGCATCGCTTAAACCCATCTGCTTGCCATTCGCGGTGTGTGTATTAATGACAACCTTCATTTGAATGACCACATTTTTGACGTCTCCAAGAACGCTGCAAATAATGTGGGCGTCCTCGAGCGATGCTAGAAATTGTTCACCCCTTCTACAAATTAAGGCATTTACTCACCCTAAACATGAGTACAATGCTCATATCTGGTGTAGTGCATCAGTAACCTACGTAAGAGCTACTAGAGAGAATTCACCAAAGCGCAATAAAACTTATTGGCGATCGAGATGTCTTGAAATCGCTTAGCTCTCTTAGTCTTCGCAGCAATGTCTCCTGCCTATCGCTGTTCACAAGTGCTCAAATGAAATATCCAGTTTCATTTCATGAATGCACATCAGTTCCCCCGTGGGCTTTTTTCGGATGTACAGTGAAATATACAGAATCTTTTTTTGGCCGTTCAACACAAATGTAGATCTCTCTTCCGCGGTCTGTTTTTCCTTCCCATTATAATTTACAAACATTTAAAACCAACTTGCATCAGTTTCGGGGATGTCTCTTTATCTCCATTTGCTTAATGCCCGCAATGTGCAAGTATAAACATATCTATTTTTTAAGGGTACTAAAAATCCCTTTATATAAAGTCATTAATGATGTTAAGGCATGTATAAATCACAGTAATATCCTGATCTACGCTGATGATATGAAAATATATAAATCTATCACTAGTCAGCAAGACAGAATGTTTCTTCAATCTGACATTAATAGCTTCGCCAATTGGTGTGATAAAAACGGTTTATCCCTGAACCCAACTAAATGTCAACGTATGACATTTTCTAGAAAGACTATCCCTTCCACCTTTCAATATTCTCTGTCTCAACATATTCAGCCTTATTGTGACGATCAATCGACAATTGATAATTGACTATTTTCAATGTGTGCTATTGTGAACGAACGATTCATTTGGTATTTTTGTCAATCGCATTTTGGATCTTGGGGTTTATTTCGACCCCAAACTGGTTTTTGCTAAGCATATTAATTCTATTATTAATAAATCTAATTCTATGCTGGCCTTCGTAAAAAGGTGGGCCAAAGAATTTAATGACCCTTACGTTTCTATGTCATTGTACAATTGTTTTGTCCGTCCGATTCTAGAGTATGCCTCTCAAGTTTGGACACCGTTCTACAACATTCATTCAAATCGAATAGAGGCCATTCAACGTAAATTTATTCGATTTGCACTTAGAGGACTTCCATGGGATGATCCATTTAACCTTCCTCCCTACAGTCAACGCATCAAGCTTCTTCAAATGTTACCCCTTTTTCAACGAAGGCTTAATAGCGATATCATTTTTTTACAGCAGCTTACATCCGGTCAAATAGATGCACCTGACTTGCTGTCGTCTACTGGCTTTAATGTTCGTGGTGGTGCCCATAATTTACGCAGTGTTGAATTATTGTTTAGCCCCCATCACAGAACGAATTATGGGAGGCATGAGCCTATTAGTCGCATGAGTAGAATCTATAATCTAAATGATTATGTGATTGACTTGCATGTTAGTAAAATTAACCTAACAAAAAATTTACGTAATAATGCTTTAATGTCTTAAATTGTTTGCATTATTTTGTGTCTGTGTTAGTATTTTATAGGTACATAATTATTGTATTTTTAGTTGTTTTGTCCTTACTAACACCTGCACTAAATGATGAGCCTATTAGAGCACTTTTAGTGCCGTCAAATTTCTGCTCGTGATAGATGCTTGCTTTAAGCACTCCACGACACAGAGCTGATAGTGTATAAAAAAAAAAAACCTACACCTGTATTTACCAATAGATATCTTTAAACCGTGGGCTATGGACAGATGTCCCCCCTTTTTGTGAGTTCATTGTCTGACTGTGAATTACATCTGGTATTAGTCGAATATGTACAAGGATATTCTTAACCTCAGGAACAGAACATAAAATCAAAATATTAGATCCAATTATAACGTAGTTGTCACGCCATAATAAAGCAGTTTTTGCTCACTTCCTGCTCGTTATTTTAGATAAATTACGGCTAATGTATAAGAAGTTCTTATTATTTCGAATGGTTTTATGTTGGCACGCGTTTTAATGTTTATATCAGGGGATATATCGTACTTTTATGGACTTGCAAATGATGAATTTATAATAAGTACACATTTTATAAATACCAATGTGCCCTGAATATGGTTATGGCTATGACACTTTGAAACGGAACGCCACCCAACAGCAGACACACTTAAGCCGATTTCATCACATTATCGACAGACTACCCCTATCATAAATTTAGCTGCAGACAAATAGTAGCTTGTTAAAATAATCACACGCGACAAAACAAACCGAGTAATTTTTCCAATCCTCCCCTAAATCATGAAAATATTTTTGTTGGAGACATTTTCGGACACATGGCTATAAAAACCATGAACAAATATAGCCATCAGTGACAGGTGCCACTGTATTGACTTAAATTGTCGCAGGCAAAGATTGATTGGCTTCTTGAAGTCGTCATTGTTAACAATCAATCAGGGAATCAAGTATTTACGTCCTGATAAATTAGTTTTTAATTTTGCAACTCCTTGATTATGCAGAACAATCAAAAATTATTAAATTACTTTACTATGCAATTAACTGATATGCTTTTAATATATTATAAAAAAATTTACACAAGAACAAATGTTATTTTAAATAAATTGTTTCTCCACCGCTCACCCCTTACGATTATAATCTAGAGAAGTTTGTTGTTGAGATTTGAATTGTCAATTTGATAAGATAGCATTAAATGGTAAACAGATAAACGTCACGATATCAACAATTAGAACTGAGACCTTAACAACCATAAAATTCGGCGCAATTATTATCTAACTATCTACTATATTAAATGTCAATTACGAAGAGTAAATAATGTGTGTGTGTGCTGTCATTGGCAGTAAATTCTATCCGTCAAGTTATAGTCAATAAAATTCAACTCAAGGTCAGCTGAATTTATCGAAGGCTCAAAAAATAATGTTAGACCGAAGCCAAAAATGGGCAGATATCCGGAAACGATAGCTTGTCCATATTTTTAGGGTACTGCATAAGGGACTTAATTCACCGCAAGTCAGTTTAGTATTTAAGTTTAATAAAATAATAATAATTAAAATTGCATGTCATCGCTTAGATTACGTTAACATTACGACAACGACATGTTCGGCGATTTGTATCACGTTTTGGTGGTAGTTGTTCTATATTTATTTTGATGGCGATGTTTTTTCTGTGGTTTTTGATACTATATAAATTATTGTCCTATGATAAGCACGTGCACTATATATTGATCCATTGGATGAATAAATGTATTTTAGCGATAAAATGGGTTGTCCTATGATTTGCCAAAAAAAGACGTTAGACTTGTGGAATTTTGCTTGTCAGCAAAGCACATCGGTGGCCTATTTCTGTTTAAGATCATCTAGCTTAATGTATTTAGATTGTCGAAAGACGAAGTTTAAAACATCTTCCAATTATCGTACCGATGACTAAGCTAGTGTCTTCAGTAACATTTTTGAGATAAATGCGGGCTGAGTGATTAGTTTGTCGCACTACTGATCTAAAGGTCCCCGGTTCGATTCCCTGCCGGACCACGTAACATCTAGAGTTCTGCCCCACTTCTTGCGAACGTCTAACAAACATCCAAGAGTATCAATTGTCATGAGAAATTTCTTAAATTTGTCGTTCGGATACGGCTTAAAATTATAGGTCCTTTCCACTTCGCACAAGAGTGGTTGGAGAAGCTAAGTTTTAGGGGCGCAGGGACATAAGTCCCGAATTCATTTTTCGGGACTTATCTTCCACTTAAGTGGGTCATAAGTCCCGAAATCAATTAGGGCCTTATGACCCACTTAAGTGGGACATTAGTCCCGAAAAATTAATTCGGGACTTATGTCCCACTATACATTTCCTAAATATACGCCTGAGAGAAACTAAGAAGACCACTCCAAATGCTACAGCAAATAGTCAAATCGGTTTCGTTATCGGTGACGTGAAATAAAGCCAAACGAAATAAGGCCAAATTCCAAATTTGGCATCATTTCGCTTTCGAAAGCGAAATAGAGCCAATTTGGCTTTATTTCGTCATGCAAAACGAAATAATACCAAAAAAACTAATGGAAATAAGATCAAACCACTTTGTTATGCGCAAATGTGCAACTATTATCGATTTGTTTGCTTACAATTATGTTATGAGACTTAACGGTAAAACGGTGCCGTGACATAACCCCAAGGATCATAAGCCCAAATTTTGAAATTTGGCCTTATGTCGCATTGTGAAAGTGACACAAGGCCAAATTTTAGCATTTGGTATTATGACACATTGGAAAAGCGTCACAAGACCAATTTGGCTTTATGACACTTTCGCTTGGTGCTGCTTTCAACAATTTGCCCTCGCACCTACCCCAAATCAAACAGTGACCCCAAGTAGGGGGGTTGCGGGGGGGCAGCATGCCCCCCCATATACATTGCACTGTTTATGGGATTAGTTGCGAAATCGAAAGTAGATTGCATAAACAGTACAATGTCTATGGGGGGGCATGCTGCAAGCTCAATGAAAAAATCAAGCACTCAGTTTTCATAGTTTTGAATTTTATAATTTGACCCTTAAGAGTGCAATAAAGTATTTGGACTTACACTAACTTCTCGCCACTTGAATAGGACACCACTTACGTCTGTTTGCTATCATTCATTGCTGCCAAACCAAGCATGCTAGATACTTAATTTTTTTTTGTAAATTAAAGTTAATTTAATTCCTGTAATTTGATCAAATGGAAGATCCAATGCTAAAGCTTTAAGTTTTAGCAACATATTATCAGCCAAAAACCGGCAAAATGCGGGATCGAAAATTTGCGCACTTAATAAAAAAAACATTTTAGAGATTTCTGATTCTTTTTATTACAAAAATAACTTAAATTTAAGATAATTGTAGTATTTTAAATTCAAAAAAAAATTAATATTGTATTGAGCCACCTTTCTGTTACAAAACTTCACACATTCGGTTTGGAAGGGATGTGTACAAATTAGCCAAATAATTCAGTGAAATCGAGCTCCAAGCTATATCGATGAGTTCGGGTATACTCGAATATTGTTGTCCTGAATTGTATACTTGACATGTGATCTCCAAACATTTTCAATGATATTTAAATCCGAAGAATAGGGCGGCCAGCTTAATAGCTCCACATTTTGGCTCTGTATATATGTTTTAACTACCCGAGCTGTATGTATTGGCGCATTATCATGTTGATAAATCCACGGCAGAGGTCCAAAAAAGGTATGAAAGTATGGAAAGGCCTTTTTCAATATGCCATTGTGAGACAACGCATTAATTGTGGTTGACATAAATTTTAGTTGGCAGGTTCTATAATATTAAATGGACCTCCACTCCATCCACCTCCAACTCTGCTATGCAGCCGGTCCAAATAATGTGTTTCTTTGCGGAGGTCATGGAAATAGTAGCTATAGCCATCGGTGTCCTTCCAAATTTTTATTTTTTTTTTCATCGGAGAAGACTACTCTATGCCACTCCGAAGTCACATGTGCGCGTCAAAACTGAGGCTTTGCTCTTTTCCAACCGGGTTGAGAGGTGGCTTCTTCTTGATTTTCAGTCTTTTTAGATGTTTATCTTTCGAAATAACACGACGCATAGTTGTAAGACTTGCCTTGACACCGCATTTATTCCAGATTTTTGCCAAAGAGTCGTAGAATTGGACCCTTTTCTTAAAATAAGTGGCCTTTCCGCATTAGTAAGCACACTGTGTGTCCGGCCTTTCATGTTTTTTTCCATATTCATACTTAAAAATGTGGATATAACGTGTCGGCTCCTCTCGATTTTTTTTAGCTATTTTGGCAATAGATAAGCCAGCGTCCTTGTATATAAGCTTTGATTTGTCCTTTTTCCGCCTCGGTTAATGATTTTCTCGACCCATTTTAGGTTTTTTTTTTTTAAATTAAATAGTCGAAATTAACAAGAAAAATCGATCAACGAAAAATTTGAGTTCCCGTCCCAAAGATAACGATCAAACTAAATGCATGTTCTATTCAAGTGGCGTAAAAATGTCGTTTTAATTCCAACGAATGTTAACATAAAGTGGAAAAAACATATAACGGCTCTTTTCGAGAACTTGCAATATTGTCACAGATAAAGAAGAAGAGTTGGACAAAGATAACGGGCATAATATCATTATTTTCTCATTCCGCTTTTCGAGTGTACAGTGTACAGGGTGTCCTATTCAACTGGCGACGAGTGTAGTTGCAAACATGTATTCCCCAGAAAATGGATTAGCCCGCTCCCGCAACTTGGTGGCCCCGCTAAAGGTAGGTGCTAATTGTCTTTCAGGCACCTATGTCAGCTAACTTTTCCGATGGCGATTCGAGTGGTCGGTAAATACCGGCCCAAGTTAGCAAGACTACTCTTTACATGTTGCTCCTAACCTCACATTTTAGAAAATGACGGCGCCCATGAAAAGGTCGTGATTGCAAATGTTATAACATGAATATTTCCATTCAATTGTCTTGTAACTAATATAAATACTAGCTGACTAACCCGGCTTTGCTCGGAGTCTTTATTAATAAGAACAAAAATCTAAATTAAAAATGCGACTGTCCAAAAATCAAGGAACTTACCTATCTTATTGAAACCGAAATATTTAATTATTATTTCTTGCAAATAGTAAATTGTTTAATAAAAAGTAATTGAAAACAGTTATTCTTGCAATTATAGCGTCGTTCTACATTGCGGTAGTATAATCTTTCTCGTCATCAGCCAACCGCACTTTTGTTTTGCAAAGGTTGCATTTTGACAGTTTGTTAGGAAACTACTCTTTTTTAAGTCGCTCAGTTTTTCTGTAGGGGACAGACAACAATAATTATGGCAATTCTGTTTCGTTAAGCAGAATGCCGGTATCACATCCCATGTGTTTTCTTAAATGAATTTGTTCCACTTCACCAAATACTGTTTGTTGTATATTCGTATTTACACAGCACATCCGAATTCTCCAGATACATTTTTCCCGTTTCGCTTCAATCCTATTGTTCGACACCACTCCCAAGCAGAGCTACGATTGGGCATAATCGTTTTAAAATATTTTTCGCATTTGATAAAAAATCAGTTTTAGACTTGCTGTTGCTTCTAGACGGAGTAGGAAGCTGAATGCTTGAAACACTCGGAATAGTATTACTATTTTATTTTGGACTTTTTGGCATTGCATAAGTTTTGTAACTGGAATAACAAGTTGAAGGAAGTGAAGTCAATAAAAAAAAGTTTTTTCCCTCTTGCAATGGACCGTAAAGAACGAGTTTTTAGAAATCCGGTCTTGGGCATATAGAGCCACGCCCTGCTGAATTTAACGTTTTTTTTTCAACTTCAGGCTGGGCCGTGATTATTGGGTTTTTTCTTGGGTTTCCGCTTGGGCGAACTGTTGGATACCCAATTCCTATTCCCCCGGATGTGGATGTGGTCAAAAAAGCTAAATCAAATCGACTTGAGGCTTTTCGACTCCCAGTTCCCAGCTTAGAAAAGCAGGGAAGGCCCAAACCACGTTTTAAAGGCTAAGCCATCGCGGGTGCCAGAGCGTTGGTGTGGGCAACTGGAAGCAGCATGCCCGGGATCGCAAGTGATGGAAGGAGGCAATATATCAGGCAGCAGATACTCTTTACGGATTGGAAGCCCGTTAAGTAAAGTAAGTAGTATGTATTCTGTAATTTGAAATACTGCCTGACGAGTAACTCAGTTCATACACACACACGGACACCACCCATTTTTTGGCACTGCTGCATTTTTGTTCGAAACTAAAAAGCGTTTAAAAATTAACCTAACTAAAATAAAAAATTAATTTATTCAAATTCTAAAAACGAGTCTTAGATTAAATATGCTTACTCGTTTGTACGGGTTTAAGATATTGGCATTGGACCATTGGCGATTAGTCTCCCTATATACGAGTTCAAGTTCGGATTCTTTTTAGTTGTTTTGCGGTTTATTTTTGTCTGCTCAAATTGAAATTCAAGGATGCTTAAATGTTTCAAATCTGTTTTGTAAACCAAATTCAATTGCTGCCTTATTTAGTGTTGAAGTAATGTCGCTCTTTGCAATTTTTGGGAGAGGATATTGGTGTGTTTGCTGACGGTACACAATTCAAGTGACTAGGGGTGTCAATTTGTGTTTCAAATTCAACCTGTGAAATTGAGAAATTAAAAAAATGTTGCAGAATTTTATATTACTTAATTCTGATAGGTCGTCAAAGAAGGTTTTGCCGAGTGTGTGTTATCGAAACTTTCTTTGACAACTTATAAGAATTTAGTAATATAAAATTCTGCAACATCATTAAATTTCTCAATTCTACCAGTTGAATTCGATAACCAAATTGACATCCTTGGGTCACTTGAGTGGTGGTATCAAAGCGGCGCCCACGCTAATTGTGTTTTTTGGTGTACTACCAGGCAGCCTCTCCTAGAGGTGTTTTTAGGTCCACCCAATGTTGATTATTGCTTGATCGTCCATTTTCGACACCGTCGGTAGCCTCTAGTCGTGTCAACGCTTGTACACTTGCAAGACAGCTTCAAGATATTAAATGTCTCGGCTCATAATTTCGGAGGCTCTCTTGTAAAATATTTGTTAGAGGCAAACTTATACTTATTTATGTTAAATGTTTGTATCTGTGCTCTCATGATGGCTTAATGATTTCTTTAATTCCAGATACAACACAAAGAATATATCCTCTTCATAACTCCCGTCACTCATTTAAAATGACTTTTCAGCTTTTAGCTCTTCAAATAAAGCCAATCTACTTGCTGCTCATTGCAGCTAGCTCAACGCTCCCAGATTGAGAATTGTCTACCCCTGCTATAAAGCGTGTAGAAAACTTCATTGGACAAATCCAGTTTTGCACTCGTGCAGTAGCAAAGTACTTCGGGATGTTCACATACACAAATCCGCTGGTATAGATGGTTTCGCCCCATCAGTCTGAAGGGGTGTCTTCTAGATATCCTATTCTTAAGGGCTCTGCGAGACGTTGGAAAACTGCATTTGTGCAGCCTGTCACCAAAAAAAGGTGAATCTCCCTCCCAATTGCACTTACGTCCCTTTTTGCAAGGTCATGGAAAAGCTGATAAACCGTCAGCTTATGAAATATCTCGAATCCCTTAGAGTGAAAACACACCGGATAAAGCAAAACGTTTTTTTTTTGTTTCGTGAAACAAGAGAACATTGTTTCTTATGAGAGCACACACACATAAAACGTTTTCTTTGGTGTGTGCGCTCTCATAAGAAAAAAACGTTTTGATTTATCCGGTGTGTTTTCACCCTTAATGACCGGCAAAACAATTTTCGTAGCAACAGGTGACTGGTATCAAATCACCATAACTTCTAACCGAAAAGTGGAGCAATCTCTTCACCATGGTCTACGACCATGAGTGATATTTCAAAGGCATTTGACAGAGTTTGGCATCAAGCTCTTTTGTCGAAAATGGGGGCATTAAGAATCGAGGATACTCTTCTTAGGTCTTTTCTCAATTCATGTTGTTTTGGACGGTGTGAAGTCTGCAACTCACCAGATAAGTGCAGGTGTTCTCAAACGCTCTGTTTTGTCATCGACCCTCTTTCTCATTTTTATAAATGATCTCCAGTCTGTTACTTGTAATTCTTATCCGATTTATATTATCGCAGATGACTGTTCACGTCTCGGAACGACAATGTATATAGTATATGTAGTTCCGATCTTGAGAGAATAGTTCAGTAGGGTACAACCAATAGGGTGGAGTTTAACGCTCTCAAAACGCAATGCTGGTCTACTATGATCAGAATAAAACCTTTATACTTTGCCATTATTTATGGCAGCACTTGCAACTGAAACCAAACGAATTTCCATTCTCAGTATCTATATGTGTTAATGACAACCTTCATTGGAATGATCCACATTCGATGTCGCCAAGGACGCTGCGAAACATCAAACCTTTATAAATAGGTGCAACAATTGGTCTACCCCTTCTTATCTGGCAACAAAAGACGTTTATTCGCCATACTTGTACTTGAGTACAATGGTCATATCTGGGCCGAAATACAAAAACTCGCGATTAAACTTATTGGCGATCGAGATATCGCAACTCTCTATTTGACTCTCCTAGTCATGGTCGCAATGTGTCATGCCTACCGCTGTTGTATCCATATTTCCCCCTCAAGGGCTCAAACGAAATAGCCAGCTGCCCTTAGAACATTTCAACAACAATACGTACCATGACAGGTATGCACATCAGTTCATCCTTAGGCCTATCTTCGGACGTGCAGTGAAATACATGTCTTACAACATGAATGAGGAATGTTCTTGCACGCTCCGTTCTCCCTACCCATTATAATTTACAAACATTTAAAATCGACGTGCATCGGTTTCTCCGCTCTCATCCTTATTAGCATTTCCTTAATGACCGCACTAGTTAATTTAAGTGGCCATTCATTTCATAAAAAAAGAAGAATAAAACTTCACAATTTTAAATTCTTAGTCTATATAAGTGATGGGAACTATCGAACGAATAGGACTATGGATAAACAGTTACTTAACGAATTCAACTATCGAATGAATTCGATTATTTACTCATTCAGTTCAAACGTTGCTTGTAATAATATGTTAGCCACAATCGGCAAAACAAACATAGGGACGGGCTACAGTCCGCTTGGGCGAACTGTTGGATACCCTATTCTTATTCCTATCCCTCATAAGTGGGCGTGACAAAAGTCTAAGTATGGTTGAATTGTTAAGAACGCTCTACATATTTTGTTATATAACATTTAAAGGATTTTATCAAAAAAAAACGCTCCCTAGCTCAAACTAGGGTGTTTCAATAAAATTGTTTTATTTAATTGTGGGCGTGTCAGTAGGCGGATTTAAAAAAAAAATAACACATGAGAATAAAGCGCCCTTAGAGAGTACATATTATAAATTTCAGCTCCCTAGCTCAAACTTGGAATTTAAAAAAAAAAAAAAAATTAATTGTGGGCGTGTCAGTGGGCGGATTTTGAAAATATTTACACATGAGCATAAAGGGCCCAGAGAGAGTATATACTATAAATTTCAGCTCCCTAGCTGAAACTTTGGATTTTCAAAAATTAATATAGGTACCCTTAGAATAGGGTATACAAAAAATATTTTATTTATTTGTGGGCGTGTCAGTGGGCGGATTTTGAAATTTGTTTATCCCGAGCAGTTTTAGGAGTCATAGATCATATATAAAAAATTCGATTTTTTCCAAAATTCGGTTTTTTTGAGTTTGTGGGCGTGTCTGTGGGCGGATTTCAAAAATTTGTAAACTTGATTATTTCGGGACCCTAGAGAGTATATGGTTAAAATTTCAGCTCTCTAGGTCCAGTTTAAAGGCCTAATTTTTGCCGACAGACGGACGGACGGACGGACGGACGGAAATGGCTAGATCGACATTACTATCGATGCTGATCATAAATATAGTAACTTTTAGGGGTCTACGGGCAATATTAAGGTATGTTACAAACTATGCGTCAAAATTAATATACCCTTAGAATAGGGTATACAAATATAGTATTCGAAAATAATATATTGCCCTAGGGACATCATCAACATCTACTTGTATGTCCTCCGACCAATTGGCAATTAACATATTTGCAGCCCAATATTGCATATTCTTTCTTTTAGTGGTGTGGCGATACAGTGCTGGGTGAACCTTACCAACATGCGTCTCCAGTTATATCAAATACGCCCCACAATTTATATAAACCACAAATATTTAGAAATACAGGCAAATTAAAAGTTTTCCTCTATAATACATTTTCTGTACGGTTTAATATGTAGTTGTACAATGTGTTCCAGCATCGGTCACCGTTGAGAATGTTTGTTATTTCTTCTACAGTGAATACCTGTTTTCCAAAATACCTGCAGCGGAAATCTTTGAGCATGGGTATACAGCGATGAAATGGAGCAAATCCTCTCGTTATTTGCGGTAGATGTGAGTGGTGCGGTATATATTTAAGCATAACGTTTCACCTCTTATTTCGAAGATATTCCCTAATATTACAGTTGTGTAACTCTCGATAACATAATTTATATTCTGCATGTGATAGTTCAAATTGGTATAAGATGCCATGGAGTTTGAGGGTATCCAGAAATAGAGGCGCCACTCCAGTAGCATGTAGTTAGGTGAACTATTCGGTAATCTAAAAACTCTCCTGATGAAGTAGCTAAGAAATTCGTCTACGTCCTTAAAAGAGCAATATCCCCACACTTTTGAGCAGCGCGAAACAAAATGGATATTGTAGTTGCAAGGAATATTTTCTGCTTCGATGCATGACTGACGCTTTTATTGTTGATACGACAACCAGCACCATGAATAAAGGGTATTTCATTAATGACTTGACAAATTCTTTTTTAAATAAATTGCAAATTACTTGAGATATCTGAACAAAAAAAAAATGATTGGCTTGAATTACTATCAAAACATTTATGAATGGAATTCGACTTCGTTCATATATGCACCAGGGATACGTTCTATGCAGTATCGATACGTTGAATCCAATTTTCGATGACTCGGTTGCACATTTCGACCGATACGGGCGCTATTTTTAGTTCAAAATTGGCCTTGAGCTCCTCTCACGTCGCCGGCTTTTGGGCATAGACCAATGATTTAATGTAGCCCCATACAAAAAAGTCTAGAGGCGTTAAATCACACCATCTCGGCGGCCAATAGACGGGTCCGTTTCTCGAGATAACTCGTTCACCATACAGAGACTTAATAACTCGATTGTTGCACCCGCTGTGTGGCTTGTGGCACCGTCTTGAAAACCGCACCAAACAGTGACTTTTTGCGGATGAAATGCTGTTTCATGAAGCACATGAGGGTTCTCGCCTGTCCAGTAACGCATATTTTGCTTATTGACGAAGCCGTTTAACCAAAAATGCGCTTCATCGCTGCAGATGCGATTTTGCGATTCTTCATTTTCTTCCATCATGTCCAGAGCCCAATTCGAGAACGTACGTCGCTTCATATGATCAAGTGGCTTTAGTTCTTGAGTCACCTTGATCTTGTTAGGGTGTAAGCCAGGATCCTTACGCAAAATTCGCCATAATGTGGTCTGTGAGAGGCCCCTTTCTTGAGAACGCCGTGAAATTGACTGATTTGGCTTGTTCGCGACTGCCTCTACGGCAGCAATATTCTCCACACTTCGGGCAAAACGTAGTCTCACTGGTACGGTAACATCAAGCAGCGAATATTCTGATTCAAATTTTTTCACTAGACTATGAATTGCTTGTCCACTGTGACGAGAATTATGGCCGAAAATTAGCATTAACGCTCTTAAAGTTGCGACCACCGACTCGGAGTTTCGGTAGTAAATTTTAATTATTTGTAAACGTTGTTCCTTCGTAAAATTTTGTTTTTACTGAATATTTTGACATTGACAGGTCGGTAATCGGTGCGTTCACACTGAAAGTTTGAATTTGTCAAGTCGCTAATGAAAGACCCTTTATGTCTACATTATAATGGTATTAAAAATCCCTTTGGTGCGCATTTTTTATTATAATAAACAAAAAATGCTGAAGCAGCTTCGTCATTCGGCAAAAAATTACCAAGTAATATATATGTACTCGTATGTACACGGGCGGTATAACCAACGACCATACCACGTCGAGTTAATCGGTTCTCGTCAGTTCATCGTAATTAAACGACGTTGGCCGCGGTTAGTACGTAGATGGGGGACCGTTTGAGAACAACCGCGTCGGCTTCTGCCGACAGCCACATAAACCTAACCTAACCTAACACGGGCGGTGGAAAGCTGTAGGACAACGATGTAGCAATTATCGAGTTGCAGTTCGATTGAACAATGTGGATGAATTCCGTAAATCACACAGTGGTCAATGTGTGGAAACTGCATGTTTGCTATAACTGCATTTTCAACCGGAAATCGCCCGGACACTTCTCTACTGTCGGAACATATACATCCTCAAACTTCCGTAGTTTCATATGTTGACGAGCTTTTTGGAAAATAATGAAACTACAATGGTCAAGATCACATTATTGCACATAATTTGATCTGTTTTTGAGGTATTCGAATTTGTGTAAGGTAGATACCGTTATTCGACTTTCTTGCTAAAAACTGAGTATACGTCATTTTCTTACGCTCACTTTACTTCAAAAACCGTCAAAACGGCACCGCCATTTTTAAGAAAATCTGTGTTGTAAAAACCAGTCGAATGGTAGGCAGGTACTCTTATTTAAATAATAGATTAAACAAAAAAATGCTGGGAAATATAAGCCTTAAAACCACAAATCCAAAGTATGAAGAAAATCCGTTGCATGAGCATGACCGTCGATACAGACGGAAAATCGGGACACACGTTATTCGACCTCTCTATAGTCGTAACATACCTCATAGGTTGGGGTTTGGTGCCTCATACTCTGTTTGAGTTCGATTTTTTTTTTCAATAATTAGCGTGCGCTAAAGGGATTTATTATACCCTATCCTAAGGGTATATTAATTTTGACTCATAGATTGTAACATACCTACCTTAATATTGGCCGTAGACCCCTACAATTTCCTATATTTATGATCAGCATCGATAGTAATGTCGATCTAGCCATGTCCGTCCGTCCGTCTGTCGGCAAAACTTAGGCCTTTAAACTTTACCTAGAGGGCTGAAATTTTTAACATATACTCTGTAGGGGCCCGAAATAATCAAGTTTAAGAATTTTTGAAATCCGCCCACAGACACGCACACAATTAAATAAAACAATTTTATTGAAAAACCAAAATTTGAGCTAGGGAGCGTTTTTTTTTATAAAAGCTTCGTATTTTTCGATTAAATCCTTTAAATGTTATTTAACAAAATATGTAGAGCGTTCTTAACATTCAACCATACTTAGACTTTTGTCATGCCCACTTATGAGGGATAGGAATAAGAATAGGGTATCCAACAGTTCGCCCAAGCGGACTGTAGCCCGTCGCTATGTTTTTTTCCTGTAATTGATACAGTACCCTTATAATGTTACCACAGCGCAGGCATTTTTTTTGTTGCTGCAAGCAGCACCCAGCAAATGATTCATTGCCTATTTTTAGAATAGAATAGATGGATAGGATAGGAAAGAAGTTCGGTGCGATGGGGTTTTTTCTATTCAGCTGGCGCCCAAATTGCTTTAGGGAGATCTGTTTTGTTGTGTGTATTCAATTTAAAAATCATGGCTCTGGTCGGGATTCAAAGGCACGACCTGTCAATCACTTGAATACACTACCATCGCACCATTGCCACCCGCACTATTGCAATATTGTTCGCTTTATTATTCTTCTTTCTTATCTTTAACGACGAGGTAATGATCTGAAATTCATGGAGCATAATCCTCCCACTTCACTGCATGCCTACTGTTCCGCCTTTGGGGTTCGCCGGTTTGACCTCAAAAAGTATCGGCAGGCCTCCTGATTTTGAATCACTTGATTTTCCTGGAAAAAGGTTCTTTGATGTGCAGGCTTCCTCGCATCTTGGAACTTGTTACCCGATCAAGCTTTGTAAGTTGTGCTGTCATGCGAAACATCTTCACCTCAGCTGCCGTTAATTTGCTCTCATACCTTTTGTACGATTTCCAACATTGTGAGCCGTATGTGAGCGCCGGGCCTTACACTATAGCTCACTGAAAATGATTGAATTTTAACGACACTTCATTATTATTGGCCTCGTCCCAGGTTGCTTCGCTATTGGCCATAAACCTCTGACATTCCAACTTTTCGCACTTGGGAATCACGGTGCTGGTTACCCTATTCCTATTCCCATCCCCTAAAAAGTTGGTGTGGCAAAAAACTTAATATGTCTACATATTTTGTTACACATAGCTAACTGTTTGTTACGTTTAAGGATTTTACCGAAGAAAAACGCACAAAAAGTGGCGAATTGTTAAGAACGACTTTGCCAATTTTGTTTTCTGACAAAAGGAAATCCAAATCTCAGAACACTATACATTGTACTTAACGGTCAGAAATCCTGTTTATGGTATCAAAATACTTTGCCAAGAACAGAATCTTCATTTCCATATTATTTGTTTTTTTTTTTTTTGTAAATAGGGTAAATAGGCTCCCGAAGCGAATCTCTTCGCTTGATCACTTCAGGCCCCTAGAGACTATGTTTTAAATATCAGCTTTCTAACTCGAATTTTAGGGGCTCAAAATTGGTGACCGAACGTCTAAATCGATTAAACTTTCGATGCTGATCAGATCACAAATATAGTAAACTTTCAAGTGTCTACTTGCAATATTATGTAGATAGATAGATAGATTGTTTATTGTAGCGGAATTATTATACATTCTTTCATTAAACCTATATTAGACAATTTACAGAGATTTGGTATAAAGCTACCTTACTACTGAAAAATTTATAATAATGTTTTTTAATAATACAGTCTTAGATAAATAATTGGTAGAAGGAAAAGCTACGGGAAAAACCTTCTATGAATAGATAAGATAGAGAGAAGGGGAGGGAATAACTGAAAAATACCTCTGATAAATCAATGACTTTTTACAAAACTGTATTTGAAATAAATATCATTTGGGTATCACACAATTTAATATTCAATACAAAATAAATAAGTTAATAAGTGAATAAATTAACAAAACATAAATAAATAAACAATAAATATTAAATAAATAATAAAATAAATAAATAAATAAATAAACGAATAAATACATAACAATAAACAAATAGATAGATAAATATATAAACAAATAAATAGATGAATAAACAAAAAATTAAATATAAAATAAATAAATAATTAAATAGTTTAATAAATAAATAAATATATAGATAAATACATTAAAGGATAAATAAATAAACAGTAAATAAATGAATAAAAATATAAACCTCTTAATTAACAAACAATAAATTTCAATATGAATTAGTAAAATCTCTCTTATTAATAAATAAATAATTATTAAATTTCTATAAGTATATTTTAATGTTCATAAAGTCAGATTTGAGATCAGGTAGTTATCAGATGAACTACACGACATGTCGTAACTGCTACATAATTTTGTTATTCTAGATGGAATTCTTTCAATGTTTGTAATTCTATGTAGTTCTTCTGTCGAATAACGCCAAGGCAAATTAAGCATCATTTTCAATATTTTGTTTTACATTCTTTGTAATTTTAATATATGACTCTTTGCACATTTTCCCTATGCAGGTGAACCGTACAGTATGATGCTTTGAAAAATCACTTTATATAAAATTAACTTATTTTCATCACTAAGCTTTGAATACCTATTGATTTTTATTGTCACATTAACTTTATTGATTGTTTGTTGGATGTGTAATCCGAAAGTTAATATTATGTCAAGATGCACCCCCAAGTATTTTGCGCTGGACTTCCATTCGGCATGTGACCCGTTAATTATTAACCTTCTGCTGGGCAGATGACATGCCTTTCTTTTTCTTATAAAAAAGACGGCTTGAGTCATTCCAGCATTCACTTTAATCTTCCATTTATTGAAATAATTTTTTACATCGTCCAAAGTAGATTGCAAATTGGTTTCAATAACGAAACCATTAGAATCCGCTGAATAAATGCACGTGTCATCTGCGAAGATAGCGGTCTTACAGTGCCTGAGCTTCGGAAAGTCAGATGTATATATATTATACAAGAATGGACCCAAAACAGATCCTTGGGGAACACCAGCAACGACTTCCTTCGTATCCGAACATGCAGCATCAATAAAAACATTAAATGTTCTTTTGGTTAAAAACGAGAAAATTATTTTAATGTGATGAGGAAAATTCAAAATTCTCAATTTATGAATAAGACCCTTCTCGACATCTAGTAAAACTAATCCTGTGCTTTGCCCAAGTGCAAAGTTACTTTTAATATCTTTAGTGATTCTATGTATCTGATGGGTTGTGCTGTGGTGGGTTCTAAATCCAAATTGTTCTACTGGCAAAATGTTAAATAAATTAAGGTGATTTTGAAGATTGTTTTTGATAACTTTTTCAAGGCATTTGCTTATTGAGCTAAGTAAGCTAATTGGCCCATAGTTGCATGGCAAAGAAGAATCCTTCCCTGGCTTCAGGATAGGAATGATTTTTGCCTGTTTCCATTTTTTAGGGAAGTACCCTAAATTAAAGTATCCATTAAATAAATTCAAAAGACAGTTTTTACCCTTTGTTGGCAGTCTCTTAAAATACATGTTTCGTATTCCATCGAGACCAGGTGACTTGGAAATTTGTAAGCCTGACAAAATATCTTTGAGATCATCTAATGTAAGTACATTTTCACGAATATCGACTTATAGTTTCACAGGACTGTTGAACAGCAACTTCAAGAGTATTATTTCCCCCTATATTACTAGTATTTAAATGATTTAAAGAAAATTCCCTTGCCAAAGCATCTGCTTTTTCAGCGTTTGATAGCAAAACTGTACTTCCCATCTTAAACGAAGGAATAACACTATTTTTCTTCTTAATAACTTTTGCAATATTCCAGAAGGGTTTGCTCCGAAGTTTAGTGTTCCAAGTTTTATTTCTGTGTTCTGTTATAAAAGTTTTAATTTTATTATTTAAAATTTCTAAGTAATATGCCCGATTTCGTGTGCTCATCCACAAAAATCTGTATTTATTTCTAATTTTAATTAAATTAATAATGTTAGGAGGTAGAATATTATGTGTTTCAAAAGATCTATTTTTTTGGGAACAGATTGTTCTACGCTCTCAAGTAACACATTGGTGAAACTGCCTACGGCTACATCTATTTCATTACATGTGACTTCGGTAGGGACAAGTTCCGGCATTTCATCTAGTTTCGCGCGATTGTTTCTTTTATATAGTTTCCAATTAGCATTTTTGAAAAGGTATACCAATTTATTACTTCGAACTGCTGATCCATAGACACTACATATTACTGAGAGGTGGTTAGAACTAAGGTCATTTACCACCATAGGATGACTTACACGTTGGGGCATGTTTGTTAAGAATAAATCTATTGTGGACGGATTCGATCTGTTATTAGGAGGAATACAGGTAGGATGAAGTGGATATATAATGCTGAACGGTTGCCTAGAATTTAAATCTGATAGAATATTGCCCCATGAATTCGCTCTAATGCAACCCGAACTTCTATGTCTGCAATTGAAATCTCCTCCGATGCGGAAAAAATCGTTAATTCTAACCAATTTTAACAAATCATTTGTAAGGTTAGATCTTTTACTTGGTGATGTGTTACCTCCCGGGAAATACACTGCGAATGTTTTTACAGAAAGACCGTTTTCAAATGGTATTTCAATTCCAATATTTTCAATTAGTGTCGTATTGACTACCGAAAGCACTTTGTGCTTAATTGATCGTTTAACAACAACAGCTACACCTCCTCCCCTTCTCTTTTCTCTATCTCGACGATAACATTTATAATATTTATTTGAAATATTAACATTCTTATCTGGCCAAGTTTCATTAACTAGGCTTAGGTTAGGTTAGGTATGTGGGTTGATGAGGCAGCGGTGGTAATTCTGCATCATCACACTCAGGTCAGTGTTGACCCATTGTGATGCCCATAGGGGGTCCACGTGTGTTGGTTGTGGTGCCTTCCTTGTCTCGTCGGTGATGTCAATCACATCCTCTCCAGCCATCCGGTTTTTGCTGAGAACCTGAAAAGATTGGAAAGAGGGATTTGGATAGTTCCGTTAGGCTGTGGAAAAAATAGTTTCCTAAAGTTATATTTCTTAATTGACTGAGGCTTGGGCAGTGGCACAGAAAGTGGAGAGTCCTCGTGTTCCTCCTCATCGCCACAGCCTCTACAAAGGTCGTCGTCAGTGAGACACATTTTCAGTCTGTGGCTCCCCAGAAGGTTGTGTCCAGTGAGTATTCTCACCAACATCGAAACTGATTTCCTGTTTTTTCGAAGGAGCTTGTGGGTTCTGGCTTTATCATAGTCAGGTCACATTTTTTTGGATGTTTCGTAGGTAGGAAGGGTATACCACCTGTTTTTGGCGATCTCTAGGATTTTCTGCCCCACCCGTGCTTTGAGGTCACACAATGGCGGTTTGATAGATTGGTCCGCCTGTTCATGACTCATGGTATAGCCCTTTCTTGCCAACTCATCAGCAATTTCATTACCCTGAATGCCCCTGTGACCAGGGACCCAGCAGAGTTTTACATTATGTAGACCGCCAAGAACCCTCAGCTCTTCGCGGCACCGTTTTACAAGCTTAGATTTTATCTCGACAGCAGAGATTGCTTTAATTGCGGCTTGGCTATCATTGAAAATTGTAATATCATCACGTGATATCACCGCCATTGAGGCTAATTTGGCTGCCTCTGCCACTGCCAATATCTCCGCCTGGAATACGCTGCTGTGATAAGGGAGTCGAAATGTGCTTTTTAGCTTTAGTGTTTCTGAAAACACTCCAGCTCCAACGCCTACGTCCATTTTCGAGCCATCTGTGTAAATGGATATGAATTCGGCTACAAGTTCGTTTCTCTCCCATTCCTCTCTACTGGGAAGAATGCAGGAGAATGGTCTATACAAGTCAAGGTGCGGCAGCATGTAATCAGTAGATACATTTGAGCCTAAGTATTTACTTAGAATCTATGCATGCCCCATTGAGTTCGCTTTCCAACAGTTCAGCTGGCTGATCCGAAGGGCGGTTCGCGTCGCCGATTCTTGCATGTATAGGTATAAAGGAAGCAGGCTGAGGATGATTTCCAGCCCCGCCGTTGGGGTGGTTCTCATTGCACTGGTCGTGCCTACACACTCCATCCTTTGTAACTTTGTCATGTTTTTGAAGTGGGTGACTTTGTTTGTGGATTGCCACCAAACAAGTCCTCCATATGTCAGTATAGGTCTTACTATCGCTGTGTACATCCATAGAATATTCTTGGGGTTAGGACCCCAGTTTTTTCCGAATATTCGACTAAAGGTATAGAAAGCTATTGGGGCCTTTTTTATGCGTTCACACACATTTAATTTCCAGTTGAGTTTCCTGTCGAGTATGACACCGAAGTATTTAGCGCACTCGGATAGTTTGAGGGTAGTCCCATCGATACCCGGTAGGTTGAATCTTGGTTAACTAGGCTTGCATCAATATTATGCTTATGGAAAAAAGCATTCTAGCATTCCAACAGTTTATGTTTAAATTAACATCCATCATTTATTACCTGCATATAAATACTTAATTGCTAATTGCGCAATACAATTGAACTGATCTGCTTTAGATTTACATTGACCAAGAAGTGTGATCATCTCTGCCGTCAGTGAATTAATTTCTTCCATAGAAAAGAGTAAGCTGCTTATGTTGGTTTGTTGACAGTTGGAACCGGTTTTGCTAATGGTTCTACTGGACCACACGTTTGGGATAGTATCAAGTCGATTTACAACATTTGGTGCTGCAGTTGGCGGCGAGCTTTTGTGTCGTTTAAGCGTAGGGAAGTCATCATTGCTTGGCATAAATGAATGAGGTTGTTGCTGTTGTATAATTTGCTTAGCCGTTGTTTATTACGTGAAGAAAGTCTTTCCCTTATTTCAAAGAAACTTTTTCGGCTAATGCATGAGGGGTCATTGGACTTGTGCCTTTCATTGCAATTTGCACATTTAATGTTCTCTGATTTACATTCGTTCGTGTTATGATTCTGTGAACAGTTGGCACAGTGGGTTTTAATGTTGCAATTTTTTTCACCATGACCATACATTTGGCAATTATAACACTGTGTAATTTTGTTTCTTGGTCTTCGAGCAAAATCCCATTTAACTTGGGTTCTAAAGACTGAACGAATATTTTTCTTAAGCCGATTTCAAGATACACCAGATAAAAAATGTCTGTGAATTGAGCGTATTGTTTTTTGATTAACTTAACATTTTGGCATTTAAGTCCAATTGAAATTAATTCATTTTTCAGATTGTCAGTATTAACTTCATGTAGTCCGTATAACATCACTTTAAATGATCTCAAAGTTGGAAGATCATGAGTATAAAATTGCCTGTTATTTGTTTTTAATGCTTCACGAAGGGTTTCACGTATTTCAAGACTATCACAATTTATTTTAATGCCAATGGACATTTTTTTAATACTATAATTTGTTAGTTTCAGATTACTGAACAAAGTATGAACATCTTGACTCGTTCTTTGAAGAACGCACACTGAAGGAATATTAGATTTTTTTTTTGATACTTTTGGAGTCGGGTCTATAATTTCATCGCATTTGATATCACTATTATCTGAATCCGGTAATGATTGAAGGGGTATAAATTTATTTATTCTATTTGGTTCCTTAGAACTCATTTTAAGTGTTTTGGCGTGTGAAGACAAAATGTCTTCAACCCTAGGTGAATGATTTCGTTTACCGATTTTGGTTTTGTTTTACTTTAGTATACCGCACAGAAAATATACACGTCTTGCGCATGCAAGCCACTGATTGGTACTCTGCCTGCAATATTATGTTATGTTACAAATTATGAGTCAAAACTAATATATCCTCAGAAAAGGATATAAAGATAGTCCCGAGGGTCCAAAAGCTGCATCAAATAATTTGAATGCGGTCAAATAGTGGCCAGAAGTGGTTTAAGTAAAAGATAACGGGTCGAGAAAGCAATCATTGTTTCTATAGATTCTTAACAGACTTTTTTGTTCCCCTTTAATGATGTTTATTCCAATAAACAACTGTCATAATCTCAAATAAAACAAAATTCTTACAATTGTAAACTTTATACTATCATACAAAGAAATAGATACTGTTTCTGTTCTCATTTCAATCGATATGAACGGGACAAATGCTCGCACTTAATTCGGTTAGATTGATTTTTTTTCTCGTTCTCTGTGATATTCTCTCAATTTGTTTTGAAATAAATCAGATAACGCAACAAGCATTTGTGCGGTAAACATGCTGGACCTTCTATGGATGGTGACGATATATTTGTTTATGCTAGTTTGCCTGAAGGAGTACGCTCGCATTCCTTTGTCACTTAATTTTTTTTTGGAATTGGTTGGGTGTAAAGGGGCCCTTACATGGTCAATCGGTCGACATCATGCATCGTGTATGTGTAGATTGACGCTACCCCTTACACAGTTCAATCGATTGATGTCAAATTTTTATTTTTTGTGAGTTTTCGTGGTGTACGGATGTGCGATGAGTGAAACGGACGATTGTGTATTGCATATATTGCTCTTGCAATATATTCTTGAATTGTACTGCGAGATGCACACGGATATTCGCTGTCTTTAATGAAACTAATTTCATTAACCCTTTCGGTACGGGAGACGAATAATAAGTCTAAACTGTTTATAATGAGTTAATCTAATGGAGACATGCATATTAACTAATACTATAGCCTTTTTCGGCTTGCCCCTTGCCAGGGAAAAGATTGGGGGGGGGGGGGGGGCACATAAGTCCCATCAGTCCTGAGCATTCAAGTAAACAAAAAATAATATTTATTTTATTATAAATCTTATTTATTTTTATTATTATAGGAATTCATTTTAATCATTTAAAAACAAAAACAAAATAAAGGGCAACAATTATGCAAATTCATATATAGGTATAATCCACGAATTTACAGCTGACATCATCAGCAACCTATATAATACTTTCATCCACCACTTCTGTGATTTACGGTCTAGTTCATACATTCCGGATAACTGATCGGGTCGATCTACGCCTCCCATTATTGGCCTGTAGAATTTGATTATGTCAGGACATGGTACAACTACTTTTTCACCATTCTTTAGCTTTTTTTCTATAGTTAACATTGAAGATTTATGATAATTGCTTATAGCTGCTACCTCCCTGGTATCATGCAATTTTGTATACATAATCCCAGAACTACACGATTTAAAAATAGCTTCACCCTTGGATAGATTTGCAGTTAACTTTGGCAAGCTCTTTCGATTCGTCATCACTGTTACCAATGCCGGATATTCCAAAGTTTCAAGTAAATGAACACTGGTAAAAAAACGGTCGAAGCAAGGCGTAACGTCTGGATGCCTGATGGTCTTGGCTAGGTTATGTACTACACGTTCTCCAAGGGTGCCGATGGTAGGTCCATCTTCTTTACCACAGTATATATAAAAATCGTAAACGTAGCCACTCAAGGAATCACAACGCATCTACATCTTTATGCCCCGTTTCGTAGGTTTTAGTGGCATGTATTGCTTTAGTGAAGAACGACCTTTAAACTTAGTCATAGACTCATCTATTGACTGAAATGGGCTATCTTCACGAGCATCCTGAATACGGGCCTTCAAGCACTCGATAATATCATCCAAATAATACGTCTTCGAAGCGTTTGCAGGCTTGTTTGGGGGTGTACAATACAACTTAGAAGGAAGAAATAAGTAGCGATCACGTGCGATAACAGATTTGATTGCTTCATTGCCTAATGACTGATGATTTGACCAATAGTGCTTAATGGAAGGAACGTGGTTATAGCTCATTATAATCATGCAACCTAGAATTATTTTTATCTCTCCAACATCTGTACGTTGTATATGTTGATGCTTTTTCTTGAAAGTACGAAGAATTTCAATTCTTTCGTTTGTACATTGCGTGATATACATTATAAGGCTCGGAGGAAACGTTTTTTTGAAAACCTGTAATGGTGTATCAGTTCTATTATAGTTTAGTCCTAAAGCGGGTTCTCGATGGCTGCTAGGTACTTTTCTAGGTGTAAAACATTCTTCCGGTGTTGACCATATGTTAGCTTCAAAATTAGATGTCTCAGCTACGGGTGCCAATAAAGAGACATCAACCACTTCCTGATATTTATCTTCATCTGACGAATCACGTTCTGAATTACATTCTGAATTTACATCTTCATTTTCTTGTCCATCAATACTACTTTCGGAGTCTTCATTTTCTTGTCCATCTATACTACTCGTACTTTCGGAGTCTGATGGC
Organism: Portevinia maculata; assembly: GCA_949715645.1. Classification (NCBI taxonomy): domain Eukaryota; kingdom Metazoa; phylum Arthropoda; class Insecta; order Diptera; family Syrphidae; genus Portevinia; species Portevinia maculata. The sequence goes on from OX454527.1 coordinate 85,659,910, forward strand.
TCGTAATCATCTCCGCTTCCAGATGAAAAGTCATCATCATCAGATAACTCTCTCAAAGTTTGTTCTATACAAAAATTTGAAAGTCGTTTCGACATTTTGGCTGAAATAATATTTTCACTTTAGTAACGCTGTAGCACTATTGGGATACATATGTCCCACTACAAAAGCCGAATGGGACATATATGTCCCACTAACATAAAAACAAGAAAATGAAATAAAATCTTATACTTACTTCTATAAAAACTCGACGAAAACACCGCAGAAAAACATTCGAAGACTTCAAAAATGTATTTCATCTACTTGATAGCACTTTTATATATAAATTTCAACTTTTTCTGAAAAAAAAAAACGTCAAGCGACCTGATTGTATACCATTTTAGACAAGACTAAATGTCAAGCAGGAGAAAAATGCGCAATAAAATTTCCAAGAACCGTTATAAAACTTATAAGAAACTAAATGGGTCATATTTAACCCGTTTAAAGTGAAAATTGTAGATCTTAGGGCTCTATGAACATTCAGTGGGACACATATGTCCCAATAGGAAAGGGTTAAAATACCAAAGAATTGCTTCACTAAAATTAACAACACCGGGTCCGCTTATATTTTATTCATTTAAGCGTTTTAGCTCGCGCCGAAAATTCGTTCTTAACGTATTTATTTTTCTGGTGACATTCGCTTTTTGTGTATCAGGATACTTTTCTTTATACTTTTGCAGTAAAACTTAATATTGTTGCATTTTTTTGTTTCGGTCGCTATCTTTCCCTTTGACATCCCATAAAATCGGTAATAACCGATACGCTTCAATTAATTCCGATACAAATGCTCGGTCTTCATCGTCCTTCAGTTTTCCGCACATGTTTTCGCTTCCGCGACACAAAACTCAATGAAGTAATTACGTCAATCCAACCCTTACACGTATCAATCGGCATGACGCTCATCATGCAAAATCAAACTTGCTTTGATTTTCGTCAATCAGACTCCACCAAATGTGTGTGACTCATACAGATACATTTTCACAAACACATGCTAGTGATTGATGTCATTCGATTGACCGTGTAAGGGCCCCTTAAGAGCCACACAATTGATATGTGTTGTGTACGTATAGTGTAGAAATATTTGACGTATCATGATTCTCTGAAATGGTCCACTTTTTGTGATAGTAGCGCGATTTCATCAGAACCCATTGTTGACTTGCAGTGCGTCAATTGTTAACAATTTATCAGCATAAATCGGTGACCTCAATTATATCTAAATAAGATAATCTACATAGGTGCTTTAATTGAACTATTTTGTTTTAATCTATCAATTATTTTGAAGAGTTTTTTTAGTTTTTTTTTTATTCTTGAATTTTTTTTTAGTTGTTTATACATTTATGAAAAGGATCATCATGTAACAAAATGTTTGGTAAATTTTGTTCATCGTTTTTCCCCCCGTAATTTGAAATATTTTTATTTTAGTATGTTATCTCTAAATATACTTCGGCGGACCCTTCAGTTTTATAAAATGCTTTTTTTAATTCATTCTCCTTAAATTTGAATGATGATTACCTAGGACTAAGGACTGAGCTGTATTTACCCCGCTTTCATGTTTTATGTCTGCATTTTGAAGAATATCGATAGATAGCTGAAAGAAGCAGTAGTTAGAGTGTGCATGTGCAGATTCAGTGCGTTGATGGGCTTATGAATATGAAACTTTGATTGTTCGCATGAAACACCAATACGGCTTTTCCTTGTAAGCGCAAGAAAATCCCAGGACTTTTGCTATATTTTCCGTTCTACTGATGTTAAGCTTTAGAGTTCTTTGAAGAATTACGGTTATCTGACGCACAGGGCCGAGAACTAAGCATATCTAACGGGACATGATCCATCTTTACGGCGATGCCATGATCAGGATTCAATGGATCATTTCTCTTTCACTTTCTGTATCCCTATTGGTCCGCCTGTGGGGTTTGTCGGTTTGACGTTAAAGAATACGGGTAGGGCTTCGGATCACTTCATAACTGTGGCCAATCAAATGCTGGTAGTGTTGCATGACTTCGCTACATGCGTGCTCCCATTATTACCAATATACATACACGAATAACTTATTCCACGGGCTTAATTACTAAGGACAAACTGCCCTAGGCGCTACATAGATTCAAACCATACAAATCCGCGAGGCCAAATTGCAAAATACCATCCGAAATATACGACTCCTCGGATATCATCTTGCCTGTGCTTGAGATAATCCTGAACATCTGCATACAGCTGGTCCACATTCCACTGTTTTGGGGAGAAGTAAAATGGTTTTCATACCCAAAGCCGTCAGATATTTCCATGTTAATCCAAACGATCTAAGACCCAATAGCCTATTATCATTCTATCTAAAAACGTTGCAAAGACTGATCGATCCACCTACGCACTAACATTGATACAAGCCTCCTATCTAAGGCTCAACATGCATATTGGAAAGGCTAATCTGCGGAAACAGCTCTGAATACGTTAGTACATTTCATCGAATATTATCTTCCCCAATAAGGAATACACTATGGTCCTTCCTGGACACTTGGTGAGTCAATTAACCTACTGCTCACAAGCCGTATTATTAACTCAAAACTGGGTATGACATCTGTCAGCGTATGAATCTTCTCTGAAACTAAGTGGTGAACGCGATCTGCTTATGTGCCTCAAAAGCGAATGCTGAATAGTGATTGCCTATGCAATTGCCATCTCAGAAAAGCACCTGAATACCCTGAAAGAGCATCTCCAAAACGTTCTCAACAAGCTAACGAAATGGGAATATCGTTGTGGTTTGGGTGTTAATCCCCATAAAACCCAACTTGTCCTTTTCAGCAGGAAATACAAGATTTCATAAATAGACCCTCCCTCCACCCAGGGTAAAAGCTTAGCCTTTTTTGCTGCAGCTAAATACTTGTGTCTCATTTTGGATAAAAAGCTTAACTGGATACCTAACAAACAAGAAAGAGTTCGGAAAGGTATACAAGCACTCTTCTCTTTCAAAAATCCATCGGTAACAGATGGGGTTTCCCAACCCGCATTACTAATTGGCTATACATAAACCGATACTTATGTACGGTGTGGTTGTCTGGTGGACTGCCTTAGACTAAGCTACAAAACGTGGGAATCTAAGCAAAGTCCAACGATCAGCTTGTCTATGCATAAGCGGAGAACTTAGCATTACTCCCTGCGCTACATTCTGTTCCACCTGACACCCCTTGACATCTTCTGTAAGCCTAAAATCAACTTTGGCCTCAACTATATTCTGGAAAATGTCAGAGTCCTCCCAATCAACATAGACTACACCATCCCCCAGCTACGTTTTGTGAAACTTTTTCATGTCACCGTCCCTTCCAGATCATGCTAGGAGGAAGGCACTCTTGTGCAGGATGAATCGATCCACTTTTACATCGTTGGATCCAAAACCGATGATCGGGTTCTTCCAAATCACTGCAGTGTATTCTGGGCGAAAATTAAGGCGATGAAAGAAGTCGCTAAGGACATCCGTTTCTTTTCAGACAGTTAAGCTGCGATAAAATCCCTAAATTTTGCCTCTACAAATTTTATCGTTGCAGAGCAATTGGATATTCACCTGTGTTGGGGGCTGATGCATAGAGAAATTCCAGGAAATTGTAGGGCTGGTAAACTCCCGAAACATGGAACTACACTGCCCCTTCTTCCTGTTAAATGCATTCCAATCGCGACATGCAAATTTCTGTTTAAGCTGGATGCCATCGAGAAAGCTAATCATTTGTTGACAAGTGGTACAACTTCTCTAGCGACAAAACATATACAGTGCTCTTCACTTGATTAGACGCACACATTTTTTTTTATATAAATTTAATTTTTTTGTTAGTGCGTATAACAATTATCAAAAAATTGCATTTATTAGAAAGGTTATTAAGTTCTCAACAAAAAAACACAAACAAATGGTAGGTGAGTGGAAGTTAATGGATATTTTTTCTCTTTCTTGCCTATGCTGTAAGAAAAAGTGCAGTTGTTTTTTGTTCACATGATTAGACGCACCTATTAATTAACCTAGATGGGCCGGATGGTTATAATCATTATTTCCATGACCTGAGGAAAGAGGAGCTGTTTTTGAACCTTCACCATAGCAGAGGAGGCGTTATGGTCTGGGGTTCAATTTTGCACATCCCAGCTCATGTGATCTTTCGCGAAACACAAGCGTTGTTTCTTTCTTGCGTCATTAAGTGGTGGTTTTTTCTTAAGTCTCAGGCGCTATAAGTGTTTAGGACGGCGAACGGTGCGTGATCAGGCGATAAACTGGCCCTAACATTAGCTTTCTCTCTAATTTTAGCTGCCGATAAAGCTGAATTTGACGCTATTCTAAGGATACTTCGCGTTTCGCGAAGCGTTAAGGCAAAAGAAGTGTTTCCTTTATAATTTTTTGTGTAATGCGAGGGGTTTTTTAAATTATTGCTGACACAATGAACACTTCGCTTAATTTTTCGGGCTATAGCACGGCATGAAAGACCTTCAGAGCAATCAACATCTATTCTTGCCCTTTCCTCCACTGTTTAACATTTTTTCTTTCCCATTTTTATTAACACTCAATCAAGAACAATTATTTTATAATATATGATATAAAATAAATATAATAAAAAACATAGGGACGGGCTACAGTCCGCTTGGGCGAACTGTTGGATACCCTATTCTTATTCCTATCCCTCATAAGTGGGCGTGACAAAAGGCTAAGTATGGTTGAATTGTTAAGAACGCTCTACATACTCGTATATATTTTGTTATATAACATTTAAAGGATTTTATAAAAAAAAACGCTCCCTAGCTCAAACTTGGGTGTTTCAATAAAATTGTTTTATTTAATTGTGGGCGTGTCAGTAGGCGGATTTTAAAAAAATTAACACATGAGCATAAAGGGCCCATAGAGAGTATATATTTTAAATTTCAGCTCCCTAGCTCAAACTTTGGATTTTCAAAAAAATTGTTTTATTTATTTGTGGGCGTGTCAGTGGGAGGATTTTGAAATTAAAATCAAAATAAAACTGCATTTTTCCATAGTGAATGCTTTGCAAGGGAACCAGGGGAAAAATAGCGGTACTTTTTGAATTATTCTTTCCGATTGATTTTGCCAGCATCATAAACAAACAGTTTGCATCATCAAATGATATATTACGGCACAAGGTTTTGAAAAAAATGGACAACGTAGCTTAGAAAATGTTTGTGCTTATTCAGTTGAAACGAAGTGTATGTCCTAACAACCAATCAAGTTTTCTATATCTATTGTTTAGCTCTTCTGCTTTATTTTTCACATCTTCCTTCCATTTCAGTTTAGCATCCAGATTCATACCCAGATACTTAACTGTATTAGAATAAGGAACTTCTCGATTATTAATAACCACAGGAACATTCGTTATTTTTTTATTTGTAAAGTTTATAAGGGTGGACTTTGACTCGATAAGTTTAATTCGTTATCGTTGCGTCCAATCACATATCTCGTTAACTGCATTTTGAAGCTTTTCTGTTGCCCTAGTCGCGCATCTATCTGCTGATCTCTTTTAGCGACACATTAGGGACTACGTCTTCATCTATTCTACAGAGAATTCAATGCGTTTATTTACCAGGCTAGGTGGAAAATGTTTAAGAACGTTTGTCAAGTGCTCCGAAAAGAGTTTGAATTTTTTTTGGATCCATTCTCCATTCAGACCTGAAGATATTTTCTTGTTTTTCTATTCTTTGAACTTCTAAATTATCTCTTAGCATTGACATTCTTAATTAACTCTTAGCCTAGTATGTAGTCGCTCATAATATTTGCATCCTATTTGCGCTGGTACCGGCTCTCCATTGTATCAACGTCTTGATGTATCAACGTCCCATGTCTTCACTAAAAAAAATCTGAATGATTCTGAAGAGCTTACAATTTTAGCGACATTCTGCATGCTTTTATTTTTTACTTCCGTTTACCGTTGGAATCAATTATTACTTAAACTGTGCTCAAAACTGTGCCGAAACTTACACAATTTAATTATAAACACAGTTTTGTTACACAGTGTTATTTTCATTCAACATTCAGTTCCTCATACACTTTCCTACGCCAATAAATATTGTGTGTACAAAAGTACACCTGCTTAAGTTTAAAAAAAAACTGACTTGAATCAATTACAGGAGGACCTAATTGCAATTGAATGGTACAGGATTTATGGAATGCCCTCGGTCAACAGTCAAGTTGCATTTATACAAGATAATGTAAGGAATCTCTTTAATATTCATGTTCCTCTTATAAGCAAGTCTGCCAGACCAGTTGAATACCAATATTCATGGGTTACCAATGACATAAAAACCCTAATCTACCAGCGTGACACAAGCGTAGCATGCACGCGCTGGAAAAGATTCCGGCTGGATATAGGTGCTCCTAAATGATTACCGCATTTTGAGAAATAGGATTACCTGCGAGATACAAGAATCAAAAAGACGTTATTATGCCCCTCGACTTGATCCTTCTTAAGCCAAGCAAAAGCTTTGGAAAAACCTTACGGATATAGGAGTGGAGCAAACAAATTATGGCAGCATGCCCCCATATGCGTGGCACTGTTTATTTGATTAGTTGCGAAATCCCAAGTAGATTCCAAAAACAGTGCAATGCCTTTGGGGGGGCATGCTGCCCGCCTGCAACCCCCTGCTTGGGGCCACTGTTTGATTTGGAGTAGGTGCGAGGTAAGGTTCTTGAATTATCATAAAATGTTAAGAGAAATTATTTCCCACAAAAAAGTGGAGTTATTGCTCACCTATGGTGGGCAATAAGTTCACAAAAAAAAAGTGAAATTATTGTCCACTCGATGTGAAGTTATTGCCCGTGAAGTTATTTCCCTGCACCCGTCGGACATCCCTCCTGTCGAGAACAGTCTTGATAATTCGCTTTCTTCACTGAGTTTTAATTTTATAGCTCTCAATGACGCTGATGTTTTAGAAAGCGTTTTATCTATAACATCTAACTCGGTTGGGTTCGATAAGATAAGTTCAGTTTTTGTTAAAATCATCCTTCCGCATATATTAAAATATTTAACGTACCTATTTAATAACATATAAATGACCGGTGTTTATCCTCATATTTGGAAACGAGTGAAAATAGTTCCGATCCGGAAAACCAACAACGAATTCAGACCGATTGCGATATTATCATTTCTATCTAAAGTTCTTGAAAGGGTAATGAATTCCCAAATACGGAAATTTCTTTTAAATAAAAATCTACTATGCATTAATCAGTCGGGTTTTCGCCCAAAACATAGTTGTACTACTACTTTAATAAATGTAACAGAAGGCATCATACAAGCGGTAGATAATGATGAAGCAACTTTTTTTATACTAGTTGATTTCTCTTAAGCATTCGATACGGTTAACCACAATATTCTCTGTAGTAAGCTTAGGAATCAATTTCATTTTTCTGTTCCGTCTACAAACAGTTGTAGTGAATAACTCCTCGTCAGACTTCCTTCCACTTAGTTCAGGTGTTCCACAAGGTTCGATACTGGGCCCACTTCTTTTCTCAATGTATGTAAATAATCTTTCTGAGTGCTTATTAAGTTCCTCAGTTGATATGTATGCAGATGATGTACAAGTGCGGAGGAGTTTTCCTTTCGGCCTTGTGGAAAATGCTGCATGTGAAATAAATAAAGATATGAACAGGATTTCACGCCGGCATCAGGCTAATCGCCTTGACCTGAACCCTTCTAAATCTAAATGTTTGGTTATCTCTAGGAAGCCGATTGATACCTCGTATTTTCCAAATATTTATCTGGTTAGTAACCCTATTGAATTTGTTGAGTCTGCAGAAAATCTCAGTTTAACTTTCAACAAAACGCTAACTTGGAATAACCACATCAGAATTACTCTAGGTAGGGTATATGGAGGCCTTCGTATGCTCTGGGCTACGCAGAAAGTCACACCTTTAAAGACAAGAGTAATTCTTTCCAAAACGCTGCTCATTCCTATTATGCTATATGAATGTGAGCTTTTCAGCAATTACGATCATGACGGAAGTTTAATGTGGCATAGAACAGTATTGCGGGATATATTTTTGAAATAAGAAGATATGACCACAGTTCCTCGTATGCCAAATCGATTTATGGTATTGCTTATCAATATACTCCAGACACGCCAACCAACTTACCTTTTTAACAGATTCCGTTTTACGCGTTCGAGTAGAACTTTTGATTTCATACCAATTCGTTCCCGTTTCTTGATCTCCGATCGTCAATTCTTTGCCTATGCGATTCGGCTATGGAACGCCCTTCCTCGACCCTTAAGATTGATAAATTGCAAAACGCTGTTCAAGGCAAAACTGCAACAATACTTTGAAACACCTTGATGATGATGATTGGTTATTTAAGTCCTGTTCTTCTCTCTTCTTCTCTTCTTTTCTAGTTTTTTTTCTTTACTTATTACTCCCTGTAATTTAACTTATTAGCAATAAGTAATTAATTGAATAATGGTTTTAATTCGAATTTGGATATTACTTTTTATATTGGTGTACTCGCATTTGATTTTGTAAATTATACAGTACCTACTCGTCTCAACGTAACACTTAAAATTAAGTACATAAAGCACTCTGCTGAAGCATGCACTACTAAATAAGATATTGTATCTTACTGTGTATGACTATTAAATAAAGATTTTAATTTTAATTAACTTGCTACTACTTATAACCCCACTCATTCGGGCCCTTAAACCTAGCATCTCCGACCATTTGATTGTGCGAATTGCAATTCATTTCTAATTTTAAGCCAACTCCGAACGGCTGATTTGAGGAACTTCTCATGACAACTGATACTCCTGGATGTTTGTCAAAAAGTCAATGAATATCGAATTAAAACAAAAAAAAGTGCTATTACCCTTAAAGGTAATATGTACATTTTTATTTTTGTTTCATCAACACAACCCTCCCCTATCATATTGACGCAATCAGCATGTTGAAACACGTTCTATTCTTATCACGTTGTCAGCACTCTTTTCAGTATCAATTTTGTTGCTTTCAATATCGTCGTGTCACACGCTTTTGAAGGGTTGCACAAACGTCAACTGTCCAGAGCTTATGTAAAAAGCCAATATTAGCTCGAAAGCTATCCGAAAAACTTAAAATAAACAAAGCTCGTTCTTATGACTATGGCCCTCAAATCGGAAGATAAAATGCTAAGCTTTTCCTCACCCCCACTAGTCGAAATGTAGGTATTCTCCAGCGAACTTCGCTCGCACACACAAACAATTTGGAACTGAAAATGAACAAAAAAATGAAATACCACGTTCTGGATATGTATATATGAAATTTGGCACTACAATAGCGCAACAGGAAATCAATACGATATGTCAAGGTCGACCGACTGAATACCACCAATATAGCAGCCCTCCTATTTGCAGTTGATCAAATATAAGGGATGCGGTTGCTACAAACTCCTACCCGTTTGAGCCACCGTATATTTAACGACGAGCTATTGATTTACATTTTTCAATTCAGCATTATTGTATCTAGATGCATTTATTATGGTTTTTCTCTTACTGGAAGTGCACTGTTTCAATAAGTACGAGTATCTACCTCGCGCCATTCGAATAAATAATGATTATCTTCCGTGACGACAGAATATACTGAACTACAGCTATTTGAAATACTGATTTCGAAAGTGGATTAAATACAGGCGCTCAACAATGTATGGAAAATGGTCAGAAATAACTACATACCCCAGAGATCCCCAACGCCATCATTCGGCTGCTTCGCTTAATAATTAAGTCACCTTTCTGTGAGCAAAGACAAATGATACCTGTTATAGCCTTCCTTATACAGTGTGAACGTATATATTTGTTGGCAATTTGCATTATTAACTTCTCCGCCCTTGTGGCCTTGACTTTGAAAATGCATTCGCTGGCAAATGCATTATTGCGGAAGTCTGCCTATAATTCATTTTAAAAAAAAACCCTGTCTATTTGTTATTCTTGCGAGAAAAGTGAAGTAGAAACATAAAACTCGACATACAAACAAAAAGCAGTCCAAGAATAATGGAAAGCCCCGCCGCCTGTTGTTGGTGTAGGACTTTCACTCTTGTCATACGAACAGTGTTAGACTGCGTGTTCTTCAGATACTCGCAATTGTTATCGTGGATTTTATAGTGTTACATGTTAGTATAAAGTTGAATTATTATTATTGTTTTTATTCGGTGATCATTAAGATAAATTAATTGTGGAATTTTAATTACACATTAAGCTTATGCTGGGACATATTTAAAACATTGCGAAAGAGGGTGTTTGTTTGCATAAGGAAAGGTTGGGATGTGCTGAATTGGTGAATGTGCTTTTAATGAGAGTTTTGATTTGAAATGTGATTTTTGAGTGTAGTTTAATTTTATTATTGTGCTGAAATAGCTTTAATTTTTTACACAGTGTTGATGTAGGTAAATATGCCACAAAGTGTTCCATTACTCTCGATAAAGACATTCTTCCAAACGATGTAAGCCAGAAAATTTGTGGCGCAGATATTTGTGAATTGGGTTTGTATGAATGTTTGGCCGCAGCAAGTTAATACATTCTTTTTTATGAAAAAATCTAAAGCATTTTCTTGTCTGTTGCACTTGATATTTCAAATGCCATTGCCAGGGTTTGGCACTAAGCTCTTGTCAAAAATGCGTGCCTTTGAATTCAATTATATTTTTTTTCAATAGACGAAGAATTACGCTTTGGATAGTTAAGTTCTTCAGGTCATCAAATAAATTCTTGTTTTCTAGAGGGCTCTCTAGCACTCATTCTTTGTTAAACATAAATGATCTCCTGTCCGCATGTGTGTTACTTTTCATATACTCCATTTTTATGCTGACGAAAGAGAACGGCTTATCATGTTTGTTTCTTGGTTCAGGCGCGTTTTCGGATGTGGAACTAAAATGGCAAGGCAGCATACTTAAGTGAGGGACAACCAATAGACTAGAATTTGTATAATTCTCTCGAAACAAAAAGCTGTCTTCTGTCATTAAAACGAAACCTCAATAGCCTGTCTTGGATAATATGGATGACACTTACAACGCTGAAACCGAAAGACTCCCAAATCTCGGTATGTTCAAAACAACCTTCGTTGGAATGACCACATATTCGATATCGCCAAGAACGCTGCGAGATGTATGAGTCGAGCCGTAAGCGGTGCAAGAAATATTTAACCCCTCCTGATCTGGTTACAATTTAAAAGGCATTTATTCGCCCCTAAGTTGAGTAAAATGCTCACATCTGGAACAGTGTCCCAATTATATATATGTAGGTTGTTGACAGATTACAAGACCGCGCGATAAAATTAATTGCTTATCGCTGGAGATTCAAGTTGCATTCTACCATTAGAACTTTTCAACCGCAATACCCACCCACACATCAGTTTTAAGCCAGAAGTAGTTTCGACGTACAACATAAATGTGGATTGCCTTATTATGCTCTACTTTTCGTTTACATTAAGATTAAACAAACATTTAATATCAATAGTCATCGGCATCTCCTCTTTGTATGAAATGGTCGTTGGCCTTATTTTTTTGCCTGCGGTGTGTACCTTTTTTCATTACAAGGATACCTACGAACAATTTCTTATGTGCGTGCAAATAATAAAAAAATCCAGACAAATGGTACAACAAGCTTTTGCATTCAGATTTTTTTAAAAATATTTTTATTAATTTTTCGTGCATACTTAATAAAGTTCAGATTTTTGTAGTGCACTTGTTGAAGGTCAGACTCTTTAAAGCTTTAAAGAGTTTTGCATTTATCTTGATTTTTGAAAATAAAAAATCAAAGAAGTGGAAAACGGACTAAAGCGGAAATACCCAGAAATAACGTAAATATTTAATTCGTATTTTTTTTATTCTCTCTTAAATTTGATGGTCTTTCGAATGACATTGAAACAAATTTAGTAAGCGATAAAGGGTATTTCGTTAAGGACTTGACAACTTCTTTTTTAAATAAAATTCAAACTACTTGAGATATCTCAAAAAATATTGACTTGAATTACTATCAAAACATTTATTAATGGAATTCGACTTTATTCATATGTCCACCACGGGAACGTATGCAGCGGTCGATACCTTGAACCCGATTTTCGATGACTCGGACGCAGTTTTCTACAGATTCTTCCGCTATTGCACGTTCAATATTGGCTCTGAGCTCGTCTAACGTCGCCGGGTTGTTGCCGGAGATCAATGATTTAATGTAGCCCCCATAAAAAAAAGTGTAGGGGCGTTAAGCCACACGATCTTGGCGGTCAATAGACGGTCCGTTTCTCAAGATTACACGTTCACCGAACTGAGACTTCAATAACTCGATTGTTGCACCCGCTGTGTGGCTTGTGGCACCGTCTTGTTGGAACCACATATCACTAATGTCCAATTCATGCAATTTCTCAAAGAAATAATGTTCCAACTTGTCTCTGTAGCGAATACCATTTACCGTAACATGACGGTCATTTTCATTGACGAAAAAAAAGGCCCTATGACGAGCGCCGCGCGCCGGCATGAAAACCGCACCAAACAGTGACTTTTTGCGGATGAAGTGCTGTTTCATGAAGCATATGAGGGTTCTGACCTGTCCAGTAACGCATATTTTGCTTATTGACGAAGCCGTTTAACCAAAAATGCGCTTCATCGCTGCAGATGATTTTGCGATGAAATTCTTCATTTTCTTCCATCATGTCCAGACCCCAATTCGAGAACGTATGCGCTTCATATGTATGATCAAGTGGCTTTAGTTCTTGAGTCAGCTTGATTTTGTAAGGGTGTTGGCCAAGATCCTTACGCAAAATTAGCCATAATGTGGTCTGGGAGAGGCCCAATTCTTGAGAACGCCGTGAAATTGACGGATTTGTCTGGTTTGCGATGAACGCCTCTACACCTGCAATATCCTCCACACTTCGGGCAAAACGTAGTCTCATTTGCACGGCAACATCAAGCAGCGAATATTCTGACTCAAATTTTTTCACTAGGCTATGAATTGCTTGTCTACTGTGACGAGAATTGCGGCCGAAAATTGTCGTTAACGCTCTTAAAGTTGCGACCACCGACTCCTAATTTCGGTAGTAAATTTTAGTTATTTGTAAACGTTTTTCCTTCGTGTACTTCACAATAATGAAAATGTTGTTGAAAATGTTTTACTGAATATTTTGACATTGACAGCTCGGTAATCGGTTTAAGGATGCGTTCACACTGGAAGTTTAAAGTTGTCAAGTCGCTAATGAAAGACCCTTTACCAGCCGTGTTTCTTTGAGAAATGTATCCACGGTTGCTCATAGCCATTAATTTTTATATGCAACACTAATTATATATTGTACGTATTTGCAGCATGTATACAAGGCAGCCTTGCTGTGAATGTTATCGAAAGCTATCACCTGTATTACTGGCGATACAATGTTGTAGTTGTTTAACTTGTAAATTGGACACTACTGTGGATACGTTTCTCAAAGAAATGCACCTATTGATTATTTTCTCTGAACCTATTCAGTTGAACGGGAGTGTTGTTGTGATCCGTACAACCATACCCAAAACACCCACATCATTACCATCTATGATCTTCCAATCAACCGATATTCTATATACCTAAAACACTTCCTGATTCCGCTTTTTTTAAGTCATTCGCTTTGATTTCGTTTTTCATTGCATTCTCTCATATGTCGACCAAGCACAACAGAGTCAAGTGTCGCATAGCTGCCTACCTAACAAGATGCACACGTAACACAACTCCGGATTGCTCAGCGGCTGCCACCATATGACGAATCTGCAATAGTTGCATTTCCGAGGAATAATACGTTGTGTTATCGGCAAAAGAAATAATTTATTATGAATGTGTGGCACTTGATACGAGTGCAGGGCATACGACACCTAAGATGTCATTTCGGCATTTAAAAGTAGATCGGATGAAGGAAAATAATAAAGCGATTCCCAAATTAGTGCGTTAGCAATATATGGTAAAACGGAAAAGAATGGTACGTGGACGGGGAATACAGGAGACAGGCCATGTAAAGTATACCTATAAAAGAGAATGGTTTTGATAAGAAGTTACAGAGTTAAAGTAATAGAGAACAGATAAAGGTTGCAGCTAAGACCAATAATAAAACCATTAAGTATAGAAGCCAAAAACAAATCTTTTCTATTTAACTCTCCATCGTCCTCAACATACTGAGGAGGCACGGTAAGGCAATGTAACAGCACGGTACTGCAATGTAACAGATTTCAAGTGAGTTCAAGTATGACTTCAATTTCATTTGGGATATATTTTTTTAACACCCCTATCGTGGAATCCGTCTCAGATCCGACGGATTTCACTTCACTTATTCGATTCACGTGAACAGAAAATTGCTATCGTGGGATCCGTCGGATACTCTCCCTTGCCGACCACTATTCAAAATTCAATTGTGACAGCTCATTTCAAACACATTTGTTTTGTAAAAATTAAATTCAGTGAAAAGAAAAGAAAATAATTCACGTTACCGACATGTGGATGGTTCACGTCTGCGGATTGCACGATGCAAACTGTTCACTATTAGCGGATCTTTCCCCCCGACGGATTCCACGATTGGAGTGTAAATCAGAAACAAAATTTTAAAATTTACTGCCAATTTTGTCCTTGTTTTGAAATTTACGACGCGTCTCAAGATTCATTGTACAAAGAAAAACCAATCTACGGCTTAGACGAGGGCAAAATTATATTATTTGTTCTCTGAGATGCAAAAGTTAATTTTTCGAAAAATTATGAATGCCCTATTGCGAGTTAAAATAAAAAGCCCTCGAAATTGTATTTCATCCTTTCTCAAATCGTGAAAATAATAATTGTATCCATCAGGTCCTTCCAAATTAAACTTTTTCTCATCTGAAAAGCCGACGGTATGCCACTCTCGACCTCACCTGATGTGACTTATTGCAAAATCAATGCGCTGACTTTTGCGTGCTGCGTTCAATGGTGGTTTCTTTTTCATGTTGTTTTATATGATTGGCCTGCTGTATTAGGCGATGAATAGTTGATCCATTAACTCAAGCTACTTACGGAAAGTCTTGAATTTGTATTTGAAGCAGCTCTCAGAATCGTCCGTCGATCCTGACTTGTCGCTGCTTTACTCACTCTTCTTTTCCAGTTTTTTCCATAGTTCTCACGGTCCTTAAGATAGCTGTGAACAACAGTTGGCCCTCTTCTTACTTACCGGCTGTAAAACGGATAGAATTACCTTGCTCCTTGTAAGCTCGAATTTGGCCTATCTCCTACGTGGTTTATGAATTTCTTTTACCCATTGTTGTTGTTTCTATGAAGTTATGGTTTGAACTAAGGTCCTTTATACTCTAAAGCCTTTATATTTGATTTAAAATATGATAACATTTCGATTTAGTAAATGTTCGTTATCAAGTGGAAAAAGGACTAATTTTATGACCTTATTGGGAAAAGCATTATAAAAATTGAATTTATCTACTTAATCCCAATGTTTTTTTAAAACATTAACATAATATAGCCTCCTTTCATATTGCATTTGGTTTTTCCCAGATTGTCGAAGGATTTAAAAGAAAAGTCGTAAAATTAAATCAAGAAACTACGTGGTCGTAATGAAGTGAGTATGTTGTGCATTCACATGTCATACCCCTATAAAATCCGACTATACTTTTATTACCCATTACTACTAGCCTCTGCCGAAACATAAACAATTTAATTTCAAGATGGTTTTTAACTCCCATTCTCAAATGTTTACTCTTATGATTTGAAGAAACATATCTACTTTATATAATCTGCATTATTACGATTCTTTTTTTTTTTATTTTACGAGTATAGAAAATGGAAAATTTTATGATAATATGAAAAAATGTTATCCGAAAGCAATTTTTATAAAAGCGAAAAAGTTTTCGTACGACCCAGTCGTGTTTTTTTTTTTTTTTTTAACCTGCCTTAAAATATTGGATGCGAAACAACAGTTTAAAGTGTACTAGGGGTGGCCCCATGGTCGAAATTCGACCAATTTATTCTATAAGTTGAAAAAAAAAACAAAGTCGACTGTTATACATATTAATCGGAAAATTAAATTTTTCGACATTGCATTCTCTGATTTTACATGATATAAAATTTTTCCGGTATTTTCAAGTAACTTCAAGTTTTCAAGCATTTTCAAGTAACTTAAAGTAAGTTCAAGCATTTTCAGGTAACTTCAAGTAACTTCAATCATTTTCAAGTAACTTAAAGTATTTTCAAGCATTTTCAACAAGTAACTTCAAGCATTTTCAAGTCCCTCCAAGCATTTTCAAGTAACTTCATGGTATACAATTTTTCCGTTCCGATTGGCAGATTATTTTTTTATAATTTGCTTACGCTAAAGGGATTTTCTGTTGTTACAGTACCCTTATAATGCTAAGAACACAGTGTAGCTACTTGGTATTAAAAAGAATAGAGAGATAGGAAAGAAGTGTTTGGGTGCAGTTGTAGGGTTTTTCTCCACGGGTGGTGTCTAAGTTACTTAGGGAGATTACGATTTCATGTATTCGGTATAAAGTAATGGACTTGGCCGGGTTTCGATGACCTTCCATTCCGTAAGCGAATACACTACTACTGCACCATTGCCACCCTCACACAGCAATGTTGTTGTTGTAATTTTATCCAATTCGCTTCATTTTACCTGCTGTAATTCATAATGTGTGTTATATGTGGATAATTTTTGTATTGTGCACTTCTATGTAGATATTGTCCCCTACCCAAATATGTATAGTCATATCTATGTGACATATAATAGCAAAAATGGGTGGAAACACGTTATAGGCAACTTCGTATTAATATATAGATCTCGAATTTTGACAATCGTGAAAATTATGTTTTTAGGTGAACTGCTTTAATAACATCGATTCCTAGGAATTTTTTAGGGTTTATTAACTTGAGTATTTTGTGTCCATCTTTAGCACTGGCCTCTTCAATATAGATCGAATTAGGAATTGTCATGCTATATGATCTGAAGTAATTGCCCCACAATTGCTTAAAGTTTGGGTAGTTTGTTCCATGAAATTTGTGGTAAACTAAATTCTCATTACACTTAAAGTGCACCACCTACATCCAAAATACAATCATGGAGTATTTCAAATAGCTGTAAACCGTCTTCTTTCATAAATATGCCAGAGGCTAACAAATTATTGTTGGGTATTGATTTATTTAAACGATTTTATATATAAACGGATGCGGTTCATTAAAGATTCAATAATCGAAAATATGCGTGACAAGGCGACCCCTAAATTTAATTGTTGGGTTCAAATTTTGAATTGACCTTCATATACTCGTACATATAAATATTAAATTTTTTTTTTCATTGAAAGCTCATACAAATTCAGATATATATAAAATCTCATAAATTATTGGTAAGCTAAAGTGGGATGAAAGCTACATAATATTGGCTGACATAATATAAATTTAAAAACAGGACACAGGAGACGAGCTTTGGACCCATTTGTTTTGCCAAAAGCGAAAAAGCAACGGTTGTTTAGAAAAATTCTCCGTCGATCTCCCGTCTGTCGTCCAGTTGACATTTGCTCCGATGTAGGTGAACTCCTGAACTACATTGAAGTTGCTGCTATTAACGGTAAGGTTTTCTCCTATCTGGTGGAAAGTGATTTTTGTTTGTTAAAGCAATTGTCCTTAATGATATGGAAGTCGGCAAAGTTAGATTTTCGGCTTTTGAATGTAAAAAAAATTAAAAAAAAAAAACTATAAAATGCCAAATTATACAAAGGAGATGAGAAATCAAAGATTCCGTCATGCCTTTCGCAAAATAAAAATATAACGAACTATCCATTAAAGACGTGGGGGCGCATGGGTTGGACCGCTAATCGAGGGGTTTCTATCCAAGATTGTCAATTTTCATCAGCAGTTTCTCAAATTTGCCGTTCGGAATCGGCTTAAAATTGTAGGTCTTTTCCGATTCGCACAAGCAAATGATTGGAACGGCTAGGCTTTTTAGTCCTGTATGGGCCTTTAATGCCTAATACTTATACTTGCAGACGAAACTAAGCATCCGTATATTGGATGATTTTACAACCACATATGAAAGTGGGCATATCCGGTTAGGCAGGGGTGAAAAATGTACGAAGAATACCTACTGTCAGAATTTCCAACAACCATTTTTAAATGGTTTACAACGTTAAATATAGTAACCTTTACGAGCTTCGTTCTCCATTGGAGCGTTGTTCAAGCATATAGTGGGGAAATATGACAAGTTTAGCAGTTTTCTTTCAATTCTCTAAACATCTAGAAATCGATGGGTTAAATAACAGATCATTTTCCCTAACCCAGCTAACAATATGCTCAATAAGAGCCATTGCAAAGCTTATATAGAGTTGCATTGTTGGCCAATATCAAGAGATATAAAGCTCTATAAGAAAACCATTTTTTTTTACCTGGAAAGCTGCGTATCTTGATATTGGACTATACAGTGAGTTAAACCACTCACAGTAGGTAAAAAGTTAAAACGAATGTTGTTTGGTTTGACTGCTTTGTTCAAACAGGACGATATTAACTTTATGGCGCGTGGTCAACACTTTCGGAAGCTTAAGAAAAATAAAGCAAGACATAAACTGTAAACTCATAATTATGTTTTTCACGTCGTATATCCAGTAACGCAGTTATGAAGCTGTGCTTTTGCCGAAAAACTGATTGCATAGGTGTTAAAAAGTTTGTTTCCTCCAGACTGTTGCAGAATTTTTTTAAATGATATGGAAATGATTTGGAAAGAATGATCTCTATGATTAGCTTAAAGATTTCTCCTTTTGGACTTTTAATTATGATATTTGATAGTTCGCATTGAGGCGGAAAAACCTGCGTCATTAGAACCGTGTTAAAGTGGTGCGTTATGCAGGACATTAATTTGGAAAGAAGAGAAACAGCGAGCTTAAACAATTTAGCAATACGTTTAATAGAAACTTAGATTCCTATAGAAGGTACTTCAACGGAATTCACTGCAGTGAAACGGAAACTTGAAGTAGAAAACAGAATGTGCTGTTTGTTGATTAATTGTTGGAAGAATACAAATTCACTATTTAACAGGGTATGCCGCAGCTTTACCGCTAGACTAAAGTCGCTATTTGCCACCTTTCTTTTTAACAGAGACCAAGTGAACGAAATGGTCCGTTCAGCAACCTTTTTCAAATATCGAGCTATTTTTTATTGTTTAGCAAAAGCGGGTTTTCGAACTCGCCCTATTTATTATTGTGAATGGGTTGGTTTCCACTTCCCACACAATTCATCATTCATAGTACCTATTGTGTTTCAATGAACACAACTGTAGGGCTTATAAGCTGGACATACACGGAACTAAACTGCCTATTTTAACTAAGGTTCCTCAGGCATGCCGTTCGCTACATCTGAACCATCGAGAAATCTAATCGAAGTTGGACAAGTAGTAAAACTTGTCCAGCGACAAAACAGAATTTTGCTGAGCTGAAACTGTTTGATCTCTAATAACAGATTGTACATTGGTGCTTCAATTGGTGTCATCACTGGGCCTTATCTCATAGGCAAGCACTTAACAAGGCTTGGCGTTAACTCAAATGATTTCTGGAGAAGCTGCTTGGACGAAGAGGAGAAGGAGCCCCCACCTTCTCTGTACAGTCAAAAACTCCATTTGGTAGCTTGGTCCTATATTAATCACAATGATCTAACCAACACTTACATTAAAAGTCTCTAACGCTACATAAAAAGCTTTAACTGGTTCAATGAGTAGGTTCGAATTAGATTCACGTGGTCTCACAAAGGACCTTATACTGGTCTAAGTGTGCCGGTTTTTGCCGACTGCCACTTCAACTTTATCTTATCTAACCTTACCTTCAAATTACGATCCAAGTTTAGCTTATTTTAATATGGGCTACCACCAGTCAAACAAGGACTTTTGCTGAAACGTTTGAGATTCAGAAATGTGCTGGTATGCATGTTTAAAACATCGACTGAGCTATAGTTTTCTCAACTATACTTGTATGCGTATAGAATGGTTTCGGCATCCTAAATGATGTGGCAGATCCTTTTTAAGCTAGCTCGTCTCCTTTCTATACAAGTTCTCAGTAAATTAGTTTAGTATGACAGCGATGCCCTTCAAGTTGGTCAAATACGGTAGGAACGAACTTAGCTGATAAAGTTAAAACACTGCCGATAACGTTCCACACAAACCAGCCCAAAATGGAAACAGTCCACTTTAGATGGGGAGACATTGGAGAAATTGATAACTACTCATATTCTAAGACCTAGAATTTGGCGATTCAGCTGGTAGATGCGTTACCGGATGCAACGCTTTTATGATGATAAAGAAAAGTTCATGGAAGCCAGACGCGAGATTGAACGATTAAGACCGGAATTCAGCCTTCTCCTTGCACAATTAAAAATGCAAATAAAACGATAGAAATTGCCATCAAAGATGGCCGAAAAAGGCACTTTAAACAGTTGTTGGTTGCAACCGGCATAAATTTGTGGGGAACTGCGCGTACAGGTTGAAATGGAACTCTACGGTAGTATCCAGTTTTTATATGAGTACACTATCAGATCTGTGTCGTGGAGAGCTTTAAACTAGCAGCTATCACTAACAGAAACTTGCCGCCATATAAACTGCTCTCACAGGCTCATCTTTTAGTGCAGGCATTAGTAAGGACATTCACATAGTAAAACATAAAGAAAAACAAACAATCATGTACCTATACAATACTAACACGGGCACAAATCATGCAAATAGTTTAAGACACTAAAGCATTATTACGCAAAATATTTTTAAACTTAATTTTACAAACTTGGAAGTCAACAACATTAAATAATCATGTAAAGATTCTACTCATGCGACTAATAGGCTCATGCCTCCCATAATTCGTTCTATGATGAGCGCTAAATAATAAGTCAACATTACGTAAATTACAGGAGTCACCACGGAAGTTAAAGCATACAGAGGACATCAAAAAGCTGTACAAAAATAATATCGCTATTAATCGTCGGTTGGGAAAGAGTGATAACGACGACATTTAAATACCTACGGAAACAATACCACTGGCGAAAGAAGAGGAACTTTACTCGTTTTCAGCATGCAAAAATATTGATAATATGGTAGATACTATGCTAAAGTACAATAAACCCTACAACACACTAACGTTTTTCTCAAAATCGGAGAGAGTGCCTCCATGTTGAATATACATATGCCCGATTTATTTTCAATTGCGAATTTTTTTTGCGACCTTTTGATATTTTCCAGCGGTACGGACCTCGTGAGTGTGCATTGACAAATGAGTAATTATAAGACTCACGGGCTCGTGAGCTGTTATCTGTAGACTTTGAAGACAACGATCACTCGTGTACATGGTAAGGTTAGGTTAGGTTCGGGTGGCTGTCAGCCTAAGACCAACACACTTAGACCAATGTTAGGTCCATTGTGATACCACGCGGATCGCTAGACATGTATTACTATTTGTCCACCTAAGGTTTGTTCTCTCGATTGCGGATAGCTTGAATAAAAGTTTGCAAGTAGCGATTGGTATACACAGAAAACCCTTTTCAGATAAAAGGTAGTTTGGTTCCCTTTTTGGCGAGTTCAACTGCCCTACAGTTTCCTAGAATGCCTCTATGCCCCGGCACCCAACAGAGGTGGATATTAAACTGCTATACCATCTCCCTACGAGATGAACGGCAGTCAAGGGCTGCGATGGAATTTAAATAGACTGAATTCACGGACTTTATCGCGGCTTGACTGTCTGAGAAGATACGGATGTCCTTTATGGATATCACGTTTCTCTTCAGGCACGTCACGGCTTCCTTTACCTCCATAATTTCCGCCTGAAATACGCTACAATGATTAGGAAGACGAAACTAGGGAGTAAGATTTAGCATTTCCGAAAAAAAAGCCTCCACCAATAGTGACTTGGAAGTTCTTTCCCAACTGTAATTGGGGTATGGTGTAGTCCATGTTTCCTGGTAGAGACTCAAATGAGTCCAGAATAATGGAGTGGCCAATATTATTGTTAACCCACATGCTCGCCTTACTTCGCCAGTCTGCCACTTCTCAAATTTAAAACAAAATACTTGCTGATAAGAACTGATAAAGAAAACGTCGAGAGTGCCCCTTCTCATTATATGGATATACTCTCAGGGTGACTCCCTCTCAATCTGAATTTCATTTCATACCCTATCTTTCTCAATCCCATGCGCCACGAAAAATAAACAACACAAACTACAAAAGGTGCATACAAAAAAAAAAAAAAAGGTGCACAGCACAAAAGGTACAGAGAGTGGAACAGATTTGTACCGCACACACACATAAATTTTTCTCCACTCAACGCTGGGAAAATCCAACGATCTAGCTTCAATTGAACATTTTACTTTTTTTGAATTGTATAAAATGTATAGTTTAATTCTTATTGTTCAACTTCAGGATAACCTACATAGATGATTTATATCGTAAAATCTTTGTACATAATTGAACTTTATATTAAAAATAATCCTATTTTATTTGGATGAGTCATTCCAAAGCTAGGAGCTAGAAAGCATTCGAGAGTTACAACTTTTCTTAGATATCAGCTTAGATTTCCGCTTCTGGACAGCGGATGAAGCATTTTCCCGCGGTAAAAAGAAGCCTATGTCCATTCTCAAGCTCTAGACTATCTGTGTCCCAAAGTTCATTTAAATCGGTTCAGTAGTTTTGGCGTCAAAGCGAGACAGACAGACAGACAGACTTCGCATTTATAATATTAGTATGGATAAGCTGTGCGTTGGACTTCGCCCAGCTTATCACAATTCGTAGGTTTCCCTAGGGCAGTCCACCAGACAGCAACCCCTTATGTGAGAATTGGTCTTACGACCGATTCAATGAGTGATGCGGGGTTGTACACCCCACTTGTTCCCAATGGCTTTTTTGCAAGAGAAAAGTGCTACTGTTGCTTTTTTGATTCTTTCTTGTATATTAGGTTTCCAGCTTAACTTCCTATCGAAGATTAGGCCCAAGAACTTAGCTTCGTCGGACAAAGTTAAGCTTGTACCACCAATAGAAGATGGGTCAACCTTTTACATGTACATACATGAGTCATAACATAACATTTTCTTTTTTATTTTCATGACAAATAATAAGTTTATTTTATGAATTTATTATTGGGGATTGTATTTAAGTATTTGTGTCAAGTTCCGTCCTTTTTAATATAAATCTACATAATACGGCGTGTAAAAGTAAGCAGTTTACGCGCAGCAAAACGGCTCCCGGAAATTACGCAATTTTTTCTTATTTAATCAAAATTTCAAAGAAAAACAGCAGAAATTGTATGGAAAATATGCCAGAAATGTTTGAAACTAGAAACTAGAGGTCGCTACCACCTGTCAAAATTTTTACACAAAGCCCTCGCCTCGACCCCTCTTCTGTACCGATGCGTCGAGATTTAGCTAATAAGTCATGTACGAGAGCGCACGCGTTTTATTTGTAACGTAATAGTAACGTGTTTCAACGTGTTGCAATGGCGTCTAAAAGTAGCGGACTCAGTAAAGCTACTAGAAATCAAAGTAAGGTTTGGCTTATCGGTAAATTAAAATCCAAATTAAGAAAATCAACATTGCCATCCATCTTTGAAGATTTTGTAATATTTTTTTTATGTCCTGAGTATAAAAAAAAATACAGATTTTGAGTTTTTTTTTTAAATTCAAACCTTGGTAGCGACCCCTAAATGTCATTTAAAAAATTCCAAAAAAAAACTGAAATAGTTTCTTATGGTATATAATCAAATTTCGTGATGGCCCGCGAAATTAAAGAAAAAACATTTTTTTCTTACCAATAAGGACCACCCTAATGTACTCGTATATACATATAATATGGCATAATTTATATCTCCTCTTTTTTGTAAAAATTACCAGAAATGTTTTTTTTTGATTTTTGAACATGACAATTTGTCATTGATAGTATTTTAATAATATACTCAACATTGCACCTACCCCATCCTCGCAACTTCTCCAAATGCAACAGTGCAACAACTTCATTTAATAACAACTTTATTTAATAAATAATTAATAATTAATAAATTGCATGGTTGTTCTAATGCCTTAGAGAATAAGGACGAAATGGATTGCATATACCTACACTGACTTCTCTAAGGCTTTCGACCAACTGTCCCATGAAATAATCGAATTTAAGCTCAGGGCTTTTGGTTTCCCACCATGTTTCATAAAATGGGTTAATTCATACCTTAGATCAAGTGTTTATCAAGTGAAATTTAGAGGATCGGTATCTGTATCTTTCACAGCTCAGTCTGGAGTTCCCCAAAGAATTTACCTCGGACCAATTCTATTTATACTTGCCATTAATGATGTTAAGGCATGTATAAATCACAGTAAAATCCTGATCTACGCTGATGATATGAAAATATATAAATCTATCACTAGCCAGCAAGACAGAATTTTTCTTCAATCTGACATTCTAATTCTATGCTGGGCTTCGTAAAAAGCTGGGCCAAAGAATTTAATGACCCTTACGTTTCTATGTCATTGTACAATTGTTTCGTCCGTCCGATTCTAGAGTATGCCTCTCAAGTTTGGACACCGTTCTACAACATTCATTCAAACCATTCAACGTAAATCTATTCAATTTGCACTTAGAGGACTTCCATGGGATGATCCATTTAACCTTCCTCCTTACAGTCAACGTATCAAGCTTCTTCAAATGTTACCCCTTTCTCAACGAAGGCTTAATAGCGATATCATTTTTTTGCAGCAGCTTATATCCGGTCAAATAGATGCACCTGACTTGCTGTCATCGATTGGCTTTAATTTTCGTGGTGGTGCCTATAATTTACGCATTGTTGAATTATTGTTTAGCCCCCATCATAGAACGAATTATGGGAGGCATGAGCCTAAATGATCATGTGATTGTATTGCATGTTAGTAAAATTAAGCTAAAAAATATTTTGCGTAATAATGCTTTAATGTCTTAAATTGTTTGCATAATTTGTATCTGGGTTAGTATTTTATAGGTACATATAATTATTGTATTTTTAATTGTTTTGTCCTTACTAACACCTGCACTAAATGATAAGCCTTGAGAGAACTTTTAGTGCCAGCAAATTTCTGCTCGTTATAGTTGCTTGTTTTAAGCACTCCACGACACAGAGCTCATAGTGTATTTTATTTTAAAAAAAATATAAATAAACTAAGTACTTTATTTAATAATATATACAATAATATAAACCTACCCACCTACTTCCGGTCACTGTGGGATTTGGAGAAGGTGCGAGGTTTGTGTAGGTTGCAAACAATCTCTTTTAAAGTTAATGCAATTTGTGAAATAAGACCCCCAAAATATTCTTTGGGTAAAATATTTTTGCATTTTCTAAAAATCGAAAAAAAAACGCCAGAAAAAATGTCAGAGTATTTTGGAAAGATTACCAGAAAGATCTTGCTTTTTTCCTAGGAAAAAAATCAGAATTTTGTAAAAAGAATTTTCTGGCGTTATTTCCAGAAGCCCAGCAAAATTCATGAGTCGGCCCAAGACAAAAGCACACGCTCGCGAGTTCCTTTTATTTTTATGAAAATGAAAATAAATTTTCGTCAATTTTTGTTCGGTATATTATCGCTTCGATAAACTCACTCGTGAGCGTGTGAAGTAATGAAAATACCAAAAGACTCATGCACGCGCCTACAAGTTTTGAAAAACGCCGTTTGTGAGCACTCGTGAGCGAGCATTTCCGTACCTTGCCATTTGGCGTAAATCCTTTATGTTATACATATAACAAAATATGTAGAGCGTTCTTAACAATTCAACAATACTTAGACTTTTGTCACGCCCACTTATGAGGGATAGGAATAAGAATAGGGTATCCAACAGTTCGCCCAAGCGGACTGTAGCCCCTCTATTTTTTTTTATAGCATACGATAAGGCTACTGGCCGCTTGGGTGACTTTTGGATACCTTTTTCTATCCCACAGAGTGGGCGTGACAATAACTTGAGAGGCTCTGGCCTAATGGGATCATTACCCTACCACTTCCCTGCATCAATACTGGGTCCGCTTGTGGGTTTTGCCAGTTTTTGACCTCTACAAATATCGACAGACCTCCCGATTTCTAATTACTTCCTTTATCATAATCGGTTGGGGTCGTGCAGCTCTCTGTTTCCTCTTAGACAGTAGCCCAACGGTACGTACCACTTTTGGAGCCCATGCAGCCTGTCCGGTTTCCTGGGCCTCATCAGCAACAACGCAACAATCAGCTGCCTGTCTACCTCACCGCTCCTTTCTCCATTTTTCCAGGAGTCTGCGGAAGCAAGCGTTCTTACAATTCCTCTAACCGAGTCAACGCCTGTTGGGGCCTCCAGAATCCTTGCCCCGACCGCGGTCGTAAAGACCACGGTGGATTTTCGCTGTTGCGAGTGGCACCTGGAGTAGATATACCCTTAGGTTGTTCCTTCATACTTTTTCTTTTGGTTTGGTTCGCGGTAGGGCATTCACAGCGAGTTAAGCTCAGCCTGCATGAGCGCAGACAGTAGTCTATGCACAGACAGACATCGCTTACATCTCTGCTATAACCATACGACCTCGGATAGCGAGCTTATCGTACCGAGGCTCCCCTATGAACCACGTTGGATCTCGCCTGTTGGGGAACCACCCCCCAGTTTGGATTTTAGTCGCCTCTAACGACCGGCATGCCTACCTCGGTTAAACTCTAACCCCTATCCCGAAGGGGGGAATTATAATAATTAATGCTATTAACATATTCCATGGACATAATTCTTCCAGCCCCAAGTGTTTATATTAACCGATTTTTTTTTTTGAAATATCTCATCCGACAGACGGCACCCGTCTATGTAAATTCTAAATCAAATTGCATAATCAATCTTAAAAATGTTAATAAAGAATTTTTGTAACAACACCAATAAGACAACGATGATTATGATAGCCATTGACACATATTATGTATTTATCAACAGTGGAGCTTTCTTTCAATTTTCTCTTGAGAAACGAGTATGCCCTTGTAACATCCCTAAGCCTTTTTACTCCTGTACCTCGCTCTAGAGACGAATAGGTACTCTGAATCTGTTTCCTTGTTGTGGGGCACATACACAGTCCTTCTATGGACATACGTATCTTAATGTGTGTGCACGACAACAACATACAAACAAGGAAAAAGCTGACGAAGAGCGAGAGCGAATGCATGTGTGTATGTGTTTATATGGAGAATTTCGTAAAGCTTTCACATCGTTTGGCCTTGCCTGGCCTTGACCGAAGCTGAAGCAAATTTTCACACAATGATTTGCGCCCGGAAAATGTTATATCGCATAAACGTCTCTGGCACACGGTGGTGTACGGTGTTGCACATGGTTTTCCTGCTCGTGTGCACTACTTTCTTCTTTTACGTATTTACGTCAAAAATCCAAATCCTAGTTCCAGTAACAAATTCCAACTAATTGGGAATTGGGAAATAAAAGAAAATACGTATACCGTGGTCTATTTCCCATCCGTAAGGAGTGTGCGCGCCACTTTCTGTTTCGTTTGGCAATAATTCTCGACTAAGCAGTGGTTGCAGTGTTAGTTTCGGCAAAAAGGAAGTCACATCACTCAGTGTTGCATTGTCTGAATTGTGTCGCCAACTATTGGCAGTGATAGATACACCTCTTGTTCGCAATCAATAATAAGATTGTTACGTAGTTCGTAAAATCTTCATTCGAGTTTCTTCTTTCCTTTAAGTGAAAAGTGTTAACTTGCACACACGGGTATAAAAGAAAAGTTGCTTCGTCTCTTCCCTAATGGGTTGAACAAAGCTCTCGTACGCACCTGTTATCCCCCGAGGAAGAAATATGGTGATGAGTGCAGTCGCTACACAGAATCCGCTTTCCATATAAACACAAAAAAAAGAAAACATTTTCAATAATATTAAAAGGACTTTAAACGGTGTCCTTTTGAACCAACATACACCATATCTAGTGGAGTGATTTCAACTGTTTGGAAAACGGATCCTTGACACGTTGTATTCTAATCCGGGAGACTGTAGCAAAAGGAATACTCATCTGAAAGCAGTGGAAAAGATATCGCTGATTTTATGTGACTTTTAGTTACGGTGAGTCTTGTGTACCAACGTTGACAACAAACGGTCTACTTATAACGTCTAAAACGTCTTTTATATTATATATTTATATGGTATCCTAAGTGACTTAAGTGCGTGCTATGTAGGTAGGTGAGTTAATTAGTTTTTACGGGGACTTTTCGTTTTCTTCATTTGTGTTGCGTTATATGAATGTCCTTGCCAGAGGCCAAATGGAGGTTATTGGAGTGGTACTCGTTGGCACTTTATTGTCCTCACCTGATTTATATGACTGCAGTCTTATGTTACAGACGTAAGAATGTGTCTCTTTAAAGTGAAAACCTGATCTTCTGCTAATACAGGACGAGATTATCGCCTTCCAAGGAGGTGGATGTTGCGGTAGCATATTGTGTTTCAATGACAGTAATTAATTGTACTTAAATCGATTTTGTGTGTGTGCGTTTTTTTATTGTTTAGATGGGTTTTGGAGTACCTTTTGGTGTTTTCGCCAATGTATAAGTGGCAAATTTCTATTCTGGGATAGGAAGTTAATCGTTTATTCATTGTTAGAAAACCAGGTCAGGGATATCATGTGTAACAATGGAAATGCTTGGGCGAAGGCAGCAGCAACATCCCGACATCTATTTATAAATTTGAAATTTTATGAGCTTGTGTGTGGGCATTTTTATTGATATTAATGAGGATCAGATGTCATCAGAGGCAAACATTTGTCACTTAGACATTCTTATATTTAAATAGGCCTAAATATAGTTTGCAGGTTTAATCCTAAAATAGAATTTATTTTAATTTGAAATGTGTCGAAGTAATGTTGAAATGCTATATCTGAACGAGTGAGATGTTGTTCTTAGACGTCCTTAACTGCGGTTTTCTTATCATACGTATCACCTACAACCCTGTGGTTGGGCATATTTGCAAACGGGCGATGGAAAAATGTTCAAGTATATTTTGACGACATATTGATGTAAAAACAACAATTAGACTCCTTTTTATCGGGAAAATTTGGTATTTAAATAAAACATAAAATAATTGAGATATCCTTGA
This sequence comes from Portevinia maculata, assembly GCA_949715645.1. Taxonomy (NCBI): domain Eukaryota; kingdom Metazoa; phylum Arthropoda; class Insecta; order Diptera; family Syrphidae; genus Portevinia; species Portevinia maculata. The sequence continues at coordinate 85,688,968 of OX454527.1, forward strand.
ATTTGGAATTTGATCTCATCAATATGATGCGATCACGTTTGCAGCGGTCGATACTTTTGAGCCAATTTTGCAACACTCTTCCACATGTGTGGCCGAAGCATCTTGGATTATATATTGTTCCTCAACTCCTCCAACGTTGTTTGCATGCTGGCATAAACCAACGACTTAACGTAACGCCCTTTAATTGATCAATTTTTTGACCAGCTGAATGGCATATGGCACTATCCTGTTGGAACCAAATATCACCGAAGTCAGGTCCATCAAATTCTGGCCAAAAATAGCCATCCAACACGGCGCGATAGCGAACTCCATTGACCGTAACATGGAGATCACACCTCCGTCATGAAATCCACACCACACGGTTTTTTTTTTTGATGAAGTGGAGTTTCTTGAAGCAGATGTGGGTATGTTGCTGACCATTAATGCATACTTTGCTTATTGACAAAGCTAATACACCAAAAATTAGATTCATCGCTGAAAATGATTTTTCGATAAAATTCAGGATTTTCTTCACTTAGCCCAATCGAAGAATTTTCGGCGTTTCAAATGATCAGGAGGCTTCACTTCTTGAGTAAATTGATCTTAAAAGGGTGGTGGCCAAGATCTTTACGCCAAATTTTTCACGATGTGGAAAAACCCAATTCCTGTGTACGAAGGCGTGGAATCGATTTGGCTCATTTTAAACTGAAGCACTAACGGCTGCGATATTTTCGATACTTCGCCCACTGCGTTGCCTTTATGGGAACACAAGAACATTCAATAGTGAATATTTTGGCTCGAATTTATCCACTATAGCACACACGCATGTCTGGTGCGAAGACTTTTACGACTGAGAATTGGAGTGCTCTTAAATTTACGATTTCGAATTTATGTAGTATTTTTTAACATCTGCAATCCTTGCTCGTTTGTGAACTTGAACATAGCAACCTAAGACAAACATAGCAACCTGAAAAGGCAACATCAGTCATGACGTGCGTTTAGGGAGGATATATCATCAAAAACTCAGACATCTTCTGTGACCGAAAAATGTCTATTAAGCCGAGAGGAAGGATCGACATATTTGTCCCAGCGCTTACGTACGGTTTAAAATATTGGGCACCTTACAAAAAGTTTGAGGTAAAGATGGCTTCGCAGCACAGCAGGAGTTACCGAGCCACCCACCATTCCTCTGTGCCAAGTTTTAGGCACAAATGTAAGTGACCCACAATTTAACGCCGATTTCGAACGGCTAATTTGAGATTCATCTCATGACAACTGATGCTCGTACTTTCGCAAGCGGTGGTCTTATAAAGGACTTTCATTAGCGACTTGACGACTTCAAACTTTCAGTGTGAACGCACCCTTAAACCGATTACCGAACTGTCAATGTCAGTATATATATCGTGGTGAAGTACACGAAGGAACAACGTTTACTTTACGCAAACTTTAAGAGCATTAATGCCAATTTTCGGCCGTAAATTTCGTCCCAGTAGACAAAGTAGTGAACAAAATTAAGTCAGAATATTCGCTGCTTGATATTGCCGTGCCAGTGAGACTACGTTTTGCCCGAAGTATGGGGAATATTGCTGCCGTAGAGGCGTCCTTCGCAAACTAGCCAAATCAGTCAATTTCACGGCGTTCTCAAGAATTGGGCCTCTCCCAGACCACATTATGGGGAATTTTGCGTAAGGATCTTGGAGTACACTCGTACATGATGGAAGACAATTAAGAATTTCATCGCAAAATCATCTTGAAGCGATCATTTTTGGTTAAACGACTTCGTCAATAAGCAAAACATGCTTTACTGGACAGGGGAGAACCCTCATTTGCTTGAAACAGCACTTCATCCGCAAAAAGTCACTGTTTGGTGCGGTTTTCATGCCGGTGGCGTCATTGTGCCGTTTTTCTTCGTCGATGAAAATGACCGTCACGTTACGGTAAATGGTATTCACTACAGAGACATGTTGGAACGTTATTTCTTTTATTATACATGAATTGGACATTAGTTATATGTGGTTCCAACAAGACGGTGCCACAAGCTACACAGCGGGTGCAACAATCGAGTTATTAAAGCCTCAGTTCGGTGAACGTGTTATCTCGAGAAACGGACCCGTCTATTGGCCGCCGAGATCGTGTGAGTTAACGCCTCTAGACTTTCATTCATTAAATCATTAAATCATTGGTCTATGCCAACAAGCCGGCGAAGTTAGAGAAGCTCAGAGCCAATATTGAAAGAGAAATAGCGTCCGTATCGGTCGAAATGTGCGGCCGTGTAATCGAAAATTGTGTTCAACGTATCGACCGCTGCATACGTTCCCGTGGTGGACATATGAACGAAGTGGAATTTCATTCATAAATGTTTTGATAGTAATGCAAGCCAATGATTTTTTTTAATATACCTCAAGTAATTGCATTTTATTTAAAAAATAAGTTGTCAAGTTCTTAATGAAAGACCCTTTGTATGTCTTCATTGATAAAATGTCTGAAAACTCGGCATCTTTATTAAAAAACATTTGTTTATGAATGTAGGCTACACTTCGCTGGGCATGAAAACCGATCTGCTCTATTTGCCATCCATTATGGAATCGGGTTAAGAGTTTTCCTATTTTTTTTGCTTTTTCAAAAAAAAATCACAACAAATTGAAATATGGTAAAAAGTAGAATTTTTATTTGCTTTTATATTTTGTTAGGGCTGTTTTTTTTTCGTTTAAGAAAATAATCGGAAAAACAATGATTTCGTAGAAATGCCTGACGAAAAACAAAAGTTCGGGTAAATTTAGAAACGCATCTGGAAAGGCGTTACGTTCATTTTTGTAAACCATCTGGAAAGTTGTCGATGCTTTCAATGCATCAGCATCAGTTGTGTTGCGCCTCGGCTTCGTTATTTGTGCATTGATGCCGCATCGATGCGTATTTTGTTGGCGTTCCCGAATTCACGCATCATTTCTTTCAACTTTTTCTATAAAACTGTTTTTTCTGTTAAATAGAGGTCGTGTCAGTGGGCGGAAATCTTTACACTTTTTTAGTTCGGGCCCTAATTGAGTATTTTTTTTTTTTAAATGCACAACTATCACGAGCAGAAATTGCCGGCACAAAAAGTGCTCTCACAGGCTCATCATTTAGTGCAGGTGTTAGTAAGGACAAAACAATTAAAAATACAATAATTGTGTACCTACAAAATACTACTACAGACACAAAATAATGCAAACAATTTAAGACATTAAAGCATTATTAAGCAAAATATTTTTTAGCTTAATTTTACTAACATGCAAGTCAATCACATGATCATTTGGATTATAGATTCTACTCATGCGACTAATAGGCTCATGCCTCCCATAAGCCGTTCTGTGATGGGGGCTAAACAATAATTCAACACTGCGTAAATTATGGGCACCACCACGAAAATTAAAGCCAGTAGACGACAGCAAGTCAGGTGCATCTATTTGACCGGATATAAGCTGCTGTAAAAAAATGATATCGCTATTAAGCCTTCGTTGAGAAAGGGGTAACATTTGAAGAAGCTTAATACGCTGACTGTAAGGAGGAAGGTTAAAAGGATCATCCCATGGAAGTCCTCTAAGTGCAAATCGAATAAATTTACGTTGAATGGCCTCTATTCGATTTGAATGAATGTTGTAGAACGGTGTCCAAACTTGAGAGGCATACTCTAGAATCGGACGGACAAAACAATTGTACAGTGAAATAGAAACGTAAGGGTCATTAAATTCTTTGGCCCACCTTTTTACGAAGCCCAGCATAGAATTAGATTTATTAATAATAGAATTAATATGCTTAGCAAAAACCAGTTTGGGGTCGAAATAAACCCCAAGATCCTTAAAATTATCAACTTTACAAAGAATATGTTGAAACAGAGAATATTGAAAGGTGGAAGGGATAGTCTTTCTAGAGAATGTCATATGTTGTCATTTAGTTGGGTTCAGGAATAAACCGTGTTTATCACACCATTTGGCGATGCTATTAATGTCAGATTGAAGAAACATTCTGTCTTGCTGACTAGTGATAGATTTATATATTTTCATATCATCAGCGTAGATCAGGATATTACTGTGATTTATACATGCCTTAACATCATTAATGACAAGTATAAATAAAATTGGTCCGAGGTGACTTCCTTGGGGAACTCCAGACTGAGCTGTGAGAGATACAGATAGCGATCCTCTAAATTTCACTTGATAAACCCTTGATCTAAGGTATGAATTAACCCATTTTATGAAACATGGTGGTAATTTACGCTGCCCTCGTCTCTTTTACCTTCCGACCCATCGAACCTCATATGGCTCCAACGAACCAATCTCCCGTATGCTGCAGAAGGTTAACTCAAATCTTTCCGTCTTTGATTTCAACCGTAACCCTGCCCGCCTTAAAATCGATCTCCTTCACCATTCCCCTAATCCTTAAGCTTTAGTTTTAAGCCTTCTTATTTTTTTAAGTTTTAGTATTTAAGTTATTCATTAGATGTTAGTTTTAGCTTGTAGTAAGCCAAATAAATGAGGGCTATCTCTGCCCTCACCAAATTACAAATTAAGCCAAAAGCCCTAAGCTTAAATTCGATTATTTCATGGGACAGCTGGTCGAAAGCCTTAGAGAAGTCAGTGTATATGCAATCCATTTCGCCATTATTCTCCAAGGCATTAGAACAATCATGCAAGAAACTTAATAGATTAGTGACAGTGGATCTATTTCTTACAAATCCATGCTGTTCATTACAAATTATATTGCGACAAAGAAATATTAGCTTTTCACAAACAATTTGTTCAAAAAGCTTAGGGATACACGAAAGCTTTGAAATGGGCCTATAATTAGTGATATCACCACGTTCGCGTTTTTTAAATATAGGTGTGATAAAAGCGCTTTTCCATAGATTAGGGAATTTACCTGTACTAATGGACAATTCAAACAGATACTTAAGATATGGAGCAATTGCATGACTGCATTTTTTTTAAGAACAATCGGCCAATGCCATCAGGACCTGATGAATAGTCATTCTTCAGAGAAGAAATACATTTTAAAATTGTTTCCAAATCGAATGAGATACTACTAAAACTTATTTGGGAACAGCTAGTTAGATAACTAAAATATTGCTCATCAATGTGAAGAGGGGTCTCCCTAAATGACTTACTGAAAGGATCTGCAAACATATTGCTTGCGTCTAGCGAATCAGCAGTTGTAGAACTTTTGTAAGTAAGCTTCGATGGATAACCATCGGTTTTTTTCTTGGAATTGACAAAACCCCAGAAAAGTTTGGGGTTCAATTTCAAAGAGCATTCCATTTTACTTATATAGTCAATATATAAGTTGCAGGATAAAGATTTGAATTCATTGAATAATGTGAAATAAAGTTCAAGATCTGAGTGGCGGAGACTTTTTAAATAGTTCTATTACGTCTGTTTCGTATCGATTTGAGCTCTTTAGTGTACCAGGGATGGGACGTTTTCAGATTCCTAGAGGATTTCACAGGAATCACTTTTTTCATGCAGTTATCCATCAAAGAATAAAAAGAACCTGCTGCATCTTCAATATTAGATAAGGCAGTAAGGTTAAAATTAAAGCTGTTAATTTGATCAGAAAGCCTTTGAAAATTTGCTTTCCGAAAGTCAAAAGATTGCGAACGGTCATACGAATTACTATTTTCGTACAAATGTGCGCCTACTTCAATAAATACATCCATGGGTTGATGATTGTTATCTATGTTAGTTATACTGAAGTGGGATTCCAGAACCACAGTACTAACAGAGCCAGAAGAGAAAACAAGATCGAGAGTTCGATTTCTGAAATTTTTTATACAGCTTTTTTGCTGCAAGTCAAAAGACAAAATGTTGTCAAGTAAAGCGAGCTCTTGTTGGGCAGAGTCAAAGGATGGAATGAAATGAGAATCATCCTCAGAAGGCACCCATCCAATATGTGGCAGATTGAAGTCGCCTATAAGTAAGACAGTGCTGTCACAACAAGATATGTCAAAAATATGGTCTAGTGCCATAGAAAGTTCCGAATACAAAGAATAACTGTGTTTTATTATCCATGCGGATCTGGATCTGGATCAATTTAATACGTAAAACAAAAACAACACAGGATCTTGCTATTTATCGGGATCATTAATCGTGATCCAAAATGTAATTACAAAACTCACTACCTGTTTTTTCGTGGCGTTGCTTATTTAAATTATAGGAAATTATAGGAACACAATAATATTGCCACACCAAAATATGAAACACTATTAATAACACAAAAAATCAATTAGCATATTTTCATATTCGAATAATTTACCACTGCGACTTTTGAGACGTTTTGCTTCGTAATATAATACACAAAAATTAATGGAAATATTAGCAGTACAATACTGTTAATATGTTGCATATTTGAACATAACATTTGAACATAGTTTCTGGAAAAAAAATATTGAGTGCAAAATGTATGTTGATTTGTATTCAAATGGCAACACCCCCGACACAACAAGCGATCATATTGTGACGTCACATTGTACCCTATATTTGCAATATGGCTGAGTGCCAATCGAAACTTGAAATACCTGGTATAGTCTGTTATGTGTTAAAAACAACTGTTGCCACAACTTGCCACTGATGATCCAGATCGTTTTATTATCAGATCGGATCCGTATCAAGATCATTGGGATAATAAAACGCGGCTAATATAGACGAGAGTACCTCTTATGTTTGGTGTCAAAATTGGCGATCGTAGAATACGGTTGAATCGTTATAACCTGCGATGCTGATCAAAGATAATGCATTTTTTAGAGGTCAACGAGCAATATTAAGGCGTGTTACAAACAAAACGACTATACCCTGCAAACGTAGAAGTACGAATATAACCACTGAAAAATGTATGGAAAAGAAGTACTTCCTTTCCACTGAAAAAGGATAGGCACTCGGGAAAAAACTCAGTTATATACCTGCTGCACATGAGTATACGTGAAGCACCCATCTCTCTCTAGCTTATAGAAATATCTACTGCCTTAAACCTCAAGTAAAGTACTGATATTCATACGTAAAAAGCAGTAGTTCAGAAGTACTTTATTTCTACGTATGAAGCAGTAGTTAAGATGTACTTCTTTTCTTAGGAAAGGCAGTACTAAAGAAGTACTTTTTTTCAACGTGTGAAGTTGTAGTTAAGATGTACTTCTTTTCTTAGTAAAAGGAAGTACTTAAGAAGTAGTTGTTTTCTACTGGTGCCTTTAAATTATAATAAAACATCAATACACGTTAACATTTTAAATTCAATACGTTTTTATTTATAAGTTATATTTATATTTATTTATAAGTTATATTTATATTTATTTATTTATATTTATAATTATTCGTTATTGTGTGCATTTAGGACGCATCGTCGCATGTCTTTTTCAATTTTTTCGTAGCCGAGTAGTCTACCACAACCGTCTGAAAATGAAAGTTATGCTAAATTGTTCATACAATTTTCATTAATTCAATTACATAGCAAGCAATTTTTTTATACAAAATTAACGCGTTCAGCGATCCCTTTCCGGCTCGTCCATCTAAATTAAAATCCACATACACCACGTCAGTAGCTAAGAAACGGAAAATAGTTTCGAATTTTCCACAGTATTTCCTTCAATAAGTTTCCTGAAATGTTTTTTTTTATTTGGTAAATAGTTACTTGTTACAATTAAATTGTTTTTACCAATTTTCCGGCAAACACAGAGTCTTCTAGACGAAGCTCAACATCACTCATCATCATTGCCGACCGATCTCGTTGACACGCGCTAAAAGATTAAACTGATTCGATTTTAAAAAATTGCAGCTGATTTTGCATATTTTGTAAAATGTCTAGACTTCGGTCGATTCTTATTGTCCAGATATAGATCGACTGCATTTGGATTGTCACGGTGTAAAAACAACAACAACAATACTGGCAAAAAAAGGATTATCACAATTTTGCCCTTTTTTATATGAAAAACAGGTTTTATCTGCACTTTTACATTCCCAGAGTATATGCATCGATCTGCCGAAAACTAATACTCAAAGAGAATACAAACACATTCACAAAAACATGTTTCTTTGTAGTAGTGTTTTCGACAAACTGCTGACGTTTTTTTTGCAGGGTACCCTTATAACAGATATTCAAATTAATGGATAATGCTATCCAGACAGCAATTATGAATGACAAATTCAAAGAAGAAGTTGTATTGTTGCCGCGTAAACCGGTGATATGAGGGCCAACCGATACGCTATTTCAATTTAGAAGTCTTCAATTCCTTATTCGTTTTGCTTTTGCAATGCCTATAAATATAGGTCCGTTCGCGAACTAATATACAAACCTAAATTTATATAAACTTTCGTGCAAAACTACACAAACGCGTTCGCGTACTGAGAAGATGGTAAAAAGATGAACGAAAGAAAAATGTACTTTCGTTCATTTTTCTTCACACAGAATTTCAGCTGGTAAGAAAATAAAAACTGTCAAATGATGAAATCCTATGAGTTTGCCAGCAAAAAAAAAAAAACAGCAGTTGTTTATTTTCAAGCCAAACTAAGACTTTTTACAGAAAAGCGTTCGCGTACTTTTCTTAGAAATGAGAGGATTCTCTCTCGATTTTGGAGATTTGACACTTTTCATTTTTCTACACATAAAGTACGCGAACGGACCTATTAGCAAAGGTACAATCTATGCAAATAAGTGGATAATATTTAGAAAATGCATGCGTTGTTTACGGGAAATAGAATGTTGCCGAATGTTCCGATTTATTTCTTTATTTATGCACAGGACGGACAATCAAAAAATATCTTTCATATTGTTCCTCTTCCTCTTCCTCTTCTTCTTCCTACGATTTAAATTAAAGCGATAAAAACGTTCCCAGTTTACTGTTCCGCCTTTGGGGTTCGCCTGTTTAACCTCAATGAATATTGAGAGGGTTTTAGCTTCTGACCACTTATTTTGTACTGAGGCTATTCATACGCTGACGTTATTGCATAATGTGATCCAGGATTTATAGGCCTGCCCCTTTTAATGATTTCGTTTGCGTTTGGCTTCTGGCCACTTATTTTTCACTGAGGCTATTCATATGCTGACGTTATTGCATTATTGTAATCCTGGAGTATTAAGGCCTGCCTCTTTTAATGTTTTCGACACATGTATACTCCTGTATTGATTATTGTTTGATCGTCAATTTGCGACACCGATGATCTCCAGTCGTGTCAACACACGGATTTGTATGCACACTTGTAGAGTTGCAAAAAGTTAAAGCTGTCGCTAGGCTAACCTGAATGTTAAAAATTGCGTAGAAGTGATTTGTCCCCTTAGTCGCCTTTACAGCAAGAGCTAGAGTTAAAGCTGTCGCTAGGCTAACCTGAATATTAAAAATTGCGTAGAAGTGATTTGTCCCCTTAGTCGCCTTTTACAGCAAGAGCTTTTCTTTGGATGGCGCTTTACTGACATTCGCACTAGACAGTAAAATCAATTCGTCTGTACAAACATTTTTGCCACGCCCACATTTTGGGGCATTTTGATTAGTGTTTTATTTCTGACTTAATTTCTTTAATTTGTCATTGATTGCGTACATCTTTCAACAGGGAGTCGGACAAAATCCCGAAAATCCAAAATCCCGAAAAGCAACAATCCCGAAAAACTAAAATCCCGAAAACCCACAATCCCGAAAAGCCGCAATCCCGAAAATCCAAAATTCCGAACTACTAAAATCCCGAAAATGAAACTAAAAATTTTATTGTAGCAACAAAAAAATTTGGCAAATTTATTTAACAAAATAAAAAACATCAAATAAATAAAACATAACAAAAACAGTTCAAGTCTTACAAAAACTTATCAAAAACGATCCATGACAAAACAATATTTAATACAAGTTCATATTGTACGCAATTAATCTGAGATAACTTATTTTAGAACGCTTTCGCTGCTCACACTCCCAGTAAAATGTATCCTTGAATTTGTTGTAGCCGTCAATAAGCAGTTTCTCACGCGATTTGTTGGTTTTCACGATGGACACGTTCATTTCTACTTAAGACTTCAAACACAAAATTGCACTGATAATATAAAGTTTTTAATTATAAAGGCATGCACGATACTGACTTTGTATTACGATGTTCACTGTCTAATAAAAATGTAGTCGGTCAGCTATGACACTATTTGAGATCAGCTCAACTGAATGCACATTGCGAATTGCAAAACATTACAACGCAAACAATTGCAAAACATTATAAGGTAAATGGAATGGACAAACACTTGTCTATTTTACATTCAAAATTAAATAAAGAATCCCGAAAACGAAATCATTTCATTTTATATAATTTTTCGGGATTTTGGCGTTTCGGGATTTTGGATTTTCGGGATTTTGGGTTTTCGGGATTTTGGATTTTCGGGATTTTGGTTTTCGGGATTGTGTCCCCAACCCCTTTCAACACTCCCCAAAATATTTTGCGCTATTACTGAGCTTTTTGCTCGATCTAGAAGCTGAACTAATAGAAAACTCATCTATATATATAAAAGAAAGTGTCCGAAGCGATGTAACCGCATAACTCGAAATTGGCCAAACCGATTTTGATGATTTATACTTTGTTGGAAAGGTATGTTCTCAGCACGGGTTTTAGAAGACAAAAAATCTAAATTTCAAAATGGCTTATTTTGACCACCCAGCGTGTTACGACAGGTTTTTTTCGATTTTTTTTTTAAATTTTTTATTTTTTTTTTCATTTTGTATTTATTTATTTTGGCAACAACCAAATAAAGAATCACATTTGAATGAAACATATCGTATCCCAATTGAACTGTCAGATAGACACGCAACGTAACGCCATCTATTATCGATCGATGGAGAAGCCAATTTTGTTTCATGTTTGGTGGCGCTGTCGGATTCGGATTTCTTCATTGCGATTTTGTGAGTTTTTGTGAATTAAAATTGATATGAGAATATATCTATATCTATTTATATATATACGAGTATGTATATAAAAATCAATCCATATTTGCGTTTGTTGCCGGTGTTTGGCCAAACGCGTTAACCGATTCCAATGAATTTTTTTTTTAAAGAAAGGTGACGTCTATACGAAGGATGTTATGTATGTGCGATGTCTGTATCTGCATCGGTGTGTAAATTATGTGTTTCTTAAAAAAGAAAAAAAAATTGACAATGTATTTATACACTGTGTGTTTCATATGTAGGTATCATGTGCTTTGAAAAAAAAAAACAAATTTAAGTGAAATAATAAAAAGTTTTTTTGTGTAATATTTTCTATATATTTGTGTAATATTTTCCATATTTGTGTTTGTTGCCGGTGTTTGGCCAAACGCGTTAACCGATTCCAATGAAATTTTTTTCCATGAAAGGCCACGTCTGGACGAAGGTTGTTATATTTGGCTATATCTGCATCGGTGTGTGAGATATGGGCATTTGAGTGAGTACACACGCATATGTGCGTATGCGTGTAAATTACGACGCAGATACAGAGACCGTACAGACGTCACTTGTTTTGTTATCCGAACAAGCATATGAAAGAGGGAGACCACACGAACGTTGCAAGCTTATTGTGGAATTTGTACGCACTTTCATTCTTGAGATATCGTGTGTTCAATATTTTATTCAAATAACTCTTATTGAAATTTTTTGCATTTTTTTTATGAATCGGACATCGGAAAGTTGCTTTTCCAACATTGATAACAATCGGTGTGGAAGTGAATGAAAAGTGATTCAATCGAAGTTTTTTATTTTCGCTTTGTTGTTTGATTCGCAGAAGTAAGGTGACATAGGCGCCTGCCAGACAACAAGCACCTACCCTAAACGGAACAACGAAGTTGTGTGAGCGGCCTAAGCCATGCGGAGAAAAACGTGCAGTCCCTTTCACCGGTTGAGCTCAAATCAGGCAATCTTCGGTATTGGCCTGAGAGTGTTTCTGTGAACTTTGGTCAAAATCGGTCTTCTTTTTTTAGGCGCAGCAACATACGCCAGATACCCGCTATAGACAATTATAAGGAAGTCTACTCGAAGATATTGGCCAATAGAATTCTCGGGCACGGGCAAAGCCGGGCAGGTGCAGCTAGTTTTAATATATAAAATGCAAAGATATCCAAAAACGTAGGTTCGTGATCCTAGCTCTGCTTTGCGGTGTTGGTGGGCGGACATGGTTAAGGTGATATACACACAAAACACTATTTGTCATTTTCTCTTGTGGAAAGGAATAAGACAAAATATCTTTATAGATATACTATACAACGGCTGTTGATTGAGACCAGTCGGATCCATCAAATAACAATTTTTTTTATATAAACCCTTGGCTGACCCTGCTATTTTAAATATCAAAAATGCATGCTTTAACCTAGAAGACGAGTGACCTCCCTAGTGAAGGCTCTACGTCCGAGTTTCTTAGACCCACCTGTGAATGTATTTTCATGTAAAAGATACGTCATCTGTTAAAGAGGGTCTTCTCAACCAATTCACTGAGAATGTGTTCAGAGGTTTCTTCATCCTCAATAGAGAAACTGCATTCTATCTTCGGATACAAATTCATTTTGTTGAGATGATATCTCAAGCCGCAGTGGGCTGTGACTCTGGCCCACCAGTTTCATAATATATTGCTTATATAGCATAAGCATTTCCTTGTAGGCTTAATAAATCGTTTTGTTGGTCTTAAACCAGGGACACTTTCCTTGTCGTTAAGACGAAGCTGTTTTCCCCAATCTTTGATAAGCCTTAAAGCAGTAGCCTAATTGACTCTCAAGCTTGTTCCTCTGCAGATTCATTGAGTGCAACACCTTGGTGGCCAGCTACCACCCCAAGTTTGATCTTGTTGTGTTTGGCTTGATTTTGCAAGGCAGTGTAGCAGTTTTTTACAGTCATAGAGTCAATTGTATTGGACGACTGTGCTTGTAGTGCTGCTTTACTATCTGAAAAGATTGTATTCTGGGGACTTTAGTTCCCCTTTTTGAATTTAAACCACTGCAGGTATCAATAGCATGCACTTCTGCCTGGAATACCGTGGGACTTATTTCCATAGGTTTCGAGACTTCGGTGTTGGGGTCAAGGATACCAACTCAAACTGCAGATTTCATTATAGATCCGTCGGTGTACGAAACCAGACTTCTCGGGTCCATTATCGGAACACCATTGGCCCATTTAGAACTGTAAAATATTTCTCCCTCAAATAATTTCCCAACACTGATTCCCTTACCATAGAGTCAGGGATGGTGAAAAACATGTTCAAGTTTGGGATTGAGGTATTAGCAGATGACCCACAAAGACATGCGAATTATATCAAGCTGCAGCTTAATATCGCATATCGTCTTCTAATAAAGATTTGTATAGGTGAGAGTCACATAAGTGCTATTAACGGGCAGGTGCCCGAGACAGGCAATACATTGATGCTTCTAGAGCTTGTATGCCGTTTTTCGTTCAAGAATTTTCGGTCACCAGACGATGGCCGCGTGCGTGATAATGATACAACCAGTGTACCATTCTAAGACCCCAAGTTCTGAAGTACATGCGCCTACCGACCTACATGGATTAAGTGGCTCGCTCCTTTGTGGACTTGGTGAGCGAGCTGCAGTTAAGTTTCTTTTCTATAATGATTCCAAGATATTTCACTTCATTGGAACTCATGGTGGTGTCTTTTATGATGATAGGTTCAAGATTAACCAGTCTCTTAATAAAAATCAAGAGAATGGTTTTGTTAGCATTGATGGATAGGCCTTCATTTGTGCACCATTCTAAAACGTGTAGCTATGTATCCTGCATGCCATCAGTAACTGTTGCGCTAAGCTTACCATTCATAATATTCGCCAGGTCATCAGCATAATATAGGGCGTTATAGGCTTGTCTGTTTATACTAACTAATAGACTGTCGGTGACCAGTGAGCACAGGAGTTCAGATAACTTTAGTTACATAATATGCAGAATGTAGTTTTATAATTTGGTATGAGTATGATAAATCCTTTAAGTAAAGGTTGTACCTACTCTGGCTTAAAATATGCTGACAAAAAGCGTAAGCCCGCGACTTTGAGTAACTTTTGAGATCTTAACCAGAACCGCATTGATATCATTGGAATGTGTTAAAATTTCACAATTGTGGTAATCAACCCCTTTTTACCCTTATATCATTTACCCCACTCGTATAATGCTACCTGCAAAATAGAATACAAGCCCTCTTGCGAACGTCTGACAAACATTCAGGAGTATCGCTTGTCATGAGGAGCTTCTCAAATTTGCCGTTCTAATTCGGCTTTCATTTGTAGGATCCTTCCTTTTGTCACAAGCGGAAAGAGACGCTAGGCTTAAATACTCGTATGTTTGCTTAATTTGAATACAGTAGACGTCTAGTATAACGAATTATATAATGCACAGTCATTCGTGCATTATATAACGAAAAATTCGTTATATCGATCGTGTTTTTTCTTTTTGCTAAATACACTAGAATATAAAAAACAAGTGATTTTTACAGTAAAATTTATGTACATATTTATTTATAAGAAAATAAAAATTCAATAATAAGTTTTTAGTAAACAAAACAATAATAATTTGGAAAAGAAGTCTTTAATATTAGTTTGCCTTTTGGTTCCAAGATCATCAGCAATTAATAAAGACTAAAATAGATTTTAAACGCTTAGTTTTATTAACAAACAACTATTAAAATTTGTAAACCTAGCTACCTCCGGAAAAACTTTGTTAGCTAGACTGAGTGTTTGTCTCAAACATAAATTTCATCCTGATTCATTAATACTGCCAACGCAATTCTACATCTTCTACATCAAAATCTTCAATCTCCTTAAAATATTCGTCCAGCACTTTTTTTGATGTTTCTGCTGATATTTCTGCCAAGCCAGGCAATTAAATAAACCGCGTCATATACGTCGAGTTGTTTTAATGAATCCATAATGCTTTCCAAACCAGTAGCTACAATTCTAATAAGCAAACTGTTTTTATAGTGCAATTTAACTAGCCGAATAGCATTCTGATCCATCGGTTGGACAGGATGACTAACGTTCGGTGGCATAAACATTGCCCATATATTTCCTTCATCAGTTTTCTTTATAAGTTCGTTGGCAAATGGATGGATCGGTGCAATGCTTTTTTTTGTAAGTTCTGAGTATCCAAAAATTCCTCGACCTGAAAGAAACACGCATTTATTTGCATAGAAAACTTAATCAGTTATGTTGCTTTTGGCTGACAAACCTCTGGTACGAAGCTATGGAAAAACCAGTATATACAAATCTGGACGTTCATCCATGATGTACTTTTAGAGTGGGAGTAATCCACCGGTAGCACCTTGTTCCGAAACGCACCAGGTTTTTGTGCCTTTCCAATGATCAACGGTCTTATTCTTTTTGTGCCCGAAGCATTTGCACACGCCAAAAACGTCAGTGTTTCTTTTGACAACTTTCACTGTGTGCACTGTTTTCGCCTGAATGGACATACGTTTGAGCAGGCAACATTTTCCAATAAAGTCCCGTTTCATCAGCGTTGAATATCGCTTCCCCAGACAACTGATCCTCGATTATTACGGCTGCTAATTATTTTTTGAACGGCTCAACCAGCTCTACTTGTGAAGACAATTTCTCACCTGATTGCTTATGATGTCGGATTCCAAACCTTTTTTTAAACTTTGATAGCCAACCGTCACTGGTACAAAATGATCCTTCACTCCTATGAAGTGTTGAGCTTTTAATTTAAGAATTATCGCGCTCTTTGGAATTTTGTTATTGCGCTTCTTGAGAAATTATTACTTGAAAAGTGCTCGTTCCATTTTTGGGAATTCACCGGTCCTCGTAGAAAATATCGATTTGGAACCATTTTTAGAAATATTCAATGTCTTAAATTTTTGTTTCATTTTTCTTAATGGTAGTACAAATGGAAGACTTTGGTAATCCTATTTTAAAGAAATCTTCCTTTATGGCACTCCTTTTTAACACTGGTTTATATTTATCACTTTATCGGTTCCTCTTTAAAGCTCTCACAGGGTTGCCGTAGTGTGTATGATAATTCGCCATAACTCAGAGAGCAATTCTATTAGGGTTACCATCTTCCAATTTAAAATAAAAATGTTGCGGAAGGAAATAAATTCCGTTTATTTTTTTCCTTTTCTGGTAAGATAATAATAGGCGCGTTTTTTTAATGGTATCTTCAGTAGATCAACAAAATATATAAATTTCGTAACACAAAAAAAAAAATTAAAACGAAAAATATATCACTGTAATCCAATTTATTCATTATAAATATTGTAAAACATAAAATACTAATTTCTAATATCACTACTCAACTCATCCGATAAGTAATTACTGCTACTGCTCTCGTTGTTTAGGTCTATTATTAACCTTTCAACTGCTTCCTCGGCAAAAACGTCCATTTCCCACATATTTGGCTCAACAACCTCGATGCCATTTTTCCTTGTCAACCCTTGTAAGTGCTGTCGTTAGTAAGTCTCTTATTTCAGCCATTATAAATGACTTGTTTTGGCTTGCTACAAACCCTTTCACTTGAGCCCAAACCAATTCTATTGGATTAAGGTCACAGTGATAAGGCGGCAAGCGAAGCACATTTTGAGCCATTTCATCTACGACGTATGTTTTTTTTTTATTTAAACAGTTTGCGACATAAACTCAATCAGCAAGATTTTCTAAAAACATTTCCCAGTCCTTTCCGCTATATGTATATTGTGAAAGGTAGACACAATCAGGCAATTAGAATACAAAATTATATAACCACGACGCAATGTCATATACCTAAACAGATGGTAAAAAAAACTGCACTTGTGCAGCTGTACAATATAAATACAATCAAATTAAAACCGAATGGCAACACCCCACGTAATAATTCGTAATCAAAAGCACAAAAACTGAAAGTTCTTTGACAAAATCCATAGAAAAACCCTTAATGATATGCTTCATTGTAGAGATGGTAATACTCTTCTGATTTGCTTCAGTCACACACACTGCTTATTTTGGTGGATGACAATAGCAAGCGAACACAAGACGATCATGCTCATTCCCATTCGGCTGTGTGGGAGACTGGTTGTGGTGGGTTGTATGCGAATTTTAGGAAAATTACAACAACAATTCCGTGGTATGACAGTGGTTTGGTTTTTATTTCAGTGGCAATTCTTGCGTTTGAGTGCCGTGAGAGTATCTGCAGGCACTACTGGTAGAAAAAAAGCTCTTCCATAAGGCCTGTACTGACAATTTTTGTTGGATAAAGTATAGCAGAAGTAAGGATACATACAATCTACTTGCTCGTATCAGGTGGCAGGTATTTGGTGCGGATATGGTGAGTGCTGTAAACCTAAGCTCCTTATCATTTTCTTAGAAAAACGAGTAAATTCCCACAGTAAAATGTGGTGTGTCTGTCTGGTAGTACAATGGACCAGTATTGAGTCTGAGTGCTCCAGTGCAGAAAGTCTCACACACCCCGACAAAAAAAAGGATACATACAAAAATAGCAATATCCGACAAAAGTAAACTTGCACCTACACGAATTCGCAAGGCATACGTTATATAGAGCGTAAAATGTTTAAACAATTCGTTATATGGAACCATTAATGGGAAGAAAAATTTGATTCATTATATTGGAAATTCGTTATATCGAGCATTCGTTTATACTGGACGTCCACTGTAATATACAAATGCATGAAAGAGATCATTTTTTATTTTTTTTTTAATAAAATAATGCCGTATTAGCACAATCTTTAGGGCTTTAACCAAAATCTGTTGTTATTTTTTTATAATTATATTAATTGATACCAGATGACAAAGTGGTGATGAAAAATACATGCACAATTCGATGTCGGATAAGTGGTTGTTGATGGTCTCAATTAAAATACATCCTATTAGGCTAATACATCAATGGAACAAAAGTCCTCCTCGAATGTCAGACCAAAAGTACACATCCACAACATAAGGTTAAGAAAGGCAGCGTCATTACCCCAAGTACCTACGTGTGTCATCATCTATCAGTGATGTCAATGTCAGGCAGAAACTTGATGGATTATAATTGGTTTTACAATTTTATTTTGAAAAAAAAAACACACACAATATAATGGATCATTTTAAATTTGTAAACAATACTGCCAATATTTAATTTTAATTGGCCTTTAAATAAAAATATTGACAACATGATTTATATGTGTGCTGTTGGAACTTCTGACGCAAAGTCTCACAATCACCCACCGTATTTGCGTAACAAAATGCACAGTATTTTAACATCAAAGACTTTTTTGAGTCAACAATTTTGCCATTTCGACTATTGGAGTGCTCACTTGTCAAAACTTATTTGACGTAATCTTCTTGGAAGAGCCTTCTCTTTCCCACTTAATGTCAGTTGGCGTAAGAGAATTAGACATGCATAATATACCTGCTGGGACGAATAAGTTGGTTGTTTTATTTTCAATGCGTGTGGATTAAATTTTTCTCACAGCTACATTGTTTCGATGGCAGTTGTTCGATAAAGCTGGTATACTCACAAAATGGTGATAGATGGGCGACTTCAGCAAGTTGTTATTGTGTAAGGGCTTAGGATTTTAACAGAACCGCGGTGCGGTGGAGCTGACCTGTAAGAGACGCGGCGTCAGATTCAACGGGATTTGTGGTGTATAGCTTTTTCATGGTTTATCACTGCATCGAGTACCTGTCAAACACTACCTACCCGCACAGGAGCTTTACTATCCGCTTTGATAGTGTGTATTGATTGTTTTTATTCCAAGTATTAGCCATTGTTGTGCGCAGTTATAAATAGCACGAGATGTTAACGCTAAACAGGAAATGCACATGAAATCTACTCTGTTTATACGTTAGATGGATATGTTCTGTTTTACGATGATAGATACCTACTCGTTCATTATGAGGTATTGTACCTACTCGTTTTTTGGATTTTTTAACTAGGTGGTGGTAATTGATTTTTCCATCATGTATAAGCGCGGAGGATTGAAATGGATAATATTTTGAGAATATTTTTGCTATTATCTTTGCTTCTAGTTAATCGCAATTATTATCTTTTAATTCTGTTTTTGTTTTTAATAACAACAAATGGGGGCAGATTGTTTTCTTGATGTGCGTGGTTCGAAATGCAAGAGCGGTTGATTTAGTTTGGGCTGACGGGAAAAAAAACGGGGTGGCAGCAGTCCTTAGAACATGTTTTGGTTAAGATATTCTTAAAAATCTAGAGGGCGCTTTTAGCCAAGTGAAAGTAAAATTCTTGCGCTTGATATTTCAAAGGCATTTGACAGAGTTTTGCATCGAATCTTGTCGAAAATGCGTGCATTTGGAATCGATGATATTTTTCTTCAATGGATTAGAAATTACCTCTCGGACCGTTCAATTCAAGTTGTTTTGGACGGTTTCAAGTCTACAACTCACCAAATAAATGCTGGTGTTCCCAAAGGTTTTGTTCTGTCACCGACTCTCTTTCTCATTTTTATAAATTTTAAAATTACTTCTAATCCAATCCATTCCTTTGCTGATGACAGTAGCCTCAGCTTCTCATATTCGTTTCTTGGTTCACGCCCCTCATCCGATCTCAATAGCATAAATCAGTGGGGTGCAACCAATAGAGTGGAATTTAATGCTTCCAAAACACAATGCTGTCTCC
This sequence comes from Portevinia maculata, assembly GCA_949715645.1. NCBI lineage: Eukaryota > Metazoa > Arthropoda > Insecta > Diptera > Syrphidae > Portevinia > Portevinia maculata. Next base: position 85,708,517 of record OX454527.1, read on the forward strand.
TGTCAATAAAGCAAAACCCACACACACTGCCATTATCCATAAATAGCACTTGCATCGCTGAAACCAAAAGACTTACCATTCTCGGTATGTGTGTTAATGTCAACCTTCGTTGGAATGACCACATATATGTCGCCAAGAACGCAGTGAAATGTCTTTCTTAAGTGATGCAATAGGGTGGCGACGGTGTAGAGGTTAGTGTGTTGGCTTGTGACCCGTGCGGTGCAGGTTCAATCCCCACGGGGAACAACAACATACGCCACCCATTCACATGCCTCTACACCAAAATAAGGATTTCTGCCTGGTAGTACAATGGACCGTTACCGAGTCTGAGTGCTCTGGGATTTGGATTTCCTTTTTTTCTTAAAAAAAAAAAAAAAAAAAAAAAGCGATGCAAGAAATATTTCACCCCTTCTGATCTGGCTACAATTTATAAGGCGTTTATTCGCCCGAAACTCGAGTACAATGCTCATATCTGGTTCGGTACACCGATAACTTATTTGGAGCTACTTGACAGGATCCAAAAACGCGCGATAAAACTCATTAACGACCGAGACATCGCGAGATCGATTGACTCCCTTAGTCATCGTCGTAATGTCCTGCCTTTCGTTATTTTATCGTTATTTCCACCATAAGTGCTCAAACGAAATAGCCAGTTGCATTCCACCCCTTGAACATTTCAACCGCAATACCCGCCATGCAAGTAATGCTCATCAGTTCACCCTCAAGCCTGTGTTCGGACGTGCAGTGAAGTTCAAAGTCTCTTTTCTCAGCCGTACAACAGGAATGTGGTATACTCTTCCACGCATTGTTTTTCCTTCGCATTATAACCTACAAACATTCAAAACCAACGTGCATCGGCATCTCTCCTTTTCTTCTCACCCTAATTTCCTTCACGCCCTCGCTGTATAGCTATTACATTATAAGGGTCCTAACAAACCCCTTCAGTGCGTGTAAATTATAAAAAAAGGAAAACAAAATCTCCTTGAATCGGCGAACTTTGCCGGTCTTTGGAATTGCGAAGTATCGATATAGGTAGAGGGTCATATAGTATGGCATATTGGGGTCAATTCGTATCAAGCTGGAGTTAAATATACTTTACACAGAAAAACATTAGTCAGACCTCCAAAAGTATATTTGCGACAAGCGTTGTTAGTTTATCGATTAAACGGTGTATATCCGCCCCATTTAGAGGGATCTGTAAAGTGTTATATTCATATTTTTCAAGACAGCTTGACAGATAAAAGGGAAATGGCAAAGCTGTGTTCACAGCACGTGCTTAACTCTTAACCATATCTACATCATGGTCTGGCTAGAGCTAACTTAAAGAGACTATTTTTTTATAAAAAAAATGCACGCATCATGATCCCTGTCGAAACCATTTTAAGAGTTCAGTTCAGTTCTCTGTCTTATCCATGGACAATTATCAGGAAGGGAGGCACTACCTTTAAAAGATCTGACGATATCGGTAATAACGGCCTTTCAAAGTCGTAATTGAGGCTACTGTGGCGATTGTAAAACAGGCGAATCGATAGTTCTTTATAGGGGGTTACCCAGTATAACATCAAGTTGAAGCTATCAACAAGCAAAAAAACATCTGTCTACCAACTATAGGATAGATCGTCACTTGACAACATCAACTTTTTGGTAGTTAAGGAATTCACCTACCAGCTATTTTGTGGAGAACCGATTGTGAAGTAGCCTTAACCCTAGAAGGGTAGTCAGTTTCTATTAACGTAAAGGTAATCATTTGTCTTTTCGACAAAATTAGATTGAGCTCTAATTTTTAGAAAAAGCTTTTAAGAAAATTTTGTAAATTTCAATACAATCAATTATGTTCTAAGGTCCTTTTTCAAATAAAAGCAAATCAATATATTTTATTAAATAAGAGTCTTCATTTTTGGCAAAGTTCCTTGACCTATGTTTTTTGGGATCGATTATGTTTTTTTTTTAATTAATAAAAACAGCGTAGGTACATTTGTTTTGAAAAATAATTCAGTAAAAATCGAGAAACAAATCATTTTCAAAGCTCAACTTTATGCTCCATACGCATACGCATACGCTCTCGTTGCACTTATCACACATTGCCTTGGTCATACGTTGCTTTGATAGTTATATTTTTCTCAGCATCTTTTTTCGTATCCGGTTCATCCACATTTTCTTCCCAGCCCGAGTTTTCCTCTACCTCCATCATCATTTCCGGATCATTTCCTTGCTAACTCCGCTCGAAATTCTCGACATCGCTGTAGTCGCAAGCATTGACAATTTTGTATGTTTCCTCATTTGAATCAACCTATCTCGAAGCCATTCTTCTTTAACGACAAGGTTATGATCTGGACTATAGGCAACTATCACATTTCACTGCATCCCTACTTTTTCACATTTGCTGAAATGCTGGTGTTATTGCATGTGTGTGATCATCCAGGAGTTTTTGGGCCTGCCTCTTTTTTACGATTTCGACACATCCATGTTACCATTATTGATTATTGTTTTATCGACTTTTAAAACCCCTGGAAATATTATGTTCCGATTCCCTAAATAATATTCACTTCCACTGTCAAACTGTTTCACATTGGATAGTGGAGGTTTTTTATTTTTGAAAATATTCAAACCTTTAATTTAGTTCAACGTTAAAAATATACAAACGAAATTTTAAAAAATTAATAAAAAAAAGTCCGAAGTTCTTACCAATGAAGAAAAATATAGGTACATCTGGCGAAAGGATTCAGCAAGCGCTTAAATAAGATCAATTTTGAACATTCTTGGAATTGTATTGCTACAAAAATAACCAGCTATGGCCATTCAATAAGAGATGGCAAAAGGTTCTTATATTTAAAAAATAATGTATTTTATACATTAATTATATTATAATTTGTACAATTTGTAAATACATTTAAATGATCAATATAATGTTATCTTAAGTCAGCGTTTGGAGCAGATTGAATTCAAAAGATTTAGGCTGAGGAAGTCAAACTCTAACAGAACCGATCGATCATCGTTTTTGGCAAATTCGCGTTATTTTTACATAGTCGGCTTAAAACTCGCGATACTCAACCTACTATCCCAACAACACCATGTGAATACACACTGAATTTCCTGGCCAAACAACTTAAGGGCTCAACCTATGCAATCCGTCGATCCATCGGATCCGTTGATTCAACGGAGAGCAATATAGAATATACGTATTCGTATGGAAGGTAGCCCCTAACCAACGGATACATGAACTTCGAAGGATAATATAGCCCTACTTTCTGCTTTTCTGTCAGTTGTATGATGCATACATACAAAAATTGCACTTCACACATTCTAGAATTGAAGTTCACGTATTACACAATTGAGGGAGGCACATAGATCGAATATTGGAAAATAAGAGAACACTTTGGAAATTTATAGAAAACATTGGAAAATCAGAGAAAACTACTGTGCATGTGCATTGCCGATTGACAGACAGTTCAGTATAGCACAGCGAAACTGCAACTCGACCGCTGATTGGTTTGAAATGGCTTAAAACCGTATTTCACCTAGAAAGTAAGGTGAGAAATTAACACTTTTACTGTACTGGCATCGTAAGAAGTTGTATCATTCAGTGGTATTTAGGCAATAATAGCCTAGGCAAAAGGCATATTAAATGCAACCAATGTTCTTTCGGTTGACAAAGTTGGCGACTGATGCTATGGGACGGTTCCTTCCATTATACAACGGATTCTATGGGCTGGGCCCTTTAGTCTTTGGACAACATCTTATTTTGCAATACATCAGCCACATCCGAAGATGCGATAAACGTCATAATATGTTGTTCCGAAGTTTCCAATGCGAAGAATTATCGCATGTGTTACAGAACATAGGCACAGATTTGAGAGATCGGAGAATTGAAAATTATTTTTATTGTTAAATTTTCTTTCAAAATTTCAAGATCGAGGTACATAAGCATATTTTGCCCTCCCTAAAACTTGTGTGTTGAATCATGTAAGTCCACAAATTGATTGTGGCACCAGATTTTTTGAGAGTTTGACTTAACATGTCAAATTAAGACGTTTCCCAAAAAGTCTTCGGAAATATTATTAATACCATTAATATCACTTAACACAAATTTCGTTGGACTACTAATCTTAAGGTCTGAGGTTCAAATCACGCCGGGGCCAAGTAACATCTAAGAGTTTTTCCACTGCCCCACCGCTTGCGAACGTCTGACAAACATCCAAGAGTATTAATTTTCATGAGAATCTTCTCAAATTTGCCGTTCGTATTCGTCTTAAAATTGTAGGTCCCTTATAATTCGCACAAGCAAATGAATGGAGAAGCTAGGGCCTAAAACTGTTTGTCAACTTCGAAAGCATAGTACCTACATATGGAAATTGAAAATGAGTCTGCAAATATCCTTATGTCTGACAATAGTCTGGCAATGCAACATATTATGTGTTCAGACGATTGCCAGAGATCTGGCAATGATCTGACAATTAGTTTTCTGCATATATTGTCAGACTGAATTGTGTGTTCACACAAATTTTTTACTGAAAGATCCGACAATATTGTCAGATCTGGCAACCGTGTAGACATAGCTTTAGCTTATTCGAAGCTCATTGTCATAACATGACAGATTTAAAAATATTGTCAGATCAGGCAGTCGTGTGAACATAGCTTTAGTATTTCTGTGAATTTATTAAACATATCGAAGAATAAATTTAATTATTTTGACATGTTTTTTGCTAACTTAATTCAAGTTTTTTTTAGCAATTAGACAAAATCAACGATTGTAAATAATTTTAATAAGAATTTAATTTAATTTATTGATAATTATATTTTAAACGGCTTCAAGTCACCAAATTGGCAAATAATTTACTCATTTATCTCAGTTTTTATTTTTTTTTGACAAATGACACATCATTTTGTTTTCTCTCCCAATTTGCCAATGAAATTGCCATCAATTGTTTGGCTGTATCCTCAAATGACAACCTGAGGCTAATAATTAGTCCCGCATCTAAAGAAATAGGTCGCAAAGCTGCTTAACCATATTCAAAATAAATAAATAATTAAAATAGCATTGAAATAAAGAAAATAAAATTGTGACAAACGTGACCTTGCCGAGGGTTGTTTCCTTCATGGTATTCTCAGTTGCCGAACTATTATTAATAATCAATGTCGACATGCAAGGTCTTGTGAGAACTTTTAATTTACACCCATGCACCAATATACAATATATGTAGTTAGTTTCATCAATCAAATTACGTTGACAGTTTTTGACATTGAATCAAGCTGTTTTGCCTATGTTTATCTTCATAAGCAATTAAAATTGATGTTTATCACGTGCTACAATTATTTTGTTATTAACCTGATTGTATTGGGGATGACATAAGCAGTGGTTTCTTTTAAGCTTGGTAGGGTTGTGTATAGTGGTACATTAAATCTGGTGGTCTCCTACACAAACATCTATAGAATGTATAGTTTACTACGGTGACTACACCCTGGAAACATGCTAACTTCAGGCTACTTTTAATTAGTCAAATTTACATACCTTAAGTAGCCGCCCGAACAGGGGCTAATAATTTGTGTGTTCCTTTGTCATTGATCCAACAAGCGTTCAGAACTTTTTTTCTAAATTTCCTACACTTTTGCATACTCTGTTGCGCCATATTTTGTTATATTTTGCCTATACCTTGGATATATTTTATGTCACATCTCATAAGAATGCCGCCCCTATCCAAGACCAAATTCCATACGGGTCCTCCATGTTTTGTTTCAATGAGATTTTTAAATCCCACACGTAATCGCTTAAACAAAACAATATCAAACTGCTTTTCGTCACAACTTTCTATCACAACATCGTAAAACAAATCAATTTAAATCTACAATATTTGTATCTTCAGATTGAAATTGAAGAGCTCTGAGTGGCTGTCTGTTATTTCTTGCGAAGAGTGTCAAACTCGCAATTGCCTTTTGAATATTGGGATGAAAGATGATGTTCCAACGAACGAAAAACCTAACAATGTAACCACTACGCGTTGATTTTAATGCTCTTCAATTAAAAACTATTAAAATGAATTTATTAATCGCGTGTTTGCATGCCCGAAGTATCGAAAGCTATTACGCTTGAGCCGACAGAATGCTGGTGTCATTTTGGAGTAATTTTAAATGAACTAGCTAATGACATTGGATCAAGACAACTTTCAGTGTTCTTGATGAAAATGTTACGCCTTAAGGCAATCAGATGACTTAAAATTAATTTGTTGTGATAGCACGGCATTCGGATTCTAATGCAATAAAACTAGTTCTAGTTTGATTGGTCGTTTTATTTCTGATGAACAAATATATTATGGTAACTCACTCGACTTTGACCTTCACTTTGCTGAAAATATTGTAGTCGTTAGTCTAAGTCATTTTTAAGTGCTACGGTTAGGGTGGTGACGCTGTAGAGGTTAGTGTGTTGGCTAGTGACCGTGCGTTGCAGGTTCAATTCCCATGGGGAACAACAACATACGCCACCCATTCTCCAGCCTCTACACCAAAATGAGGATTTCTGCCTGGTATTACAATGGACCTTTACCGAGTCTGAGTGCTCTGGGATTTGGATTTTTCATTTATACCCCATTCTAAGGGTATATTAATTTTGACACGAAATTTGTAACATAGGTACCTTAATATTGCCCGTAGACCCCTAAAAGTTACTATATTTATGATCAGCATCGATAGTAATTTCGATCTAGCAATGTCCGTCCGTCCGTCTGTCGGCAAAAATTAGGCCTTTAAACTGGATCTAGAATGCTAAAATTTTAACTATATAGGGGCGCAAAATAATCAAATTTAAGAATTTTTGGGCGCACTGGCTCAATGGTTAGTGTGTTGGACTACTAATCGAAAGGTCCCCGGTTCAATTCCCGCCGGGGCCAAGTAACATCTTGAAACAAACTCAAAAAAACTAATTTATCGAAAAAATCGAATTTTTAGCTGGAAAGCTGACATTTTTTATATATGATGTTTGACTCCTAAAACCGCTCGGTAGATACAATTTATAAAATCCGCCCACTGATTCGCCCACAATTAAAAAAAACACTTTTTTTGAAAAACCAAAATTTGAGCTAGGGAGGGTTTTTTTTTACAAAAGCTTCGTTTTTTTCAATAAAATCCTTTAAATGTTAAATAACAAAATATCTATAGCGTTCTTTTGTCCCGCCCACTTAAGAGCGATAGGAATAAGAACAAGGTATCCAACACTTCGCCCAAGCGGACTGTAGCCCGTCCCTATGTTTTTTGTTTTTTTTAAAGTGCTGAGCCTCACACGTTACATAAGTCAAGCCTGTATTAATATATGGCGGAAGTAGATGATGTAAATATATATAAATCAATCAAGATTCTCAGGTTCAACAAACGAAACGTTTGTATTAGAGTTTCGAACCTCTCAGAAGCGCCCTAGATTTCAACCAATTATTTTTCGTGCTAGCATGCCGCAGTCATCAATTTCTACCATCAACCGTCGTATTATAAAAGTTCTTTTGTCGACCTTAAAAGAAGATCTTTAGATGCCAACTTTACTTTGAAAACAAAAAATTAGGGTTGACAAATTTCAGCGGACTTATAATTATAAATTAAATCTTTTGCACAATGTAATGGGATTAAGAATATAAAGCTGCACGTGACTGAAAATAGAGAGAGAGAGAGTGAGACTAGCTATAATTATTATACTCGTTAGTTCTTATGCAGAATATCACTACAGGATATGCACCAGCTGAGCACTTAGCAGGATATGCACCAGCCGAGCGCTTAGCACGCTTACCATATTCTTAAATTTCTGCTGACTGACCTTATAATTTATAAAGGCCCCATTCTGTTTCAGAATTTGTGGTCTTCCACGCATTCTGGGTTTCTCCCTCATCTCAAAGGCGGGTACGTCCGCATTTTTAAATTTCTGTAGTTGCGTCGATTCAACCCTTTGGAATGACGTCGTTTCGGCTACAGCGGTCTCTTACTATCTTTATTGCATTAGGGGCGTACTTTCATCACCATTGTATATAACGTCTGGAGTCCCTCAGAGAAGTCATCTGGGCCCTTTGCTTTTCCTTCTATTTATTAATAAAATTCCTGATTTGTTTTTCAATTCCCAGTGTTTAATGTTTGCCGATGATTTAAAAGTGTTCCGACCTATTAAGTCTGAGTATGATTGCATTCTTTTACAGGAAGATCTTAAGAGACTTTCTATGTGGTGTCATACTAATGATCTTCGACTCAATGTCTCCAAATGTCAAAGCGTATCTTTTTGTCTTAACCTCTCCCTAGTTTCATTTACGTACGTGATCGATAATTCTCCATTGTCCATTATCTCATCTAAGAAAGACCTAGGAGTCATATTTGACAAAAAAAAAAAAAATTTCAATAAGCACATTGACTTCTTGGTTTCTTAAGCCAACTCAGTGTTGGGTTTTATATTGCGGAATTCTAAAGACTTTCATGATCCACTTACTCTTAAATGTATTTTCTTTGCATTTGTCAGGTCTAATATCGAATTCTGTAGTATAGTATCTATGGAATCCATGTTATGAAGTACATTCTATTAGAATTGAGAAGATCCAAAAACGTTTAACTAAGGTTACCGTACGTAAATTACGCTGGAATATTGAAATGCCTTCGTATGAAACAAAATGCAAATTACTTGGTATCTTACCTCTTTTCAGGCGTAGGCAATATTTTGCACTTATGTTTATTCGCGATTTAATAAACAATCATATCGATTGCCTCTTTCTTTTATCATTAATTGGATTTTATGCTCCATTAAGAGTACTTAGAAATCGTTAATTGTTTTATGGTCCTTATCACAGAGTTAGTTACGGTTGCAGTGAACCAATTACCAGATGCCTTAAAGAATGTAATAAGCATAGCTGTTTATTCGAGTTTGATCTAAGTAGGGACTCGTTTAAAAATAAATTAATTTTGGCGTTAGGCTGTGGTGGTAGAACTTAAGTATTGAAATTGTATTAAGTAGGTGAATAGTAGATGTTTTCAGTTGATGAAATAAATGAAATAAATAAATAAATGATGATAGCTTTAGTCAAAACGATGTCGGTCAATCGTTTCCATTTTACGTGATCTAGCCCCTCGTCACATATCTGTTGTTGAATTTTCCGATTATTCTTCAATACTTTTGTGTGAATATTTTCCGGATTGTCGTTCTGGGATTCTAGCACATATTTATTGGGTATTATTCTCTCGTCAACTAAGAATATACGATTCTGTGATCTGAAAAGGATGCTTCTGGGGAAGCTTTCCATTCTTGCCAATGTCCCTTTTATTATTATAAAAATTTCATTATTTTTCTTTCTTAATTTTTAGGCAGGAGGAAATGAAGACCCAAATTTGGTCCTACTGGATACGGAAATGGAAAAAGTCTTCGCCAGTTCTAATAATCTTAAAGATAAATTTGATGTATCATCATTTCTAGATGCAAATGATCCCAAGTCCGCACTTGGACCCTTTAAACAAAGACGTAAGTAAAACTACCTCAAAATGATGGTTTAATTTTATTGCTACATTTTGATACTACACATAGACTGCGGGTGGCAACGGATTGCAAGGTCGAGTGTTAAAATCCAGGCCAAGTCCATGATTTAAATTAAATACAACAAAATTTGATCTCCCTAAGCAATTTAGACACCACCCGTAGAAAAAACCCCTCAAAAACGTCTATCCTATTTCGGTAGAATAGTAAGTAACACCTAAAAGTATGCAATTCAACAAAAAATGTCTGCGCTGTGTTCCAACACTATAAGGGTACTGTAATATTTACAGAAAAAACAACCCCTTTAGCGTAAGCAAATTATAAAAAAATATACATGAAAAAATAATCAATTTAATTAAATATGTGTATATCTTTCTTTGGATAATAAACAATTTTGTAGAACAGCGGAAATCGAGTGGCGCAGACTTTACGGTTGGCGAAGATTCAGAGAATGAAAATCCGGAACCAAGCTGCAGTATTACAATACAAAACTATGATGACATTCCCGAGGATTGTCCTTTAGTATCGCAACGTGCGGAACATGGTGATCATTCGGTAAGTTGGGTTCTATAAATATGATTAATTCTGTTTCATTAGATAACTTTTAAGAAAGCAATTAAAAAAAGAACTTCACATGATCTTTTTGGTTAAAAACAAGTTCTTCTGCCATCTTTCCGATTTTTCTCAATAAAATACGACTTTTGTGATGTGATTTTTAGAGCTAAGAATATTCACTAATTTTGGAATTATTTTTTTATTCCCCATAAAATAGGACAACTCAGCTGATGAAAAGCATGTACAGTTCACAAAGAAGAAAGTAGTAACCCCTCCCAGTTTAGACGACAAGCCCAATGATTTGCATGAAAGAAAGCGACGGAAGAGGTAAGATGCATTCAAAAAATTACAGGAATATGTTAAGGGGTTTGATTTGGTTTAGTCATTGCATATTCAATTCAGTTTCAATTTATTTAACAACTTATTTGAATGTACAGGGTGGCGCACCAATTATGCTACAATAAGAAATTCAAATAACTGTTTTTAATCAATGTATTTCATTTATTTTTCTTTATTGTATAGAAAATTCAATTTTATTTTATATAACTAATTGTTTTTGAAGATGATAGACCGCAAATGACCTCCATGCTCATCCACGCGTATGCGACACCTGATCAGAAAATTATTCATTGCGGCCTGAACTGTTGAAGTCAAGATCGTCTCAGTTATTGTATTGACTGCTTCAATTCAGTCAAATTCCTTGGTTTCGTTTTGTGCACCTCTTGCTTGACAAGGTGACCTTGGGGCCAGCGGAAAGTGGAGTTTCTGGATATTAATTTATTTGGGAATTTTCGTTGGAGCTCCGCCATACCCGGTCTGGCTATGTGTGCAGTTGCTCCATCTTGCTGGAACCAAATGCTGTTGAAACGGATACTTCTTCGGCGCAGTTCTGGGTAAAAAAAAGTCCTTCAACATTTTTAAATAACGGTCCTCATTGACAGTTAATGTTACTGGCTCCACAATGACCTTGATGAAACTGCGCACCACTAGGTAAGGTGGCTGCGAGGGCGTGAGCCCAGGCACACTTAGGCCGCAGTTTCGGCACGTTGTGATACCCTGCGCACCAAACAGTGACTCGTTCTGGGTGCAGTACCGTCTCATGGAGTATTTCTCTACAAGATTCACTCCATATATGGCAATTTTACTTATTTAATTGCCGTTTAGATCAAAATGGACCTCATCAGACATAAACAAGCAATTTATCAAGCTATTGTCTTCTTCGGTTATTTCAATCAATTTGCCAAAAAATCAAAATTCCAACGAATAGGCAAATCCAAAGGGTTTAACTTGCTTGGATTTTGGACTTTTTACGGAAACAAGTTTAAGTCATTATGAATTATCCGTTGTAATGAACGTCTGCTAACTCCAATTTGCGCCGATAAGTTTCGAGTAGAAACGCTTGGATTTGCTACAGCCGCGATTGTGTCTTGAACCCAAACATAGGGATATCGGTGGTGCGGTCTTCGTGCGATGCTTCCAGATTCTACAAATATGTTCACCAGCCTCATAATGGTCCATCTACTCGGGTTAGTGCTGCCAAACTTCTGCCTAAATTACCTTGGAAAGAAATGAAGGACTGCAAAGGATGGTATAGCTGCATTATCAAAATCCTCTTTTCGGTATCCCAAGCATTCATTTTAATAAATCTAAATAGTAACCTGCCAAATAAAAAAAATAAGCCGATTACTCAGACAGAAAAAAAGTTATTACGTTTTGTGTTTGTAGCACGAATCGTGAGCCATCCTGTACAATAAGACACTGTCTTTTATAGTACCAAGAGTAATGTTAAAAATAGCAAAAATATAGTTTTGAGTTTACCCTACCTGCATTTGAGAAAGCTCTTTCTTTTGAGATTTTGTTTTTCAGTCAGTAAGGCTTCTGTCCTTCCTTAACAGCGAAGTTATGATCAGGTTTAAAGGGACCATACCCCTCTCACCTTATTGCCTTCCTACCGGTCCGCCTGTAGTTTTCGCCCGTTTGACCGCTTACCTGAAAAGGCAATTGGACTACTGGCCGAGAGGTATCAGGTTCAAATCACACCGAGACCCAGTTACTCCCCTAAAGTTTGTTTCCACTGTTCTACCTCTTGCGAAAGTCTGACAAACAACCAAGAGCTTCGAGTAATGAGAAACTTCTCAAATTTGCCATTCGAAGTCGGCGTATAGTCCCTTCCATTTGTGCCAAAAACCATCATAGAATGCGTACAATTTCAGGAATAGTCAACTGAGGTTTTTGCAAGTTCTTGCATCTTAAAGTCAGATGAGACAAAAAAAGATTTGCGTTTGAAAGCAACTGGTTCGTTGGTAGGTACAGGAGTTCCGATCTGCCTTCGTGTAAGTGCAAAATAAGTGTTTTTGTGTCTGATGTGAAGAAAATTGAAGTTTATATATGGAAATACGAGAAAGCCTAATATTTAAAGGAATTCTTTAGGAGTTTTAACTGATGGTTGTTTTGCTACCTCAATAAAGATATGGATATTGTTGCTGATAAGATAAATACGAAAATGCACCTGAGTATTAAATGCTTTATTACTTACAGGATAAAGAGTAGGTGCCAAACCCAAGATAAACTCGTGGTGTGACTCGAGCTGAAAAGAGATAAGCTTCCGGACATATATGGCAAACCCATCTGAAAAAAAAACCGAAAAAGGTTTAAACGAGCCAGAAATGACTGCAAATCATGCCGAATTCTCATATGTACAAACCCCTACGGGTAGTTAGATCTTTTGATAATTTGTTAAACACACCAAGAATTCGGTCTCGTTATCTATTCCGAAGCTCATTTAAAATTATATTTCAGCTTATCAGACCTTTAGATAATGCCAATCTGCTCACTTTGCATTGCGGTTCATATCACCCTGAACTCGAGCGTATAGAACAATCCAAAGGACCGTTCCACTCTCCAAATCGTACAGTAAATACTTCAACATCTTGACGTACCTGCACAAATCGACCGATCCAGATGGGATTTCCCGATTTTTCAAGGACCTTTATCTTAATCCCTAAGGCTTCTTACTGACCGGCAGAACAGTTTTCGCAGCAACAGGTCTGCTGGTGATTTTATTGCCTATCTAACCGAAAAGTGGAATCAATCTCTCTACTACGTTTGTAAAAGTAAAATCTTTGCGTTTGATACTTCGAAGGCATTAAAAAGAGTCTGGCATTAAGCGGTCTTGTCAATCGCATTTGAATTTGATGTTACTCTTCTTGTTCTTCCTTTAACGGCAGTGAGGATTTAAGGGATCATAACCCTCCCACACAACTGCATCCCTACTGGTCCGCCTCTGGAGTTCGACGGCTCGACCTCAGAAAATAACAACAGGCCTCCCGATTTTGAATTACTTTCTTACTAAGGCCAACCAAATGCTGGTGTTGCTGCATTTGTATGATCCAGGAGCTTTTAGGCCTGCCTCTCTTTCGTATTTGTATTGGAACGTTGATTGATACTGCTTTTTGGATAGGGTTCGTAGGATCTCTCCTTTGAACATGACAGTACCAACTGAGCCGGTCGCGTTCCAATTTTTTCCAGATAGGTTCTTTGACGTGAAGGCTTCCTCGGATCTTGGAACTTCTTATTCGATCAATCTTTGTTACTCCTGCTGTCATGCGAAGAATCTCCATCTCAGCTGACGTTAATTTGCCCTCATACTTTTTGTACGCTGTCCATCATTGTGAACCGTATGTGAGCGCCTGGCGCACAACTGCGGTGTAGAGCTTTCCTTTCAGCTTTTTCGATCACAGAAGATGACTGAGTTTGCCCGCCAATTCATCCACACTACGCTTATGCGATGCTTAATGTCGTCATCACAACTTAATCATATTGATCGTAAATCCCAGATATTTGAACTTTTTGCACTTGGGAATCACTCCTCCATTCATATAAATGTCTGGAATAGGTCGGAGTGGATCAGAGAACGGGCAGCACAATTATTCTTTTTTTTATAATTGGCATGCGCTAAAGGGATTTTATATTTTTGTGTAATTGATACAGTACCCTTATAATGTTTACCAAAGCGCAGGCATTTTTGTTGCTGCAAGCAGCACCCAGCAAATGATTCATTGCCTGCTTTTTAGGCGCTGCTTACTACTTTAAAGAATAGGAGGATAGGAAAGAAGTTTTGGTGCGATAAGGTTTTTTCTCCACAGGTGGCGCCTTAATTGCTTAATGGAGATTTTAAATTGTTGTGTGTATTCAATTTTACAAAGCATGTCTCTGTCGGGACTCGAACACACGACCTGCCAATCACTTTGTGAATACACTACCATCTCAACATTGCCACCTGTTTTCTTCGGACTAATACGATATCAATTCCCCTCCAAAACTTAGATCCATACATCAAGTGGTCGTTGCAGGGACCTTTCATCCTCGCTAATGATGGCTCCATCGCCAGCAAAGAATAACTGATGCACTTTGGAGTCCGTCACTTTTCATTCAAGCAGATAATAAAGGATTGTAAATATCAAGGGACTTAAGACGTTTCCCTGATGTACACCGAATTTGATTGGGAACTCCTCGGTGACGCCAACGGGCATCTTTCTCTTTTCTTTACTCCCTTATGCCCATGATCATTGATGTTACTATTCCATAGATTAAAATTTAGCTTTCACCTAGTTCAATTTAAGTTGTTTTGAACGATTTGAAGTCCAATCAAGCAAATGAATGCTGGTATTCCAGTTGTCCTTTCAAAGAATCCGAGGATATTTTTCCCTTCGACTGTAAAAATCAATTTTTAACAGCGGGCTAGTGTGATTATAAAAACATGTATTTCCATTTGCCCTATAGTCTTTGTGATGTAGGTAAGCCATACTAAAGTAATCTATTTAATTTTGCCTTCCAGTCGCCATCAGTATTACCGACAACGCAAGCACTCCCACCAGGATACATCCGATGCCGCTAAAAGTCCTCAAGAGCCATCAGATGCCAGTCGAAAGATATCAATACAGCCTGAGGATACCGAACTGGAGGTAAATATCTGTTACCAAACCAGCTTTCATTAAAATAAAAAATAATACACACAAACAATTTGCAATAGTAGTTGCGCTAATTTCCTTGTATGTATCTCTATCTTCCTGCTTATCATTCATTGTGCGTAATCAGAAGACGAAGAAGGTTGCTTAACACCACCTCTCTCTAAAAAAAAAATATTACTTCTTTTAATCCCCTTTCCACTACCTTTTAGGAAGCTGATCTCAATGAGCTGACCTCGCATCGGTCTGACGATCCTAGAGCGTTGCGCCGCCACAAGATCCGTAATTCATCAATTAAACTTCGTGATTTGCCACAAATCAGTTTAGCAGCTCTTCAAGGAAAGAAGACTATCGATCACAGTCCCCATGAGGTATGTTCGAATCCAAGATTAAGTTGCATCTCGTGTAACTCTAAACTTTTAGATCTTCGTGCAATTGGACGAATTGATCGGCACAGGCGATGACCGTGAATGGAAGGAGACTGCTCGCTGGATCAAGTACGAGGAAGATGTTGAAGAAGGCTCCGATCGATGGGGAAAGCCCCACGTGGCATCTTTATCATTCCACTCGTTGTTGAATCTTCGACGATGCTTGGAAACAGGCGTGGTGTTATTGGATTTAGATGAAAAGGATTTACCAGCTGTCGCATATCGTGTCGTAGAGCAGGTACTGTAAATGGAGGGTTGTGAATCATCAAGACCTTTTATCACTTGTCCATTTTTTTAGATGGTAGTCGAGGACTTGATTACTCCAAATGACAAGCCTACTGTTATGCGATCGTTGTTGTTGCGACACAGGCATGTAAATGAGAACTCAATGACTGGCTTTCCTTTCACGAAGAAGAAGTACAACAGCTACACTAGTCTGCAGGTAACTATGAACTTCACTTTTGATTTTTTTTTTGTATTCACCAACGCACACTAACATATACAAGTCTAAATTATTTGTGCTAATTTTATGTTTATGGTATCACTGCCAGATAATTTTTATTTTGTACATTCATATCTCTGAATATTGTCATAATGATAGCCGTTTAATTACCCTCTTATGCGATATCGGAACCGAATGTAGGAAAAAGACACCGTTGGTGGGGTACCTGAAGGCTGTTTGTCTTTTCAAATGATTTGAGAAAAAGCGAAATAACGTGTACAGGGTATGAGTAGCCATTTACCTAGGCTTAACAGGATAAATGCGCAGCAGGGTTATCGGCGGTTGGGCTATAGCCCTATCTCTAACCTTTCATTTTCGCAAATCGCAGCTTAAAAAGAGTTGTTATACCCTATTCTAGGGGTATATTAATTTTGACGCATAGTTTGTAACATACCTTAATATTGCCCGTAGACCCCTAAAAGTTACTATATTTACGATCAGCATCGATAGTAATGTCGATCTAGCCATGTCCGTCCGTCCGTCCGTCCGTCGGCAAAAATTAGGCCTTTAAACTGGACCTAGAGAGCTGAAATTTTAACCATATACTCTCTAGGGTCCCGAAATAATCAAGTTTAAGAATTTTTGAAATCCGCCCACAGACACGCCCACAAACTCAAAAAAACAAAATTTTGGAAAAAATCGAATTTTGAGCTAGAGAGCTGAAATTTTTTATATATGATCTATGGCCCATAAAACTGATTGGGACATAAAATTTTCAAAATCCGCCCACTGACACGCCCACAATTAAATAAAACAAATTTTGGGAAAAATTGAATTTTGAGCTAGAAAGCTGAAATTTTTTATATATGATCTATGGCCCATAAAACTGCTTGGGACATACAATTTTCAAAATCCGCCCACTGACACGCCCACAATTAAATAAAATATTTTTTTTGAAAAACCAAAATTTGAGCTAGGGAGCTGAAATTTTTAATATATACTCTCTAGGGGCCCTTTATGCTCATGTGTAAATATTTTCAAAATCCGCCTACTGACACGCCCACAATTATTTTATTTTTATTTTTGAAAGTCCAAAGTTTGAGCTAGGGAGCTGAAATTTATAGTATATACTCTCTAGGTGCCCTTTATGCTCATACTTAAATTTTTTTTAAATCCGCCTACTGACACGCCCACAATTAAATAAAACAATTTTATTGAAAAACAAAAGTTTGAGCTAGGGAGCGTTTTTATTTACAAAAGCTTAGTTTTTTCGATAAAATCCTTTAAATTTTTGCCACGCCCACTTATGAGATATAGGAATAAGAATAGGGTATCCAACAGTTCGCCCAAGCGGACTATAGCCCGCCCCTATGTTTTTATTCTGTGTATGGTATTTAAAACTGAGGCTATTCAGTGATGTGGGACTGTTAAATACATACAGTAGCTATTTGAAAAGAAAACAAGGCACTGAAACTTAGTTCCGAACGGCGCAGGGACATAAGTCCCGAAGACATAAATCCCCTGCGCCGTTCCAAACATACAGTCGTACGGCAATCATTCGTATAGAAAAATATTATTTGACCTCTGTTGGACATGCAGGCTCTTTTGATGAAGTACTTTCACGTGTACATGTTCGAGCATATACAGCCCTATTTCATGGATGAAGGTGCTGATATTGGCTTTGAGTGATTCAGTTGACTGGAGAGCGTTGCCATTTTCATATGATCAAATCACAGGTAATTTTTCCTGAATCATTCTTGGGTAGAGTTTTCCTGCCATTTCATCCACCCTGCACAACGGATATAATGGACGTCGTTCCAGGCACGCTGCTTCCAGTTTCCAGACCAAGCGCTCTGACGTCCGTGAAGGCTTGGTTCTTAAAACGGTGGTTCGGTCTTCCTTGTCTTCTCTTCCTACAGGTGGAGTTCGCGGTTGTGTCTTATCCTCCATTCGCTCTCCTCGCAAACAAGGAGAACATGAATTTTGTCATTCGAGTTCTGAAACCATTTGTTTCACCAAAGGCCAAACCAAAGACACAGTGAATACCATAAAGGAAATCTCCGTCGGATTTCCACTAAGGTGACATTCGTTGACTTCAAGGTATTTGCACTCCCTAACTACCTCGAAGTTATTGCTATCAAAATTGTCATTTTGTCCTAAGAGGTGTACAGTTACCATGTACTTGGCATTGTCCTCATTATCTTCAAAACCAACCAATTTCGTCTGTTCTTCAATCGTCTTTAACACCTCTACCATGGCACGCTTAGAGCGGCCGATGATATCTATATCCTCCGCTTACCCCAGTAGCTGAACAGATCCATTAATGAAAGTGCCTTCCGTGTTAACACCTGTCCTGTGCACTATTTTCCTCAGAATAAGACTGAAGAAGTCACATGGTAGCGCATCTCCTTGCCGAAATCCGGTGCAAATTTCAAACAATTCGGAAAAACTGATTCCAAACAGCACATTAAACAGCGTGTTTACCATCGTCACGCGACCGTGAAAAATTGATTTCCCGGGCCAGAAGCAACACTGGTACAAGCCTATAAGTGTATTGGCGAACGGGTTGTGACGTCTTATATCCGTTATTAGGCAGGGAAATGCCTCCGTCTTGAAAGTTTTTGCTAGATATAGGAACGCCTTTCTTGTAGATGGGGCATTGGGAGCGATAGTCCAGTCATCGGCCATGCATTCTTTACCAATCCTTGGTTCATGATTTGCTGCATGCGCCCTACCAAAACATCACCTCCGTATTAAAAGAGCTAAAGCTAAAGAGCATAAAGAGTTGCCGGTTTCACTTCTTTTTAAAGTGCAATTTGTATTTTAGCCTTTTTAAGTCGATCATTAAAAATTAAAAAGGCAACATTTGGTCTATGGTGTATCTGCCGAGCCGGAAGCCACACTGGTTAAAAATAAAACAATCGAAAAATAAATTATCCCAATATGTAGGTACTGTACATGTTAACCATCATGTTAAATGTACACCATTTCATGGATACTGGAAGTTAACCTCGCCTAATGTATTGGCTGACGAGCAGCTATAGTTCGTCAATTGAGTAGGTTCCCTGCCTTCCGACGCATACACACACATTTTTTTTATCGCCCCGCGGCCGAAAAAAAATAGACCGTGGCCGCGTGTGCCTTGCATGTTCTTGACTATAACATGCGTCTACTTGTTATAGTTGGATAGAAACAGCATCTGGCAGATAGCCGGTCGTGTTGCTGTCGATTTTGTTTGTTTACCAAAAGGAGTTATCGTTTATGCGTATAACGACAATACGGCCAATGCTCCAATTCAGAATTTAGTTTCATTTGGCTAAAAGTACATGTCCGTAGGTAATTTATGTACTAATGCTTGTAAATGGGCTAACACGAATACCGGACATTAGCAGTCAAACCGCCAACACACTGGACTTGTTTCTTACCTCTCATCCTGATAAATATGCTTTAAACATATTATCGCCTCTAGGTCCGTCAGCAAATTTCACGTATTCCAACCACATTGTTGAAAGACAGACTCGCAAAAGAACAGTATGGCAATACGAGAAAGCCAAATGGGAAGAATTAAACGGGTTCTTTGGGAGTTTTGACTGGTCGCTATGCTTCCTCGATGGCGACGTGGATTCTGCTACTGATATGCTAAGAAATATAATTCACCTACGAGTGAAATCCTTTATCCCTAACAGGACAAAAGGTAGTAAACCGAAGATAAACGCGTGCCTTCATTCGAGCTGTAAAGGACCTACCTTGGCAAAAGAGGTAAGCTTTCGGTTAAATAAGCCCAACCCTTCTGAGGAAAGCCGAAAAAAGTTCCAGAATGACTGCGATGCCCACTTAATCGTGTCAAATTCTCTTATGAGCATAAGTTGAGACAAAAAATCCTACAAAGTTCCACGGGTAGTATAAACTTTGCTCGTCCGTTAAAAACATTCAGAATTCGGCCTTATCATCAACACCGAAACCCATTTGCAATAACATTCCAGCTGGTAGCTGTTCATAAAGCCAACTTACTTGCTGCTCATTATGCAGCCGGCTCAATGCTCCCTGATTTTGCTTTATCTCCACCTGTACTTGAGCGAGTAGAATCTCCCATGGGACCAATCCGCTTTAGCACTCGTACAGTGGCAAGAATACTTCAAAACCTTGATGTACACAAATCCGGTGGTCCAGATGGTATTTCCCCTATTGTTCTGAAGAGGTGTTCTTCCACGCTGGCAAAACCACTGCGTAAGCTTTTGCATCGATCCTATTCTTCGCGGCTCTTTCCGAGACGATAGAAAACCCCTTATGCCCAGCCCGTCCCCAAAAAAGGCGTATCTTCTTCTCCCACCTCCTACCGACCATTCACACTTACGTCCCTTCTTTCCAATGCCATGGAAACGCAGATCAACCGTCCGCTACTGAAATATCTTGAATCAGGAAAACATCTTAATGGCCGGCAGTATGGTTTTCGCAGCAATATGTCCACTTGTAAATGAGCTGACACGAATAATGTATTTGATGACATATAACCAAACAGTCTATTCACCAGGCTGGTGAAAGTAGAATCGTTGCGCTTGATATTTCAAAGGCATTTGACAGAGTGTGCATCAAGCTCTCTTGTCGAAAATCTGTGCTTTTGGAATTGATGATACTCTTCTTTAATGAATTAGAAACTACCTTCGCAAAAATGTATATAAGTTGTGTTGGACGGTTATAAGGTGCTAATTACCAAAAGAATGCTGGTGTTCCTCAAGGCTCCGATTGAAACTGGAACGCTAACGTATGTTAAACTCATTAGTCATTACATTCCGATCTAGGCAGCATAACTCAATGGGGTACAGCCAATAGAGTGGAATTTAATGCTTCCAAAGCGCAATGCTGTCTTCTTACATTAAATCCAAATCCTTATAATTTGCCAGTAAGTATTCATGAATGGCACTTGCCCTGCTGAAACCGAACGACTTTCCATTCTCCGAATATGTGTAGAAGACAACCTTCGTTCGAATGACCTAATATCCGATTCCGCCAAGAAATGTCTAGGCTTCCTTCACCGGTGCAAGAAATATTTTACCCCTTCTGATCTGGCTACAATTTATAAGGCGTTTATTCGCCCCAAACTTGAGTACAACGCTCATATCTGGGCCAAGGCCCCTATCACATATTTGGAGCTACTCGACAGAATACCGAAACGTGCAATAAAACTTATTGGCCATCTAGATACCGCGAAAACATTTGACTCTGCTAATCATCGTAGTAACGCCTCCTGCTTATCGCTGTTTTATTGATATTTCCATCAAAAGTGCTGAAACGAGCAGCTAGCAAGCTGCATTCCACCCTTAGAAAACTTCAACCGCAATTATCGGCATGCCAGGAATGTGTATCAGTTTACCCTTAAGCCGGTTTTCGGATGCAAAGTGAAATACAACACCGTACAACACGAATGTGGAATTCTCTTCCCCACTCTGTCTTTCCTACCCATTATAGATTACAAAAGTTTAAGACCAACGTCCATCGGTTCTCCTGTCATCCTTACCCCCATTTTCTTAATGCCCGCACTATGTAACTATAAACTTATTTACATTATGAGAGTACTAAAAATCCCTTTAGTGCGCCTTAATTAGAAACAAATTGTATGTAATGTGTTCTGTTATGTTAATAAGTTACCACTAGTAAGCACTTTTGTAACTAGGTGTTTCCGACGGTGTGGTGTAGTATTTCCGGCGGAATTAGGCAGAAATAGAGCCCGTGGGTTTTATTTCCCAAAAAAAAAATAACAACAACACCCACGGACTTTATTTCTTCTTTAAAGTGGCTTTAAAAGCTGTTGCTTTATATGCCGTTTTCTTGTGGGTTTTAATTCCAATTATAAGTGGAAACAAACCCCATATAATAATTGACAATGAATATATGGCAAGATTTTTCTTTACGGACACCAATTAAAAGAAAAATGTATTGGAAGTTTTTAAACACCATAAATAAACCCCAAAAAGTGAACAAAAATTGGCGCTTTCCAACCTTGCATATATTTACGGTGACAATATTTGTCAAAGCAAAATAAAGAACAATAATTTGTTTTGGTTACAAACGTTTTGTATTATTTATTAAAAATAAAAACAAAATCGAGTCTAAAGCCGAATTCACCGACTAATCTTAAACCACTTATTAGTGCAGATTTATGAGCACTCATTCCTACCACTGTGAGCAGTAATATCTTAAATTTCGTCACTTAAAATTTAAACATATATTTTGAAAATGGAAGAAATTTTAGTTTGGTCGCTGGGCGGATTTCCTCATGCACAGGGTTCTTGCACCGGTACACTAGTAATTCATATCTGATTTTCACTTTTTCTTTTATTTTGACGTTGTTCCTTGTTCGAGAGTTCGATAAAAAGAGGGAAAAAATCTTCTTAGTTTTAAAATCGATATTTGACTGGTCAGTGAGTACCGGCCTAAAGCTACTATTACACGGCCATTTTTTCGAGTCATTTAAATGACACTGTGACGTCAGCAAAAAATGTCGCATTAGAGAGATATTCAAGCTGTGATTCGTCATTGGTCATTTGCGAAAAAATGGCGATCACACAAAATGACTATCATCGTCATTTTTGTGCCAAAATCAAACGACGGACACTGCGAGTAATTTAGAATTTTCCGTTGGGATGCCAATAAATGACGAGCGAAAAAATGACGATCACATGGTAATAACTTGCCTCATCAAAATGACAAATGTCACCTTTCCTATCATTTCGATTTCGTAATGACCAATGAGAAAAATATAGCTACTGTCATTTAGTGTTTTCCTCTCATCTAAATAAAAACTGTCAAAAATAACTTTTACGATGGTGGCGGAAATTGTGGAGACGGCGTATTTGGCAGCGTGTGTGCTGCAAAGCAGTGAAGACGATCTTGATTACGAGCCGACGCGACGAAAGCGGAGTACATATTTGCCAAAAGAAGTGGATTACTGCTCGAATTGCGCGAAGAACTATATCGCAATGTCCTTCGTATGTCAGCGAATCAATTCGATTATTTGTTGAGGTTGGTAAAGCCACACATCGAAAAAAGGAGCACATATATGCGAGAGAGCGTTTCAGCTAAAGCACTGCGATTCATTTTCCGCGTATCGCAGCTAACGATAATGTGCATCATTCCGGAAGTTCTCAACGCTATTTACAAGGTTCTTGTCGGTGAGTTTATTAATGTGTGTGCTTTGTGATATTTGCTAGTGCAGATTGAAATGCGACCAATTAATTATTTTTCTGGGTAATTGGATTCGGCGATGAAAGTTGAAAAGCCTGTGACAATTCGTCTACAAAAGACTGATCCGTGATGGAACTAACCTACAAAAATAAACAATCGAAAGAAATGAAAAATTATTCTAATAAAAATGATTGAAATGCAACAAATTAAAACAAAGATTTTACCAGTTCCATGGTTGACACCGACTTGGTCGATTGCTTCACTTCGGTCAGTTCAATGAACAGCAATTCGCGGAAATGTGGAAATTTTGCATCACCTGCATTGATTGCGCCTTGACCGGACTTTGTCTTGCGCAGTTTCGTCACGAACGCCTTGAAGTTGCTACGTATGCTTTTCCACTTCTTCCTTGTTTCGGTTAAATCAACTGCGTCGATGGCCAGCTCTAGTAAAACATTCTGGAACTGAGCTATCCCAAAGCGCCCGTTGCTCACCGCCCAATCAAACGCGATTCTTCTTCGTCACTCGACGAATAGCCAATTTTCCTATCCCTACTAACTCCTGTTTTCTGCGTTTTGCGTTTTGCCCGACTTTGTTGTACTTTGGGTATTCAAACTCACACAATAGTTGACAGAATAGTCAATATTGTCGGCACTTGACGGTAACGGTTCGTGTTCCATTTCACTCATAGTAATTTGTACCGAAATAGCAGACAGACACATGCAACACGTCCTTTCCCCACGACAAAAACACCAAATGCAAGCACAGATATCATATTAAATGCTGCGTCATTTGTCATTTGCGTAGAAAAAGGGCATGGCATTAATTTCGTGCCTTGTCATTTTTTGGAGGCTGGCATTTAAATGACGCAACAGCCAAAAAGTTTAGTCATTTGTCCTAGGCATCATTAAAGAGCGATCACAAGGCCATTTTTTCCGTCATTTTAATGGCACAAAATTCATGTCATTTTCTCCTCCCTTTTCCTAGTCATTTAAATGACGCCTGAAATGTTATCCCAAAAATGGCAATCACACAGAACGACATTAAAATGTATACTGACGGCCGTGTGATCGTAGTTTAAGAAAAGTTAGATCTATTGTTCATTGGTTTAAATTCACATAATGCATCAAAAGGACATTATTAATGTGTATTTATGAATGATTCTTCTTTTTGAAAGCAACACAGTTTAATAGTTAAAGGTGCATAGTAATAAAACTCACTTTTCGTGTTTTTGAGAAAATTGATTACGTTTCTTTAAAAAATCTCCGTTATCACTAAGAAAATTTCTCAGTTCTAAGCAGGTTTTGCGAAATTATATTTCGTTTGAGATTTGTCACTTGAAAAAATTATTCATTATTCAAATAACTCTCTCAGTTGGCGCATTAGAACCGGGTTTACTCGATGACTTAAAGGGCAGTTTCAAAAATAAAAGAAAGACTGTCTTTTTAAATAAAGAACGGATAGTCACCGTACATATATTCAACCTCGCACCTACTCCATATCCAACACTGAACCCACGCAGGAGGGTTGCAAGTGGGCAGCATGATGATTGAAAACAAAGTATGAGTCATTTTCTAGTATGGCCCTTAATGCATATTTAGAATGGCAATAACAAATTTGGATGTTACAATGGTGATACCTGTTCTGTTCTTACCCTTCTATGTTCCTTCTGAGAAAATCTTTAAACCATTTTGTCCTTGCGTTCATGAAACGCTCCTGTTGCCCGGTGCTTCTCAGTATCGTTTCTTGAACACACAAAGTATCCACTCAATTTGTAACCACTATCGCTGCTTCGATCAATTATACTTTCAACTCGCAACCCTTAGCTTTCTTCTAAGCTTATATGCAATATGGAAATCGAATAGCTCTTGTCAGAGCATTTCTGTTCGCAACACGATCATAACAAGATAATAGGTCTGTTCGCGAACTAATATGCAAACGTAAATTTATATAAACTTTCGTGCAAAACTACGCAAATGCGTTCGCGTACTGAGAAAATGGTAAAAAGATGAACGAAAGAAAAATGTACTTTCGTTAATTTTTCTTCACACAGAATTTCAGCTGGTAAAAAATGAAAACTGTCAAATGATGAAATCCTATGAGTTTGCCAGCAAAAAAACAGCAGTTGCTTCTTTTCAAGTCAAACTTTGACGTTTTTCATCTTTTCACACAAAAGCGTTCGCGTACTTTTCTTTGAAATGAGAGGATTCTCTCTCGATTTTGGAGATTTGACAGTTTTCATTTTGCTACACAAAAAGTACGCGAACGGACCTAATGTCTTATTCCATCGATCAACGTCATAATATTACCTAGATCTTAAGTCATTTTTATTCATATTCGACTCCGCATGCTCCTGTTATTGGTTGTTGTTTGATCTTTGTTTTACGACACCGGTGATCTCTATTCGTGTCAACCCACAGACTTGCATCTCAGTTTTAAGATATCAAATATGTTGCTAGGCCGTTAGTCACCAAAAAAAATTATTTGACAACGAATTTTAAAATGAATTTGCAAGTGAACTTAGCACTTATCACCCCCTAGCTGAACTACAAACTAACTGTATGTTGTAACATTTTTAAGACTTTCACCTTCATTACAATTATCTAGCTTCCATTGCAATCATTATTTTTACATCCATCCGCGCCTATTATTATCTTTTTCTTTTATTTTTCATTTCGAACTCGGATATTTCTATTATTTATTAAAAATAAATTTAATTTTTAAATTTAATGTTTTCGCAAATTGTCGTAATTAAACAAAGTCAACAAAAATCTTCTCTTCCTTTCTTTCTTTGTGTTCTATTATTTCAAAACCAATTTAAATTTCTTTGAAAAAAACATATAATGCTCAACAATAATTTAAAATAAATTATTAAGTTACTATGGATGGGAAATGAACAACGCAGTCAGTTAGCGGCTCGAAGATCTGTTTGCTCACCCCCAACTGCCCTTCCACCACAATTCGTTGATCGCGCCTACCGACGACATTCAACAATGTCCTACATAAGTGTAAAGTTTTGCTATGCCTTTACAGTTAAAGTAGATAAAATATGACCGAAAGGGAGCCTTTATTTTATATATCGTTTTACAATTAAAAATAGTTGTGATATTTAGTTTAGAATTTTACCAATAATTTTGAATTTTCGCCCCGCACTCAATCTTTTCATATTCGTTGTCATATTTAAAAAAAAAAGAAAAAAAAACTTGTACAGGGTGTTCCAGTACTTCCTGGGGCGCTCTGTACATAATTATAAATTTTACTTCTTGCCTCTCTCATGACCCTTAGCCTCGTACAATTTAATCAAAAATGTCATGCTATGGCGTTTTCGACTTCGTTTTGCATGACGTTAGTTTAGTTGGAATGATTAAGGATTGATTGTCGGTTGTAATAAATGTTTCCTGCTACTTTTTTTTAAAACAAAACTCCTTTATGTCGTTCTTATGTGATCACTGATCAGTAATAAATATCCCCATTTGTTTCTGTAGAATCTGAACGATGATAAGAAACCAAGAATTCTGCCGGCCAGCGAGATTTGTGGTAGTAAGAGGAGCAACGAATTAAAGATCGACATGAAGGATGACATGTACACTTCGTCGCAGGAGGATCTGAAGAAACTCCAGAATGACACGATCTTTAAAAGGATCCCCATTGGTGCTGAAGCTACCACGGTTTTGGTAAGTTCATATACATTTTTGAGAATCTATCCCAAGTTTAATATGTCTTTGCTGTGTTTCAGGTTGGTGCTGTGGACTTTCTTGATCAGCCGACGATTGCGTTTGTGCGGCTGGCTGAAGGTGTTGCCATGCAAAGTATAACTGAAGTGCCAATTCCTGTTCGTTTCATGTTCATCTTGTTGGGTCCGAAAACCGTTGATCTGGACTACCATGAGGTTGGTCGTTCGATTGCGACTCTTATGGCTAACGAAATGTTCCATTCGATTGCCTACAAAGCCGACGATCGGAAGGACCTTCTGTCGGCTATCAATGAATTCTTGGATGACTCGATTGTGTTACCACCTGGCAATTGGGATCGTCACGATCTGTTGCCGTTCGAGGAGCTAAAAGCAAAGAAAGATTGGATAAGAACACGAAAAACGAAGGCTCTACTGGTAAGTTCATAAACAAGTGAAAATGTAATTTCATCCAAATAACCACAGACTTTCTTTAGAGCAAACAAGCAGAGGATAAGAAAAAATCCGCCCCCTCCGTCAAGGACGTTAAAATGATCGAGAAAAAAAAGGAAGACGATGATGATAAGAAGAAAATGAATCCTTTGGAGAAAACTCATCGGCCCTGGGGTGGCCTAATAAACGATCTTAAACGGCGCCTGCCGATGTATAAGAGTGACATACTCGACGGTCTCAACACAGAAACCTTGGCAGCAACTGTCTTCATGTACTTCGCCGTTCTGTCGACGGCGATTACGTTTGGCGGCTTAGCTTCAGACAAAACGCACAATTTGATTGGTATCTCTGAAACTCTACTGTCGAGCTGCATCGTTGGAATGGTGTTTCATGCACTAGCCGGTCAGCCGTTAGTGATCATTGGAACCACCGGTCCATTGCTGCTTTTCGACGAAGCTCTGTACAAATTCTGTCGGGATAACCACTTTAGTTTTCTGACAGCTCGCGCCTATGTCGGCGTCTGGTTGGGCATAATCGGTTTGACTGTGTCAGCGTTTGAGGGCAGTGTCTACGTGCGACTCTTCACGCGATTCACTCAGGAAATTTTCTCAGCGCTCATCACACTGATCTACATCGTCGAGACCATGATGAAACTCATATCGGTGTACCAGAAGCATCCACTACTACCGGACTACAATTTGCCTCCGCCGACACTCACTGACGGACTCATACACAATGGAACTGCATCGAATGTCTCAATTGAAATCCAGAACGTAACATCAGCTGTTCCACACCCATTGCCGATCAATATGCCAAATACGGCGCTTTTCTGTATGATTCTCACTTTGGGTACTTTTACGCTGGCATACTACTTAAAGCTATTCCGGAATTCGCATTTCTTAGGCAGAAATGCTCGCCGTGCACTTGGAGATTTTGGCGTACCAATTGCTATCGCCATATTCGTGGCCATAGACTATTTCATTCCAGCTGTCTACACAGAGAAGCTAAGTGTTCCTGAAGGTATCTCGCCAAGTGATCCAAATCGTGGAGGATGGCTGGTGCCATTAGGACCTGTGCCTACATGGATTCCATTCATAACAGGCATTCCGGCAATTCTTGTGTACATTTTGATATTCATGGAATCACATATTTCTGAGTTGATTGTTGACAAGCCGGAGCGTGGCCTGAAGAAGGGTTCTGGCCTGCATTTAGATATTGTGCTGTTGTGCTTTATGAATGTATTGTGCGGTTTCTTCGGTATGCCATGGCATTGTGCGGCTACAGTGCGTTCAGTTGCTCATGTGTCTTCGTTGACTATTATGTCGAGGTAAGTGAAACATTTTTCTTTTTTCTGTATCATTTGTTAGTCGAAAAGTTGTGACGTATCTATCGGCATGTTATCAAGAGCAATAGCTAAGTCCTGAACAAGTTCAAGAGCAGTGGTCTGATACCGTTTGATCGTAGATTTTAGGTACTGTATTTTATGGAGTACCTATTCATATAGAGTAAGAAGAGAACAAATTTACACCCCTATTCTGCTATTCATCGGGGGGGGGATTTTTCTTCAATTTTCACTGAACACTATTCTACTATTCATTCGAATTGAATCTGGATTCAGCTCGTTAATGTCGGTAACATCGATAATACTGCGCGGTATTCTCTTATTCACGTGAACGCATTCGTTCTATACAATTCAAATCCGCATATAAAATGTTGCGGGTTTTTCATTTAATGGATCGTCTGTCTGGTTGGTGGTCAATAAAATGTAAGTTTATTGCTTGATTATTTGTATAAATAAAGATTATTAACATTTTTGAAGCAGAACAATAACCCGAGAACAATTTAAAACAATCAAAACAATCCACTGTTTGGAAGTGGAAAGAAAAGTCCAATACTGTTCATACCTGTTTGTTTATATTTTTAATTTTATTGAAAATAATTAATCAAAACAACATATCCAACTTTCCAAAGATTTTCGTAAACACAGATCAAATCGATTACATTAATTTCAATTTGCAAACAACGAACCTCGTATTATTTTCACATGAAAAGCTGTTAGCTTGAATGCCAAATTGGGTTGGATAATGTAGTTCACCCGATGGATAGCAGAATGGAAAGCCAGAGTGAAAGGGAATCGAATGGGTGAATCGAATCTACGATTCACGTGAATAGCAGAATAGGCCTGTTAGTTTTTAATAAAACAATTTGCGATTTTCCATTCAGGAGGCATGCCCCTATACTTCTAACTCAGTCCCCAAAAGGTTGTTTTTTTTAGAACGAACAAAGCAAAAAACATAGGGACGGGCTACAGTCCGCTTGGGCGAACTGTTGGATACCCTATTCTTATTCCTATCCCTCATAAGTGGGCGTGACAAAAGTCTAAGTATGGTTGAATTTTTAAGAACGCTCTACATATTTTGTTATATAACATTTAAAGGATTTTATAAAAAAAAACGCTCCCTAGCTCAAACTTGGGTGTTTCAATAAAATTGTTTTATTTAATTGTGGGCGTGTCAGTAGGCGGATTTTTAAAAAAATAACACATGAGAATAAAGGGCCCCTAGAGAGTATATATTATAAATTTCAGCTCCCTAGCTCAGACTTTGAATTTTCAAAAAAAAAAAAAAATTATTGTGAGCGTGTCAGTGGGCGGATTGTGAAAATATTTACACATGAGCATAAAGGGCCCATAGAGAGTATATATTATAAATTTCAGCTCCCTAGCTCAAACTTTGGATTTTCAAAAATTAATATAGGTACCCTTAGAATAGGGTATAAAAAAATTATTTTATTTATTTGTGGGCGTGTCAGTGGGCGGATTTTGAAAATTTTTTATCCCGAGCAGTTTTAGGAGTCATAGATCATATATAATAGATCATATATCAGCTTTCTAGCTCAAAATTCGATTTTTTCCAAAATTTTGTTTTTTTTTAGTTTGTGGGCGTGTCTGTTGGCGAATTTCAAAAATTCGTAAACTTGATTATTTCGGGACCCTATAGAGTATATGTTTAAAAGCCTAATTTCTGCCGACAGACAGACGGACGGACGGACGGACGGACGGACATGGCTAGATCGACATTACTATCGATGCTGATCATAAATATTGTAACTTTTAGGGGTCTACGGGCAATATTAAGGTATGTTACAAACTATGCGTCAAAATTAATATACCCTTAGAATAGGGTATAAAAATTTAAAGCACGTCGAGTTCATCGCAAATTTAAATTATCTGACTCATCTTGTCAGAGCCGACACGAAAATCGGACATTAGTAGTCAAACCGCCAATACACTGGACTTATTTCTTACCTCTTACCCAGATAATTCCGCTATAAATGTATTATCGCTTCTAGTTTCGTTGGACAATTGTGTCATGTCGGGGAATTTCTCGTACTCCAATCTCATAGTCGGAGGAGGAGTTTAAACTGGTCGTTGTGCTTCCTCAATGGCAACGATGATCTGATTAAAAACATAATTCACCCCGGTATGAAATTCTTTATAACTTACAGACAAAAGGTATCAAACCGAAGGTAAACGTGTGGTTTAAATCGTGCTGTAAGGAAGCTTTCAGGGTTAAAGAGGTTAGTTTTCGATCACATAAGACCAACCCAATCCTATAATCCAATACATTCCTTCGCAAATGATGGTACTCTTAGCTTCTCATGTTCGTTTCCTGGGTCACGCCGCTCATGTTCTGGTGTGAAACTGGAACTGCATCTTATGTTAAGCTCATTAAATTCCGATCTTATTAGTGTAACTCACTGGGGTTCAACTAATAGAACGGAATTTAATGATTCCAAAACGCAATCCTGTCTTCCGGTATTTAGGCAACACTCTGCCATTATTCCTGAGTGGCACTTGCATCTCTGAAGCCAAACAGCTTTCGA
Source organism: Portevinia maculata (assembly GCA_949715645.1). Taxonomy (NCBI): domain Eukaryota; kingdom Metazoa; phylum Arthropoda; class Insecta; order Diptera; family Syrphidae; genus Portevinia; species Portevinia maculata. The sequence goes on from OX454527.1 coordinate 85,739,577, forward strand.
TTCTCGGCATGTGTTTAATGACCACATATTCGATGTCACCAAGAACGCTGCGAAATGTCTTCTTAGCATCTATATATTATATCGATGCAAGAAATATTTCATCTCTTCTGATATGGCTACAATCTATAAACTTAAGTACAATGCTCATATCTGGCCTGATGCACCAATAACTTATTCGGAGCTGCTTTTCATTTCATTTTAATTTCATTTATTTATTTTGTTTGAAGCTTACATGATACTACAAGAAAATAATTCTTAAAATTAAGTATCGACTCTTGTATTAATTACAGATAACTAATAATGAATGATAAAAGGAAGATTTTAAAGATTTTATGTTTATTGATATAATACGACTAATTCTATTGCGACATGTGTAGAAATAGTTTTTCCCGAAATACGACTGACGGACTTATTCTTTGTAATTTAAGTGGAAGGAAATTCCACAATCGAACAGATTGACGAAGAAAGATCGATGTCCCACTGTGTGCAAGAATCGCGGTAAAAGAAGCCTAAGACCTCTTGGTGGCTGAACAAACGTAATATACTCACTCAAATATTCAGGACATTTGTTATGAACGATTCCATGAAGCCTAAGGATGGTTCTCAAATCTTAATACTCGTCAAAACTCATTCCTAACAGAGACCTTTTCTGTTGCGCAACACTAACACATCTTGGAATATCATATATAGGTATACCGAATACAATCGTTAAAGGCAACGTTCATTTTACGCCTGCATTCATAATCCAAACTGGGGTACATTGTACAAGTGAAGGACAAAAATCGGAGCACCAAGCTTTTTATCAGATGCATTTTCATCTTCGGAAGGAGCATAAATGCGCGGATGTTCTCAACCTTCGTAGCCCACCGTAGACTTTTCTGATCGTATCAGATGTGGCATCACAACAACTTAGTTTTCTGTTAATTCTAAATCCAAGGTATTTGACCTACCCCACGTAGGGAATAGTGACATTGTTCACAGCAAGAGGAGGTACATCAAGTAATGAGATTTCACTTCTGGAGCAGACCATACCCAACGATTTAGCAGGAGTTTTGGAGTATTTAGATCAGACCACATCTGAATACGCGACAAATCTTCATTTACTCTAGCCACGCAATCTTCCATCAGCCCTAGTTTTCATGTATATAATGACGTCATCTGCATATAGGTGAACATGGCAGTTTTCGACAATATCAGGAAGGTCATTTATAAAGACAGAAAAAAGAAGTGGTCCTTGAGGAACACCTACGTTAACCGTATATGGACTGGAGCTTCCCTGATCGGTTTAAACTCCCAGTAAGCGATCGCATAGATAGTTGAGAATCAGTTTCAGGGCAGAACGAGAGAAATGATAGTTATTCTTATATTAGCTTGTTTATTAGTATTGAATGGTTAATTGAATCAAACGCTTTAGAAAAATCTAGAGTCACCATTACACTTATTTCATTTAAGTCCAATTCTGTCCTTAAATCGCCATGCACGGAATGTGCTTCAGTTCACCCTTAAGCCTGTATTCGGACGTAGAGTGAAATACAAAGAATCTTTCATTAGCCGCACAACACGAATGCGGCCTCTCTCTTTTTGCCTTCACATTATAATCTACAAACATTCAAAACCAAAGTTCATCTGCGTCTCTCCCAATCCTAATTTTCTTAACGCCTGTACATTATAAGGCTACTAAAAAATCCCTTTAGTGTTCGTACAGTACAAAAACGCTTTTACAAAGATTCCTTACAACACGAATGTGGAATACTCTTTCCCGCTCGAATTTGTATATAAAATTTGTTAAAATATTTTTTTACAATTTTTTTTATTGATATAAAAGTTTTTTGAATCCTTTTCTCAAAAACGGCTCTAAAGTTTTTAATTAATTTTATGTCGTGAACACTTGCGTTGATTGTCAGATGGCATACTCAGGTTTTTTTTCCAAAGTACTCGATTAACAGTTGGTACTTTGGGAAACCAACAATGTCTCAAAAACGGACGACGTGATTTCAAAGAAATTTGAATTATTAGTAAAAGAAATTTGCTACTCAAATTTTAGAAATATTTTTTTTATAATTTTGTGTATAACAGTTGATAAAATTTAAAAAAAAAAACATCAACATGTGGGCGGGGGGGGGGGGGAATATCCCCTCTACTATGGCACCTGGTTATCGATGAAATTCTTAGCAAACTTATAACTAGGGGTAGGTATAGGAATAACAGCGTGTGCAGATGACGTTGTCATTCCTTAACACAATGAGTGAAATCATGGAAGCTGTCTTAAAAACTCTACGAAAATGGGCTAAAGACTGTGGACTCAACATCAATCCAGCAATACAAAAAACCATAGGGTCGAACTAATCCCATCCATGCTGAATACCTCGGCTGTTGCTTTGCTTACCCTTCCTTTCCAGTTTTTTCTCAGTGTCCTTAAGACAGCATGAACACCAGTTGGTCCTTTTCCAATCTTACCGGCTATAAAATGGATAGATTTGCCTTGTTGCTGGTAAGCTCGAACTTGGCCTATTTCCTCCTTAGTTTGTGATTTTTTTTTTACCCATAGTTATTGTTTCTATGAAATTATGTTTTGAACTAAGGTCCCGGGTAGTCCTAATGTCTTTATATTTGGGTTAAAAAATGATAACAGGTAGATTAAGTTACTGTTCCTAATCAATTGAAAAGAAAGAAGGACTAATTGTATGACCTTATTGGGAACAAATTAGTGAGTTTCTGAAGGGAAATAAAATGATTTGAGAAAGAGGTTTAGGATGACGACTTTACAATTATGTAGTTATCGCGACTGGCCCATTATGGTGCCTAGTGTTGTATCTCAGTAGTGTCATAGCCCTGACTTACCTAACCTCACCCCTTACGATCTAAGGTCTATCGGTATTTGGATTTCTTTAGAGACAGACAAGACCTACAATTTTATGTATATTTACATGAATATTCGGTGTGTACCTGCACTTTAAAAGATAGGTTGGTCACTTGAAATGGTATCTAGCGGCAGTGAACCGTTTACTCCGAAACTGCCAGGTTTGTCAGACCACTTGATTTTTATTTTATCTAGACCTACGCTATCCCTGCAGATACAATGTTTCTTGAGATCGGTAAACTTGCGGTTGCCGCTAGGAGACGTAATTTTTAAAAATGAAATCATTACATCACCTATACACTGGTGATCACTGGTAGAGTAGAATTTGAGGCAAGCCGTAGAATAACCCGATTTTCTCGCAATGTTGTTTCTTCTGCCGTGCGTCCTTTTTAATGTTTCCCATAGTGTTGTAGATCCGCGAGATCACTACTTACAACAGTCTTACTTCTATTTAGCCTCCTGGCAATTTCTCCGCCTGAGAGTCCTAACTCCTTGAAAGCATCTATTTTTCCCCTTTCTGTCGCTGTCAAAGTATTTCCCTAACCAATTTTTGTTTTAACGAAATAAAAACTTTTTTCAACGCTTTTTTAAATGTTCTTACCAACACTTTGAAAAAAATCGCTGATGAGAACTCCTGCAACGAAATATTCGCTTTGGCCTCATCCTAGTGCGCATCTTTTTATTCGCTTTTCAAGTAGTTCATTGTTTGATCTTGGAAAATTCCAGCGGTCGCTTCTTTCCAACCTTTTAATTTTATTACTTACTTTTGGGAAAATATGTACCTGTTCCCAGATAGGAAAAGTTTCCGAGTGTTACATATCCAACAGGTATAAAGACTGAAAATCGACTGCAAATGTCCTCATCCTTGTGATCGCCAGTGTATATCACGCAGCGCATTGCCATAAAGAAACGGGAAATTCTTGAATTACCGCTTGTGATTAGATTACAAAAAGTGGTTAATTTTATTTTTTGAAAACTTTCAATTTGTTTTCAGAACGCATGCACCTGGCGAATCTGCACGTATCATCGACGTTAAGGAACAACGATTGTCGGGCTTCTTTGTCGCGCTTATGGTGGGTCTGTCAGTCACTATGGCTCCACTTCTACGACTTATACCAATGGCTGTGCTCTTTGGTGTATTCCTTTACATGGGTGTCGCCTCAATGAGTGGTGTCCAGTTCTTTGAAAGGTTTGTCTAAATATTTTTCAATTACTTTGATCTTACATAATCATTATGTTTCCTTTCAGATTAAGACTGTACTTTATGCCTGTAAAACATTATCCACCAACGGCATATGTCAAGCGGGTACCAACATGGAAAATGCATATGTTCACCACTGTTCAAGTGATCTTACTGGCTACTCTCTGGGCAGTCAAATCATCCAAGATTTCGTTAGCCTTCCCATTCTTTTTGATACTTATGGTGCCTATACGTCAGAGACTAGCAGCTTTCTATACGCCAGAAGAGATGAAAGCGGTTAGTTTTAAACAACTTGCAACTTTGTTGACGCTTTTCTATATCACTTGTGTGTATGTTTTTTTCTTTCTATTTCAGTTGGATGGAAGTGCGGCAAATGCCGATGAAGATGAACCAGATTTCTATGAAGAGGCAACAATTCCAGCTTAAACCAGAAAATGAAACAAATACAAATCATTAAATTACTTTACTTAATTTACAACCAAACTAGTGTTATTATGTCTGAGTATTAAAATTGTTATATTAAAAAACAAAACTGTAGAGTATATTTTATTTAACAAAAAAAAAGCGATCAAAGAATTACTTTGCATGGTGTAGATAGGGTGTTACCAAAGTATATATATACAAATATATTTATATATAACATATGTTTATGGGCGGGAGGAAAGTATCCAAAATGTGAAGCATTATGTAGTTTAACAAATAATCATTTTTTGAGAAATTATTTTTATAAAGTAAAAATATTTTTTTTTTCTCTTTTTTTTACTGAGAAATATTTGTAACAATTTATAGATACTTTTTAGATTCTACCCAGCCACAGATCGAAGCAATAAAATTTATAAAAAAAAAAGTTCGTTGAATAACGAAGAAACGAAGTAGATACTTTGTATCATCTTAACCTAATTATTAAACAAAACAAAAAGTCCTTTGCAGACATTATGAGATAATGATGAACCTTTCTGTTGAATAATCAATAAAGAAAATATATTTACAAGCCACTCATTGCTAATAAAATAATAAAAAAAAATGCACTTACGTTCTTAAGCAGTATTTGAAAAAAGTATGCAATTTTGTGCACTCACTCTTGCACACCTTATAAACTGAGAAACATTTTCTTTAAAACCATTACTTAAAAAAGTAATAAATGTAGGTGATATTGATGATAATGATAGGTCTAAAGCGGGGTAGAGACGGCCACGGTCCAAATCCTATACAGAAATATTCAATTAGAAAGAAATCGTTAGTTCGTGAAAACTAGCACTTGCCAATTATTGTGTGACCATTTAATTTATTTTCCACACCAATAAAATAGCAATTGTTAACTTTTCTGTATGCTTATGATCGTTGTTTATCTCATTATGGATTAAATATCTGTGGACGTTATTATTATGAGCAGAAGATAATGTAAGCCAATGTGAACCGATAGATACTATTTTTCGAGTGATATGTGTACAACACCTCTTAGAGAAATATACATACTTAAAACTGAAAAAATATAAGTAGGCGCCTATAATACATAGGTATATAGATTTAGTAATGAAAAACATCAATTTAAAAAAAATAATCTTAATTTTTAGCCTACAAATGTATTTGAAAATGTAAATTAAAACTTATCGTAGAAATGTATTCTTATATTTTTCTGTTCTGCCTATTAATACAAATAAAGATTTAAGAAAATTATTTTAAAATTGAAAAAAAGTATGATATTTTGTTGTCGTTTCGAAATCAGGTAGTGTGTTCACCAAGTGATTGGCAGATCGCGCTCTCGAATCCCGACCAGGGCCATGATTTAAAGAATTGAATACACACAACAGTACAGATCTCCTTAAAGAAATTTAGGTGCCAGCCGTGGAGAAAAAACCCTATAACTGCACCAAACTTCTATCCGATCCTACTTTCTTCTTTCATATAGTACCTAAGTAGCACCTAAAAACAGGCAATGAATCATTTACTCGATGCTGCTTGCAGCAACAATCGAAATGCCTGCGCTGTGTTTAAATTATAAGGGTACTGTTTAAATTACAGAATAAGAAATAGCGCACGCTAAATAAAAAAAAAGGTTGCTGGCCCGCTTGGCTAGAACAATATTGTCCATTGGCTCCAAGAGGCCGATATAATAAAGTTGACATGCTTAAGCTTTTTGGACAACTTGTACTTGTACATCAGAGATTAAAATGAATCATGCTTAAACATGCGTCTGTTCCAATAAGCCCCTAAAACGCCGTGTACGAGTATATAGTAACAAAAACAGTGGAATATCAATAAACTTTAATTTTGTGTTACCTTTTCATTTTTACAAATTATTTGTACATCCAAATATTTAAAAATAAGAACGTTTTATTGAAAATTGAAGTAACTTGAACTATTCAACAAAAATGTTTCCTTCACTGTCACTCGGCTTCCATATTTACATAAAGCCAGCTGAAATGGTGTGGTTGGGCTAACCATACCTGCGACCGATCTCTTAACTTGTAATATCTTTTTGACAGTAACATAGTCAGGCAAAGAGATTCGTTACTCCTAATCACAGCCCTGTATTTTGAGATTCGATGGAATAGAAAGATTATTCGAGAAGAACGGGTTTTATTTGATTGGTTGCTTAGTAACCATACATTTTTCCGTGGTTGGGTAGTTAACCCAACGCACAACCCTCAACCTGGAGGGTCAGGCCCTTTCTGCGACCAGTTCCGACAGAGCATTATAGTGTTGCTATTTCTTCGTGTTCAACACGCTGAGCGAGAACAGTGGTAACCACGCGGTGGTAAAAAAAAACACAATTGATGTGTGTGAGATAGTTATGAATACTGGGCATCGCCAAGTTGATGCCGATCACTGATCAGGTTCCCGCCCTATTCACACATACCTAACCACCACAAGGAAGGAGACCCTCTAAACTGCACCAATTATAGAGGCATCTCTATACTGCCTTTAAGATCATGTCTGCTATACTGTGTGAACGCCTGAAACCATTCGTCAACGACCTGATTGGTCCCTAACAGTGCGGTTTTAGGCCCGCTAAGTCCACGGCTGATCAGATATTCACACTACGGCAGATCTTGGAGAAAGAAGTCCAAGTCGATACCCACCATCTTTTTATCGATTTTAAGGCCGCATATGACAACACCTATAGAGACGAGCTATACAGAGGCATGTCTAGTTTTGGCATCGCTGCCAAAATTGTCAGATTATGCAGAATGACGATGGAGAACGCCCGCTACTCCATAAAGGTCGGAAACAATCTCATCGCTACATTTTTATGTTAAAAAAGGATTTAGACAAGGTAATGCGATGTCACGTGACTTCTTCAACATCATACTTGAAAAAATTGTGCGAAACTCGCAAGCCAACACTAGAGGCACAATTTTCCAAAAGTCTGTGCAACTACTTGCATATGCTGACGACATTGACATAATTGGCAGAATACAGCGAGCTGTCACTGGTGCGGTTGCAAGTATTAGCAGAGAAGCGGCAAAAATGGGTTTAGTGGTGAATGAGGGCAAAAAAAAATATATGCTGTCAACAAGAAGGGACACACAACATCGACGAATCGGACAGAACGTCAGGATAGACAGCTATAATTTTGAGGTAGTTAGGGACTTTGTCTACCTCAGCTCGGCTTTTAATTTGATAATGACAGCATAGCGGAAAGCCAACGAAGAATTACACTCGCCAACCGCTGTTTCTTTGGCCTAAGACGGCAATTGACTAGTAAGGCCTTGTCAAACTAAGGACACTCAATATAAGACCCTCATCATCCCAGTCCTGCTCTACGGCGCAGAAGCGTGGACATTAGCAAAAGCGGATGAAGATCTTCTTGGTCGTTTCGAACGCAAAATTCTTCGAGTGAAACTATTTATAAGAAGTTAAATGTCAATACTTTGATAAATGATACTTGGGTAGAATCTAAGAAAAGAATTGCTCTAGAGTAAAGGTATAGCTGCAATGTGGACATCGCATTTAACGAGTATTTAAGAAAAGACTTACTTTGCTAACACAAAAACATTTTTGATCGCCTTTCAAAAGAAAATGCGTTTTAAGCATACATTTTCTTTTCTTTTATGAAAATAACAAGATAGGTATTAAAGAAACACACAGATAAGTACGCTTAAAAACCCATAGATTTTATGATACTTGGGAAAAGCTGCAGCTTTAATAGTTATAAAGGACAACATGATTTTGACCTCCTTTTTTTACAGCCTTTTTATCACCAAGATCTTTATCATCCAAGTGCATTGATTGCGTCAGAGTATAAAACAACGTTCATGTCCTTGTCTCCCGATCCCCCCGAATCATCATCAATTGGTCAGCGATTGCACAACAACACCATACAAAAATTCGCATTACGGACCGTTCATGTAAGAACCATCCCTAAGTGCTCCATCAACATTCAAACAGCAAGATAATCAACCCAAAACACAGAAAGAAACACCACATGCGTATATACGACATCGTATCTACGATCGTCATACGAGTAATAATCCATCGCATCCGCGATCATCTTCAGAATCTTCGATCATTGTCTTCTAACACCATCATCGTCAACGAAAACCATCATTTCACCAGTGTGAAAATTTGGTCTGGCCGCAAGCCACATTGGTACGTGCCGATAAGTGTCTTGCTCTATATAAAATTTAAACAAAAAGCATTTTATTGTAACATGTGTGGCAATGGCAATGCACAACTTAATTACAAGATGTGAAGGACTTCCTGAAAGTAATAACGCTGAATACGCAGATGATGATAATGGTCAATTCAATACATATCTTAGATCTGGAGAACTAAGTTCAACAGAAGAACCAAGAACAAGCTGCAATCACAGGACTGCCACAGAAGCACAAGATAAAAGAAACGCAATAATGAAGCTTTTATCAGACAAATTTTTGACTTTATTACTTATAAAAAACTAACATAAGAATACTTCTTTAAAACGAAATAACAATTCAACTTGCCTAAAACAAAATAATGCAAGAATTAGTGTGCTTAAGACCACACGACTGAAGTAAAACCTCTTTTGCTACATCTATATGTACATATACATGTTTATATATGTATATATGTATAATATATACATGCATATACATTATACATATATTAATTTTCTACAAATATTTAAATTTATTAAGGGATTTCATTGATAAATTAATATTTCTGAATAGATTTTTTATTTTTATTCATTATTTTCATTATTTTCATTATCGGATATATCAGTAATTACTGACAAAAGGCTTATGGTATGAGAAATAAGATACATTATATTTTCAAATGAAAATTAGAAAAAATAACTGCATCGATTGTTGTTCTATGTCTTGTGCATTTCGGTTATTATTCATTTGTAGTTCTAATTTATCTTGTAGACAGTTTATCAAGAGTTGAATATTGATATTGAAATCCCCTGCTGAAATTAGTGGCAACGTATGATACTAGGCTAAAACGGCCCCATACAGGGCCTACCTTCCAACCACTTTCATGGGAGGGGACCTACAGTTGTACGCCGAATCCGAACTGCAAATTTCAGACGTTCGCAAGAGATGCCAACAGCACGCGGTCCCCCATCTAAGTACTAACCACGCCCTTCGTCGTTTAATTGCGTCGATCGAACGAGAACCGATTTATTCGACGTGGCAAGGTCGTTGGGATGCCAACGTATGATAGTTTTCTCCTAATTCTTTAGAGCCTACTCGACCGTAAATCAGAAGTCTTTTATATAAAAAAATTATAATATTACTAACTGTGTTATTGGGCGAAATGTAAACAACTGCCATTATGCTTGTTTAATTCGAGGGCCATCTGTACGAAGAAAGACGAACTAATGAACTGCGATTCATGGACACAATGACTTTACTCACTTCAGTTAAACTCCATCTGTCGGCAACGGTTTTAGATATAGCTTTCTCCTTTGGATCAGTTTGGATAGATGATAAGAGCTTAGTATTGCCCTCCATTGAGGAAATTCAAAGATGCTTACCCATTTCACGAACCTTTCCGCCGACTAAATTTTATGGGTTGTAACAAAAGTGTGTATGATACGAAACGTAACTCTCTCTATTTCTATCTTCACTAACTTATATTTCACTCTCAACTTCCGTTTTGCCGGAAGTGTACGTTTGTCTACACTTCCGTGACGCATTCGCTTACTCCCCAAAAACTTCTTAGAAAAATAGTTGTTTAAAAAAAAGAAAAACACAAAAATTAAAAAGTTTTTCTGTTTACCAAGTACTTCTTTGATGCTTTTTATTAATTCAAGTCTTTGTTTTTCCAGCTCCATCTGCTGCTGGTGAAGTTTTTGTTCTTCTTCAGCTTCCTTCTTCAAGAACTCTATCATTTCTTGCTGCACTGTCTTGCGTCTTTGGTTTTTTTGGCGGTAGTTGTGTTGAGCAAGATGCAATTATTGAACACCCTTCATCATCCTTTTCAGAGTCCTCTGATGTCTCTGATGACGATTCATTTTGGCTGGACTTCAAATTGGATTTTGGAGGATCAATAAAAGGCTTTGTCCCATATACTTCGTGAAACGCGTCAAAATCTTGTGGCCCCTCGCCCAGTTTCTCCGTTTCTTTGCCTTATTCTTTAAAATGTAAGTAGAAGGTTTTTGCGGAGCATTTCTTCTTTTGAAAAAGGAAATTGAGGACAGTTTTCAAATATTTCGTTACGTACTACACCCTATATGCTTTTCTTTCTTATTTTCCTAATGTAAAATTCCTTTCATGGGCCCATATAGTTGTTATGAACAACTCCACCTCCTCATGTGTCCAGTTTTTTAAACATCTAAAATAAGTCACGTAATGTAATATTATTATTTATCTATATATATAAAAGAAAGTGTCCGAAGCGATGTAACCGCATAACTCGAGATTGGCCGAACCGATTTTGATGATTTATACTTTGTTGGAAAGGTATTTTCTCAGCACGGGTTTTAGAAGAAAAAAAATCTAAATTTGAAAATGGCTTATTTTGACCACCCAGCGTGTTACGACAGGTTTTTTTCGATGTTTTAAAATTTTTTTTTTTTTCATTTTGTATTTATTTATTTTGGCAACAATCAAATAAAGAATCACATTTGAATGTAACATATCGTATCACAATTGAACTGTCAGATAGACACGCAACGTAACGCCATCTATTATCGATCAATGGAGAAGCCAATTTTGTTTCATGTTTGGTGGCGCTGTCGGATTTGGGTTTCTTCATTGCGATTTTGTGAGTTTTTGTGAATTAAAATTGATATGAGAATATATCTATATCTATTTATATATATATGTATATAAAAATCAATCCATATTTACGTTTGTTGCCGGTGTTTGGCCAAACGCATTAACCGATTCCAATGAAATTTTTTTTAAAGAAAGGTGACGTCTATATGAAGGATGTTATGTATGTGCGATGTCTGTATCTGCATCGGTGTGTAAATTATGTGTTTCTTAAAAAAGAAAAAAAAATTGACAATGTATTTATACACTGTGTGTTTCATATGTAGGTATCATGTACTTTGAAAAAAAAAAACAAATTAAAGTGAAATAATAAAAAGTTTTTTTGTGTAATGTTTTCTATATATAAAAATCAATCCATATTTGTGTTTGTTGCCGGTGTTTGGCCAAACGCGTTAACCGATTCCAATGAAATTTTTTTCCATGAAAGGCGACGTCTGCACGAAGGTTGTTATGTTTGGCTATATCTGCATCGGTGTGTGAGATATGGGCATTTGAGTGAGTACACATGCGTATGCGTGTAAATTACGACGCAGATACAGAGACCGTACAGACGTCACTTATTTTGTTATCCGAACAAGCATATGAAAGAGGGAGACCACACGAACGTTGCAAGCTTATTGTGGAATTTGTGCGCACTTTCATTCTTGAGATATCGTGTGTTCAATATTTTATTCAAATAACTCTTATTGAAATTTTTTGCATTTTTTTGTGAATCGGACATCGGAAAGTTGCTTTTCCAACATTGATAACAATCGGTGGGGAAGTGAATGAAAAGTGATTCAATCGAAGTTTTTTATTTTCGCTTTGTTGTTTGATTCGCAGAAGTAAGGTAACATAGGCGCCTGCCAGACAACAAGCACCTACCCTAAAGGGAACAACGAAGTTGTGTGAGCGGCCTAAACCATGCGGAGAAAAACGTGCAGTCCCTTTCACCGGTTGAGCTCAAATCAGGCAATCTTCGGTATTGGCCCGAGAGTGTTTCTGTGAACTTTGGTCAAAATCGGTCTTCTTTTTTTAGGCGCAGCAACATACGCCGGATACCCGCTATAGACAATTATAAGGAAGTCTACTCGAACATATTGGCCAATAGAATTCTCGGGCACGGGCAAAGCCGGGCAGGTGCAGCTAGTTTATTTTATAAATTAACTTAATTTTCTTCAGCCATTTTTCATAAAAAAACGCAGGCGATTCTTTACACCGAGTTTTTAACTGTTTTACATGTAAAAAAATTCAGTGTAAAAAACTTTTAAAAACTAAAAAATGTCTAAAAAAACTCAAATTATTCTTCGATTTTATTATTTTTGTACGAGTTTGTAACAAGGTATAATTTTAAATTAAATATTCTCGTCATCTTCGTTATCAAAGTCTAGAAGACATGCTTCATTCCGTTTGCTGTTTAATGAAAAATAAATGTGTATTAATTGCTTCGACCTTTCAAAGGGTTCGATTTGAGCCAATGAAGCAGGCATATTTAAAACCTTCAATTCCAATCTGGATAGATTGACGTGATTAATGGCTGCAGTACCCCAAAATACATCAGGCTTTTTTTATATTTTTTTCATAAAGTACTTCAAAAAGTCCACTCTTTTGCCTAAAATCATGCCAATCTTCTATTCCGTCCCCATTAAAATTTTTCGAAAGAAAGTTGTTGATGGTTCCTATTTGACAATTTGTTAATATTTCGTTGTCAAATGCATATTATAGTAATATGCAGCTAGAGCATATTCTGACGATATTCGACTTTCTTCTGCATTTGTATTTTAAATTTTTCAGGTATTTCCAATGTCAACCATTTTTAAGCAGCGTCTGCTAAGTTGCAGTAGGACTCTGGCAGAAATTTATCAATTCACATACAGGATCCAACATTTCTTTTTCTTCTTTGATGCTCTCTATATATATATTATAATCAAATATTAATTTAGATACATTTCCTTTTACTTTTGTTTGGCTGTCCATCTGTTATTATTTGTTTCATATGCTGCAAATTAAGCAAACAATTTTCATACGAATCTCTATGAGAGCACCATCGTGTTGCGCAAGACAGTTTAATTTTTTTGCCGCCTCTTCTAATAATAACATTCTCAAAACCTGTATTTTTAAATTCCTTTTGGACGATGTCAACATTTTCAAATAATTTGTGATTGATAATGTCCTTAGCGAGTAGGTTTCCCGTGTGACTGCTGCAGGTGCAATGCCATAATACATGTTTTACGTTCTCTCCCATTTTTGTCATGACACTTGCATTGTCTGACACAATGGCATTATACTTTTGTCGCATAAAGCTCCTTTGCTAGATCGATTGACTCGTAAGCAATATTGCTAAGTAGATCTGCTGTTTCAGATTCACCGCTTAGATCCCAAGCGTTAACAAATGCCGATGGCGGTTAGCATTATGAATCATACTCACAATAACTTTAAGGGGCCCTTACACGGTCAATCGAATGACATCAATCACTAGCATGTGTTTGTGAAAATGTATCTGTATGAGTCACACACATTTGATGAAGTCTGATTGACGAAAATCAAATCAAGTTTGATTTTGCATGATGAACGTCATGCTGATTGATATGCGTAAGGGTTGGATTGGATTGACGTAATTACTTCATTGTGTCTCGTGTCACGGAAGCGAAAACATGTCTGGCGCCAGCGGAATGTTGACGGACGATGAAGACCGAGCATTTGTATCGGAATTAATTGAAACCTATCGGTCATTACCGAGTTTATGGGATGTCAAAGGAAAAAATGCAACATTATGAAGTTTTACTGCAAAAGTATAAAGAAAAGTATGCTGATGCACAAAAAGCGGATGTCACCAGAAAAATAAATACGTTTAGGTCGGCGCGAGCTAAAACGTTTAAATGAATTAAACAAAAATTTCAGTGAACCAACTCTTTGGTATTTTAATGAAATTAGTTTCATTAAAGACAGCGAATATCCGTGTGCATCTCCCAGTGCAATTCAAGAATATATTGCAAGAGGAATATATGCAATACAATCGTCCGTTTCACTCATCGCACATCCGTACACCACGAAAACTCACAAAAAATATAAATTTGAAGTCAATCGATTGAACTGTGTAAGGGGTAGCATCAATCCACACATACACGATGCATGATGTCGACCGATTGACCGTGTAAGGGCCCCTTTAGTATTGCTGGATGAATTTTTCCATTCATCAATGAGCAGCACAGAATCGCAAGACTTAAATGAACGTGACTCACTTAAGCAGGCTTGATAAGTTTCATCGAGAAGTTTTGTCGACAAAATGTTTCGCCTGGGAATTAGTTTTCCATAGGATGGCTGAAGTGATCTTATCAATGAGAGGATTCAACAGTGCTTAAAGAAATATTAGCCGTGTTTCTTTGCATGCGGATATAGGGATCATTTGAAATTTGCATGTAAAATACAACAACAACTTATCCTATATACGCTAACTTTAGCGGGGATAGCTATCGCCGCTAAGTCAGTTAGTGGGGATAAACAGTGCTTCCAAAATCCATTTTCTTCGTTTCTGATGAATCCTTCCGATGAATTTTTCAGGAAATGTCAAAGTTTGACAACCCACCCACTCACACATCCCGCCGAATATTTTATTCGTGATTTTATTATTATTATTTTTCAAACTTCATTTTAAGGGTAATTGAATTAATGTGAAATTGTTTTTCATAATTTTAGAATATCCTTGGCATAAATTTCAATTGGTGGAAGTAAATATTTTTCAATTTCAGGATTTTCAATACAAATTTCTGAACTACAACTTACAGCTGTGTCACGGTGCATGTGTGCTGCCAAGTTTTTTTTTGATGAATTCTTAAGCGGCGATAGTCGTTTTCTGATGCCATCCCTATATCCGCGTGCAAAGAAACACGGCTATTGCAGCCATAAAAGAATTTTGCGATTATATTATCCAAATCATCCTTCCTCTTTTTGCTTATTTTGTCGACAAAATTTGAAATTGTGTTTTTTTTTTTGCTTTGGAGGTTTGGTGCAACTTACCGCAAGATGGGACAATGAACGATGAAGATGTAAATGGAGATGGAGATGAAGAGGAAATATGTGGTCGTGAAGTTGAGGGACACATTGAAAACGAAGATGTGTCAACCGAATTGGAATTAGATTGCGACGTTGTTGCTGAAGAAGCTGCTGATTTTCCTCTGGATAATGGACGATTTGAGTTTTCTGATTGTTCGTTTGTATTATGTAAAGTTGCAGCATCATATATTCATCTGTGATTTTTTGGAAGTACATTTTTTAACATGATTTTTCCAGATAGAGATTAATACCCACCACTTCAATTTCACCCAACGACACATTTTCTAATCCTTCATTGAGAGACATATCCATATCCATGGTGTTTGGAGTTTCAATTTCTTCCAACTCAATGAGAGCAACTGTTTCGTCATCTGAATGCGAAGGCTGGCAATGTTGTGTTCGATTCTAGAAGAAAAGACACTGATCCCAAACCATCAGTTTGGATTTATAAATAAATACTCAACAATAGATCAGGTCCACAGAATAACTGATATAATAGAGAAATCTTTAGAAGAAAAACAAATAAGCTCTGCCATCTTCCTTGATGTAACACAGGCTTTTGATAAAGTCTGGCACAAAGGATTAATCCGTAAGCTACAAAAATATCTTCCAAAAGAGTACAATGAAATGCTAGAGTCGTATATAATGCAACGATTATTTAGAAATAAGCAAGAGAATGAGTACTACGAATTGAAACACATCAAAGCTGGAGTACCGCAAGGTAGTGTGTTGGGACCAGTACTGTCCCTTCTATACACGAACGACCTACCACAAAATGACGAAACTGCTGTTGCCACTTTTGCAGACGATACTGCTGTACTTGCAGTAGGAAAAACCTCACAGGAAGTTACAGAAAAACTGCAAAGGACAGTAAATGATATATCCAAATGGAACAAAAAATGGCAAATAAAATTAAATGAACTAACGTCGGTTCATATTAACTTTACAAATAAAAACGTACAACACATACCTGTGTACATAAATAATAAAGTAGTTCTGCATTCGAACTCAGCTAAGTATTTAGGCTTGACTTTGGACGCAAAGTTGCGTTGGAAAACACATGTCAAAAAAAACGAGATGAACTAAATATACGATACAATAAAATGTATTGGCTCATAGGGAGGAATTCATGCCTCTCAATCTACAACAAACTGCTCCTCTACAAGCATATATTAAAACCAATTTGGACATACGGCCTCCAGTTATGGGGGTGCACAAGAAAGACAAATCTTCAAAGCATACAATGCTTTCAAAACAAAGTATTACGCAATATTTTTAATGCGCCGTGGTACATACGTAATGCTGATCTACATAGGGATCTAAAAATTGAAACCGTAGAGGACGAGGTTCGGAAGGTCGCAAGAAGACATGAAGTTAGGCTTCGCAATCATGCTAATTTAGAAGTAGTTCAACTACTTAATAACAACAATTTAGTTATAAGATTACGTAGAGTTAAACCTTTTGAACTATAGGGTTTTTCAACAGGGACGCTACAAAAGTAGAGCGACAGGGACAGCAAACGACGCCGAATTTCTTGCCGCTCTTTTGACATTTCTCTTCAATAAGGTTTGCCATTTCATGATGGAAAGATATACGACCCAACAACGAGTCGAAATTATTAAAATTTACTACCGAAATTCGGAGTCAGTGGCCTCAACGTTAAGAGCGCTACGTCCAATTTATGGTCGTAATAATCGTCCTAGCAGATCAACAATTGAGCGTCTAGTGGAAAAATTCGAATCCACAAGCACAGTACAAAATGTTCCCGTGCCAGTGAGACAAAGAAGTGTCCGTAGTGTCGAGAATATTGCTGCCGCTGAGGCTTCAGTTGAAGAAAGCCTAAATGTGTCTCTCACACGTCGTTCTCAAGCGTTGGGCATCTCTGTGACGTCGTTGTGGCCCCAATTGGATGATATGGACTTGGAGGACATGTGGTTCCAACAGAACGGCGCTACAAGCCACACAGCGAACCACAATCAATTTATTGGAAACCAAGTTTGGAAACCGTGTTATCTCACGAAATGGTCCAGTCGCTTGGCCGCCTCGGTAGTGCGATTTGACGCCGTTAGACTATTTCCTGTGGGGCTATGCCAAGTCAATGGTCTATGCCAACAAGCCAGCGACGAATGTTGAACTTCCTACGAATATCGAACGTGAAATTGCAGCAGTATCGGCCGATTTATGCTTGAAAACCGTCGAAAATTGGGTTCAGCGTCTGAACTTCTGCAAGCGTGCTCGTGGTGGCCATGCAAAAGAAATCGAGTTCCATACATAATGGCATCGAACGTACTTTCACAGGAATAAAGAATTTCATTGATATCCAAAACCGTTTTTGTTTTATTTAAAAAAAACTTTTGTAGCGCTCTTATTGAAAAACCCTTTAGTTAACTAGGTTATTAGGAAAGAAATATTATGTGTTACAACATAATCACACGAACAAAGTGATAGTGAATTAAGAAAAAAAGTTAACAAACCATAGTTAGTTCCTTAAAAGCAGTACATAAGTACATAAGCAAATGTTAAAACAAAATTGCTGATTAGTCTTTAGACTAGGTGCGATTACTGGAAGTATGGTAACATCATGCCTTCCCTGGGTGTTTTTAGTGGTTGATTCAAGTCCCACATTATCGCAAAGCTCGCAAGCGATGTCTTTCAACCATTTTCACCTAGCTACACGCCAAAAAAAAAAAAAACTTATAAGCTATGAACAAACTGTTACCGATGCTTGATCAACCTGTTGACTGCGGTGTTTTGTATGGTTTGTTTGCAAATATTGCAAAGTGCCATATATTTCTTACCAGATTTGAGCAACACAAAATTTAAGCTACCAAAGTTTGTTGTTTTCGGACGCGGCATTTTGGTAGATTTGGTAATAGATATATTTATGATTTTTTAGCCACACACTGCAGATGTTCGCTGAACGAAAACGTGACTTCAAATGGCCATCTGTCAAATAGCAATCTGTCACCGATTTTACGTTTTTTTTTACAGTTTTTTTTTTACCATTTTTTACGGTTTATTTTTATTTTTTACTAGTTATTTCCCATTATTTACCGTTTTTTACACAAAAAGTGTAAAAAACAGTTTATCTCAAATCGCCCGTCACTGACAGGAAACTCAATTCCAAACAAAAAATGCAAAGCCAGCGAAGATCGCAAGTGTTTGTTTACAATGCACAGATCCGCCAACATATTTTTGTTTTGTGTTGGGAATTCGCTAAAAGTAAAAAATCAGCGAAAGGCATTGTAGAGCTACCTAGTACGCGAGGGATGCTTCTGCAATAGTGATGAACTTTAACTCATCTAAAAAAAACTCCCGAGGGACTGACATTCGCCATCCCGAATGAGATTGCACCTAGTCGACGACTTATCGGCAATTTGTTTTTGAAATACACATTTGTTGAATTTAACAGATAAATCCGCCGTTTGTCGGATTTCTAAACTTTTTTCTTGTTTGAAATCAATACCTGATTTCTTAGCCCTAGCTAACTCTTAGAGATCAAGAGGTTTTACCCATCTCAATCTCCTGATTGCATTGTCCTTCTTCAATAGTTCTGTTATTTCTGTGTTTACGTGGTTGAGAAGCCTACTTCTATTCCTTTGATCAACTTTCTTAACTTCATCTTCAACCATTTCAACATTTAGATCTTTATGCAGATTGGCATTGCGTATGTGCATTAACTATGTTCCTTAGTACTTTATTTTGGAAAGCCTAAATTGTTTGTAAATTTGTTTGGCATGTGCAAGTCCACAACTGGAGCCCGTAGGTCCATACTGGTTTCAGAACTTGCGTGTATAGCAACAACTTATTGCAGATAGACAGGGATGGCTGTGTTAGAATATTCCACTACATTGTTTTTAATGTAGACTGGCATGTGTGGTACGTTTTTATACGTAAAATTAATATGGACTGACTTAAGGTCATTTAATCTAATCTGCCATTCCTTAGTCCATTCTGAAATATTGTTTATTGCTGTTTGAAGCTTTTTTGTTGCTATTTCGACAGTTGCTCCCACAGCAAGGACAGCTGTGTCATCTGCAAAAGTAGCTATGGTGGTTTCTTCACTTTCAGGAAGATCGCTAGTGAAAAGTAGGTATAGAACTGGACCTAGCACACTGCCTTGCGGTACACAAGTTTAATCTCTCTTAATGTTGAGTACTCTGCATCTTGTTTAATTCTAAAGAATCTATCTTATATATAAGACTCCAGAATGGTCGCATATTGCTTTGGCAGTTGTTTTGTTATTTGTGTATAAGTCCTTTGTGCCAGACTTTATCGAAAGCTTGTGCTATACCAAGAAATACTGTAGAGCACACATTTTTCTACTCAAATGCTGTTTCGATTCTATCTGTGATTCTATGTACCTGATCAATGGTAGAGTGCTTATTTCAAAATCCAAATTGGTGAATTGGGACTAGCGATTTTTCATCTATTATTTTTTGTTCATGTTCCTGTTAATTTTCTTTGTTGCCTTCCAGATCGTGTAGTCGGTACTAGCATCATTTGTAAGACTTGTGAGGTAAGTTTTCAAAGACTCATTATTGAATTCTCTTACAGACTTTCTGAGCTTATAATTTAAGTTGTTCAGTGTGGTCTTGTCGCTTGGCGCCCTTGTCTATTGCCAGCGTTTTCTAGCTTTCCGCTTTTCTGTAATAATTTCACATATTTCGGGAGGATAAGAGTTTTGTTTGATCTTTTTTGTTGTTTTGGAAGGCGCAGCCCACGCAGCTTTTTGTATTGGACTGCTTCTTCTAGTTGATCTTCTGTTTGAATAGCTGGTGATAGTTGGATACTTTCTTCCAACTTCTGTCTGAAGTAGTTCCAATCAGTCAGTCTATTTACTATAGTTTTGGGCTATGGTCTTTTATTATTATTTTATCGCTAAGTGTTAAGAGTATAGAGGAATGATCTGATTGAAGATCAGGTCCTTCCTCTATGATTGAAGATCAGGTCCTTCCTCTATGCTTATTTTATTTGAAGATATATTTTTGGATAGAAAGAAGTCGACAAGATCTGGGGTTTTATTCCTATCTGTTGGGCAATAGGTAGGTTTTCCCGTTGAGTGATATTTGGCGGCATCTTCTTTAATTGCTTCATATAGTTCTCTACCTCTTAGTTAATCTAGATCCCCAACACTCATTTTTGGCGTTAAATTCCCCTCAAGCGATTAATCTATTGTGAAATATGCGGAATAGACTTTTAAAGTCATTTTTCTTTAGTCTAGGCTAGGAGAGCAGTATAGTGCTGCAACAGATATTTGTTCACTGCTCCTTTCTACACTTATGGAAATTCCTTGGATTGCACATGATTGCAATTTTGCTTCTATATGATGTTTTATTGTATTCTTTATTAACACTGCGGCCCCACCTTTATAAGGATGTAGGGAGTGATAGAATTCATATCCTTGCAGTTTAAAGTCATCCGCCAACATTTGCGCAAGAAAAAAAAAAAAAAAAACTACTACATTTAGGGACAATCTGCTTAGCAGAGATTTTTATTCCTGCATTTTGGAACTGTTTGCTTTGCATATTTTGCGCAAGATTTGCATTTAAGAATTTGGCCCATTAATACAATTTTCGTTCAATAACATTTTTTTTATTTCTTGCTATGTAGGTATATAGTTTTAGCCGATTTAACTTATACAACTAAAAAAAGTGGCATTTACCCAAATATGGCCGTCACTGATATAAAAGAAGTACCATTTTTGTAGTAAGTTTTTATTGGTCAACTAGGTGATTCGTAAGCGTATTCATAATTAATTTGTTCACTCTCGGAATGTGGATACATATTAGATACAAACGATGACATAACGTTTTGGAAATAATAATGCACATTTAGTGTAGTTGATTTTTCGATAAATGCACTTCTCAATGGATATAAGTGGCTTCAGCATGTGTACTAATTATTTGGCTGTGATTGGTTTTAGATATACGTTTCATCTATTAAATAAGCTTTACCCTTTCCTCAAATAGAATAAAGATCGACAGATTTATTAACCTGAATGGAATTTCATTAAAATAATAGATTCGCTAATTAATTCTGTTGACGTTCGATGTGGTTCCTCCGACAGAGGTACAGGCCTACGCCGCTAAATCGTATCATCACTACCCAGGCTAAGTGCTTAAGTTAATGGAATGACATTAAATGTACCCCCGACTATTATCTGAGCCAGACCGTAGAATAATAATTAACAGTACCGTGAGTGAAATCCAAAGAAAGAGTTAAGCCTGAAATTGCGTGTCAACTTTGAGAGTAGGTAAATTAATTTTGATTAACTCAATCTAAATACTAGACGGCCTAATGAACACACCTTCAAATTGAGGGGGCGTTCTCAGTTGTGGGTTTATGTGTTTTTAAGAATATCGCAGGTCCCGCAAAAGCGACACATTAATATCAACATTTCTCTTTGGAAAACAATCAAATCCATTTGGTTAGTAACACTGGTGCCAACCCGGTACCGGCTACCAGTCTACGGGTGTTTCTTAGTTAATGGCTTCTTTACACATGCTATGAGAATGTACACACGAAATGTGTTTGTAATAATAAGCGGTTGTTTCGGAAATAATTAAGGATCCGTCCATATGCCGCCCACAACCATATTTGTTTTGTGTAAATGTGAAAATAATCTATGCTTTCATTTTCATTTGTTTTCAGTTTTATTGAGCTGTAAATTGTATTGATTTGTTTTTGACCCTTTGTATTAGTAATTTGGGTAATAAGCAACATATGACAGCGGTTTTTGGTGCCCAATGACCCTCGATATATGTAAATATGGGTCGGAATTAGGAGCGGGAATGTATCGAGGACACACGTGTATATGCATAATGTAACAACAAAAAGTAACAGTTAGTTAGTATTTGTAGGAGTATTCTGTAATTATTTTAAACGGCAATTAGTGGGAACAATCTTATGGTTGACAATTGGTTAGACGCAATTAACGACCATGCTAGTTCGAAATTTCGAATAAATATACAACTACATTGAATTTCCATTTGATTAGGTGTCCTTTATAATTATCAGAATGCCAAGGAATGAAATTAAATCAGTGAAGGTAGGTTTGAAAATTGGCTTTAAATTATTCCATTCAAACTACCTGATTACGCACATCGAACTTGGTTGACTTTTAAATTCAGTCTTTATTGCTTATTAAATATCAACTACATACTAGATTAAATGATTCAACTTAACAGTAACAGGAAACTTATTTCAAATTAATAGTCGTTATATGAACATTCAAAACTTAATTATAACCTAATAATTATTGAATCTCGGCCTTAAGACTATTTAACAAGGTAAGACTATTTATAATGCCGAGTTTTTAAAAATGTTCTCGATGTGTAAATGTAGCATCGAGAAAATTTTTAAAAACTCTACATCCCTATCAAGTTTTATATTTTTATATAAAACAAATTACACACTACCTACTCTATTTACTTAAACTACTTAACGTATTCTTACTATAATAATTAGGATTCAGAGCACTCGTTGCCTTAAGCAACAAGTTTTCAAAATCCCAATTTCTTTCTGAGCGGCTGACAGTCGTCAACGTTAACACGCCTGCAAAGCGTGTGAACGTTGTCACCTTCCGAAAACACCACCACAAGTTGACGATCAGGGCCTCTCCCAGAAACGCCCTAGCTAACATAGTCTAACTTATTTACTAAGAGGATGTTACCGAGAGTAAGGCGCCGCCTTGGGAGGTCATGTTAAACCCTCCTCCTTCAACAAGCCACCAAAATTCGGTGAATTGATTTTCCGTATCGAATTTATCCCTATCCGCTATTGCGGTACTAAAACGCAGGAGCTCATGAGCATTGGCAACGTTACAGCGGCGGATGGGCCGCTTATCTCTCGCGCGCGGTAGCCATCCGTCGTCTGTACTAACCCTTTTGTATCACTATGGATAAATGTCTCCGGCGGGATAAAGCCAGACCGGAGCGTAATTTTCATGTACATTTCATTAGGGTAGTAAGCCCCAAAGATGAGTACGTGGATTCAGTCTCTTAGATTCAGTCTCTTTAAATTCCATCCTTGACTGCCATTCATCTCTTAGGGAGATGACGGAGCAGTTAAATAATCACCTTTGTTGGGTGCCGGGGCATAGAGATATTCCAGGAAACTGTTGGGCAGATGAACTCGCCAGAAAAGGAATCAAACTACCTCTTTTACCTGACAAGGGTTCTTTGGGTATACCAATCGCTACTTGCAAACTTTTATTCAAGCTATTCGCAATCGAGCGAACAAACCTTAGGTGGACAAGTAGTAATACATGTCTAGCGACTAAGTATATCTGGCCATAGCTGGACCTAAGACGCTCTACGAGTTTAATCTTACTAAACCGACTGCATATTGGCTACACTATAGCTGCCATTATAGAAGGTGCTCTATCCCATAAAAGAAATCTCCATCTCTGAGATTTCCTTTTTCCAATTGTAACAATCCTAGATCGTTTAACTTCTTAAAATCAAATTTCATTGAACTTGGTAATTATCTTGCAACTGTTGGTTGGAAAACAGAATTTTTAAATTTAAATTTGAAGAATATAAAGTTTAAGTTTAAAGTTTAAAGTTTATTTATTAAATGACATGGTTTGTACATTAAGACATAGGTTTCTTATAGTACTTAGGCTTGATGGTTAAAATAAGAACTTAATTTAATACATGTTATATTTAAATCAACAAGAAATATAATATTAAGAAGATATATAATATGCTATGTAGATCATTTAATGGGTATCTTAAATAAGGCTTTTAACTTATTCGTGCCCTATAGGACAAAAAAGAATGTCTCAAAACCTCCATGGTACAACAAAAGGTTGACTCATTTAAAAAATTTGAAAAATAATTTATTTGCAAAGCATAAAATGTCAAACACGTTAGATAACAAGCTTAAATTTTGTAAACTCCGTAACGAATTCATTGTTCTCAGTAAATTCTTGCACAGAAATTATATCTCGAATATTGAGCTTAAGTTGAAGAAAGACCCAAAGCATTTCTGGAGTTTCATTAATTCTAAAAGGAAATCGCTTGGGATTCCAACTTCGATGAATTTTAAAGGCGATAATTCTACGGATATTGATAAAACTCTTGAGCTGTTTGCCCAATTCTTTGAATCGGTTTACTCAAACTCACAAAGAAACCCCGTTTTTCAATTAGAAAATGTCCCTAAAGTGGATATTGGCACTATACACTTGGATTCCTCTGATGTTTTAAAGTGCTTACAGGACCTCAAACCAAATCGCATTCCTGGTGTCGATGGTATTCCTGCCCTTGTCTTAAAAAGTTGCTCTAATTCTATCTGCTTCCTGTTGCTTATTATTTTCAATCTATCTTTATCGTCCGGATTATTTTTGGAAGTATGGAAGTCTTCCTTTCTTATCCCAATTCATAAATCCGGTTCGAAAAATAACGTTGAAAGCTACAGAGGGATTTGCAAGTTGTCCGCAATTCCTAAACTGTTCGAAAGTTTAGTAAAGAACAAACTCGTTTTTTTCGTGAAAGAACATGTGAGTGACGCCCAACACGGGTTTATCTCGGGTAGATCAACTATCACCAATCTGGCGTATTTTTCCCCCTTTGTTACTAATTGTATTGAATGAATCAAAGTCAAGTAGATGCTATCTACACGGATTTTAGTAAAGCATTTGACTCAGTATGCCACAACTTACTGCTTAGCAAGCTTCAACGTTTTGGGATTCACTCAAATCTCCTTCAATGGATATCATACTTTTTAACTGATAGGGTCCAAAGAGTCAAAATTGACAACCTAACTTCGAGATCTATTAGATGTACCTCAGGAGTTCCACAGGGTAGTCATCATGGTCCACTTTTATTTATAATTTTTATCGATGATATTTGTGATAATATAAAATTCAGCCAGTGTCTCATATAATGCTGATGAACTTAAACTATTTCTGAGAGTGACCTCCTATACTGACTGTTTAAATCTTTAAGTGGACCTTGATAATTTATCTAATTAGAGTTTGATAAACTGCTTAAAACTTAACGTTAAGAAATGCTATGCTATCTCTGTCTCAAAGAAACTATCCACTTATGAGTTTGCGCATTCTCTTGATAGTATCCCTCTACAGAGAACTGCTAAAATGAAGGATCTGGGTGTTTCTTTTGACTCCAAGTTTTCGTACATATTGACGCAATTGTTGCTAAAGCCAACACAATTATTGGCTTCATTAAAAGAAACTCGACTGACTTCTCGGATCCCTACACACTTGTCTCCGTTTATACTACAATAATCAGATCATCACTTGAATATGCTGATGCCATCTGGAGCCCTAGCCAACAAACGTTTTCGGATAGAATTGAGAAAGTTCAGAATCGTTTTACTAGGTTTCCAGTTCCTCAAGCTCGACATAATCTTCTGTGATTGAAATCTCTCAAATCTCGAAGATGTATTCACGATATTGTATTTGTGCGAGATATTGTATGTTACCATATAAAGTGCCCCAATCTTCTTTCCTTAATTTGCATTTATTCCCCATTGAGACCTTTGAGAGAAAGACAATTTCAACGTCAATTAGGGAGTTCAATGAAATATAATGGTCATATTGATATAGCTGTCTCTAGAAACAAATTTAAAAATGATTTGTATTATTTATTTTTAAGAATTTAAGCATATATTGTTAAATCTTAGTATATCCTTATGTATTTATAGCATCGCATCTGGGGAGCCTGAGGCTCGTACATAAAATAAATAAATAAAATAAAAAAATAAAAATTTCTAGCTTAACGATCTAAGTGACTTAGCTAACACTGACGTAAGAAGTCTATCGCGCTTCATAAGAAGCCACAAATGGTTTAACGAGTAGTGAAGGAACTCCTAAATCCGTGTGGCTGACAGCCACCCTAACCTAACCTAACCTAAGCCCCAAAGATCAGGCTATTGTCGCTGGCCATCGGCCTTGCAACGTGCGTTCGAGACACCTTTATTGTAAATTTAATTCTACTGATCCCCATGGTATAGAAAATTGTTGGGATAGTATTTTATATAGTTGGATTCAGGCGTTCGGAACAACCGGAGACAGGCCCTATGACATTGTCTCTCCGACACCCGAATCTTTCAAATTTAACTAGGCGCTATGTTGAACCACAATGGACAACCATAAGCGATGATCGGCTTTACCAGATACCCAGATATCTAACTTCGCTTCTCACCGCCAATAGCTGCCCATTTTTTCCAATAATGGCCAATATCATCCATTTTTTCTGGTAGCCCTAGAGGCCCCATCCAATGTTGCTCTGATCTAGAATGTTTCCGTCTTTTGAAAGTTGACTTTTAAATGATATCCAGTCACCGCAATAAACCTCGCTTTGATCGAAGTCACGCTGCCAGACAATGTTAATGACCTTGATTTTAGGACCTGATCTGTAAGCCAAAAAATCGTCGGCATACACTATAGCATGTCTGAGTGAACCTATCAGATCACTCGTGTAAATGTAAAACAGGAACCGTTTTTAATTTCAAAGACTCTGCTAAAAGTCACTTTGCCACATTTGACAACGAACTTCTTTTCCATCAGCTTATTAGAAATTACATATAGGAATGGTTAGGTTTGAGCATACCCCGCCTGGTCAACTTGTAGAAAAGTCCCGCATTTTGCATCTGAGATAGGGGGTGCAATCGCAAAACAGCGTCCCATGCTTTTCAGCAAGAAAGAAGTCAGAATGATTGGTGTGAAGTTCGTGGGGAGTAAGGAGTCATTTCTGCCAATTTTTGGTATAAATGCCACTCTAACTGTACGCCAGGGTATTTGCATGTATGCCAGTGCCAAACCGTAGTGAAGATTCTCTCCAAAGTCGGTAGCAGCGTGGATGGGTATATTCCGTTCGTACCAGGGGACTTGAAGCCATTATACGACGCAACGGCGTATTTGATAGTCACGTCCGTTAACACAGCCTTCGTAATATACCAGCTACGCCGATTTGTTTGTCTCGGCTCACTCCTAGTCTCGGTAGTCGTGGCCGGTTGTGAGCCGATTGTTGTCTGACTACCGGGGAAAGTGAGACTCCAGCAGATGACTAGGAATTTCCGCAAGTTTTCTTATTGATTCCAATTTGGCTGGCTTTCCCTTTTTCACAATTTTAACCTCCCTTCTAGTTTCACCTAGTGTTTCGATCTTTTTGCAGAAATTCCTATAAGAAGCACTTTTCGATACCGTATTTAACCTCTTATATTCCTTCTGCTCCGATCGATAGAGATTCCAGTCTTCCCCCAAATCTTTCTTGAGTGACATATTTATAAGTTCTCCAGCTTCTCTTCGGATCCTTTGCAGTTTCGAGCTGCACTAGGGAACTGGCGTTCTGCAATTGTTATTGCGAAAGCTATTAAAGACGTACACCTTTCGCAAGTATATATAACTGACCAAATAAAAAAAGAGCTGCTGTTCATTGCCCGAGAAAAAAACTCAAACTAATGAATCTTGACAGGGAAGGGAAAAACAATAAAAAGGGGGAAACATTTAAAATGAAAATGGCCCTTCCATAAAACAAATTACTGGATGGAAAAAGGTATTTACATTTGTTTGCCATATGCACGTAAATTTTGTAATTAAGAACTTTCCTTTTCAGACATGGGCAGATTACAAACACCGGGCAAAGTAAAAAATTTCAAGGAAATAGCTTTCGTGTGTTTTGTTTCGCGTAAACGATAAATTCTTTCGTTTTGCTAGTTACATGAAGCAAAATAAGTGAAAACGTCAGAGGAAAAGTGAAACACAGAAACGTTAGAACATTTTAGCCATACAGAATCCCACCCCTGCTTCGAACTGAGATTTGTCCCACAGCAGAGGAAGATACCAAAAATAATTGTCATGCACAAACAATGTAAGCCACCATCGAAGTGTCATCCTATCGGCCAATCTCACTCCTACGTATTATCAAAAATCTTCGAGGAAGTTCTTCTTAAAAGAAGAGATAAAATTATCGATGAAAAAAACCTTATCCCGAACCACAGATTTCGGTTCAGAAATAAAACATAGGGACGCGCTACAGTCCGCTTGGGCGAACTGTTGGATACCCTATTCTTATTCCTATCCCTTATGAGTGGGCGTGGCAAAAGTCTAAGTATGGTTGTTATTATTATTTTGTTATATAACATTTAAAGGATTTTATCAAAAAAACGAAGCTTTTGTAAAAAAAAGCTCCCTAGCTCTGTTGTGTAATTATTTAATTAAGAAAACGCGAAAAACAAACTACTTATTTATTGTTTAATCGGCGGGATAAACGAAAAGAAAATTTGCGGCCGCCACCGCCCAAAGGAAAAATATCGAATATGGGCTGTCAAACAGCCACAGACCATCAAAATATTACACAACGAGTAACAGGTCGCTGCTACTTCCCGGTAGCTGAGTGGGACGGGGTGGGTTCAATGAAAATGATCGCTGATAATATGAAGATAAAAAAAAAATTTCGCTCGAATGAATGGAACCAGGAAAATGTAACGAAATAAAGTGGGCGCCACACAATTTTATGGGAAATTGTGAAACCTTGGTAGAGAACCACTGAAAATTTAAATACAATGTAATTTCGAAAAGAATGAAAAGAATGAAAATTTACACAACGTTATATGCTCCGTTGGAACACGGTCTTTATTACGGGGTTTGAAATCCCCTGAAAATGTAATGGTGGGTAGAACGGGTCGATATGGACCGTTGGTATAACCCGCTATCACTTGTCCCGAATAACAGAAATGGAAATTACTGGGTCGCGTGTCCCGCATTTTCTCGGGATTTTTCTTTAACCGAAACAAAACCCTACCAGACTATCACTCGCTAAAAATCACTATACTTAGGTTGAAAAATCCTTTGTTTCCTGTTCTGTGCTCAAGCTTCCTTATTTTCTTCCTACTCGTCCTTTCGCCTGTCCTCCAAATTCCTGTCTCCTTATTTTCTTGTATTCCTCTTTGGTAATTCACTCTACCTTTAACTCTTTTGTGTTTTATTTTTCTCTGTTTTAAATTGTCGACGTTCAACAAAATCGCCTTGAAACTTCTACACCCAGCTAAACCGCTGGTTAACCAAGAAGTGATTTTCCAGATTTTTCTATTGTCCAAACTCGGTCAGTGTTGGACTCGTTCGCGTGCCTGCCGTTACCCTTTCGCTCTAACTTTCCATTCTCTCACCCCCAACTCCGAATTCAGCGCGACTGGAAAGCCAGCTTGCGATAAATTCTCTGACCGACCTGGGACAACATTCCAATCCAGTCTGATTGGTGTTTTCCCGTCCATACAAAAGATCGCTAAGGTCATTTTGCTGAACGCCGTTCCAATGTAGCTAAAACTCACTACGTAAAATTAAAAGTTGAAAATGATTAAAGAAATCAAGGAAACGTTGAAAAGAGGAAGATTAACATCGTGACGATTACCAATGTCTCGCCCATTTGCGAGTTGAACCTAAACTTTGAGGTCAGACAAGGAAACAATGTTACCTACCGCGTCAACTACCTGAGTCTGGTAGAATTCTGCGCAGATTTGGGGCATGGGGATCTGACGATAGCGTGTCATACCTTACAAAATGTTATCGTTTAAGTTGGGCTCTCGGCCTTTCTGGTTCAATGTTTGTTGGGCTGGTATCTGTCATCTGAACTTGACATCTGTCATCTCACATCGGTCAGTGGGGTGCCAATGTGCTCGTAGTAAGCTGTCCACTGTTATTTGGGGTTGGAGGGTGTTTTACTAGGCCGTCCGCCTACCCCTCAGTTGCTTTTTGGGTTGCCCTTCTGGCAACTTGCCCGTCCGACAAAGTCTGGTGTGCTGTGGTGTTCGACTTTCAAAGGTCGTCCGCCTTTCCCCACGCACGTCATCGTACGGCCCGGGGAATGGTTGGGCTTCGTACATGGTCGCTGTCATTCATATCCTCACGCTCCTGACCGTCCGCCAGGCTGAGGTATATTTATGCTCGTCCGCGCATTCCTTCTGGGCCTCACTCTCCTGACAACCCGTCAGGCTGAGGTAACTCGAACCTCCAAGCCCGTCACCCTGTGGTGGTTGCTCATCCATGAGTCGCCGAAAGTGATCCAATGGCTGATGGTGCCATGGGTGCCCCTATCACTTTCCGAGACCGTGAACTCGCAGCCGAATAAAAGAGGGACCAGGAAAGGAAAAGAATAGGGACTAAGAGCAGGCCTTGTTGTGGTAAAATTTACCGCAACAGCTCAAACTTTGTTTTTTCAATAAAATTGTTTTATTTAATTGTGGGCGTGTCAGTAGGCGGATTTTGAAAATATTTACACATGAGCTTAGGGCCTCTAGAGAGTATATATTATAAATTTCAGCTCCCTAGCTCAAATTTTGGTTTTTCAATAAAATTGTTTTATTTAATTGCGGATTTTGAAAATTTTATCTCCCGAGCAGTTTTAGGAGTCATAGATCATATATAAAAAAATTCAGGGAGTCGGACAGAATCCCGAAAACCCACAATCCCGAAAACCCACAATCCCGAAAACCCACAATCCCGAAAATCCAAAATTCCGAAAGACCAAAATCCCGAAAATGAAACTAAAAATTTCATTGTAGCAACGAGAAAATTTGGCAAATTTATTTAACAAAATAAACAAAATAAAAAACTTTAAATAAATAAAACATAACAAAAACAGTTCAAGTCTTACAAAAACATATCAAAAACGATCCATGACAAAACAATATTTAATACAAGTTCATATTGTACGCAATTAATCTGAGATAACTTATTTCAGAACGCTTTCGCTGCTCACACTCCCTGTAAAATGTATCCTTGAATTTGTTGTAACCGTCAATAAGCAGTTTCTCACGCGGTTTGTTAGTTTTCACGATGGACACGTTCATTTCTACTTAAGACTTCAAACACAAAATTTCACTGATAATATAATTATAAAGGCATGCACGATACTGACTTTGTATTACGATGTTCACTGTCTAACAAAAATGTAGTCGGTCAGCTATGACACTATTTGAGATCAGCTCAACTGAATGCACATTGCGAATTGCAAAACATTACAACGCAAACAATTGCAAAACATTATTATGGTAAATGGAATGGACAAACACTTGTCTATTTTACATTCAAAATTAAATAAAGAATCCCGAAAAATTATATAAAATTAAAAATTTGCGCAAATTTTTCATTTTATATAATTTTTCGGGATTCCCGGCTTTTCGGGATTTTGGCATTTCGGGATTTTGGATTTTCTGGATTTCGGGTTTTCGGGATTTTGGATTTTCGGGATTTTGGATTTTCGTAATTTTGGTTTTCGGGATTGTGTCCCCAACCCAAAATTTCAGCTTCCTAGCTCAAAATTCGATTTTCCAAAATTTTGTTTTTTTTTTTGAGTTTGTGAGCGTGTCTGTGGGCGGATTTCAAAACTTCGTAAACTTGATTATTTCGAGACCCTAGAGAGTATATGGATAAAATTTCAGCTCCCTAGGTCCAGTTTAAAGTCCTAATTTTTGCCGACAGACGGACGGACGGACGGACGGACGAACATGGCTAGATCGATATTACTATCGATGCTAATCATAAATAATATAGTAACTTTTAGGGGTCTACGGGCAATATTAAGGTATGTTACAAACTATGCGTCAAAATTAATATACCCTTGGAATAGGGTATACAAATCGACGATAGGCAAGTGCGTATGTCATTGAAAAAGCAGTAGAATCAGGTTTGTTCTTCCCTATTTTAAGACGCTGGTTCCTGAACTTTGCTTAAGGAAATTTAATTTAAGGAAATTAAGGAAATAAATATTTGCAATTTTAAGATTTTTCCATACAAAATTTATTTAATTATTCACCGACAAATGCCAAAATGGCTGAATAAAATGAAATTGATATACTCAAGCTCGCACCTACCCCAATTCTTACAGTGAACTCAAGCGAAGAGGTTGCAAGGGAACAGCAAGGCTCCCAGTATGCATTGCACCATTTTTGCGATCTAATTGTGATTTCAGAACGCAACTGAACGTATTTTGGATGAAATTTGTTGACAGAGTGAGGTTAAAAACGAATATATTAAATGCTTTTTTTTATTTTCATACATTTTCCTAACTGATTACTTGTGCCAACATTGTTTTCAGGCCTATTTCCACCTAAAGAAACAAAAGTCTATTAGAAATGCGTATAGCAAAGTGGCCCTAATCCTTTTGATAGGCTAGGTTAGGTTACTGGGTTGGCGGGGCAAGAGAATCATGCGCCCGTCACACTTAGATCAATGTAGACCCTTTATGATATCCTGGGCGGTTGTGATTCCCTTACTTAGGAACTAATGAAAAAGCTATGAAAAACCTAGCGTTATTACAATCCATCCCGATGCATTTATGAACTTGTGCAAGTCGTTTAGAGTCTTGCCAGAGAGTTCTTCTAAATCCTGGAAGAAATGTCTACCGAGGACGTTGTTTATAATATTTCAGAGTGCAGGCCAGTGACAGAGGAAATGAGGGGTATCCTCGTCTACCTCCTCGTCCTTGCATCCTCTACAGAGGTTATCTGTTCTGAGTTTCAATTTCTTTGCATGGTAGCCCAGCATATTGTGTCCGGTGATACGACCTGTGAGAGAGGACAACGATTTTTTATTTTGAAGGATTGTCTCGGTCTTTCGTTTGTTATATAGTGGCGACATTTTCCAGGTTATGACACAGGAGTCAAGGGCACTCCATCTTTCGTTTGCTGGTACCAGTGTTTTATTCCAAATCACAAGTTTAAGGTAACAGGGTGGGGTTTTTACTGTAGTGTCAGCCTGTCTTAATTAAAGGGATGATCATTTTCTCGCTAGTTCATCGGCTGTTCCATTTCCTGGGACACCCCTTTGTCCGGGACTCAACAGAGTCTTACAATGTGCTGCGCGCCAAGAACTGGTAGCTCTTTGCAACAGCGACTTACAAGCTTCGATTTTTTTGTAACGGAAATCGTAACTGGTCCCCTATCTAGATGCGGAGTAATGTAGTTAGTGCATATATTACCACCAGTGAAGTTCTGTAGAATCTGTTTCCAGTTTTCTTTCGGCTTAGCTGCAAGGCATTGTTTGCTTCAGATTCTTGTACAAAAAGGTCTAGGGACCCCGCTGTAGGGGTCGTTCTCATGGCCCCGGTACTACCAACTAATCTTAAGACTATGAGTAGAGTCATAGTCTTAAGTGACCTTGCACAACTACTGCCACCAGACTTTTTTACTTTTAAATTCATTTTTATTAATTATTAGCTTATATCAACTTACATACTAGACAAAAATGATTAAATCTAACTTAAAATTAACAGGATACTTATTCTAGATTATTGATCCTTATTCGGACGCCCTAAATTTAACTATATCTTATAATTATTGCCTTTCGGCCTAAAAACTATTTTACGAACTAATCTACATATTATGTTTTCATCGAGAAAATTTTTAAGAAAACTCGGCATCTTTATCAAATTTAATATTTTTATATAAAAAAAACAAATTACAAACTACAAACTACAAACTACCTACTCTACTTACTTAAACTAATTAACATACTCTAACTATAATTAGGATTCTGAGCACTCGTTGAATTACGAAACAAGTGGTCAAAATCCCAATTGCTTTCCGAGCGCCTGGCAGTCGTCAACGTGCACACGCGCCGCCGTGAGCTGACTGATGCCTTACAGAATCAATCACCTCCCGGAAGCACCGCCACAAGTTGGCGAGCCCGGCCCCTCCCAGAAACGCCCTAGCTAACTTAGTCTATCTTACAAACTAAGAGGATGTTACCTAGAGTAACGCACCGTCTTGGGAGGGCATGTTGAACCCTCCACCATCAAAAAGCCACCAAAATTCGGCAAATTGCTTTTCTGTATCGAATTTATCCCTCTCCGCTATTGCGGTACTAAAACGGAGGAGCTCATGAGCATTGGCGACGTCCTCGCCGCGGATGAGCCGCTTATCTCTCGCCCTGCGGTATCGGTGGTATAATACCGGGATACCATCCCTCGTCTGTACCAGCCCTTTTGCATCAATATGGATAAATGCCTCTGGCGGGATAAAGCCAGACCGGAGCGTACTCTCTATGTACATTTCATTGGGGTAGTAAGCCCCAAAGATCAGACTATTGTCGCTGGCCATCGCCCTTGCAACGTGCCTTCGAGTCACCTTAATGAGGAAATTGTCAATCTTATTCAACTGAGCCCCATCGTATAGGTCCTTGTTGGGATAGTATTTTATATAGTTGGATTCAGGCGTTCGGAACAACCGGAGACAGGTCCTAAGACATTGTCTTTCCAAAACCCGAATCTTTTCCATATAACTAGGCGCTATATTAAACCATAATGGACAACCCTAAGCGATGATCGGCCTTATAAGGGCCACGTAGCAAATGACCTTCACTCTGGAGTCAAGTTGACTGATATGAAACAGTCTCCTTGTCAGAGCATAAGCCTTCTTGGCCCCAGCAAGACAAGCAACTATATGTCTATCGAAATATAGATACTGGTCAAGCCAGATACCCAGATATCTAACTACGCTTCTCACCGCCAATGGCTGCCCATTTTGTCCAATAATGGCCAATTTCTTCCAGTTTTTTCTGGTATCCCTAGAGGCCCCAGCCAATGGAGTTCTGAACAAGATTGTTTCCGTCTTCTGAAAGTTGATTTTCAACTTCCAGTCGTCGCAATATCGCTTAATTTGATCGAAGTCACGCTGCAAAAGGATATTAATGACCTCGATCTTAGGACCTGATCTGTATGCCACCAAGTCATCATACGCTATAGCATGTCTGAGTGAACCTACCAGATCACTGGTGTAAATGTTAAACAGGATCGGAGAATTGACCGCCCCCTGCTGTAAACCGTTTTTAATTTCAAAGACTCTGCTCGAAGTCACGTTGCCACATTTGACAACGAACTTCTTTCCCATAAGCATATTATAAATTACATATAGCAAAGGTTTGTGCATCCCCCGCCTGGTCAACTTGTAGAAAAGTCCCTCTAACCATACGGTGTCGAAAGCCTTCTCAAAATCAACCAGACAAGCACCCGTGCATTGGTTCTTGCATTTATTCCACTGAATGTCGGAAACCAGTTTCGACGCGGCATGAATAGTGTCATGCCTCGCCCTGAAACCAAACTGGTTGTCCGGAATTATGTTATTGTCCTCGACCCACTTTAACAGGGCTCTATTGACAACCTTTTCAAAGACCTTGCTAATATTCGGAAGCAAGCTAATTGACCGGAGATTGGCAGGGTTCGTCCTATCTTTACCTTTTTTCGGGATAGGGTGTACCACAGCTACCTTCCAATGCGCCGGATAATGTGCATTATTCAGCGCATTGTTAAACAGCGTGGTGAAAATATCTACAGCCTCCAGAGGCAGGTGTCTCAATACGACGTTTGGGACACCATCCATCCCCGCCGACTTTTTATTCTTTAGTGACTCGAAGATGCACAGAAGATCATTCTTCGACACGAACAAGTGCGATGCATCTCGGCCATTGGCGACAACTGCATTAGCATGGTTTTCATCAGTGAACACGGTGAATCCGTTATTCTCAGATCGCCAATTCTCAAGTTCGGTGCGCAGATCGAAGTGGCTCACCAGAGCCCTATTCTCAATGTCGTGGTTACGGCGAACAGGATTGTTCACCGTATACACGGCCTCGAAACAAGCGCCCAGCAAATCCACTTTCTCCTGTGGGTCCTCGACCACGAAAAAATCGTCGTTTGAAGCGACACTTTCTGGACTTATTCCAGCAGTCAGTACTGTCTGTCTGTTCTCTGCTGTCTGGGAGATTCGAACACAAGGTATATCATTGTGATCTTTCCTCCTGAACAACTTATTTATCTGTGGGAACATATTCGGACTACAGGTTTTAATAGCCCGAATTTGATTGCCCCAATACAGACTTACTGCCACCAGACTAAATTACCATATGTGAGCATAGGTCTTACCACTGCCGTATAGGGCCACATGATAATTTTGGGACTGGGACCCCAGGTTTTGCCGAAAATTTTGTTGCAGGCATATAAGGCTATCCTTGCCTTCTTTGCTCTTTCGTTTATAGTGAGGTTCCAGTTTATTTTATAATCCTTTTATTGTATAATCTGTATTTGTTCGTTTAGAGCGGATGATAATTTCCCTGTCGCTAGCAGTGCCAAGTCGTCTGCATATGTTACTCTCTTGACTCCACTAAGTCTTAGTTCAGTCAGAATCTCGTTTAAAACGAGTACCCATAATAGGGGTGATAGGACTCCGCCTTGAGGAGTTCCTCTAGATGCTGACACCTTTATAATTTCATCACCCAACTCTGAGTTGATGCATCTGTTTTTAAGCATGCACATTATCCATTTAATAATGGTATTCTCCACATTTAGGTTTACTAGGGCTCTTTCTACCGCTTCCGCCTGGACATTGTTAAAGGTACCTTCAATGTATTATATTATCAATATATTATCCCTCAATGTCTTTTCTATGGCGCTGACGACACTATGGAGTGCCGCTCATGCTCATCAGATGAAAGGAGGGAGACAAGGTTATCAAAGTAGTTAGTCGTGAGGACTCAAGTAAATTTGTAAATCAAACTTTTAATATATGATTATTTCTAATTTATGTAAGTCACCAATAAGTCCTCATAATATTATTAATAATATTAATTTAAGTGACAATAGTTTTTCCTCTACTTCAAGTTCTGATAGCTTAAAATGTGTTTGCATAGATCATACAAACAAATTATCTTTTTCTGGCCTTTCCATAATTCACCAAAATATCCGTAGCATGCGAACAAATTTTGATACGTTTTTGACTCACCTCGCATCTTTAGAACATTTACCTGATCTCATCTTTCTTTCTGAAATATGGATCTTTGATGATGAAATTAAAAATTATTCCTTACCTAATTTTACATTTAAAGCGGCTTGCAATAACTCCTATTCTGCTGGTGGTGTTGCTGTGTTTTATAGAAACAATTTGTTGTCTAACGTTGACGTTGAGTGTTTTAATCTTGCTAGTGTTGATTTGATTTGTGTAAGTTGCGAAATTTCTGGTGCTCGATACTGTTTTGTCGGTGTTTATAGGTTAAATTTTTGTACAGTAAATGTCTTTCTGGATGATTTTTCTGGCTTTCTTGAAAATCATGTGTGTAAAAATCTATTTATTGTGGGTGATTTTAACATTGACCTTCTTTTGACTTCATCCGAAGTTGATAATTTCTTATCGGTAATGTCGTCCTTTGGTTTTGATAGTTTACTGACTCATCCAACGCGTGTGGTTCAAGAAACAAGTTCTTGTTTGGATCATATATTTATTAGGTTACATAGAAATAATCCTGCTAATTTTAGAACGGCTATATTTGACCTCAAAATAAGTGACCACTGTTTAACTACCATTCAACTTGACCTCGGAGTCTCCAGATTAAAACTGTGCAATAATAAAGAGTTCACTAAAATTGATTTTCTAGCTCTAAAGTCAGCGCTAATTTTTGATTTTTGGGGTGAAGTATACAGCGCAGAGGATCCATCTATTGCCTTTGATTTGTTTCTTAGTAAACTTCAATTGCACTTATCTCGCGCAAGTATACGCATCAATAAAACTAACAAGTTGAAACCTATTAAGCAGTGGATGACTGGTACTCTGATTAATAAAATCAGAAAGAAAAATCATCTGTTTAAGTGCTTAAAAAAAAAACACCCCAACAACTTAAGACTGAAAGGGTGTTATGATAAGGTGAGTCGGGAGCTGAAAACTGAAATACTTCTTCAAAGAGATACTTATTTTAGTAATCAGTTAGCTCAAAGTTTAGGTAATTCCAAAAGAGATTGGCAGGTTGTCAACGAAATTTTGAATAAAAATAAACCTAATTCTGATATTGCAGTCACTATAAATAATACGACTCTATCTGAGCCCTTAGAAGTTGCCACTGTGTTCAATAACTATTTTTCCAATATTACAAAGGTTATTCGGGAATCCGCAGTAAATAATACTTCTAACTGTCAATGTAATAATTCTAATTTTACTGTGTACGACACTTTCCAAAGACAAAGCTTTTTCTTTAAATTTTGTTCACCAATTGAAGTTCATAAAATTATACAATCCCTAAAAGCGTCTAATTCACTGTCATGCGATCAAATCTCAAGTAATATCTTAAAAAGGATTTCGCTCCTTGTTTCTGATGTTTTATGTCATATTTTCAATTTAAGTATTCAAAGGGGAATTTTTCCGGAAATACTTAAAACAGCTGTTGTAATTCCTCTTTATAAAAAAGGTGATACCATGTCTTTGAACAATTACCGCCCTATATCGCTGTTATCTGTTTTTTTTAAAGTCTTTGAAAAAGGGGTCAAATCTAGAATGCTGTCTTTCTTAGGCAAAACTAATTTCTTTAGTATTTCACAATTTGGCTTTCGAAATGGCAAATCTACTGAAGATGCCTTGTTGAAGTTGTGTGGTGAAATTTATAATAGTCTAAATGTTTCTGATATCCCTACTACCTTATTCAATGACATCACTAAAGCATTCGACATGGTAGACCATAACATATTGCTTAAAAAACTTTATAACGTGGGTTTCAGAGGTTTTATCCATGACTGGTGCACTTCTTATCTTAATAACCGTAGTCAGCGAGTTAAGATGCAAAATAGTTTAAGTGAGAAAAATCTCATTAACATTGGTGTTCCAAAAGGATCTGTTTTGGGTCCTATTTTGTTTTTAATTTTAGTAAATTCGCTTTTTAATTAACCTCTGAGGGGTAAACTCACAGCTTTTGCTGATGATACTGTCTTGTCATACTATGGTAAATGTTATTTAAATTTATATATATGTATGTGAACAATGATCTAGATATACTGCGGAGATGGTTTAAACTTCATAAATTGGTCATAAGTGACAAAACGAAGTACATGATTTTTAACATTAAGGGTAATATCTGTAATGATATGCCTTGACAATACCATTCGCCAAATTGCAATAGATTCCTTTTCATTAATCCTTGTTCACACAATCATAATTCATCCACTTTTGATTCACATGCCTATTGCACCGCTGACTGCTTTGTAATCGAACGCGTCGACAGCTTTAAGTACTTACGTAATACTCTGGATTATAAGCTCAGTTGGTTGGAGCATACTATGTACTTAAAAAAATATCTAAACAATGTCGTTGGACAGTTTTATAATCTCAGCCAATACTGTGATTTGACAATTTTAAAGTTAGTCTATAATGGTCTTCTCAAATCTAAACTTCAGTACGGTATAGCTTGTTGGGGTGGTACATATTATAATAAATTAGAGCATTTGCTAATAAAACAAAAACACGCTGTTCATATTATGTGCAAGGTTAACCGTCGTACTTCTAGTTTTGGACTGTTCAAAAGTCTTGGATTTCTTCCATTGAGACATTTATACTTCTATAAAGTTTTAAAAATATTTTTTGAAAAGTCCGGGTACAATTCTCCTAGGGTTTATGAAAACCGTAATTTGCGCGTCAACACTAGTAATCTCGTCAATGTACCTACAATCAATAAATCGCATTTTTCCACCTTCTGTAATGTTACTGCTCCGCGTTTGTTCAATAAATTACCTTCAAGTCTGAGATGTGAGCGAGTTAAATCCGTATATCTTAAAAATGTAAAATGTTGACTTTCTCTTTAAACTACGCTGTAATTGGTGATTTACTGAATCCTTTGGTATGATTTCCTTTTGTAGTATTTTTTTTCTTTTCTTTTCTCTTTGATAGTTGAATTTATACTTTTTTTTATCGCATCCCCATTAATTTTATTAAGTATGTACTGTACATTCGCCTCTTGTTTAAATCTAACAGCAGAATGTACATTACTATTTCAGTTTATAACTTAAATGCTTTACTATCTTGTAAATCTATCTTTTAATTTGTTTTAAACATTTGTATAACTTTAAGCTATTAATGAAATAAAGTAAAACTAAAACTAAAAAAAAAAAACTAAAAAAAACATACGCAACTGTCTGAAGTATTCTTATGTTCTTTCCCACTTCCGTATTGAAAAGGTCCCAGTTAGTTTTCCTATGGTTTCTATATGGTTTTGGGGGATTGTTCTGTAAATTTGTTGCCCAGATTCAATAACATAAAGTCCTTTTTCTGGCACACCAAAAGACAGTACAAAGTTTTAATTTATGTAGATATTTAGATAGATAAGTTCTTTATTTTCATATTTTATGAGAATTAAATGTTTATTTTCGAATAAAGTTAAATACAAGAGCATGGCCTATATAAGCCGTCTAATTTCTAAATTCTAATATTTGTAAATCCTTTTTAAGTAGAACAAAGTGTTTCTGCAATATTCGAGTACCTATGTTTTTCCCTTTTCATACAAAAAGCATCGACAGTTCTCTGTCGAAACTTACCAGTCCTTGTGTCAAGAGTTAAAATATTTCCAATTTACTGGTTCTTTTCTGAATCGTATAAAATTGCGCTTCCAATTGTCCATCTTCAGGTAGGCA
Organism: Portevinia maculata; assembly: GCA_949715645.1. NCBI lineage: Eukaryota > Metazoa > Arthropoda > Insecta > Diptera > Syrphidae > Portevinia > Portevinia maculata. Next base: position 85,780,278 of record OX454527.1, read on the forward strand.
AACTTTCAGAGGAAGTTTCCTACTGCATAAAAATTCTTTTAAATCAGTAACTCTTAACTCGCCTTCTTCTATCGATGAGTTTCTATTATTGGAAACAGTTTATCGAGTTGTTGAAATAGAACGCAAGGGTAAATTTACCGATGGTATTCCGTATAATGATGTTCCTCCAATTAAATACAAAAAACTGGAAAATAGCTACATATGTAGAATTTTTTTTATTTCATTCCATCGCTGTGCAAAAAGAATAAATTCTTAAAAAGTGCATGTATTATGTGTTACATGTTTAGAAAAAAAGATTTTAATTTAATATTTATTTAGTTAAATTGCCAAGAAAAAAGAAATAAATAAAAAATATAAGTGAACATTATAAATTTAATTTAATTATATATAAAACATTACAACTGAGAACTATCCTGTGATAAAAATGAGAAAATGACAGAGGGAAATGATTTCAAAGGCTTACAGAATTAATGAAAAAATGACGACGTACCAGGTTGTGAAGTCGGTCACGGTGAGGTACTCAAATGTGAGGTACTCACCGTGACTGCGAGAACGTTTATTTATTTATTTATTATTTTATTTATTATTTATTTATTCATCAAATGAGTAAACATTCACTGTTCTCTTTAGATTACATAATACAAAAATAAATACCTATTAACTACCACCAGAGTTGCTTAATGCTAATATTAAACAGCTTTTAAATGAATACCTACTAAGATGAAATTCTAATAAATCACAGTAATTATTAGCCTCTCGTAGACATCTAGATATAGGTTCATTATAACCATAGTTAGCCCTATGAAAGGGTACATAAAATACATGACGATATCTGAGTGCTCTTGACGGAGCATAAAAACCAATTTGAGATAACAGAAAGGGGCAATCGATATGACAGGTAATTAAATCCCTCACAAACATTATAGATAAGTATTTCCTACGAGTCGATAGAGGTAAAATTCCCAGTAGTTTACACCTAGTATCATAGGAAGGCATTTCAATATTCCAACGAAGCCGTCTTACTGCAACTCTAGTCAAACACTTTTGGATCCTCTCAATTCTGATGGAATGAACTTCATAAAATGGATTCCAGACAATGCTGCAGTACTCGAGGTGAGATCTAACAAATGCAAAAAAGAGGCATTTGAGACTATAAGGATCCTGAAATTCCTTTGAATTTCTCAATATAAATCCTAGCATTGAGTTGGCTTTAGCAGCTAGAAACTCAATATGTTCAATAAAATTCAGTTTTTGATCAAACATAATCCCAAGATCTTTTTTTGATCGTATAATGGATAACGGAACATCACCAATCGTATACGAGACAGGAATTGGGGACAGATTACGACAAAAAGTAAGGCTCTGACATTTAGATACATTTAAGTGCAGGTCATTGTTATGGCACCAATTCGAGAGTCTATCAAGATCATCTTGTAAAAGTCTGCAATCTAACACCGATGTTATTTGACGAAAAATTTTCAAATCATCGGCAAACAAATAATTTGGGGCTTTTCTTTTAACCCTTTCATGACAGACCCTTATTATAACTTCAGGAAAAATATTTTTTTGTTTTGACCTTATTAAATATGGTCCAACCAAGCCAAAACTGGAAAAAAATATCTAAAGGACGAAAGGATAACTAGGTACAGAATGTTGTTCCTATACAACACCGGTCATCTGTGGTAACCAAAAATACATCATACTCAAACTCATAAATTTTAAATAAATAAAAACAAATTACTTTTATTTTTTAAAAGGTAGGTAGGTACTCGTATATTAATATAAAATAAAATAAATAAATTACTTTTATGTAATATACATAGGTTTACATGTTTGTAGGTATCTATTTACATTTATTTTTCAATGGTATGATAATATTTAAAGCAATTTTTCTTTTTTGTAAAACACAAAGTTACATTGCATTTCGAGCACTCCACAGTTGAATATCCATTCTTGCAATACCTACATCTGCTTTGCTTTTCGGCATATTGGGGCCAGTGTCCTATTTGATCCAACCGAACATCACGAATTGGGTCATAAGATGTTACTTTCTTCTTTTTATCTGGAACAGGTGGTGTATCATTCAAAGGCCTTCCCTTCTTCCTGTTTGCTGTTTTACCAGCCATCATTAGTCCCTTAGCAATTTGAAGATGGAAGTCCAGCAATGTTGTTTTTTGTGTGTCCTTAATTTGATTTAAATGCCTTCGGTGTAGGAGCCAACCATTGACAACAGCTGCATAATTCTAGTATACCATTTACTGGATTTGATATCAATTCGATAAAGCTCTATAAGCATGTCTGCTAAATCAACACCGCCCATGTGTTTGTTGTACACTGCAACAACCGAAGGCCTACCCACTTGTTCATGCGTCTTTTGGGTGGCGACGGTGTAGAGGTTAGTGTGGTGACCCGTGCGGTGCAGGTTCAATCCCCATGGGGAACAACAACATACGCCACCCAATCGCATGCCTCTACACCAAAAGGAGGATTTCTGCCTGGTAGTACAATGGAACGTTACCGAGTCTGAGTGTTCTGGGATTTGGATTTCCTTTTTTTTAAAAAAAAAAAAAAAAAATGCGTCTTTTCCTTGTTGTTCCAGCGCTTACACACATCTGTAGGTTCTACACAGGAAAATGTGGAAACTAACAAAACCCCTTTGCGATCAAACCAACGTACCATCGCGATGTTGTGATCTTCTTCAACACGCCAATCAAAAGCTCCACGCCCTTTTTTCTTCAACTCTACTTCGGAAAGCATTTTACAGTTTCCAATTCGATTTTGGCGGATTGTTCCAGCACAAAATATTCAATATATTCCGCACGCTCTTGAAGAGATGCGGATAATCGAACAGCTTGAAAATCCTTCCATTCCCAACGTCGAAGTAAGGTTTTTCTGCTGACACTCCTAGCAGCTTGTTTAGCTCTCCAAACTGATCAACATAACTTAGCTGTCTGTGCAAAACCAAATGAAAAAATTCTGCTTATATTCGGAGATTCCATTGTGTAACTTAATTCAAACGAAATAGGTATGTACCTTATAGGATTTTTAATACCGATTATGAATGAATGCTGCTTTTATTTGATGAACCAATTAATAAATAAACCAATTTCAGTTGTTCATGAATACCCGCAGCTATTATGACAAGCCGAACACTCGCTCGTACACACACTAGGTTTAACTTGACTGAACTTATTTTATCTCTGCTTCAATTAATATTTCTTCACATGCAAATATGGTTTATAAATCATTTGGGATCCTCACTGCTGAAATACGATTTTCCTTCAGCGATCTGAACACACACTCCAATTGTATTGAATACAAAGAAACAAGTTACAGGTGACTGGGATGGTCTAATTGCAATATGCCATAACCTACCCCAAACTTCCATCGAAGCCAACAAATAATACCTATACCATCAATCTACTCGACGACAATTCTCCCACCTTTCTTTATCCATCACTTGAGAATCCTCACCGCAGAATGCGACTCTCCTTCAACGATCATACACATGCATACCAATTACCCATTGTATTATATACCAGAAAATATAACCTACCCCAAACTTCCATCAAAGCAAACAAATAATAGCTGTGTTTTATTATCCATGCGGATCTGGATCTGGATCAATTTAATACGTAAAACAAAAACAACACAGGATCTTGCTATTTATCGGGATCATTAATCGTGATCCAAAATGTAATTACAAAACTCACTACCTGTTTTTTCGTGGCGTTGCTTATTTAAATTATAGGAAATTATAGGAACACAATAATATTGCCAGACCAAAATATGAAACACTATTAATAACACAAAAAATCAATTAGCATATTTTTATATTCGAATAATTTACCACTGCGACTTTTGAGACGTTTTGCTTCGTAATATAATACACAAAAATTAATGGAAATATTAGCAGTACAATACTGTTAATATGTTGCATATTTGAACATAACATTTGAACATAGTTTCTGAAAAAAAAATATTGAGTGCAAAATGTATGTTGATTTGTATTCAAATGGCAACACCCTCGACACAACAAGCGATCATATTGTGACGTCACATTGTACCCTATATTTGCAATATGGCTGAGTGCCATATTGCAAATATGCGGTACGCGGCTAATATGGCATAAGTCTACCCGATAATAATTCCTTCACCTTTCCGCCCTACCGTCAACCACAAACGCTACCTGTGTCATCTTCATTCTCATATACCAAGTCACGAACATGAAGAAGAACAAAAAATTAGCTGTTTGCGCAAAACCAAATAAAAATATTCTGCTGATACTTTCATCAGAGTCAACAAATAAACAACGATAAATCTACCCGATGAGAACGTCATGTTACATCAAGCATCAGCCACACTATCCTCACATTCCCAGTCACGAGAATGGAAGACAATGGACGACAACAAAGGTGTAGAAAAGGTTCTACAATATGCTAGTATAGATGTAGCTTTTTTTAATGACGAACTTACGTCGTTTGGTGGCGTATCGTCGAATTCACGAAGTGATAATACTATAAAGTTTATATACAAAGCTTCCACCCAAGAGTGACTGACTTTTTTTTTTCATTTCCAAAATGTTGTCGCTATAGGACAGAGGGCTGTTAAATATTATTCCGTTTAAAAAAATGGGAGGAAAGTCAGCAAAAACAGGTTGATGCCTTCCAATCGGTAAGCATGTTGTTTTAGCAAGATTCAACAACAGCTGGTTTTGAGTTGCACACTTTACTATCGACTCCAGATCCTCGTTCATTTTCAGCACAGCGTCTTTAATCAGACCTATGGGAAAGTCAAGATACAGCTGGACATCGTTAGGATAAATGTGCAAATTCCTTTATTTAATGACAGGCAGCTCGTTTATAAATTAAGAAAAATGTAGAGGCCCAAGTGGTACATCCCTTCTTACAGGTAAGAAGGAGAAAATACTGTTATTGTATGAAGCGGCCTGAATGCGATTATTGTAATAGGTCAGTGGTACAAGTTTCGTACATTCGCAGCTCGTGTTTGTATCCTAGAAATATAAAGATATTTATTAGACTTTAACCACAACAATATTTTGGTCAACATACCTAAGTCTGTATTGCTTCCATTTTGAAGTAACTGCAGTTGAGGCCAAATTCATTATCTTGCAAACTTTTTGCTTAAAATTTATATCATTTTTGAATAAACTTTCGATTTTAATCATAGCTGAAAAGTAGAGATATATGTATCTATTTGGATTAGATCAGTCAATTCAAAGGTTTATTTTTACTCTTTTTGATATTTGAGATCGTTTTACTAGAAATGGAGGACTGACAGATCTCGCGAACAGACTCCATTACTCATGCCCGGAATCCATTTGTCAAATTCCCAGTAATTCGCAGTAAAACTGTTCTGAATTCATCTATTGGAAGAGGAATTCATGTATTTTAACGCAATTCACTTAAATTCTTGTGAATTTCTGTGATTCATTGATTTCCCGTGAATTCGCTTTGAATTCATTTAAAAAGTTCCTTGAATAAACTGATGTCTCCCCCACTCGAAATGGAGTCAAGGTGAAGATGAATTCAGACCGGTATGTGAAGATGTTGGAGGAAATTATTTTCTACGACTTGATGAATTCGACCCACACCTCAAGGGCCTCGATGGCTGTTTTGAAATAACACTTCCCAGACCGCTTCATCTCTATAAGGAGCGATTGGGAGTGGCTCCCCGTTTTGGCCCCTTGCAAATTTTTTTTGTAGAGTTTTTTGAAATCACTCATTTATATCAACCGTCGACCATATCACGTCGAGTTAATCGGTTCTTGTCAGATCACTGTAATTAAAGCGACGTTGGGCGCGGTTAGTACGTAGATCGGGGACCGTTTGAGAACAACCGCGTGTCGTTGGCCAGTCCCATCTACAGAGTTGAGGTAGATAATACATAGGTTAGGTTAGGTTGTAGTGGCAGTCGGCAGAGGCCGACACACTTAGGCCAATGACAGGCCCATTGTGATACCACACGGATGTATCATCCTCCTACTCGTTGAACCAGTTGGAGCTTTTGATGAAGCTTGATAGACTTTTTATGTCAGTGTCAATGAGATCGTTAAGATCATTTTAGAAGAAGGATCCTAAGTGGAGTTTACGTCTTTGAGCGAGGGCAGGGCACGTGCAGAGAAGGTGGAGAATTGTCTCCTACTCTTCCTCATCCATACAGCTTCTGCAGAAGTCATTTGTGTGGACGCCAAGCCTTGTTGCATGTCTGCCTATGAGACAGTGTCCGGTGATCACACCAATTATAGCACCAATGTGAGATCTAATTAGAGATACGAGTATCAAACACTTAGAGCGTTTCAGATCCAGCTTTGGCCAAATCTGCTTTGTCGCTAGACAAGTGTTACCACTTGTCCACCTAAGGTTACAATTCTCAATGGTCTGTCTCATAAACATGAGTTTGCATGTAGCGATTGGGATGCCTAATGAACCTTTATCAGGTAGAAGGGGTAGTGTGGTTCCTTTTTTGGCGAGTTCATCTGCCCTACATTTCCCTGGAAAGTCTGTATGTTCTGGCACCCAGCATAGGTGGATGTTGAAATACTTCGCCATCTCCACTAGAGATGATCGACAGTCACGGACTACGATAGAGTTTGTGGACACAGAATCCAGGGATTTTAATGCAGCTTGACTATCTGAGAAGATCCAGATATCCGTGACGGATAACACATTATTCTTCAGCCACGACAGGACTTCTTTAATAGCCAAGATTTCTGCCTGGAACACACTGCAGTGATCAGGGAGTCGAAAGCAGAGGCTGAGATTCAGTCTATAAGAGAACACACCACCTCCTACCCCCTCGTCGGTTTTGGATACATCAGTAAAAAAATTAATCGATTTATTTTCGACGGGTGGCCCCTCCCAGAATGTTCTGGGAGGGATCTTGACCTTGAAGTTTTTGTCAAAAAGGGTCTGAGGGGTGGTGTAGTCTATGTTACTAGGGAGGACTCTAAATTTTTTCAGAATAGATGCGTGGCCAATTTCATTCTCGGACCATTGGAACGTTGTTTTGAGGCGGATAGCCGCACTAGCAGCCACATGCTTGCTAAAGATGTCCAGGAGTGTCAGGTGAAACGGAATGTCCATTGCAACAGAGGGGGTAGTGCGCAGTGCACCACTCATGCAGAGACGCGCTTATCGCGATTTATTGCTTTGTCTAGGGCAGTCCACCAAACAACCACCCCGTACATAAGTATCGTTCTTATAACCGATATGTATAGCCAGTTGGTAATGCGGGGTTGGAGCCCCCATTTATTACCAATGGCTTTTTTGCAGGAGAAGAGTGCTGCTGTAGCTTTACGAACTCTTTCTTGAATGTTAGGTTTCCAGCTAAGCTTTCTATCCAGAATGAGACCCAAGTATTTTGCCTCGTTCGAAAAGACTAGACTTGTGCCCCTGATAGAGGGGGGATTTATGTGTGGAATTTTATGTTTCCTAGTGAATAGAACAAGTTCGGTTTTGTGGGGGTTAACACCCAACCCACAACGATCTGCCCATGTAGTTAGCTTGTTAAGAGCGTTTTGGAGAAGTTCTTTCAGGGTGTTGAGGTGCTTCCCTGAGGCGGCAATTGCAACGTCATCTGCATAGGCAATCACCCTGCAGCCCTCCTTTTCTAGGCACATCAGCAGCTTATTCACCACTAAGTTCCAAAGGAGGGGAGATAGGACTCCACCTTGTGGCGTACCTCTACTGACAGATATTCTGGCCGATGTCATACCCAGTTTCGAGTTTATAATCCGACTTGTGAGAAGTAGATTAATAAGCTCACCAAGCGAGTCATCCACGTTCAGATCTGACAGTGCATTTGCGATCGCGGATGTATTGACGTTGTTAAAAGCACCCTCAATGTCCAGGAATGCAATCATAGTATACTCTTTATGGTGAAGGGAGTATTCGATTGAACGTACTAACGTGTGTAAGGCTATTTCAACAGATTTGCCTTTGCAATATGCATGTTGAGCCGTAGACAGAAGTCTTGTATCAATGTTAGTACGCAGATGGATATCAATCAGCCTTTCTAATGTTTTTAGAAGGACTGACGATAGGCTTATGGGTCTGAGATCCTTAGGATGAACATGGGAACATTTACCGGCTTTGGGTATGAAAACTACTTTTACTTCTCTCCATAACAGCGGAATGTAAGCCATTTCTATACAGCTTTTCAGGATTACTTCAAGCAAAGGCGAGATGATATCCGAGGTGTTTTGAATTTCAGCTGGTATTATGCCATCAGGTCTCGCGGATTTGTATGGTTTGAAGCTGTGTATCGCCCAAAGCATTTTGTCCCTAGTAATCAGACCTTTGAAGTTAGTGGTACGTGCAATTGACCTAGATAGGTTTTTATTGCTAGTAACGTGGGAGCTACCAGAGAAATGTGTATCCAGTAGTAGATTGAGCGATTCCTCGCTGGAAGTGGTCCAGGAGCCGTCCGCCTTTTTTAAATAGCTAGGCATGCCTGGGTTGGTTGAGAGGATTTTTCTTAGCCTAGCTGCCTCCGAAGATTCCTCTATTTTATCACAGAAGAGTCTCCAAGACGAGCGTTTGTCTTTCCTCAGCTCCTTTTTGTAAGCATTGAGAGATGCTTTGTATGAAGCCCAGTCGGTTTCAGCTTTTGTGAACATGGCTTGGTTGATCAGTTTCCTACAATTGCTTCTTAGAGGTCCTAGTGCTGGGGTCCACCAATGCGGCTTCTTTTTGCCTCTAAGCCGTATGAGCGGAAGGCAGAAGTCAGAGCCTTATTGAGGGCCGAGGTGAGTACCCTGACCCTCTTATCTAGCACCATTGTGTTACAGGGAGGACGTAGGAGTTCAGATTTCATTGAACTTTTCAGCACTTCTCTATACTTGAGCCAGTCAGTTTTCCTATAATTCCTAAAAACTGGTTGGCGAGGAGGGTCATCAGCTAAACTGAATTGAATGTAATGGTGGTCACTAAAGGAGTGTTCCGGCGAGACTTTCCAGTTTATAATTTCCTGATGGATTGAGTCGGAGGCCAGAGTTATATCTAGAACCTCCTGTCTATCTTTTGTAATGAAATTAGGTTAACTACCAGTGTTGCACACAATGAGATTAGTATTAAGAATATAATCAAAAAGAGACTCACCTCTGTCGTTGATGTCGGAACTGCCCCATACTGAATGGTGCGCATTGGCATCACATCCAATAATGAGTCCAGTTTTTTGATGTTCAGCTGCCGCGATCAGTCCCTCTAGGTTGACACCAGGTAAGGACCCTACGTGGTCATGGGCCAGATAAGCCGAGGCTATCCGCGAGTAGTCTCTAGACTCACCACCGTTGCATCACGGTCGCTGAAATTAGGGAGTTGAAATACATTTAAGCTACTTTTTGCCAGTATGCAAGTTCTAGGTTTACCTTGGTCTGTTGCATACATCAATTTGTATCCATGAGTCCGGAGTCCTCGAACCAGGTCGTTAAAAATCCATGGCTCTTGGATCAGGACCATATCTTCTCCATCTTTAGAAACACGGATAAGAAGGGTGGCCGAAGCCTTTTTGGAGTGGTGGAGGTTGATCTGTACTAATCGCAACATTGATCGTCGCAATCAGGCAGAGGGTTCCTCTCCACCACGGTGTTATTTAGGTCTGAGTCCGAGGACGAACCTAAAAGCTCGTCCTCACTAAGGACTTTGCTGAGGGGGCCTTTCGTGTCCATACTAAAGTTGCGGAGGCTTGTTAGCGTCAGGGTCATCCTTCTTGTACACCCGAAGTGTGATCTTATCCCAACCGAACTGGATTGCGCCGTTGGTCTTCGCCAAAGGAGCCAGGGATTCCTGATTGATCACTATTATAGCTGATCTGAAGGATCCCCTATGCTCTTCCAGCTTCGCAACCTTCCAGTCATGGGTTGGGAGTGAGGGATTGCCCAGTCTGATGACCGCCAATACTTCTTCTGCTGAGGGGGGTTCAGCGGGGATCCACGCGCGAGCCCTCGGTCTACTCGGGATATCCTCCTTCGCAACAACCTCAAGCTTCGCTCCAGGCCAAACTTCCCCGAGTTTGCCTATGGCGATCTTATACAGATCCAAAGATCTGACATCGTCACAGGCGACGAGCCGGATATGCCCTTGGTGTAGTCCGGCATCTTCAGTTACTGGAGCTGGTCCAGGATGATCCTTCATGAAGGCCAGATAGAGGCTAAGTAGCTTATTCTTCATCTTGTGCCATCGTTCGGGGGAAATTCTGCTCTCCGGATCGCTGTGGTCGATCACCGCGACCACGATTTTGTCCTTTAAGACATCGCTGAAGGACTTTTGAGATTTAGGGGCGGAATGTGGGGTGGTGCTGGTGTTATGCACCTTGGGTTTTTTGGAAACCGAAGTGGTTTCTTCCACCGATCTCTGGCGCTTGGACGTGGAGTCCTTGTAAGCGCTCTTGTCCTTCTCAAGGAGGCCAGAATATCTCCAAAGACCTTCAGAGTTCTTATGGCATTTCGCCTGTCCTTGTAGTACGCACTCGAGGGAGTGCGTTGTCGCGAACATCCACTGCGAGACGTACTAGGATCCGTGGTTGGTTTTTTTGTAAGGCTAGCAACGGAAGGGCCATGAAGTGCCACAATCCTACCGCTGCTAGGAATTGTTTTGCCTATATTAGGCTCACTGCTGCTGGTAGCAACTGGACCACGATTACTCACAGTCGCAGTGCTACTTTTCGTTGCAGGATCCGCGTCAGTAGACAGCAAGGTCGCCGTGCTACCGCCCGGTTTAAAAGAGATACCGGTCTTGATGTTTTTGTTTTTATTTTTGTTTGTATTGATGTTTTGAACCCACGAGTAGCGGAGAAAGGAGGTCCGCCTGCACAGAGATCCGCAATATGCAGATAAGGCTGGTTAATCCGGAGATCGCCAGGTATCCGGATACCCCGTGGACGACTGAGCTATTTTTTAAACTGGGCCCTCAGCCTGGCCGACTATCGGCACGGGTCGTGTCACACCTTAAGTCCAGCACAGCGGGTCGTGGAAAGGGAAAAGGAGAGAAAGAATCAAAGGGAGGAAATCAGGAGTGAGGAGGGGTAGCGGAGAAAGGGGGAATTGGGGCAGGACGGAATGTCCTTTGGGCAGTTCTTAGTGGATGTATGAAACATCGTTAAGCCTTCACACCGGCACCATCAATGGATGGTGCACTCGACAAGGTGACTACCCTTCGTGGAGGTAGATAATACATACGTGTTATCACAATGGACCTAAATTGGTCTAAGTGTGTCGTCTTCTACCGACAGCCACCTAAACCTAAAAATAAAAATAAAAATAAATATTAGGCTTTAACGGCCCATAGAGGGCCTAAAACCTAACTTCTCCAATCACTTTCTTTGCGAAGTGGAAGGGACCTACAATTGTACGCCCAATCCGAACGGCAAATTTGAAAAGCTCCTCATGACAATTGATACACTTGGATGTTTGTCAGACGATCGCAAGAGGTGGGGCAGTGGAAAAAAATGCAAGATGTTCCTTGGCCCGGGCGGGAATTGAACCGAGGACCTTTCGATTAATAGTCCGACACACTAACCATTGAGCCACTGCGACCTAAACCTAATCCTAAACCTAAACCATCGTCGAAGAACAATACAAGACCTGAAGGCCAATATCCAAGCAAAAACTGGCAAGCATCATGTTAAACGGCGGAAATCGGCTTATTCAGTGTACGGACAATGCGGGTCGTCACCTACCGGATATGATTTTCAAAACTGAGTTAAACCAAACTTTATAAAAAAAAATAAAAAATTCTGATTGGAAAAATTGGTTTTATTTTAGACTCCTAAAAGTTACTATATTTATGATCACTAGCATCGATAGTAATGTCGATCTAGCCATTGCCATGTCCGTCAGTCCGTCCGTCCAAAATTAGACCTTTAAATTGGATCTAGGTAGAGAGCTGAAATTTTAACCATGTACTCTCTAGAGGCCCGAAATAATCACGTTTAAGAATTTTAAAATCCGCCCACAGACACGCCCACAAACTCAAAAAACAAATTTAGAAATCGAATTTTCAGCTAGATAGCTGCAATTTTGTATATATGATCTTTAACTCCTAAAACTACTCGGGAGATAAAATTTCTAAAATCCGTGCACTGACACGCCCACAATTAAATAAACCAATTTTATTGAAAAACCAAAGTTTAGGCTAGGGAGCGATTTTTTTTACAAAAGCTTGGTTTTTTTCGTTTAAATCCTTTTAATGTGACATAACAAAATATGTAGAGCGTTCTTAACAATTCAACCATACTTAGGCTTTTGTCACAACCACTTATGAGGGATAGGAATAAGAATAGGGTATACAACAGTTCACAGAAGCGGACTGTAGTCCGTTTTTTATAAAAGTTGTATTTACTTGTTTATACAACAAAGTAAACTTATAATCATCAACAAAAAAAAGAAAAGTGTATAAACGTTTTTTACTGAACACTGATTTTAAATTCCCAAAATTTTTAAACGCTGCGAGGGTGTAAAGTTTGCAGATGATTTGCCTAATAATACTGAATAAAATGATGGTGTCAGTTATCAGATTAACGATCTGCTGTCTAGGTGTTGCCATGTAAGCAATCAAAAATACGCCGAGAAAAACACCATTTATGTTTCAAGTTTAATTATAATTGCATAATTTAATTTGCTATTTAAATTCCAAATTATACGAGTTTTAACTCTGGAAGTAAATACCAACATGCTTATTTTTTAAACATAAAGGACATGCTTCAACGAATCGACGAAGGCCAGCGTATTTAAAGCCGTCATTCAGATGTCCTTTGCACTGAAAATTTTGAAAGTCGATTCTTTTCAATTACTTAGTTAGTTGAGCATAAAGCAAAACAACAATGAATAGTATTTGTTTTATAACATTTTACTTCAAAACACAATTTTAGCAGCCTTAGTTGAAATGGTATTTTTATAACAGAACACGCTACTAGTATGAAGTACAAGATACAATTACTAGTGATGTACCTACAATTTGTAATTTATTCGCTGACTATTTTCAATCGGTTTACTCTTTAGATACTCCGCCTATCCAAAAGCTACCTTAAACGAGTAGAGTTGCCAATATCGGGTCTATAGTTTTAATTTCCAGTTGAAATCGAAGAGGTTTTATCTAAATTGGATGTTAACCTTCAAGCGGGCGCGCGGTCATTCGTAACGGCAGTGGTCGCGCGTAGTCGAAAAGACCTATGGGATAACTGATAGAAATAAAGCATTAATTATACAATAATCATTTATTTGTTTGTACACAGATTATATTATCATTGTATTTAAAGTATATAAATCTTCTAAATTGGCGTGTGACGTCTTTAAGAATCCAGCTATATGCAATAATCCGAAAAGTGCTCGAATTTCTACAGCATCATTCGGTTTGCAGTCACGTGGTCTGTCATACGATGGTGTTTTTTTATTATAAATTCGTTGGTTTGTCTTATAATTTTTTCTATGATATTTTCTGCAACGAATAAACTCCAGGCTTGCATTTCAGCGAGAATATTTTGTACTTGACGCCTCACTTTGGATTCTTCCCACTTCGTTACTTTATCACACCCCGTAAATTAGCTGTTTATATCTGAAAAAGGGCAAATTGTCCTCATCTGAATCCGAGCTGTTTGCTTCCTCAGCAGATTGAGAGAAACGATGTTTCTGAACCTTGGTGGCTGAGCTCTGATTCACTCTGTTCTTCATCTTCTCGTAGTAATTCCTCGAGTATTGCACTTCGTGCTAGCGGGCTAAGACTCATTTTAGAAATGCAACAGTATAACAAGTTTAATTCGATAATATTGGACGATATCCGAAGTAATACTATATCGCGTTGAGCCTCGCGCGTAACCTTTTCGACGACAGGCGCGCGGTGTGCTTTCGACGCCTGCGCCGCGTCTAAAACAACAGCGATCGGTGGGGTGGGGGGAGCGCGGCTTGCGGAGGTAAACTCTTTATTTCGCTCACAATGACAAAGCGATAGGCTACTAGAAATGAGAAATACATGTGACAAGTAATAATAATATTGAAGGGCCTGATGGGATTCCAGCTATTTTGTTAAGGAATTGTGGTATTGCTATATCTCAACCACTTTCATGGATTTTTAATCTCTCATTAGCTAAAGGAAAATTCTTGGATTTCTGGAAGGTTTCTATTTTATCGCCAATTTTTAAATCGGGCTCAAAACAGGATATAACCAATTATGGACCCATTTGTAAAATGTCCTGTATTCCAAAAGTATTTGAAAAACTAGTTTTCAATAGGTTAACTCTGTTATTTCAAAATCATATTTCAGTTTCTCAACATGGGTTTGTAGCAGGGAAATCAACGGCAACAAACTTAGCACTAATAAGCAATAATATCATTACAAACCGATGTTCCAAACCGATGTATCCTTACAGATTTTGCTAAGGCATTTGACAGAGTGAACCATCAAATTTTACTTAATACTCTAAATTCTCTAGGTATCCACTCTTATTTATTAACCTTCCGTCGGGCGCAACTGATCTGACAGGGACAGCTGCTAAAGATTTGCGTGCCATTCCAAAATTTTTGGCGCAAAAAATGCGAACTTTTTATTGCCTTCATATTTGTGCATTCCCCACTCAAAAAAACAATTCAGTTGGGTATTGAACAACTGGAAGTAAAGTTTGTGAGCATTTTGATCTGACAAGCACATTGCGCCCGTTCCTGCATTTTTTCAGAACATAATCTTTTACATCGTAAGCATCGCTTTTGGTCCGTTATTTCATATTTCTTTGTGTAATTTTGTCTGCATTTAATTTTTTGGTTTCTATATTAGTTTTTGGGAGATATTGTGATTTTTAAATTTTTTCTATCAAGAATTCAATATGGCATACAAAAAAAACCTATAATCTTGAAAACCCTCAGCACGACGATGAAATTGACACTATAGAAGATTTTGGTGAAAGAAGCAGTGGTGAGAGTGACACTGAAGACTCTATAGAAACCCGAGAGGAAGATTCTGAAACAGAGCAGGAAGATGACGAAGAAGATGAGAGTGATATGGAGATGGAGTTGAACAATAATAAAAACTGTTTCACGGGAAAAGATAAGCTGACAAAGTGGTTTCATGTCCCAAGTTCAAGTCGGGTACGAGCTCGAGCTCATAACCTTATCAGGCATTTACCTATTGAGTGTTGGAGCTGTTTCTTCAGTGATGACATCTTGAACGCTGCTGTTACATTTACAAACCAGCATATAGAAGTAATAAGCCTGCGCTGTGGTTTCCACTATAAGGGTACTGTGTCACTACAGAAAAAAGAAATCCCTTTAGCGCACGAAAAATTATAAAAAAAAAGAAGTAATAAGCGAAAGATTCGATCGGGTAAAGGATGCTAAGCTGTTAGACGAAATTGAGTTGAAGGCTTACATAGGACTCTTATATTTAGCAGGAGTATATAAAAGCAACAGACAGAGTCTCGAAGACCTTTGGGGAACAAATGGTGATGGTGTTGAGAAATTTGGCTTAGTTATGAACATAAAGAGGTTTAAATTTATAACACGATGTCTGAGATTTGATGACCGCCTTACACGAGAAGAAAGAAAAAAATTAATTTCATTATTATTTATATTTGAATTTACTTTTATTTTCAATAAATTAAAAAAATATAGACTTAAAAAAGCGTTGGTTTTTTGCAGAAAATATTTGTTTATAAAAGCTTTTATTTCTTCAGTGGAACATGAAACAAAGCTATTAATAACTTGAAAAACTACTTATGGATCTGTCAGGCACATTGCGCCCGTTCATGTCCATATTACTATTGCGCCCGACGGAAGGTTAAAATGGCTTGAATCATATTTGGATGGTAGAGTTCAAATAGTAAAAGTTTATTGCTCGCTCTCAAAATATATTTCGGTCCCATCTGGTGTTCCACAAGGAAGCCATTTGGGTCCATTATTATTCTTGCTATTTGTAAACGATATATCTGATATTTTTCAAAATTCAAACTGCCTCCTTTTCGCGGACGACCTTAAACTTTGGGTGAGTTCATAATTGCAAATAATGTTGCCCAAACCATGCAACAAATGTTCATTGAATACATTTATGAACGCAAACGTAGCTGCATGAATGCGGTCATCACGCATTGACAAAAGTGAGTTCATAATTGCAAATACATATATAAAAAAAGTCATAAATGACAGAATTAAAAATCATTTTGTCAATGACAACAACAATGTTGCTAAAGGAGAAGCTTTCAAATATTATCGTATTGAGCCTCGCGCGTAAGCAAATTGCTGTTCAAGTTTAGAAAGAGACATGCAAAATGTCCTGATTCAACCAATGATTCAACAATTAATGGACAAATTCGCAACAATAAGAAATAATCTGTTTCGAAATGATCTTGGATGTGTAGATGGAACACAAAGCCGAAAGGATACAAGCAATTTCGTATCATCATCAGACCAGATTTTTTGCTCTTGTGCATACATATTATTCATTTTAATGTTTAAAATGCGAAATAAATAGGTATTTCTACCTGCGTTGAAAATTAAATAATTTGCATACATTTTACTTACTCCTTCTTTTCCGCCATTTTCCTGCTGCTCGGCAACAAAACAAAAACACGTGCACAATTGACAGCATTGACATTAACAGCTGACTGTTAATTTTTTTTATGAACGCAGGAGCAGCCAAACTCCTGCAATGATAATGCAATTTTACAATAATGAACGCGGAATTTGCAGGCATGCAGCATTTTTACATTTATGAACTCACTCTAGGGTGGTCCACAAATGTATGGCAAAAACTTTTTACTCAAAAAGAAGTCCCGCCACCCCATTATTTTGTTCCACATGCCCTTTCTATTACCTGTTTAAAATTTCAGCACCCTACCTTACGTAAAAGGGGGTGCTCATCGGCCTTGAAATATGTTGATCCTACGAAAAAACCCTAAAAAATTCAGGAATGAATAATATAAGCTAATTTCAAAAATTAGTATATTTTATTCTGAAATATTATATAAATAGGTACGTACAAAATTATAGAAACAAATCAGAACATAAATTAAAGTAAATACAGGTCTATTTGTTCAACTAAAAACTAAATTTGTTAACGCTATTTTTGAAGTCTCAGTAGAAACAATTTTCCGGTTTTGTTCCACAACATGAAGTATAAATTGTGTTTCCTCCTCATTTTTACTGAGTATCGTATTGTAATCTTCAAACAATTTTACACCTCTTTCCTCAGTATCGTTCACCACACGCAAACTTCTTATGCAACTTTTGCCTTGAAGGTAATCATAATTCTCACCCCAAGTCTCAGGTGGTAGCTTCAAGAACGAGTATCTCATGTCTAGAACTGCGAGTATTTGCAATGTTCTTTCCGATGCAAAGACGCCCGAGGTGGTTTCGATTGATAGTTTAGAAGAGTTACCTCTTACTGAACGAGGGCCGTCTTTAACAACCATTCCTTGAACAATAGCCTTTTTGTCATCACAACACACCTTGGCGGAAAATTGGGCAAAGGCTACTAGCTCATCGGATAAGTACCACAAGTGACGCTCTAAAACACCCCTCGCTTCTGCAACAACTTCGGAATCAATTGCTTCATATGATTTCAATCTCTTCCATAGTTGTAAGTCATTTATTGGTGCATCTGCTGCCAAAGGCGCTTCTATCCAAATCTTTGTATAAATAAGTGCACCAAAAGTAACAAATCTAATAATTTGTTTTTCTTCCAACGAGCACGATGAATTGGTCCCGGAGAACGCCAATGAACCCTCGCAGGTGACTTGTTCAAAACGATCATTGTGAGCTCTATCAGCTCGTTGTAATCATCCCGGACTTGTTTTTCTCCAGCTAAAGCAGTTGTAAGACTGTCAAGAGTACTTTCAGCAAACTGTTTCGTACTGGAACTGGAATGAAGGCAATCGTAGTGATCTCGGGAAAATGTATCCCAGGAATCTCTGAATCTCTTGAATAACAGAATTTCGGGAGAGCTGGATGGTCCAAAGCAGAGTGTGAATATTTTTGAAAGCATTATTTCGAATATGTGATGCCGACAAGCAAGCCATAAAAGATCACGCCCTGTCTTCGCTTCTAGGAGAGTACATGCACCTTTTTTGGCACCGGCGTTAGCCGCAGTAGTGTCAAAACTCATAGCTCGAACTTGATTTGTGACGTTCCACTGCCCCATTGTGTCGAAAACAGCATCAGATGTGTTTTCTCCCGTCCCCGAGTCAGTTTAGGTACACCTAACAATTTTTCAAAACTATTTCCAGAAACAAGAATCGGTAGGCGGTCAACCTTCTTATTATCCGTAAGATCAAGTAATATTTTTCCATCCCAATGTATTATTAGTGGATAAGATGGTTTAAATGTTTCTTTCAGATGTGCGCTGATTTCTATCCTAGCTTTTTTTCTGGCTCGTCGAATGGTGCTTCGTGAAACTGGGAGTGAAGCAGAACTGCAACCAAGTGCAGCGGACAAAGGAATAATCAATCTTACTGCTTCCCGATCGGTTATTTTGTTACGATCAAGAGCACTGGTAACATGTTTTGTAAAAATACCACTAATGGATGGCAGACTGTCACTGGCACTGGTAGAGTTCTATGTGTGTTTTCGTAAGTTCGGAACAAACTCATCTTCTCGCTTATCCTTAGTATTAGTAGCAATACTAGAAGTACTACTAAAGCTGGAATCAAGTGCTAGTTTCTGGCTTCACACTACCAAAGTTGCAGCATTATTTTCAGCAGCCTTTTGCCTTAATTCTTCATCCCTTTGCTTTCGTTTTAGAGAACGTTCTTTGACCTTTTCCAGCTTTTTGTCGATAGATGTCATAATCATCTTGCGCTCGTTTCTTTGGTGTATGAGAAAATCTCGGTCTTCTCCAATTTTGATTAACTGCATAGCTTCCGAATGGGCTATATCGAAAAGCTTATCCAGCTCTGCTGTGAACGAATTCTCTCGATTATTTTGTGCTTCTGAAGCTCTTGTTTTATTCTTCTTTAGAAGCAGCCAGTTTTTGTGTAGCTTAAGAACTTTCTCAATGCAATGGTTTGTTTTTGTCTTGTCCGAACACCAGATTTTTTCCACACCTCTGTTACTTCTTGAATAAGTAAATGCGCAGAATTTTTCACATTTTTTGTTTCGCTCAAGAGCTGGTGAAAACGTAGTAAAACTTGCCGAAGAGTCGGAAGTTGACTTAACCTTAGCAGCGGCTCAAGGTCCCGGCATCCAAGTAAGAATATTTCATCTTGCATCACCTATGAGTAATCTTAGATACTAACCTTTCCTTTTTACCACATTACGATTTTATTATAAACAAAGCTAATCAAAAGCTTGGTTTCTTCAAAAGGAATACAAAAGAATTCTCAGATTCATATACTTTAAAATCTATCTACAATTCTCTGGTAAGGTCAGTTCTTGAATACTGTAGCATTGTTTGGAATCCTTACTTTAAAAACTCAATAGATAGAATTGGAAAAGTTCAGAAACATTTCACAAGATATGCATTTTACAAGCTTAATTGGAGGATTGCAAGGCCTTCTTATTATAGCAGATGTTCATTGTTTGGTATGCAATCTCTTGATGATCGTCGGGTTTATTTTTCTGTTATGTTTATAGGAGACATCGTAACATTTCATATCAATTGTCCTCCTTTACTAACACTATGTAACTGTGTAAATGCATCCTCTAGAACTACACGCTACCGGTTTCATTTATATGAGCAGTTGCATCGTACAAACTATGGCCGTAATGAACCCATTACGCGTTGCATTAGAGAAGTGAATTTAATTTGCAATAGGATTGACTTTAATCTTGATGTTTCGAGAGATGCATTTAAAAAACATGTTAAAACATGTTAAAAAACGTGTTAAATAATATTGAAATTGTAACTTCCTAAAAAATATAAAAACCTAATCTTTTTTTCAGTAATTTGTATTAATTGTAAAATTATAAATAAAAAATGTTAGTTATAGTAATAATTTTAATTATAGTAATATTTATTTATTTATATTGTATATTTCCCCCAACAATTATATAATGGTTTGTATTCTTTTTTTTTATTTAAAAAGGAAATCCAAATCCCAGAGCACTCAGACTCGGTAACGGTCCATTGTACTGCCAGGCAGAAATCCTCCTTTTGGTGTAGAGGCATGTTAATGGGTGGCGTATGTTGTTGTTCCCCATGGGGATTGAACCTGCACCGCACGGGTCACAAGCCAACACACTAACCTCTACATCGTCGCCACCCTCATCGTTTGTATTCAGTATCTAGTCTAAAGAGATTGTTATCTGATTGATGAAATAAACGAAACTAAACTAAACTACATTGGGAATTTTCATATAAAGAGCTACGTGGATTCAACGACACAGATTTGAAAATAATCGTACCTACTTCCCCCATCCGATCTTTAGCTGTTTCTCGGTTCAAATATGCAACTTTCAATCCATTCGATTAAAAAATGTGACTCGCACTTACGAACAAAGGCAGGTCAGGTCCTTCGACCTAAGGGTATGCACTATGCAGTTTGGTTGCTTCAAGTAATAGCAACAATCGACGGCTTTTTAGTTATAGCCGCCAATAATTTGAGCTGACTACTACCAAAATATCTAGTTAACCTTGATATCCTTTTTTCCCACTTAAAATGCAAAACTGACTGCAGTTGGCTAATTTAGCAGTATATTCCATTCAGTATATCACGCTTCAGGTGCACCATATACTCTATCGTCTTGTGAAATTCACGCGAACAACAACCTACCTTACGATTTCTGAATTACGACTAACATTTCGAAGTTCGACCTACACATCACTTTATCTCCATACCAACCACGATGCGATGTTTTAGTCAGCGCTCAGCTTTTCCCCAGAGCGCCGGACATGCGCCCCACATTTTCACCTTCCACTCAAAATGTCCACTCAAAGCCGAATTTATGCCACAAATGGCAAAGCTTTTCATATCATCCTTAACAAACTTTGACAGCACCACCAAAGCCTTGAACAAAAACAGCTCCCTTAACAAACCAATGAAAAAACAATGTCTACTACTATGCTGCAAGGTGAATTCAAAAGTCAGTCTAATTCGTAACGGTAAGACGGACGGACGGTGTTTTAATCAGCACCGCATGCTCGACCAGAAAATAAATACAGGCCCTCAAAGCATGCAGGTTACTCCTGACAATACCAACAACTGCATTAGAAGGTTTATACGTCATATGTGCGATTGTCGATTTAATTCGTCGTCGGTAAAACTGCGCGTGCTGCGTATCCTTGCGCCCGTTAAGCTTAGTTGTTTATATTAAAAAGTTAATTTTTTTCCCAATTAAAAAATTATCTCGACACCGAGAAATAAGAAGAAATATTTCTGATCCTTGTGAATTGCAGGAATATATTTACTTCTGGTGTCTTCCTCTTGTTTGGTGAAAGAAATAAATAATTGCATACCTTGGGAAAATTTAACACAACCAACGCAAAACCAATTTACCTGCCTACAAGGAAATCTGTGTCACAGTTTTTCGTTTCGTAGTTTGTCGTTCTCGATGTCCTCGTCATAGGTTGTCGTTGTCGTATTTCGTTTACTCTCCGGTAATCGGCAGTGTTGGTTCCGTGTCCTTTATACCAACCCAAAAAGGATATAGCGGCGAGAAAGTAAGCTGACAGTTTATGCGGTTTAACCTACTCCAGCGCATAATTTCTTTGACTTCGGTTTCGGCGGGTTATTTTCGTGAACATACGTAAGCAGGACGTTGCTTGGCTAGTTAAGTTAAAGTGGTACCCGTGTATGTTTGTGTGTGTGTTTAAAAATTTGCGTGTGCTGTCGTCGCTGTCCCCATGTTAAAATCCTATGAATAAATTTAATTTCATTCAAAGGCAAAAGGAATTTTTCGGCCTTTTCCCTTAAATAAAAAAGAATGATAAAAGTTACTTGTGTTACTTGCGCGCGTAATAGTGTCTTTCCTTTCGAATTATATAAGTGTTAGTTTGCTGATGAGAAGAGGTACACAACGAAGGCGAAACCCTGTGAAAAATATGCTAATTTCAAGTGTCCTCTATCATTGAAATTCGTGTGAAGGCTGGTCGAAAGGAAAAAGGATGCGTGCACCTTAACCTATATTCGATTCTCAAGGATTTAAGAAGTATAGAACTTAACTTAATGCGTGTGTGTTACATCAATGGACCAAGCAAGTAGAAGGTGGGTACTCAAATTAGATTATGTAGGCACGTTGCTTTTATTTATTTTTTGTCGAATAATGAAGAAAAATCGGAAATGGAAAGGAATTTATATGGCTTATATAATTTTTGTATATCTACATTTTTTTTGAATATAAGAGGAATCGATTTGGGGTATAAGAAGTAAACACAACATGGTCCTGTGGTTTTTGGATAAAAGATTGATGATTATTAGGTTCAAAGTTGGTGCAAATATATGTACAATCGTCGGCATTGTGTGGTAGTTGGATGTCCTGAGGCTATTACTGTCCTTGTATGAAGGCGTATTTCGTATGTTTGTATAGCTTATGTACGAAAATATAATTTATCTACTTTATAGTTATATGAAGAATGGACGTGATGCGTAAAATATACACACGAATTAATTTTTCAATAGCAATCCATTAGCTAATTAATTTATCATCGTCTTCCAATGATTTGAGATGTGGATGGTTGTTTGACACTGACATTGAATTGGGGGATGTTTTATATTTCTTGGCTGTGATTTCAATTGATTAACAATGGAAATAGCAATGGTAAATGTAGAAATAGGTTGATGACTTACAGGAATCTGTTTCTTGTCTTTTATATCGCCTGCAAAGAAATATAAATACTGTTGTACTTTGAATAAATTTTTGTATTCACAACTTCAAGGTACCGAGGGAAGTAGGTATACGTTTGTGTTGCTCAATTGCCAAATCAAATCAAGGCACATTTAATTAACATCCTCGTCAAGTGAGCTTCTTATTTAATTGCTTAACAATTAAGCTACAGTTATTCAATTATTTTTACAATTATATAAATCTTCTCCCAGGATTAATGGATCATAACCTCCCACTTAACTGCATTCCCACAGGTTTGTACATACTCGTATTTATGCTGATGATGTACAGCTTCGTACAGCTGCCCTCTGAGTATCTATGATTGCAATTGGTGCTTGTGAGGTAATCGAAGATTTTATAAATATTTTGGATTGATCTTGATCAAACGGCCTTCGCCTAAATTCAGCCAAGTCTATAAGCTTGGTAATCCCGAGAATATCTGTTGTGTCTATAGAGATTCTGCAAATTATCCCTTAGACTTCCCCCAAATACTACTCAACAATACAACCATTGAGTTTTTCGACTCAGGAATAAACGTAGGGGTAGTTTAAAACAAGGCAAATACCTGGACAAATCATATACTATTGACCATGGGTAGAGTCCAAGGAGGTCTAAGTATGCAGTATGTTGTGGGCCACACAAAGTGTGTTTTCTTCAATTGAATCAATGGAGACCTTTGCTAATACACTTCATAATATTTGGGTGTGAAGTAATTGTGCTATGATTTCGAGCACAAAAGGAACTTTAGTGTTGTTTACAATAGCTTAGCAATGTATTTATGCGGACTCCGGAGATATGGTGACGTTTCCGCGTACCTATACCAGACGAATACATGGCTTCTCTCTTGAAAGTGCTTTTGCATTTAGGATTTTAATAATGCTTCACAATATCATCCAAACACGACAACCAACTTATCTTAACAACATTATCCTTTTATTGCGCTCAAGTAGAAGCTGTGACCTGGTAACGATGAGCTAGTCTAACCTTGTTTTAAGCCGCCGTTTTTATGTACACGGGATCCGGTTGTAGAACTCCCCGAATATTTAGGTTGATAGGCTGCACCACTCAGTTCAATGCAAGCAGTAAGGTATAATTTAATCTTTTTTGATGAAAATGTTACTTATATTTTTTCTCATTCTTATTTTGTTGTTGTTATTTTAAGGTATTACATCAAAGTATGTTCGGTAATTGTAATTTCTACATGTTTCCACAAAACACCATTTGACTTTTCTTTTTCGGTTGTTGTTGTGTTGAGAAAAACAAAACGGAGCTACTTCTACTCATAGCTTTTCAATAATTTTATTTGAATGATCGTTGTGGTTGTAATTATATACAAGGTGTCCCAGTAAAGCAGCATAATCCTTTAAGGGGAGATTCCTGTAGTTCCGCTGACAAAAAATTGTATGGCACGGGGCCTCTATTCTCACCCCATTTCATGTTATAGCCCATTAAAGTGTGTGACCTCTAATTTGGAGATCTTTAAACGCTATAACTTTTAAACTATTATATGTACCATGCTCCCGCTATTGTTTATTGTTTGATCTTCCTTTTACGACAGCGGGGATATTCAGTCGTGTCAACCCACGGATTTGGAACACTTGCAGGACAGTTTTGAGGTATTAAAAGTGTCGCTAGACTCACTTGAATTGTAGAATTTGCCTAGATGTGTTTAGTCCCCTTAGTCAAGTTTTAAGAACAGAGAAGTTTTTGGGGCTGCTGCAGTGATATTATCAGCCCGTTTCTGTACGGGCCAATAAATTATAAAATTAATATTTTACATTTTCCTCCAAACATTTTCCTGTGTGATGTTTAAATCAAGCACTTATTATATTCATTAGAATCCCTCGCCTTGTTATTGATAGGCCCATTACTTCCATAATTACAGCGAGACGTGCGCTGGTATACAAAATCCGGATTCCTCGTTGTTTGGGTCCTGGTGTTAAAATTAATTGATTTAAGAACATATTTGGAGTTGATGTTCCCAGTTAGGACGCAAAACAGAAATATATAATTTGATATCTGCCTTCGTTTTTCTAGGGACTGCAGGTTCAGCAACTTCCAGCGAATTGTGAATGCTCTCAATGCGTACGATTCAAGGGTCATAAGCCCGACACAACACAGTATTACAGTATTCCAAAACATGTTGGACGAGGGACCAGTATAAGGTTTTAGTTACATAGGGGTCCATAAATTACTTTGAAAAACGTTTTATTAGACACAAGGCCCTCACATATGAAATTGCTAAATGGACTTCTATATGCTGAAGATATAACATTAAAAGTTTTGCTGCCTAATTTGAGCTTTTTTTTGAAGTAGTTGCAAGAGAACGTTAGGTATTTGGGAAATAGGGTAGATACCATAGGATTATGCTTTTGGAAATATGTTTAAAAAAGTCAAATGTACAAAGCTACTATGGTTTTGTAATCACACCAAGCTGTGCCTTACAATTTCTCCATCGCTAACCTGGTCTTTTGTAATTTGTGACTTTCACATTATTCGCATTCCTGATGCCAAAAGTGACGAACAAGTGATGTTAATTTCCGGCACAATTTTGCAGAAAGCAGGGTACGAACTTCGAAGGTTGGGATAGCTATTAATGAGTTCGTTATGAAATCCTTTCATAAAAAGGTCGCTTGGTAAATAACGACGGAGAGGGGCAAGGTTCTCGTCGATAGTGAGAAATTCTTGGATTATATGACTCACTGAACCTTCTTATCTTCCCGACGTCCAATTAGACGATCAAACAACCACATCATGCACGCTTATTGACAAGGAGTGCCAAGGAACCTAAAGGAGTTGTTTTGATAACACCATAAACCACGCTGTTCTATTCCTTTGAAAAACCAAAAGCTGTCGCGTTGAGGGCCTTATGCACTGATAGATTTATACCTCCAACATTTTTTAAAACATACGAAAAGACAATTTATTTTAATTGAGAGTAAGCTATTTTTTTTTGCTTCACGAGCATGTACTTTTATAAATGTCACCTATCTATGGACCAAAACAGAGTTTTAATTTCAAATCTCCTACCTTCATACATTTTTGAAGTGCATTTTTCTCCACATGGACTGGATTTTTAGCTTAGATTCAATTCCTTTCTTTCCATTTTTATCCGCTTAATTGACAGCCCTTTCCTTTTCCTCATCCTCATCATCTGCGAGGATTTTCACAGCCAGGTTGGTTTCTGCATTTCAACTAACTTGCTTTAAATTTCATTTGGTATTTTTATTTTGTCTTGACTTCCTTCCTTGCTTCTGTCAGCAGTAACTTAGACATTGCATTTTCTTGGGGAACATTTTCATTTTCTGAATCACTTCTACAACTATTTTCCGGAACATAGTCAGGGTGCACTTCAAGAACAGTGCTTTTGTTATGTTCACCTCTTATAATTTTTTTTCACCAATTGGTGTTTTTTTTTTTGAATCAATATTTTAAGTCAAGTTCACCAACACTCGTGCAATGTTATCTAATTGTTTTTGAAGCTGATAGACCGTAATTAACCTCCATGCTTATCAACGCATATGCGACACCTGATCAGAAAATTATTCATTGCAGCCTGAAGGGTTGAAGTCAGGATCGCCTATATTATTATTTTAGTGACTGCTTCAATTCAGTCAATCTCCTTGGTTTCGGTTTGTACACCTCTTGCTTGACATAACCCCATGAAAAAAGTCTGGTGCAGTCAGGTCAGGCGACCTTGGGGGCCAGTAGAAAGTGAATTTTCTGGATATTAATTTGTTTGGGAATTTTCGTTGGAGCTTCGCCATAACCGGTCTGGCTATGTGTGCAGTTGCTCCATCTTGCTGGAACCAAATGCTGTTGAAACGGATAATTCTTCGCGGAAGTTTTGGGTAAACAAAAACTCCTTCAACATCTTTAAAAAACGGTCCCTATTTACAATTACTGTTACACCGTTTTCTTCAAAGAAGAATGGCCCCACAATGTATCTTGATGAAACTGCGCACCACACAGTGACTCGTTCTGGGTACAGTACCGTCTAATGGAGTAATTCTGGATTAGATGCACTCCATATACGGCAATTTTGCTTATTTTCATTGCCGTTTAGATCAAAATGGGCCTCATCAGACATAAATAAGCAATTTATCAAGCTGTTGTCTTCTTCGGTCATTTCAATAATTTGTTGGCAAAATTCCAGGCGAATAGGCAAATCCAGAGGGTTTAACTTGCTTGCAATTTGGACTTTCTACGGAAAAAAGTTTAAGTCATCGGCAAATATCTGTTGTAATGACCGTCTGCTAACTCCAATTTGCGCCGATAAGTTTCGAGTCGAAACGCTTGGATTTGCCTGAATTGACGATGCTACAGCAGCGATTGTGTCTTGAACCCGAACATATGGATCTCTATGGTACTGTCTTCGAGCGATGCTTCCAGATTCGGCTTATAATGGTCCATATACTCGGGGAAGTGCTGCCAAACTTCCGGCCTAAATTCCATTTGGACGAAAATGAAGGACTGCAAAGCATGGTACCGCTGCACTATCCAAATCCTCTTTAGTAACCTGCCAAATAAAAGAAAAGAAGACGATTACTTACACAGAAAAATAGTTATTATGTTTTGTTTTTGTAGCACGATTCGTGCGCCACCCTGTAATTAGGCCTTTAAACTGGACCTAGAGAGCTGAAATTTTAACCATATATTCTCTAGTGTCCCGAAATAATCAAGTTAACGAATTTTTGAAAGCCGCCCACAGACGCGCCCACAAACTCAAAAAAACAAATTTTCCGAAAAAATCGAATTTTGAGCTAGAAAGCTGAATTTTTTTTATACTCGTATATGATCTATGGCTCCTAAAACTGATCGGGAGATAACATTTTTAAAATCCACAAACTGACACGCCAACAATTAAATAAAACAATTTTATTGAAAAGTCAAAGTTTGAGCTAGGAAGCTTAACTTTATAATATATACTTTCTAGGGGCCCTTTACGCTCCTGTGAACATATTTTCAAAATCCGCCCACTGACACGCCCACAATTTAAAAAAAAAACTTTATTTGAAAATCCAAAGTTTGAGCTAGGGAGCTGAAATTTATAATATACACTCTCTAGGGGCCCTTTATGCCCATTAAAAATATTTTCAAAACCCGCCTACTGACACGCCCACAATTAATTTTTTTTTTTTTTTGAAAATCCAAAGTTTACGCTAGGAAGCTGAAATACATAATATATACTCTCTAGGGGCATGAGCATAAAGCTCATGCGTAATTTTTTTTTAAATCAGCCTACTGACACGCCCACAATCAAATAAAACAGTTTTATTGGAAAACCAAAGTTTGAGCTAGGAAGCGTTTTTTTTACAAAAACAAAATATGTAGAGCGTTCTTATCAATTCAACCATACTTGGACTTTTGTCACGCCCACTTATGAGGGATAGGAATAAGAATAGGCTATCCAACAGTTCGCCCAAACGGACTGTAGCCCGTCCCTATGTTTATACTTGCACTTGTTCTTCTTTAAATTTGTTTAGTTATAACTTGTTAACTCTTTTATCTTATGATTGTTTTTAATTAACAAGTTATAATTTTACGCGACCCGTGAAAATGCTCTGCCTGAGAAACTGCACCCTTCCCTCCTTTGCGATCTCGAGCACGCTGTTTCCAGTTCTCCACACCAAGCGCTCTAGCATCCGTGATGGCTTGGTGTTTTAAAGAAAGGTTCGATCTTCCTTGCCGATTGAGACGTTCATACAGTACATTGAATATATCCGACATTTAGCAGGGATATGCCTCGATAGTTCTTGCAAGATGTAAGATCGCCTTTCTTGAAGATTGGGCATTTTTCCGAAATAAAAAAAGTTTTCGTACACTATTTTACTTAATGAAAAAATTAAAAAAATGTTTCTTGTGCGGGCATAATATAAAGCTGACAAAAGAGTTTGAAATCTAAACAGCGCTTAAGACGGATTCTTCACAATTAATTTTTTTACGAATTTGTTATACAGAATAATATTAAATTCTTGACAATGTTATTTCCGATTCATCCCATTCACCATTAAGTATCATCACTTGAGCTTTTGGGCCAATGTCCACTTCATTCAATACTTTCGGTTTTTCAGAAAAATCTATTTGATTAAGTGTATCTAAATTAATTAACTTTTAACATTAAAATACAATTTTATAGACATCAAAATGACGTGAAAGCATGGGGCTTAGATTGACATTCTAAATTAATTCCGGCTGCAATATTTTTATTTAGCTCCAAATCTGCCGTTTCCAAAGACAACAAATGACCACTTGACGCTTTTAAGATTTTATGTGCCTTAACGGGGAAATATTCCTGAAATTATTTTAGATCTTTTTGACGTTTGATACTATGACAGGAAAAACAGTAAATATCTCTAACTAAATGTTCAATTTCTACTGGAATGTATTTAGAATCGGCAGAGGAACAAATGCTAATTGAGTGGAACGCAACAGCAACCAATAACGAATTCGGATTGATATTTAAAAAGCCATACAAAAGAGGAAGTAGAGTTGTCGGCTTGAAAACGAAATGAGACATCGCTGCAGGTCAGTCTTGTAATATCTCTGTAATTTTCCATGAGATGTTTGTTACCATTTTTTTGAGGCATAAGGCATAATAATGGACGATCTCCATATTTTAGAAAAGACTCCACTAGACAGCGACATGTGGAATTAATAAGTAAACGGTGAAGAGATGGAATTAATAGAAGCTTTGAAAAATAAACTTTGAACCCCATCAGGATAAGGGACACAGTTATTATCTGAAGTCCTTTTGAATTGCACTATTTCCAATTCAGTCAGTCTTATGGTCGGAATATCACAGTTTAATTTTATATTAGAGAAGGTATAACTTGGTGGCGAGAATCCTTGAGTGAGTCGACTGAAAGTCAAGTTTAAAAAAAGTGTTTTTCAAGTTCTTCAGACGACGGATATTTTTATTCAAGCACATTGGTGATTTTGGTGTACATGATTTTTTTCTTCAACGACACGCAGTAAAGAACAGAACCATATGTATGACTAGTTCCTTATAGAAATGGTAGACACTTGTCGATATCACATTCGCTGAACTTGAATTGAATAGGTTTTCGAGTTTATTAAAGTCAAGTTTTTTCAATTCAGTATTTTGTTGTCAACTTGGATTTTACTGCCGTTCTTTTAAAGGCCAATAACTATGTACAGCTATATAAGATCGTGCATTTATTGCTTTCAAGAATTTGTACGCAGTTTGCAGGGCAATTTAGTTATCGAACACACTACATTTATTTTATCTGCATGTGTAGCGAAGTTAATACTGTTTTTAGGGGCAGTTTTGAGTATGTATCCTTGTATATTATTATAATTTCAAAATGTGTCTGGAATCTCACTTGCAATATAATTTGCAATAACTGAGTCCCGATTGATATTTAGTTCATTTAAAAATATTATTCAATGCGGAGAACACCACACATACTCGTATATCAACTGTTCAGAGAGATTACTTCACAAAGCCTTAAATCCCAACCACATTGTGAATAACCTTCCAAAAAAGTTCAAAAGTACGAACGTTCTGATTCCCCCTTATCAAACCGCAATATGAATAATTCAGCATTTGTCAATTTTTTTCGGTTTCGATAAGCTTATACACAGTATGCCAGCGACCGTACTTTGCAAAGAGGCATATGGAAATTAAAAATGATTTCAATTGAATCATTTGAAATCGATCAGCACATGCTTTTGATACATTGTTCAAATATTTCTCAAGAAATTGTGGCAAATATAAATAATTTTTATGTCATTTGGCATACATCTTTGGGGCTTGAATTTTACATTGACAGTGCATACGTAAGCGTGCCTTTGTTGGTTTTTCACGGCTATGCATATGCTAGCTTATTTCACTTGAAGTTGGGCTTTTAGATTCCGAAGTGTATTAAATAAATCTGGTCACAGATTTTTACAAAAAATTGTCCAACAAGAAGACCACGTTCAAAATTGCAATTTTTATCCACACCCATTTCACAATGTATGTTTATTCCCTATTCTAAGGGTCTGCTTTTTTTATAATAAACACCCACTAAAGGGATTTGTTGGGACCCTTATAATGTCAAGGAAATTAGGATGAGAAGAAAAGGAGAGGTGCCGATCCACATTCGTCTTGCATTCGGATATATTCTTTGAACTTCACTGTTTATTGCTTGAGGGTGAACTGATGAGCATTCCTTGCATGGCGAGTATTTCGATTTAAACGTTTAAGGGAAGGAATGCAACTGGCTATTTCGTTTGAGCACTTATGGCGAAAATAACGATAAAATAACGAAAGGCAGGAGACATTACGACGATGACTAAGAGAGTCAATCGATTTCGCAATGTCTCGGTCGCCAATGAGTTTTATCGCTCGTTTTTGGATCATGTCAAGTAGCTCCAAGTAAGTTATTGGTGCACCGGACCAAATATGAGCGTTGTACTCGAGTTTCGGGCGAATAAACGCCTTATAAATTGTAGCCAGATCAAAAGGGGTGAAATATTTCTTACAACACTTAAGGAAGCCTAGACATTTCGCGGCATTCTTGGCGACATCGAATATGTGGTCATTCTAACGAAGGTTGTCATTAACACACATACCGAGAATACAAAGTCGTTCGGTTTCAGTGATGCAAATGCCATTCATGGACAACGGTATTGTGTTTGGGTTCTGCTTTAAAGACAGAAGACAGCATTGCGTTTTGGAAGCATTAAATTCCACTTTATTAGTTACACCCCACTGAGTTATGCTGTCGACATCGGAAATAAATGAGCTTAACATACGTTTCCGTTCCAGTTCCACACCCGAATATGAGGGGCGTGATCCAAGAAACGAATATGAGATGCTGAGGATACTGTCATCGGTAAAGGAGTGGAGTGGATTAGAGGCAACAGACAGGAGATCATTTATAAAAATGAGAAAGATAGTCGGAGACAAAACAGAGCCTTGGGGAACACCAGCATTTATTTGGTGAGTTGCAGACTTTAAACCGTCCAAAAAACAACTTGAATTGAACGGTAAAAAAGTTAATTTCTAATCCATTGAAGAAGAGTGTCATCGATTCCAAATGCACGCATTTTCGACAAGAGGGCTTGATGCCAAACTCTGTCAAATGCCTTTGAAATATCAAGCGCAAGGATCTTACTTTCACCACCTTGGTGAAGAGATTGGTTCCACTTTTCGGTTAGATATGTCATCAAATCACCAGTGGACCTGTTGCTGCGAAAACCATTCATTAGTCATTAAGAAGTTTTCGGGATTCAAGATATTTCATGAGCTGACGGCTTATCAGCGTTTCTATGACCTTGGAAAGAAGGGACGTAAGTGCAATTGGTCGGTAGGAGGAGGGAGAAGAAGATTCGCTTTTTTTTGGTACAGACTGGACAAATGCTGTTTTCCATCTTCCCGGGAAGAGTACTGACGAATAGGACAGATGGAAAAGCTTACGCAATGGTTTTGCCAGAGAGGAAAAACACCTCTTCAGAACGATAGGGGACATACCATCTGGACCAGCGGATTTGTGAATGTCAAGATCTTGAAGTACTATAGCCACTGTAGGAGTGCGGAAGTGGATTGGTCCCATGTAGTATTCTACGCGCTAGAGTAAACTGGGGAGACAAAGCACAATCTGGGAGCGTTGAGCTGACTGCAAAGTGAGCAGCAAACAGGTTAGCCTTATTTTTAGAGCTGACAGCTGGAATGTCATTGTAAATGAGTGTCGGGATAGACGATGAGGCCGAATTCTTGATGTTTTTAACAAATGACCAAAAGTTTTTACTACCCGTGGGACTTTGTAGTATTTTTTGCCTCAACTTTTGGTCATAGGAGAATTTGACATGATTAATGTGGGCATTGCAGTCATTTCCGGCTCGTTTAAACTTTTTACGGCTAGCCGAAAGCTTACCTCTTTTAACCTGATAGCCTCTTTGCAGCTCGTGTCACACCACGCGTTAACCTTGGGTTTGATACTTTTTATCCTGTTAGGAATAAAAGACTTCATGCCCAGGTGAATTATGTTTGTGACCATATCAGCAGCAGTATCCACGTTGCTGTGGAGGAAGCACAGCGACCAGTTAAAACTCTTAAAGAAACCGTTCAATTTTTCCCAATTGGCTTTCTCGTATTGCCATACGGGAGGAGTTTGTTTTCTAACTTTGTGGTTGGAGTACGAGAAATTTGCTGATATGATACAATGGTCTGACGAACCTAGAGGTGATAATACGTTCAAAGCGTATTTATCGGAATTCAGCGGTAAGAAACAAGTCCAATGTGTTGGCAGTTTGGCTGCTAATGTCCAGTATTCGTGTCTGCTCATTTACAAGCTGAGTCAGGTTATTTACCTCAGCAAAGATCGACGTACCTTCCTTCGGGTGTTATCTGACCAGAATGTCGAAGCCAACTTGAATTATTGTGTATATTGAAATCGCCCGCAATGACGATTTCAGAACGAGGATAAAGGGTCACAATTCTTGTAATGGAATCAGACAGGTCATCAAACTCATTATAAGTTGAATGTCTGTCCAAGTTGGGGCTTCTGTAAATAAAACAGTAGTGGATTATTTGCATACGGACATGGAATTTTAGCCAAATGAAATTAAATTCTGTATTGGCACATTGGCCATATTGAGGCTGAAGTTAATAGGCTACGTCACTACGTATATAAACGGCGATACCGCGATGGGGAACGACAAATGGCACTAAGTTGTACCCAGGTAGACTAAAATCTGTTAAATCAGAGCCAACGCTAACCTGGGTTTCACTAAGTGCCAAAATAGCTGGTTTGTTGTGGAAAACATTGGGCGCATAATGAAAAAAAAATGTTCCTCAAGCCACGAATGTTACTGACATCCACTACTTATAATGTAAGAGAGCAGATAACATCGAAATGTGCGTTTCACAATAACTAAATAAGTGTAATCAGTTGTTGAAGTTCCTAGTAACTTAATGGGTGGATTTGGTACCCAACTGCACAGAAAACTGTCGGTTAAATAGTTCCACAAATGCATTGTGCCTACCCCAAGAAAACATGATTTTCGTGGCATTGTTTTTTTTTTTTTTTTACATTAGTCGGACTACTAATCGAATGGTCCCCGGTTCAATTCCCGCCGGGGACAAGTAACATCTAGGGTTTTTTTTTACTGCCCTACCTCTTGCGAACGTCTGACAAACATCCAAGAGTATCAATTGTCATGAGAAGCCTCTCAAAAATTTGCCGTTCGGATTCGGCGTAAAATTGTAGGTCCCTTCCACTTCGCACAAGAAAGTGGTTGGAGAAGCTAGGTTTTAGGCCCTATATGGCCCGTTAATGCTTAATCTTTATATTTTTTAGTCTTAAAAACGATTTATCAATGATTCAAGGTCCAGTCAGAGAGAGAACTTTTTTTTTTTTTTTTAAATTCTTTATTCTCAATTCGAAAATCTAGTTTATGTAACAATTCATTTATAACTTAAGTTGGAGAATAGTTAGTGACATTTTTTATTTAGTTTATAAAAACAAATAGAGATAAATGCCACTTCAAAATTAACACTGTGGGGTGGACAGGCATTTTTAAGTATTTATATACATTACATTTTATAGAAAAATTCACTTGTTTACAAAGAAATAGAAATACATATATTAATAGGAGCTAACATAAATTCATAAAAATTAGACGTTAAAAAGTTAAGCAAGAAAGAACTCAAATAATGAAGCGTAACAAAATTTCGATTTCATTGTGATTAATCGCAAGAAGCCACGATTTTACTTTTTTAAGAAATACAGATGTAGTTCTAATAATTCGTATATCCTCGGGTAGACTATTAAATAGCTTGTAGGAAACAATTGAGAAAAAGTTCCTAAACCTTGATGTGTGAAAAGGCGGAATATGTAAGGCGGTACCATTATTTCTTCTTAGATTATGAGTGCCAGATATAGGGCTCTGCATATAGCCACCTCTTATGAAGAATATTTTGAGGACTTTAAAGAAGTATAAATGTCTTACCGGCAGAATATTCATTCTTCTAAATAATTCTATGGTGTGGGTTAGGCGGGCTGATTTGCATACTTTTCTTATCGCGGACTTTTGTAGGACAGTCAGCTGTTGAAGTTTATTAAGATATGTACCTCCCCATGCGCTTATTCCGTACTGGAGTGAAAAATCCCACAGTATATTGTTTTCAGGGTCCGCGAAGAGCAGTAATTTCTAAGACGATAAAAGATCCGTAGAGAAGATTGTAGATACTTTTTCAAGCTTGAGATGTGTTCGTTCCAACACAAATTTCTATCAATAATAACACCTAGATATTTATATTGCTCAACAAATTCTATTTTGAAGCAATTCGAGTTACAGCTAATATTTTCGTAATATAGGACATTGGAATTTTGGGCATCACATACACAATTTAGCAAGCTATGTCTACAACAGGTCGATGCATGAAATATTATGTCAAAGTCTGGGGAATCTTTCACTTTTAAACTGAAAAACATCTATTTAGTCTTATTGCTTACTACTAACTTGTGTTTGGTGAACCAGAGTCTTAGCAAGTGAACATCGTGGTTTATGTCAGCAACTAGATTTAGGAGGTTGGTTGATCCATATGCAAATGCAAAATCGTCGGCGAAAGCTTTTACATTCCTAATAAATGGGATAGCAAAAATAGAGTTGACATATATTAGGAACAAAATAGGGCCAAGAACGGATCCTTGGGGTACACCTACATTTATTGTCTTTGAACTACTTAAATTATTCCCGATTTTGACCTTTTGTGTTCTGTTTTTTTAAATAAGACGCAAACCAATCTAAGATAAAACCGCGAAAGCCCGCGCAATGCAATTTTTCCAAGAGAATGTTGTGGTTAACCATGTCGAAGGCTTTTGTAATATCGACAAAGAGTCCGGCGCAACATTTTTTAACATCAAGTTCTTTGTAAACAACTGCACAAAAGTCTAGGAGAGCATCTTCCGTAGAGAGGCTTTCTCTAAACCCAAACTGCCTTTCGCTGAAGAAATTTATATCATTAAGATATTTCAGAACTCTGCTTTTAATGGTTTTCTCGAATACCGTCGATATTGTAGGGAGTAAGGAAATGGGTCTGTAGTTGTTTATATCTTGTCTGTTGCCCTTTTTATAAATTGGAATTATATTGGCACATTTTAACATATCTGGAAAATTTCCAGAAAAGAATTCAAAATATGAGCCATTATATCAACGACATTTAGGGCAATTTGTTTCATTACAATGTTAGAAATACCATCGTTCCCACAAGAATATGAATTTTTGAGACTGTTTATTGTTTTTAACAGCTCAAACCCTGTAATGGGTACAAAGAAGAAGCTGTTCCTTACAGGCATTTGATCCCGAAGGCCAGAAGCAGAGCAACAACTGCAGACGTTTGGAAGGTCTGATGGAAAAGGTATTTGTCCCACTGAAGCAAAGTAGTTATTAAACTCGTTAACAACTGCTATGGGAAAATTAAAAAACCAAAAGCTATCACGTCTTTCACTTTTATCTTTTTTTTTTGCCCTAGCATATGTGTGATGTTCAAAGGAGTTATCCAAACTACCAAATCAGCCCGATTATTTGCGGTCATATTCATCAATTGATCATACGATATATGCTGATCACATTGTATGACCATATTTGACAGATTTCTTCAAATACAGCAACGACCGTCACAACAAAGCGACAGAAGTCGTCTATCGATTACTGGTACTCGTAACTGGATGTGTTAGCAAATAAAATCTTGTTTTGTTTTTAATAAAGCAAACGAAAACAAAGTTATCAGCGTTTACATATATTTTATTACTGAGAGATGTTATATGAAACACATATAACATGTCAATTTGTACATAAATTTAAAAATAACACATTGCATAATTGCAATCGAAAAAACTATCAAATTGGTTAAAACAACTGCACAACAAATGCCCAAAAGAAGCCACCGCATATGTGCGGTTGTTTATTTTCGAACGTACCCCAAATGAAAATAGAGTGAGTGTAGAGTGGGTATTGGTCGTTATTTCTGATTCAAGTAGTTAGTTATTAATGTGTTGCAGAAAAAATAGGACTATTGTTGCATTTAACTCCAACGGCATTATGATGAACTTGGTAAGGGTATTGATCGTCGGAAGCTCGTAATTTATGCTTTCAAAAGGGATAAAGGCTCTCAACTAAATGCCTTAGGAATCTGGAGTGATAATTCTTTGGGTTTCATTAGTCATTAGTTTATTTTGTCTTTTTTGAATTGGTGTTTATTTTAAGCCCACGCAATTGAATCAAAGTTAGATTACGGTACCACCAAACAAAGCAGCAAATTATTTTCTCCCAGAAATAATGAAAATAATTATTTTCTAGCAGAAATTAAAAACGAAACTTTAATTTCATTACTAAAGTATATGTACATGGGACAGATTTTTTTTTCTTAATTTGAATTTTTTTAACTCTGACGTCATATTGGAACCTGAAGACGATGTCATAAATGAACCAAACTTTTTATTAAGTATTTCCATGCTCAAAGCAACTTTTGCGCATATAGGCCTTAAAGATTTCAAAAAAAAAATGTCGCTCCACTCTAATGCACATTAATCAAATATTTGGATCATTATCCATCTAGTTGAGCATTCGAGTTCTTTATTACATCCAAACACCTCTACACATTTAAGGCAGAGGCGCATCTATAGTTTCCAAATGTGTAATTGGCTCTTATTTAAAAGCTATAAGTGAAGGTTCTGTTGGTCCGTGGTAAGTGATTTAGACATCGCTAGAGCATGACATTTAGCATCAGGAAAAAAAATCAAAAAGTACGAACATTACTCCTCTGCCAAAGCTTATCAAGGTATTAATTTGAAAGCTCCCAAATCCCGGGTATAGTCAACCAGTATATGTGTGTATCCGAGCCCAACGTTCTTATCAGAGAGCAAATCGATCATTATGATTATTATTTGTATATTGCTTCGGATGAATTCATGAATAAAGTTTGTTTTCAGCTTTTGAGTAAATAACTTATGTAGGTATTTGAGAATTCATGCGAAATACGAAATTTGGAAGTTTATTTGTGTTTGCTTATTTCACTGCAAGAAATCGTGAAAGCGGATAGCGTAAAGGTAAACTTATTTGTACTGTAGGCATGACCAACCAATCACAATCTATTCCTTTGAAAGATCTACGTAGATACATATATTCGTATGACCACTCAACATTTTTGTTTGAAAAGTTCCAACTCTGATAAAATGTTTCCCCTTATCAACAGTGTTAATCGAGTTGCTAAATGGATAGACGTCTCCGATATTACATTTCTTATACGATTCTCAAAAGTATGTATTATTTTTACTTTTTCCACAATAAGTGCAAGGCAACTGTTTTATAATTTAATTTTTTGCAAAATTATATTTGTGGTACGTACAGTAAACAAATCAATAACGTAATCTTCATAATTACAACATCAATATCACGCACTGACTGACTCATAGTTGTATCTCAAGAGCTGCTAGGCCTAGTAAGCTGAACCTTTTTTATTCATATTATATTGTAGCGATGAACTGCCCCTAAGGTCATTTTAGCATATTTTTAAATTACCCCCATAGCTCCTTTTAGAGGAGGAAAATTTTCAGAATTATGTACTTTGAAAACAGGGTATACGGGCTCACATATTGATATGAAATTTAACATAGATATAGAGAAAAAAAATGATTATATTGGTATATAACGATATTATGAACTTTTAAGATAAAGTAAGACAGTTCGTCGATTTGAGGAATGATTAGCTTAGTCCCTTTTTGTTATTCTTGTTAGTCTCCGGTTGTGTAAGTTATTTTTGAATAAAAAATGTACTTTAAGTATTCTTAATTTGTATCTTTATTTATTATTTTTTTTTTTTTTTATAAATGTCACAACTTTTTACTTTTGTTTTTACGATCGCGACGCGTTTCAAAGCTTCTGCTTCATCTTCGGGCGAGTACTATGTGCGTGGACACACCAGAACAACAAGTGGCCCCACGCACATAGTACTCGCCCGAAGATGAAGCAGGAGCTTTGAAACGCGTCGCGAACGTAAAAACAAAAAAAAGAAGTTGTGACATTTATAAAAAAAAAATAAAAAAAAATAAATATATCTACAAATTAAGAATACTTAAAGTAAATCTTTTATTAAAAAAAAAAAAAAAGCTCAGTATTGGGGTTGTCAGGAACGTTTGTTTTCTAGGCTCCAATTTAACTGAGGCCAATAGTACCTGTTGGGATAGTATTTTATACTGTTGGGTTCAGGCGTTTGCGACTATCTGATCCAGGATGTTGACTCTCCATATGCACAATATTGCACCACGATGGACAACCATTAGCGATGAGTGGCCTTATTAGGGCCACGAAGCAAATGACCTTTAGTCTGAAGTCAAGGTGACTGCTATGAAACAGTTTTCTTGTCTTCTTGGCATCAGTAAGACAAAATATACCTGTGGAGCCAGATACCCAGATATCTAACAAGGCTTCTCACCGCCAATGGTTGATCAATGTGTCCAATAATGACCAATTCCTTCCAGTTTTTTTCTGTTTTCCTTCAAGGCTCAGCCAATGTAGTTCTGAACCAGATTGCTCCCGTCTTCTGAAAATTGACCTTCAGCTTCCAGTCTTCGCAATATATTTTAATTTGAGCAAAGTCACACTGCAAAAAAAAGTTGGCATAGTGAAGCAACCAGATTACTCGTGTAAATGTTAAATAGGATATGTAAATTCACCGCACCTGCTTTTTAAGTTTTTAATGACAAAGACTCTGCTTAACGTCACGTTACCACATTTGAAAACGAACCTTGTTCGCATAATCATAATATTATAAATTACATATAGCAAGGGTTTCCCGCCTGGTCAATTTCTTGAAATGGCCCTCTAGCCATACGGTGCCGAATGCCTTTTCAAGCATTGTTAAGCATTGGTGCAACTGTAGTCTGTAGTGTATTCACTAACTGATTGGCAGGTCGTGCGTTCGAATCCTGGCCAGTGCCATGATTTTAAATTGAATGACAATTTAGGCGCCACCTGTTGAGAAAAAAACCTACAACGGCACCCAAATTCTTTAATATCCTCCTATTCTTTCAAGTAGAAGTAGCACCTAAAATCATGCAACGCAATACTTTATTGCTAGGTGCTACAGAGAAGCACCCGTGTATTTATTCTTTTATTTATTTCAATCGATGTCAGAAACCAGTTTCGACGCAGAATGAATAGTGTCAAGCCCCGCCCAGAAAACAAACTGGTTGTCCGGAATGAGGTTATTGTCCTCGACGCATTTCGAACTTCTAAAAGATATCGCTAATATTCGGAAGCAAACCAATCCAGGGGAGATTGGCTGGGTTCATCCTATCTTCACCCTTTTTCGGGATAGGGTGAACCACAGCGATCTTCAATTTCGCCGAATAATGTGTATTATTCAGCGTATTTTAAAACATCGTGGTAAAAATATCTACAGCCTCCAGTGGCAGGTGTCCCAATACGACGTTTGGGACACCATCCACACACGCCGACTTTGTATTCTTAAGTGATTCGAAGATGCACATAACATTATCTTTCGACACAAAGAACTGATGTATCTGGTCCATTGGCGACAACTGCGTTAGCATGGTTTCCATCATTGAATAAGGTGAATCCGTTATTCTCTGACCGCCAACTCTCAAGTTCGGTGCCCAAATTGAATTGAATAACAAGTGCCATATTCCCAATGTCGTGGTTACGGCGAACAGGATGGGGGACTTCTATGGTCGGGGAGATTCGGACACAAGGAATATCATTGTGATCCTTCCTGCTGAGCATCTTATTTATCCGTTTAGCACTCGTTATATTACACAACAAGTGATCAAAATCCCAAATTTTTTCACAACGCATATAGCAGTCGTCAACGTACACACGCTCTTCGGGGAAACAGCTAGAACCTTTCAATGCTTTTTTCTTGGTCCGAGGCTTTCTACAACCGAGCACTCAGACTTAATACTTGTCAATTGTACTACCTATCAATGCTTAATTAGAATGAATGGCAAAGAAGTTATTATGCGATATTACCTACCGTTTAGAGTTTCTTATTTTTAAAGTGAGTAAACAATACAGAGACTCCAAGCATCGGGAACATGGTAGGTACACTTTATCAAATTGTTACTGATTAAATATTTACATGCTCCTTTATTTAAAAATAAGATTCAGAAAATCACTACGATATCTTCGCATCATTCCTAGGATTCTCTTGTAATCATCTTGTCAATTGTATCACTTCACTATGCAAGCATTAATTCAGTGGTAATTATTCAGTAACATTTGGTAGCTTTTCCATCAATTGCAATATATACCTATATCCTTGAATCATCTAGTGTATACATCTTCATGTCATTTCGTATAGTATTTTCCGCCCCGTGAGTAAGGTACATTTCCCAGGTTCAAAGGTTCCCTCGATGAAGATGTCTCAATCCGAAAATACTTTTGTCAACTTCAAACTTTTTAAATCTTTATTGGAATCTATATTGGAGAAGAATGTCTCTTAACTTATCTACCCAACGTTGCCTTCTAACATCACATCCCTATTACGTCACTGTTACAAGTAGATAAATCTAAAATACTTAGGCACGTTCCAAAAGCTTATTATTCAAAACATCTAACGAACGTAGATCTTCTTATCAGATTCCTCATATACCCTACCCATGTTTGGATACCATCTATAATGAATATTTGATTAAATGAAAGGCAAAAATAACGTTATCCTGAAA
Source organism: Portevinia maculata (assembly GCA_949715645.1). Taxonomy (NCBI): domain Eukaryota; kingdom Metazoa; phylum Arthropoda; class Insecta; order Diptera; family Syrphidae; genus Portevinia; species Portevinia maculata. Next base: position 85,821,738 of record OX454527.1, read on the forward strand.
GCATAATCTCTATAATCTACCTCCCCACATAATTAGAAAACACGTGTGTGCAATCAAGTTTTGAAAAGTTACCATTGAAACCACATTTTTGCGGCAGCAGTTTTCTCCATTGTTTGGCATTTGCTCGCACAAAACCACATAAGTGGGTAGGAAGCTCATCTATTCATGCTGTCTCGGTTGTTATAGCACTGCTGTCTTAATACATCTTTAATCTTACCTTGATCTCTGACAGACTTTGAGTTCTACTCTTTGTAAGTATTACAGAAAAATCTCAAGTGTGAGTGTTCAAATTGCCTCGCGTCCGTCGTTCTATATTTGAGGGTTAGAAAAAAAAAAAACAAATTAAAGTACACGACGTGGTCATACGAAACGTTCTCTCTTTTATGAAATACCAGAATTAGAGTTATGTTGAGTGTGCTATTTTTTTACCCTTACTCCAAGAATCCAAAACACAAAAACAGATTAAATCGTTGGAGCCGTTTTTGACGAAATCTGTATTTGCACACCTCGCTCGAAGTTTCAGCACACCTGCAATAACTTTTTCTTTAATATATGCACGCACTAAATCACAAATGTTTGTCCGTAAAACAATGTTTAGTAAAAAAAAAATAACTTACCTTGATTTATGGATATTCCATTTAAGTGGTATACAAAGTTTGTTTTTAGAAAATGCGCTTCAATTAGTGATTCTGATTTATTATGTATTTGTTTTCGGTTGTCAGTGATAGCAAGATCAAGCCATAGGTAATTTTTTCAAAGGATCATGAGAAATATGCTGGCATCTTAAACATACCTGTCTTTGAATATTAATCTGGTAGGTTAATGCTTACTGCTTCTAAAAGCGCACCAACTTTGTACAATTGACATCTCGTATTAGTACTAGAGAAGTTCATCAATACAGATTTGGTGAGGCCTTCGACAAGCTCAATAATTAATTTGTATGTCTAATCGTAAAGTTAAAATGGAACAGATACAAATTATCTGTTTAGGGAAATAATTTTAAAAGGAAAAGTCACCATAGCTTAATGATTTTGCTTCATGGAGAAGCTGTAAAATTTAATAACAGCTGATGCATATCGAAGTTAGCCCATCTACCAACCGTATGCCTGTACTTGCGCGGCTAGTCAACTTTGGCGAAGGAATCAGAGGTACTATAGGTAGAGAGCTCTGTTTGAAAGCATACCTGGCCATTGGGTGGGCGCACTCGACTCTATATTTTTAACGCCGCTTTTGAATTTCCCTTCCAGATCAACTGGACAGGAACTCTGAGGACTGGCTTAAGGCCCGGTGATACCATCCTTTATATGGACACCCATAGACGATTACTCAGTTGAAATACATTTTCTTATGAAAGTTCACAGCGCTAACAAAGTTACAGATTGAAACATGGACACGATTGAAGAAGAGGAAATATCCGAATATGAAAACAAATTAAGTGTGATAACTCAAGTCCAGCTCATGATGCTATTACGACGTTTAACAGAACTTTTAGATGGGCTGAACAAAATCCCAGAAGCTCGGGTTTTTTCTTAAAGGGTTTTCGCAAATGCCGGCGGCGCGTAAGCCAATTTTTTAATTTAATTTTGGTGGGGGCGATAGCCCCCATTTATTAGGCTTAATACAAGCTAAAACTAACATAATGACTTAAAGCTAAAAACATAAATCTATGGTTACTTAAAATTAAGACATGGAGAACCTTAAAAATAAGACTTAGAGGCTAAGGAAGATTAAGGAGATCGGTTTTTAGGGAGGTAGAGCTGCGGTTAAAGTCGAAAATAGTGAGGTTTAAGTTAACCTTTCTCAGCATGCGAGAGATTGGTTCGTTAGAGCCATAGGAGGTGTGGTGGGATGGAAGATAGAAGAGGCGGGGGCAACGTAGACTACGAGGGTTAGTATTAAAGCAGATAGAGTTATAAAGAGACGCGCAATCTACCAAACCTGAGAGTAGTCGGTGAATGAAAAGAATGTCTGCTGCGTCCCTGCGTTCCTCAAGTGTATTGAGGTTAATGAGTTTGAGACGGTCACGATAAGGAGGTAAGATTAGGTGATCATTCCAAGGAAGGCCACGAAGAGCAAATCGAAGAAATCGACGTTGGATGCTCTCAATTCTTGAAACATGAACTTGTTGAAAGGGACACCACGCTTGGCTAGCGTACTCGAGGAGGGGGCGAACGAAGGTGATGTATAACGATCTGGTCACATACGGGTCGCAGAATTCTTTGGACCATCTTTTAACGAAGCCAAGTGATGAGTTTGCTTTGGTAATTATCTCATCTATATGTGAGCGGAAATTAAGCTCCCTGTCGCATAAAATGCCAAGGTCACGAATGGATTGCACGAGGGAAATAGGTTGGCCGAGAAGAAGGTAAATTCGAGCAGCAGACTTATTGCTTTTACGTGAAGGATGGTCTATACGGTGCCGTGACATAACCCCAAGCGTCATAAGCCCAAATCTCGAAATTTGGCCTTATGTCGCTTTTTGAAAGTGACATAAGGCCAAATTCCAGCATTTGGTATTATGTCACTTTCACAAAGCGTCATAAGGCCAAATCCGGAAAGTGACATAAAGCCAAATTTTCGAAACCGTACCTCGCACCTACTCTAAATCAAACAGTGACCTCAAGTAGGGGGGTTGCAGGGGGGCAGCATGCCCCCCCATACGGATTACACTGTTTATGGAATCTACTAGCGATTTCGTAACTAATCCCATAAACAGTGCAATGCATATGGGGGGCCATGCTGCCCCCCTGCTTGGGGTCACTGTTTGATTTGGGGTAGGTGCGAGGGCAAATTGTTGAAAACAGCACCAAGCGAAAGTGTCATAAAGCCAAATTGGCCTTATGACGCTTTTCCAATGAGTCATAATACCAAATGCTAAAATTTGGCCTTATGTCACTTTCACAATGCGACTTAAGGCCAAATTTCAAAATTTGGGCTTATGACGCTTGGGGTTATGTCACGGCACCGTCTATACTCCAAAAGGGTAACAGAAGGATCACGCAAGGGAGACTACTAACACCTGGGTTTGCCAGGATTGTATAGATCTCAGATCCTCTTTAATATGATGGGTTATTTTTCGTAAACAGCACATGAGATGGTTTCTCATATTTATTCGGGTTGTAGCTCCTGTTTATTTCCATAAACTTCTGGCATGGACAAATGTGGAGATGTCAGCGGTCGAAAAATGCCACTCCTCAGTCGAGCTAGTTTATGCGTATACAAGTATGCCTGCCCTTATTTAGCCCTTCAACATGGTCAATGGAAGAATACTGCAGGATGTGGTGTTTGTCGCTGAACCTATGCAAGTCGAAGATAATGATCCTTAAACAAGTTTTCGGTGGAATGTCTAGAAACAAGAGATGATACTTCAATAGAGAGCCAATCGAAATAGCTAAATCCTATAAATATCTCGGAGTGATAATAACTGGTTCTCTAAATATGGAAACGCACTTGCAAGAAAAACTGATAAATTCCAAAGGAGCGGTTAACGCCAGATAGAAAAAAAATGTTTCTATAACAAACTTAAGCACATAGTTTCAAATAAACATAGGGACGGGCTACAGTCCGCTTGGGCGAACTGTTGGATACCCTATTCTTATTCCTATCCCTCATAAGTGGGCGTGACAAAAGTCTAAGTATGGTTGAATTGTTAAGAACGCTCTACATACATATTTTGTTATATAACATTTAAAGGATTTTATCAAAAAAAAACGCTCCCTAGCTCAAACTTGGGTGTTTCAATAAAATTGTTTTATTTAATTGTGGGCGTGTCAGTAGGCGGATTTAAAAAAAATTAACACATGAGAATAAAGAGCCCCTAGAGAGTATATATTATAAATTTCAGCTCCCTAGCTCAAACTTTGAATTTTCAAAAAAAAAAAAAAAAAATAATTGTGGGCGTGTCAGTGGGCGGATTTTGAAAATATTTACACATGAGCATAAAGGGCCCATAGAGAGTATATACTATAAATTTCAGTTCCCTAGCTGAAACTTTGGATTTTCAAAAATTAATATACCCTTAGAATAGGGTATAAAAAAATTATTTTATTTATTTGTGGGCGTGTCAGTGGGCGGATTTTGAAATTTTTTTATCCCGAGCAGTTTTAGGAGTCATAGATCATATATAAAAAATTTCAGCTTTCTAGCTCAAAATTCGATTTTTTCCAAAATTTGGTTTTTTTGAGTTTGTGGGCGTGTCTGTGGGCGGATTTAAAAAATTCGTAATCTTGATTATTTCGGGACCCTAGAGAGTATATGGTTAAAATTTCAGCTCTCTAGGTCCAGTTTAAAGGCCTAATTTTTGGCTACAGACGGACGGACGGACGGACGGACGGACATGGCTAGATCGACATTACTATCGATGCTGATCATAAATATAGTAACTTTTAGGGGTCTACGGGCAATATTAAGGTATGTTACAAACTATGCGTCAAAATTAATATACCCTTAGAATAGGGTATAAATAGGTTATTGGTCGGCAAAGAACAAGCTTTTATTCTTTTTTTGTAATAAAAATTGGGTTTTAGAAAGTAATTTTTAAAGTAATTCATAGGCGTATTTAGTGCCGATCGTTTGCACGATCCACAACAAAGGAGACCCTCTAAACTGCGCCAACTATAGAGGCATCAGTCTATTGAATACTGCCTATAAGATCATGATTGCTGTACTGTGTGAACGCCTGAAACCATTCGTAAACGACCTGATTGGTCCGTACCAGCGCGGTTTTAGGCCCGGTAAGTCCACGACCGATCAGATATTCACACTACGGCAGATCCTGGAGAAAACCCAAGAAGTCCAAATCGATATCCACCATCTTTCTATCGATTTTAAGGCCGCATATGACAGCATCTATAGAGACGAGCTATACAGAGCCGTGTCTTGTTCTGGCATCCCTGCCAAACTTGTCAGATTGTGCAGAATGATGATGGAGAACGCCCGCTGCTCCATAAAGGTCGGAAACAATCTCACCGAGACCTTTGATGTCAAAAAAGGATTTAGACAAGGTGATGCGCTGTCATGTGACTTCTTCAACATCATACTTGAGAAAATTGTGCGAAACTCGCAAGCCAACACTAGAGACACAATTTTTCAAAAGTCCGTGCAACTACTTGCATATGCTGACGACATTGACATAATTGGCAGAAGACAGCGAGCTGTCAGTGGTGCGTTTGCAAGTATTAGCACAGGAGCGGCAAAAATGGGTTTAGTGATGAATGAGGGCAAAACCAAGTATATGCTGTCAACAAGAAGGGACACACAACATCGACGAATCGGACAGAACGTCACGATAGACAGCTACAACTTTGAGGTAGTTAGGGACTTTGTCTACCTTGGCTCCGCTATAAATTCTGAAAACGACATCACATCTGAAATCAAGCGAAGAATTACACTTGCCAACCGCTGTTTCTTTGGCCTAAGAAAAAAAAATTGTAGTAAACACCGTTTCGATTGAAAAAGTTGATCATTTTAAGTATCTGGAGCTCACTTTTGACATCAGGATGAGCTTTGCACTCCATACGGATTCTTGGAGGAAATACTTTCGTTGTACTCTAAGATATTTCTTTTATTTAAAAAATGTTTGTTCAAGCAAACTACTAAAAATTATTTATTATGGTATTTTTCAGTCGAAGCTTCAATATGGTACATATATGAACAAAATTCAACCTCTGTTAATCCTACAGAAGAATGTTTTGAGAAAAATATGCCGAAAACACCGTCGTCAGCCCAGTTACCCTTTGTTTCGTGATTTGAATATACTTCCAGTCCGCCATTTGTACTGTTTTAAAGTGTTAAAAACGTTTTTTAAATGATCGGGTAATCTAAATTGCAGATTAATTTCTGAATATAATCTGCGTAGAAACTATGCTGAAATAGAATCCTTCCTTTCTGACATTTTGGTGTAACGTTATATTCTGTTTATGAAATTTTACTTTGTATTTTTCTTTTTCCTTTTCTTTTATTGATTTTTATTTTGCATAATGTTTTTTTAAATGGGGCACCCCACCCGTAATCATTATTTTATAAGGTGTAGAATATCGAAGTGGCATTTGACACTATTTACAATACTTAAAGTATAAAAAAATAAAAAATATCACTAATTATTTTATTGAATTCTGTATTTAAATATATATATTGTTAAAACTTATTGCTTCTATTGTTATATTTGAATTCATATGAAATAAAATTTGAAAATTGAATTGAAAATTGAAGGCAATTGACTAGTAAGGCCTTGTCAAGAAACACTAAGGAGACTTTGTATAAGAGCCTAATCATCCCAGTCCTGCTCTACGGCGCAGAAGCGTGGACATTAGCAAAAGCGGATGAAGATCTCCTTGGTCGTTTCGAACGCAAAATTCTTCGAGTGATTTTCGCTCCCGTTTGCGTTGACGGGATTGGGAGGAGGAAATTTAACACCGAACTCTACGAGATGTACAGCGACATCGACCTAGTCAAAAAAGTGCGAATCAGTCGACTAAGATGGCTAGGACATGTAGAGCGAATCGACACCAACGCTCCGGCCCGAAGAGTCTTCGATTCCAATCCGGAGGGACAACGCAGTAGAGGAAGACCTCGCCTTAGGTGGCGCGCGCAAGTGGAAGGGGATCTCAACCAACTTGGAGTGCGCAACTGGAGGCAGTTAGTCAAAGATCGTGCTAACTGGAGAGGCGTATTGGTTGAGGCCCAAGCCCACCCCGGACTGTAGCGCCACCTAAGTAAATAAGTAAGTATTTAGTGCCGATTTAATTTTGATTTGGATTGCAAAACTAAGCACATCGGACGAATTAGTTCATGTGCCTTCTGCAAACATTGTAGACTCACAGTTGGGAAGGGAAGGACCTAGGACCTAATGTGCTTGAAATTCAATGCTTGAAACTACCTCCTTAGGCATTCACAAGCTAAGAAATAACTAGGTATGCACTGCACAGCACAGCTTCTGCGAAACGAAAACCCGCACAGAAAAAAAGTTTTTTAGTATACTTCGGGAATATTTATTCCACTATGGTCACACTGTTTATAATTCCTTGATGGTGAATTGGGAATATCGCTACAGGGCCTTTACGTCTGTCACTGTATTGGCAATTGGCAGTATAATTAAAATTGTTCCAGTACAATTAACTCCGCAGCATGTGCCCAATGACCTTATGTTCGTGTTGTGGTAGGTTAGGGTCAGCCCAATAGTTGAGTCTTGGATGGTTATATAGCTGGCCTCGTTGTGATGATTGATGCTGAACGATGGACGGTGATGAATATATCGGTCGGCGAAGGATGATTTTCTCGGGGCTACTCTCTTCCTTTTATTTGTCCCACAGTTCGCCGAGATACGATTTTGTTAGTTTTTTATTTGGTAGATTAATGCCGATTGAAGAGTTGATAGTCTGACCACGTCCACCGACTCCTGCATAAAGCCGAATGGTATGTGTATCTAATAAAAATGTTTAATCAGAATTATGATTTCGCTATAAGAAAAAGGCTACCCCCTTTTTTTTGCGGTTTTCTTAGATTTTTATTTGAAATTCTACTTGGAAAAAATGCTTTTAAGTTAAGTGGAAAGATCTCTTTTGTTATCTGTAAATACTTGATCGGAGATGTAGTATCAACTGAATGGAAATTGTAGCACAGTTGTTATCGGTTTAAGCCCGACGAGTACCTAGCATTCTTTTGCATCAAACCATTTGTCCTTTCATTATTTATTTCCGCCCATTACAGTGTTGTCATATTTTATTTTATTTTTTAAGAACATGAGTATACAGTGTGCTCACAATCTGCCGGAATACTACAATAAGAATAATGTTAATGCATTAATCGGTACAATAGGTACATACATATTTCTCTATATTTTCCTTTTTCCCATATTTTTGTTCGCCGGATGGGTAAAATCAAATAATATAAGAGGTTTTTGCGCGTTCAATCAACTTGTCAATACACATTTTGGCATCCAGTACTCTGTTCATACATGGCGGTGAAATATGTTAGCTGCGGTACAAAGTTGTATCGCTGCAATACTGGTTGTGGTAAACCGCTCTAGTGTCTGCATCTATATTTACGGAATAGGATTACGTCCCGTTGAACCGCTACCGGGACGGTTAAAAGTTACGAATTACATAAATATAATGCTATAATTAAACATAAAAAAAATTAATATTTAGGCCAATAAGAGTGCAGATATGGGTCATCCACAGCCAACAGCCTAATGCTTCAGTTTGTTTTTATTCTCTATGAATGTGAAGAGTTAACAGATTTATGCGCAATCCAAACGGCAAACTGTGAAGAGGTTTCTCCTGGCTGTTGTTTTTCTCTCGATGTTTGTTAAAAAATCGCAAGTGAAAAAATGTTTATGTTTTGTGTAGTTCAGTTATGCAGTAAACACAGAGACCACTTTTTACACAAATCGGGATAAAAACAAGAGAATGCGTATTGGGTAGTTTCGATGGTTAGTTTTAGGAATACTCAATTTATTAGATAGATGAGAAATGTCTCCACAGGAGTGCTCAAATTTACACGTTTAGTAAGAACAACACTGTATCGTTAGCAATACTTGTGATCGATGTCGATAGCATCCACAGCATTTGTTGCAAGCAAACATGTATGGCTCTAGACTCCTTGTTATATCACGCCATATCATGTCATAACACACCATCATCAAAACATCCCCATCAGCCAATCATCGCCATTAACATCACTTTATCTTCATATTTCTTGTAAATACGGCGACAGTTATGAAAGCCCAATAAAAGGCCGCACAAATCCACCAAGGGAATAATTGTCTTCCATTACATCACGTGAGGCAGCAGCTCTTACCTAGTGGTGTATACGCATTGTGCATACATTAACATTTATCATTTGTAAATAGCTTCTAATACTTAATTACTTACTTATATGATTTATCAAAGTAAATACATTTTTAACCGTGCATACATTTCTTAAAGAAACGCGGCTAATATGAAGAATAAAGTCAAATTACTTTGAAAATAAACTTCTTATATGAAGCTTAGAATATCGCAAATAATTCAACTTCCTCCACTTGCCGACTTGTTCTAACGATAGTATAAGCATACAATATCAGAAACCTAGTTATCTTCTGACTTTTTGTAAGGACATGGCGGCTCTGAAATGTCATGATTCTTAGACCCTATACCCATGATATTTTTTGTTGTTGCAAATATACTCTATTTGATCTGCATTGGAATTGATTCATGTACCTACTCGGCTTGCTCTCCTTAGTCCTGCGTAACCCTAGAAACAATTATGTTATTAGGCACGTTAAAGATAATCATATAATATAATAAAATATAATATAATAAAAAAAAATATAATATAATATTAAAATCGGTTTTATGCATATATTGTTTATAAATTTGTATGTCGGGAATAACCCAATCTTAGGGTATATATTTCTAATTTAATCTTCTTCTATTTTGTACTGGAGAAAATAGTGCGGAAGGCACTATCTTCAAAGTATGCCTCAAGCTAATAGAGTATGTAGACGATGACCACATCATCGGCCGTTCCCAGCGTGCCTCGATAGAGGCTTTTACGGCGATTGAAGAACAGGCGAAATTCGTTGGTATTGAAGTTAATTAGGACAAGACCTACTAAATGCTGCCGTGGGTTCCTGTATTGCTTAAAATGCCTTCGAGAATTTTTTAAAGTATTGTTTCCTTGAAATAAAATCTAGCTATTAGTATTTTTTTTTTTATAAGAGCGAGCCATTCTGATTGTTTTTTTCAAATCTCCTATTTCAGCTTTAAATTATTACAAACTGAAATTCGAAACTGAAATTCGAATCTGCACCATGTGTAAGGCAATTCAATAAAATGTTAAAAATAACTTTGACACTTAAACAGTTCTAATAAGTAACCACTGAATCACTTATTTCGTAAAAAAGCAATACATATTGCACAAAATCGATAAAAAAATTAAAAACCGGTCCAGGCACCGCAACTTTTGAAGACGAACTATCGGAGTTTGTGTAAGATCTTTGATAACAGATCGGCATAATGTTATCAAAGACGTCATTTAAAACCCAACCGCCTTCTTTAATCGAACAAGTTGCTTTATTAAATTCATAACCAGGGGGCAATGGTGCGAAGGTAGTTTATTCACAAAGTGATTGGCAGATCGTGCGTTCGAATCCCGACCAGGGCCATAACTTTTAAAATTGAATACATAAAACAAAAAAGAACTCCATAAAGCAATTTAGGAGCCACCTGTGGAGACAAAATCCTATCACACCAAACTTCTTTCCATGTCGTTCTATTCTTTCATGCAGTAAGTAACACCTCAAAACAGGCAACAGGTGCAGCACCAAAACAAATATGCCTGCGCTGTGGTTACATTATAAGGGTAATTATATCAATTACAGAAAAAAACATAGGGGCGGGCTACAGTCCGCTTGGGCGAACTGTTGGATACCCTATTCATATTCCTATCCCTAATAAGTGGGCGTGACAAAAATTTAAAGGATTTTATCGAAAAAACTAAGCTTTTGTAAATAAAAACGCTCCCTAGCTCAAACTTTGGTTTTTCAATAAAATTGTTTTATTTAGTTGTGGGCGTGTCAGTAGGCGAATTTAAAAAAAAATTTAAGCATGAGCATAAAGGGCACCTAGAGAGTATATACTATAAATTTCAGCTCCCTTGCTCAAACTTTGGACTTTCAAAAATAAAAATAAAAATAATTGTGGGCGTGTCAGTAGGCGGATTTTGAAAATATTTACACATGAGCATAAAGAGCCCCTAGAGAGTATATATTATAAATTTCAGCTCCCTACCTCAAATGTTGGTTTTTCAATAAAATTGTTTTATTTAATTTTGGGCGTGTCAGTAGGCGGATTTTGAAAATTTTATGTCCCAAGCAGTTTTATGGGCCATAGATCGTATATAAAAAATTTCAGCTTTCTAGCTCAAAGTTCAATTTTTTCCAAAATTTGTTTTATTTAATTGTGGGCGTGTCAGTGGGCGGATTTTGAACATTTTATGTCCCAATCAGTTTTATGGGCCATAGATCATATGTAAAAAATTTCAGCTCTCTAGCTCAAAATTCGATTTTTTCCAAAATTTTGTTTTTTTGAGTTTGTGGGCGTGTCTGTGGGCTGATTTCAAAAATTCTTAAACTTGATTATTTCGGGACCCTAGAGAGTATATGGTTAAAATTTCAGCTCTCTAGGTCCAGTTTAAAGGCCTAATTTTTGCCGACGGACGGACGGACGGACATGGCTAGATCGACATTACTATCGATGCTGATCATAAATATAGTAACTTTTAGGGGTCTACGGGCAATATTAACGTATGTTACAAACTATGCGTCAAAATTAATATACCCCTGGAATAGGGTATAAAAACATAGGGACGGGCTAGTGTCTGCATCTATAGTTACGCAATAGGATTACGTCTTGTTGTACCGCTACCCGGACGGCGTACTACTTTCTTCTGAAAGCTCATTTACATTTGCAATTTCTTAAAAGTAACGAATTTTATAAATATAATCGTATATAATATAATTTAACATAAAACACATAGGGATGGGCTACAGTCCGTTTGGGCGAACTGTTTAATACCCTATTCTTATTCCTATCCCTCATAAGTGGGCGTGAGAAAAGTCTAAGTATGGTTGAATTTTTAAGAGCCGCCTATATATTTTGTTTTAAGGGGGCCGCCAAATAACTTTTTTTTTTTTGAAAATGCTATAAAAAAACTACTAAATATTTTTTCAAATTTCTTTTTTTATTTGAAAGTACAATCCTTCCGGTTAATATTGGAAAATAATTTCATTCAAATGGCTGCCTCGGATGGCCATGCAGTAGCCTATAGTAGCGTCATACCAAGGTCTTTATGCAAAATTCGTCTCAATGATGTCTCCGAAATGTTCAATTGTTGAGAACGACGGTGAATTGATGTTGATGGCGCTTCACGCACACTTTCTGCCACAGCAGCAATATTCTCGGGTGTACGCACTGTTTTTGGCTTTTCACGCTTTGGTTTATCGATGAGGATGCCAGTTTCTTTCACTTTTTTCACAAGATAACGAACATACGGAGCTGACGGTGCTTCTCTTCTTCCAAAATCCGTACGCAATTTTCGCCCACATTCTGCAACATTACCATGATTTTCAAAGTAATGTCGCAATATTTCCCAGCGTTGTTCAAGCGTATACACAACCATATTCGTTCAGCGGAAGGATAAAACTAATTATCTGTCAAATCAGACATGAGCTAAGTGTTACCATTGACGAAATAATCACTAGTGGAAAAAAACTGTTAGATGGCGGACCCTTTATAACATTTAAAGGATTTAATCGAAAAAAAGCTTTTGTAAAAAAACGCTCCCTAGCTAAAACTTTGGTTCGGAATTATCTCGGGTTTATTAGAAGCGTAATTACGTAACTCAGAACTGATTAAGTTTCCAGCGAAATCGGTCCAGCCGTTTTTTGTAATTAAATAAATAACTAAAATAATTTGCCTTTATTTGTACTACTCGTATTTATAATTATTGTCATTTGTCATTGAGCAAATCATTATTACATTGTGCTCCGCTATTTCGTATACATGGAAACTTAAAGGTCTCCGTGTTCATAACAATGGTTGCATTAATATATATCACACTTCGCTATTATTAACAACATTTAATTTCCGTGAACAATATTAAAGAACATTTTTAACTTGCCAGTGGAAGTTCTTGTTTAATATTAAATAATTCTTAACCATATCTTATGGCGAACCACATTTCAAAATTTCCCACTAATCGCATAAATCATATTGATCCCACTCGGAAGTTAGTCGTGTGGACCTTGGGGGTCGCACCCAGACCACTTTTTAATTGTAGGCGGATTTTAAGCACCTAACGAGTCTATATTACAAATTTCAGTTTCCTATCTCAAACTTTGACTTTTCAATAAAATTATTATACGAGTACTTAATTGTGGTCATGTCTACTGGCGGATTTTAGAAATTCTATCTCCCGAGCAGTTTTAAGAGTCAAAATTCGATTTTTTCGGTAAATTTATTTTTTTTGATTTTGTGGGCGTGTCTGTGGGCGGATTTCAAAAATTCTTAAACTTGATTATTTCGGGACCCTAGAGAGTAGATTAAAATTTTAGCTCTCTAGGTCCAGTTTAAAGGACTAATTTTTGCCGACAGACGGACGGACGGACATGGCTAGATCGACATTACTATCGATGCTGATCATAAATACAGTAACCTTTAGGGGTCTACGGGCAATATTAAGGTATGTTACAAACTGTGCGTCAAAATTAATATACCCTTAGAATAGGGTATACAAATCCCTTTAGCAAAAAAAAGCTCCTCCTTTCTCTATTGTCTCTTGTATTGTGTTCCTTATTAGACATAGGCATTAGTCATTGTTTCCTTATACACTGGCGATCACATGGATGATGCCATACATTTTGAAATCAATTTTCAGTCTTTATACTTGTTGGAAATTTTATACCCGGAAACTTGTACTACCTGGGAACAGGTACATATTTTCCCATCAGTAAGTCATAAAACTAAAGGGTGAATAAGAAACGACCGCAGGAATTTCCCAAGATCAAACAACCAACTACTTGAAAAGCTTATAAAAAGATGAGATGAGAAGGCTGGGATGAGGCCATTGCGAATATTTCGTTGCAGGAGTTCACATGAGCGATTTTTTTCAAAGTTTCGTTAAGAATATTTAAAAAAGCGTTGAAAAGAACTGTTTTTATCCAGTTAAAAAAAATGGGATCCGGAAAGACTTTGACAGCGACAGAAAGAGGAAAAATAGATGCTTTCGACGCGTTAGGATGAATTGCTTAAAACGCTTAGGCCGATAAATTATTGCAAGGAGGCTAAATAGAAGTAAGACTGTTGTAAAAAGTTATTTTGTGGATCCACAACACTATGGGAAAAATCAACTGCGGAGTATCAGCTACCATGCTCCGAAGGATAATACAAAAAAGTGGTACTATACAGAGAAGAAAACTTAAAAAGAAATCTGTTTTGAGGCAAGTACACAAGGAGCATAGACTGAATTTTAAAAGAGAACATGTCGCTTGGAACAATGAATGGAAACGTGTTGTCTTTTCGGCTGAAAAAAAGTTAAACCTTGACGGCCCCAATGGCTACAACATTTATTCCCATGATCTAAGAAAGGAGGAGCATATTTTGGCAAGACATCACAACCGTGCATCAAGTGTAATGGTGTGGGGAGCTATTACCCACTATGGCACAATCGAGTTTATAGTTTTTGTCCACAACAATGAACGGAAACAACTACAAATATTTGCTGGAACGGTCATTTCCAAAACTGGAAAACATTTTCGGACCCCTGTATTGGATATTCCAACACGACAAGGGGCATTATCCACACCTCAAGGGTTGTTAGAAGTTGGATTTAATCAGAAGAAGTGGAACTTTTGCCATGACCTCCCTATTCACCGGACTTAAACATAATCGAAAATGTTTGGGCATGGTTATCTCGTAAAGTGTATGAAGGTGGCAGACAATTTGAAGACAAGGACACTTTAATTCGTGATGCATGGGCCCAAATTTCTCTTAACTATTTAAAAAAAACTGTATGATTCTATTCCAAGTAGCTTTTCAAGTAGTTCATTGTTTGATCTTGGGAAATTCCATGGGTCGTTTCTTATTTATCCTTTAATTTTATGACCTACTGTTGGGAAAATAAGTACCTGTTCACAAGTAGTAAAATTTTCCCGATATAAAATTCCAACAGTGATATACACTCAATATACTAAAATTGTTAATAATAAAATAATCATATTTGTACTTTATCTTAAAAGCAATGCGCTTCCAATTGTACCAAGATATCTATTAAATAAGTAAATATAACAAATAAAAAAAAAGTACGGAAAGAGAGAAGGTTAGGTTAGGTTAGGTTTATGTGGCTGGCGGCAGAAGCCGACACACTTAGACCAATTTAGGTCCATTGTGATACCACGTGTAATTATCTACCTCAACTCTGTAGATGGGACTGGCCAACGACACGCGGTTGTTCTCAAACGGTCTTAATTCTCAGATGATTCTGTTTTTCAGAAAACAAATCTCGTGCTCTTTCAAATCAAACTACCCAAATTTAAAATTCATTGATAAGCATTTTCGACCAAAATCATAATATAGAGCTTTACTACTATAGCCTGAAAAACATCTAGGTACTTACTTACTGATACAAACTTTCCCTTTGAAGACGATGTTTTTTACTGTAAAACCAAACAAATCAATAAATACGCTCAAGTAGCATTTCACTAACAAAACATAAGAAATAATGGAAACTTCCATATAATACATTCGTGACAGATTGGATACCAAATATACCGGAGGCATTGACACGAAAGCTGTTTTTTTTCATCAATCCAATGTTAGAATACACACAACTTGATCGGTTTCATTATTTTTGTGTGATTGTATTAACAATGTATCTTTATGAAAATCGGATGTAGAGGATAAGCAAGCAACTTAAACCTAAAAATCCGGTTAATTTCAATTTTCAAATCGCTTGGGTGTGAAAACTGGGATTTAGCGTTAATTTTATAAAATCCAAAACTGCCTGAAATGTACAAAACAGAATTCCATTTCAATGAATGATTAATGCCATCTCGTGGAAAATGATTGGAATTATTTTCGGAGGAGTTTTGTATACCGATTAATCATCATCATCACCATGATTATCATTATAACTTTGATTACTCGAAAATTATATACATACCAACAAAGTTTCATTAAAATCCTCTTTGACTAGCAATCAATTATTCGTTGAAATTAAAATGTTTTTTTTTTTATAATTTAGACCTGTGACATTATATTGAAGGAGTATCTAGTACGAGATAGACACAACGCCTTGCTGTCGATAACCATAAAATCGAATTGAATTAACTAATGTATATTTCACATTAAGAACTCAGCTTAAATCATTCTTAATGCATCTCATAGGTGACATTTTATGATACAGGGCTCCTTTCGTTTGCTAATAACGATTCACTATTTCTCACCTGAATGTGAATGGCAGCCAGGTGGAGGCGATAGCTTTTCTCTGATAAGCAAGGGACGTATAAATGCTTAAAGGTGTCAACTTTGTCTCGTACGGGATTTAAGTGGTCATAAAAGTGAAGCAATTTCATTTACACCCTCAGGATTTAAATGTACATATGTGTGTTGTTGGGTGAAAAGGACCTCAGCGTGTGTATAGAAATATTTTTTTTGTAGGTAGGTATTTATTTTATAGCCCAGTTTCAAATAGCTTTTTACGGACTTGGTATGCTTTAGTAGCCATTTGCGATGCCGTTCGTATCGAAATAAACTTAACGTTAGTGTGCAAAAGACATATCCACGAAAGTCCGATTTTATTTGAAAAATAAAAAATGAAATTGTACCGGACATTTTTCAAGCACACAACCTTCAGTTATTATGCGGCTAGGTGCTATAAATTTAACGCGAATGTAACAAGTTATGATGGCATATGATTGACGGATTTGTTCGGTTAAATTGAGTTAGACCTTTCGGGATTTTTTTTTTATTGGTAGCTCTGTAATGGGTGACAGATGCGATCTTGGCATTATGCCGCTATTGATCATTTGCAGGATTGGAATTCGTTTGAAACTTCTTTGAATTTAAAAATATTTTCAGATTTGATGCTTACTAGGCATAAAAAAATGTATACTTTTACCATATAAATGATAAAGAACGTAGCCATGACCAGGCTTCTTTAAATACTTGTATGTGTAAAATTATATTTTTGGTACATATGCAAAGGACCTCGAATTTTATACCGACTCCGAACGTCAAACTTGAGAAGCTTTTCATGACAATCGATACTCTTGGATGTTTGTCAGACTTAAAGGTGTAAAACAAATTTAAGATGGTTCTGGGCCTCGGCGTGACTTGACTCTCAGTATTCCAAAAGCATAAGCCACTACCGCCCATAATATGACACTCTATAGGCCATATGAATAAAACTAAACTACTTCTCCTACGAAGTACCTCCTTAAACATAGCAAAAATGCTCTTTCTATAGAGCATTATAACTGCTTTATGTTCTAGTAAAAACAAAAGGAAAAATGCAGTCCGATGGGGCGAACTGTTGCATACCCTATTCATAGTGTTATGTTCCAAACTGGGCTTGGCAGTAGGTTAGTTTTTCATTTTTAACTTCTCAGTGGAAGTTGTTGTAATGGGGCGGAAATTGTGGATCGCGAATTTTGACATATCTCCACGTTTCAAGGTCACCAGAATCCAAATCCAACGTTTTTGTAGAGATGTCTCTGTGTGTGTATGTACGTATGTGTGTATGTTCGTATGTGCGTTCGGAATTATCTTTATCTCTAGCACCAAACATGATATTGACATGGGGCCGGGTTTATTCGAAGCGTATTTAAGTTACTCAGAAATGATTACGTTTCCAGCGAAATCGGTCCAGCCGTTTTTTGTTAGTACTTAAATATATAACTAAAATAAAGGCAAACTAGCTGAAATTTGAAATTGATGACTTGTACTATGTATTTATTATTATTATTATTATGATTATTATTATTACAGCTAGGGGAAGAAATTGTGGTAGGCACCACACCCCTAAAAGTGATGAGAAAGAGGCCCCGGAAGCAATACCTCTAAAAAAATGTACCCAAGGGCTGAGGTGGTGGCTGGGTAAGAAAGACTGATAGAGGTGGAGACAGAGGCAGAGGAAGAGGAGGAGGAAGAGGAGGAGGAGGAGGAAGAGGCAGAGGAGATGGAAGAGGACAACGAGGCAGGGGGGGGTGCCGTCTTCTGCCAGAACTTCTATTTCGGATAATAATAATCATAATCATAATAATAAAATAAATAATAATAAATAAATTAGAAAATAAATTATTTTTTTTTATTTCTTCCCACTGGAAAGTTAGTCGTGTGGACCTTGCGGGTCGCACCCAAACCACTTTTCTATTTTGGAATATTTTTGGAACTTTTGGTATTTCATTTGGCGCTCTGTGGGTAACATTTTAATTGCAACGGAAGCAGGGAGTCGTACAAAATACCCAAATGAAATCAATCAAGTCAATATCTCCAACGATTACCTCTGTTTAAGGACAGGGACAGTTTACACCATCTCCAACGTTCAAGCTTTGCTGTGGAAATCCCTAAGAAATCTCCAAATTTCCCTGGTTTATGTGCGTAGGAAAGAACATATCTGTACTTCTGGAAAAATATCCAGGAGCTCTCTTTAATATTTTAATACTTTCGTGATGAAATCAGTCCCCAAATTCAACATGGCTTTTTTGTCAAACCTCGCACCTACTCCAAATCCAACAGTAAGCTAAAGCAGGAGGATCGTGGGGCAGAAACAACCCCCACCCCCACAATACACGTTACAGTTCCACCGTACCCTCTATTTGGGGCTTATTTCATATACCTTTCTGGGGACTTATTTCATCTTCTCCCCATTTTGAGGGGTTATGTCTATGCGTTTGGAGGGTGGCGGCTATTTCCTGCAGCCGTTCAAGAACTGAATCAAGCGATTAAATCGCGTTATTTACTACTACTAAAGTGGCAGGTCGCTTGTCCGTACTTTGTCGTCAATGGAGGAGAAGAAGATATTAAATATTCGAATCTTCTTCTTCTTTCTTAATGGCGCTGAAGCTTTGATCAGTATTAAAGGAATCATAATACTCCCACTTAACTGCATTCCTACTGGTCCGCATGTGGGGTTCGCCGGTTCGACATCAGAAAATAAGGACAGGCCTCTCGATTTTGAATCACTTCGTCACTGAGGCCAATCAAATGCTGATGTTGCTGCATTTGTGTGATTCAGGAGTTTTTAGGAGTGTCCCTCTTTCGCGTTTGTATGCCACAGTTTGTTTTTATTGCGTTGTTGACAGGGTTCGAAGGATCTGTTCTTTGGACGTGAGAGTACAAACTGAGTCGGATGCGCTCCATTTTTGGAGGCTTCCCCGGATCCTGGAACTTCTTATTTGAATCTTTGTCGCCCTTGCTGTCATACGAATAAGCATCTTCACCTTGCCTCCCTCGTATTTGAGCGCCGGACGCACAACTGCGGTGTAGAGCCTTTCTTTCAGCTTCGGGCTTATTTTTCAGTTACCTAAGATGGCTGAGTTTTTCCAATACTTCAAACCATACATCAAGTGCCCGTTGCAGGTAGGTAAGTGGTCTTCAGTTAGCCCTATTATTTTCCGCATTCGGCTATCTAATGCCCACTCAACGATCATCATTGTGTGTGACATCAGCTGTATTGAGCGGTCATTATCACAGTCTCGCGTAACGTCTTATAAAAACTTATTCTTATAAGCGAGCAAGTCCACTTTTTTTTTGTTTTGTTTTAAAAAATAAATAACTGGAGGCTGTTGCGATAAAAGAGTTTATTTTATGTTTTAATAAAAACACCCGGCTTTAAAACAATTATCTACCATGAAATCAGTATTATCTACAAAGTTTGCGTAAGCTGAGACAATTGTAAAGGGTTTTTCAACAGGGACGCTACAAAAGTAGAGCGACAGGGACAGCAAACGACGCCGAATTTCTTGCCGCTCTTTTGACATTTCACTTCAGTAAGGTTCGCCATTTCATGATGGAAAGATATACGAGCCAACAACGAGTCGAAATTATTAAAATTTACTACCGAATTTCGGAGTCAGTGGCCTCAACGTTAAGAGCGCGATGAGGCTCATTTCATTTTCAGCGATGAGGCTCATTTCTGGCTGAATCGCTTTGTTAATAAACACAATATGCGGTATTGGTCAGGCAGCAATCCAAATGTACTCCATGAGTCATCATTGCATCCCGACAAAATTACGGTTTGGTGTGGTTTATCGGGCCGGCGGCGTCATTGGGCCGTACTTCTTCCGTAATGATCAAGACCGGCACGTTACTGTGAATGGGAATCGCTACCGTTCAATGATAACCGAATATTTTTGCTATTTATATTATACTATTTGCTCTTTACACAGTGAAAAAAAAATATTTGCTCTAGGTATCCTTTTAGTCATTGTTAAATTTTGATAAAATCGTGCGATAATCCCGATAGCCCAGGATTACATATCCCAAAGTTCCAGAATTGAAAAAGGATTCCGGGATTGCAATCCCTTCTTACAATCTCACATCCCCCTAATTCACTGAATTAATAATTTTCTCAATTGGCAATGCAAATTTGCAAAACACACTCTATTAGTATCATCATCAACGCATTTTATTGGAATTATGTCATGCTACTATGACAAACCAGGACAACAAAAGATACAACTCTAATGAGGGCACTTAGAATGAGAACTTCATCACAAGGTAAGTATGTACTTATATGCGCTGGAAGGGTATTTCAGTTCAGTTACTTGCTAGCTTTCTCAACACGCCTCAGAAGTCATCATGCAACTAGAACTTATCTGATAACCTGAAGGTCGAGTTCAGAAGATGATGATGACTTTGAGAACATTGAAAAGGCTCATATCATCCGAGGATGATGTTGTCATGAATTAAAATTGCCTTATTTCAAGATAGATGATTTATTTTCTAAATACACGACACTGAAAACACCTTCTATGCTACAGCACCACCCTCGTCACCCTCGTTCAAGTTCTTCAAGCATACCTACTTACAAGCCGCGCTAAAAGCCAAGAGTAGAGTAAAACTTTTCGACCATGCAAATATGCTGGTACTCTGTGACTTATTTTCTGTTTCTTGCTCTGTGAGGTTGCGCTTGGTTTTTACTTAAGTTATGTATGTTCACCCTACCAAACGTATGTATCTAAGAGAACCATAAATAAGCTCAGTAGCTGAGGGTGACCTCCTTCACTTCCTCGAAAGATCTATTATAAGAGAGTAAAAGAAATGTCGAATACTTGAAATATTTCAGTGATTTAAATACTGCTGGTTATAGGACCATACTAATGCACACGTTTATCGTACTCTATGTGTGGGTGACTTTAGTCGATAATTTAAGCAAGTGAATTGTGCATTTGAAGTTTAGTTTCTCCCAACATTTATTCGAAAGTTTGAGTTCAACTTTTAACGCTTTTAACCACACTAGCAGCTGATGGAGGTATCTGTACTTAACTTTGCTCAAGTTAACTTTGTGTCTTTACATATTAAGGAGAGGCAAATCGATGCAACAGAGCCCTGATATGTAGTATACAGATGGTGCTTCATACTTCCCCCAAGGTGAGGTATATTTAAGTTATTTGTAGTGACACTGCATGACAGTATCTCTACACCCTTCATTCAAATATATCAAAAGGGCAATGAAGAACGCTTATTTGACACTCTAAAATACACTCCCTCCAAATATTCACCTTATTTAGTCGGTGGGTGTTTAATTAAATCAAAGGCAATATTTCAAACGATGCAGACAATTTAATCCACCTCAGTCGTCCAATAAAAATTAATGGATTTTTGTTTACAATTGTCTCTTTTATGTCTACTATAATTTTAATGGCGCAATTTTTGGGACACGACTACAAATCGAATATATCATTATGGATGTGTTTATATCTTTCTCGGACAATCTATTCGAATTTTATCTCATAACTTAGTGGGCTGTTGGTTACATTTGGAAGTGAAAATAACCGAACTTTCAAAAAGGCAATTGACTGCACAGGTAAAGAATTAAAATTGCAGAAAATGCGCAGATCTACATAGCACTGCCTTACCCAATCTGAATATTTGAACGAGCTGAAGCACATCTCTTAATTATTTCAGCATTCAGAATAGTCGCTCATTGACGGTTGGGATCAGTTTTTTGACAGCGTGCCTGGTCTATTGCACAATCGATTTAGATAAAATGTTATGCAAAATAATTATTTGACCGCCGATTTTGAGCGACAATCTTTGCGGGGCGCCGTCCAGTAAGTTCCAATGAATTAAAAAACTGAATTGAGCGCCACCTTTTCTGCTTTGATGGTACATTGAAAGTTGAAGGTACCATATCAGAAACGTTCGTGCAAGTGCCAACAATAATTGTACAAATTTTCAACTCAAATTTTCAACGGATTAACGATGCGCCAACACATAGAAGACGAACATACAACAATTCATTTCTGTATACAGGGATCGGCAGTAAAACTTCCTTTTTTCAAAACGCAATACAACCCATATTAAGAATCTTTTTTTTTATTTATTTCAAAATAAATGTAGATACATAATCTTAAGTTTTTAGAAAACTCGGTTTTTCGAAAAACTAACTTTTTTGAACGTTATTTTTATTACGTTATAAATAAAAATCAATTTTTTAATTTATAAATAAAATTAAAAGCGTGGCGAAAGGCTACAGTCCGCTTGGCCGAACTGTTGGATACCCTATTCTTATTAGTATCCCTCATTAAATGGGATTGACAAAAATCTATGTATGGGAGAATTATTGTTAAGAACGATCTTCATATTTCGTTATTAAGGTTTTCAGGGATTTTATTGAAAAACAAAGTTTTTGTAAAAAAACGCCCCTTTAAAGTGAGCATGGCGGAAAACTTTATATATTGTTATTTTTTTTTTTTTAATTTTGGGTGTGTCAGTGGGAGGATTTTGAAAGTAAAGACTAGTATTAAAAATTTCAGCTTTCCAGCTCAAAATTTGATTTTTTCGATAAATTTGTTTTTTTTTTGAGATTGTGGTCTTTAAAAAAATTGTTAATATCAGCCCCGAAGGCTTTGTTGAGATCATCCAGATGGTGGAAGAGTATTGACCTTAAGTAGCCATCCTTCTGCAGAAGTTGTAGGTGATGTCCGATCTCTGAGCATGTCTACCCATTGCACAGTGTCCATGTCTATGGGTAGAGATGGTTTATCTTTTGTGTCTTAGAAGTCCTTTTCCCGTTTTTGAGACTTTTTTGGTTTCCTATATATACGAAAGATATATCTACGCCCAGATTCTTCTTTAGAAATGGCATGAATAGTTTTCTGTTTCAGTAATAAATACATATTTTAATATAGGCAAATACGTTCGTGCGGCAGCGCATGACGGACATGTTTAAAATAAACAGTTGATACACATAATCTACGTCCTCTGCGAAACGAGTTGGCCTATAGCGATGATATGTATAGTATATATGTATGTTTAGATCCAAATTTAAATTCTTTCAAAAGTGGCGTTATTTATTTTGTGTTTCCAGAGTCTATATTAAAATTATGTTGTCTCATGAGAACAACAGTTTTGCCGGGATCCCGAATTCGGCCATCGCCATGTAGAGCTCCGATGAATGCTATAATATGCGGCTTTAAAGTTGATGTACAGGTGGTGGGTCTCGATTTGAAATGCATTGATCTTTTCCAGGATTTGCTTTAGTATGAAGATTTGGTCTATTGTCGATCTGTCGGGCCGGAAGCCAGACTGGTACGTGCCCGATTAGTGTGTTACAGAACGGCTTCACACAGTACTTTCGAAAGGATATTATATGCGACATTTAGCAGGGATATTCCTCAATAGTTCTTGCAGAACATAGGATAGCCTTTTTCTGAAGATGGGTCGTATGGAGCTGAGAGTTGATGATTTAGCGCATACGCCCTACCAAAACATCACCTCCGATTTTGAATAGCCCCGCTGGTTAGAAATCAGAGCCGGTGGTCTTTTTTATAGCTAAGCCAACCTCTTCTATACTGGGTGGTGACATCTGTTCTACATTGACAGGACGTGGGTTCTCTCCTTGCGCTATCACTCTCTCTTTACATAATGCCCATTTAGCAGCTGCTGGAAATGCTGCTTAAATACACCTTCTATTCCCTGCGCTTTGGTGACTACGTTTCCGTGACTGTTTCCAAGAGCCTACGTTCCGGTCTTAAGGCCAGCAGCCAGTTGCTTCGCTTTCTTGTAAAATCTGCGGATATTGTTTCGATCGCGAGACTCTTCGATTTCCTTGAGCTGGGGGACTACGCTTCTTTCTACGCAGGATCTTCTTCTTCTCCCTTCTTTTGGCTCAATACTCTTCCCTTGATGCCCTTGTTTTGCAGCGTTTTTAACTGCGTATCTTCTGTCACCTTCTTGCCATAAGCGCCTTTATCATCATACCAAGGGCTTTTTCTCTGGGGTAGCTGGTAACATAGGGTAGTCTCGGGTACCTCCTAGATGATGTCACGATATTGGTTCCACATATTATTGCCGCTTGTGGGTGGTGAATGCACAAAGGAGAGTCTCTCGCTCATCCGCTCTGTGTAGACTCTGGCTGCTCCAGGTGTGATAATACGTCCAACTTCGAATTTCTCCTTTTGGGCAGTTCGCAGCTTTTTTTCGTTGGACAGTCGAGCTCTAAATTTAGCCGCAACAAGGAAATGGCCAC
This sequence comes from Portevinia maculata, assembly GCA_949715645.1. Classification (NCBI taxonomy): domain Eukaryota; kingdom Metazoa; phylum Arthropoda; class Insecta; order Diptera; family Syrphidae; genus Portevinia; species Portevinia maculata. The sequence continues at coordinate 85,845,975 of OX454527.1, forward strand.
AGTAGACGTTTGCCCCTTGCGTGCCTCGCATCGATTAGCACATGGTCGATGTGGTTGGCGGTTTACCATCTGGGCAGAAATCTGGGGAAATCCTAGAGCACAACTTTGACAAGGCACTCCGGACAGGCTCTGTATGCTCCGTCCATGGGGTCATAGAACTTCTAATTGATGGGATCTTCAGCCTCGTCGGTAGGGGCATGTGCATATGTTATGTAGCTGTGATGCGGATCACAGCCAGGCGGATCTCATATCGGCTTGAAGTCTATTACTTTTGTCCTAAGCCGATTTCCGACGTAGAATCCGCACCCTAATATATGGAATCCTCTATGGCAGTTGTACTAAAGGTCGCAATTTTTTCTTTTCATCATGCCTGATCCTATCCATCGTCAAAAATTGTCATATAAATTTCTATTTAAGCCGTCCGTTGGGTCATTTTGAAGTGAATATGCAAACGGAAACTCTTCTTCTTCTTCCAACTTTACGGCTATGCTATAATCAAGGGAATTATTACCCTCCCACTTTACTACATCCCTACCGTTTCACCTGTGGGGTTCGCCAGTTCGACCTCAATAATTATGGGCTGAGTTCCTGATTTCGGATCACTTCTTTACTGAGGCCAATCAATTGCTGGAGTTGTCGCAGTTGTGTTAATGATCCATGAGTTTGTCAGGCCTGCCTTTTTTACGATTTCATCACCTGCATGCTTCCATTATTGTTCGGTGATCTAAAGTCGTGTCAACCCACGTATTTGGCTGCACTTGCCGGACTGCTTAATTATGTTAAACGTGTCTCCACGATTATCTCGATTTTAAATACCAAGATGCGATCTCTCACTTAGTCGTTTTTTTTTACGACAAGCGCTTTATTTTTTGCGCTGCAGTGATATTCTTAGCTCGTCTCTGCAAGAACTGAAAGTGAAAAATTCAATAAAGAGAGAGAAAGGCACTGACCACGGTCGGTGTATGGTATTGAATTCACCACGACGCGACGGTTTCACTTAGGCTGAAAACACGCCGGGTAAAGCAAAACGTTTTTGATTCGATAGTCAATAATAATAACTAGGTTCGCCCAGTGCTCGAAAATCGACCACACATTTTTTTTTTATATCATTACTATATAGATAAATAAAATTGGTGTAGCTCTGTTTGATTTGAAGCGAATTTGAATGTCTGTCGTAGGTAGGTATTCGTGTCAGTTCTGAAATAGATAGTAACTAACTAATATTGTTCTTAACTTCTATAACGTTGAAAAAACAAAAATAGCACTGAAATGAAACAAATTGCATTAATTTTTTTTTCATGCTGTACTTTTATATTTCTTATTCAATAATATTTTTAATTTTTTGCTATGAGATAACAAAATGCACACAATAGAAGAGTAATAAAATAATAGCATTCTTCTTCCAATCCAGTCCAGATGTGGCAGAAAAGGTTAGGTACCTGCGACGAAAAAGAGTAAAAAATAATTTTTAAATTTGAAAACAAAATATCTTCATGCCACTGCTCACTGCTAAAACATTCCTACGAAGGCCATCCCTTTCAGATTTGAAATTTCGAACGATTGCAAGGAACGGTCCGAAGTTACCGCCCTTCTTCAAATTATCCAGCGTAGTTCACCGCTACGATAAACTTGCTGAGCAAGGCAATGAGAAGGAAAGAGAGAAAGATATTGGCACTAAAATGAGATAAGAACTCTGCCTAACTTAATCTAAAAAAACCAATGATGATAACAGTTAAAATGGATACAAAAAAGAACAAAAACATTCAAAATTAACATATTCAAAATTTACGTATTTACGTATTAGGATTCAAAATTTCCCTATAGACTATGTTCTTGGTAAAAACTCGTTGATCACCTGCCAATTTACCTTGACCACTATGTTCACAAACGAAAAATGTTAAACCGTCGAATGATCGAACTCTACTCGCAGCAACGTATAACTGACCATGCGTGAAAACTGGTCTTTTCAATAAAATCCCAACTCTATCAAAAGTTTGACCTTGTGACTTGTTTATTGTCATTGCGAACGCAGGAATGACTGGGAATTGCGTTCGTTGAAATTCAAAAGGCAAAATAGTACCACTATATGTCAAATTTATTCGTGGTATCAAAATTCGCTTATTGCGTGCTGTGCCAGTTAAAACTTCGCAATCAAGAGCATTATTATGCAAAGCCTTAACACGCATTCTGGTACCATTAACCAATGCTTGTGATGTATTTAAATTGCGAATCAAAAGTACGATGGAATTAACTTTCAATTCCAATATATGTGGTGGCAAGCCACTCACAGTTATTGAGTTCAAAAACTCAACTGGATAATGATTGATATCGTTTTCATTATCAGAAATAATTTTGTCATAACTATGGTAACTTTTTTTTCGCCAGGCATGCGGCTAAGCACATCCTTATTGACCAAAGCACAATCTTCATTATTTGGCGCTAGTATAACAGATTTCAAGATTCGGTCAGACAATATATCATTACCATTATCGCCATAAATTGAACTAATGACATTATTCAAACCACCCACTAATTGTTGCGGTATTTCGATGATATTACTCGTATCACCAAACTGTGGAAATTCGGGTGCTTCTCCGTTTCCAATTTTCTTTAAGAAATCAACAAATTCTACTTCATGAGGTAAAACTCTCATGTTTTGTGTCAAAGTGACATGATGAAACAAAGAAAACTGATCCCAACTGATCACACAATTCTCGATTGAAGTGGCACGGGAACCATGTGGTACAACAGGTAAAATTTGACAAAAATCCCCGCACAAAAGTATAGTCTTTCCACCAAATGGTTTAGCTTTATCAATATCATTGGTGCATAAGTCTTTACATAATCTATCAATTATTTTCAAGGCCTGAAGTGGACACATTGACACCTCATCAATTAGGATAAGGGACGAAGACCTTATGTATCGACCTTGGTCACTATTAAAACTAATATTGGCCACAGAAGTTTCCAAAATTGGAATGGACAATTTGAAGACATTGTGCAATGTCCTACCTCCAATCAAAAGTGTCGAAGCAATGCCACTGAAAGCTGTTGCAATGCATCGAAGGTTGAGTGAATGCAACTTCCGAATAATTGCAGTTTGTGTAAATGTTTTCCCACAACCTGCATGAGCAGTTAAACAAAATACATTTGAACCAGTGTCGTGATGTTGAACTTCACGAATCACTTGATCCATTATTGTTTTTTGTTCAAGATTAGAACTGGCATAAGCTTCATCGAATAGAAATTGCGCTTCATCTTGATCAAAAAAAACTAAATCATTTATTTCAGGCATTACAGTGGGAGTTGGTAAGCCAAGTGATTGACATGTCACGTTATGAGCATTCAAAATTTCTTGAATATCAAGTAAAGCTCGATTAAATGCAACTTCTTCATCATTATCTCTTGCAAAATCTTCACTCATATAAACTTTAAAATCATTCCAAATTGCTAAAGCATTGGCTGGCATATTCAGTGCATAAATAAAACCAAATAATTCACGCAGTTGTTTTGGATGTTGAAATTCTTTAGCTTCATTCAAACACTCGCGCCATTCATTATCATTCGATGCAATTCCACGTGCATGACACGCTTCAACAAATGTGTTATGTACAGCATCGTTGTAAGTGCGGACATCTTCGTACGATTTAGGACCACAAACATGTAATAAGAGTAAACGCAAGTGAAATAGTTCAATGTCTTTTGATGATACGACATACATACGTGAAATTATCTTATCACCACCACGCAAACGTCTTTGCCATGTGTGTGTGCTCGTTTGCCAAGTGTAATGCAAAGGAATTTCAGTGTATTTATATTGGTTTGCTGTTCGATCTGTACGATTCAACTCAAAAAATGCTAACAGTTTTGTTGGCTTGGCATTTTGAACTGCATTTGCTTCTTGACCTTCTCTAAAATAAAAATTTTGCCGAGACGGCAAATGAATATCGAGTTTGACAATGGAATGTGATTGGTAATGCATGGGTATTTCGAATATTCGCCACATTGCTTCAGTAGACCCAACATAACGGCCATTTACAAAATTTGTGACTTCGTCAATTTGAACTGGTGGATTATTAAAATCAGCATTCGAAACAGTTCCGATTTCAACGGTAGCACTATCATACCCTTTATAAACATATTTGTAAATATATTTCACACTTCTTACTGTTGTGCATACCTCAACATTAATGTGACAATTGAATTTGCCAAGTAAATATGGATTATATGGCACTGCATAACGATTATCAAGTGATGCTCTCCTCACATCAACACTCAAACCATTGTCACGTCTTTTGTACAATGGATACCAGTGGCGTGGCGTGGATAATTTTAAAAGGGAAGACGTTGAAAAATTTAGTCACCTATAAAAATTAAAATCTTTAAAACCTGAAATAAAATAATTTTTAATGGGGATATTGTATCTACATAATATGCATTCCACATTGACTTAGCAAAAATATTCTAGCCACATTTTTTATACTTCAAGACATTAATATTTTAATCAACAATGAGCTTAAAGCATAACAAAAGTGGCTTCAAAAGAAGCCGGTCTTGACAGACGCATGATACAATAACTTAAAAAAATTCAGCATAATGTGGATAGTAATTTTAAAATAAGAAAATTCAGAAGAATTATATGGATAATTCTTTATATTTGTTAAAATATAAAAACGATACAAATAATAATGTCAGCAAAAAAATAAATCAAAATTAAAAACAGCTAAAATTCACACACTTAAAAAAAAAAAGTGAAAAGTTTTGTTAAAATATTAGTTCTTTATAATTATTTGTATTCTAATGCTATTCGACGATCTTTTTTGATAAACTCTGCCAATACCCTTTCATAGAAGTTTGGTCTATTTTTAATTTTAAGAAGAAGTCTTCTTTCTATCGATATGAGGGCTAAATCAGAGAGCCTATCCTCGCCCTGTGAGTTTCTTAAATAAGTATGAATTCTTTTTAAAGCAGAAAAAGACCTCTCAACGGAGGCGACGGAAATGGGAAGTGTTAAAAGTAAACTACTTAAGTTTAAGACTTGAGGGAACACTTCTTTCAATGCTTCACTATTCAAATGGTTGTGAAGGTCGAGAACCTCAAACTGCCGAAGTGACGACGAAGAATATAAAACATTAAGTTCATTTTTTAATGCCGTGAAGTCAAAAATTCTAGGAAAAAACTTAATTAGGGAAGATATTTTTACATCTGGACTGGAACGAGAAAAAGTGTCATACTTCAAATTATTTAGTAAATCCAAAAATGTAAGATTACTAAATGATTTATATCTGGCATTTATTTGGCTAACTATATTGTCTTTAATTTCAACAAAAAGGCGCTTATAATTCGTCTTCAAATCGAAGTCAAGCAACCTGCGTTTACGTGGAGGTTCGATGCAATCATTTACGCTGTCATAAATAACTTCAAACATATTTAAAAAGTCAGAGCTTATCCATGACTCAAAACGTTCGATTTCTTGCTTGGCATAACTAACGTCTGTTTGTTTTTTTGAATTAAATTAAATAATACATCGGTCTTTGCAAATATTTCAGAAAGGGTATGAAGCAAAAAACAGAATTCCTTGCTCTCTAATTTATTTAATAAACTTTCTGCCATCGAAAGTGTGTCAGTATCCCATTCCCTAGAGTCATTAATTATTTTACTAAAAGTTTCAATTATATCTATTCTACAGTTAAAGATTACGTTTATTATTCTTGAATGATAATGCCATCGAGTTTCCGATACTCCTGGCATGCGTCGATTGGAAATTTGTTTTAAAAGATTGGACCGCTTTGTGGATTTATTAAAAAATCGAACGATGCTATTAGTATAGCCAAAATATAGTTTAAGTTCTGCTATGTTTTCTAGAGATCGGGATAGTACTAAATTTAAAACATGTGCATAACAAGGAATAAAATTTGCCATCGGGCATTCATCAAGGACCTTCTTTTGAACACCACCCCAATCGCCGGACATAACTGCGGCACCATCGTAGGATTGTCCTATTAACTTTTCCTTGCAGTCGTATGTTTCAAGAATTTTAAATATATGATTGGATAACTCATTTGCATTACGACTTGCGCTAACGTCAAAAAATCCAAGAAATCTTTCTTGTATACCATCCTCTGACAAGTACCGAAATATGGCACTCAGTTGTTCCCTATGACTCAAATCTGGTGTTTCGTCGATCATAATCGACACGAACAGAGCATCCTTGATTTCCGTTTTAATTTCGGATTTAATAACCGCCGCGATACTATGTATCAAATCGTTTTGAATATCGTTGGATAAACCTGAAAAAATTGGATTGTGTGTACTTGAACACTGCTCTAAATGGGATTCCAATAAAGTGTCATATTTAGATAAAAAATAAACCGCTTCGACATAATTGCCACGATTATCTGAACTAGACCTTTCATCATGACCGCGAAATGCTAACTCCTGTCTGCCTAATAAAATGACCGTGTCAATAAAACGTTCCATTAGTTTCCAATTTTTATCTACTTTTTTATTATGAACAACGAAAGAATTTCCTAAAGAAGTTTCAATGCGATTCGTGCCGAATTCGTGTAGGGATAAACAACAACGAATATGTTTTTCTGTCTTAATATGTTTTTTCGAAGAATTAACTAAATTATTTATATCAGTGAAACCCGTTCGGCTCCAAACACTGGCGGAGTTTGAAAAAAGAAGACAAGGAAAACAAAACATTTTATTAAGCTTGCAACTCCCAGTTAGCCACTTATATTTTTGGTATAAGGAAGCATTAAAATGTGTCACAAAACCATTTCTCCTTTGGTAATTAATATTTATAAAAGGCATAGAGCGCCCTACGTCTATAACTTTTTTTTTATCAAGAAAAGATAGCTTACTAAAACTATTTGAATCCTCCAGGAGGAAATCAGTTAAACAGCAATCTACACTAATCAAAGACATTTCCAAAAAAAAAATCTAAAACTGCACTAAAATTAAGAAGCTAAAATGTTTTTATCAGTAAGTTGGTAATAAAAGAAACTAAAAAATTTCACATTAACCTTCACTTTCACTTTCACATCTAACTTTTCACTATTTTAATTTAAGATTTTATCAAATTGGCTTTACAAAACACTAGATTTTTTCAAGTTATTGCACTTGTGCAACGCAGTCTGTCAATAAATTCCAACTGATTCTAAATTAAAATTTGAATTCCTGCTTAAAAAAAAGACAAGTGTCGGTATTTTATTTGACATGAACTTCTCTTAAGCGATATGCTGAATTTACTCTGCTGACAAATTGCCATAATATTCTACCATATTTTATTTCATAAGACAAAAGTATAACAATAAATTTGTAAAAACATCGAAGCATTAACTATCACAAGAGAGAAAAATGAAAGCTCAACTTCTTACATCAACACGCATATCAATATCAACATCAAATTCAAAATCAAGAATCAACCCACATAACACATTCAGATATTATGTCATAAGAAAAAAGAAATAAGTCAAAGAACACCGTGTTATTAGACACAATGTTGCAAAAAAAACGAGTCAAACGTAGCACCTGCATTCCTGCAACATGTTGATATCTTCCGATTGAAACGCAATGCTAATCGCAAAAGGGAGAATGAAATGAAACAATTCCAAGTATTCAGCGTGAGATTTGGTTTATAAGACGAAATGTAGCGTCTTTTTCTTTGAATATAAAAGCGGGTGTTGAACAAAGAGGATCGGAACCGCAATGCTTGTAGAAGAAAGGGATATAAAACAAGTAAATAAGACGGAAAAATATTTTTTATTCTATTATAGAGAGCAGCGGTAGTTGAAAACTTTTTACTAAGAGTATTTTTGTGACTCTTCGTTGGTTTGTTGTTTGTGATTTGTGGATTGTGGAATGTGGTTGAATCTTGATTCTTGAATGAAGTATGAAGATACAGACGAGAGGTAGAATGAAAATATTAAACTTATTCGATAGCTTATGTGTGAGTGTGTGTGTAGATTTTATTTTATAATTAAAATACGGGACGGGTTTCATTTTTCATATATTTATTTGGCAGATAGTGCTTACTTTTGGTGGATTTTTAAAAGGGAAGACGGTAGGAATCGTGTTATATGGACGCCACGCCACTGATGGATACCCATTTACAGACTCACGTGTGAATTCATTGAATTTTTTTGGAAATTCTTTCGAACATTTACCATCTATCATACATACGGAATTTGGATAAGGTGCACCACATGGCCAATGCATCATGTGATTCTTGACATATTCATGTAACTTGGGATGTGTGGTAGGATCGGGTATTTCAGTGCAAACAACTTTGTCAATATCAATTGGTTCAATGATTTTATCGTTCTCGTGCAAGGTAATTAAAATGTGGGCATGTGGCAAACCCCTTTTTTGAAATTCGATTGTATAAATTATTGCAATAACTCTTCCAAATATACACTTCGTAACAATTATATCTATCAATTCTTTCAACTTCTCTTTAAAAACACGAACGATAATTTCGGGACGAAAATTAGAAGACTCATACCCCAAGCAAGCAGCAATCTCAGGCCACGATGGATTGCATGTCATTGTAATAAATAGAGATGGTTTCCCAAAGTGCTGTACAATTGACATTGCATCCAGGTAATTCTGATACATATTCCGGGGCGAACCGGAGAAAGATGATGGCAAAATTACTTTTCAACCAATATTGACGGGCTCATTCGAATTCGTTTCCAAAAAATCAGTTAAATTATTGTATACTTCACAGCGCAAATTCTTTTGATTGTTCCTAATATAGAACAATCTTGTGCCCTCTATGCGTACATACATATCAACAATCCACTGCAAATAACGTTTTTGAGAATGGTGTAAAAGGCTAAAATCATTCCTGATGGCAAGACGATAAGCTGCATATTGCAACATTGTAATTTCGGTTCGGGGTGCAGCTGCTCTTGATGTGCTTGGCATATTGTGAGTCATATTAGTGTACCACCCAGTGTCTCCATTTGGAAACAACAAAGGGTAGGCCAATGGATCGAGAGAAGGTTCCAAAACAGACGCTTTTCGAATCGCACCAGTAACTTTTTGAAAAGCAATCATATTACGCTCAAAAGGTGGCTCACCATCAACTGTGTTGAATATTACAGCTACATCAGTTGCAACCGCGTCGTTAAAACGCCGAATGTCAAGATCACGATTGACTTTAATGACCATACAAACTTCTCTACTTTCATTACCAGGTCTATTACAATAATCCCTCATAGATGTGAAAGAGTGCACAAATGGATTCACACGATTCAATTCATTAGATATATAATGCATCAAATCACGATCACAGTCACGATTAGACTGAACATTTAATCGGTATTGGTTGGCAGTATCAACGTCATAGAAATATAACTGTGCATAGGAAGGTTGATTACCGTACAAAGAAACAGTCAAAGGCCCCATTCTACCTATATGATAAAACGTATCATGAATTTTAAAGTGATAAACACCTTGCGTGACATTTTGTGAGACTTTTGCTTCTGAGGAAATCATTGCAAAGGCAGAATTGTAACTGCGAATATTAGCAAAATAATTATTCGCACGGTTTTTATCATTTTGATCATTTGATCGAAGGTCATAATATAGCTTATTTATGAAAGCGTTCTGACTTAAAAGCGGTATGAACACTTTTCCTTTATGACAGCAAGAAGTAAACATATTTCGATCCTTACCAGTCGTCTCTGAACTAAAATGTATCGCATTACAAAGAACACATCGTAAATTCATCAAACCAATATCAAAGGAATTGAAATTACGCGGTACTAAATTTAATGCGATTTTAAATGTATCCGTAAAGCTATCAATTAAACTATTATCATCATTATCGCCGTATGGTACGGCTTCGCGACGTAACAAATAATCAACTCTATTTCTTTCCCTCTCACGCCTACCCGTCAAAGTTCTTTGCCGAGGCATATCTACCTAATATTCCATCGAAAAAAAAGAAATCAATAAATAAGCATTCACAATAAATAAACTCTTATAAATTGTATAAAAAAAAGAAATCAAAATGACTTACCAAAGAATAGGTAATAATTGGCCAAAACCAGGATCAGAGCACATTGAAACCACAATTATTGTAGGATGGCTATCTAATAATTCGTGTAG